>CM051237.1:88971865-90469365 GCA_027917425.1 Gastrophryne carolinensis
CATTGGAAGGGTAGTGCCAGATAGACAGGTACATGAAAAGGTAGTAGCAATTGAGATAAAGAATCAGGCTAAAGGCTAGTCCACCATGTAGGTGATAAAACATTTAAATGGGTATTCAAGCAGGACAGAAGACCATGGGTAGCTAACCAGGTAAGAAGATCAATGGATGGACTAATTCTCCCTGGTGGGAAAGAAAATTTAAGTAGTTATTCAGGAGGATAAATAGTTAAGGGGGGGGAGATCCACATATCAGGAGGCCCATGAAGACCGGTTAACCAAAGTAGAGGAGGAGATCAATGGAAGGGGTAGTTAACCTTGTAGGTGGGGGGGGGGGGGGGGGGGAGAACATTTACACAGTCAATTGGGGGGCAGGGGTGGGGGGCATGGAAACTGTCAGGTGGAGGAAATCAAGAGAAGGTGTGATTCAGCTGGTAGGTGGACGGCAACAGGAAAGTTAGTCAACCAACTAAAGGGAAGAACCTGGAAATTGACACCTAGCCAGGTGTGGTGGGGTGAAATAGTTAAGGGAAGGGGTAGTGAACCAAGTAGGCAGAAGATCAAGGGAAATAGGTAATTCTATACCTGGGTGGGGAGAAAAGTAGTTAAGGTTAATACTATGGGAAGGTGCAGTCACAAATCAGGAGGGGACCATGGAAACATAACTAATCAAGACAGGAGGAGAGATCAAGGGAAGGGGTAATTAACCTTGTAGGTGGGGGAAGAACATTTGCACAGTCAACCAGGGGAGGAGAAGACCATGGAAACAGGTGGGGGGGGGGGGGGGGGGTTCAAGAGTAGATGTAATTCAGCATGTAGAGTTTCTTTTTTTTTTTTTTGGGGGGGGGGGGGGGGAGTTGAATAGGGAAAAGGCCATGAAAGCCATGGGGGGGTAGGGGGTAGTCATCCAGGGAAATACATTGGATGGAGCAGCTAACCAGGTACAGGAAGAGCTATATTACAGATCCGCAGGCCATACACCAAGTAGCAGTACACTGCTCCCACACCCTACATGAGGTTATGGGAAATAGGGAGGCAGCATCAGTGTAATGCTACAGAGGGCTTTTGGGGAAGGGGCTGATAAGCTGCATGAGATCAGCACAACACCTCTCTCTATAGTCGGGCTAACAGAGTGACCCTACATAGAAGCCGGCGGGGGGGGGGGGGGGGGCAGTGTTGAAAGCAGCCATTGCCAGCAATCCTCCATTGCAGTGAAGGGCGGCAGTACAGGCTCCATTCCCCATCAGTAAGAGGCGTACAATCAGCCCGCAGAGCCCGGGGGGAGCCCGCGCTTGGCGGCACAGGGCAGGGCTCGGCACCATCACGCACAGAGAGAGAGCAGGCGATAATGGCGGCGGCTTAGGACAGGGCGAGGCGGGGCAGCGCTGTGAAGAGAGCTAAAAGGAAGGAAGATGGCGGCTGTCTCACTCACCTGTCGCTCCTCACCGGGCCGATCGCTGTGATGGGGGAAGACAGTGGAGGATAAGAGAAGCCACACACTGCGCCTCAGCGTACAAGAAACCCTCCCGGCACTACCTAACCCAATTACTAGACGTTAGCAAAAGGGCGGGAGCGAAGAGACATCCGCCAATCACAGCCGCCAGGGAGGCCCGCCAATTCCACGTTCCCTCAGCGCCGCCGGCCAACTAGCGTATAGCGCGGGAGCTGAGGGCGGGGCTATAGGTAGCGAAGGAGGGCTTGGGTTGGGTTGAAGGACAGGCTGCGGCTTTGGCCACGGGGTTTCCTCCAATGAGGCGCAGGGTGATATAACGTCATTGTTGCCGAGGCAACCCAGTTGCGGCTTTCCCTGTCTCAGGCTCGGCGGGGCTGGGTGCGGTGCTCGCTTCCTGCGGCGGCTATGGCGGGGTTGCGCCCTATTCTCTGCACCTCACCGGGTTTGCCACAGCTACCGTGTGTAGCACAATGGCTATTACTTCACAGAGGGAGGCCAGTGCCTGGCCCCGCCTCTACAGGGGTATTAGTAGCAGTCAAATCATTACAGAGCCTGGTTTTTGGGCTGGGCCTTTCCTGCCCGTACCTTCCAACCTCTCTGGGTGGGAAAGGGGGACACTTGTTAAATTAACCCACACCCCTCATTGAGGGATGGATAGGCGATAAACTCTTTGAATAGGCGAATAGATAATTTAATGATGCAGAGCTACATGTGATGCCTGAAAGAGGGTTGGGGGACATGGGCTCTAAAGTGGGACAGTTGGGAGGCATGCCATGCTCTGACTGGGCCACAGGGTTAAAGCGGTCCTTCACTCTGAATAATACCCTGTACATACAGATTGCTCACATTAAAAATCATCCTACCTGCATCTACTGCATTCTATGAGCCTTTAAACATCAAAGATGGCGGCTCATGGAACGTCAGGCAGCCTGCAAACAGGAAGTGCCTTCTGACTGTGCTGCTCTGCATTCTGGGATTGCTGATCTTTTCTTGACCCCAGCTCTGCTCTGTCTAAGCAAATCACAGCTATAACCCATCCCCCTGTACTTTATCCCACTCTCCTCAGTAAATGTGATGCTTCTGAGTCAAGATGGCAGCGCCCGTATCCTAAAGTCCTGAACAGAGTTACAGCCCAGTGGGGGAAAGAATAATAAGTGACTAAAAACTTAAAATATATTAACTTTAGATGCTGGGGAATCGTTATTTAAGGATTTGGGCTTTTCAATAAATCATGGTGAAGGTCCGGTTTAATAAATAATGGTCCTATGGGCACCTATTAGCAGGGGTATGCTCAATCTGTAGCCCTTGTGGCCATGTGATGTGGCCACTGACCTGCTGTGGGGAAAGGGGGAACTGATGACGAACTAAATGTAGGTAAATAAGGGCACAGTAGGAATGAGATGTTACAAGGAGTGTGATAACAGAGAGTGCATTGCCAAATAGAGGTGAGAGCGGTGGCTTGGAGAAATGTGAGTAATGGAGTTAGTGGAGAGGGTGATTGATTGTAGAAAAAATACACTATGCTATTCAAAGTGTAAAATTCTCACGACCAGTTTGCATATTACTTTAGTGGCCAGTACATTTCAAAATGTTTTAGGGCCTTTATCAGCAAAAGTTGAACTCTACCGTGTTTGCCCGAAAATAAGACACAGCTTTGAGAATAAGCCCTAATTACAATTGATAGTCCAGCTACTGGGCTTTAGCAGAGGGATGGGAGCATCTGTACTGGAGGGTGGGGACACATCGAGCCACACAGGTAAATTCGTCTGTCGGAAGGAAATGTCTGCTCTTGCTGACCCTGGCAGCTGGCACCGTGCACATACTGCTGAAAATCCTGTGCGATGCTGCTCCTGTCCCTGTGAGTCTGGCTTCAGTAGAGACACAGGAGTGTCTGTACTGCCGCCACCCTGACTCATCAGGACCTGGCTTCTGTGGAGACACAGAAGCAGCTGTACTGCTGCCACACCAGCCTGGCTTCAGCAGAGAGACGGGAGCGGCTGTATTGCTGCCAACCCTGCCTCATAAGAGCCTGGCTTCATCAGAGAGACAGGAGCATCTGTACTGCCGCCGCCTCATTAGAGCCCTGCTTCAGCAGAGAGACAGGAGCGGCTGTACTGCCGCCACCCCCACCTCATTAGAGCCCAGCTTCAGCAGAGAGACAGGAGTGGCTGTACTGCTGCCACGCCCCTCATTAGAACCCTGCTTCAGCAGAGAGACAGGAGCGGCTGTACTGCCGCCACCCCAGCTTCAGCAAAGAGACAAGTTTGCCTTGTTTACCCACCTCACCAGGCTTTTCTGAATGGCTGTCATAGGTACGCACAGCCAAAGTGGAGTGTCTAGACTGACATTTGGGGTTCTTAGCAGCTCATTCATTCTTACCCAGGTTTTGTTCCACTTCAAAATGATCCCACACCGTTCTGCTTCACTTAGTCACATTCTAGTTAAATTCCAGCTCTGCAGATTGGCTAATTATTTTTTTCCCAAAATACCTTATTTCTATCTGATGCTGGGTTACCATTTCCGGTGTCTGTGGAGCTGGCCGCTGGACTGTTCGGAAGTGCTTTTCTATGTCTAGCAATGCAAGCATGGCTTCAACATCGCTAGTACAGCTGCATAAGTAAAGCAGCAAGGGGCGTATTGAAACCAAATATCAGCCCTGAAGTTTATTGGCAGGGCCAGCCCTTTACCAACACCCAAGCCGCTGAGCCACATCCCCAAGGGAGTTCAAAGCTTGTCAAGAAGTATGTTAGGCAGCTGAGACTATAGCCCGCAGAACATGGACAGGGATGGTGCCGGCAGGAACGGAACAGCTCACGATGGCACAGTGCGAGTTTACAACCAAGAAGACCTCAGGAAGAAAGATGGCGTGAAGGAGCGTTAATTTTAAATATTTGTGCAGAGCTGAATGGTGTACTGAATACTCTTTCACTATCAGTCAATGTGAAAGAGCACATATAGGTGCATTATTTATTTATTTATTTTTGGTGAGCTTGGGTGTGGGATTGCTTTAAAAGGAGAGGTCAGATTTAGACGAGATTATGCAAAGCTCTCCTCCTATAAAAAAAACCTTGCAACTCCCAATTTTTATCGAGTTAGACATTTTTTTCTTTATTGCATGGCACGGCCTGCTTCGGTATTCATAACAGTTGGGTTATTCCGCCACAAGGTGGCGCAGTGGTACTGCAGAAAGCTGTGGCATCTCCCGGCCCCCTATAAAAGTGGGATTAACCATAGAGTTCCCAGTGTTTCCTCTGCAGTGAAACTGCTAAGTTAGAAGATGTCTCTCTCTCGCGCAGGTGAGCAGGGCAACCAAGCCTGTGGCCCTGCAAGTCTATTTCCACCCGTTTCTGGACCCTCACTGCCTCCAAGCCTTGGCTGACAGATCGGGTGAGGGTAGAAGAGCACTAGGGTCAAGTGCTCCTGGAGCACTGCTCCAAGCCGCAGACCCTGTTCCACAAAGGGTAGCCGGCCATAGGCTTTATGGTGAGCCTACTAGGGATGCGGAGTTCCTGTCCTGGCTTCTGAGGGGGTGAGTGTTTTTGGGGACCGTGTCCCCTTTTTTTCCTTCAGGGGTCCGCGTATGATGTGTATCGCGTCGTCCCCCCGCGGCCCGCCCCTCAAGGTACCTCTGCCGGCACCATTTTGGATTAGCTGCACGTCTGGATTCCTCCCTTCCGGGCTGCAGCGCCGTTTCCTCCAGTGTGTCGCTTCATCCTGCGGTCTGTGCCTTGGTGACCCTCCGGTGTCTGTGGTCCGTGAGTCCCCATTGGGGTTTTATTTATTGGTCTCGTGGGGCATGTGCTGCGGGATGCTCATGTGTTGTTTTTACTTATGTCTTTCAGGCGGGGATACCAGTGGGTTGTGGTTTCTCCCGGCTCTACTCCTTCCTCCCCCTCATCCCACCCTTTGCTGATCTGGGGGCATCCCGGGTGGCTTTTGTATTAGCCTTTACCCAGCGCTGGCCTATTGCGCCTGTGTTAATCACCATATGGAGGCTTCTGGGGATAGCGTGCTTGCTTCGTCCGGGGAGGAATCATGGTACCCTGAGGACACTGACAATCTGCTGTCACAAATTTTTGAAATCTTGCACATTGTGGTGGCTAAGAGAAAGCAGGGTGAGTTTTTTCGTCCTGGAAATCCGCGTCTGGAGTTCCCTGTTCCCTGAGCAGGGCCATTTCACTTCTATGGTGCTTAGGGAGTGGGAACATCCTAACAGGCTGCCCGCTGTGCCCAAGGGATTGCATAAGAGGTATCCCTTTCTTGCTGATCTAGTAAAGCGTTGGTCCTGTCCCCCTGAGGTGGACGCTCCCGTGCTAGGCCTGTCTAATACTTTGGTCATGCCTTCCCCTGACACTACCACTCTGGAGGACAACGAGGACCGGCGCATGGATCAGCTGGCCTGCCATGCTTTTACTTGTGTGGGGGCTGGACTGCGCCCAGCCTGTGCTGCTGCCATTACTGCTATTGCCCTTAAGAAACTGCTCAAGCGTCTCTGTGATGGCGCTATGGCTGGTAGAAGGAGGGAGGATTATAGTGCCCTCTTGCTTTGCTCTGATTTTGTTGTATTTATCCTTACTGCCATGGATGATGCTGTGAGGCTGGGCGGTAGGGCCTCTGCACTTTTGGTGGTTATGCGCCGCTCTGTTTGGTTACGTCAGTGGGCAGCTGATGCTGCTGCTAAGAAGGCTCTCACTGGGCTCCCCTTTGCGGGGCTGCGGCTCTTTGGTGAACATCTTGATGTTTTGGCCAAGGATGGCAGGCTGCCTCAGCGTAGGAGGCAGCCCTGGCCTTTTCAGGGGACCTCCGTCTCCCTCCCCTCCGTTCTTCCAGAGGAGGTTGTGGCTCCCTCTTCTCAGGTAGCCGCAGAGAGTCTTGGGGCCGTGGCAGATCCCGTGGACGTCCCCGGTCTCTCCTGGGGTTCCAAGCCCAAACCTCCTCCCAAGGCCCCCTGCCCCCACCCCGCCCCCAGGCATGAGGGGGCGCCCTCACCCATCCTGGTGGGGGGATGGCTTCGGCTCTTTGCTCACATCTGGAGGCTCCACGTTTCAGACCGGTGGATCCAGGAGGTGGTGTCCTCCGGTTACAAGATAGAGTTGGCAGCCTGGCTGCCGCCAAGTTTCCTCAGATCCCGGATGTCTTTAAACCCCCTGTCAGCTCAAGGTTTACTTTCGGCGGTTCAATGCCTGCTGGAGTCAGGGGTCATTTGTCTGGTGCCCCATCAAGAACAGGGTCAGGGGTACTATTCCAATCTCTTCATGGTCCCCAAAAAGGACGGCTCTCTGAGGCCCATTCTGGACTTGAAGGGCCTCAACAAGTTTGTCAGATACAAACATTTTCGCATGGGGACGCTACGCTCTGCTGTCGGTACCCTTCGCCCGGGCGACTTCATGACGATCGTGGACATCAAGGATGCTTATCTTCATGTGCCTATCTTCCCAGGTCATCAGAGATTTCTGAGGTTCGTGCTGGAGGATCAGCATAACCAGTTTGTGACCTTACCATTCGGTATCACCTCGGCGTGTCGGGTGTTCACCAAGGCGCGTCGGGTGTTCACCAAGGTGAATGCACGGCGGGAGTGATGGCTCTGCTGCGAACCCGGGGCATTCGCATCCTTCCCTACCTGGACGACATCCTCATTGTGGCTCAGTCCTTTCATCAGGCCGAACAGGACACCCAGGTGGTGATCTCCATTCTGGAGTCCTTCGGCTGGGTGATCAATTTCCCCAAGTCTTCACTGTCCCCGTCCTTGGTGAGGTCCTTTCTGGGCATGACACTGGATACCTCTCAGGTCAAGGTGTTCCTCCCTCAGCAGAAGGTGGAGGGCCTTTAGAAGCAGGCACAGGCTCTGCTCTTGTGTCCTCATCCCTCCATCTGTCTGGGGATGCAGTTGGTGGGCCTGATGGTGTCCTGCTTCGAGGCAGTCCCCTTTGCTCAGTTTAACATGAGACCTCTTCAGTTGCACCTCTTGTCAGTTTGGGATCGGGACCCTGTCTCTTCTAGCCAGGCAGTCCCTTTCGTGGTGGCTGGACTCAAGGAATCTTCTGGTGGGCAGGACCTTCCTGCCTCCGTGCTGGGAGACTAGCACCATGGATGCCAGTCTGACGGGCTGGGGGGGCTTTTGGAAGTCCCTACAGTTCCAGGGTCGTTGGGGCCCCCAGGAGGCCCATGCTCCCATCAATGTCCTGGAACTGAGGGCGATCAGGTTGGTTCTGTCCCACCTGACCACACACCTTTGGGGTCGGGCTGTTCAGATCCGCTCAGACAACCAGGCGGCGGTTGCCTACATCAACCATCAGGGAGGGACTCGGAGCAAGCGAGCCTTCAAAGAAGTGTCTCTGATACTGTCTTGGGCGGAACAGAATGTCTCCTGCATCTCAGCGGTATACATTCCGGGGGTGGAGAACCAGGTGGCGGACTCTCTAAACAGGGGGACGTCTCGTCTGGGGGAATGGTCCCTCAACTACCAGGTGTTTCTCTCCCTGTGTCACCACTGGGGTCAGCCGGATGTGGACCTGTTTGCACCCCGTCACAATCACAAGCTTCCTAGGTTTGTCTCCCTGTCACAGGATCCTCTGGCCTTCGCCACGGATGCACTGGCCTTGGACGGAGTATCGGCTTCCTTATGTGTTCCCTCCATTCCCTCTACTGGGCAGGGTCATGCGCAGGATTGCCCAGGAGGGGGTGTCAGCCATCCTGGTGGCCGCTTGTTGGCCAAGAAGGGTGTGGTTCGCAGATGTCGTGCAGTTGGCAGTAGACCAGTACGTCTTGCCAAGGGATCCAGATCTTCTCACTCAGGGACAGCTACGCCATCCCAATTTACAAACGCTGGCTTTAACGGCTTGGCTGCTGAAACCTACATCTTGACAGAGAAGGGGTTGCCTGCCTCTGTTGTGGATACCATGATTCAGGCTAGGAAGAAGTCCTTGTCCTTTATCTATTACAGGGTCTGGCATGCTTACATTGCCTGGTGTGAATCCAAGTCTCTTCCCTGTCAGTTTTTTTCCATTCCCAGGATTCTGGAATTTGCAACATGGTTTGGATTCTAGCCTTCAACTAAGTACCCTCAACAGGTGTCAGCTCTGGCAATTTTTTTCCAAAGATCCTTTGCCAATCACCGGTTGGTTAAAACTTTTTTCCAGGGTGTTACTCATGTGCGTCCACCTGGTAAGCCTATGCTACCAGTCTGGGACTTGAATCTAGTGTTGTCTGCTCTGCAGGGTCCTCCCTTTGAGCCTATCAGTGGGGCTGCTTTGCCCATTCTGACTCTTAAGGTAGCCTATTTGGTGGCTATCACTTTTGTAAGGCGAGTTTCTGAGCTGGCGGCGCTTTCCATTAAACCTCCTTATTTTGAGAGGCATCAGGATAAGGTGGTGTTTCGGCTTAAGCCGGATTTCTTGCCTAAGGTGGTACCTACCTTTCATCTCAATCAGGACATTGTCTTGCCTTCATTATGTCCTAATCCTGCCAATTCCAAGGAGCGGACACTGCATATTCTGGATGTGGTCAGGGCTCTGAAATTTTTTTTTGGTCGCTACTGAGCCTTTCAGGAAATCTGATGCTCTTTTTGTTCTCACTTCTGGACCCAGGAAGGGTTTGCCTCCGGCTAAATCCACTATCAGCAAGTGGATCCGTCAGGCGGTGGTTCAAGCCTATTCTGCTAAGGGGAAGGAACCTCCCTTTAGAATTACTGCTCATTCCACTCGTGCTATTGGTGCTTCTTGGGCTTTCCTGCACCAAGCTTCTGTTGAACAAGTTTGCCAGGCCGCTACTTGGTCTTCTGTTCATACTTTTTCCAAGTTTTACAAGGTTGATGTTAAGGCCTCAGCGGATGCTGCTTTTGGCCGCAAGGTGCTTCAGACGGTAGTGACTTGAACTGCCGGCTGTTACTCATTTGGGATCCCACCCTACTTTTGGACACTGCTTTTGGATGTCCCAACTGTTATGAATACCGAAGCAGGCCGTGCCATGCAATAAAGAAAAAAGCAATTCTGTGAGTACTCACCTGTAGAATTGTTTTTGTTCTTGCATGGCACGGCCTGCTTCGACCTACCCTTGTTATCGTTATTCTTGGTTGCCTCTTTATGGTGATTGTTCCAAGTTAATTGGGGTTTTTTACCTTTTTTACCTTTATTCCCTCCCGGCTTCTTGTCTCACTGCTTGTCTACGCTGGGAACTCTATGGTTAATCCCATTTTTATAGGGGGCCGGGAGATGCCACAGCTTTCTGCAGTACCACTGCAGCACCTTGTGGTGGAATAACCCAACTGTTATGAATACCGAAGCAGGCCGTGCCATGCAAGAACAAAAACAATTCTACAGGTGAGTACTCACATAATTGCTTTTTTTCACCAAGTGCCTGCCCCCTCCAAAGCAGGCCCCTGCTCCCTGTTCCTACAAGCCCTGCATAGCTGGTTCCGGGCTGGTTATTTCGGGTAGTTGGGGACACCATGTAATTTTTTGGGGATTTTTAAGGGTTTTATTAACCCTTAAAATGCCCCCCCAAAATGGGGTGCCCCCCCCCCTGGAAAGGGGGACCCCACACCAATTTTTTTCTCAATTTAACCCTTTATAGTGTGGAAAGTAGTTGTATTTTATTTGTAAATTTTATAAAGTGCTCTTTTTAGTTTGGGGTCTCCTGGGCAAGAATGGGGGGATACCAATACATATGTGGTACCGTTGTTATCGGGAGAAATGGGGCTTTCACATGCAATATGGTTTTCTTTAATAAAATAAATATTTTATTTAAAATAAAGGAGACAATTTTCTAAAAAATAATTTTTTAGTTTTTTTTTGTTTTTTTTTTTTACTTAATATTTTAAAAAACAGTAGAAAAATTACAAACAAGACATTTCATGTTAAAGCCTAAACTCTGCCGCAAAATATTTATATATAATGTTCCTGAAAATTCCTGCAAAAATGGAGCAAAACAATGGTGCAAAATGGTGAAAAATTACCTGTCAAAAGAGGGTGACAAAATCTCAAGTAGGCGGACAGTTAAAAGGGTTAAAAGTAGCTATGCATGTTGGGTATTGTTCTGCTCGGGGGACCTTGCGCTTTCAGATTTACCTTGTTTTTTCTTGTTTGCATATTGATATTTTAGGAAAACCTGTTTTTTATTCTGCTTTTTTATACATTTTTTAGGGAAACCCTGTGCAACCTAAGAATTCTTCGAGGGATCACTTACAGAAAGATGAACCCACTACAACAAGCTGGGTACTCATAGAAAGCTTAACATGTGTACGTTCAGGCAATATATGGTTTATGGGGGATATTCCAAATGTAAAGGGTTGTTTTGGTAGAAAAAGTGCAAGGTGCGCACTGTCTGCAGAGCTGAAATTTTCAAGGAAAATTACCGTTACTCACATGCTTTACTTTGGGGTGTTTGGCAACTCTTCCCTTGACAGGACCTATGCATGTTGGGTATTGTTCTCTTCGGGGGATGGTGCTTTTTCAGATTTAACTTGTTTTTTCTTGTTTGTATATAGTTTTTTTTTTTAGGAAAAAGCTTAGGAGAAAGCTTGAGATGTGTACTTCCAGAGAATATATAGTTTGTTGGGTGTATTTCAAATGTAAAGAGTTTTTATTGAAAAACTGCAAGGTGCGCCTAGCTTATAGCATAGTTGTATTTTATATGAAAATCCCCTAAAGCGCTGTTTCAGTTTGGGGGCGTGTTCTGGGCAGGAAAGGGTGTCTAACAATACGTATGTGGTACCGCTGTAACCGGAAGAAATTAAGATTTCACACGCAATAAGATTTTATTGACGAGCTTACATTTTGTATTACAAAAAAAACTACAAATTGTAAAAAATAGATTTTTTAAAGTTTTTTTGCACATATTTAACCCAAAAATATTGAGAATACACCTAAAAATGACAAACAAGACATTTCACGTTAAAGCCCAAAGAAAAAAATACATTTGGGAAATCCCTTTAAAAATCACATTTGAACATGCGTAGCGCAAAATAGTTCAAAATGGTCTGGCAACAAAGGATGATAAAAACTCCAGATAGGCTGGCACTTAAAGGGTTAAACACCCAAGGGGGCAAAAATGTTATACCTTACTAACACATTCCTAACAAGGGGTACTATCACCAGATATTGATATGTCACTGTCAAGCTTAACTAATTGTGTCCTTATACCCTTTTCTGGAGTTGACTCACTTAAGGCACTATCGCCTAGACACAACATACAAGTAGTCCATCTTGCTAGTGGACTCACACTTAAGTCCAATCCTGGCTATTACCTTGGTCTGTGCATTGACTGTAGTAAGGTCTGAAGCCCTGGTCAGCCTGTGGATGAGCGAACAACAAAGTTAAGAACTATCTGTGCCTTATTTGGTGTGCGTCAGAGTGGCTTAGGTATTTCTCTTACAGAGGCCTCACATACTGATGGATCTTTTATCTTACCTGCTTTGATGACTAACGGCATCTACTTCCAGGGAATCTCGGGGTGGTTGACCTTGAAGGAATTTCTGGAGACTCTAGTGAAAGCTCAAACAAGTTCAAGTGCTACGGTCATTGAGCCCAGTTGCAAGATGGAAAACAAGCGGCTCATCTAAAATGCCTTTTTTACCCTCTCCCTTCTAGCAAGTTCTCAAAATCTGCACCAGAAAGGATGCAATCAGTTAATATAGGCAGCCAGCATCTTTTCCACAGAATCTAGCGGACTGCTTTGCCAATCAAAAATGGGTCCAATACTTCCCTTAGGATAACATCTTCACTAGGTTAAGTGGCATCTTTTGGAAGACTAGTGCACCTGATGCCCAGGATAGGTAATGCCCTGATGCCCAGAAGTCGGTAAACATACAAAGGATCATAGGATTTTACTCAACCAGTTTTGGTTTACCTGAAACGAGGGTTTTCTGGAGATTTGGTGCTTCTATCATGTCAGGTCAGGTCCACCATGGAAGTTATTTGGTTGAACTATTGCCTAAGACAGGACACCATCCAATACATCTCTTTCTAGAAATGTTTTTTGGTGAGGGCCTTCCTTTTCCTTAGACTCATCTGCTACCGACCTAATGCTGGTCCAGTTTGACAGTCCCTATCTGAGTCCTGTCCTGACTGCTAGTCTCTTAGAGTTGGTGGTCAAGATCAGCAAAACCAGTGGGATAGGAGGGATCCTAGAGTGCAATATGACCCGGGGTCACTAGCTCACCTAGGGAAACAGGTCCCAGTTGAACATGTTAATCTCCTTTGATGCTGCTACCAGTCATCTTCAGTTGCTTGAGCCTAGGCCTGGTGAGCTTACCAATCAGAATCCAGCTGGAAATGTCAACAGAATATCTAAAAGAAAATCAGCCAGGGCATAGTTTTCAGGTGAACAGTACATAGCCCAGCCTCAGCGGTAACAGTCTGGGTATAGAGAGCGTAAAAATAGACTCCCTTAACAGGAAGTCATTATGGCAAAATGATCCCCTCCCAGAGGACAGTCTTGGTCCAGCTTCACTCTGGCATATACATTTCCCACTTGCCCCCACTCCTTTTCAGACTCAAAAGTATCAAGTTGGGATGTATACTCACAGGGTTTGTGATGTATGGGGGTGGTGAGGCTACAAAAGAAACCTTTTCCAGGATTGCTGCAGAATCTGGAAAGCCTGTTCCTGATTTTGTATAACCAAGAGACCAACAGTCTACTCTCGCTGGGCAAACTTAAACATTTACAACAAGCTTTGGCCTGTAAACCCAGTGTCAATACTAAGACGGCAAGTAGCTTACCTGATGCCTGTCCCGTGTGCCTCACCTCCACTTTCAGCTTCACCTTCCACTTGCAGCTTCAGGTAAAAGCTGTTGCAGGGCTCCAAGTTTACCCTCCTCTCAATTTCATTCATCCAGGACCACACAAAAAAAGTGGCCCCTTGTGTGCTTCTGTGTCCCTTGATGCTTCTGCTCTGAGTGAGCATGGCATATCAGTGGTGGTCCTACAGCTGTCTCTGCCCACAGCAGAACATGTTTATGACTTATAAGGCTGCACCATGACACGCCCCTCCCAGCTTAGCCACAACCCAAAAATTGAAGCAAAGAGATCAGATTTGCTTAGAATGCAGAAGGTATTTACATTGAAGATTTTGACAATTTTTGAAAATAGCTTATTTTAAACTATTCCCAAAGTGGATAAGTGTGTTATGTGAAGTTAGTGTGTGTCTGACTCTCCCCTCTAGCCTTTTAGCAGTTTTCTTACTGGACTTCAACCAAAAAGGTAGTCTTTCTGGTGGCAATTACCACAGTGTCTAGAGTCTCTTAGCTAGCTAGTACTACATGACAACCCCTGTCTCTTGTGGTGCCCTAAGGATCACGTAGGGGTCAAGTCCGCTATCAGTAAACACTTATGGTAGGTGTTCAACACCTACCATTCCTGGAGCAAGGCCCTACCATCACAGGGCCAGTCTACCCAGACTGCCTGTTTTTTATGCCCCCCCTTACTTACATTACATAATTACATAACTTGCTTACACTAAAAAAATAACAACTTGCCTTGTCCGCAATCCAGCACTCCCTGCCGCCATCTTTTCTTCAGCCGCCATGAGTGCAAACAGCACGGAAAAGCCATCTAATCACTTGAATGGGTGGATGGGGAGCACACACAGCACGAGGAGTCCACGCTCCCGGCAGCAGGAGAGGTCAAGGAAAAGATGGCCAGCACTAGGATTGCCCGAAGATCGCCTCTGGATTGCAGGTAAGGTAAGTGGGAATTTTTTTTATGTACCCCCCCTCCCTGCTTCAGAGCTAGGGGAGGGGTGGCAAGGGGGACTTAAAAAAGCCAAACTTTCTGGACTGGCCCTTTAAGGATTACAAACCATTCTGCCAAAGCTATTGACTATGTTTCTGTTCCTTTTGTCATCAGTATTTGGTGAAAAAAATTGGCCAGGTGCAGAGGTTGCATTAGCTCCTAATTTAGCATATCACATGCATCCTAAAGCCCCTACTGCATATAAATACTCCTTCGGAGTGCCAGAAGTAGCAATTTCTCCTGGCTGAGCACATCTGGCATTTGTTACAAGGTGTTATATGTGCTGATGAGCTAATGTAAACCAACTCATACACTGTATCTTTTGGGTTATATCTCCCAGGGAAGGAGCAGAGAAGATGACTCATGTCTTTTGCAAACTTTGCTTGCAGACATGGGAGTCTGCATCTTTTTGTAAACCATTTATACCTAGATGCAAGGTGTAACTGAAAAGCTCTGTAGTCCTCTTCTGCATATACAAACAGTAAGCACAGAGATACAGAGCCTTTATTTTTTTAGACTGTATAAGTCATACACATATCGAGTATAACTTACAAAGCTTTCCAGGGACACCCCTCTTCTAAACTGTCAACACAACCTTTTCTTATGAATCTGAACAACCCCTGACAGCCAGCATGAGGAACAGGAAGCAGCTAATTTAACCCTTTGCCTGGAATGTCCCTTCAAAACCACCTACACCTCTGTATTCTTTAATTTCATTCCTGCAAATTACTTACACCTTGGGAAAAACCTAGTGCGATCACTGGCTAGGTAACCCCCTAGTCCTCTAGGCATCTGAACATCAGCCGCTGACAGTTTGAGTTTCTATTTAACATAGCCTTTACTCTGTTTACAGGCGGAAGTTTGTTTTATTTTTTCTCACCCAATAATTTTTAATTATTAATTCTTTCACCTTTAACATTTTACTGACTAACCATGCACTGTAATACTTTGATGCACATAATAGTGCATTTCTCTGCAAACAATTCTTGGTTTTCTTGAAAGATGCAGATATTTTCCTGTACCACTGCTTGAAAAAGTGTCTTCTAAAAATGTAGGTATGGCAGTTGAGTTTTCAACACAGTAATAATAATATCAACCTAAAGCAGTACCCTACCTCCACCTTGCTGGAGTTGAAGTGGATCTCTGTGCCATTACTGATCCAGACACTGGCCCGTCCATTTAGTTTGTTCAGAGACACTCTTATCAAATATTTCTATATAATGTGTTTCTGATTCCAATCACACCAATCATAGTTCCCAATTTCGTAGTAGTTCTTTAATTTCCCTAATTTCCTAAACTTTCTTAAATTTCTCTAATAAATTAAACTTTAATTTATAACATCTAGGTGCTCTTGATTTGATTTAAGCAGGGCCATCAGCATAATTTAATAAAAAATCCCAAACCCTTGAAAACTATTCCCCAGCATAGAAATATAATGTATGTTAAGATTTTAGTCTCTTATTTATTATTTTTTCCTACAATGGGGTGCAACTCTGTTCAGGAGGACTCTAGGATACGGGCATCGCCATCTTGCCTCAGAAGCATCACATGCTGAGGAGGGGGGGGGGGGAGTGCAGGGGGCGGGTTATAGCTGTGCTCTGCAGAGACAGAGCAGAGCTGGGGTCAGGAAAAGGACAACAATTCCACATTGCAGAGCGACATAGTCGGAAGACACTTCCTGTCTGCAGGCAGCCTGAGACTCCATGAGCCACCATCTTGTCTAAAGTCTCAGAAAACGCACTAGGTGCAAGTACGATTTTTAATGTGGGCAATCTGTATGTACAGGGTGGGGGAAACATACAAGATAGGCTCTTATTCAGGGTGAAGGTCTGGTTTAAGGGCATATTTTGATATCCGAAGCTTTGCCTTAGCAACCTAAAAGCTCTGTATGTAGCTCAGTCTTATTCTGCCTCGTGGGCAGTAGTGAACCAAACCTGCTTCTAATCATATTCCTACATCTGATGAAATTTAGGCTAGCATCCTTAGTGCTCTGTTTCAGCGATGTGGCACTGATTGGGACAACAAACATCAATGATGGCATCTAATCAAGATAATTAATCAAGGGTCAGATAATCAATGATCTGACAGGCCAAACGTCACATTGTGTCTCAGTGTTGTAGATCAGGATGGCCTGTGTGGCCTGACCTAATGTCTTCTTTGGATTTAGAACCAATTTAAAAGACAGTTACTTAGAAAGGACAGTCATTGTAGTTTTTATGAACAGGAGAAAGCTGGACATAATGGCCAGTAACGTCATAGTATACCCTAATAACAACTAAACTAGATTTCAAAACTTCAAGAGGCAGACAGGTTAGCTAGGGGTCAGACTGTTCTAAAGAGTCAGATTGGTAATAAAGGAAGGAGAATTGTCAAGTTAACAGGGAAATTCCTGTGTTACAATGTGATGGATATATAAGCCAAACTATTGATATTGACTATGATATTATATAACAAAAATGAAGGCAGCAATTTCAAATGAATATTTACAAATTCAAGACACCTTGCAGTTGCAGATATTTAGGCCTTGGCATGTGGTGTGCGCTATGGCTTCATTGATGTGGCTTAGACATGGCTGCATTCTTTACATGACTGTGCTTCAAACATTCGTGGTTATAATAACCTGTATCTAAAGGACAGGGTGGCGAGGTGTGTCTGTAATGTATGTAACAAGTGTCATGAAGGGGGGTAGGAGAGATAACCAAGAGAATGAAGGCACTGCTAGTGCTGAAGGGGAAGGTAAACAGTGATAACGTCTTTAGTTGGGAATGTTACTGACCCTTCTAACATTAGGGCAAAGAGCTCCTTAATCCATAGAAACAAAGAAAGGTAACGGCAGAAGGAGACCATACGGTCCATCTAGTCTGCCCTTATGTGTATACTGTATGTTCTCTTTATCTTAGGATAGATGTGTGCTTATCCCAGACATTTTTTAATTCAGTGACTCTCGATTTTTCAACTACCTCTGCTTGAAGTTTGTTCCAAACATCTACTACTCTTTCTGTAAAATAATATTTTCTAACATTGCTCTTCTCTCCGACTAGCTTCAGGATGATCCCTTAAAAGCACTTCCCTCCTGAACCTTTCACATATTCAAAGGTCTCAATCATGTCTCCTCTCTCCCGTCTTTCCTCCAGACTGTACAAATTAAGTTCTTTAAGTCTTTCCTGATAATTTTTAAGTTTAAGCCCTTCTCCCATTTTTGTTGCCGGTCTATTTGAATAATGTCATATTGCAGGTAAGGTCTCCAGAACTGCACACCGTATTCTACCTGTGGTCTCGCCAGGGCTCTATACAGCGGCATCACAACCTCCCTCTTCCTACTGGTGATGCCCCGAGCTATGCAGCCGAGCATCCTGCTTGCTTTTCCTGGCTACTCTGTCCACTCATGTTGCAGCTTTCAGTAATCAGTATCTCTAAATCTCTCTGCTCCGAGGTCCTGGCTAACACAGTACTGCCCATACGGTACGGTACTCAGAGCAGGGATTCCTTCTACCCAAGTGCATGATTTTACATTTAGAAACATTAAACTCTAGTTTCCACAGTTTTGACCATTTATACAGTAAAGCTAAATCATTTTCCATATTGCAGACACCTCCAGGAATATCCATCCTTTTACTAACCTTTGTATCATCAGCAAACAGGCAAACTTTTCCTACCAGGCATTCTCCTGTGTCACTTCCAAACATATTAAAAAGAATGGGGCCCAGGACAGAGCCCTGCGGCACACCACTTGTAATTCGCCTTTGTTCAGATTGCACACCATTAACAACAACACTCTGATACCGATCCTTCAGCCAGCTGGAAATCCACTGAACTATCCAGGGATTGAGTCCTAATCCAACTGAAACAATAGCACAAGTTCTAACAGTGCAAATACACAGGCCAAATTGGACCAATAAGCAGTACAAGACAATGTATAATTAAAAATATGCTGTCTATACGCTGTCTATTCTTATGACAAGATTATATTAATAAACTCTGCAGGGAACATGGTCAAAATTACTGTTACTCTGTGCCTAGGTCTAGATTTAGTGTTCATGATGTACTAGGAACTTTTACTTGCATTTGGTTAGGTTAGTTAGTTAGGTCATGCTTGTATAAATTAAAAAATGGTGGGGGGAGAGAGTGAAATTAGTTACATGCAAAGAGTTTGTGGAGGGAACAGGATGCAAAGATTGAAATGCAGATGCATGAATAGCAAGCGAGCACTTTTTTCCTGGCACTCATGAGTTAAATGGCCACAGCAGTAGAGGGAAAGCACTCCAGTTGAAGACTGCATTTAAAGCGGACCAAGAGTCTGGCACAGTTGGAAAAGAAAGGTAGTGGCTTCCTCTCCCAGTATCTCAGCCATGCTGCTGCCTGGATTCAACTGACATCCACTTTAACCTGTTGTGCTCCCCCCCCCCACCCCATTAACACACACTGTGGCTGTGGGGCATTTGTTAGGGTCAGTGTATTGTAGGTCTCATTTGAAGAGTAAATCCTCTCCCAGTATCTCAGCTATGCTGCTGCCTGGATTCAACTGACATAACTGACAATGCACAGTAACAGGAAGCCCAGCAGCACTGCAGGTAGCCTGCAAATGCATGAGCCACCACTGTTTCCAAAATTGACTACTGCATGAGTTAGAAAAAGGTAAAATCATTTTATGTGCAGCAACCTAAATTGCGCTGAGGAGGGATGCATATGAGCACTGTTTGTTGTGTTGGTCTGGTTTAAGTCATTTTTGACTGTTGCTCCACTTTACCTGTTGTGCTCCCCCCCCCCATTCACACACACACACACACACACACACACACACAAAAACATTTGTTGCAGTTCATTGTGATGCCAGGAATAATTAAATAATGAATACTTTTTTATAGGTGAATGAATAAGTAAAGCAATATGAAGCAACTGGGCTTTTACATAAGATGGAGAGCTATTGTATGTTAAGTGCTGTGTAATGTGTAAGATGAGTGCTTGTCCAGACAGGTGATCTCCCCCAGAGCATTCCAAGTGTTGCATGGAATGCAGCCATAGACAACTACAGGCGGAACAGGTCAGGCCAGCAATCAAAAGAAAGCTTTGCTATGCCGATAAGCCCTGGATGGACAGACAGAATTATAGCTATGGCATCTAAGCTAACATATATTAGGTTTTAGCATTTACGTAGAATTGAAATCAAATTTCTTTTAGTGAAAGTATATACTTGGAGGCTGATTCACTACTAGCGCCAGGTATTGCCAGAGGAGCGTCTGAATAGCCGCGCTTAGAGCGTCCGTTAGTAGACTCTGTAAGCGGGTATCGGGTGTTGTAACCTAGCATTGCGGTCGCTGTAGTAACCTGGCCGGCATTGATGAATGTGATGTTTGTTGGGCGCTCTAACACTAGTACAGCGCTGCAGTGAGCGAGAGGTAGTGCCAGCTCAGTGCATCTGGCACTCGGTGCTCCACACCATGTTTAACAAAAAACTACACACACACAGCGTCGGCGCTCTAAAGCTGGGCTCTGTAGCATAGAGCGCCAGATGCTGTGTGATCAAAGTCTGTTTTTGAACACATATACACCAGTAACAAAGCGAAAACACATGGAATGACATTGTTTTCTTTAATGCATGGCACGGCCCGCTTTGGTATTCATAACAGATGGGTTATTCCGCCACAAGGTGGCGCAGTAGCACTGCAGAAAGCTGTGGCGCCTCCCGGCTCCCTAAAAAAATGGGATTAACCAACAAGTTCCCTGTGTTTTCTCTGCAGTGACACTGCAAAGTTAGAAGATGGCTATCTCTCTTGCGCAGGTGAGCGGGGCAACCAAGCCTGTGGCCCTGCATGTCTATTTCCATCCGTTTCTGGACCCTCACTGCCTCTCAGCCTCGGCTGACAGATCGGGTGAAGGTAGAAGAGCACTAGGGTCAAGTGCTACAGGAGAGCTGCTCCAAGCCACAGACCCTGTACCACAAAGGGTAGCCAGCCATAGGCTTTATGGTGAGCCTAATAGGGATGCAGAGTTTCTGTCCAGGCTTCTGATGGGTTCAGTTGCTCGGGGACTGTGCCCCCTTATTTTCATTTTTGGGGCCCCCCCCCGGCCATGGCTGCTCGCTGCTGTCTTCTCGTCTCTCTCCCTTCCCCCCCCCCTCTGTCTTCGTTCGGGGGGGCGGGCGGTGGCGGCGAGCGGTGATATCTGTGGCATTTTTTGACTTTTTTTGTGTATTTTTGTGGTGTTTTTAGCGCCCGCTCCGCTTTGTACTGCGTTCCGTGGGCGCTATATCCTGAGGTGATTTTGTTTTGTCATGGCGCAGACCGGGTCATGTGAGCGCCGTTTTTCACGCTCTTCAGGGGGGCCCGGTTGATGACGCATATCGCGTCGTCATCCCGCGGCCCGCCCCTTGAGGTACCTCTACCGGCGCCATTTTGGACGAGCTGCGTGTCTGGCTTTCTCCCTTCCTGACTGCAGCATTGCTTCCTCCGGTGTGTCGCCTTATCCAGTGGTCTGTGTCCGAGTGACCCTGCGGTGTCTTTGGTCCGTGAGTCCCCCTTGGGGGGGTTTTATTGAATGGGGTGTTTTAGCTGTGGGTTGCTCATGTGTCTTTTCACTCATGTCTTTCCGGCGGGATACCCTTGGGTTGTGGTTTCTCCCAGCTCCACTCCTTCCTCCCCCCTTTTTTCCCCTTCACTATTTCTGGGGGCATCCCGTGGGAGGGCATCCCGGGTGGCTTCTGTCTTAGCCTTTACCCACCGCTGGCCTATTGTGCCTGTGTAAATCACCATATGGAGGCTTCTGGGGATAGTGTGCTTGGGGGCCCTTCGGGGCAAGCCCAGCTGTGTTCCATGTGTGGTATATCCCCTGTATTTAACAGTGTCACGGTGTGCGTGCCGTGCGCTGAAAGTGTCCTTGCGCTCCAAGCTGGTTTGCCTGCTTCGCTTCCCAGCTCTGCGCATCCCTCGGCTTCACCTACTCCCCCGCTCCTGCAATTGGGCCCCAATGAGGGGGACGTTAGCAGGGAGTCACGCTCTGATCTGGCTCTGAGGGTGGCCAACATTGAGAAGCAGCTTGCCAGTGGACATAGGACTCTCTTACTTTGCTCTGATTTTATGGCCTTTATCCTTACTGCTATGGATGATGTGTGACTGAGCAGTAGGGCCTCTGCTCTCTTGGTGGCTATGCACCACTCTGTCTGGTTGCGCCAATGGGCAGCTGATGCTGCGGCTAAGAAAGCTCTCACTGGTCTCCCCTTCGTGGGGCTGCGGCTTTTTGGGGAGAGTCTTGATGTTTTAGCCAAGGATGGCAGGCTGCCTCAGCGTAGGAGGCAGTCTTGGCCCTTTCGGGGGTCCTCCATTCCCCCCCTTCCTTTCGTACTCCCAGAGGAGGTCGTGGCTCCCTCTTCTCCAGTGGCCGCAGAGATTCTTGGGGCCGTAGCAGATCCCATGGTCGTCCCGGTCTTTCCTGGAGTGCTAAGCCCAAACCCTCTCCCAAGCCCCCTCAGGCATGAAGGGGCGCCCTCACCCATCCGGGTGGGGGGATGGCCTTGGCTTTTTACTCATCTAGGGAGGCTTTACGTCTCTGACCGGTGGATTCAGCAGCTCCTATCCTCCGTTTGCATGATAGAGTTTGTAGCCTGGCTGCCCCCAGGATTCATCAGATCCCGGATTTTTTTTACACCCCCTGTCTGCTCATGGGGTGCTTCTGGCAGTTCCTTGACTGTTAGAGTCAGGAGTCTTTTCATAAGTCCCCCAACAGGAAGGCTTTTGAGGCCAATTCTGGCCCTGCAGGGCCTCAACAAAATTGTCAGATTCGACACTTTTGCTTGAAGACGTTACGCTGCTGTCAGTACCCTTTGCCTGGACGACTTCATGACCACTGTGGACATCAAGGATGCTTATTTTCCTGTGCCTATCTTTCCGGGTCATCAGAGATTTCTAAGGTTTGCGCTGGATAATCAGCTTTACCAGTTAGTGGTTCTACCCTTCGGTGTCATCTTGGCACCTTGGCTGTTCACCAAGGTAGTGGTAGGGTTGATGGCTCTGCTAAGGAACCAGGGCATCCGCATCATTCCTGACCTGGACGTCATCCTGGTTGTGGCCAAGTCCTTTCCTCAGGTCGAGCAGGTCACTCAGACGGTGACCTCCACTCTAGAATCCCTCGGCTGGGTAGTCTTCTCTGTTCCCGTCCTTGGTGGGATTTTTCTGGGTATGACTCTGGATATCTCTCAGGTCAAGGTGTTCTTCCTCAGTAGAAGGTGAAGGGTCTTCAGATGCAGGCTTGGGCTCTGCTACCGTGTCCTCATCCCTACAAATGTCAGGGGATGCATTTGGTGGGACTGATGGTGTCCTGCTTCGGGTAGTCCCCTTTGCTCGTTTCACATGAGACCTCTTCAGTTGGATCTCTTGTCAGTTTGGGATCGGGACCCTGCGTCCTTGGATCAGGATTTTGTTCTGTCTCCTCTGGCCGGACGATACTTCTTGTGGAGGCTGGACTCCAGGAACCTTCTGGGCGACAGGTCCTTCCTGCCCCCATGTTGGGAGACGGTCGCCGCCGATGCCAATCTGACCAGTTGGGGAGACTTCTGGAGCTCCCTGAGGTGAGGTAAGGTGGGGCCCACATGAGGCCCATGCTTCCATCAACGTCCTGGAACTGAGGTCGATCAGGTTGGTTCTTCTTGCCTGACCACTCACCTTCAGGATTGGACTGTTCAGATCGGCTCAGACAAACATACGGTGGTTGTCTACATCAACCATCAGGAAGGCACGGGGCAAGTGGGCCTTCAAGGGAGTGTACTTGATTCTGTCTTGGGCGGAACAGCATGTTCCCTGCATCTTAGAGGTCTACATTCCAAGGGTGGAGAACCAAGAGGCGGACTCCCTGAGTAGGGGGTTGTCTCGTTTGGGGGAATGGTCCCTCAACAACCCGGGTGCTTCTCTCCCTGTTTCACCGGTGGGGTCATCCGGACGTGGACCGCTACACAAACTTCCAGATTTTGTGTCTGTTTCAGGTTCCTCCTGTCTTCGCTAAGGGTGCCTTGGCATTCCATTGGACTGAGTTCGGCTTCTCTATGAGTTCCCTCTGTTTCCTCTCCTGGGCAGGGTTATGCGCAACATAGCCCAGGAGTGGGTACCAGCCATCCTGGTGGCTCCTTCTTGGCTGTTGGAACCTCCATCTTGATGGTAAAGAGGTTGCCTGCTTCTGTTGTTGATTCAATGATTAGGGCTAGGAAGAAGTCCTCGTACTTCGTTTGTTACAGGGTCTGGCATGCTTATATTGCCTGGTGGGACTCCAAGTCTCTTCCCTGTAGGGTGTTTTTTCTATGCCTAGGATTCTGGAATTCTTGCAACTTGGTTGGATTTGGACCTTAAATTTAGTACACTCAAAGGCCATGTTTCAGATCTGGCAAATCTTTTCCAATGAGCTTTTGCCAATCACCGGCTGGTTCATGTTTTTTCCAGGGTGTTTCTCACAGGCATTCACCCCGTAAGCCTTTCTACCAGTCTAAGATCTGAATCTGGTGTTGTCTGCTATGACGGGGCCTTCCTTTGGGCCTATCCGTTAGGCCGCCTTGCCCTTTTTGACTCCTTAGGGTAGCCTTTTTTGGTGGCTATCACTTCTGTAAGGCGAGTTCTCGGCTAGCGGTGTTTTCCATCAAGCCTCCTTATTTTGAGTGGCTTCAGGATAGGACGGTGTTTAGGCTTAAGCCAGATTTCCGGCCTAAGGTTGTGTCTGCTTTTCATCTCAATCAGGACATTGTCTTGCCTTCATCGTGTCCCAAATTCTGCTTATTCCAAGGAGTGGACTTTCTGTGGATGTGGTCTGGTTCTATTTGATTACTACTGAGACTTTTAGGAAATCTGATGTTCTGTTTGTTCTCACTTATGAGCCTAGGAAGGGTTTGCCTCCTGCTGCATCAGTACGTGGATCTGTCAGGAGGTGGTTCAAACCTGTTCTGCTAAGGGGGAAATTCCTCCCTTTAGGGTGACGGCTCATTCCATTCGTGCTATTGGTGCCTCTTGGGTTTTTCAGCACCAAGCTTCTGTTGAACAAGTTTGAACAAGTTTGCAAGGCCGCTATTTGGTCTTCTGTTCATACTTTTTCTAAGTTCTACAAAGTTGACGTTAAGGTATCAGCGGATGCTGCTTTTGGCTGCAAGGTGCTTCAGGCGGTAGTGACTTGAACTACTGGCCGTTACTCTTTGTGGATTCCATTCACAAACGGCCGGTGCGGGAGCGCGCCCTACTAGAGGGACGCGCATGCGCCGCTGGAACGTGGAAAAGGTAGGATTGTGGGCTTCCTGGGGGGTTTCACCCCGCGGGACATCCCGATTTCGGATGCCCCGCGGGGAGGGATCTGATCGGGCCGGGAATCTTATAGATTCCCGGGCCGATCCCCCCTGGGTGTTGGTCCGCTTTAAATACACATGTAGCTTTTAGCTCATGCATGCAGAGGCACATTCCTGCCCACAGAAGTACACACCAGCATACATAAGCTGCACTCTCTGAGGAGCACATTCATGCACATGCATGATCCTTGCATGGCTGAGCCTTCTAACCAAACCTTCCACCAGCAAGCTGCTGGTTCTTCTAAATCTCATGCATTCAGGTTTCCGTAGCGCTGTACAAGGTATAACATACAGTATTGATACCATTACCACTAGATGCTACAAAGTTCAGCCCAAATGTTGTGGGAACAGGAGGCAATAGAAAGGAGAGCCCTGCCCTTTTGAGCTTACAGTCTAAGGGTAGGAAGTAGAGACAAAAGGGCAGGATCACAAGCGGTAGAGCTTGTTTTGGCGGGATGTGCCCCAATGAGCACTTAAACCAGATTATATGCTTGTCTGAAGAGGTGAGTTTTGAGGATACTTTTCAAGGCTTGGAGTGTTGGAGAGTGACGGATTGAACCGGGGAGGGCATTTCAGAGAAGTGGAGAGGCACAGGAGATGTCATGAAAGCCACAGTGTGAGGAGGCGACCAAGGAGGAGGACAGGAGAATGTTAGAGGCAGAGCAGAGGTTGCGTCTGGGTTGGTATTGCTGGATTAGAGATGAACTGTAGGGAGGGCCCTGGTTGGAAGGAGCTTTATATGTTAGCTTTAGAAGTTTGAATGGAACTCTGAGAGCTCAAAGGTTTAGGGAACTGATTCTGTGTTTCCCAATCCTGACCATTGCTTGTTTTTCACTTTGGATCTTGTGTGTCCTGACCTGATGATTAGCTTGTTTGCTGGATACTCCTTTGCTGCAAGTCATTCTGTTAGCTGCTGTACCCTCCATCAAAATTCAGCCTGTTCTCCCATGTGGATGACCTGAGGATTTCTGGCAGTCCAATTCATCCCTACCATCCAGCGCTCTAGTAATAACCAAGAGGACTTATGGATTCTGTGACTTGGGTAGCCTGCACCTCCAAAATTTGACACTGCAAACATTATTATTATTGTAAACAAGTTGGGGTGAGACAAGTAAAAGTCCAATCAAGGAACCATAGTTTATAGAGTTTACGAGATGCAATAGAGGGAAGACAGCCGCTCTGACCAATGAATAACTAACCTGGGAGGTGCACGTGAGCAGGGTAATTAGAATACACAAATCATTAAGGCACCACAGCACTCAACCCTGTTTGCCAGCAACCAATCCTATAATCTATCTCTAAATCTGGTTAAAAACATCAGTGGACACACATCTGCAGAAGTAAGTTGAGGCTGTACCGCCAAACGCCAAGGCGCCTCTGTGTAGGTGCGGCCCTATCTCTAAGCTATGAGAGCCCCATTCAGGACATACAATTCAATGGATACATTTGGAGCAGCTTACCTGAGGTTGCCCTATAATCTTGAGTGCAGCATTTACACCCTAAACCCACTATCCCATGTGCTTGGCCAAAATCAAGAGATACAAAGGAGGAGTGGAAGCCACTCAAACCAGTTCATAACTAACCTGGGAGGTGCACATATACAGGACAATTAGAATTTAGAGCTTGCAAGAGGGATGCTACACCCTACATCACACTGTCCTAAGCACAAGTCTAAAAAGTGCCTAATGAGGAATACATCCCAAACCCCAACAGCATGCTGATTGGATGTTGCTAGCTGTTGAAACTTGGAATACCTTGATGGCACCTAAATTGTGTGCTGCTATTGCACACATTAGTGGGCTTTTTCAACAGCTGAACCGAGCTGTTATGGTGGTCAATAATAACAACTGATAGCCATGGGGCAAGATTACAATGTTGCCCAATACTGTCCCCAGACAAAAAGGATATTATGATAAATATTATTTTTATGGTGGTGGCAGCAATTAGAGCCACATTTATTGCAACGTGTCCATAATCATTAATGCTATTCACTTCTGAAGATACAGAACCTGTGAGTATGTGTCTACTTCAGATCATTGCTCCTTTAAAGCTAGTCTAAATATTTAACAGGAACTGCATTTTTAAACACACTCATTATGGAGAAGAATAGGGTTTCACAGGCTTTTGAAGGGACAGAGCTGGTAACTCAACCTTTGCTCCACCTGAAGAAATTCCTGAACTCATCGGGATCTGAAACTGAAGAAGTGTATCCTGGTCATTCTTTGTTTGTGGGTGGACGTTCCCTCTGTATTCACCACTTACACTTTCCTGGGTGATGGAACTTCTTAGCCATAGCTGTGTGTGACGAAAAAGTGGGGATTCCAACAACATTTGACTGATAACATCTATCTGTTGTGTCAGTGTTTTGAGGGAATTCCTGTTTGGTGTGATACTCGTTCTTACATACACAACAATTTTCTGAAATTTTTATGGTAGTTTTTCTTTCTATGGTGCAGGGAGGTCCTTATCTGTGAGCATGTGGCTGCTTTCTTATACTGCGGATGAGAGACATTGGTGTTAGGCACTTACCTCGTCGCCGTCCCGGGTCCCGCGGCGCGCTGTCGGGCGGTCCCCGGCTGGTTGCTGCCCGGCGCTCCCCGGGTGTCCTGGCTCCTCAGCGCGGTTGTGGCGGTCAGGGGTCGGCGGCGCGGGATAGTGTCGGCGGCCGCGCCGCAGCCCGCTCTGCGCGGCTGCGCGGTCCCGTCGGGCTCCCTCGCTGTTCGGCGCTTCCGCCTCCCGGCACGTCGCCTTTATGCCTCCCGGCGGCGCTTTCCCCAGCGCGCCCGCCGGGGGCGAGTTTGAATCATCCAACCCTGGCCCTGCTCATGGAGTGAGCCCAGGGACTGGTCGGCCTGTCTGGCCTGGGCCGTCCAGTTCCTGGGACCACTCCCGTTTTTAGTGTTGCACCAAGCACCTTCGTTCCCTCCTTTTTCCCTGTTCCCCATTGGCCAGATATTCCTATAAATCTGCACTACTCCAGTATCCCAGTGCCCGTTATAGCTTCTGGGTTCTGGATGTGCGTTGCTGTTTCTCTAGTGAATATTTTGGATTTGGACTTTGACTATTCTCGCCTGCTGCCTGCCCTGACCATCTGCTTTGCCTGACCACTCTTTTGCCTGACCCTCCTGTACCTCGCCTGTGACCTCCTGGACTTGACCTTGGCTACCCTCGACCACTCCTTCGTTTTCTCCCTTGGATACCTCGCCTGTGACCTCCTGGTTTGACCTCGGCCTGAATTACGGACTTTCGCACCCGGCATCCTCATTCGGGATTCCCTGCCAAACATCATTCTGCACCTTAAGCCGTTATCCTTTGCGCCTTTTAAGTCCTGGGGGCAACCGACTGGGAGAGGCATTACCCGTGTCTCCTACAAGCGGGGGCTTGTCTATAGGCGGAAGTGGCAGTGGAGATTGGGGGATACTGGCTTAAGACAGACGGGTGTTTGGTATAGTCCTGACATTATAACGGGCCCGAAGAAGAATGGACCAAATCCTGGAGCAGGTGCAAGCCTTGACAGCGGCGGTGGAGCACCTGGCTCATCGAGTTGCGGCCCAGGAGAACCGTCCTACTCCCATTGTCCCCACTTCTCAGGGGACTCCGGCCGCAATGTCTGTGGAACCCAAGATCCCACTCCCTGAAAAGTTCTATGGCGACAGGGCAAAATTTGCCAATTTCCGGGACTCTTGTAAACTGTACTTCCAGCTTCGTCCGGTTTCCTCAGGGTCACAGGAGCAAAAGGTGGGCTTGATTATTTCCCTTCTGCATGGAGATCCTCAGTCCTGGGCCTTTAGCTTATCAGCTCAGGACCCAATCCGCCTATCGGTGGATAGTTTCTTCGCTGCAATGGAGGTCCTCTATGATGATCTTGACAAAGGGGCCTCAGCTGATGCCAAATTACGTACCCTCCGCCAGGGACGCCGTCCAGCCGAAGACTACTGTTCTGAATTCCGGCGTTGGGCGGTTGACTCACGTTGGAACAATCCTGCCCTCTGCGGCCAATTCCGACTAGGTCTGGCTGACACTATCAAGGACACCTTGGTGAATTACCCGGAACCCCAAACTCTGGACGAATTGATGCATTTGGCCATCCGCATTGATCGTCGACTCCGGGAGAGGCGCCTAGAGAAAGGATCACATCCCGAATCGGCTTCAAAGTCTGAGGCTCTAGTCGCTCAACCTTCAGAAGAGCCCATGCAGCTAGGTGCCACCAGGCTCACCGAAGGCGAGAGACGACGACGCCTATCTGAGGGGCTCTGTCTTTATTGTGGTGGAACCGGCCACATGGTTAGACTTTGCCCAAAGAAACCGTCGGGAAACTTCAGAGCCTAGGGGGTTTCGAGGGGGCCCTCCTAGGCTGTAAGGTATCTCCTCAAGTATCGTCTCCAGTTTTCATCCCAGTCCAGTTTATGAGTGGTGTTAAATGTATTAATCTAAAGGCTCTTCTAGATTCTGGAGCAGCTGGGAATTTCCTAGACTCTGAACTAGCGCAGACTTTAGGAATTATGGTACAGACCTTGCCGACTCCTATCCGGGTTTCAGCCATTGATGGCACTCCAGTGGCCGGGGGGTTAGTTCGGTTCCAATCCCCTCCTATGCAAATCAAAGTGGGAGCCAGTCATTCTGAGGTTATCAGGTTCTTGATATTGAGTATGCCTGGTACTCCTTTGATTTTGGGTTTGCCATGGCTGCAGGAGCATAATCCCCAAATTGATTGGGTTTCGGGGCAAATCACCAAGTGGGGACACCAGTGTTTTCGGAACTGCCTAGAATTCCCACTCAGGGTCGCGCGCCTAGCACCTATTGGGGTTCCAACTCCATATTTGGAGTTTGCTGATGTCTTTTCAGAAAAGGCGGCAGACAAACTTCCTCCCCATAGACCTTGGGACTGCCCAATAGAACTGCTCCCTGGTACGATGCCTCCCAGAGGGAGAATATTTAATTTGACCCGAACTGAAACCCTTGCCATGCGGGAATATATCGCCGAGAACTTAGAAAAAGGGTTCATTCGGCCTTCATCTTCTCCAGCAGGGGCAGGGTTTTTTTTTGTGGAGAAAAAGGATGGGGGGCTTCGCCCCTGTATTGATTACCGGGGCTTAAATAACATCACGGTAAAAAATAAGTATCCCCTACCGCTTATTGAGGGACTCTTTACACAGGTGGTTGGGGCGCAGGTCTTCTCTAAACTCGATCTCCGGGGGGCCTATAACCTCATAAGAATCAGGCAGGGGGACGAGTGGAAGACGGCCTTCAATACCCTTGAAGGGCATTATGAGTATTTGGTAATGCCTTTCGGCCTGTGTAATGCCCCTGCGGTCTTTCAAAGTTTTGTCAACGAAATTTTCAGGGACTATCTTGGCCGGTTTATGGTTGTTTACCTAGACGACATTTTAATTTTTTCTTCATCCATTGACGAACATCGTAAACATGTGTGCCTAGTTTTGCAGAAACTTAGGGAGAATTGTTTATATGCCAAGTTAAAGAAATGTCAATTTGAAGTATCTGAGGTTCCGTTTCTCGGTTACATTATCTCCAAATCTGGTCTGTCTATGGACCAATCTAAGGTGAAGGCTGTTTTAGAATGGGAGCAGCCTAGAGATCTGAAGGGCCTGCAAAGGTTTTTGGGTTTTGCCAATTTTTATAGAAGGTTCATTAAGAATTTCTCTGCCCTGGTTACACCACTAACTAACCTAACTAAGAAAAGCGGGTACCCCCCGGTTTGGCCGGCTCAAGCTGTCCAGGCCTTCGGGAATCTTAAGAGGGTATTTAGTGCTGCTCCCGTCCTAGTCCATCCTGATGAGCAACGACCTTTCCTTGTGGAGGTGGATGCTTCTGAAATAGCGGTCGGAGCAGTCTTGTCTCAGTACTACGGCTCACCTGCACGCCTCCATCCATGTGCCTTCTTTTCCAAGAAATTCTCAGCGGCCGAAAGAAATTATGATATCGGCAATAGAGAATTACTGGCCATCAAGCTTGCCTTCCAGGAATGGAGACACTGGCTGGAGGGGGCTCAGTATCCAGTTACGGTCTTTACGGACCATAAAAATCTAGAATACATCCAGTCCGCCAAGAGATTAACTCCTAGACAGGCTCGCTGGTCCTTATTCTTTTCTCGGTTTAACTTTTCTATAACTTATAAGCCCGGGTCCAAAAATATAAAAGCGGACGCCCTGTCTCGGAGTTTCTCTCCCCCTGACTTACCGGAAAGGATGGTGTCTCCCATCTTGCCTGGCTCCCTAGTGGTGGCCGCCATCCAACCCCAACTTCCTGATCTTACTCAGTTCCAGGCCCAAGCTCCTCCTGGGAAACCCGCTTCAGCCCTGTTTGTGCCCTCTACTTACCGGTCTGAGTTCTTGTCCCATTTTCATGATACCAAAACAACCGGTCATCCAGGGGTTAAGAAAACCATAGCTTTATTATCACGCCAAGTTTGGTGGCCTTCTCTTAGGAAGGACGTTCAAAGGTTTGTCTCCGCTTGCAAAGTCTGTGCCCAAAGTAAGTCCTTGAGGAGTTCGCCTGAAGGCCCACTCCTTCCATTGTCCATTCCTGCCTCCCCGTGGACCCATCTGGCCATGGATTTTGTTACTGACCTTCCCCCGTCTCAGGGACATACGGTTATTTGGGTAGTTGTGGACCGCTTTAGCAAGATGGCCCATTTCGTCCCTTTAAAGAAACTCCCCTCAGCTCAAACTCTTGCTCAACTCTTCATTACTCATGTCTTTAGGATTCATGGTATTCCCATGGATATTGTTTCGGATAGGGGGGTCCAGTTTGTCTCCCGGTTTTGGAGGGCTTTCTGTGCCAAGTTGGGTTTCACCGTCTCCCTTTCCTCGGCCTTCCATCCGCAGTCGAATGGACAAACCGAGAGAACGAACCAGTCCCTGGAACAATATTTGCGCTGTTTTACGGCGGATACTCAAACTGATTGGGCCTTCTTCTTACCATTTGCGGAATTTGCTTTTAACAACGCCACACATTCGTCCACGGGGGTTTCTCCTTTCCATTGTGTTTATGGCAAGGACCTGAAGTTTTCTGCTCTTTCGGACCAACCCTCTAGAGTTCCCTCCGTGGATGAATGGGTTTCCAAATGGCCAGGGGAATGGAATAAAATCCAGCAACATCTAGCTAGGGCCGCTCTTCAGCAGAAAAAATTTTCTGATCGCAAACGATCTTCTAACTCTAGCTTTAAGGTGGGTGACTGGGTTTGGCTTTCAACCAAGAATTTGGCGCTACGCCAGCCCTCCGCTAAGTTAGGACCTAAATTTATTGGCCCCTTCCCCATAACACAAAAAATTAATCAGGTTACGTACCAGTTGGCCCTCCCTTCGTCCATGAAAATCTGTAAATCCTTTCATGTTTCACTTCTTAAGTCTGCAAAAAACCATGAACCTAATAGTCCTCCTAGTCCTGTGTTAGTTGATGGGCATCAGGAGTTTGAGGTTGCCCGGGTTCTTGATTCTCGCTTTTTTCGAAACTCTCTTCAATATCTTATTGACTGGAAGGGATACGGTCCGGAAGAAAGATCTTGGGTTCCTGCCAGAGAGGTTCATGCGCAGAATTTGGTAAAGAGGTTTCACAGAGAGAATCCTTTGAAACCTAGTTTGGAGGGTCCAGTGGCCCCTCCTCAGGGGGGGGGTAATGTTAGGCACTTACCTCGTCGCCGTCCCGGGTCCCGCGGCGCGCTGTCGGGCGGTCCCCGGCTGGTTGCTGCCCGGCGCTCCCCGGGTGTCCTGGCTCCTCAGCGCGGTTGTGGCGGTCAGGGGTCGGCGGCGCGGGATAGTGTCGGCGGCCGCGCCGCAGCCCGCTCTGCGCGGCTGCGCAGTCCCGTCGGGCTCCCTCGCTGTTCGGCGCTTCCGCCTCCCGGCGGGGGCGCGCTCGATCTTCAACGTGCTCGCGCGCGCGCGCGAGCACGTCGCCTTTATGCCTCCCGGCGGCGCTTTCCCCAGCGCGCCCGCCGGGGGCGAGTTTGAATCATCCAACCCTGGCCCTGCTCATGGAGTGAGCCCAGGGACTGGTCGGCCTGTCTGGCCTGGGCCGTCCAGTTCCTGGGACCACTCCCGTTTTTAGTGTTGCACCAAGCACCTTCGTTCCCTCCTTTTTCCCTGTTCCCCATTGGCCAGATATTCCTATAAATCTGCACTACTCCAGTATCCCAGTGCCCGTTATAGCTTCTGGGTTCTGGATGTGCGTTGCTGTTTCTCTAGTGAATATTTTGGATTTGGACTTTGACTATTCTCGCCTGCTGCCTGCCCTGACCATCTGCTTTGCCTGACCACTCTTTTGCCTGACCCTCCTGTACCTCGCCTGTGACCTCCTGGACTTGACCTTGGCTACCCTCGACCACTCCTTCGTTTTCTCCCTTGGATACCTCGCCTGTGACCTCCTGGTTTGACCTCGGCCTGAATTACGGACTTTCGCACCCGGCATCCTCATTCGGGATTCCCTGCCAAACATCATTCTGCACCTTAAGCCGTTATCCTTTGCGCCTTTTAAGTCCTGGGGGCAACCGACTGGGAGAGGCATTACCCGTGTCTCCTACAAGCGGGGGCTTGTCTATAGGCGGAAGTGGCGGTGGAGATTGGGGGATACTGGCTTAAGACAGACGGGTGTTTGGTATAGTCCTGACATTTGGCCATTTGATTGGAGGGTTCTGAATCTATCGTTGGTCACTCAATCCATTTAGATTTTCAGGAGTTGACTTTGGTCTTTGGCCTTTGGTTTCTCCTGCATTAGGCTGTAGGAGATGTTCATTTCACCAACTGAGGGACACCCATTGGAGTGTCTCTGACACCTGCCACATTTTTCATCCCACATGGTGAGTGGAAGAGATTGACCCTTATAGTTAAAACAGATATTTAATGTAAGTGCCTGGCAAGTCAAAAGAAAAAAAATACGTATCTTACCTTTCATAGAGTAGCTCCAGGGGAATAAGAACGGAAACACCCCCCACTCCCTACCTAGATGTCTTGAGTGACTGCCTCTCTCTGCACCTTTGAAACCCTGCCCTCCTCACTGCTCTAAGTGTGCTTACATCACATCACTGTTGCCACACTCACAGTTTTTTCCTAATTTTTTTTCTCTGCATTTCCAATGCTCTAATAATTTTACCAATAACTTAGGAACTACAGGGTATTTTTGAAAATGGATTGAAGTTTGGGACAGTACAATGTGTAGCCGAGACAATGGGACAACAATCGGGCTTGTTTTTAGTATAACTTTAAGTACAAAATAGACCTAATGTCTAATAAGACTCTAGATTCACTTAGGCACCCCCATCGAGGCCATCCTAATTGGGGATGCCCTGCAGCCTAATACTAAAATATAAGCAAGAAAAAAAATAAAAACCGCTTCTGGGTTATACAGCAATATTGTTCTCTTTTATCTGAAGATCTTTTGCTGGGGCCTTCACAAAGACCATTCTGAAGGTTTAAGAGGTAAGCATTGAAGATGAGGGCTGTAGATGTGCCAATGCATGATAGTGACCCTGGGGAGGAAAATGTTAGGACCTGCACAGGAGTTATTGCCATGGCACAGCAATGTTCCACAGCAGAGCAATCTCAGATTACAGAGAGAGGGTTTTTGGTGAAGAACCAATAATAGACCAAATGGAGGGCGGGAGTTAAAGCCATTCGGGATTTTAATGGCTTACACATATGAAGCTATGAAGCTAGTGCCAAGTACAGTAGATAATGTTTAAAAGTAAAGTTATGATTTATTAACTTAACTTGCAAGCAGAGAAACAAAATTGGTGCTTATAGTATACCGTAATGTATATTAATTTTACATGTTTAAATGTAGTTTAATTAAAGTGGTACTCTACCTGAAACTTGGAAAAAATAAATGCAGGGAAATCCTGGAGGACAAGCCTGAGAAAAGTACCAGAGATCATGCCCCTGACTCAGCGCACCTCTCTCCCATGGTTTCCATAAATTAATGGAGCTGCGTTTTAGGATAGAAAATGTACCTTGATGGATGCCGCCATGGCTGCTCAGTGCTGGAGGACAGAATCACTCATTCCCGACATGTGGTGGGGCACAGATGAGTTACATGATTTTTCCAATGAGAAAAGAAAGTTTAGAAAACAGGGCCCTATGAGCTACGCAGAAAGACAATCTTTAACCAAAAGGAGACATGTCTTGAAGGGAGGGAGATGGTTTAACCCTCCCCCTCTTAGCTTTAGTTTTGGAACAATTGAAATTCCTCTTAAAACGGAGCAAAACCCATTTTTCTTACTACTAGGGGGCTGCTCTTGGCTCGGCAGTGGCTCAGTTTGCAAACCAGGTTTTTCACTGCAAAGCTACTCCCTGTGCCACTTTTGAGATCACTGATTGGCTCAAAGGTGTCATCGTGACGAGGTGCTTATATTTTAGTCTGTTCAGGCGCACACACACTCTCGCGCCCAGCCATTCTGAAAGGTTGGGCAGGAAGCGCGCATAGATTATGGTCCTCTTTAATCCGTCTTTGATAATACATGCGGCAGCGTGTCCTCACCTGCGCGGTTTGTTTAATTTGTGGGGGTAGTTTTTTAAAGCTACAGGGAAGCTGGGGATGCGGCAATGGCAATGACAGCATCACGGACGGAGCTTGATAAAGGTGAGTTTGCCAGCGACCCCGGGGGTTTCACACAGCGGGGAATCCTGCTATAGGATGCCCAGGGGCAGGTTAGCGGCTAGGTTGCAGGGCCCTGCCACATGGGTCTTGGTCTGCTATAAAATAGAATGACTGGAGGCGCCAATGCAGAGTCGAGAGGGGTCTGGGAAATCTTCATCTCCCTTTGGAATCCAAAAAGAAGTTGGTCAAACGCCCTGGTGTTTATAACAGGTAACAATGAGTAATAATGTAATATCTGGGTGGGGGGAGGGGCACAGGTCATTTGAGTATTTGGGATTGGGTACTTTCCGAGACAACTCTTTGTATATATTTCTGTTTGATACTCGGACATGGCTTGGCATTGTAATGTGCCAAATTACATTACACTAAAAAAACAAAAAATGGCAAATAACAACAATTGAATGTGAACTTAAAATGTTGTGCAAGACTTTAATGCTTCAAAGGATACATCTCCTTTTATTCACATTGTTGGTATCATGTATACAATACCTCTGACATCTCTATGCGTTGCTGTACTTGTACCATATGCAAAATATTTTAAACTAAAAGAAATACCCTTAACTTGGGAAAAGTGATGCACATGTAGAAAGCCCCTACGCAGGTTTGGGCAAAACTTTTTTGTGTGTTTAAGTAATAAAAGATCACAAAATGTATGTTTCAGTTCATAAACCTAAACCACACCCAAATTTAAACTTGCATGACTAAATAATTAGCATGACCCCCATTGCCTTGCAGTCAGTGGCAGCAGTGTGACACACAATGGGGTAGATTCAGAGCCTGGTGAGAAAACTCACTTCTTTTTTAGGAGAGAAAATTACCATTTACTTTCACTGTCTACCTTGGGGCTGATTCAGAGCCAGGTGAAAATTTACACCTGGTAGACAATGAAAGTGAATGGCAGTTTTCTTTCCTAAAACAGAAGTGTGTTTTCTCTCCAGAGCTAAATATAAAGTAAAGCACACTAGTTCAAATTTCTTTTAGGGTAATTTGAGTTTCCTATATGTGTCATCATCATCATCGTCATCAGCAGCAAGAGAGGGTACACTGAGGGTTGTCCTTATATATGTTTCCATTGCCAGTGTGTAAAACCTGCCCTCCGTGCATAATCTACAAGGCCACAGAAACGCATAGGCTGGTCACAACATGGCTTAGGTATACATAGGTTGTGTAAGGAGTCTCCTAGGGCAAGTATTTCTTCTTTCTATCTAACTATAAATAAAATAGCCCTTTTAAAACATTCTTACAACATCTTTTAATGAGCATGGGATAGATTGCTGACTTCTGTATGAAACGGATGAGGAACTATCAAACTCTCAGTATCAACAGGACCCCCATAGAGGTTGTACCAGTGTTTAAATACCTTGGCATCTACATCAGTAATGATCTGTCATGGTCTTGTCAAGTCAACTATTTGCGGCTATTCCACCTGAGATGGTTAAAAGACTTTCAATTGCCTGCTATGGCGCTAAAAAACGTATAGACCTGCTCCATGCAAGACAGGCTGGCTCTACGTAGTGTGGTACGAATGGCAGAAAAAATGTAATCAATATATACAAAAAGATGTTGGACCAAGGCCAAAAGAATAGCAGGACACCAAAACTTCCCAGGAAATAGACTTTTTTCCTTTTTACAGTCAGAGAAGCGTTATTGCTCCCTCAAAGCCAAGGCTGAGAGAATGAGGAAAGGTTTCTTCCCACAGGCCATCTGAATACTAAATAGCAGTAATATTTAAAGGGACTCTGTAGGCAAAGTGCATAAACTGTCATTCAGCAGCTCACCTCATCATGGCCGCCCTCTATCTTCCTATCAGAACGTAGCTGCTGCTGAAAGTAGAAACAAGGCAAAGATTAGTGGCACACCCCTGAATTCCTTTGCCGTAATCTGGTGGTCTAAAGCTCCACATCATCAGACTGCGACACTGGTAGAGGGAGGTAGCCAGGGTGATGTCTTACAGACCCCACCCATTATGCTGATTATTATGCAGCATCACAGAGCCATAGGCCTCGCACAAATATTTCCCCTAAATCATAGGGTGAAACTGTAAACCTTGATATCCCATCAATTTCTTCTTTAATTTGAAAACGGAAAACAGTTTAGTGGCAAATGTGGACTAACAATTGCCTTTGCCTTCTGTATCCCTTTAAGAACTCACCTGGGATTGTGCATACATAGCTTATGCTTACATAGTGAAAGGGACACACACACAGAAAGAGACACACACACACACACACACACACACACTGTAGGTACCTGCTGCTGCTGCCGCCGCTGCTCTCGGACGCGCAGGTGTCGGGGGTCAGGGTTTAGCCGAGGTTACCCTGCAGAGGGGCAGCGGGGTCCCCCTCCCCTCCTCCTCCTGCCGGTCGCTCGGCACACAACACCCTCCATTCAGCTCCGCCTGGCAGCCGCCAGCCGCCGCCGTTCTCATACACACACCAGCCCTTCCTGGCTGTTGCGCGCTGGTTGTCGGTGGGCGTGCCCCATATGTCCGGCGTCCAATGAAAACATTGGACGCCGCCCATTGACGACCAGCGCGCAGCAGCCTGGAAGTGCCGGTCAGTGTGTGAATGTGTGTGCGTGTTTGTGTGTATGAGAGCGGTGGCGGCGGCAGCAGCGGGTACAGCAGGGACCCGCAGCGGCCGCCCCTCACCCTCCAGCATCTGTTGAGTTCAGGGTTGCGGCCTTCCCTGGCAGGCCGCCCCTGGACTCGAGTATAAGCTGAGGCGGCTTTTTTCATCCCAAAAAGTGGGCTGAAAAACTCGGCTTATACTCGAGTATATACGGTAATGAAAAGCCCAAACCCTTAAACTATTTCCCAGCATCTAAAATGAATATACTTTAAGTTTTCAGTCGCTTACTTATTATTCTTCCCCCCACTGGACTGCAACTGTTCAGGACCATCTTGCCTCAGAAGCATCACATACTGAGGAGATGAGAGGGGCGGGGTTATAGCTGTGCTTTGCACGGACATAGTAGAGCTGAGGTCAGGAAAAGGACAGCAATCCCAGAATGCAGATCAGCATATTCAGAAGACACTTCCTGTCTGCAGACAGCCTGAATCTCCATGGACTGCCATCTTGGATGTTAAAAGGTTAAAAAAACGCAATAGGTGCAGGTAGGATGATTTTTAATATGGGCAATTTGTAAGTAGGGGGTGAGGGAAACATACAAAATAAACTATTAATGGCAACCCTGGATACAGACTGGAAAAAGGAGTTTTAGAGGTCATTTTTAAATATACAGCAAACATAGTCAAGATGATCAGCTGCTGTGTATATTGTGTACTTTGTAACGTAACTTCCAGCTTATGTCATAGTAATGTGTGAAGTATTAGTCTGCCAGAGAAGCAGTTTATCAAGAAATGTCTGTTGCATTTTTGTAGCCCTTGTAACGGATCATTGTATGAGTTTAGCACAGTTGAGTTGAGATCATATTGTGAGTGAAGCTATTTTTACAGATAAGCTGAGAGATAGCGCACATAGCTGCCTGGCCGGGGCCCCACTTGTGTCCACTTCAGCTACAAGTACCTGTTTTCAGTGTTCATCTTCCTGTGCTATAAATGCTTCTGCCATCTGATGGGTTTTAGCTGAGCCAGACTTCCATTTCAAATGTATGAAGCACAATATGCACATTTTTTCGCCATGGTATTTTTAGCACTCTACAGATGTACGCTATTTCAGGTATGTAGGCTACGAAAGCAAAAAAGCAGCTTTCCAATGGCTTCTTAAAAAAAAAAGCTGAGACTGGGACATCATCCTGAATAATTTAGCCCGCAGCATTTTTTTAAGAGGAAGTCCCAAATTTTTTGTAACCTCTCCAGCCATCCACCACCCCCCTGTGCCAATCCTAATTTGGGCAATGACATAAAAAAACAAATTACTGGGGGCTGGGCAATCTACACACAAGCTAAAGCTGGGACTGTGAGTGACAGGTCAGACACCCATGCAGCAGAGTGACAGTACTGCAAGCCTGTCACTCAAGTCATGCAGAGCCCAGATCGCCGCCAGAATCAGGGGAGGATTTTAGCCACCAGGTGCATTGTTGAATTATTTTAATGCCCGAACTGGGCTTAGCACAAATAAGTCTATGAGACTCCAGGGCGGCCATTCTCACTCCCCCGGGGCACCCTGATCGGGGATGCCCCACTGTGTAAAACCCCTGAGGTCGCCCAGAAACTCACCTTCTTTCCTGGTCCAACAGCGCATGTGCAAACAGCGGCCGCATCCCGGCTATCCCTTTAGCAGCCCCATCCTTTAGACTTTAAACTTGGAAGGGAAGGGCTCTCTTTCCTATTGTCTCCTGTGCTCACAACACTTGGCATCTACTTTGTATTAGAAACATAGAAGGTTGACGGCAGAAGGAGACCATACGGTCCCTCTAGTCTGCCCTTATGTGTATACTGTATGTTCTCTTTATCTTAGGATAGATGTGTGCTTATCCCAGGCATGTTTACATTCAGTGACTGTTGATTTTGCAACTACCTCTACTACTCTTTCTGTAAAATAATATTTTCTAACATTGCTCCTGATCTTCCCCCCGACTAGCTTCAGGATGTGCCCCCTTGTTCTATCATTAAGCTTCTTCTTAAAAACACTTCCCTCCTGAACCTTATTCAATCCTTTCACATATTTAAAGGTCTCAATCATGTCCCCTCTCTCCCTTCTTTCCTCCAGACTGTACAAATTAAGTTCTTTAAGTCTCTTATGTTCCCTGTACTATATGTTTTACCTTGTCTGTAATCACACCTTGTAAAGCGCTACGGAAGATGATGGTGATATACAAATAATAGCAAATAATAGCAATAAATAGCAGGGCGCATGCCCGTGCCAGGTATTTGTGAATGGCCGAAGCAGACGCGCTTCCTCTTAAAGGGTAGCCAGCGTGCTCGGATCCGCTCGCCTTAGACGAGCTCTTGGATGAAGGGGCGGGAGCGGATCCAAGCGAGCTGACTGGACGAGAGGCTGCGCATGCGTCGTAGGATCGGGGAAGTTGAATAAGATCTGGGGGTTTCACACAGCGGGGCCTAGTCAGAATCCTGAGTTTTGGTCCACTTTAACTGCCAGCCTACCTAGAGCTATTGTCACCTTCTGATGCCAGGCTATTTTTAAACATTTAGTGAAATACATGTTTAACTGTGATTTTTGCAGCAATTTCTAGGATGTCCCATGACTTATCGCATTTGCATAGTTATAGCTTGGTCAGGAGACCAGGAGACCAGGAATAAAGATTTATCTTCATCATATCAATAACTGTAAATTGTTGTTTAAAAGAAAATAAGCCCTAGCGCATCTTTTGGAGCAAAAATTAATATAATAAAGTTATTCTCATATAGTTGGAGCAGGCAAAATTTTCTTTCTAATTACTTTCACGGGGTGACGATGACCACATCACAAAGATCCCAAGGAAGTCTGCCCCGCTCCCATCAGCAGGAAAAGATATGGTAAAGTTTTATGTGAAGTGATGGGCTGCCATGTTTCCAGATCTTGGGTTGGATTCCACCAGTTGCTGCAGCCGATATCAGCTGCTGAAATTCCCTCTTCCTGTTTCAGCCAGAAATTATGACTCATTGCCAATGAGTGAGACATGAGGCAGAGCTAAATTAGTCCTCAGTGATCTGTGCAATGAAACCTGACATGCAACTGCATGCAAATGTCAGCCTATGAATATGTGTATGAAGCTTCTCTGTGTCAATGCAGATCTGCATTTCTGAACAGTTCCCCTGCTGTCTTAGAACTACAAGCCCCAGCAAGCCCTACCATCTGTATAGTCGAATTGGGTCTTTGGAGATGGCAGGGAATAGCTGCAATATAATGTACCGATTAATGCCAGGGCATGCTAGTGCTTGCACTTTCTTGACAGCTAGGAGGGGTAGAAAAGTATGGAATGACTGATGAGCAATTATCATTATACCTAGCATCATACCTAGCATCAAGAGAGTGAAGTGACTCGGGCCAATAAATGTAAGGATCGGAGGAAGACTGGAAAGACTGAGTTTTAGAGGGTAAGACAATGTAATGGCAACCTTTCCATTGTGGGAATAAAGTACAATTTTTAAATTAAACGGGGCCTTCACCCTGAATAAGAGCCTCTCTTGTATGTTTCCCCCCACCCTGTACATATACCGTATATACTCGAGTATAAGTCGAGTTTTTCAGCCCACTTTTTGCCTCGGCTTATACTCGAGTCAGTGCCGAAATGGAGGAGAAAAAGGGGCCAGGCGACATGCCCATTCATTTCCCGCCCCCGTGCCGGCTCCCGCACTCACCCTCTCACTTCCAGCTGCCGCCCGCACCTCATGTGCCGGGGACGGGATGCCGCTCAGCGTCTCCGGGGGGGCTTCCCTCGGGCCGGCCTGGACGGTGGGGAGGGGGGCGGCGGTGCTCTGCGCCATTGTGCCGGTAGGGCGGGGACCGGAGCACACTGTGCAGCCCAGCGCCAAGCGCCGGGCCGGACGCGCAGCGACGGAGGGCAGGGCACGCCGGCCGGGGGCGGTGACGCACGCGTTCTGGGCCGGTCTCTTAAGATGCTTCTACAGACAGGCTGTGCAAATGAGAGGTAAGTGTGTATACCGTATATACTCGAGTATAAGCTGAAAAAAGCCGCCTCGGCTTATACTCGAGTCAATAACTCTTTTTTTATGGTAAAATTAGGTGCCTCGGCTTATATTCGGGTCGACCTATACTCGAGTATATACGGTAGATTGCCCAAATTAAAAATCATCTTACTTGCACCCAGTGCATTTTCTGAGCCTTTAAACATCCAAATGGTGACACATGGAATCTCAGGCTGCCTGCAGACAGGAAGTGTCTTCTGACTTTTTGTGTCAGTTACTGTAATAGTGAAGAGTATGGCCAGCATTATGGAATTAAGGCCCTTATATACCTTGAAATTGTCATGGTGGTAATAAACTTGACCTTCAAATGTCTTTGAATAAGCCATGCCCCTAAATCACCCCCCCACACCCATCACCCCTCTGCTCTGTCTGTGCAAAGCACAGCTATAACCCCGCCCCATGTACTTTTGCTCCCTATCTCTCCTCAATATGTGATGCATCTGAGGTAAGATGGCGGTGCCCATATCCTAGAGTCCCGCCCAGTGGGGGAAAGAATAGAAACTAAGTGACTAAAAAAGGGGGGTTTGGACTTTTAATTAAATGATGCTGAAGGTCCAGTTAAATCCTCACTCCCTCACCACATCCAGGCCATGCCCCATGCCAATTTTCCTGCCCATTGGTAATGGGATTAGCAGGGAGGAGTGGGAGGGATGGATAGGAGGAATAGATGGATGGATGATTCAGGGAAGGAGGAGCGGATGGATGGGCAGGACTATTACGGTGTCTTTGGTTTACCTGTACTGTTCTGTGAGTTATTTATTCTGTAATTTACTTTTGTTACATAATTATGTACTTTATATTGTGCGAAAACCTTATTGTGATTTTTATGTCATTAAACGTGGTAGTCTTGCATTGTTTGCATATGTATCCCTGGTAGGCTCAAGGTGCTCCAATGTGAACCACTGCACTTCCTCACCCATAGTCTAAGTCTATAGGTTTGGGAGCACACAAGATTTGAGGATGCCACACAGGCCGAACATGGGAGCAAGGTTGGGAACATGAAGAAATAAAAATCGAGAGCAAACAGTACCTGTAGGGAGTGGAACAAAACACAGCGCTGCTAGCCTTGGAATCTAAAAGATTTCAGGGCGGCCTGCTGGACTTCCCCCAGGGCATCCCAAATTGGGATTCTCCTGCTGCGTGAAACCCCTCAGTTTGTCTGTAATAGCTTACCTTTCTCCAGTCCAATGGCACTTGCATGGGCTCTCATCCAATCAGAGCTGTTTTCCCAGCACACGACTCTGCCCTTCTGCAATTAGATTGCAGTCATTCAGATAGGCTGGGGTGGAAGCGTGCGTGATGCTGGGGATGCTGAACCCTGGTTGCACCCCTGATTGCAAAATGGCAGAGCCGTTTGTTGAATGACATGGGAATGACAAATGGCTCTGATTGCAAGAGAGCCAACACATGTGCCATTGGACCGGGGATAGGTAAGCAGTTACAGGCCAACAGGTGGGTTCCTATGTGTGCACAAGCTTACAGTGGCCATCAAAATCCAAACAAAATAAAAAAATAGAGCTGCAATTGTATACTTGACCACATTTTATGGACTGGCCTTTGAGCCCCCTAAGCCTCAAATGCGCATGAGCGCAGCATTACAGAGATACTTGGGTGCCCCATAAGAGGGATAACTAGGAATCAGAGGTGCTACATCCACAGTACATATGTGCATCTGTTTCCAGATCCCCCATTGGATAGAGGGAACCAGAATCCTATGCTGGCACGGAGTTGCCAGGGAGAGTTTAATCCCGCTTTAATGAGTCATGTGGCATTTTCATTAAGAAGATTACTTTTATTTGACTGTTTATCTAATGCATGAATGAAAAGTAGCACCTGGTCCATTTCCTTTATTTATTCATGAATAATACAAATATGAGTCATGCTATGTTCCTGCTTGGCTTCCAACATGTGTGTGCTCCCGGCTGGTATGGTCTAGTACAGAGAATACAAGCCTTTTCATCCACTATGCCAGACGTCTTATCCCCTTATTTAAACTTTGGTGTCCAGGGCCAAATTTGCAGGTTTAATGTGTTGCATATTATATTTATTATAGATTACACACATTTCAAACATGCTATTTTTTTCATTTTGTTCTGTCTACCATTGCCTAATAAAAGCTCAAATTAATCTAATTTACACATTTGAAATCTAGTTTAACCTGTATAAACAACCTGATGCCCAAACACAAGCTGTTGACTGATTGACCACCCAAAAAAAACCCAAAATGGAACTTACATTTTGTCCCGCGCAGCTGATCGATCCAAGACAGGCGATCGGCAACTCACCTGATAGCTGAATCTGGGCCCGATCTGCCTCGGGCCTGCAGGCTTGCGACCAGTCACAGAAGAGCTGCCCCCATTCCCATTCATTGCAATGGAGGGGATGTTGAGGCCGGACATGTCCCCTCCATTACAATGAATGGAGAGCACGTGGCTGTGTCCCTGTGACATATGGCAGGACATAGAAGCACTACCAACCGCTGGGCCCTGGGTGACACAGGCTTGGATCCAGCAATCAGGTGAGTTGCTGATCACCAGATTTGGAATCAGCTGCAGGGGACAAAAGGTGAGTACAATTTACTTTTATGATTGCGTAGTCAATCACTTTAAGAGGCACATCAGTCTCTCTGGCATCTGAAAGACTACAGAGAGTCCAAAATCCCCATCCCTGGGGCATTCTGATTTGAGATGCCTTGCTGTCACCCGGCATGCAGAGATGTCAACCTTGGAGACCAGTTTACAGGGTGATGGGCGTGGGGGTGTGATTTAGGGGCATGGCTTATTCAAAGACATTTGAAGGTCAAGTTTATTACCACCATGACAATTTCAAGGTATATAAGGGCCTTAATTCCATAATGCTGGCCATACTCTTCCCTATTACAGTAACTGACACAAAAAAAGAAGCAAGCTCTCATTGTCTTTAATTGGAGCCTCCATACGCAAAAAATCCTTGTGTATGAAGGCGTCCATTGAAATCAATAGGAGCGCTCCGTACCAAGGCCACACAAACCCTGATAAATCTAGCCAACCAGACACTTAGAAGAAGTCAGAGGTAGCCAATAGAGATGGGCCGGATGAACAGCCAATCAATTAATGGTGTCTGCTAGACAGTAGTGCATGGGCTGGAAATTCATGTCTTGCAGAGTGATTTCATAGTTTCACAGGATGACTAGGTGAGGAGGGTCAAAACCATATGACTCCCTGGAAAACAGGGTGACTTGGCATCTCTGTAAGTGGACAGCAGCCGCATTCCCCCCACCTCTATCTGAGGCGCGAACCCACTCCAGGAATTTCTGAATGGCTGGTCCGTGTACACAGAGGTAGGAGTAAAAATGAATTTTGCCCAATTGGCTGCTGGCCTATGCATGCTTTGTGGGATGGCCAGAAAGGGGAGTTTTTACAGAGACCACCAAGGAAACACAATTTGGAATGCTCAGCTGAAGGAGAAACAATACCCAGGAAAGTGAAAGTCCTGGGTGTTGTTTAACGCATAGATCTGTGTGTTTAGATTCATTACATACATTTAACTTTTTATGTCTAAACTAAAACCTGTAAGAATATACTACCTATATTAGGCCCAGCAGTATAGATTATTTCTGGTCACCTAGAGAGATTGTATACTTATCCAGGGCAGCCATCGGGGCAGAAGAGCCAAGACTCAAATATGGGGCCCATCTATGAAGAGGGGGCCCCTGGCCAGGTGGGTCTTACAGCCACCCGAGACCCTCTGGCTGCTACTCTATTGCTGCTGACATTGATGCCACCCCTCCAATTCAAACCAGGGGCCAAGCAATCTCACATCAGTTAGAGAGGGGGCTAGTCTATATTTATTGTGTCTGGGACCCAATAACATATATTGTGATGGCTGGGCCCCTAGCCCCTAGAGTTTTTGTTTTCTAAACATTCTGGATTATGAAGTTGCCTTTGGGGAAGAGGCTCATTTTAAACTAGGGGCATGCCATAACGCATTGGTTATGAGGGGGTCCAGACATTGCTGATGTATGCAGGGCTGTATTTACCATTAGGCAACCCTAGGCTGTGGAGTGTGCTGTTATAAAAACACTTGCTGACACATTAATGCTCCCTCTTGAGTATCTCCCTTTCACAGGAAGATGCAATGTGTGTGTGCGGGGGGGGGGGGGGAGGGAGTGGGTGCAAGGGGCTAAACACAGTCTGCAGCTTGCTGAGGTCATGAGACTTCTATGTGCCAGGAACCTGAAAAGCCAAGTATAGGGCTCTGCATAAAACCCCTCAAACTCTCCCCCCCCCCACCTTCACACTGCCTGCATTTAAACCTCCTGCGCGCCCCCAACCCACCTGCAAAAGTGATGGGCAAGCAAAAAAAAAAGTGCCTAGGGCAGTCTGGACACCAAATACGGCCCTGGCTGTATGGGGCCCAAAAATTCTGGGCAACGGCCCTTTACTTACCTAAGTCACTCCCTAAAGATCTACCCTGCTGGGGGGTTTCACACAGGGGGCATCCCAAATTGGGATGTCCTAGGTACAAGGACCCTTAACCAGGATAGTGGAAAGCCTGGTGATAGGTCCACTTTAAAGGGGGTTTCTTCCCAAATCTAAAGCCCAACATTAATAATAGAATATGCTATCTGCTACACACCAAGACTAGAGAGTTAGATAGATTTTTAAGGGCCAGTCCAGCCAGACTGACCATTTTTAAACTACATCCTGCCCTGCCACCCTTACCTAGCGCCTTAGCAGGGCTAAGGGGTTAAACAACAAAAGGACACTTACCTCACCTGTAATCCACCGGTGCCAGGTTCCTGATCACAGTGCCAGACGCCGGCATCTTTTCTTTGTTGCATGGTGCCACTGGACCAGAAGCTCCCCACACTGTGTGCCACTCGTGCAGCATAGGAAAGATGGCGGCGCCATCTTTTTGTTGTTTAACTCCTTAGCCTTGCTTTAGCGCTACGAAAGGGTGGCAGTGCAGGGGGTAGATAAAAATGGGCAGTCTGGCTGGACTGGAACTTTAAGTTTTGTATATATGGTAATTAAACTCACACTTCTATTTTTATTTGACTAGATATGTCCTCTAAAGTGGACCCGTACTCCTAAAAAACTTCCCCACTGGCATATATGATACCCACCAAAAGCCAGGCCCACAATCCCTTACCTGGTCCTCCACTGCGATCACAGGCTTCATGTGACCTAGATGTGGCCACAGCAGTATCAGTGCCATGTTGGGGATAATTTGTCACTCAATTGTAGCAGGCGCCCCACATAATCTAATTTGAGCAGTAAAACAAATGCTAATAAACCTTGGAAACAATGCTTGTGTAGGTGTGTAGTATAGTAAAGATAAAATCCAGGCCCTGCTTCACCTCTTGGTCCTGGTTCACAGGCTGCCTGAAGCGGAGATATGGTTTCAGTCGCTCTCACCAGTAAAGATAGAAGACTGATGAGTCATAACCAGTTTGTGACTTGACATGCTCTAGACATGAAGAATGTCTCACAGGTCTCACATTATCATTCAAGTGCTGCTTTACTCACTTTCAGCAATGACTTTTCTTCCTGGGTCACCATTATGGTTTATTGTTATCCAGCTATGACTGAATGATGATATACCTGTCTGCTGTTGATTTCCCGTTTATCTTAGACCAGGAGCGCCCAGTGTTTTTTGGCTCAGAGCAGCATGACTGGGATCATTCCACATGGAAGTACTTCAGTCGATTTGGGGCTGCAGTAGACAGGAAAGGGTTAAAGTCAGTGGCCACCCATATAAAAAAAAATCAAATGAGTACTCACCTTTTATCTCCTTTTCTGTGTTCAGGCCGGACACCAAACTCGGGTTCTATCATCTCTATCCAGCATGTTTATATGGATTCATCTTTTATTATACCATAGGCTACCCTTGAATTTAAACATACTAGTTGCTAGTTGTGCAATATCACAGTTCTAAATGCAAAAATACAAACATACTAGAATCATTGTAAATATATTTAGGAATTGAAAGGAGTATCTAAACAGTCTTTGACACCATTAATTTAATTGGGTATCTGTTAAAGTGATACTTCAGGCAACGGCCGAGATATCAAGGTTTCACCTTATAATTTATCTTCTGAAGCATGTGGGTGAGGCCCTTGGCTCTGTGATGCCACATAATAATCATCATAATAATAAGCATAATGGGCAGGGTCTGCTTCAGAGACAATGACCTGCCTCACACACCCTGGCTGTGTTTCCTCCCCTTTCCCTGTTCCTAGACGACATTGGACGCCTAGACTAGCACTCCCAGACATGCTTCAATGCACAATGGACTACAAAACACATGTACCCACTTCCAAAGACATAAACACACTCCCAAACGCACATCCGCGAACCCTCAGAAATGCATGTGTACACTCCCAAACACATGCACGAACTCCCAGACACGCACTTCCAGATGCACATGTACACACTCCCAGATGCGCATGTACACACTCCCAAACACATGCATGCACTCTCAAACATACATGTACGCACTCTGAGATGTACATGCGTGCACTCCCAGATGCACATATGTGCACTTACAGATTCACAGGCCGGAACTGAAGCCTGGGCAAATCGTAGAGTGTCCAGGACGGGCAGATCGGAGGTTACTGTGGCATCCAACATCCCCCCATGAGGCTGGAGCTACAGGCAGATCGGAGAGCGGAGGTTAGTGCAGAGTCTCTCCCCGTCTGCTATGCCTGTCTGCTGTATGCTGTTGCTTTCCCGTTTATCTTAGACCAGGAGCGCCCAATGCTTTTGGTGCAGAGCAGCACAATTGGGATCATTACACATGGATGTACTTCAGTCAATTTGGGGCTGCAGTAGACAGGAAGAGGTTAAAGTCAATGGCCACCCATATAAAAAATAAAAATTAAAACAGATTACCCTGTTGTCAGAGGTGTCGGCTAGGATGAATGGTTTTTTAGTTAACGAGAGGCTCTCAAGCATCCTGGCCGATACCCAGGACAAGTTCCTCTCCACCTGGGAACCCTGGATACAATATGCCTGGCCTGATGCGCCAGTGGATATGCTAAACTAGTTGACCTATGCGGGCTGGATTGCGAGGACCCCCCCTCCCCTTTTCTCCCCAACCTAACCTACCCATCCATACCACTGTGTTCTCCCCCCCCTTTTTTTTTCTTTTACTTTTCTTTTTTGTTCTATGACTCTTTCGCTGCGTGCGCGGCGGCTCGCCCCGTGCCGCGTCTCGGGTCCCCGGGGTGGGTGCGCCCTGCGTTTGCTGGGCGGCCCGGCTCCGGGGGGCCGGGAGGCGGCGGGGGGCGGGTTGCGGTGAGAAGGCAGGAGTGTCTGCTGGGGTTGCTTCCCCGACACGGGAGGCGGTAAGAATTTATGCCCTTATTCATCAAGCGATAGCGCCAGGTAGTGTCTGACGAGCGCCAGGTAGCGGCAGCTAACGGCGACTACCGACTCAAGTACGCCCGCGGCGGTCACAATGACGCATTTATCAAGCAAAATGAGGCTAGCGCCGGCGAGAGCGACGGCTAGCGCGGCATTCATCATGAAGCCGCCTGGACCGAACAGCGCCGCTGCAAATTCCCTCACAGCGCCAGGTATGAGCTGTCGCTCCCTGGCGATGTCCAATGCATTTCAATGGAGCAATCTATAATAATTCATGATTAATTGGTATTAATTTTTTTTTAAATTTTTTTAATGTCAAAAAATCGGAGAACACTTCTGCAATGTTAGGATTTATTTTTAAGTCAAAAAAAAAAAAAAAAAAAATATGTGCAGAATTGATCTAACAGGTCTGAGATTAATGTATTCATATAACAAAATGATTCTAAAAACATGTATAATGTTACATTCAAAAAATATGGTTGTTTAGGGGTTAAAAACTAGTTAATACACATCGGCGCCAGCGCTCTGGGGTTTAAACAAGGAATGGACAGCGACAGCACATTCGGAGCGTGATTTTTTGATGAATATGAAGCTAGCCGTTCGCTCTGGCCATTCGTTGTCAGGCGCTCACATACAACGCTGGACCTGTGAAACAGCGACCCCCCAGCCAGTATTCAACATTACCGCACACCGACTGAGTCGCTGTCATCAAGCTAACGCCGGCCAAGCACAGCGAATACTGGCTGGCGCTGAAAAAATCACGCTACAGTCGCTCATCTGTCGCTACCTGGCGCTATTGATGAATCGGCCTCAAAGACTCAATGCTGGCAAATGATGTTCTATTGATAGTTTATTAACGCTATAGCTTCGTTATGGTCGTAATGCTGTTTAATATTGGACAGCTCAAATGATCTGGATTTTCCCATATTTGATAGAGTGCTATGCTCTTGTATGCTCTGTGATGATAGCCTCCCCTGCGCGGGATGGTTTCTGCACCTTGCTTGATCTGCTAATCACCTGCCTGTATTGTTCATTTTCCTGGCTGAAAAAATAAAAATATTGAAAGGCAAAAAAAAAAAAATTATAAAAATTAGTACTCACCTTTTATCCCCCTCAGCTGCTTGGTCCGACTCCGGCTGTCACCAACTTACCTGATTGCTGGATCATACCTCTCACATTCCCCCTCCCTTGTAGTGAATGGGGAGTGCATGGTTGTGCATCTGTGACTCCTGTGGGAGCGCATGCCCGTCACGCCATCAATTCTGACCCCTTGTTCAGGCGGGGGCGGAGCAGGATGATCCAGTAATCAGGTGAGTTGCTGATCGCAGGCATTGGTTGACTATCCTGGGTCTTGGTCTTTGCCCCCTGGGCACCCTGAAAACAGGTTCCATTATCTGGGATTACAGTGAAGCAGAAGCAGTGAAAATTGGCAAAAGGTACTTCTCATGGGGTGAGCAATTCAGGGGATACTAGTTAAAACTATAGGTTAGCTATGGTTAGTTAAGGGGGATAAATATGGGAGCTGATGTGGGTGTGGGGTTGGGAGAAAGGGGGCACATAAGGCTGGAGAGTCTGGTGATCCCCCTTTTTTCTTGCATGGACATTGAGGAGCAATAAGTCCTACAGCCCTGACCTGTATAGTGGAAGGCCAGTGGTAGATTGACAATAAGTAACTTGTTGTTTTTCTTTTGATATATAATCCATAGGTCAATAGGCGGAAATGAGTTTACAGGATTTATTCATGTTTCTAATGTTTTTCTTTTACAGAATGAATGAAGTCTTTTTTAGGGAACATCTTATTTCGGCTGAATGAAGGCAAGGCATGATCACACATGGTTAGACGGTGAAGGGCACTGGAGTCTCGTCTGCTTGTGATCGATTCACTTACCACTAGTCGCTGAAGCAGGGTTCGTTGCTTCTTGGTTTACAAAAGAAGGATTTAAGGCAATATGAGACTTGTTGTGGCACACCCCTCAAAAAACGACTAAGGACATTTGGTAGTTTTTCTTCAATATTTATTGCACTGTTTCTTTGCACTAAAAAATAGTTGCTGTGGCATATAGGTGTATAATAAAATATAAATTCCAAAGATGAGGTTTGACTTAGTGTGTTTATTAAAGTAGAAACAAAAGTCCATAATAAAAACAAGGCAAAAGGACCTGCTCCCAGAGAGGTTCGGGCTTCTCTCCCTCTGGCGGGTGGCAGTGGATGCGAGATCAAAAGGTTGCACCCCGTGAGGATTGTGGGATACATACTCCTGGGTGCATCAAGATGGCGTTGCAGGAGTGAGATGTCTGGGAGCCTGCGGCCTGGTAAGGTGAGTAGGTCATCAATAACCATGCAGCAGCTTGCATGCTTATTAATTACCTTTTTATTTTGAAGTTTAAAAGTAAAAAAAATATTTAAAAAATAATGACTTTCGGCCTGCTTTAAGAGGGGTTAGATTGGTGGACATTTTATCTTTTGGTTAAGAGGATATGGAGTTGCCAGGTGGAAGGTGTGAACATGATTAACATGCTTGCACTTTTATTGACCCTGATAAATGTGTTTAGACTGATTTAGGCTTATTTAGGCACAGTTCACTCTATCACAATGCAATTTCCAATGAACACAGAGATTTACAGACACTATCTCTTGTATGCTCCAAAATGGCCTGGTGCTTGTCTAATGTTATTGGAATAGTTTGTAATACTTAATTTTGCTGGTAAATAATAATTATGTATATCTGCAGATAAATTCATAGTGGTTAGCTGTGATGCAGGCTATTGGTATTCCTCCATAAAACAACGATAGATGCAGTAGGTTGTAGACATCTACAATCTCATATAAAAGCAAGATATTGCTATAGCGGATAGAAACTAAAAGATATCTCCATTAAATCAATATTTGGTGTTACTAACAATTGTTAAATCAGATTTACAATGTATTATTGCCAATACATACTCACATATATACAATGCATTCCTTGTGGTAGGAGGGACCAGTACATTGGATATGGAATAGCAGGAAATAATATTACAACAGGTAAACAAAATTGAAGGGTAAAGTACTTTAGCAGGCCACATTTAGGTGTACTATAGGATACTGAAGTGGCAGTCTGGTCTAAAATCTACTGACCCTATCCCCTGGTGCTTTGCCTATATTGGTTTGAACAAAAATGCACAAAGCGTTTTTTTTTGCATTCTACTGTCAGAGAGGGGTTGGGGGGAGGGGTGCTGTGTCCAGGGGTCGGATGTCCTTTAAGAATCAGAAATGGCAGATATTACCCTAAATTAGCTTCCTGGTCTGGAAAGTGGATAGTAGATAGTAGATAGAGTCTGGATTAAGATAGTAGTAAGGCTAGGATTCGGATTTAGGAGGACAGGATGTAGCGATTTCTCTGTTCCAGGCAGCCATTCCAAGATATCACATGTCAGGTTTAGAAACCGTTTACCAGATGTCCTAATGGTCAGGAAAGACAGGGCTGGGAGGACACCTTGGGAAGTCCACCTTGGAGAACTAGATGCCCGATTCTGGGTCATGGAACCATAGAAGACACAGCACAAAGCAAAGCAATCTAGGGAAGGCAGCAGAGGCATAAACAGGCAGGATTTGAGGGCCAGCAGCACCCGGGAGTCAATGCCAGGAAGTGATTTATGGATTCAGGATATATAGGTTAAGTGAGGTAATACCTTGAAGCCTCTTAAAAGAGGGACATACATTTGTTATTCGAAGACTCATTTGCCCCTGAGCTTAGGCATGGAGGGGGGAGGGTTGGATGCCCTATTCAACCCCCAGAGTGCATGGGGAAGGCAGACGAAGGGGTTGGGCAGTAGGTGTATCACTGGGAAAGACACTCAGCTTCTCTGCATTTACGTGAACAGATACTAATCGCTTTACAGAAACACATTTTACAATTCTCTGAGAAATTTTAACTTGCAAATGAGCCACCATTTGCTGGCTATGAACTCATGATTGGTATGTGCACTGCGAAAGAGATCAGGTAACGATGAGGCTGATTTCTCAGGGCGGTTCTTGGGAATAAGGGAGATGTTTCCCAGCCTTACCCAGGAACAGCTCTGCAGGCAGCTACAGATCCAGACACAGCTGTTGACATAGGTGTGTTATGGCACGCCCCATTTTTGACATTCTTCCTGGCTTTCGATCGCACTGTCATGGCTAAAAAGCATTTCTAGCTTGTATGCCTGAAGGCACAAGGGAATGTAGCAGTCCCCACCCTGCTGATGTGTCATATTTCTTTACGGAGGCGTCCTGATCCTTAGTGGAACAGGAGACTCTTGGCAATATGTTGGATGTGATAGTGATGTCTTGTGAACCACCTTCTTTCAGTGCACTAGGATTTCTTTAAAATTGCAACGCATCACAAGAAACAAATAAGATGTATAATAAATCACTTCTCACTGCTGATTATTGTAATGCCAACCCTGGGACATTCCAATTCGGGATGACTTGCCAGTTAATGATGATGTCCAATTGTCCACTGTGCATGGTGCTGTGCAAACTCAATTAGTGCGACAATTAGTGATAAACCCAGTGAGTTATTTTGCTGGATTTTTAGCTTCCTTTTAACTGGTTGGGGCATCTATAATCAATGCCATGGTGACAGACTGATCATAGAAAGCACAGGGAGAATTCCCAGTAGGCCGCACTGCTTTGGGGCTGACTGGGATAGCACCTTATGCAATTAATCTAATATTCTAACAGCCCCTCAGCTCCTGGCCTTCCTATTCATCCCCCAATTCCTCACCCCATACCTGGCCCTAGTATCTGCTCTTACAATACTAAAGCTTTAGTACCATCTTTTAAGAGTGGCCACACTCACCTCTATGCTCTGCCCCTGCAGTGCTATAGCTATAGCCTCAGCTGCCAAACACACTAGTTGACCATCTGGGAAACACCCTGGGGGTGGGGATCATCAGCTCGTGGGATGGTCATGGACTGGCCGGCGCTAGATATATATATATATATATATATATATATATATATATATATATATTGAATCTTAAAGATTCAAGCATCTAGAGCAGAGGTTCTCAACCAGTGGCACAAGTACCACTGCTGGCAATCGAGGTGGTACTCAGCAAGGTTGTAGACTGGTCTGTATATCAGCCTGATCTGCTGCATTTATACTTTACCCAACCCTGATTTTCTCATTGAATATAATGTAATTTACAAATATTCCAGAGAGGCTGTTTGAACATGATGTGAAGTGAGCTGTCCCTAAGTGATTTAATTTAACGTAAATGGATTGTCCAGACAAAGTGTAAAATTAAAGCAAGGTTCCCTTACCTGCCATGCAGGTGATTTATCCTGATGTGTTGCCGCATAAAGTCACTTAAGCTGAGATCTCACCCCTGCTCTTTAGCCAAGCCCCCAGATTATATTTATGCATAACCACTTTTTTTTTTAACACTGAGAGGTGGGACACAGCATTGCCTTTATTTACAGGGAAGATCTATATTACTATTTGCTTTTCTGTTTCTCATAGATTATTGTAAATAGAACTGCCCAGCAAATAATAAATCTTGTTGCAGACATTTTAGTGTTGATGCCTGGATGCTGAGCACAAACTGAAATAAAAGCAGAGAGACAGGAACCCCCCTTGCTTCAGAAACTAAAATGTAACATTCTGGCAAACACATACATGCAACAGATACATTTGCAGTCATAGTTTTATTATGACAAAAGATAACAATGCAGCAACAAAACTCACAGCAGACTGTCAGAAATCTGAGAATTGGCAGTCATGTTTGCTTTCATTTTACACCTAGCCTGGACAGTTTCTTCAAACTAACCATAATACATTTTATAGGTAGTGTAAGTGTGTTCATCTGCCATTGGTGAGGGATGTCATAAGCTCCATCTTTCAGAATGCAGCAAACAATACAAAGCTGTAGCTACAGGTAATTATTGCACATGCCCCAAATCTAATGACAGGTTCACTTTAAAGTTCTGAGTTTCTTAATCACTTTATGGTCTGTGTTTGTTTGCTCTACAGAGGAAGCAGCCTCTCTGCATTTGACCTTTGGCTTGTTTTAAATCACTGTTAACAACATCCTTTGCTTAGCGCACCTGTTGTCCCAGAGAGTGCAAACTTTGGTGTGATAACCATCTACACACAATAGATCTTTTATTGCAGACTACTCAGTTAGGCAGAAATTCCAGAGGGGTGCCGCCCCCTTAAGAGAGGCGCCACATGACTGGCCTGAGCTCCTATCGGGAGCTAGACCATTATTTAAGGAGAGGGTGGTACGAGGTGACTAGGGGGAGGGAGGCTATATAGGGGATAGGGCTCCCTCCCTTCCCCTCTTTTACACTCATCACCCCGGCGCTGGTAGTTATTTTATGATGTTATATCACTGGGTATATGTATGTGACTGGTTTATGCACTGATATTTATTGTTCAGGATTTTTCTTGTCACAGTCTCCCCTCCCCCTTTGGGGTCTGAATTGGCAGGTTAGATGAGAACTGATAGTTGCTCCTCGCCAAGCTCACAGAGTTAGTTTGGTTGCTCGCCACTCAGACTCGATTGAGGGGTTGGAGATTTTTGTTGTCTTTTATTTATTTGTTTAGCTGTTGACGATTAATTCCATCCATAATTATCATTCCAAAAATATATACGCTGTGCAGTGTTTTATTGAAGGGAGTGTTTTGAGTATTAGAGGGAGATAGCATGGAGGTCTAGTCCAGTCAAGTGCACTTTATTGTTTTTGTAAAAAATATGTATTGCTCCACGGGTGGGATATCCCAGCCAATGGAAGGGTTAACATGAAAGAGATAGCGTACATATGTATATTGTTAATGCGGTTTATTGTTTGTTTTATTGGTTCATTAGGTTAGCTAATTACCAAATTACAATTCGATTAAACATATTACTTGCTCATTTCTACTGAAAGTGGTAGAGGCTTATATCTTATTGGTCTTGATCAGCAATGCAAGGGCAATATGAGATTTAAAATAGAACTTTACCTATTTATTTAGTTATAGGCTAGAAAATATTTTTATATTTTGTCTATTGGAGAATTTTTTTCTTTTTGGGGATACTAACTCAAAAAAAAAGTTTCACAAAATGTGTGCCATCAGGACAAAATGTCTCCCAATTCTGTTAAAGGGTCTGTGAACCCAAGAAAAGAAGGTTCAGGTTTTTTGTCCCCTGGTTTCCTATAAAAATACACAAATAAAAAAAAAACAGCTATTAAAGTCACTTTTCAGACTTGAACATAAAAAAGGATATATTCACCCTTTATCTCCCGCTAGCGATCGCTCCTAGTCCGGCACTTTAATTAGGTTATAAAGCTGCATAGGTTTGTTTCTGCCAGTGTTCCACTGTTCTCAGCCAGCTCAGTTGCTGAATGGCTGAAGGCAAAGCTCTTTTTGTGACAAATGGGTTTTATTTGAGAAAAAAAGGACTGTCCAGGGTACAAATAGTAATGGATGAAAGTCATTGTTCGTGTTTTAGTCTGCAGTGTTCGCTGATGTTCCAATGATCTTTTTGGATGGAGAGGTTCTCATCCTTTTTGGTAGCTCTACTGTACCAGGATGTAGCAAACCCCTACCTATTATAGACCCAAAAATATACATTTCATTACCAAAATATACATCAAAAAGTAAATGTTTATTAAATATTACCCCCCCCCCCACCCAATAAAAGCATTCTTTAATGACTATCCCTGCTAGATGAAACAGACACATGGTAGTAAAACTACAAAAAAAATGAACAGTAAGAGGTTACCGTCGATATCTAGAATCAGTACAACAGGATCCCTGTATAAAGGAGAGATTCAATACTCCACTTTAAAGCCACTATGCATAAACAGCATCTTGAATGAGTAAATATAAATACACCTACGAATACTACGAATACTTTATTGGTTGCCAAGTAGGTACAGAATACATACAAGGAATACTTTTTGGAAGGGGGGTTCTCCATAGAGCTTGAACAATTGCTAGACACACATATTATATACATCAATGCCCCACCTAACAAAAGTGTTAATGTTGAATTTACATCATGTGACTCATAGTAAATGCATCAATATAGTGAAAGAATAAAGTACCAGTATTGGTGGGAGCCGGCGATTGCCATGTTCCAGGTTGTGAAGGACAAACACAGAACTGATTCAACAACTCTGTTATAAAAAGTGATAAGCACCTCCTGAATAGATGCAGGAAGTATAGTGGGTCCTCTGTCCTGCCACAGAAGGGTGATCGGGCATCTTGAGAGGGTTGCCTCATATGATAAGGTAGAGGCACAGCATGGCACATACCAGTATGGGACAGCAGCAGCACCATAGGATGGGTAAAAAGGGGCAGGCATTTTTCTTTCCCACAGTGAGCTCTATTTTGCCTAGAAAATGCCCTGCACCACAATGGTATACTCCCACCCCAGATCAGGCCTTGCAGAACTTAGATTATCCAGCATTTGGGGAGGACGTGCTCCTGCAGACAGGGGTGAGATTTCTTTAGTCTTGGTGGCCATTGTTCCTTATAATCCAAACCCCACCCCATCTGTTACTGTTGCTGGGATTAGTGATGAGCGAACTTTTGAAAAATTCGATTCGGCTGATTCGCCGAATTTTCCGACAAAATTCGTTTTGGTCCGAATTTATTCGCGACGAATCGCTATTAAAAATGGCTATTTCTGAGCTTCCTAGAGCCTCAATAGGGTTGTAAACCATTCTGCCTTACTGTAACACGCATATGATGCTTGCTGGGTTAGTGAAATAATACTGTAAATAATTATGACATGCAGATCAGAGGCATCGCTATTAGAATCGCAGAGCGGCACAATTACAGAGAGTTGAAGTGGCATCACTATGAGGGGCCCCTATATTGCCTGAAAAACACACCCTGGAGCTGGCAGCAGCAGGAGCCCAAATATTGGATGAAAGACATCCTGGAGTTGGCAGCAGGAGCCCAAAAATTGGCCTGAAGACACACAATGGAGTTGGCAGCAGGAGCCCAAAAATTGGCCGAAAGAGACACTGGAGTTGGCAGCAGCAGCAGGAGCCCAAACATTGGCTGAAAGAGACACTGGAGTTGGCAGCAGCAGGAGCCCAAAAATTGGCCTAAAGACACACTGGAGTTGGCAGCAGCAGGAGCCCAAACATTGGCTGAAAGAGACACTGGAGTTGGCAGCAGCAGCAGGAGCCCAAAAAATTACTGAGAGACACACCCTGGAGTTGCAAGCAGCAGTAGCAGCGGCAGGAGTCCAAACACTGCTTGAAAGAGACACTGGAGTTGGCAGCAGGAGCCCAAACATTGCTTGAAAGACACACTGGAGTTGGCAGCAGGAGCCCAAACATTGCTTGAAAGACACACTGGAGTTGGCAGCAGGAGCAGCAGGAGCCCAAACATTGCTTGAAAGACACACTGGAGTTGGTAGCAGCAGCAGCAGGAGCCCAAACATTGCTTGAAAGACACACTGGAGTTGCAAGCAGCAGCAGCAGGAGCCCAATATTGCTTAAAAGAGACACTGGAGTTGGCAGCAGCAGCCGCAGGAGGCCAAAATTGCTTAAAAGACACACTGGAGTTGGCAGCAGCAGCAGCCGGAGCCCAAACATTGCTTGAAAGAGACACTGGAGTTGGCCGCAGGAGCAGCAGGAGCCCAAACATTGCTTGAAAGACACACTGGAGTTGGCAGCAGGAGCCCAAACATTGATTGAAAGACACACTGGAGTTGCAAGCAGCAGCAGCAGCAGGAGCCCAAACATTGCTTAAAAGAGACACTGGAGTTGGCAGCAGCAGCAGCAGGAGGCCAAAATTGCTTGAAAGACACACTGGAATTGGCAGCAGCAGCAGCAGGAGCCCAAACATTGCTTGAAAGACACACTGGAGTTGGCAGCAGGAGCAGCAGGAGCCCAAACATTGCTTGAAAGACACACTGGAGTTGGCAGCAGGAGCCCACAAATTGGCCTAAAGACACACTGGAGTTGCAAGCAGCAGCAGCAGGAGCCCAAAATTGCCAGAAAGACACACCCTGGAGTTGGCAGCAGCATTAAGAGAACATATACAGATTTTCGGCACAGATATCTTATCCGAAGAATAATAATAAAAAGTAAGAGTAACGTAAAGAAATTTCTCAATAATTTCTTGTGGTCTGATGAGGAGGAATGTCTGTAACTGGAGAGCAGCGCCTTAAATCTGTTTTGCACGATCCATATTTCTTTAGTGTTGGTCTGGCCCCATCATCAATCTACTCTAATGCATCAGGCATTGGTGGGTGGAAATCTTGGCTGATCCATGCCCGATTCATTTCTACGCAGGCCAGTCTCTGAAAAAAAAAATGTTGAAGCATACTGGAGCACATTGAATTGCTCTCATCAGAGCATCACTTACGCACATCTAAGAGTTTCATCACTTTGTTCGTGTTAAAGTCTTCAGGGCCTAGTTACTACTTAGTGAAAGACCATAGATAGTTACACACCTGCTGCTCTTATCGACAAATCCTGTTTTAAGTGTAGTGTAGCGTTTTGTCCTCCCCTCATATACGCACTAAGTATGTCAGGCAGAGAAGTGGCAGGATGGGCACAGAGAAGTGGCAGAGGCCTAAATTCATCAAGCAGAGGTTGCAGCAGACTAGGGGTGAGTGGCATCAGGAGTGTCAGTGAGAGGACTGATCTCCCGGGATCAGCTAGCGGTCGTGTCTTGACCAGCAACCCATCTGCCATCATCCATTGGTTAACACAATCATCCACTGCATCACAAGTGACATCTGACACCCCCAGTCAACTGCCGGTTATGTCTTATGCTTAGGGTTCAGCTCCACTATTCAGTGAGGATGATCTGATAATCAGAAAAATCAGCAGCTACTGCCCAGCCAAGAAGTGCAGGAGACACTCGCCGCTTCTTCCACTAGGCGGGCAAGTAGTGATGAGGAGAGTGGCATGGAAGGTGGTGTTGCAAGCCTTTTGGCTTCTTAAGCAGACACTGTTGAGGAACCTGAGGAGGACATCAGTGAGTTTTGAGGGCACTTTTAAAGGCTTGGAGTGATGGAGAGCCAGCATGGTGGCAGAAGGGGAAAGTATGGAGGCAAATGTGCTCGGGGTAGACCACTTGCACGGCAGGCTATCTTCCCAGGAGGTAGTGGAAGAGGGTCCCTGGAGGTGGCGACTGTTGGTAGGAAAAATCAGTTACAAGGCCATGTGGCAGTTTTTCATCAAGCATCCGCAGGAGGTTAACATGGCTATATGAAAGATGTGTAGGCAGAAGGTGAAGTGTGGCCAGGGTCCCAATGTTGGACCCACAGCTCTTCGTCAACATTTGCAGCGTCACCATCAAGCGGCCTGGGAGAGTTGGCTCCAAAGTGGTGGTCCAGCCTGCTGCATTACCCAGTGGCACGCCGCTCTCTGTTCCAGCCAGCCAAGGCTCCACCACCTCCTGTGTGTCATACCCATCCTCTGTCGCTCCAGATGCTCCTCCTCCTCTTAATCCGAGTCAGTCATTCCGCCAGCAATCCATTGGCCAAGCCATGTCCAAGAGACAACAGTATGTGCCCACTCATTCAACGTGCAGAAGCTAAATGTGCTCCTGTATAAGTTGCAGGTGCTGCAGTCCCTCCCTTTTGAGTTGGTGGACCTTTCAGAGAACTGATGGCTTGTACCGAGCAGAGGTGGAGAGTCCCATGCTGTCATTTCTTTGCGAAGAAGGCAGTACCAGCCCTGTACAATTTTGTTGAACAGAAGGTGGGCCAGTCCTTTAGCCTGTCAGTGTGTACCAAAGTGCAAAGCAGTGCCTACGTCTGGAGCTGTAACTGCGGTCAGGGACAATACATACTGTATCCTTTAAGGCCCACAGGGTGATTGTGGTTCCTGCACAACCACAACAGCAACTTGGACAGGTCCCTCTGCTGTGGCCTCCACGCTCCTAGGCCTTTGTGCCTGTGACAGTGCACTTGCACTTAGCAATGGTGTCACAGAAAAAAGTGGCCAATTTTCAATTACATATTAATAGTTAACATTTATCTTATTTGAACATATTTATAATAATAACATATAATAACATATAACATAGCAACAATAACATCTAACATAATAACAGTAACATATACATTTTATCAAAAAACAATTTGTGGATATTTTTTTTTTTTTTTCATATTTTTTATTTTTTAAAAACATATTTTTTTTTTCCATTGTCTTTTTTTAATATTTTGTGAATTTTTGTACCATTTTTTTTCATTTTTTATTTTTTTTTGTATTTTGTTTTTTCTAAATATTTTTATTTTATTTTTTTTTCCCAGTGCCCTTCCAGCCTACCATGTGTGCAGGGTAGGTTTCACGCTGTTCTTCACATGGTTTGCCTTGAGCCACAGAGCCACACATGGGAGGAACTGCTAAAAATGCGAACTCAATAAATTAAATCATGGCTTACTCCACGAAAACTGCAAATAGGACCCATGGTGACTGACGTTGGGAAGAACATCTTGTATGCGCTGTGACAAGGAAGCCTGAGCCATGCGTCCTGCCATGGCAGACGTGTTCAATCTAGTTGTCAAGCATTTTCTGAAGTCTTCCCCCCATCTGAAAGACATCCTAACAACGGGAAGGAAACTTTGCATGCACTTCAGCCACTCCTACACCGTCAAGCACACCCTTCTTGAGCTTCAGCGTCAGAACGGTATCCCCAAACGGGCAGGCTGATTCATTAATAGCGCCAGGTAGCGACAGATGAGCGACAGTAGCGTTATTTCCACAGCGCCCGCTAGTATTCGCTGTGCTTGGCCGTTGTTCGGCTGTTGACAGCGACTCAGTCGGTGTGCGGTAATGTTGAATACGGGGTTATGAGTCGCTGTTTGACAGGTTCCGCGCTGTATGGGAGCGCATGACAGCGAACGGCCATAGCGAACGGCTCCCAGTATATTCATTAACAAATCCCGCTCCAAAAATTCTTGCGCTGTGAAATGCTTGTTTAAACCCCAGAGCGCTGGTGGCGATGGGTTAAGTAGTTTTTAAGTCGTTTTTTAACCCCCAAACAACCATATTTTTAGAAGAAAAAAAAACATGTTTTTCAACACATTTTGTAATATGAATACATTAATATCAGACCTGTAATATCAATTCTGCACAAATTTTTTTTTTTTTTTTTTTAAGCTTAAAAAAAATATCTAACATTGCAGAAGTGGTCACAGAATTTTTGACATTAAAAAAAAAAAAAAATTAATAGCAATTAATTATGAATATTTAAAGATTGCTCCATTGAAATGCATTGGAGAGCGCCAGGTAGCGAGAGGTCATACCTGTTCAAGGTCGCTCGCTGGCGCTGTGTGGTGAGGCTGGAATAATGATAAATGATTCGCTATCTGGCGCTCTGTCAGTCGCTAAGCAGGATCGGCTTGATAAATGTGTGATTGCGGAGGGGAGCCGGCGTTCTTGTGGCGGTGAGCGTCATTACCGTTCGCTCACCATTCGCTACCTGGCGCTATCCCTTGTTAAATAAGGGCCATAGTCTGATTTGCGATGTTTCCACCCGTTGGAATTCCACCCTCCATATGCAGGATCGACTATAGGAACAGAGAAAAGCCATCACGGATTTCTTGATGATCCAAACGGATAGGGGGACTCCCCTGTGTAACTTCAATGTAAACCAGTGGCAGCTCATACGTGACACCTGCCGTTTGCTCAGGCCCTTTGAGGAAGCTACTTTATTAGTCATTCGCCAGGACTATGAGATGAACGATGTGATTCCACTGCTTCATGTACTACAACACATGTTGGAAACCATGGCTGGTCAGGGCACTGGAGACATGGCGCATACATTTCACAGCCACATGAAGCCTGTGGGGGCTGAAGTGGAGGAGGAGGAGGGGCACAGGTTTGACAAAATGGCCATTTTATCTAGTCATCTGACAGGAGAGGAGGAGCAGGAGCAGCCACAGTGTCAGGTCCCGTGGGACGCCCACCTTCCAAATAAGTCTGCAACCCCCAATCTCCGCTGCTAGCTTTGCCTATAGACAAGCCCCCGTCTGCCGGGACGCTTTACACGCCTCACCGGGCACGGTTGCCCCCAGGACTTTATAGCACAAAGGATGCAGACTTATGAAGGGGAAGGCAGATGAACCAGGAACGAGACTGGGCAAGGTCAAACAAGCAGGGGTCATACACGGAAGATCAGTCCAATGAAACGCGGCACCAGAGGATGGGACGGAAGAATAGTCAAAGTCGAGCCAAGGGTCAAACCGGGAGATCACGGGTACGCGGTACAATGGAGCAGGCAATCATAGTCAGGAAAACAGGCAAAGGTCGGTCCAGGCAGCAATCAAGGATGGTCATACACAGCAGGATAAATCGAAGACAGAGCAGACACCAAATGACACCCAGCAGCACGCTATCACGGGCAATGACAGACTGAAGGAGGGAAACCTTTATGGGGCCAGGTTACACGGGATTGGGCCAGAAGTGTGTGCATGATTGGTGCATAACCAGAACCTGGTCCAGATTGGACCAGAAGCATAGAGGGGCGTATGACACCGCATTCCCCTGGGCTCATAGGCCCAGCGCTGATTACCTCCGGTGGGCGCGCTGTGTGCAGCGCCGCCGGAGGGCATAAATTCTAAGGCGTCAGGAGCGCGCCGCGATGCCGGGAACGCGGCGCTCCAGACGCCGCTCGCGGCGGAACAGCCCGAGCCGCCGCTCGCGGCGGAAACAGCCGAGCCACCGTCAGTGACGGAAGCCGCCGAACAGCCGCCCGTCGAGGACGCCGCCCCGCCAGACCTCCGACTGACTGCCCGCAGATGGCGCGGGACCAAAGGCTGGGTGAGTAGCTTGTGACACACAGGAGCTAGAGGGTTGTGAGGAAGGTGAGACAGAGGACCCAGACACACTGTGGCAGTTTGCAGTGGAGATGGAGACAGGTAGTCCCTCCGAGTCACTTGCACAAATGGCACAATGCATGCTCACGTGCTTGCGTAGTGACAGCAGAATTGTCTCCATTTGTCAGCGGGATGACTTCTGGCTTATTGGACCCTCGCTTCCGGCACAAAATGGGGGCATTTTTTACACCCACTGAGAGGGAGGACAAACTGACCTACTACAGAGACATCCTACGTAGTCAGTTGGGCGATGCCTATCTGCTCCATGGTCCATACTGTGATGGCCAGCGGGACACCAGCCTTCTGTAAGCAGGCAACCCCCAATCTCCACCGCCACTTCTGACTATAGTCAAGCCCCCGTTTGCCGGGACGCTAGGTACGCCTCACCGAACACGGTTGCCCCCAGGTCTTAATAGGCGCAAAGGATGGCTGCTTATGGTGAAGGCCGATGAACCATAAGGGTATCCCGAAGCCGAGCTCGTTCACAGGTAGTCAATCCGGAGGGTGCGTCAGAGTACAGGGATGAGACAGGTGCGTAGTCAGGAGTAGCCAAAGGGTCAAGCCAGGAGGTCAGAGATCGCGGGGTATCCTGAGGGGCAGGCAGCTTCGTGGTCAGACAAAGCAGAGGTCAGTACAGGCAGTAGACAGGAATGGTCGATCAAGCCGTGTCGGAACTGAACCGGCACAAAATGGGGGCATTTTTTAAACCCGCCGAGAGGGAGGACAAACTGACCTACTACAAAGACATTTTACGTAGTCAGTTGGCCGATGCCTATCTGCGCCATGGTCCATACTCTCGCAGGTCTGACTCGGGGGGACCTCTGCGATCACCTTCCACTGCCATGGCTGCTGGGGAGGTGGAAGGAGAAGCAGCAGCAGCTCCATCAGCAGCAGCCTCAGTCTTCAGTCGCTGATGAGTAGCTTTCTACACCCACATAGTGAGTCTTCTCATGAGCAGCATGAAGACCTGGAGCAGGACCTGAACCAGCAGGTCGTGTCATACCTTGACATGACCATGCCAACACACCTTGAGGATCCGCTGGACTTCTGGGCAGCCAAACTTGACTTGTGGCCACAACTAGCAGAGTTTGCCCTGGAAAAGCTGTCCTGCCCGGCCAGTAGCGTGCCATCTGAGCGGGTGTTTAGTGCGGGGGGGAGGGGGCATAGTCATGCCAAGGAGAACTTGTCTGTCCACGAATAATGTGGAGAGACTCACCTTTGTGAAGATGAATCAGGCATGGTTCAACCAGGATTTCCAGCCAACAATGGCTGATCCATGGTAGTAGCTGATGCATGGTAGCTCCTTATGCTGCTGCCAACTCCAGGGTGTGTCTTTCAGGCAATATATGGGCTCCCTATTCTGCTGCCAACTCCTGGGTGTGTCTTTCAGACAATATATGGGCTCCCTATGTTGCTGCCAACTCCTGGGTGTGTCTTTCAGGCAATATATAGGCTCCTTATGCTGCTGCTGCTGCCAACTCCAATGTGAGCACTCTTAAAAGACGCATGCTAGCATATTTGGGATGCCCCCCGGTTAAAGGCAATGGCTGCTGGCAATTTGACAAAGTGACTTTCTTTACAAAATGCAACCAGTTAATAGACAGGTATTCTTGAAATATTACTGCTAGTGTTTGGGATGCCCCCTCCCCACATACAGAGGAGGCCTCCCTTGATTGTGGAAAAGTGACCTTAATTATAAAATGCAAGCAGTTATTAGACAGGTACTCTTGAAATATTACTGCTAGTGTTTGGGATGCCCCCTCCTCACATACAAAGGAGGCCTCCCTTGATTGTGGAAAAGTGATGTTAATAATAAAATGCAAGCAGTTATTAGACAGGTAGTCTTGAGATATTTATGCTAGTGTTTGGGCATGTGGGCTGGGTTTTTTACAGCAGACACAGAAACAATTCAAACTGCGATATATTTCTGAGAAATAGTCTTTAAAAGCTGCTTTAGTGTAACAGATAGGGTCAAATGTGCTAATTGGGATACCCTGAGACCTGTTTTTTTAAAGCACACACAAAAACAATTCAAAATGCAATATATTTATGAGAAATAGCCGTTAAAAGCTGCTTTAGTGTAACAGATAGGGTCAAATGTGCGGGTTTGGGATACCCTGAGGCCTGTTTTTTTACAGCACACACAAAAACAATTCAAACTGCGATATTTTAATAAGAAATAGCCTTTTAAAGCTGCTTTAGTGTAACAGATAGGGTCAAATGTGCAGGTTTGGGATACCATGCGGCCTGGTGTATTGACAGCAGGACAAAAACCAATGGAAAATGCAATAGCTTAATAAAGCTGATGCTGAACAATGCTTATTTAGTATAACAGATAGGGTGCAACGTGCAGGTTTGGGATACCCTGCGGCCTGGTGTATTTAAAGCAGACCAAAACCAATTCAAAATGCAATAACTTAATAAAGCTGAGGATGTAGACGCTTATTTAGTATAACAGATAGGGTGCCACGTGGTGGTTTGGGATACTCTGCTGCCTGGTGTATTGACAGCAGGACAAAAACCAATGCAAAATGCAGTAGCTTAATAAAGCTGATGCTGAACAACGCTTATTTAGTATAACAGATAGGGTGCCATGTGGTGGTTTGGGATACCCTGCGGCCTGGTGTATTGAAAGCAGGACAAAAACCAATTCAAAATGCAATAGCTTAATAAAGCTGATGCTGAACAACGCTTATTTAGTATAACAGATAGGGTGCAACGTGGTGGTTTGGGATACCCTGCGGCCTGGTGTATTGACAGCAGGACAAAAACCTATGCAAAATGCAATATCTTAATAAAGCTGATGCTGAACAACGCTTATTTAGTATAACAGATAGGGTGCAACGTGCAGGTTTGGGATACCCTGCGGCCTGGTGTATTGAAAGCAGGACAAAAACCAATTCAAAATGCAATAGCTTAATAAAGCTGATGCTGAACAACGCTTATTTAGTATAACAGATAGGGTGCAACGTGGTGGTTTGGGATACCCTGCGGCCTGGTGTATTGACAGCAGGACAAAAACCAATTCAAAATGCAATAACTTAATAAAGCTGAGGCTGTAGACGCTTATTTAGTGTAACAGATAGGGTGCCACGTGGTGGTTTGGGATACCCTGCGGCCTGGTGTATTGACAGCAGGACAAAAACTAATGCAAAATGCAATAGCTTAATAAAGCTGATGCTGAAAAACGCTTATTTAGTATAACAGATAGGGTGCAACTTGGTGGTTTGGGATACCCTGCGGCCTGGTGTATATAAAGCAGACCAAAACCAATTCAAAATGCAATAACTTAATAAAGCTGAGGATGTAGACGCTTATTTAGTATAACAGATAGGGTCAAATGTGCTAATTGGGATACCCTGAGACCTGTTTTTTTAAAGCACACACAAAAACAATTCAAAATGCAATATATTTATGAGAAATAGCCGTTAAAAGCTGCTTTAGTGTAACAGATAGGGTCAAATGTGCGGGTTTGGGATACCCTGAGGCCTGTTTTTTTACAGCACACACAAAAACAATTCAAACTGCGATATTTTAATAAGAAATAGCCTTTTAAAGCTGCTTTAGTGTAACAGATAGGGTCAAATGTGCAGGTTTGGGATACCATGCGGCCTGGTGTATTGACAGCAGGACAAAAACCAATGGAAAATGCAATAGCTTAATAAAGCTGATGCTGAACAATGCTTATTTAGTATAACAGATAGGGTGCAACGTGCAGGTTTGGGATACCCTGCGGCCTGGTGTATTTAAAGCAGACTAAAACCAATTCAAAATGCAATAACTTAATAAAGCTGAGGATGTAGACGCTTATTTAGTATAACAGATAGGGTGCCACGTGGTGGTTTGGGATACTCTGCTGCCTGGTGTATTGACAGCAGGACAAAAATCAATGCAAAATGCAGTAGCTTAATAAAGCTGATGCTGAACAACGCTTATTTAGTATAACAGATAGGGTGCCATGTGGTGGTTTGGGATACCCTGCGGCCTGGTGTATTGAAAGCAGGACAAAAACCAATTCAAAATGCAATAGCTTAATAAAGCTGATGCTGAACAATGCTTATTTAGTATAACAGATAGGGTGCAACGTGGTGGTTTGGGATACCCTGCGGCCTGGTGTATTGACAGCAGGACAAAAACCTATGCAAAATGCAATATCTTAATAAAGCTGATGCTGAACAACGCTTATTTAGTATAACAGATAGGGTGCAACGTGCAGGTTTGGGATACCCTGCGGCCTGGTGTATTGAAAGCAGGACAAAAACCAATTCAAAATGCAATAGCTTAATAAAGCTGATGCTGAACAACGCTTATTTAGTATAACAGATAGGGTGCAACGTGGTGGTTTGGGATACCCTGCGGCCTGGTGTATTGACAGCAGGGCAAAAACCAATTCAAAATGCAATAACTTAATAAAGCTGAGGCTGTAGACGCTTATTTAGTGTAACAGATAGGGTGCCACGTGGTGGTTTGGGATACCCTGCGGCCTGGTGTATTGACAGCAGGACAAAAACTAATGCAAAATGCAATAGCTTAATAAAGCTGATGCTGAAAAACGCTTATTTAGTATAACAGATAGGGTGCAACTTGGTGGTTTGGGATACCCTGCGGCCTGGTGTATATAAAGCAGACCAAAACCAATTCAAAATGCAATAACTTAAGAAAGCTGAGGCTGTAGACGCTTATTTAGCATAACAGATAGGGTGCCACAGGGTGGTTTGGGATACCCTGCGGCCTGGTGTATTGATAGCAGGACAAAAACCTATGCAAAATGCAATAGCTTAATAAAGCTGATGCTGAACAACGCTTATTTAGTATAACAGATAGGGTGCCACGTGGTGGTTTGGGATACCTTGCGACCAGGTGTATTGACAGCAGGACAAAAACCAATGCAAAATGCAATAGCTTAATAAAGCTGATGCTGAACAACGCTTATTTAGTATAACAGATAGGGTGCAACGTGCAGGTTTGGGATACCCTGCGGCCTGGTGTATTTAAAGCAGACCAAAACCAATTCAAAATGCAATAACTTAATAAAGCTGAGGCTTTAGACGCTTATTTAGTATAACAGATAGGGTGCAACGTGGTGGTTTGGGATACCCTGCGGCCTGGTGTATTGACAGCAGGACAAAAACCTATGCAAAATGCAATAGCTTAATAAAGCTGATGCTGAACAACGCTTATTTAGTATAACAGAGAGGGTGCCATGTGGTGGTTTGGGATACCCTGCGGCCTGGTGTATTGACAGAAGGACAAAAACCAATTCAAAATGCAATAGCTTAATAAAGCTAATGCTGAACAACGCTTATTTAGTATAACAGATAGGGTGCTACGTGGTGGTTTGGGATACCCTGCGGCCTGGTGTATTGACAGCAGGACAAAAAACAATTCAAAATGCAATAACTTAATAAAACTGAGGCTGTAGACGCTTATTTAGTATAACAGATAGGGTGCCACGTGGTGGTTTGGGATACCCTGTGGCCTGGTGTATTGACAGCAGGACAAAAACCAATGCAAAATGCAATAACTTAATAAAGCTGATGCTGAACAATGTTTATTTTGTATAACAGATAGGGTGCCACAGGGTGGTTTGGGATACCCTGCGGCCTGGTGTATTGACAGCAGGACAAAAACCTATGCAAAATGCAATAACTTAATAAAGCTGATGCTGAACCACGCTTATTTAGTATAACAGATAGGGTGCCACGTGGTGGTTTGGGATAACTTGCGACCAGGTGTATTGACAGCAGGACAAAAACCAATGCAAAATGCAATAGCTTAATAAAGCTGAGGCTGTAGACGCTTATTTAGTATAACAGATAGGGTGCCACGTGGTGGTTTGGGATACCCTGCGGCCTGGTGTATTGACAGCAGGACAAAAACCTATGCAAAATGCAATAGCTTAATAAAGCTGATGCTGAACAACGCTTATTTAGTATAACAGATAGGGTGCCATGTGGTGGTTTGGGATACCCTGCGGCCTGGTGTATTGACAGCAGGACAAAAACCAATTCAAAATGCAATAGCTTAATAAAGCTGATGCTCAACAACGCTTATTTAGTATAACAGATAGGGTGCAACATGGTGGTTTGGGATACCCTGCGGCCTGGTGTATTGACAGCAGGACAAAAAACAATTCAAAATGCAATAACTTAATAAAGCTGAGGCTGTAGACGCTTATTTAGTATAACAGATAGGGTGCCACGTGGTGGTTTGGGATACCCTGTGGCCTGGTGTATTGACAGCAGGACAAAAACCAATGCAAAATGCAATAACTTAATAAAGCTGATGCTGAACAATGCTTATTTTGTATAACAGATAGGGTGCCACGCGGTGGTTTGGGATACCCTGCGGCCTGGTGTATTGACAGCAGGACAAAAACCTATGCAAAATGCAATAGCTTAATAAAGCTGAGGCTGTAGACGCTTATTTAGTATAGCAGATAGGGTGCCATGTGGTGGTTTGGGAAACCCTGCGGCCTGGTGTATTGACAGCAGGACAAAAACCAATGCAAAATGCAATAGCTTAATAAATCTGATGCTGAACAACGCTTATTTAGTATAACAGATAGGGTGCAACGTGCAGGTTTGGGATACCCTGCGGCCTGGTGTATTTAAAGCAGACCAAAACCAATTCAAAATGCAATAACTTAATAAAGCTGAGGCTGTAGACGCTTATTTAGTATAACAGATAGGGTGCCACGTGGTGGCTTGGGATACCCTGCGGCCTGGTGTATTGACAGTAGGACAAAAACCTATGCAAAATGCAATAGCTTAATAAAGCTGATGATGAACAACGCTTATTTAGTATAACAGATAGGGTTACATAAGGCACTGCATAGTGGCAAGGCAGATTACGGTTTACAGCACAAAGAAATCAAATTGAATTGAAAAGAATTGGCAAATCATCCTGTCACTGTCACTTTTATGCTGTCCCTGGATTGTTCCGGTTTTCCACTATCTTTCCCTGGCTCTGTCTGCCTCTCTAAATCTCCCTACCTATCTGTAAATCTCTCTACCTATCTGTAACTCTCCCTACCTATCGCTAACTGTCTGTCCCTGTCTGCAGCAACCACCGCTGTCTCACGAATGCAAGTCTGAAATGCGCACAAGCAAGATGGCCGCCACTTTATATAGCACGGTGACGTCACCGGGTTTCCTGGCTGCTGATAGGCTGCATGTGACCTTCCCACGATAACTTGCCCCAAGGGATATGTCCAGACATGTCCATTCACCATTTTACAATGCCTGTAATTGAAGTAAATGGAGTTTAAAGGAAAACGTAGATCGATCGAATCGCGGGGAAATTCAGATCCATTTAGAATCTAATATTTCCTGAAATTCGGAACGAATTCGTGTTCGTCTGGATCGATTCGCTCATCCCTAGCTGGGATCACTGCAAGCCTGTTGCTATTCTTTTGAAATACCAATGACACTGTAAAATGTAAAGACTTAAAACGGAGCTACACCTAGGATTCTTACCCTCCTGGTTCCCAATTTGGGATGCTCCACTCTGTACCCCAGGATCGCCTAAAATATTAGGTCAATCTCTGCTCCCATTGAGTGGATATTAATAGCCGTCAACCAATCCTGAATGAATAGATTGCCTTTGACTAAGCACATTCACCACCAGCCATTTGGATATGTTTGTCTAGCGTGCGCATAGAGTAAGTTTACGGGTGATAACAGCAGTTTCACACAACTAAAAAAGCCAAACCAAGAAGCAACCCAAAGGGGTTTTTACTTGGCAGAAGTCTTAAGGATAAAAACATCTTTTGGAGAAGTTTTGTATTTATGGAGCAAATGGTGTTTGAGTAAAGTATAGATGGTAGCATATTGGGTTGGAGTACAGGCCAATCTGCAGCCTCACCATGTACCACATGAAAGAATCCACCATAGGTATGCGTACCCCTGGTTTAGTCAGATGCTGAATCAGCAGACACAAGCTTAATCTCAATAATCCTATAATGCCTTACAGGAAATACAGCCCAGCCTGGGAGGCAAGTGAAAGTGCAATTAGGCTCTGATAAGTGAATGTTTTATTCCTTACTCATTTGTTAGAGGATTGTAAGCAATGTCATTGATCTAACATTTCAGAGTTTGCCGTAAAATGATACATTCTTTCGAATTCAGCTATGTAACTGCTTTGTAACAAAATGCCTGTGGGAATTGATGTGAAATACATTTTTGTTACAGTGCTTACAGCCATGTTACAACCTCTGGTGAGTGTTTGCACGATTGCAATAAAAGTGGGTGAACTTTATGTTCTCAAAATTCTACAATTGCTTCAAAAGAACACGTTTCCGTCGGACCCAAATCCTGCATTAGCTACTAGTGTCTTAGTGGTTAGTGACGGGGTGAACTCAAAGCACAGCACTTCATTTTTCTGCCTTGTCAGAGTTGTGTAATGGAGTAGAAGACTGGACGGAGACACCTCTCTTTTCCCACAGGAAACTCAATATAAAGGTTGATTCACAGCCTCGGTGCAAAGGCTCCTTTTTGGAGTGAAAGCAAACTTGCAGATGGGGAATTCCCTGAGTGCTCATGTGATTCCAGGCCTTCTGTGAAATGAGTTTGATTGTGCGAACACCATAGAAAGTGCTTGGCGTAAGCTTTCGTTCAAGACAAGCCTTTATGTTTTTGGCCTACCAGGGTGTATCTTAAGTCGAGTTTTTCCTGTTGTGAATTTGTTCTTACTGTGGGTAACCGATAACGAGTTTTTTGTTTCTGACTTTTTTTGTCATTTTTTGGGGATTTTTTCCAATTTTTATCTAACAAAAAATATCCTGACTTTTTATTTGTATTTTTTTGCTTTTCACTGTTTAAATGAATGCTGCTTTCACCGGCATTTAATTTAACATTGAACCGTACTGCAGGTTTTTTGTTAATTTTGGAGCATTTTTCGTTAGATATAATTTTTATCTAACCAAAAATAGCCTGAATTTAGATTAATTTTTCATTATTTTTATTTTATCATTTAACCTGCATTCAGTTAAAGCGGACCTTCACTCTGAATAAGAGTCTATCTTATATGTTTCCCACACCCTGTACATACAGATTGTCCACATTAAAAATCATACTACCTGCATCTACTGCATGTTATGAGCCTTTAAACATCCAAGATGGCGGCTTATGGAAGCCGCCATCTTATCAGGCAGCCTGCAAACAGGAAGTGCCTCCTGACTGTGCTGCTCTGCATTCTGGGACTGCTGACCTTTACCTGACCCCAGCTATGCTCTGTCTGAGCAAAGCACAGCTATAACCCACCCCCCTGTACCTTATCCCACTCTCCTCTCCTCAGTAAGTGTAATGCTTCTGAGTCAAGATGGCGGCGCCCATATCCTAAATTCCTGAACAGAGTTGCAGCCCAGTGGGGGAAAGAATAATAAGTTAGTGACTAAAAACGTAAAATATATTAATTTTAGATGCTGGGGAACCGTTTTTAAGAGTTTGGGCTTTTCATTAAATCGTGCTGAAGGTCCGGTTTAAGCAGTAATAGTAACAGTAGGGCTTTTTTTCTTGTTTGTTTTATTTGTTTCCTTTGTATTTGTTAAAAAAAAGTGTGAGCCAGCCTGGGCACCAAGCTTGTAACCCAAGGTTCAAAGACTGCGCCGTTTGTGGCCCCTGGCCCTGAACGTTACAAGCTCTTATGCCCTTTTGTATGGCCTCGGGGCTCTTCCCACACCAATGGGCACCGGGCTCTTTTACACACACCTGATGGCCCAAATGGGGTTGCGGGTAATACGTCATTTCACCGGTATGTCACCTGCCAAGTCTGGCCATGCTGGCTTCTGACCTGGGTAAACTGTTATAAGGGTCCCTGGGACCTCACCCCAAGTGTAGAAAATAAAAGGGACCATCTTCCTTCTTTGTTCCCCCATGGGGCGCCATCTTCCTTAGGTTCTGCTGGTCCTGCAGCTGGAATCTCTTCCAAGGCACACCTGGAGGAGCCACGAGGCCATACCAACGGGCATAAGGGCTTGTAACTATCAGGGCAAGGGGCAGCACATGGCGCAGCCTCTGAACCCTGGGATACATGCACTTGCCCGGGCTGGTTGGCTTTGGGGTGGGCCCACATTTTTTTTTCAAAAATAAAAGTGAAAATAAACATAAATAAAGAAAAAAATGTCCCACTGTCACTTTCCCTGCTCAACTGAATGGCAGTTAAGCGGCATTCATTTAAACAATGAAAAGTGACAAAAAAAAATTGCCCAAACATTTTTTAATGTTGTGATGCTGCTGCCAACCCAACACCACCCCTTTCCTTGGCTTACCACATCCAGTGCCTCATCAGACCTGCATTATGCACAGTGGATTCAAGTCCACTGTGGTTCTTTGAGTCACCTGCCTAAAGTAACGGCTATCATGCGCCATGCTGACTCCAGGATCGGCACATGCCTCCCCTGGGAAACTGGTCAACGTTGCTGACTGCGTCTTCCAATTGCCCGGGTTTGAGCGCTTGCAGATGCTGGAGGTCTAGGCCGAGCAACAGTACCAGATGTACTAGGCAAAACCTCTGCAGCAGAGCTAGCACTGGGGACTGTAGGCTCAGTCTCAGCCTGCTGGCCACGATGGGCTGGCAGCAGGCATCCAGCTTCGCTCTGCTGCAGAGGATTTGTTGCTGTAGGATGCTGGGGCAGTGGCAGATTAGGTTCCAGGGGGGTAATTGCAGAAGGCAGAATCCGACTGGCATCCTCCTCCTCCATATGCTGGATAACATCCATTAGTGGGGGAGTCTGTTGGGACATGTGAAAAAATGTGTCAGCTTTTTGGAGAAATATATTTGGGAACAATTAGTCATGTTCATTCACATGCATCACCAGTTACTGCACAGTACACCTACCCTATCTAGCTGGTCCTGTGTCCTAGGCAGCAGGGAAGTAGATGGTGTAGTCAAACTGGAGGAGGCTTCCACACTTGCAGAAGCATGATGCTGAGCTGGGGGTAAAATTAAAAGACACGTAAACACACAAACATCCCATGATGAGCCCGATGAGTAGATATGCTTTAGAACACACGGGGCAAAGCAGGAATCACAACTCTCACAACGGTTAAAGTGGACCATCCCAATGAATCAGAGTCTAGCTTAAATGTTTTACTCACCCTGTACCTACAGATTGGTAACCTTACCAAAAAAAATACATGCATGTACTGCATGTTAGGAGGCTTTACACATCCAAAATGGTGGCTTAGGGGCCAACAGTCAGCTTGCAAATTGACAAAATATTAACATCAGATGATGTGGATTTTTGTTACAAATTGATTGTTAATTCCCATAAATCATGGTGAAGGTCGTGTATAGACTGAAAACCTTTCTAAGGACCATGAACTGCTGCACCCTGGGAGAGTGTCCATCTTTAACCCCCTTCCTCAGCCATTCCACCCCCGCCTACAACATTAACCTCCCCTCAAACACACTCCCTAGGGGCCTGTGTTGATATCTGCGTGTGAGCCTCATTTAAAATGTTTAAAATAAGTCTCATTGAAACAATCATTACAATCAATGTCATGGTTGTCCGTGTCCTGGGCTGCGGGGTGGATCAAAGCCAGGACGATTTCCTCTGCTCTTGTGTATTGCAATTTGGTGGGGAAGCCTCCGCCTCTTTGCATCCTGAAAATAAGACAATAAACATTATTTGTCATGTTGGTCGCTACAACAACCAGCAAAATGCAAACCCGTGATTCCTGCATTTGTTCCGCTTCTTCTTTACTGCATATTTGAGGTCAGAAAATTTGCGCTGGATCTGCTCAACATCTTTCCTCTCGTCCCCCGCTGCATTCACCTGTCTGGTGAGGTCTTCCCAGATTTGGTTTTTGCGCACTTTGCTAGTAGCTTTGAAATTGCGTCCATATAGCTCATCAAAATGTTATCCCACTTGCCAAGGCGAGTGTTTGTGCCTCACCAAAGCGCCCGCTGAAGTGCTCTCGCCTCAAGGTTCAGCCTAATGTTTGCTGTTCTGGCTCTTCCCTGGTTGTTGACAATTCAAGGGACTTTCTTGCCTGAGTGTGTGGCGAAGAATAGGCCATCACGTCGCTCGAAAAGGAATGGACTGGACTGGCATTTGGACTGGGGATCATGGCTGGCTGGCAACAGAACTAGCAGCCGTGGATGTGGCATAGGACTCGCTTGTTTCAACATGTTCCAGTGGCAAATGTGGGTGAGCAGGAGAGGGTGTGCTTTGGGGGCTTGGGCTTCTCGGCCTCTGCTTCCTTTTCCCCTTGGAAGTTGTGTTCCCTTGCTATTTCGATGTGGTTGAGCGGGGAGCCTTCTTCCTGGAGGAAGTTTATTTCCTTTTCCTGGTGCTGGCAGAGGATGTGTCCTCATGGCGCTCCGCCCTTTTTGTCTTGCGCTCCTTGGCTGGTGGTAGTTTGCCGCTACTTTTCTTTGGTGCCATTATGAAATTCACAAAGAGAACGAGCTGTGTGTAAATTACCCTCTAAATACTAATGACTGGGTATGACGCTTACGCGTACGCGTGCATCAGGCCGTGCATTAAGGAAGCGGAGAAAGAAACAGTTGTTTTTAAAATTGATTTAAACTCCATGACAAACAGAAGTTAGTGCGCACATGTGCATCTAGAAAGATAGGTTCAGGCTAGAAATGTGATGGGGAATGTCATTTAGTAAACTGATCTAATTGTGAATGAGATTTGTATGCTGTTTGATCTAACAACTATTTTTATTTATGTGTTTTTTAGATCATGATGAAGAGCAGGTACGACTACCTGCCCAACGATTATGAAAAACAGAAGTTGGCCCTGGAGATCGTGGCCAGAATAGATGCGGAAACTGACACCACCTTCTCTTTCACGCAAATCATCCAGCATTGGTCGGACCTGAAGCGACGGAAGAGGCCCCGGGTGCAACGATTTTTTGCGACACATTTCCCAAGTAAGTACATTCCGATTGCATGCTGGATCTAACAAACACAGAAGGTAGGCCTTTATTTATAAATGCTATTCTTTTGTAGTGTCGGAATTTGAATATCACATAAGACCCACCCGGAGGCGAGCAGTCCGGCCAGTGCGGGATGATTCAGCACAAAGTAAAGGTGGTGCATCTCCAGGGCCAACCTCCTACCCCTCCTCTGTAGGTGGCTCAGACCAGCCACTCGACCTCTCTACAGAGGAGGGGCGTCACCGCATGGGCAGGCAGTCATACGAAACGTCTGAGCCCATACACACCGGTATGGGACTCTGATTTTACCACACACAGGTACATGCTATTTAAACCAAAATTCATTTCCTGCTTCTCTTTTTATAGATGAATATGTAGCGGGTGAAGGATCAGGAGCAGAGAGGGCAGCAGATCAAGCCCATGAGGAACACAGAGAAGGTGGGTGATGTCACACACACATTCTAAGTGTACTTTAATTTCTGTGCAATCAGACATTAGAAGTGAGTTTTAAATGTCTCTACAGCCTCACATTCCCAGCAGTGGCAGGCCCCAGAGCGGAGGGTGGTCCCCGAAGCTGAGGTCGCCCACCAGCCAAGTAAGTTGAAACGTAAAGATTTGGAGTATGTCGAACATGACATCATCAGCCAAAAAACAGAATCCCTAGCCAATGTAATTAGCATAATGACATATGCCCTCATCCCTCGATGAATGTAATTAGCATAATAACATATGCCCTCATCCCTTGATGAATGTAATTAGCATAATTACATATGCCCTCATCCCTTGATGAATTCAGTGGCAGAATGACATATGCCCTCATCCCTTGATGAATTCAGTGGCAGAATGACATATTCCCTCATCCCTTCATGAAATCAGTGGCAGAATGACATATGGCCTAATGACTTTTATGAAACTTTAATACTAATTCGATCCACAGCTGTGAAACATGTATTTGCACACCAATAATTTTAATTTCTTTTTTTTACAGACACTACACAGGCCAGATGGCAACAACTTACAGCTACTGTGTTTCGGCTGGTGGGCGACATTCAGGAGCTGGCTGCTTCGATGGGGACCACAGAAGAATAATTATCTGGGGCCTGCCATTGCTTTGCAAATAGTTTTTTTTTAATTGTAAAACTTTTAAAATTGATAATATTTTGCAAACAAATATTTTACCAAAAAAATCAACAAATATTGTATTGTTAAAAAAAAAAAAATTTTACTAAAGTCAAAAATCTAAAACCAAAAAATAAAAAATTGCAAATAAGAATTAGCATTTTAAAATATAATTCCCGAAAGAAAAAGCATGTTTGTGTCTTCTTTTATGTCAATCAAAAATACATTGAGGGTTGCTTACATGAAAAAAAAAAGAATAGCGCAAAGTGAAGAAAATGGAAAGCGCTATTGCATTGAGGTAAGCATTAAGTGCGCAAAGTGAAGAAAATGGAAAGCGCGATTGCATTGAGGTAAGCATGAAGTGCGCAAAGTGAAGAAAATGGAAAGCGCGATTGCATCGAGGTAAGCATGAAGTGCGCAAAGTAAAGAAAATGGAAAGCGTGATTGCATTGAGGTAAGCATGAAAGCCTCGATTCAAAGACACATGCGTCCGGACTTCCGTAGCTGTCTGTGAAAGTTTTGGTGGGTGTTTGTCATTTTTTTGCTTTTTTTCGTCCATTTTCTACTCGCACGAACGTTCGGGAATGCACTTCTGATGATCGGAAGCAAATCGAAACATTTCCGTTAGTTCGGATCATTTTCCAGACAAAATCGGAAATTTTCCGTTCGTTCAGAAAACTTCCGTTCATTCAGAGAGCTTCCGTCTGATTCAGAGAGCTGATTTCCGACGGATCACCACCCTATAAATCCGTTTCATTTCCGATCCACTTACGAGACCTTTGAGGGCTCGGATTGCTATTGTTGAACATGTTTTGTGGCTATGTGGAGGAGTCTGCGCGCCTTTAGCACCAAGGCATTGCATGTATCAGCATGGCCGAGGCCATAAATTGTATAGCAATGCATACCTGAATCAATACATTTCATGTATGCCTTATAGAAGCATTTTAATGCTGACCTTAATTAGTCCTTAGCATGTAAACATTTTTTTTCCACACATATACATATACACACATCCATATAATTGCTATATTTTTTTAGACTTATGTCCTTTGTGAATTATATTTGGATTGTTGAACTTGAATCTTAATTTGTGGTAGGAGTTCTTGTTTTAGTCGGTTACCGTTGCTTTGTGTAATTATTTTATATTTGGTTGCAGGAACTGCAAGATGTGCCACTCGCCCTTGCTCCTGATGCCCGTTCTTTGCCTGCGGAATGCAGGCCAGGGGTTCTCTAATCGGGCACTATGCAAAGCCCGGGCCGTGGTGGCAAGGGCCCTCTGGCTTTTGAAGTCCAGATTTAGGTGTTTGGACCATACGGGGGGGGGGGGGGGCACTGCAGTATGACCCCAACAAGGTTATACCAATATTTTAATTTACGTTTTTTAACAGGGACCACACGTGCCAGAGTGGCACAACTGAGTGTCAGGGTCCTTCAGTTAGTGGGCGAGATGCAGGAGCTGCGCAACTCGTTGGGGACCACAGATGAAGAATAATGTTCAGTGGCCTGCCATTGCTATGTATTTTGTTTTTTATAGTTGTTAAAATTTGAAATTTTCAAAATTTTTAACAATTTTATATTCTATGATGGAATAAAAAAAAATGTTACATTGTCATTTAATTTACAAAATACATTACCACAAAACTAATGGGCCTAGAAATATTTAAAGATGAATATTCACATGACCGAGAAGTGATTTGGGTAAGTTTTAGGGGGCTAGAATGGAAGAAGAACCTAACCAAGACGTGGTTTGGGTGAGCTTTAAGGGTCCAAAAGGGAAGATGGAGGATAGTGCTAAGTGGTTTGGGTGAGCTTTAAGGGTCAAAAAGGGAAGATGTAGGACAGTGCTAAGTGGTTTGGGTGAGCTTTAAGGGTCAAAAAGGGAAGATGGAGGACAGTGCTAAGTGATTTAGCTAAACATTGTAGTAGAAGTGAGGGTGGCAAATATGTAGGCGAGCAATTTAATGAGTTAAGTTTGTAGTGCGCAGGCGCAAGATCGTAGGGATTTCCGTCTGGACGAATATTTATTGAAAAAGGGAAACAGAATCGAACGGGAAACGTAAAGGATTCGTTGGAGGATACGATGGGAAAAGGGCAAAAACGAAAGCCTACGTTGTAACATGTGAAAATGAAACGGAAAAGTCTGGATGGAAAATGACATCCTCGTAATTCGTAATCTGCCGTACGAACGGACGGAAACTTTACAGAAGGTTTTCAATGCATGCATTGAATCGCTCGCACGCTCATACGAGAACGGAAACATTTCACAAAAAAAAAACAGATCGGAACTAAAACGGACAAAAAGTTTTTTTTGTCTCTCTGAATCAAGGCTGAAGTGCGCAAAGTGAAGAAAATGGAAAGCGCGATTGCATCGAGGTAAGCATGAAGTGCGCAAAGTGAAGAAAATGGAAACCACGATTGCATTGAGTTAAGCATGAAGTGCACAAAGTGAAGAAAATGGAAAGCGCAGTTGCATTGAGGTAAGCTTGAAGATGCGCAAAGTGAAGAAAATGGAAAGCGCGATTGCATTGAGGTAAGCATGAAGTGCGCAAAGTGAAGAAAATGGAAAGCGTGAAGGAATTGAGGTAAGCATTGTAGCAGAAGTGAGTGAGAGAATAGTTGAGACGGGGACATGAATGAGTTAATTTAGGTGTGCGCATGCGTGATTTAGGACAGATTTCCGTCTGGTTGTTTATTTATAGAAAGCGGAAATCAGAATCTAACGGGACACGTAAATATTTTGTTAGAGGCGATGTTGGAAAAAGTAAAAAAACTGAAGCCTACGTTGTTTCCTAAGTAACGTAAATGAAAAACGAAAGCAGAAAAATTCTCGTTGGCATACGCAGCGACAAACAGTTAACAGAAGGCTCCCGATGCCTGCTTAGAATCACACGTACACACATACGCAAACTGAAACAAAATTAAACAGAACGAGTCAAAAACTTTCTGAATCAACCCTATTATGCCAGAGGTGGGTATGACCCCTACAGTCATGATGAGAGTATATCTTCGTAGGGGCAGAACATGGACAGGGGTGTCATGGCTTGAGAGTGTTACAATGAGGTAGGAAGAGGAGAGAAATGTATAGGCACCGGGTGAGGTGGACTGCCCAAGTGGCCCTAAAACAGTGCAACCCACTAGAAACTCTCCCTGTGCTCCCCATGGCCAGTCTGCCCCTGCCCTCAGTAAAAATAAGACATGGTGCTGGATGGAGTAAAATGAGAAGGGGGAACTTAGGGGTCTACGGGTCTACAGGAGGAGGTTTTATGGGCGTACTGAAGCAAGGTCTGTCTAGCAGGCATTGGGTCAACGTTAAATAAAATGAAACAGTTACCATTTCATTTCAGCCTGGCACAGTTGGAAAAGAAAGCTAGTGGCCATTTTGTAGCTTCATCTACCAGCATCTCTGCCATGCTGCTGCCTGGATTCAACTGACATAACTGACAATGCACAGTAACAGGAAGCCCAGCAGCACTTCCTGTTTGCAGGTGGCCTGCAAATGCATGAGACGCCATTTTGTTTCTACAATTCGCTACAGCAGGAGTTAGAAAAATGTAAATTAATTTTTATGTACAGCAATATGAATTGCCCTGGGGAGGGGGCATATGAGCACTGTTTGTTGTGTTGGTCCGGGTTTAGTCACTTTTGACTGTTGGTCCACTTTAATGACAGGAACCAGCATGGTTAGGCAGCCAGCACTCCCTTTAATTGTTAGGGCAGCAATCAGATTACATCTTCATGTTTTTAGTGGCTCACCACAATACCCAGCTCAGTGTGCCGCATACTAATTTTAGCACTTTCTACTATGCTCCACCTTCTAAACCTTTTATTTTTATTAATATAAGATTTGCTGGGAAGAACACATTAGTGTTGGAGGATTCACTGACCAACTTTTACACATCATAAGTCTCCTCAGGACAGTTTTGTTGCAGGGGGCAGTGGTGGCATTTTTAATGAACAAGAACAATGACAGACATGCACAAGTGAGCACATGATCTGTGCTTTGTAGTTTATTTTAATGGCTGTGAATGTTTTATAAAACATTGTATAATGCCCCTGTGCTTTTACTGCTACTGCTGAGAAGAGGAACAAGAAGTAGTGAAGTCAAACCCCTTCCACTAAGCATCTTCCCGATACCTCAGCAAGCTAATAACCAACATAGGCTACAGGAAGTCCTGTCCAAACTGTCCAAATCCAGGATGCAGCAGGGAGGCATCCTGAATCTTGCCATTTATTTATGCAGTATCCCACTCTTCCTTCCACCATTCCACCTAGGTGCCTGTATGGGCACAATGCACACCATTTTCCCTCAGGTGTCACTCTCATGAGTACAGCATGAATGAGCATGGCACTAAATGTGTTTCCACACCTTTTTAAAATGGCAACACTGTTGCTCCAGACTTGGGGCATTCTCGATTGGGGAGCCTGATACTCATATCTTTACGTATCCTATCGGTTGTCGGTTGCAGGACTCTACATGAGTATTGGAGTGCTGTCCCATCTAGGATTAGTGATTAGCTCCCAGCGGTCACTTGCCAGGTCCTAGAAGAAGAGAAAGGAGATGAAAGGACCATGTGACTGTGAGGGCTCCAGGGACTTGTGGATGGTCTATGCATGGGGGGACATCACCCATTAGACATCCCCAGCCAAGAGCAGCGACCATGTGACAGTCAGGGCTCCAGGGACTGGGCTAGTGGGCAGTCTATGCATATGTGAATGGCCGGCATGGGCACGCTCCCTGTTAGAGGGAGGCGAGGGATGCAGCCGCCAGGGCGCTCAGAGCCGTTGTGCTAAGACGCTGGCTTAGACGTCCATAGCTCAGCGTCTTAGAGCGCGCTGATTGGACGAGCGGCCGCGCATGTGCCGTAGAACTGGGATGAGGTGAGTTGATGTGGGGTATCTGGAATGTTTCACATTCTGGGTTTCGGTCCACTTTAAATAGGGTGCCTTCATACTGGAAATGTGCTTGTGTGCGGAGGCGCCCATTGATGTCAGTGCTCTGTACTAAGGCGTCGTCCACTTGCTGCACCGGCTTCTGTCTCATACCAGCACTGTAGGTAAGTGAACAGCCTTACAGGAGTGGGTGGAAGGTAAAAGGGGAGTCTCATGACCTCTGATCTGAGGTCTGAAATGGATAGTCCATGCAAGTTTTGACCCACCCTTAAGCACATAACACTTGAGGCTAAATCACCCTTCTTCTACATAGTAGGATACTCACTGGCAATCCAGTGACTATAAATAAATATAAACTGGACCTATAACCACCGTGGCTGACCCTAAAGTCTAAAAGACACCAAGGCTGGCTGACTAGGTACTCCTGTGACATCCTGATTGGGAATTCCCCAATGTCTGAACACCCCCCAGATCGCCCGCAAACCCCTAACCTTTCTGCTGGTCCCTTGCCATGATCAGCGATGACATCTCCGGCAACCCTGCAGCTGTGCTTGCGTCCGGCCATTAAGATAGACTGGGCACGAACCATGGAGAGAGTTCCAACGGAAAAAGTGTTAGGGGCTATTAGGTTTGATGGCCCTAGGGAATAGGGTTAATGAGCACTGACCCAGCAGAAGGGGAGATGTTGCGTGTTCTGGGACGCCCCTTTTCCGTCCATCTACCTTTATGGAGGCCCTAACGTCGCCACCCTTCCATTTCCCCCCCCCTCCCTCCACTTTTCCTCTCTTCCCTTTTCATTCTTTACCCTTTCTTAACTTCTCTTCCTTCCCTCTTCCCTTCTTTCTGCTTGCTTTATGTTGTTCTGTTTAAACAGGTAGTCCATTGAGGACGCCTTAAATTGCTATGTATGGTTTAATGTATAATGAGTTTATAGATTAATTTGCATAACATTCTCTACCGCAGCTCCTCCCAAGAGGCTCTTCGGTAGAGCAAAAGCCCCTCCCGGGGCGGGTTCTGGTCACAGTGGTGCAGCCAGGCTGTTTAGAGTCAACAGAGACTCACATAGGATTTATTAGAACTTGCACTTTAATAATGATAGACGGCAATTATCTGACATTCATACCGCTTAGATTAAATAACACCAGTATGCTGTATTATTATCTGTTTGACTGGAACATGCTGTGATTATATACCATGTTGTAAACTCTAAATTTGCTCAATAAAAATATTGTAAAAGAGAATAGACCGGGCACACAGGAGCACGCACTCCAAAGGGAAACTGGGGCTGCGGCTGCCACAGCTCTCTATGCTGACACTCTAAAATGACGGCTTTATGCCGTATAATAGTATGCACAACATAAAGCGCTTATTGGACGAGCACCTGCGCATGTGGTGAGGAAACATTGGAAAGGTGAGTGGAAAGGTAGGGGGTTTCACACAGCAGGGCACAAAAATCGGGATGCCCCAAGGCAAGGACCAATCACCAGGGTAGTGAAAATCCCGGTTGTTGGTCCACTTTAAAGGGACATTCCAGGCAAAAGGTTAAGATTAAGCCTGCTTTCCTCTCTCCCCATTCTGACTGTGAGGGGCTGCATCTTTCATTAAGCCAACTTTATATTTAATAATAAGCTCTATTGAACCCTCAGCAGCATGACTCATACATGCATGTTTCAATTTAGAGGTCCTCTCAGAGGTGAATTCAGTGAGGAGACTAAGAAGGGAGCAAGCTCCATAGGGTTTGCCCTGAAATGCAAAGTGCTGGGGAATAAAAGATGCAGCCCCTGACAGCCAGCATGGGCCAAGCAGAAAGCAGCCTAATATATCCCTTTGCCTAGAATGTCCTTTTATCCAGAAGAATGCTGACAAAAATGTACTCCTGTCACTACATACAAGTTCTTGACTAGAAGAAAATATGGAAGATTGTTCTCCCAAAGGTGTGTTTATTTTTATTAATGGTAATTACTATTTAGTTATAAAACATATATTTATTTCAGTACTAGTTCTTCCCGTCAATATAATTACATACTAGACCATTCTCCCGCCTCAGTCTGAATAAAAATACTTGGCCCAGACATCTGCAACTCAGACAAATCGATGTTAAAAATGCCGGTTTGATAGAAACTTTAGGTTATTATTATTTATGATAGTTTGGTGTCAATGGAATCAGAAATTGCTGATGATTATAAATAAAGTATTTTCGGAGATATAACAGAATAGAGCCCAGAAGAGTTATGACTCTCAGATCATTGCACTGGAGGGGGTGTGCCGAGGCTGGGTCATGTGGGCCAGCCTCGAAACGCCCCCTCCATTACAATGTATGGAGTGGGCATGTTGCAGGGTGTGAACTAGTCATGTCCACTGCATTTTGCACCAGGGAGGACCAGCAGGGCTCTTGTTCCTGCCCTTGACATTACACCAGTGGGTCAAGGCAATAGGTCTGTGCTGGACATTAGGTAAGTATGAAGATTTGTACCCTGTGGTCTACACTGGCATCACAGTGGCCCCGGGATAATATAGTACAGTCCCCTAATACAGCTCATCAGGACCCTGACAGGCTGAGGGGTACTTTCACTACCACCAGTGAACAGAGCCCCGCCAGCCCAGTAGAAATGCCACCAACTCTGCTCAATAAAGCCCGGTCTGTTAACAGGATTATATAGAGCCAAATGCCATCCCAGATATTGTGTAATATAAATGAGAAGCACAGCAAGTGGGTTTGTGATCAAGATAACAGAGCAGCCTAAGATTAAATGAATAGAAATATATACAGTTCAGAAGGGAAAATACAAGTGGATAAGTTACAATCAGAGTTACCAGAAAAAATGTATGACAGTTACTTTACTGCAGACAGATGTTATGCAGTGAGGCAGAAAGCCACAGGGCATGTGGAGCCTGCTGGATCCTGGTCCCCCCTACATCACAAATGACCCCCAGAAGTAAAGACTAAAGGGGTCTGTGATCTTCAGACCTTTATACACAGATGGGACACTCCCCCTCCCCCTGGGATGAGCCTTAATCCCTGCCACTTATAGTGATTAGCTTAACCGTAAATGTTTCCTAACTCTTTGTTATATTTATAACAAGATAACACAGGAACTAATTATCGTTACCATACTTATATATTTTTATTTGTTTTGCCTACACCAAGTGGGTTGAACCATGCTACTATGTACCAAGTGTATCATTTAGAAATATTGTTTCATGTAAGCAAAATACTAACCTATACTGGATAAGCGAAATTATGTTGATATCATTTGTTTTTTACACTGATGCTTAAAACGGACCTTCACTCTGAATATGAGCCTAAGTTGTATGTTTCTGCCATCTTGTACATACAGATTAAAAATCATCCTACCTGCACCTAGTGTGTATTATGAGCCTTTAAACATCCAAGATGGTGGCTCATGGAACGTCAGGCAGCCTGCAGACAGAAAGTGTCTTCTGACTATGCAGCTCTGCATTCTGGGATTGCTGTCCTTTTCCTGACCCCAGCTATGCTCCGCCTGTGCAAAGCACAGCTATAACCTGCCCCCCTCTACTTTACCCCATTCTCCTATCCTCAATTTGTTTGATGCTTCTAAGGCAAGATCGCGGCACTCATATCCTAGAGCCCTGAACAGAGTTGCAGCCCAGCGGAGGAAAGAATAAAAAAGTCAGCAACTAAAAACGTAAAATATATTAATTTTAGATGCAGGGGAATCATTTTTTAAGAGTTTTGGCTTTTCATTGGTGCTGAAGGTCCAGTTTATCACATCCTGCAGTTGCAATTATGGAAATTGAAACATGTATATTTGATTCTTAATATTTAGAGCAACTGTATGTTTATTGTATATGTTTCAAATGCAGAGGAAGCTATCATACAGACTAGTGAAACTGGTCCATCTAAAGCTATTTCTAGAAAAACTTTCAACATGCTACAACATTAAATGAATTTTGCCCTATATTTTATAACACCGTATGGTTAAACCTTTTAAACATATTTATTGGCCTGTCCATCCTCAAATTCAGGCCATGGGGGCATCGTGTATTCAAATAAAAGATCCATCTGTACTCTTTCATCAGAGGTTGCCTTCTAAGATCAAAGTGAATATTTTCTATAAACTACACTATAATCTACACTTTCATATTTGGGAATAATTTACAAAGAGGGGGTGCACCGCATATATAAAAAATTAGGGGGAAGAGGGATTCTTTTATTTCCCAGAACCCTATAGATTTGTTTGTTACACTTTCATATCTGTTAGAGTATGGCGTGTCATAAAATGTATTGCTACATGTGATATGTTTTTCATATCTCCTACATGCACCATTATTCTTTTTCAAATATTACATCCTACCTTCTGGACCTCACATGATGTACAGGAGATCAAATAGATGACTCCTCTGGTTTCACAATTCAATAAACCTTTAATCTTATACTCCTTCTGTGTGACTTAAATTTGTCTCCCTGTACCACAAATCTGCAAACGGAACACCATGCTTTATAACATTCCTTTAGGGTTAACCAGGTATCAGTTATTACTGATTTTTCTGGTAAAAGGCTTGGAGAGAGTAAACTATGTAAAGTAGGGGGTCTTCTGGCCACTGTTTTAATGCCATTCTCGATCAAACCCCAATAGAGGCAAATTTACGTGTAAGAATTTCCACTACTTTCTAATATTGGGTACCGTATGCTGTGTCAAATGTTGGCCTATTATCAACCTTTTTCTTTCTAGATTCTATGGATTTATCTCCTCCCACCTCTATGTCTCATATCAAATGGGCACTATCTTTTTGTTTTACTATATCCACCGCCCTATTGAGGACCCAATTCGGGTACCCCCATTTTTTAACCTGTTAATTGTCTGTTTTTCCTGATATAAATATGTATCCTATTCAGAGAAATTCCTTTTCAGGTGCAAAAATACACCTGTTGGGATCGCTTTCAATGTATGTGCTGGATGGAAACTCTGGGCCTAGAGAATACAATTTCCAGTTAACTTTCTGTGGTTGGAGGTAACAATCCTTTACTCTTTTATTGAAATCAAATCCAGAAAGACCACTGTTGTCGGGTGGTAATTAGCTTTGAACTTCAAATTCACATTATTACTGTTAATAAACTGTATGAAGCTATTCAAATTACATTCAGATCCTTGACATACTATTAGCAGGTCATTGGTGTAACGGAAAATTAAATAGATTGATCCTCTAAAAGGACCGAGTTGACTTATGACTTAGCTTTCCTCCCACCAACCTACATAAAGATTTGCAAGTGCTGGAGCCCATAGACGCTCTTTGTTTTTGCAAAAAATAATCAGATTTTAAAATAAAATAATTATGAGACAGGAGAAACTCAAGTGACATAAGCAAAAATGTTATCTCATCTTGGAAAAAGCCTAAGTACATATTAAGGTGAAATTTTACTGCTTCAATTGCTAATGGATAGGAGACCATGGATGGGATGGGAGTGCACCAGAAAACATTTTCTGGCCACTATACCTGTTCTACAATCTGCGACAAATGTCTTGAATTTTTAGGGAAGTCGTCGGACCAGGGGTTGTAATTTGGAGTCCACTCACTGTGCCAGGCTTTCACCAAGGCCCCCTATGCTCTTAACAATAGGTCTACCTTACGATGGTCTAACATGCTTATAGATTTTTGGGAGATGGTGGAAGACTGACAGTGGGTGAGGCTATCTTCATCCACGACACTGCCTTTTCAGATAGTACTCCCATAGCCTGACCTTCATCCAGCAGTCTAAAGATTACTTGCTGGGAATCAACCCCAGTAGGATCCTTTTTAAGGGGCAAATAGGTCTCTCTATCTTCCAGTTGTCTATGTGCTTCCAAATACCATCACCACCACCCCTTTATCTGCTTCTTGTGTGACCAAAAGGTCATTTAAATCAGTTAGCTCTCAGAGCCTTACGTTCTCTAAATGGGAGATTGTGGTTCATTCGATTTCTATAGCTAAAGCCACTAATTCCCTCTCTACTTGTTCCTGATACCAATCTAATTGCATAGATCTTGATTGTATGGGGTAAAAGGTGGTATTACATATAGGCAAAGGACAAGGAAGATCTTATATTTTAATTTGAGCTTCCTTGCATTTTTGTATTAATAAGTTCTCCAAAATTGAAACACTGATCTGTAAAAAGAAATGATTGATTAGTATTATATTTCCTCGTTAAATAACTCCTAACATCCAAATCTAAATTTTCATTCATCTCAATGGACCCAGGATATTCTGCATCAAAATGCCTTCTCAAAGTAAAAGCATGAATAAATCTATTTGTATCCACAATTAATCAAATTGTTTATATATAAAAGCGATTGTGTGATCTTAAATTGCCGGGAAATAACATTAATGCTTCTGTGTAGGCAGAGCTGTAGCTAGCTTCTTTTGCGCCCGAGGCAAGCCCAGAAAATCGCGCCCCCCCCGCAAAAAAAAGAAAATGTTTTATATATATATATATATATATATATATATATATATACATACACACACATATATATACACACACACCACACACACACATATATATATATATATACATACACATATATATAGTATACACACACACACACACACACACACACACACATATATATATATATATATATATATATTATACACACACACACACATATATTATATATATATACACACACATATATATATATATATATATATATACATACACATATATATAGTATACACACACACATATATATATATACACACACACACATATATATAATCATCCCATCATCCCAATATGCAGTTTAGTATGTCCCCATATATATATATATATACACATACACATATATATACACACACACACACACACACACACACACACACACACACACACACACACACACACACACACACATATACACACACACTCCCTCTAAAAAAATCTTTTTTTACATTTTTTTTTTAAATATTAAACAACTCCTTACCTTCTCCTCCGCGGTCCTCTGGTCTCTGCTGCAGTCACGACTCACGAGGCTCAGGTGGGTGGAGCCTCTCTCGCATGTCCCGCACCGGCATTTCTTCCTGGAGGCGGGCGGCGAAGCAGCTGATTGGGGGGTGGTTGGGGCGGGCCCGGCGGCCGGCGGGGGCACTTCTTGGTCGCACTGGCGGCGACCCTGCGGGCCTGCGCACGGGAGCGCATGCGTGCCTGTTAGCTGAGCCTGAATGAAAAGTTTCAAATTGACAGTGACAGATGATGGGGGGGCGGGGCCGGGCTGGAGGTATGTGCGCAGAGCGGTGGTGGATCTGCTTGTGCTTGGCAACCTGCGGACCGCGGACGCGCCCCTTTGCAGCAGAGCTGTAGCTGCGCCCGAGGCCAGTGCCTCACTCGCCTTATGGCTGCTACGGCTCTGTGTGTAGGCCATAATATGTACCTGAAAAAAATGCCAACACTATTTCCATGTTCAAAAAGAAATATATGCACATCTCTATAAAAACAGTTAGTATGTGAACAATACTGATGTGTAAAAAGAACTGATATTTTATATTGTAAAGGCCTAAAGATCACACATCATATATAACCTATAAATAGGTCTTACTAGGTCAGTCCTAGGGGAAAACCTAGTACAACCTCTAAAGCCCCCAGGATAGTATTAACTCCCTGGAGCAGTTACTGTCAAACCTGTCATCCAAACCCAGCAATACTTGTTTTGCAGGTATACGGACAAATGGACAGTTAGAGCAATTAGCGTCTCAGCAACATCCTGCTGAGGATATTCAAGAAACAAGTGTTCATAGGACTGTCACCTCGGCCAATACTGTATATGTACACACCTGGTTTGGTTATGCTTCCATGAACAGTTTCTTTTTAAAGTGGACCAAAAACCACCCTGGACGGCCCTGACATATATAAGACTCCAGGGCCACCTTATTCCCTCTCCCCAGGGCCTCCCGATTCTAGATGCCCAATGCATGAAACCCCCTAAATCCCCAATAAAACCTTACCTTAACCTCGATCCAATGGCTCATGCATGGGCCACTAAATATCAGACCTAGCGGGATATTATGTATGATATTAACTGTGTGGCATCCTTATTTATTTTGCCTTATTTTAGAGCTTTCTCTCTCAGCATCTCAGCCATGCTGCTGCCTGGATTCAACTGACATAACTGACAATGCACAGTAACAGGAAGCCCAGCAGCACTTCCTGTTTGCAGGTCGGCTGCAAATGCATGAGCCACCATTTTGTTTCTAAAATTTACTAGAGCAGGAGTTAAAAGGTAAAAAAGGTAAATGCCCAGGGGAAGGATGCATATGAACACTGTTTGTTGTGTTAGTGTGGTTTAAGTAATTTTTGACTGCTGGTCTGCTTTAACATCAAATGTTTGCAGCCTGTACAAATGCATACACAGTACATTAACCTTGGGGCGCCTTCATCTTCCTGCTCTCTCCACAACTAGAAGTCAGAGGGTGGGCTTTTTCTTATCATGCATAGCCAGGGTGAAGTGGAACAAGGTTTGAAATGACATGTAAGATCCGTTTGACTGAAGAAGGTACCAATATTCCAATTTACGTGGGCAGCAGTCTGTGATCATGGATGATGCATTCATCCTGTGACCCATACAGCTGCTACCCAATTGTGAATCATTTCTAGGGCAATAGGGTGATGCATACATCTGGGGATGTGCAGACATATTCATTATCTTACTGCAGGTAATGTCTTATTAATTTTCTGTTCTTCGTTGCAGTTATGATTAACTGGGCGTAGGCTGTTTTCTAATGGTTATCATCTACATTCAGACATAGCTAAGCTCATTAGTACTAAAGTTCTCAGCAAGTCAGTGCAGATCTGTGCTTGTTGTTCTGTCATCCTGCACAGAAATATTGTTTTACAGGTAAGAAAATGCAACAACCCATCTTAGATGTGTATTTTCTTAATATCCCATTCTTAAGAAAACTAGGCTTTTCCACTGCCGAAGCCACACCTCGTGGCTCTCTCAATAGCGCCACTGTGACGAGACACGTTGTCACACATGCTCTCCTGCCTCCAGACCTTAGGTTCTGGTTGCCAAGCTGAACAATGACAATTATCAGCTATAGAAGTTTAAAGTGGAAATGCTATTTTCTAGAGATGACTTGTGGGGCATTATCACTACTGAGAGGCCACAGGATAATTATCAGGACTGGAATAGGAAAAACAGGCAGGCCACCATCAGATTATTAGTAGAAGATGATCAGAAAGTCATGTGGGTTGTACTGAAAAGACTGCATGAGAGATCCAGCTTAAACAGCAAGTTGTTTCTGCTGAAGAAACATTACAAAATGAGTCCTAGCAGAGAGCAGGGCATGCAGGAGCATATAAATGCCATGCTGGAAGTGATTGCACAATTTAGATCAATCAGTGAGATGCCATGTTGTTGTGCAGCTTACCTGATACATACATTGCACTGATTAATGTGCTGGAGACATGGTCTGAGACAGTTCTGACACTGGCATTTGAAAAGACCAGGCCCATAGATGACTATCAGCAAAGAAAGGAGCTTGCGCATGACTCACCTACACCTGAACTGCTCCTAAAGCTACAGACACAAAGATATGCAGGATAAAGATAACCAGGGTGTGCTTTAGATGCAACAAACAGGGACATAAGGAGAGACTGTACTATATGGAAAGCAGAGCAAATGAGACAGGGTCCTTGTTATACTATTTCAGGGATGGTGCATTGACTCGGGAGCAACCAGTCACATGACATGTGATAGAAGCTTTTTCACAGAGCCTGATCTGAATAACAAACAGACTATTTATCTTCCAAATAGACCTAAAATACATGCACAGGGATATGGGCATAAAACCCTTGTATGCACCAATGACGCAGGACACAATTTAGCCATACTAGTGAAGGATGTACTTTATGTTTCTGATCTAGAAGGAAGACTCCTATCTGTAAAGCGTCTGACAGTCACGGTGAACTGCCACACCCCCCTATGTTGCAGTGAAAGGGGAGAGACAGGGAGAGAGATTGGAAGAGAAGCCTGGCGAGAGAGCGGTGCTGCACGAGGTGCTGGTGCAGCAAGGGACCTGGATGAAGCCTTTCAGGTGCTGCAGCCCCGAACTATGAGCAACATTTTGCATGGGAGAAAAGGTAAGTATAGTTTTTTTTATGTTTTGACTGAAAATTGACTTTAAGTGTGAATGTTGCATCAAATCCAAAGCTACAAGGGCAACACTTCCTAAAGTCAGTCAGAACAGAGCTTCAGGACCACTTGACCTAGTTCACAGTGATGTATGTGGTTCCCTAAACCCACCTACACCTGGAGGCAACAGGTACATAGTGACTTTCATAGATGACTATTCAATGTACACATTCGCTTACGTAATGCAACACGAGAGTGAAGTTCTTGGTAAATTACAGGACTATGTAGTAAAAACAACCAACACGTTTCAGAGGAAGCCTCTTATACTTCAAAGTGTCAATGGTGAAATCACAGGACACAAAGTACAAGAATACTTAAAGCTGAACAGAATAGAGCATCTAAAGACCATTGCCATACACACCAGAGCAAAATGGGGTAGCTGAATGAAAGAACAGAACTCTGACTAAAATGATCAGATGTATGCTGACAGACTCTGAACTACCACAATGACAGCGACTTATTTGCAGAACAGGTGTAAAACACCTAAGAGTTTTTCGATGCAAAGCATTCATCTACATTCCAGAGGAAAAAATCTGTAGTCTCTCTATGCATTTTTTGCTGTTATGTGCTTCCTGTATATTAAGCTGCGCTCTATGACTTCTTTTTTTCTGTTTGGTTTAGCCACCATGTTAAGGTGACATTCTCTTACTGCATTCAAGCCAGTTCCTGTTATACCGCTAATGTCTATCCGAATTTGACTCCGCTGCACCCAGCACTCACACTCGCACGCTCATCGTGGTCCAATAGCATAAAATACACCTGGGAACAGTGCTGTTTTTAGGGGAGGGCCAGCAGGGCGATCACCCTGGGCACTAAGGACATGGGGGTGGCTTTATCCAAGCCATTCTATTTTCTGCAGATGATTCAGGACCACTGTTACTGGCCACTCATTCCCCCTATATTGAAGGGGTGGGGAAGCAAAACATGGTACATATCGGTATTGCACAGCAGCAGCACCATAGGATAAATGAATAGGGGGTAACATTTCTTTTTTCCCCACACTGAGTGCTATTTTACCTAGAAACTATTTTGCCCAGAGACTGGACTTCCACTTTAGCAAATGTGGTCAATTCTCTTTGGGGAGGTTGGGAATTGAATTGATTGGAAATATTGATGTTATATAGAAATCCAGAAACTAGGCCAAGGTACATTGTGTCACCTGGCATTCCCCTGCTGTGTGTTGTCACCTGGCAGCGGTCACACCCAGCAGAGCGGTGAGATTATTGTGACTTTTAAAACAGCAATAGCAAAGTTCAGTGGGAGATAACATAAGCGTGTTAGTGTCGTTGGAAGATTTGCGTGTGTTCTGTTGCTAGGAGACCCCCACGCTGCTCACCTTTCTGTTCATACAGGTCAGCTTACCTATTTTCGCAGGAAACAAAAGCATGTGATTTAGTCACATACCCACCGCCCATGCTGATCCACTTAAAGGGTCAGTCCAGGCAACAGCAATAATAAGGCAGTGTGAGCGATTTGGGGCGAATGGCAGTGACATGGACAACAGTTCTTCAAAAATTAAAGAAAAGTTTTATTGAACTAAAAATGTTCAAAAGCAAAATATCTCTTACTTCAGAGGTTGCAGCAATAAATGCAATAAATCAAGTGGTTACTTCACCAACTTAATGCAAGTCCAGGGTTTGATACTCCAGCAAGCTGCAAGTCCGGGGTATAAGGTTCCGCTTTATAGGGCATACAAGCCCGCGCTGCTCATCCACACAAGTCCAAGTTTTAGGATCGCAGAATCCAAGTCCTTCGGCTTAAATCCAGTCTCTCTTTCACCACTGAGCTGTGCAGCCTGGGCTCCTTCCTCCAGGCTGGTCAACAGCAAACTGACAGGCCCAGCGGCTCCTTTTATTCAGGCTTCCCTTGCAATCAGTCTCATCACCTGTGCTAGGCCTGGGATCAGGGAACAAACCTGTAGAGGACTGGGGAATGTGACCTGGGTCCTGAAAACCCGGCACGGACCGTGCCTGATACAGCATAGCAGGGGAAAAATACACACCATTTATCACTTTGCCATAAACATTACCACAGTAGGAAGAAGCTGCTAATGATCTTATTTACTTCTGCTTCATTTTTTGCAGCAGATAGAAGCTGCAGCAGGTCCTTTGGAACTTTTAATATAATACTTTTAAGTGACAGCAAGCCACAGTAGTCCCACAGCTGGCCATGACAACAACATAGTGTGTGCATAATCTATATAGTCAGCACTTGTTCTGTGCACCTCCTCAGCCAGAAGAGGCTACATTTCATATACTTGATGAGCATTCTGCCCCTCCCCTGTTACATGTCTCCCTACATACTGACAGGTCTCTGCCCCCAAAGATTTTACTGGTCAAAGGTGGGACGTGCCGGTGATAGCATTACCATCATTTTTTTTATGGAAAAAGGGAAAAGGAGCATCAGAAGCAGGTGGATGAGGATAGGTGCAGGTTTAGGCTGATCCCAGGATCTTTTGGCAATTCTAAGTAGTGTTATCAAAGAAAAACTCCCTGAACTTTGCTCGCTCTTTTCTGCTACCTGGATTACATCTGGGAAGTACACGTGTTTGCGGTATGAAGAGAAGTTAAAATGGACTTGTCAGGCCCAAGGCCTGATTATAGAATAAGCATGTGTGTTATGATTGTATTTTGTGTATTATGTATAGTCCAAGACCTGGGTGAGGGGTCACTCAGACTGTGTTTTGTGTATTCCAGTTTCATGGGGGGTTCTGTTTGTGGTACTTCCTTCTTTGAAGTCAAAATCCTTTGTAGCAGCAGGATGTGCAGTCTCTGGACCCACCATAAAACCAAAACGGAGATAAGGGACCTGGAAGAGAAATGCCCTCACCAGGTGCGGTCAGAGGGGAGGGGGGATGAAGCTTTTCCCTCCTAAATATAACTAATAAAACCTAAATGCTAAACGCATCCTGCATCAGAAACCTCTGACACAAGCCTGTGGCAAAAGCTGGACAAAAAGACCCTAAGCAACAGCTGGAGATTCACCCACAAGGACTGCTATGCCATTATATTGTAAGGACTTTCTTTTTTGTTTTCTGAACTTGTCTTGCTGTACTCTTATGTATTTTTGTACCTGTATGTAATTTGTTTCTGTATATTACATCTAGCACTTTTTCTCAGATTAAATGTTTCATTAATCATCTCTGACCTTTGATCTCTAAATATATGAGCTCACCTTTCTGAAGGAAGCTCTGGTGAAACACATTTATCAAAGGGTTAATTTGGTGACTTGCTGGGGCTAGTAGTGCATACCCAGGGGTCTGGTGGCTTTAACCCTTGCACCATCACACTCGCTCTAGCGTCTTGGGTGGGCTGAGAGAGTGCGATCGTGACAGGACCATAACCCAGGCCTGATGGCCCTGGAATCTATAAGGTACCAGGGCACCTTGATCCCCTCCTAGGGGGCCTCCAGATTCGGGATGCCCCGCTGTGTGAAACCCCCCTGGTTGCCAGGTAGACTGACCTTCTACCCCAATCCAACGGTGCATGCACGAGCAGCGGGCGTTACCTGATATACCATTAGCAGGGTGCGCACTCACACCAGGCATTTGTGAATGGCTGGCGCGGGCATGCTCCCTGTTAGATGGTAGTAGGTATGTGGCCGCCAGTGCACTCGCTGCACTTGGCTAGACTGGGCTGGACTCGGCTGGAGCCAACTCCTTAGATGAGACTAGACGAGTTTGTGTCAGGGCAGTTGAGCACGCTGATTGGACCGGAGGCCGTGCATGTGCCGCAGGGCCAGGGAAAGGTGAGCTTGGGTGGGTGATCTTCGGGGTTTCACACAGTGGGGCATCCTGTATCGGGGTGTCACTGGGGCAAGGACCAAAACCCGGGTTGGTCAAAATCATGGGTTTTGGTCCACTTTAATTTAAAGGATGTTATTGCATGCGGAAATTTGTTGGGAATGCAGCAATTTAGGGATTGATTTGGTCATTATGAATGCTAAAGGGGGAACGTATACCTATGCTTCTTGCCAGCAGACTTTTCAGATTGGTGGGTACCTCTGTAGGTAAAGGGACCCCTAATTCTAGGAAAAAGGCACCTACTGGGACTTTAATGACTGTATGAGTGTAAATAGGTGATACATGGTGCTTCAAACATGAAGAACAGAAAAGCATCTAGCGAATATCTTGGAAAAGATGGAGATGCCAGTGGAGATAGAGGTGATGCTTTCCTGGCTATATAAGAGAGAGGGACTTTTTAATTGCCAACATGATTTTTTTGTCCACACACAAGGTCTCTGTTTGGCGCAACTTTCGTGCGGCAAAAATGTACTGAGGGGTGGTTGGGAAAAGGCTTCTGAAATTAGATCTTAATGGTAAGGATGGTGGGCCCCTTTGTATCCCCTTCTGTTAAAAGTTTAGTAGTGTCTCATTTTCAACTGGCTCTGAATCAGCCCCAAGATAGACAATAAAAGTCAATGGCAGTTTTCTCTCATAAAAAAGGAGAATTCTCACCTGGCTCTGAATCGACCCCAATATGATACATTGGTGACGTGACAGCCTGTGTCCTATTGTGGAGCACCTTACAGCAGCCAGGACTTGTAAGTATACAACGCATCTCACGCTGCACATTTTGCAACAAAAATTAATATAAGACCCAGTCTTATTTTTGGGGAAACACGGTAGGATGCTTTAAAAGTGGACCAACACCCTGGGGTGATCGGCCCGGGAATCTTATAGATTCCCGGGCCGATCACCCCCCTCACCGCGGGACATCCGAGATCGGGATGTCCCGCGGTGAGGAACCCCCCCGAAAACCCCCCAAAAACTCACCCCCTCCCGCGCGCCCCTCTAGCCGTGCGCGCGCCCGCGCCGGCCGTTTGTGAATGGCCGGCGCGCGCGCGCGCGCTGTCAGAGGGACGTGCGGGAGGCGGCGGCGGACGCGCTGGCTTGTCCGTCGCTGTCAGCGCTTGTCCGTCGCTGTCACCCGGCCACGTGGGAGCGTTTTGAGGTGAGTATTGGGGTGTTTCTGGGGGGTTTTACACAGCGGGGCACCCCTAATCGGGGTGCTCCCCTGAAGTGGACCAAAACCCAGGATAGTCAAAATCCTGGGTGTTGGTCCACTTTAAGAGGAGGGATGATCAAAGATAGGTTAGGGGTTGCTTCAATAACTCACTATCCAGACGTTTTTTCTATGTTGCCTTGGGTGGGATGTGGTTATGCAGCATGCTATTAAACCAGACCTTCACCCTGAATAAGAGCATATATGTTTTATATGTTATATGTAACATACCAACCAGTAAAACCAGATTGCCAACAATAAAAATCATCCTACCTGCATCCAAGATGGTGGCCCATGTAGTCTCAAACTGCCTGCAGACAGGAAGTGTCTGACCGTGCCGCTCTGCATTCTGGGATTGCTGACCTTTTCCTGACCCCAGTTCTTCTCTGTCTGTGCAAAGCACAGCTATAATCAGGCCTCCTGCACTTTTGACCCCTCTCCTCAGTATGTGATGCTACTGAGCCAAGATGGCGGTGCTGTATCCTAGAGTTGCAGGCCAGTGGGGGAAAGAATAAAATGTAAGTGATAAAAAATGGTAAATATATTAATTTTAGATGTTGGGGAATAAGGGTTTGGGCTTCTCATTAAATGATGCAGAGAGGTTCACTTTAACCTTTTAAAAGTCTCTTCTAACGTTAACTACCAAGCTTGTAGATTCTACGGGCAGTTTGCGTCTGAAAAAAAAAGCTCCCCGCTGTCCGATATCCAGAGCTGGGGGTCTCCTCTTCCCCCTGGGGGGCCTCTGAACCCACCCGTTCTGTGCCCCACACAGCAGCTTCAGTCAGTATGGGGGACTATTTGCATTAGACTTTTCTGTCGTCAGTTGTGAATATTTAGCCTTGTTTCCATTTTATAGATATTGGTAAATTTAACAGTAAAGCCATGGCATCACAGACACCACTGTTGGAGATACAACAGACTTCCAGCTTAGTCTATTGCTGGAGTGACATTCACTAGATTTACTGCAGTTCACAGTTGTGATAAGTTATGACACATGATGGCGCTGTAACCAGTGCTTGGCTGTAGTTACTCTATGCATCTAACTGATGTGTTGTATTTCCCATGCATTCAGTTGCTCTATGATACCTCTTTGTTAGCCACCAAGTAATGTGGCCATTATTTACTGCATTCATGTTCCAGTAAAGCCAGTTCCTGTTATATCACTAATGTCTATCCAGATTACGACTCCACTGCACCCAGCCCTAACACTCTGCAACAACCACAGGGGGAACAATTGCACAGAAAGCTAATATTTTGTGTTGACCATCACCATTCAGTCCTGATGACCAGTTACGGACTGGGGCAAAAAAATCTGCCTGGGATTTTGTCCCCACAGCTATAATTCTAAGGTTATAGCTTTGCAGAAGCAGAACTTGACTGGGGGAATACAGTGGGGCTAGGTAGAAGGCAGGTGGCGGAGAGACTAAGAAGGTAGGGATTGGATAGGAGTAATGGAAGCAGTTGCCCAGCCAGCCCCATGTGTCTCTTTCCCCACTTATCCAAAAACACAAGCACGTTCAGCTTCAGACAGCTCTGGACATGTTTTCTTGGTGCCCCACTGACCCACTGTACTTGTGAAACAGCTTGAAGTGAAATTGATCTCAGGAAATCCATTGTAAGGAATTCTGAGAAAATAACTTACCACTGTTCATCTATATAGTCATTCTAAATATGAGACACTTGGGACAGTTCAAGCAAGAACATGTCTGGGAAAGAAGGCGTCTGCAGGAATATCCAGGGTAACCTGCACTTCCACCGCTTATGGTCAGATGCACAGCATTAATCACTAATAGTGCAGTGAGAGTATGACATGACGCTCACCTGGCAGCAGGCCAGCAAAGCACTCAATGGCTTCTCGTTCTGCACAGCTGGGGCTCAGCATCTGGCAAGAGGTTTCATGCATAGTGCCATTACAATAATCACTGGGAGTACAATCTGTGCTCCTGCACAGGGGTATAAAAGATTGGGGGGCATAAGTGTGGGTAATGATTAGCTATTACAATCTCTTACTTTTAAAATGAAATCATTTAATCCCCATTAAGATGTTGTGGAACAGCATGCAGATGCGGCATTCCTGAACTACATGGAGCAGCCATCTTGCTACATACCTGACAGTCCTTCTTACACATAAAAATTAGTGGGGGCAGCTTGCCTGTCATTCTACACACACACACCCTCAGAACATTCAGACAGTGCAAACAATGTATCTAAAATGTATATAGGAGATTTCTGCTGTGAGCAGAGAAATGATGATTCATTACAGCTAATGGATTCTACTACTGGCTAGAAAAAAAGGATGTTCATGAAATCCAGCAGCACATCATCTGCTTGCTATTCCACAATGGGGTTGATTCAGAGCCAGGTGAGAATTCTCACTCCTTTTTAGGAGAGAAAATTGCCATTGACTTTCATTGTCTACCGGGTATCAATTTTTACCTGGCTCTGAATCAGCCCTGAGGTAGACAATAAAGTCAATGGCGGTTTTCTCTCTTAAAAAGAGTGAGAATTCTCACCTGGCTCTGAATCTACCCAGAAATCTGCATGGGGTTGGGCCCTCTCAATGATCTTACACTCATATCACTAATTGCCAGATGGGGGGCTTTAGAGGAGCAATTTACTAAGCTTAGATTTTTTTACTGGGGGTCTTGGTTTAAGTCTGGCCAGCAGCACGGTTAGGATACTGGAAAAGGAAGAAGCTTCCTGGGTGCTCCAAGATCCAGGAGAAAATTGGTGAGGTGGCGTTTTAGCTTTGAGTGGATGCAGGAACAAATGTAAGTGCTGACAATAATTCAGTATTATGCATGCAGATGGTGAAAGTGAATTTTGGGGAGTTTTTTTCCAGCTGTACCAGACTGTTGATCCAGTTTAAGTCAGTGAGATTACCCGCAGCTTCAGTAGTTGTATTGCCTGACCCCCACAGGGAATTCATGTCCCATTTGGCAGAGATCATGAATGATTAGGAGACCTGCTATGGGTTAGTGTAAAGGTGTGTCTCATCTAAACTTGAAAATCACATGGCCTCCAGACAAAAAAGCACTGTGATGGCTGCACCTACCCCACCACCTACACCACACACTACACAGAGACATGACACACCAGCTCCATTGCAGTAAATAGACAGGGCATGAGTAGCCACTGTGAATGTTGTGGGGGGGGGGCAGGCGCTGCCCTGCTGTATGAACAGCACTGCCGTGGGTCTTAACTATTCAACTGGTTTAGGATAGAAAAGCTGTAGGGAGTAAAAAGTAAAGTATTATTATTTTTTTAAGGCTAATGAAAACATGTAATTATCCTACCGCCCAGTGGCATAACCACCACTGTCAAAAGGGTCGCAGTTTCCCCTGAACCCAGGAACAAATCGTCAGATAAGGGACCCTGCTGATTGCGTGATTGCTCACTGTGAGCGCGGTCATTACACTACTGGTTGGGTACCTTAAACTGTGGCGTGCTGGGGAAGGGGGTCATGAGGTATGGCATGGGCCTGGCGCTAGTTATTTTTAGGTAGAGGCAGACGCACTCCCTCCCGCTTTCCCCCTGCTAGTCCCGTTCAATTGCCACTGGCGCCACCGCCCCCTGACAGCCATATTAGCCAATGATATGTGTCACTGTCTGGCTCCTGACAGTGACACAGTTACTCATCATGCTGCGGATACAACAGGGGAATGACGTTGGCTGGACTTTCGGTCCCACATATTGAAAAATGGTGGGGACGGGAACTGAAAGTCCCCGGTGGCGAGCGGTGGGTGCGGGCTCCGGCTGGCTGACTTGCCTAGGAAGCTGACAGGCTGCAAAGGAGGACACCCTGACACTGCAGAGTTCACAGTTTAAAGACCCTGTACAGCCAAAGCCACCTCCCACCTCCCTCCTCCATCTTAAATCTAAAAAGCTTCCCCCTGAGCCCGGGGTCTATTACCCTTATGGATGCCTAATTCTACCATCCAGATTTTGTATTATCTGCTGGATTTGGCCTGCTGGATCATTGGGGGCGGTGAAAACTGTTCGCCATCTATCTGACTGGTTTGCGCTTTTACATTTTATGTTTGTGAGTAGATTTTTATTGGATCATTAAGGCTTTTTAGATTTGAGTTAGCAATATTGCACTAGATGTCTTCTGTTCTCTTCCTGTTTGCATGGATTAACTGTTTGAGCCCTTTGGCCGTCTTGAAAGTGAAAACAGTGGGATCTCATGTATTTAAAGTGATACAACCATACTGAATTGACGATTGACCTATCCCGATTTTTTTGTATTGGATCAATCTTGCTTGAACGCTAAAACGTTTTCTCTGTCTGGTAAGAGTAAGAAGTAATATTGATTGGTGGTGGGCACATGATGGTGATGCATGCGCTTTGGGATAAGTTGGTCACTTTGGATCATTAAGAAACGCTGTGTAATACCAGGAAGTAACAGAGATATTTATCATCTCATCCCGACTGCATTAGGCCTCTTACTGTGATGTCACCCACAGCAGCCTCTGCTTCTTAACTATGTAGCTGCTGTTCCTTTTATATACATCTTTACTGTTTACTGGACAGAGATGTTTGTAATGTTTTATGTACCCCTATTTCCAACCGGGCCACACTTGTTATAGAAGGATTGGTGGGATTTAGCCACACTGCTTGTTATAGGGGATTGGGGGATTCTGCATACTGCTTGTTACAATGGGATTTGGGGACCCTATACACTGCTTGTTTTGGGGTGATTGGGGGGGATTCTACCACTCTGCTTGTTATATGCGGATCAGTGGGATTTTGGACTGGTTTGGGGTGATGGGGGGGGGGGATTTACATACTGCCTTTTATGGGGTGATTGGAGGAATTCTGCCACTTCCTGTTATTATGTTCTTGGGGGGGGGGGGGGGCATCACACTATTTAGTTTTTTTTTAAATATTTTTCTCCTGTAAACCCTAGGTGTGTCTTATGGTCAGGTGTGTATTACAGTGCAGAAAATAATAATTATGCAATAATTATGTAATTAAGCAACTTTAACCAAACTAATAAAAGTATTACACAATATAAAGTACACTTTATATACAAGACAATTAATCAGTTGAAATCAACATTCCAAGCTACAAATGTTGGACAAGACTTAAAGTGGACCAACACCCTGAGGTGATCGGCCCGGGAATCTATAAGATTCCCGGGCCGATCACCTCACACACCGCGGGACATCCGAGATCGGGATGTCCCGCGGGGTGTAAACCCCCCAAAACCCCCGAAAAACCTTACCTCTCTAGCCGCTGCTTCCGCCGCCGCCTCACTCGCGCTCCTCTAGACGTGCGTGCGCCCGCGCCGGCCGTCTCTGAATGGCCGGCGTGGGCGCGCACGCGTCAAGAGTGACGCGCGGGAGGCGCCGACGGGCAAGCTGCTTGTACGTCGCTGTCAATCAGCTTGTCCGTGGGAGCGGGGAGAGGTGAGTTTTGGGGGCTTTCTGGGGGGTTTCACACAGTGGACCAATACCCAGGATAGTCAAAATCCTGGGTGTTGGTCCACTTTAACTCTCAAGACCACCAAAAAGAGGCAGATTCTACATCCAGCCAATCCACTTGACAAGGTCATCCTAATCAGTCAGGCCTTAGTGCTCATGTTGGGAATCCCAGACAGCATGCACACCTAGCTCCAGGGATACACTACAACCCAACTAATCAAGGATCTTTTATGCACCCACAGTGTTATGTAAGACTGACACCGCAAACATTGTTGATTGTTTATAGGTACTACTGTAAACAAAACCCCTTAAGAGGAACATGCATGGGGGGATCGGACTGGCCATAGGGAGACCCGGAGGACCACACTGCTTTGGGACCAATTGAGCTGCTGCCAGTTGGGCTGCTGCTTTTAACATCCTCATTCAATCCCACAAGAGAGGGGAACCCAACACCCCTAATGTTATAACCTTGGCATCATGGTTAAGGGGCCTCAGCAAGGATGTCTTGGGCTGGCCAGGGGCTTGTAAAATCCAGGGCTGAATTTTGGCCCCAGTCTGCCACTGGTTGCGGGTAATTTCAGTATTTGTCTAGAGTAGTAACTTTATGCAAAGTTATTCATTGATCACTGAGTTCTGATGGTGACTCCATAAAAAAATAACCTGAGGCTTAAGTGAAGTCTATGTTACATTGGTGTCCTGGTTTCATTTTTTTTATTATCAACCTTGTTACATTAATAAGGTTAGTAAGTCACTCCCTTAGCGTCGATTGCTGACAAAGCAGAGATGCCAAGCTGCACCCTTCCACCTCTCCCATAAGTCATCATTTGATATTGCTATAAAATTATGCACTCGATTTATGTAGGACGCTGTCACACAGCTTTTCTGCCTCTGTTTAGGGTCTAAAGTCTGTAAGTTAATTTTGGTCATATCAGGTGATGAACACTAATTTTCTTTATTTTATCTTTTGTATATTTGAATGAATGCAAATATGAGCCAAATGCTGGTCCAACTCCCATAGGATAGGTACATGTGAGGGGCTGTGGCTTGGGAGTAGCATCCCCCAGAAAAGAAATTTCAAATGACATCCCTTTTAATTTATTGCTAGACCCCCCTTCGCACAAACTACTTGACATTTGTATTGTACAAGGGGGGTTTCAATAAGTTATCTACCCCCAAATGCTCTGCCAGTGTTATAGAGCTGAGCTTGTCTGTGAAGGGTGAGACATGTCAGTGGAAGTGACAGGATGGCAAGTGCAGTACAGTGCTGGTCTACCAAGAAAGTGATGAATATTGAGCTTCATTCCTTAAAAAGGAATAAAAGAACCCTTAAGTAATCCATGAAAGGGTGATTTTTGTATATGGTGATGAAACACCTGCTTTCTACCAAGTAAAGTTTTGGCCCAAGTAGTTTAAAGTGGTCCAAAACCCACCGAGCAGCACCCCCATGGCACCTGTGTCGCCGGCAGCTGTCTGGCTTTGCCCCATGCACTGCACTGACAATGTCCAGCCCTGAGTGCTAAGTAACCACAAACTTCAACAATGTCCTGGATCTCCAATTCCCCAAAATGACCATTTTTGATTGAACATCCTGACAGGTGGCTTGCCTAGCCCCCCTGCCACATAACCGCACCCCCATGGGCTACTAACTCCTATGTTTTTTTTGTTGTTTTTTGTTTGGGGGGAGTAGTTATTGAAGTTCCCACCCAAAAAAAGCACACTGCCTATTGGGGGGAACATTGTCTGTTATATGGTTCTTGGGGGAGGGGGTCTGCACACTGCCTATTGTGGTCTTCTTGAGGGGGGGAATTCTGCATATAGCCACAGTGCCTATAAAAGCCTCTTGTGTATGCCTTTTTAATGTTTTTTTTTGGGGGGGGGGGGAGTGATGTCTGCAATTGCACTGAGTCTCTATATAACAGTCTTTCGCCACACAAGGGGGACCCACCTAACCCATCCAACTAACTGCCACAACAGAGGGTGCCACAGCTACTGCAGGGGTTATTGCTAAGTATTGCCAGGTGGGGTGGTAAAAATGATTCTAGTGCTGCTCTGTCCAAAATAATTCTATGCCTGCATTTATCCTGGAAAATAATTCTACACCTCCATCTTTAGTGGAAAATATAATTCAGTTTCTACATTTGTCTTGGGCAAAATAATTCAGTGTCTGCATCTGTCCTGGGCAAAATAATTCAATGTCTACATCTGTCCTGCGTAAAATAATTCAGTGTCTGCATTTGTCCTGGGTAAAATAATTCAGTGTCTGCATCTGTCCTGGGTAAAATAATTCAGTGTCTGCATCTGTCCTGGGCAAAATAATTCAATGTCTACATCTGTCCTGCGTAAAATAATTCAGTGTCTGCATCTGTCCTGGGTAAAATAATTCAATGTCTACATCTGTCCTGCGTAAAATAATTCAGTGTCTGCATCTGTCCTGGGTAAAATAATTCAGTGTCTGCATCTGTTCTGGGTAAAATAATTCAGTGTCTGCATCTGTCCTGGATAAAATAATTTAGTGTCTGCATCTGTCCTGAGTAAAATAATTCAGTGTCTGCATCTGTTCTGGGTAAAATAATTCAGTGTCTGCATCTGTCCTGGATAAAATAATTCAGTGTCTGCATCTGTTCTGGGTAAAATAATTCAGTGTCTGCATCTGTCCTGGGCAAAATAATTCAGTGTCCGCATCTGTTCTGGGTAAAATAATTCAGTGTCTGCATCTGTCCTGGGCAAAATAATTCTGCGTCTGCATCTGTCCTGGGCAAAATAATTCTGCGTCTGCATCTGTCCTGGGTAAAATAATTCAGTGTCTGCATCTGTCTTTGTAAAAAAAAAAGCTTTGGGAACAATGAATCTGTCTTGTCTTGGGAACAATGATTCTGTGGCTGTCCTGGGCAAAATTATTCTGTGACTATGCTGGGTACAATAATTCTGAAACTGTCTTTGGCACAATGATTCTGTGGCTCTCCTGGGCAAAATTATCCTGTATCTGTCCTGAGCACAATAATTCTGTGCCCGTCCTAGGAAAAAATAATTCTGTGCTTTCTGGGCAAAATAATTCAGCATCTGTACTGGGCCCAATAATTCTCTGGCTGTTCTTGGCAAAAGAAATTCTGCATCTATCCCAGCCAAAATAATTATGTGGCCCTTTGAGGCAAAATAATGTATTTCCTGTGCAAAAGAATTCTGTGGCTGTTCTTGGCAAAATAATTTTGCATCTGTCCTGGAAAAAAATCTGTGTCTGCATCTGTCCTAGGTGAAAACTGTGACAATCCTGGGCATATGAATTCTGCATCAGCCCTGGGCAAAATATGTTGGGATTGTCTTTATCTGCCCTGGGCAAAATAATTATATGTCTGGGACTGTACATCTGAATGGTCATGTTTGCATTTTGTTTTGTGTTTGTTATTAACCAGCCCTATGAAGGCGACCAGAATGCTGACATGGACCTCTCAGAAAATGAGTTTGACACCCCTGCCCTAGACATCTAGACTAACATTGAGACTAACCAAGATTGACATGTTTAAATATCAAGGTAGGATTTATTCTCCATGTAGCTGATTTTGATAAGATGTTTAGTTCAGTAGGTGAAAAATGATGTTCATAGGGAATGAAAGTCAAACAATGTACACAGGTAAAAAATACGAGAATACAAAGAAGCAAAGAGACAGCAGATAATATCTTAAAGGGATACAGCAGGCAAAGGGAATTCTTAGACTATCGGGCTATGTTTGGCACTGTCCTAAACTGTTTTCCATTTTTTAATTGAAGAAGAAATGGCCAAGATATCACAGTTTACAGTTTCACCTCATGATTTTTACCTTAGGAGAAAGTGGGTGTGGCTTTGGCTCTATGATGCTGCGTAATAATCAGCATAATGGACAGGGTCTGTTAAGGCCCAGGATATTGTGCTTCAGACACAGGCATTCTCATGCACACACTCTCACATATATACGGGGAGGCCGATTCATTAATAGCGCCAGGTAGCGACAGATGAGCGACTGTAGCGTGATTTTTACAGCGCCAGCCAGTATTCGCTGTGCTTGGCCGGCATTAGCTTGATGACAGCGACTCAGTCGGTGTGCGGTAATGTTGAATACGGGCTGGGGGGTCGCTGTTTCACAGGTCCAGCGTTGTATGTGAGCGCCTGACAACGAATGGCCAGAGCGAACGGCTAGCTTCATATTCATCAACAAATCACGCTCCGAATGTGCTGTCGCTGTCCATTCCTTGTTTAAACCCCAGAGCGCTGGCGGCGATGTGTATTAACTAGTTTTTAACCCCTAAACAACCATATTTTTTGAATGTAACATTATACATGTTTTTAGAATCATTTTGTAATATGAATACATTAATCTCAGACCTGTTAGATCAATTCTGCACATATTTTTTTTTATTTTTTTTTTTACTTAAAAATAAATCCTAACATTGCAGAAGTGTTCTCCGATTTTTTGACATTAAAAAAATTAAAAAAAAAATTAATACCAATTAATTATGAATAATTATAGATTGCTCCATTGAAATGCATTGGACATCGCCAGGGAGCGACAGCTCATACCTGGCACTGTGAGGGAATTTGCAGCGGCGCTGTTCGGTCCAGGCGGCTTCATGATGAATGCCGCGCTAGCCGTCGCTAGCCTCATTTTGCTTGATAAATGCGTCATTGTGACCGCCGCCGGGCGTACTTGAGTCGGTAGTCGCCGTTAGCTGCCGCTACCTGGCGCTCGTCAGACACTACCTGGCGCTATCGCTTGATGAATAAGGGCCATAGATTTATATTATGTCATTGAAATGAATATATACACTATGGGATCGATTCAGGGCCTGGTGAGAAAATTCAGTCCTTTTTTTAGGAGAGAAAACTGCCATTCACTTTCATTGTCTACCTTGGGGCTGATTCATAGCCAGGTGAAAATTTACACCCCGTAGACAATGAAAGTCAATGTCAGTTTTCACTCCTAAAAAAGGAGTGAGAATTCTGACCAGGCTCTGAACTGACCCACATTAACACATTTTTTATATAATGTAAGGTAAATAATATATAAAAATATGCCAAGGGAATTTTATGATGTGCATTTATAAACTATTACCAGTGTTCTTATAGATTGGTTAAAATCCATTGTTTCACATCAGCAGTAATTTCTAATCCACACCTAGTCACAACCACCACCACACAGACAGCCACGGGTGATTCAGATGCTAATCAGGTGTGGCAGTGATTGAATCGCTAATTAGACACAGAGGCTATTCATATTCTAATTAGACTCGCTGCTGAGGGTGAAAGGCACAAGGGTGTGTCGGCTGTGATGACTACACAAAATAGTAGTGTGTTCATTCTTGCTGTGCTGACAAACGAGCTGGGGGGGGGAGCTATAGACCCCTAAGAGAGCTCTATAATTGGTGGTCTATGGCTATTACTCTTGCCTTGTTTTGATTTCCAGGAGCTGGGTTCTGACAGGGAGAGGGCGGCCATGACTGTGACCAGATGGGTCATATACGTGTATATATATATATATATATATATATATGTGCAGTATATGTCTGCATATAAATATATGCATGTCCATATGCCCACTAGCGGCTTTGGCTGACCTGCCTGCTCTGTTTGACTCGCTCCTTATTCCTTGTCCCACTCCCAACTAGTTTTAACCTTTATATAACCCTCCTAGACATACATGCAGGGTCAATGGGGATAACCCCTAATGTGTCCTCTCCTGCTCCACCCCCCCATCATAAAAAACTCCAGAGCGGTTGGAGACATAAAAGCGCCAGAGAGCAGGATCCCTCTCCTGTTCGTTTTCTCCCCTCCCTTGGAATGTTTTCAGCAGGTATCATATAGAAGAAATTAGATTGGAATAATGTAAGGCAAGCTGTGGTCACAAAACCAGCCCCCTGGTAGAAGGCTGCGTCTAGGTTGATAATGTTGGATTAGAGATGAGATGTAGGGAGGGGCCTGGTTGGAGAGAGCTTTGTAGGTGAGAGTTAGCGTTTTTAACAGGATTGGCTGTGGGACTGGCAGCCAGTGTAGGTATTTGCAGAGAGGCACAGAGCTGGATGAGTGAGAGGAGAGATGGATGAGGCGAGCAACAGAGTTCAGGATAGATTGGGGGGGGTGCCAGTCTGTTAGTTGGTAAGCCACAAAAAAGGATGTTGCAGTAATCCAGACAGGATATGACCAGGGAATGCACTACCATTTTAGTGGTGTCAGGTGAGAGGAAGGGACGGATGCGTGAGATGTTTTTAAGTTGGAGGCGACAGGAGGTGGCCAGGGAGTGAATATGTGGTTTGAATGAGAGGGCAGAGTCCAGAATGACTCCCAGACCCCGAGCTTAGGGAGTTGCTGTTATTGTATAATTGTTGACAGAGATATATACACACACACACACACCTGTCCACTGCTGGTAGCAGCTTTTTATTACCATTTATGTACCGTTAATTCTTTGTTGGCACAGACAGACATTCTTACATTCTTGGGGTTTTATTTCTGCAGGCTAAAGCTTTTACACATACCCATAAAGAATGCATACACTTACATTGTAGGTGCAAAACCGGACTTTCCCTGCACAGAAGTAAACATTTCAGTCATAAACTCCTCTGACTAAGACTTCACTACAAATATTTAGGTGAAAAGCAGAAAAATGATGAGGTCACCTGAAATTCCTGTCTGCTCAGCATTTACTCCTAAAGGGAAGATCTGAAGGTAAAACTGTACCAGAGCCATGGTATTGGCATATTTAATAGTAACAACAAAAAGTAATGAAGTAACCAGGGGCATAGCTGGGGCGGGCAGGGGGGCACATGACTTGGGTTTAGCAGGTCAGAGGGGTGCCAAAAGGGGTCCTGAGCACAGGTGGGGGGCCTAGGTGCCAGAAAGCCTAGAAGTAAAGCACATAAACATTCCATATCCCCCCCCCCCCCCGCTGTTATCAGATTATACATATTGCTGCACACTTTAGACTGAGAGATTCCAATAAAGTGACACCCTGTGCTCCACTTTCTTTAATTGAGTTTAGCTATACACAAACCCAATTCGTATGAAAGCAGGCGAAAGGAAATTGTTAGACCATTGCATCGGGTTACGTTTGGCACTGTCCTAAACTGTTTACCATTTTTAAATTGACGAACAAATGACCAAGATGATCAAGGTTTACAGTCTCCCTATAAAAAATATGTGGGCATGGCCCTTGGCTCTTTGATGCTTCCTAATAATCAGCATAATCGGCGGGGTCTGTAAGTGCCGGGTATTATGCTTCAGACACAGGCATTCTTATCCCCCTGGCTGTGCTCCTCCTTCCCTCCTGTTGCTAGGATACATTGCATGCCTAGACCAGCACCCCCAGACACTCATGTGTGCACCCCCTACGCACACATGTGCACTACCACGGGCACATGTGCACACCTTAAGACGCTCATGTGAACACTCTTAAATCAAACGAGAAGCCAGCACTCCATTTTCAAATAAAGTATATTGAATCAAGGTCATATAGTCCATGCAATCTTGATCCAGCGAATGATACAGTCCAAATAAGCAATATCCGACGTTCCGGCGCGCCCCCCCCTTCATCAGGGTTGAACAAACAAACAGAGGATTTGCACACAAATGGAGAGGGCAGAAGAGCCCAGGCCATTTAGGCTTTGCAAGCTTGTAGCCAACAGGGTGGGGGCCAGCCTGTTCTACAAACTGGTTAAGCTGGGTAGGGGGGACCTTATTTCAAAATTAACCCCTTATTCCCTGTCTCCCAGCAGGTAAAAAAGGCTTCCAGCATCAGCAGGAGAACAGAAGCCAGTGTAATCGGCATGGGACGTGTGTGTGTTTTTACATTTAACCCTTGTGAACTAGTAGGGGGTGACTTGTCATTAACCCCCAGCTCTCCCATTACCTGCCTCATCAAAGCCTGGAGTGGACAGAAAAGCCCAGGCCACAGAGGCTATACGGGCTTGTTCCAAGGCTGGCCCTGTTCTACCAGCCGCCATAGCTGTAAATGCTCTTTTCAGTTTGGGGGGTTCTCCTGGGCAGGAATGGGGGATCTACTGAAACATATGATGTTGTAATCATGAGAAATGGGGCTTTCACGTGCAATATGGTTTTCTGTAATAAAATAAATGTTTTATTTAAAACAAAGGAGGCAATTTTAAAAAAATATTATTTTTTGTTTTTTTTCTAACTCAAAAATATTTAAAAAACAGTATAAAAAGCATGAAGTCTGCTGCAAAAAAAATATTTAATTTTACTTGAAATTCCTTCAAAAATTACAGTTCATCATGGCGCAAAATGACCTGTCAACAGGGGGTGACAAAATCTCAAGTAGGCTGGCAGTTAAAAAGGTTAAAAATACCTATGTATTCTTATGTTCGGGGGACCTTGCCCTGTCAGATTTTTTTCTTGTTTGCATATTAATATTATAGGAAAATGTTTTTTTAATTCTGCTTTTTTATAATTTTTTTTAGGGAAACCCTGTGCAACCTAAGAATTACTTCCAGAAAGATGAGCCCATTACAACAAGCTGGATACGCCTAGAAAGCTTAATGTATGTACTTTCAGGGAGGTTTGTCAGGGGTATTCCAAATGTAATGGGCTGTTTTGGTTGAAAAAGTGTAAGGTGCGCACCCTGTCTGCAGAGCTGAAATTTTCATTTAAAATTACCCTTACGCACATGCTTTACTTTGGGTGTTTGGCTCTTCCCTTGACAGTACCTATGCATGTTGGGTATTGTTCTTGTTTGTATATTGTTTTTCTAGGAAAATGTGGCTTTGATTCTGCTTTTTTTATTCTTTTTTTAGGGAAACCTTGTGCAACCAAAGACTTATTTGAGGGATTACTTCCAGAAAACTGCACCCATGAGAACAAGCCTGGTACAGCTAGAAATTTGAGTAGTGTACTTCCAGAGAATATATAGTTTATGGGGGTATTTTAAATTTAAAAGGTTGTTTTTCTTGAAAAACTGCAAGATGTGCAAAGCACTGTTTCAATTTGGGGGTGTCTCCTGGGAAGGAAAGGGTGCCTACCAATACATATGTGGTTCCATTGTACCTGGGAGAAATGGAGCTCTTACACGCAATATGATTTTAATGAAAAACTAACAAGATATTTAATGTTAAAGCCCAGACGCTTGTGATAAAACAATATATAATTATTCTGGCAAATCCCTGAAAATCCCTTCAAAAATCACAGTTGAACGTGTGTAGCGCAAAATAGTGAAAAAGTGTCTGGCAACAGAGGGTGACAAAAACTCTAGATAGGCTGGCACTTAAAGGGTTTAAGGGCTGGACCAAAAGTCATCAAAAACATGTAACATTCGTCCTCATTTTTCCTCAGACAGGGTGAAGTTATAAAAGAATAGCCCAAGCGCTGAACATCTCACAGAGTACTGTTTAATCCACCATTTGTACATGGAAGGAGAACCTAATGACCTAAGACATGGCCGTCCAACAAAAAGACATCCCAGGCAAGGGGAGCACTAATTATAGATGCAGCCAAAAGGCCCAGGCTTACTCTGGAAAGATACAGAGATCCGCAGCTCAGGTGGGAGAGTCTGTCCAGAGTGGCAAGAAGAAAGCGATTTTTGAAAGCAAGCTTTAGGAAGGCCTGTTTGCAGTTTGCCTCAAGCTATGCAGAGGGACACAGCAAGCGCGTGTCAGAAGGTGCTCTCGTCTGATGAGACCAAAGTTGAAACGTTTGGCTTAAATGCCAAATGCTATGTGCGGAGGAAAGGTAACACTACAAATCACCTTGGACACACTATCCTCACCGTAAAACATGGTGGTGGCAGCATTATGCTGTGTGGAGGCTTCTCTTTAGCAGCAATTGGGAAGCTTGGACAGGGTTGATGGGAAGATGGATAGAGATCCATACAAGGCACTCCTGAAAGACAGCCTGTTAGAGTCTGCAAAAGACTTGAGACTGGGGCATAGGTTCACCTTCCTGCAGAACATTGACCCTAAGCATAAAGCCAAAGCTACAATGGAATGTTTTAAAACATATTTATGTGTGGAATTGGCACAGTTCAGACCTAAATGCCATTAAAAATATGTAGCATGACTTGGAAAACAAACATTCTGCATCCAATCTGAGAGAGATATTTTGCAAAGAGGAACAGGGAAAAGTTTCAGCCCCAGTTCATCAAAGCTGCTAGAGACATATTCCAACAGACTTGCAGTCAAAAATGGTGCTATTGACTTGCGGGGTTGGTACATGCTACATTTTTTTTACATTTGGAAAAGCATGTATCATTTTATTTACAATTCACAAATACTTGCTACTTTGTATGGACTATCACATGAAATCTGTCTGTTTAAACATGTGGAAAAAAGGGGTATGAATTCTGCTTTAACATGTTTGGGTGACTAGAGATAGTACCTATAGATGGCAACACACAATGGAAAACTCAGACCTGAATTAGCCACCTGAAGGAGCTGACGGAGCTGACTGGACAGCATACACGGGTGGCAAGCGGAATGCGGCAACTGTCCAACTGTCCACTGGCGGTGGCTGCCAGCGGTGGGCGCGTGTGGGCGCTGCATGGAGAGCTCCTATTGACTTCAACAGGTGAATTTGTACACCAAGAACTGTGTATTAAGGCGCTTATTGACGTCAATAGGAGCGATCTGAGCAAAGGCCACGTCTCCACCAACCACTTCGGCTTCTCATACCAGCACTGCTGGAGAGATGTGCGACGCTGGATCGTGGGGCAGGTAAGTGCGGAGTCCACACAATAAATACTACTTCTTCCCCACAGCTACATCACTGGGATTTGGTCCCACAGTGTCCCTCTTTTGCAGTAAATGAAGCAAGGTGTGCTCCAGTCACTGTGGCAAAGGTGGGGGTAAGGCCGCCCTAAGAATTGCCCTATTGGGACTTAAAGCAGAACAAAACCCAACAGCAGCCGGCCTGGAATCCTAAAGAATGCCGCCTGCCGAATGATGTAGTCACAGCAGGTGGCTCTCATTGGTCGAGAGCCTGTGTCTGGGCTGGTGGGTTTGTATGGGCTTCCTGGGGGGGTTTCATAAAGTTGGACATGGAACAAAAGTCGGGAAAGTCAAACTTCTGTTTTGTTCCGCTTTATTTTTGAAAAAGATTGAATACTAGACTACAAGACAACAAGGAAGCAGCTGCAGTTGAGAAGAGGACAGAAATGATTTGATTAGATTTTTGTCTTGACAGGCCGTTTTAAAAAACAAAATACACAAAGTGGTGGGCTGATGAGGAGCGGGAATTTTATGACAGGCTGGAAAAAAAGACTGTTAAAGCTGATGAGTAAAACTATGTACAAACCTTTCCCTTAAAATCACAGACGTTTGCCAAGTACGTTGCAGGGCAAAGTGAAAAGGAATAAATCACGTGTGATGTTTGCTCCTCACTTCCTTAGACTAACCTGGAATGTCTTGGAGAAAGGGGCCGATGACGGTAATTCTGGGCTGGTTTTTACAATCAGTTTGCAAAGACTTGTTTAAATAGAGACAGTGAGAACTTTTGAACCGACTTACTAATGGAAACATTTCATATGCGTACCTATTTTATGTCACAGTCAATGTGCCTGCCAAATAGCACAACGTTCCTCACATGAAGGATATTCCACAGTTCTCTGGCCTCACCTCAGCTGACCTAAACAACTCTTCCTTCCCTCAGACATTTGATGAAGAAACTTCTGACGGCCATTCAAAATATTCTTCAGCACTCAAAACATGGAGTCTCGTGATATCAAGGCCTGTGTGATGGGCATCCATTCTGACTGGTACCTGGAGAATAATACAGCCTCATTAGTGAGTCATTTAAACTTTTACACTAGAAAATGCATTGTTTTAAAATGGAAAGACTCCACACCACCTAGTATCGTTCAATGGATTAATCCAGGGCTGGATAAGTGTGGTGGAGGCTCCTGGGCACAAAATCTGGTTGAGGCCCCAGATACAGTATTTTTTTTTCCTTTAAAATAATAGTCCAGCCAAGTAACTGATTGGTGGTTGTCTGGCACCCGCCCACTTGTACCATTCTGCTTGGGAACTCCTGCTTTCCAGGCGGGGGTTAGTATAGTCGCCCAGTTGGTCCAGCAGGAAACTGCATTGAGCTGCCAGCGGCTGTGCTTGGTGGCTTATGTGCAGTGAGCGGCCGCCAATTGACAGCTCTGCACCCACCCATCACTGTAGCGTTGCCGGTGGCAGCTTTGCTGCTCTATCCATCCTGCCCTGTGGTGGCTTCGGCTGCAGGTCTGCAAAAACAAAAAAGGCTTGCCCAGGCGCAAAGGGGTGCCCCACTGCCACGGATAGCTTCATTGCTGGCCCCACGGTCCGTCAGACCAAAGACTGAAAAGCCTTCTGGACCAGACCATAACCCAAAGGTTGGTGGAGGCCCCCTTTGCAAGGCAAGTGGTGAAGGCCCTGGGGCGTGCCCCTTGCGTCCTCTTCATAATCTGGCCCTGGATAAATCTTATAAATAGAGCATTGTCACTATATAAATGCACATTTGAATTACTTGCCATTCCCCATAAATTTGAAATAAAATGGGTCAATTTACCTGAATCCAGGAAAACAGTGAGTGTGGATGCTTCTGGGCCACAAAAACTAAACATCCTCTAGGTGTGTAATGCAAACATGGCCGCTTGTCTTGTTGCTACACGATATGTAATATCAATCTAGATATTGTTAATTGGTTTATAATACCATGCTGTGAACTTCTTCTTTGTTTCTGTGATGTTCTGTTTTGTTTGTAAAACTCAATAAAATTTCTTTAAAAAGAAAAGTACAGCTGCTTATACACTGTGCGATAGTGTTTTCCTCAGAAATTACTATCGCAAATACGTTCACCCTTGTACCGGCGATTTGCTGGCAATTTTAAAGTGATAGCACTAGCGATTGACATTCTATTGTGTTGAATCACTAGCGCTATCACCCCAAAAACACTGCAAGTAGCCTTTTTGGGATTGCCCCAGGCTGCAGTGTGAAATGACCAGTGTAAAAGCAGCCTTACTGTTCTGTGTCATTGTGTCAACATGAGTTTTTAAGGGACTGTCCAACCTAACAACAATACAATGGTAACTCACTTTTTCTTTGTCCAGGCCGGAATGTCAGTCATCAGTCATAGTAACTCTGGCACATCCATTCAATTCACGACAATAAAGGGGCATCATAAAACAACTAGCAGTTACCAGCTCACTCTTGAATGATATTTGGCCCATAGACAGAGGATGGGAGCACCCCGCAGCACCCGATGAAGAAACTGCAAAAGGCAAATCCAGCTCCACTCAATTCCAGCATGACAACATTAATGAGACTAGAACTACACTTTCAGTCTAACCAACTGCAATAACTAGCAAAAAACACCCTTGTCCAAAAAAAGGGGATTTGCCTTCCCTGGGCAGGTTGTTAATAATACAAATTCTTCAGAGTTTATTTTGGTGGGGTGCTTTGAGTATCTCTTATATTCCTCATACAAAGTTGGCACAAACTGTATTTGAATTAGTGATGCACTTCTGTAGTGAAGCTTAAAAAAATAATGATGATTCTTTGACAAAACTTTCTGTATAGTGCTTCAAGACATCTCAGACTTTTAGGAAATGTCTTTGAAATGGACCTGCTTAGTACCTTATTATCATCCAGATATTAGAGCTGATTCAACACAGTGAGAAATTGAATTTTTGCACTGTGCGAGAGTATGTATGTTCTCATGCTATTATTTTTTCCTTCGCAATCTTTTTTTTGCAAAATTAAGTGCAAACATGTGCAGAGTCACCTGACCCATGCGATAAAGAGGTACGTGGAAATTGCTCTCCACCATTTACCTGGCGAGTGTGGCCTTTTCTTATTCGAAAATAGACTTTCTACGCTTATGTTATGCTACCACTCTCTAATTACCTAAATGGTAAGTAGCTACGGAGCAATAAAACTTTAAAACGACAACCTAATGTACTTTGGCCGGGCACTTAATGCAAGCAAGGACAATACTGGCCCAAACACATGCTTACATGCAAACACACATCTGCGGCCACGTTTTTTGTGTCTATAGTCTTAATTATTCTTATCTTTTATTTATATTGTACAGAAGAGGGGAAAGACTACCATTCACTTGAAAGTTTTTCTCTCCTAAAAAGTAGTGCACTTTCAGTGGTGAAGAATCAACCCTATTGCCAGGAAAGTAAGTGTGTGTGTGTGTGTGTGTGTGTGTGTGTGTGTGTGTGCCCGAGGGGGGCTGGTTAGCTAGGCACATTGTAGGTGTAATGTTGGATAAGTTGAGGGAGACTCCTGGGTGACATCAGGAGTAACACAGAGGGTGAGTATTGATAAATGTAACACACAATAGCATTTTGAAAGACCACTCGGAAATCCAAACAAAAACGTATCTAAAAATAAAATATATGTTGTGAAACAAATATGAATAAACATTACAGATAAACAGGTAACAAAAATGGATTCATTAATCAAAAACAAAGGGATGAAAGTGCGAGACAAGTTTGAATTGACAAAAATAACACATACATCAAATGAAATAAAGACAACATAATAAATAATAAAATCTAAAAGCAGTAAATAACTTTGCTTTTTGCTTAGATGCTTATACATCTGCTTACAAAAGAAAGCACAGACTGCAGGAAGACTGGAGATACAGTCCCATCTCTTTCTCTATGACGGAGCTGTTTTCATACAGAGCTGTATCCTGTGTATTAATATGCACAGCATAAAGTGCTGATTGGATGAGAGCCCGAGCATGTGCCATAGGACTAACAGATAGGTTTCCACCTCAGAAAATCTGAGGTTGTAAAATTCCTGGGTTTGCTTCTATTTTGATCTACATGTACGAATCCACTGATAACCCAACTCCCCCTGCTCAATGGACATGGCCTGCCTTAGGATAAATGTCACCCTGTGCCATTTTAGGAACCAACACACACATCCAGATAACAACAGAGACAGATAGAGAGAAAACAGGAGAAGAACAATGAGGGAATAAAGATGGAAGAAATGTGAAAGATAGAGATGGAGGGAAAGTGGGAGAGGGAATGGGATGAATAGAATTTTAAAAACAGAAAAATATCATTAGAACATAAAAAAGAGATTAGGAAATTAGAGTGATGAAAGGAGAAAGGGAATACAAAAACAGGGAGACACAGAGAGATGGAGTAAAGAAGAGAGGGACAAAAAGTAGAAGAGAAAGAAATAAAAAAGAAAGAAAGAAAAAGAAAAAAAGAAAGACTGAAGTAAGGTGGGAGGAAACATGGAAAAAAGAAAGAAGGGAATATGAAAAGAGAGGGAGGTGGAAGGAATGTGACAAGAGAAAAAGATTGAGAAATCAAAAGAGAGGAAACATGGAAAAAAGAAAGAAGGGAATATGAAAAGAGAGGGAGGTGGAAGGAATGTGACAAGAGAAAAAGATTGAGAAATCAAAAGAGAGGAAAACGTGGAAAAAAGAAAGAAGGGAATATGAAAAGAGAGGGAGGTGGAAGGAATGTGACAAGAGAAAAAGATTGAGAAATCAAAAGAGAGGAAAACGTGGAAAAAAGAAAGAAGGGAATATGAAAAGAGAGGGAGGTGGAAGGAATGTGACAAGAGAAAAAGATTGAGAAATCAAAAGAGAGGAAACGTGGAAAAAAGAAAGAAGGGAATATGAAAAGAGAGGGAGGTGGAAGGAATGTGACAAGAGAAAAAGATTGAGAAATCAAAAGAGAGGAAACGTGGAAAAAAGAAAGAAGGGAATATGAAAAGAGAGGGAGGTGGAAGGAATGTGACAAGAGAAAAAGATTGAGAAATCAAGAGATAAAAAAAAAGGCGTAAAATATAATGAGAAGGGTGAGGAAATGTGAAATTGAGTGTAAGGTGGGGGAAATGTGTAAAAGAGGGAATGGGTGAGATGGGGGGAAACAAGATGAAAAAGGAACAGTAAGGAAAAAAATGGATGCAGAAGTGGAAAAAGAAGAGAAAGGGAGATGAAGGAAATGTGCAGTGACCTGCTTAGCTAACTGAGAGCTTACTCTGCTAACAGCATCTCCTGTCGTCCTCTTACAGAGAGCCAGCAGCAGCACACTCCAAAGGCCCGGCTATGTCCATGGCAAAACCCGCTTATCTGCCAATGTGTATTTTTCTGTTCACTTTGCAATATTTCTTAGATGCAAAAAGTGCCCTATAACAGTAAAAGGACCGAGGGTTTATGTCAGATCGGCCATTATAAGACATATATATAATCTCTGACAATTGTTACATATTGATGTTTATTTCTTTAAAAACCCGATAACATGAAAGCTTAGTAACAACATATTTTAGAATGCTGTTTTGTCATTCTCCTCCTAATGTCTGTGTCCATATGGCAAAGCAACATGGAGCCTCCGCAAGAGCCAAAAAAACATTTTCATTGTTACCATCTGTCTTAAAGAAACCTCTGGAGCTCCTCACCACCTGTTTCAGACTGTGACAGTGACAGTATCATCTTGTCAGGCCCCTCCAGGCCTCTCACATATGATCCAATATATTTTCATTTGCCTTTTGGGTATTGATGGATATTAAAGCAACATGGTAAACTAAGAGCATCACCACATCAGCGCACCATCACAACTGAAAGTGCATCTATGCAATATGAAATGGATCCTCACCTTTCCAGTAAATCTACCAGCTAATAGTGTTCTTACCCATATTAGGCTTGATAGATCTCAGCCAAAAGTTAGGCCCATCCCAGGCCCATCAGCGATGCTCACTTGTTTGTTTAGCACCGGAAAACAAAATGGTCAGCTGTTTATTTTATGGTCCTCTATACAGCTCCAGTACTTGTGATTACAGTGATTGTGATATGTTATAGTTATTATGATGCTGTACAAATTCTATAACAGGAGTGGTAGGTCAAGCTGAATGTAGCAGTTCTATGGTTGGAGACTACAGGTTATCCACTCACACGCAATATAGTTTGGCATAATGTTTGAGTGCATAAGCCCTCAAAATAAACTATTCATAATTGCATGTAACTGTAGAATGGGTGCCCTGTCAGTTCGACAGATGGGCTCAACATACCCCAGTCCGATACTGTACCCAGTATCTCCATATACCTAAAGAGAAACTTCGGAGGCCATCCTGGGTCATCTGAGTTCCATCCCGAATTGGGATGCCCCAAAGTGTGAAACCCCCCAGATGCCCAGATCCACTCACCTTCTTCTGAGCCCTCGTCACGTCTCTGCGACCGCATCCCCACACGCCTCTAGCCATGAGCATGCCCAAGCCAGGCCTTTCCGAATGAGCGGTGCGGGCATGTATCGGCTGCAAGGTCAGCGGGCGATGCGGCTGGCGGTGCACTCAGCTCCCTTCAGCACTGCTCTGGTGCTTAGCTGTCCAGGCGTCTTAGCCGCCAGCGGCACCGAAGGCCACCCAGCCAATCAGTGCAGTCACTTTCAGCTCGAGTCTGCGCCGTGGGAGGTGAGTTGATCGGGTGACCTGGCGGAATACACACAGCGGGGCATCCCAATTCAGAATGACGTCACACGGAAGAACACATGGGAAATTCCTGTGGGACATGGTGGAAGCAGCGAGGATGCCTTAGTATGCTGCAGCAATGCTGAGCGCACTGTTCATTACCACAATATTCTGCTGCTTCCCTGCTCCATGTACTATGTATGCCAGGCTCATACTGGCCCACCAGGTTATCAGGAAATACCCTGGTAGGCCCCTTACCTCAGGGGCCTTTTAGCATCTCCAAATGGCATGATATGGTATGATATTAATTATTATGCTGTCCATTTTTTTTTTATAATAGAAGAAGGTGGTGCTGGATGTAGCTGTTGTATGGCAGTAGAGCCCATATTATCCACTTACACACAATACAGTTTGGAATAGAGATGAGCAAACTCAAAATCAAAAGTTCAGCCAATTTGCTGAATTTTCCCAATAAATTGGAGCTCATAAAAATAAAGAAAATAAGCTTAACTCCATCCCTGATCCAGTGCCGGGCAATGTCCTCATCTTCTGGCACTGTCCTTTGCCAGTCCCCACAGCATCCAAAACCCTGCCTGGGTTCCCGAAATCGCTTCACCCCGCTGCCAGCTCACAGCCAGTATAAATAGCTCCTCCCTGTGTCACTGACAGTTGGAGAGATCTCATTCTGCCCTTCTCTCCGGCTGTCAGCGACAATAGTGGATGTCAGGGTGTTTTATTTACATTTATTTGAGACTTGAGACTCCTAGACCAGTTTACAGGGCAGGATGGGCTGGCAAGTCACACCCCACCCCATTACCTGCCTCTCCAAATCCGCAGGGGCGGGCAGAAGAGCTTGTCACCCGTGGGCTATGCGGGTTGGTAGCCTTGGTCTGCCAGACCCCACAGATGGTACCGGAGCGGGTTTTACTGGATACTATGTAAGTCCCCCCCTATCCAGTAAAACCAGCCTGGGCAAGTGGGGGAATGGTAAGGGGTCAAGGGGTGAAGGATAAAACTCACTGATACAGAAAAAAAAATGACCTCTAATCCATTGCTGGTCTCCGCAGACATCCAATGCTGTGTCCTGCACTGATCATCCTCTGCTGTTACTGAAGGCCTGAGAGATCAGCTGAAGCGGGGCATGTGCCTGTCTCCCCACCACAAGGAGGGGCTAATTATAACGGGTGGGAGCTGTGACATCACAGCCCACCCCCTCTATAAATGCCAATTTCAATGGCGGGAGCAGAGATGCCGGGAGCCCTGCCAGGTCTTTGGATGCTGCGGAGACCAGTGCGGAACAGCGACATATGGGTTGATTCAAAGAAACATGTAACAGCTTGGATTTGGGTGCCGATCATCCTATTTTTCCCGTCCGCTCGTGCGTTCGTATGAACTTGCGAGTGATTCAATAAGCAAATACGTTTCTATCCTAAAATATACGTCCGTTCGTATGATATCTCCCGAACTTGCCTCAGTCAGTTGGCAATCGTAAAAATCACGTTCATGTGCTCACCTGTTGCGGCGGCAGCCTGTTTTTTCTGCTGCTTCCATCGTCCACCTCTTCCAATTACTTGCGTTTGCCTCTGGTTTTCATTGGTTTTTGGCCTCTTAGATTCGTGCGTTCGTATGTTTATAAGATCTTGCGCATGCGCACCTTCAACCAGAAACTTACCTAAACCCCTTAGCGCTTGCATCCTTCTTCATTTCTCGGTCCCTAAAACTTACCTAAACCCCTTAGCGCTTGCATCCTTCTTCATTTCTCGGTCCCTAAAACTTACCTAAACCCCTTAGCGCCTGCATCCAACTTCATTTCTCGGTCCCTAAAACTTACCTAAACCCCTTAGCGCCTGCATCCAACTTCATTTCTCGGTCCCTAAAACTTACCTAAACCCCTTAGCGCTTGCATCCTTCTTCATTTCTCGGTCCCTAAAACTTACCTAAACCCCTTAGCGCTTGCATCCTTCTTCATTTCTCGGTCCCTAAAACTTACCTAAACCCCTTAGCGCTTGCATCCTTCTTCATTTCTCGGTCCCTAAAACTTACCTAAACCCCTTAGCGCCTGCATCCAACTTCATTTCTCGGTCCCTAAAACTTACCTAAACCCCTTAGCGCCTGCATCCTTCTTCATTTCTCGGTCCCTAAAACTTACCTAAACCCCTTAGCGCTTGCATCCTTCTTCATTTCTCGGTCCCTAAAACTTACCTAAACCCCTTAGCGCTTGCATCCTTCTTCATTTCTCGGTCCCTAAAACTTACCTAAACCCCTTAGCGCTTGCATCCTTCTTCATTTCTCGGTCCCTAAAACTTACCTAAACCCCTTAGCGCCTGCATCCTTCTTCATTTCTCGGTCCCTAAAACTTACCTAAACCCCTTAGCGCTTGCATCCTTCTTCATTTCTCGGTCCCTAAAACTTACCTAAACCCCTTAGCGCTTGCATCCTTCTTCATTTCTCGGTCCCTAAAACTTACCTAAACCCCTTAGCGCTTGCATCCTTCTTCATTTCTCGGTCCCTAAAACTTACCTAAACCCCTTAGCGCTTGCATCCTTCTTCATTTCTCGGTCCCTAAAACTTACCTAAACCCCTTAGCGCTTGCATCCTTCTTCATTTCTCGGTCCCTAAAACTTACCTAAACCCCTTAGCGCCTGCATCCAACTTCATTTCTCGGTCCCTAAAACTTACCTAAACCCCTTAGCGCTTGCATCCTTCTTCATTTCTCGGTCCCTAAAACTTACCTAAACCCCTTAGCGCTTGCATCCTTCTTCATTTCTCGGTCCCTAAAACTTACCTAAACCCCTTAGCGCCTGCATCCAACTTCATTTCTCGGTCCCTAAAACTTACCTAAACCCCTTAGCGCCTGCATCCAACTTCATTTCTCGGTCCCTAAAACTTACCTAAACCCCTTAGCGCTTGCATCCTTCTTCATTTCTCGGTCCCTAAAACTTACCTAAACCCCTTAGCGCTTGCATCGTTCTTCATTTCTCGGTCCCTAAAACTTACCTAAACCCCTTAGCGCTTGCATCCTTCTTCATTTCTCGGTCCCTAAAACTTACCTAAACCCCTTAGCGCTTGCATCCTTCTTCATTTCTCGGTCCCTAAAACTTACCTAAACCCCTTAGCGCCTGCATCCAACTTCATTTCTCGGTCCCTAAAACTTACCTAAACCCCTTAGCGCTTGCATCCTTCTTCATTTCTCGGTCCCTAAAACTTACCTAAACCCCTTAGCGCTTGCATCCTTCTTCATTTCTCGGTCCCTAAAACTTACCTAAACCCCTTAGCGCTTGCATCCAACTTCATGTTGACGACCCTAAAACTTACACAAACCACATAATGTACATATGTCTATATGTTTCAAAGCGTGTTTTTTCCTGTTTGTGTAATTGTGTTTTGGTGCGCATATTAGAAAAGACACATTTAGGAAGTCTTAAAATATAATTTATTAAAATTATGTTGAATTGGTTTTTTTTTTTTCGTTTAAACATAATTTATTTTTTTTTGGGTTTAGTTTAAAACCTCTTTTTTTTTGGGGGGGGGGACAAAGACATTAAAATTTTTTTTGGTTTGTTTTTACAAACAGATTGAACATTTTTTTTTTTTTTTTGTTTTCCAAACATATTAAAATATTTTTTTTTTTTTTTTTTAAAACAGATAAAAATTTTTTTTTTTTTTTTTTTAACCACAAAACTACAAAATTTTAAAAAATTCAAATATCCTAAAAACATTTAACTAAAGTAGCCAGGACCAAGGGCACTAATCCTCCTCCTCTTCTTCATCTGTTGGCCCCAACGTCGCCTGTATGGCCAGCAGCTCGGCCACCAACTCCTTCATTCTTTTTTTTTTGGCAGCCAATGTTTTTGGGATCATCCCTGTAACCAATAGAGAAATAAACATAAATAGGAGTCCCAGACCGGTTTGTATGCTGGAAATAGATTTGGGGTTAATCAAATACATGTAAATGCATGACATATGTCATTCTTCCAAGGGATAAAGTTAATGCATTTCCCACAGGTAAGTCTTTAAACTCCTTAAACCGGACCTTCAACATTATTTAATGAAAACCAATAACTATTCCCAAATGATTCTGCACCAGATCAATGTAAATTTGGGATGTTTTTTGATTACAGCGCCGCCATCTGGACTCTGAAGCATAACACTTAATGAGGAGTGGAGAGTTGGATAAAGTACAGGGGAGTAGGTTACAGTGGTGCGTTGGGAATCCAGAGCATAGCTGGGTTGAGGGAAAGGTCATCACTCCCACAATGCATGGCAGCACCTTCCTTTTTTCAATCTGTATCCCATGCTGCCTGTAAATATTGCACATTCCATATTCCGCAATATTGGTTTTGTTCAGTCTAATAACATGCATTAGATGGCTGAAGGGTGTTTTTCCATGTTTCTAATCTGTAGGTACAGTGTGTTGGGTAATTCTTAGGTTCTTAATACAAGTTAGGGTCCTCTTTAAGCTAACGAAGTGCCCACATGAAAGTGTGAACTACACATTGGCTACGCCTTTAGTTATGTGTGTGTTATTAGCTAACCAAACATTAATATGAATAATGGCATGGAGACTTACGGAGTTGGTGGCCGACAGATGGCTGGTTGGGGCCAACAGGCTGCCCTTGGTCCTGGCTATGCTGTGAAGAAGTCCCTGGAGAAACATGTGACATTTGGTTAGTACTTGTATAGAGTCACTATTCCCAACATATCTGGCTCCCAGTCTGGCTGACATCACTCACCTTCGCCAGGATCGACTTCCAGCATCTCTGCTGCCTCCTCCTCCACTATCTCACCCGCACCAGAAGCTTCTACAAATACATAATAAAGGATAACTTAGTTTTTGGCCTGCCATGTATATCTTTGTGCCTATACATGAAGAGTGACATACCAGAGCCTTCCCCATGCCTGGCCGGGCATGACTCCACGCCCACGCGGTTTGGCCCCTCCTCTGTGGTAAGGTCCAGGGGCTGGTCTGAGGAGGCCACAGAGGAGGGGTAGGTCCGTCGCCCGGGAGATCCACCACCTTCACTCACAGATGCAGACTCATGCAGCACTGGTCGGCCTGTACGCCTCCGGGTGCGGCGAATTCTGAAATCCATTTCCAACACTACCAAAGAAAAGTCATTATAAATAAAGGCATAACTTATACATTTGGAACATATACCATGCAATTGCTTTGTACTTACTTGGGAAATGGATTCCAAAAAACCTCCGCACCCGGGGCATGTGCAGACGTTTCAGGTCCGACCAATGCTGCATTATCTGGGTGTGAGTGAAGGTGGTGCTGGTGACACGGTGTATTTCCGCGATGATCTCCCGGGCGATGTCCCTTTTCTCGCACACATTGGGCGCGAAGTCATACCGGCGCTGAAGCATGATCTGCAAAACATAATGGACACAGAGCTTTTACTTTTACACACAGACCCATATGTGTTGCATCACAAGTTGAGAATTTCATGTCATTAACACACACATTTAGAGTGGCAGCCATTTTTGGGGAGTGCCTTAAAGAGGACGTTGACTGTGAATGAGAGTCTGGTCTTATGTTATATGTATCACACACCATGTACATACAGATAATAGCCAACATCAAGAATCAGGCCACCTGCATCTATGGCATGTTAGGATGGTTTAAACATCCAAGATGTAGGCTTATGCTTAGGCTTTTGGACCACGTGTGTGGCTTCCCGTTGTGTTTTTATGGCTTAGGAAAACAGTGTTCCTCAAACATCCGCATCAAGGTCCGAGACAGGCCAGGTTTGCCAGCTAGCCCCGCTACTCCACAGGTTAATTAACTGTTGCTAAGCCTGAGCAATTGCCCTAATTAGGACATCAGCATAGACAGGTGAAAACGTGGCCAGGCTCGGCCCTTGAGGATGAAGTGTGAGGAGCCAGTTATTAAACATTAAGAGACCCCAAACTAGTTCCAAACGCATCATTTACATTTCGCCCATCATTGACTATTAGATTAAAATGCACAGGCAGCCACTTACCAGCATGAGGATCTCTTCCTGTTGACGGGTGAAGATAGTGGGCGCCATCTTTATGCTTCTTCAAGGCAGCAGATAAGTGAAACCCCAGCGGTTTCCTGGTTCCGCTCGAACGTACGTTCGTACGAGCGCGTAGTCGTGCGCATAGGCGTCACACGCTGGGCTCATTATTTAAAGGTCCCTGCACCCAAAGCTCATTCTCTTTGAGCATTTGTGGAAGATGGCACCTAAAAAGGCAATCTCCAAGCGACCCCAGCAAAGCCAGACCGCGGAGGGCCCAACAACCAGGTCCCAGCAAGGTAGGATAAAGCTGCGAGCCAAGACTACTACCTCTGCCCCACCAAGGGACACTGGACCCTCTGGAACCCAAAAAAGGGGCCCCAAGCCACGTGCCCCTGCAGCCAAAAAGCAGGCAACAGCAGCACCCACCACCTCTGCCCCCAGAAGAGGCCGCCCAAGGGAGCCCACACCGCCCATGGGTTCAAGTAGGGCAGTTCGGCAACCCAGGCCCCGCAGCAGGGCCCGAACCCCATCCAGGGCCAGAAGCCCAGCCAGGGCCCGAACCCCATCCAGGGCCCGAACCCCATCCAGGGCCAGAAGCCCAGCCAGGGCCCGAACCCCATCCAGGGCCAGAAGCCCAGCCAGGGCCCGCCGAACCCCATCCAGGGCCAGAAGCCCAGCCAGGGCCCGAAGAACCCCATCCAGGGCCAGAAGCCCAGCCAGGGCCCGCCGAACCCCATCCAGGGCCAGAAGCCCAGCCAGGGCCCGAAGAACCCCATCCAGGGCCAGAAGCCCAGCCAGGGCCCGCCGAACCCCATCCAGGGCCAGAAGCCCAGCCAGGGCCCGAAGAACCCCATCCAGGGCCAGAAGCCCAGCCAGGGCCCGCCGAACCCCATCCAGGGCCCGCCGAACCCCATCCAGGGCCCGCCGAACCCCATCCAGGGCCCGAAGAACCCCATCCAGGGCCAGAAGCCCAGCCAGGGCCCGCCGAACCCCATCCAGGGCCAGAAGCCCAGCCAGGGCCCGAAGAACCCCATCCAGGGCCAGAAGCCCAGCCAGGGCCCGCCGAACCCCATCCAGGGCCAGAAGCCCAGCCAGGGCCCGCCGAACCCCATCCAGGGCCAGAAGCCCAGCCAGGGCCCGCAGAACCCCATCCAGGGCCAGAAGCCCAGCCAGGGCCCGAAGAACCCCATCCAGGGCCAGAAGCCCAGCCAGGGCCCGCAGAACCCCATCCAGGGCCAGAAGCCCAGCCAGGGCCCGCAGAACCCCATCCAGGGCCAGAAGCCCAGCCAGGGCCCGAAGAACCCCATCCAGGGCCAGAAGCCCAGCCAGGGCCCGCAGAACCCCATCCAGGGCCAGAAGCCCAGCCAGGGCCCGAAGAACCCCATCCAGGGCCAGAACCCCAGCAAGGGCCCGCAGCAGGGCCAGAAGCCCCTACAGGGCCCGCAGCAGGGCCAGAAGCCCACGACCTGCCACCAGCCGGGAACAGAGCCCCCGACCTGGCACCAGCCGGGAACATAGCCCCCCAAGAGGGCCCAGAATGTCCACCATGACCACATCTACACCTGGAAGTTCGGTGGCCAGCCACGCAAGAACACCCAGTCCCTTGGCCAGTCCAGTCCAGTCATTGGGAAGCCAACAATCCGGCCATTCCCCTACCCAGCCCCAGGCCATAATGTCACCACATGTGTCTGCACACATGGAGGAGCAGCCAAGCCAACCATCTGGCCGCACATTGCGCCGCGGCCAGTTGAGTGGGAGATTCTCCCATGACCAAAATATGGCATTGGCTAGTGGCCTTACATTATACTATGATGAGCTCTATGGGAGCAAATCAAAACACACCACAAAGCAGCGCAAGATGGAATTGTTTGAAACCATCCTACGACAAGTAAATGCAGCGGGGGAAGAGAGGAAAGATGTGTCCCAAATTCAGAAGAAAATCTCTGATCTGAAGTATGCTGTACGGCAAAAAGAAATTAAAAGGCATAATTACAGGTAAATAAATGATGTCTCCAAATATAAGGTTTAGGATGTACTGTATGCACCTTTTCTGAGTACAAAACGATTTTCTCTTTTCAGCCTGAAAACTGGAGGTGGCTTTCCTTCAAAATTGGAGTTTACCCCTGCTGAGGAGATTGTGCTGGGACTTCTCCATCCGGTCGCGGTCGGTGGACATGCTGGTCTAAGGGACACAGACTCACCGACCCGTACCCACGGTGAGTACTCTTAAATCTGCATGTTTGCCTGTTTGCTAAATAATCTAAAGTTCACTAGTAACAAGATGACGGGATGGCCCTATGGTTTGCCTTGCTTGGCCTCGCACTACTGTGCCTGTTTGTGTCCTCTTTTGGTCCCTGTGAATCACACATTTAGGACCACATCCATTATGGCAAAGATCAAATTTCCAATTGTATTGGTCAAGTCATGAAGTTTCTCCTGAAAAGTGATATATTTTGAATCAATCACAAAACACACATCATTATGGATGGGTTGCCTATTTGTTGTGTGAGTTGTGTTTGAGTTAACAATTTAATTACCCACCCCCAAACATATCTGACCTAGAGCAGCGAGACTCAACTGGCGGGCCGGGGTCCCAATGCGGACCTTGGCACCAGATTCCAGGACCCCTGCCCAGACAGCCCTGCACTCAGTTACTTCTGTATTGACGTGCTCAGAGCTGCCCCCTTGATCGGCGATGTAGTGGTTGTTCTCCTGCCCAATGTCATGGCTCCCTGAAACATAGCATTGCAATATGAAGTACTGCACAGGAAGTGGCATTGCAAGGTACACAGTAACTTGGTACATCTTTCTCTTGGCACAATCGTGTCCCGCTGCCCCTGCTCTGCCCCATCTGCCACAGTCCCCCCATGCCCCCCCCCCCACATAAGCCCCATACATTTGTAACAGATTTGCTCCATCCATCCCATCACCATCAATTCGTGAACTCCCCCCTTTAGCCATCCAATCCCTGTCCCCTCAGCTCTGCCCCATCCAGCCCAGCAAGGGCAAGCAGCCTTTATTAGTTTGCACTTGGAAATCTCAAGCCCCTCCACCAGTGTGTTTATTTCTAACTAGACACCCCCTGCGTCAGCCCCATGGCCAGACATTCACCTCTCACGACATACCTTTAAATGGACCTTTACAAGAATTGTTTGAGTACCCCGGACCTAGCGAATGGTAGTCTAAATCCAAAAATGTGCGTTGCAAGTTGTATGCTGACTGGGTACACTACCTGACTTAGAACTGAGGTCAGTTAGCAGTTTTCGCGAGGCATTGCACCTATCTAAACTTGCGTGTCTTTTAACAAATGTCCCCATTGCTCTAGAGTTGCTTAATATTACAAATAGTGGTTTATTTGATTACCTATCCAAAAAATGGTTATGTGTGTGTTTACCTTGTTTGTTTTTCTCTTCTTCAGCCCAGCATGATCCCTCAGCAAGGGTAAACTCACCCCCCAGTTTGGTTATGCCTACCAGGTCCGTACAGCATAGGAGCCCAGATCCGAGATTTCCGGTAAGTTAATTTAGTACCATAAATACTACCAAGTGCTTAAGAATGTGTTAAACTGTGGGAATCCCAAATTTGGACACCAACTTACACTTTTTTTTTTATATGTCCCTACAGACCCGCACACTCATGGAAGAGATCCAGGAAATGGAGGAAGATGATGTCTCCATGCAGGGCACGTCGGATGACCTCCCCCTGGGTCCCAATTTGGAACTGCTCCATAATGTTTCTCTGGCCAATCCTCAGCAGCAGAGTGAATCTCCATCCATTGTGCATGCACATGGGGAGACTGACACAACAGTCCCCAGTGTTCACTCTGCTGCTGAGGATTTGCAAAGCAGGCCTGTTGCTGTTGAGGGGACGACACCACGCGGCAGGGCACGCCCAAGAGCCAGGCTAATTGTGCGGCAGACTCCATTACGCCGCCCCACAATTTCCCAGGGGAGGCAGAGTGCCCTGCTTCAATTATGGACCCAAGAAAGGGACTCTTATGAGGCACAGCTCGTTACAGAGCGTGAGGAAAGGCATGCCGACATGGTCACCATCAATACCAGTTTACAGGGCATCCTCGCGGAGTTGCGTACCCTCAACAGCAACGTGGTAACTGCAAGTAATGGCATCCAGTCAGCCATGGCTGAGATGACCAATATGCAGAGAAACATTGTGGAGCAGTTTCAAATTCACAATGCTGCCATGGCCCAGGCTAGGTCCCATTCACATGGACCTCCACCTGGACCTCCACCTGGGTATTATGGGCAGCCACCCTATTAAGCCATGGTTGTGTGGGACATCTTTTCTCTTAACCCCCACTGTATTTACTTGTCCTTTGAGGTTTCAAACAATCCATTTTGTGTTGCTCATGCAGGTTGTGTTTTGTATTTGCTCCCATATAGCTCCTTAGAGTAATGCTTAAGGCCACTAGCCAATGCCATAGGTCTATGTGGAGTGTATCTGGCCACTTATGGCTTTAAATATGTATTTGGTTGGTGCTCCTCCTGTTTGCAGACATGTTTGTGTGACATTATGGCCATGCCCAAATATCCCTGGGCACAGGCAATATTAATGACTGGACTAGGCTGGCCTTTGGACTGGGTGTCCTTGTTTGGTTGTGCCACTCACTTCCAGGTGTAGATGTGCTCGATGTTTTTTTTGTTATGTCATCCATTTGTAACCACAGATGTATGTGGAATGTTTTCTGTTAAGCACAATAATTTTTACTTTTCTACGTAAAAAAATATTCTCACTTACAATACTTGTGGCGTTTTTAGTGGGAACACATTTTAAACAGCTTGGGCTAAACCAGATAATTTTGGTTTTAAGAGGTGTAACAATGCAAATATCAAGCTAAGGAAACTACATGAAATACATTAGGCAACAATTAAGGTAAAAATGTTTTACTTTGAGGTAATGCCACATTACGGCCAAACAACATATTTAACAAAAAGGATAACACAGACACACAGAATGTTGATACACGAAATAAAATTAACTAAAATGCTGCAATATCAAGTTTGCTCTAACTGATTGGGCAGACTCACTGGGTGGCCCCACAAAATTCTCGACATCATCCTCTAGGGCTGTAGAGGGCAGGCTATCCACATAACGTGGGACACGTTCCAGTATCGCAAAATTGTGCAAAACAGCACATGCCATGATTATGTCGATCACTTTTTTGGGATCATATTGCAGGGCGCCCCCAGTATGGTCCAAGCAACGAAAACGGGTCTTCAACAGCCCAAAGGCCCTCTCCACAACAGCCCTGGTCTTGCGGTGCGCACGGTTGTACGCTTCCTGAGAGGCATCCTGGGGCCGCAGCACAGGCGTCATGAGCCAGGGTAGAAGTGGGTACCCGGAATCACCTTAAACAGACAATTAAATGTAATCAAAATTAAAAAGGCAACACAACAAACACAAAGAATTTTACATATATCATAATGATGTAAGGTAAAGGGCCAAAAAAACACCCAGGGCACATTAGCAAAATAACTATTGCCACTAATGTAGTACATAATTAAAAATGGCACTTCAATATACCAATTAATTAACAAACATCTGCACGGCCAAGGGTAGTTGGAATTTAAATATATTTTGAGGTTTCTGACATGTTACAATTAGGATGCTGCTGAGGGGCTATCCACATTTATATGAAAACTACAATGTATGCAGTTTAAGTCCACTTTGACATTTAAAGACCAATACTACAAAAGGAGCAAAAGCTCACAGATCCTTGGGTATAAACTCCCAACCAATATATTTAGGGACATGGAACTTACAGACATCCTAACTAAAGGGAAAACATTCTGAAGGACAAAGCGAGGCAAGCATTTTGTTTTGGAGTTCATAATATATGACCCAACAAAAAGGCAGTTTCTGGCTTATGTAAAGAATTCAAATACAAACATATCAACAAATACAAGATTAATCCCACATTTAATAGCACACAAATAGGACACACTTACCAAGCAGCCATGCACCCGAAAATTCACCTGCCTCAAATCTCCTAAACAACCCAGATCGCCTGAGGATATACGAGTCGTGCGACGATCCTGGGTAGCCGGCAAGGACACTCATAAAACGCATGTCCGGACCAACCACGGCCTGGACATTAAGGGAGTGTCCCATTTTTCGATTCCTTAAGGCAAAAACATACAAAAAGGGTAATTGATATTTGAAAAAAAAAAAAAAAAAAATTTAATACATGTCTGCACTCTATTGGGAAAGACTAATGAAAAGCCTAGATAAAGCAGCTACACAAATGAGGGATAAACAAATATGCGGCCGCAAAGGAAAACAGGTTACATTACACGTTGGCCAACATAATAACCAATCTCAATACCTATATATATACTCGTCGGCAGCCCTAGGTACGAGTGCCACATGTGTGCAGTCAATAGCACCAATAACGTTGGGCATGTCGGCCACATTATAAAACCCAAGCTTAATGGCGTTTCTGGCTGCCATATCATCCGGAAAATAAATATATTTTGGAGTTATGGCAGCCATGCCTTCCAAAAATTTAGATAGTGCGCGGCTCAGCGTAGGCTGTGACATCCCCACGGAGAGGGCACCCAGCCTCTGGAACGAGCCGTTCGCCAAAAATTGCAGGCAGCCAAGCATCTTGGTCATACCTGAAATTGCATGCCCCTTCCTTGTGGTGCAGGCTAACCATGGCCGCAGCTCACTATATAATTTATGGAGGGAAGCGCGATTAAGCCTGGTCAGCTCGAACAGCTCAACATCATTCATGCTATCGATGTTCATGCGACGACGCAGGGGCAATCTGCTCTCAGACATCTCGATCAACTCAATGCCAAAAAGCATAAGCCCTTGATGTGCCACAAACTCGCTCCTCTCCATCCTACTCCCGAGGCCAAATAGCTGCCGGCAAACATTTCGTAAAGCAGCTCTTTAATGGGCTTCAAAACAATTAGCAATCACCTCTCTGAATTGGTCGCAAGCCCATGTGAAGGACGTAAAAAATAGGATCGGACGCAAATAATACGATTTGGACGGGAAAAACACACGAACTAACGCAAAATATACGATTCTCGTACGAAATGCGTATGTTCATATACATCTATGCGCGAACGATCGTGCGAATACGAAATGGGCAAAAAAACAAGAAAAAATGACAAACACCCACCCAAACTTACGATTCTCGATACGAAATTAATTAACTTTTGCTCTTTGAATAGAGGGGATAGTGGCATGGGACAGACAGGAGTAAGCGAGAGAACAAGTCAGAAAAGTGAAAACGCCCTAAAAATAATGTAGTAATGTAATAAGTAATGTATACACGTAAAGGTGAGTCAGTTCCACTGGTGGGCCCATGATACTCCCAGTCCAACACTATTAACCGCCCTGCCAGAAGACATTCAGGTTTGCTTGTCATGCAGAGGGCACTCGAAAGCTGCTCACGAGACATAGGATCAGAGTACAAGGAAGTATACGCAGTGCTTTCACATTGTGCGGCATCCCTAATTGGAGCTGTTTGGTCTTCTATAAAGAGAGAAAATAACATTTTCTTTATTGGGTTTTGAGTTGGAGACATTCTCCAGATGAGTAGCATAAGTTTTTCCATAAGGAAGAGACATTTTTAATGAGTAAATTAGTCATTTTAATGAGCAAACAACTCCCACTAAAGGATGGAGAGCTCTATATAAGGTTAGGAGGTTCTCCTCACTTCAAGGGGCAGCCATGGGGCCACTGAGGTCTGAAAAGCTCTTTGAAGCCATATCCTTTATAGTAAGTAAAAGGAATATCGCGTTGCCTAAGTCACACACATGTATGAAAAGAGCCTTCAGATGGGCGTCTTGCGGCGCTGCAGACACTGCCGATGTCTCTGTTCGCTGACAGGCCTGTAATTATTCATGTGTAATACACCTCAGTTTCCATGGCAGCCGGGGTACCATGCTGCTTGTCGCGCCAACACCCATTACCACACCCGGCACATAAGCTTTGTGTGTTTTGCTCTCCAGAGCCGGCAGCTCCCAAACACTTTGTTCTTGTTGGAACTTTCTGTGGGCGGCTCACAGGCTGCCATGAAATCATCTAGGAATTCACAGGTAGAGCCGCCATGAGTCACATATGTGTGAACACGCAGCAGGACCAGCTGCTACCCAGGATATTAACCCTCTAAAGACTGGAGCCATTTTGCCTTTTTTAGCATGACATCAGTCTAAACATTTACCTTCTAGGGTCATCCATTTCATTCCTTACTATCCTCTAAATGACAAACCGCAAGCCATAGCGCCAGGAAACGACTGGCAGCGAAAGGTAACGTCAGGTAGCGAACGGTGACGCCGGACGCTGTAGCAATACCACATTTATCAAAGCGAATCTGATTCATCATCACAGATGGCTCACCGTATACCTCCGCCGCTCTGGCTTCCAGATCGCCTGGTATTACCTGCCGCTACCTCTCGCTCTCCCATACATTTCAATGGACGATCCTTTTATTTTCTTTAAACAGGGTTTTATTTTATTTTTTTTATATATATAAATGATCAAATAATGGTGTCACCTCTCATGGCCTAGAAAAGTGATTTTTGAAACCTTTTTTGATTTATAATAAAAATTTACATAAAAATTATGCAGAATTGTCCTTACATTTCTGGTATTAAACAATGTATAGCAATGTATAAACAATGTTATAACAATGTAATTCCATATGTTTTCGCTTTGCTACTAGTGGATACATGTTTAAAAACAGACTTTAATCACACAGCCTCTGGAGCTCTGGGCTACAACGACCCGACTTTGAGCGCCAGCGCTGTGTGAGGCTGTTTTTTGATTATTGTGTGAGTCGGGCGCACTGAGCTGGTGCTACCGTTCGCTCCCATACAGCACGTTACTGGTGTTAGAGCGACTCACACAATATATTCATCAATGCCAGCCAGCGACTGAGACACTCTGAAACAGTGAACCATGACCGAGCACAGCAACTACTAGTGGTCGCTCTCAATGCCTCGCTACAAATGCTCATCTGTCGGTACCTGGCGCTAGTAATGAATCAGCCTGCCCATAAATATCCAGACCTTTCCCCACAAATGCTCCCAAAGAGAAGGCCGCACAGCTCATATATTGTGTAAAAATAATTTACAGGCTGATTCATTACTAGCGCCAGCTATCAGCAGATGAGCGTCTGTACAGAGGAGCTAAGAGCGACCGCTAGTATACGCTGTGATCGGCTATCGGGTGCTGTAACAGAGCGTCTCAGTCGCTCTAGTAACCTAGCCGGCATTGATGAATGAGATGTAACTTCTAACACCAGTACAGCATTGCAGGGAGCGAAAGGTAGCGCCACCTCAGTGTGACCGACTCACACCATATTCAACAAAAAAACAGACTCACAGAGCGTAGGCGCTCTGGATCTGGTCGCTATAGCATAGAGCGGAAGATGCTGTGTGATTAAAGTCTGTTTTTGGACACATATCCACCAGCAACAAAGCGAAAACATATGGAATGACATTGTTGTAACATTGTGACATTTATACTTTAATGCCAGACCTGTAATGTCAATTCTGCATAAAAATATAAAAAATCAAAAATGTTTTCAAAAATGACTTTTTCTAGGCCAGGAGAGGACACACAATTATTTGAAAGAAAAAAAAATATTAAAAACAAAAAAACCTGTTTAAACAGAAGAAAAGTAACATCCATTGAAATGTATAGGAGAGCGATAGGTAGCGTCAGGTAATACCTGGCGCTCTGGAAGCTAGAGCTAGAGTTCCGGCGCTATACGCTGAGCTGCCTGTAATGATGAATCGTACGCTACATGGCGCTGTTAGAGTCGCTCACCAGAATCGCTTTCATAAATGTGGTTTTGCGTACAGCGCCCAGCATTCACCAGACGCTGCCTACCGCTACGAGGCTCTACCTGCCGCTATCCCTTGATGTAAAAACGCCATAGTTTTAATGAAATCACATCAAGTGTCATGTAGGACAAACATAAATGCTATAACATAGATATTTAAAAACAATTGAAACATAATGTGCTCAAGATGACAGAATCCCACTGGCTTATTTAAATATATATAGATGCTGATTCACTGCTAGCGCCATGTATCGCCATGTGAGCACCTGTATAGCGTCGCTTAGAGCGACTGCTAGTAGGTGCTGTAAGCGGGTGTCAGGCACTGTAACCTCGCGTAGCGGTCACTGTAGTATCCTGGCTGGCATTAATGAATTTGATGTGTGGTGGGTGCTGTAGAAGCGCTCTCCCTGATTCACTGCAGAGCCAATGGAGAACGCTAGGTGGTGTCCCCGAGGTCAAAGCACCCAAGGCTACACCACATCTAACAAGAGGACAACGCTGCAGTGAGCGAGAGGTAGCGCCAGCTCAGTGCGTCTGGCACTCGGCGCTCCACACCATATTTAACAAAAAACTATACACACACTGCGTTGGTGCTCTAAATCTGGTCGCTATAGCATAGAGCGCAAGACGCGGTGTAATCAAAGTCTGTTTTTGAACACATATCCACCAGTAACAGAGCGAAAACACATGGCATGAAATTTAACACTGTGACAATGACAATTTAGTGACAGACCTGCACATACAATTGCATAAAAATATATTTAAAAAAATGTATAAAAATGTTTGTTTGCAGCCAGGAGAGGTCACACAATGAAAAAAAAAATACATTTTAATTGCCCAACACGCTATTTAAACACAACCAAATGAAACCTCATTGAAATGTATGGCAGAGCGACACTGAGTGAAAAGTAATACATGGCGCTCCTCAACCTAGAGCACTGGTGCTATACGCTGAACCGCCTCTAGTAATATATGTGACACTACATGGCGCTGTTAGAGGCGCTCACCAGATTTGCTTTCTTAAATGTGGTTTCACATACAGTGCCCAGCGTTCACCTAATGCTACATGCTGCTATGTAGCATTACCTGGCGCTAGCCTTTCTTAAGTAACCCCCATAAATATATTGCACTGTTCCCTTTAAATATCATATATATATATATATATATATTCTATTAATAAGTACATAAATATTTTTCTGTCCTAAGGATCAAAATCCCAGTGTAAACAATACACAATATAAAGTGCCCAGTGCTATAAATAGAATTCATATGTAAAGCTATATTAAATATCAAATAGTGTGTAACCAAGCTTATTAAATTCAAAGAAAGTGCCCAATCAACAATAAAAATCCAAAAAGGATCCAAAAACAAGGGAGCAGAAAGACTGAAAGGGAACTAGTAAATAATATCACCAATGCACCAATTTAGTATCACCAAGTCCTGAATCCGCCATCAGAGTAGGCCGACTAAGCACCGACGCGTTGCGTGGTGAAACAACTCACCACTTCATCAGGATGTCTCTACTCTACTCGTTCCCTTTCTATCTTCCTTCTTTACAGGGACAGTCCCCCACAGCCTTTTCACCCTAGTCCTGTAAAATAAAATTTTCTGTGTCCTTCAGCACGCATGCATGCAATTCTGTTGAGAAGAGATCACCACGTCGTAAGCCATGTAACGTGTCAATCTCAGTGAATGAAGCAGTTGTGGCACTCACGGTCACTGACAGAGCGGGGCAGCCATACGGTACACTGGGACTCAATCTTGGGAAGGCTGCAGGGGGGAAAGGTAAGTATTTATATTTTTTATCTTTAGCCTGAACGGGCTATCAATATATATACAGGACCATATTTATCAGACATAATCTGTCAGTTTACGCCATATCAGTGCAAATTAGAATAGTGCAAAGTATAATTTATATTATTTTCAGCATGCTGCTGCGCCCCAGTTGCTTAAGTAAATGTGTTTCTTGCAGTACAGCAACATCCGCCTGTGTAAAAAAAAAAGTTATAGTTTGTGCCACTTTAATTTGCAACAATGTGGTACAGTCTGGCAGATAGTGCTTGATAAAACAGACACAGTGCAATATTACAATGGTTAAATTAAACTGGACCAAAACCTGGGATTTTCACTATTACGCGGTTTGGTCCGTGCCCCTGAGCCATCCTGATCTGGGATGCCACACTGTAGGAAACCACGTTGGTCAGCATTATACATGACTTGCCAGCGATCCCATAGTGTAGACGTGGCTCTTTTTTGTCTGAGCATATAAATGAATGGCTAAAAAGTCTAAATGTGATTAGTGGCAGCACCTCCTGCATTTCATTCACTGGCTTTATAAATTACCTCCCCCCCCCACACACCCACACACTTTAAGCTAGAAATGTAAGAAACCTCTTACAGTTACAGCTGCCATGGAGCTGGGAGCTTGGGTGAATAGTCAGTCACTCAATCCCTGTAGCAGCGGTGCCACTGTGCAGTAACTGGGTGATAAGTCCTCAGCTCTGCAGGGAAGCTGGAAGAAGACATTACAATGCCCCACGTTACTGATCGACAGTGGCAATGGATGCCTGCTGGTGCCCTTTAATTTAAAGTGGACCAAAACCCACTGCACCCTGCCCTAGAGTCTAAAAGATTCCAGGGCAGGATGAGTGCATCGGATGGAGAAATGCCCAGGACGCTGCCAGAGGCCTGCACATGCGCCATGGAATGCAGGGTTTTTGTTTGCTTTAAGTGATCCTAAAGCGGCATCCCAAGCACTCCTCCTTCCGATGCACGCATTCCCAAAAACAGGTTAGCCTAAGATTAAATAGCAGACCTAAAATCCCCCCAAAAAAAACATTAAGGTCTCCCGAAGAGCCTGATTTAGTTGGAACTTGATTTGGGAATGCCCCAACAGGAAAAAAGGATGTTGGATTTATTGCCAGGTTCCAGTGCTGCGGAAGAGCAAAGTTAGAGAAATGAAGCACGTGCCATGCTCCCCCTTCTCTGTTCGTGCATGTAGTAGTGCATGCAGTCATCCACAGAGAGGGTAAGTGTGAGCCTCTTCTTGGACTTTTACTATTACACTGCGGGGCATCCCACATCAACATTAAAATGTTGGTATTTTAAGATCAAAATCGTGCATTCAACATCAGTCAGGTCAATTATTTTGTTCATTCTTTTTACTCAACTCAGGCTGTTATGTTACGTCCAAACTGTGGTCCTGGGAAAAATGAAGAGTGGGACTCCAATTTCCATTTTCACCAACTGACATTGCCAGAAGGAATATTTGGGCCCACATCTGCTTCCAGGGCCCAGAACTGCAAATCATCCCCCATCCAGCAACATGAAAGGGTCTGTCCAGGCAAACAAAAACAATCTTTACTCACCTGTTGTCCCTTGCATGTCCTCTGTCCAGCTCTGGTCTCCAATGAGAAGAGAGACCATCATTCTTAGGCTTGGAGAAGGAGGCCTTTGAGATTTAACACATCAGAGCAGGATGAAAGACCTGCCAGGGACAAAATGTGAGTATATATTTTTTTGTTTATGCCCGGACAAACCCTTTAACACTTTAAAGTGGACCAACACCCAGGATTTTGACTATCCTGGGTTTTGGTCCACTTCGGTGGGGCACCCCGATCGGGGGTGCCCCGCTGTGTGAAACCCCCCCAGAAACCCCAAAAAACTCACCTCTCCCCGCTCCCACGTGAACGCCGCAGCCAATCCCCGCCAACGTCTAGGCGGGGAACAGGAACGTACAAGCCTCTTCCGCCGCTGCCGCCTCCCGCGCGTCACTCTCGGCGCGCGCGCGCCCCCGCCGGCCATTCACAGAGGGAGGCGGCGGCGGCGGAAGCGGCGGCGGATCAGGTAAGATCTTTTTGGGGTTTCTGGGGGGTTTCACCCCGCGGGACATCCCGATCTCGGATGTCCCGCGGGGTGGGAGGTGATCGGCCCGGGAATCTTATAGATTTCCGGGCCGATCACCCCTGGGTGTTGGTCCACTTTAAATGCCAGCTACATGATTTTCATGTAGCTGTCTCTCCAATCGTTAAGTGCCAGCTACGTGAAATTCACACTCACCTCAGTGCAGGATTCATCGGCGCAGCTCTCTTCTTCCCCCAGGGGCCTCCAATCCCCCCTTCAGCGGTAAGGAGAGGGCCCGAAACATCCCCCCCCCTGCATTTGACAGCTCTGCCAGCCATCACAGGGAGGGGAATACGAAGAGTGGGATGAAATTACCCTGCTCCTCCCGGTATCAAAGCCCTCCTGGCACCCACAGGCTGTCAGAGATGCCGGCTGGTGATCAGTGGAGGGCAGTTGTGGAGACAAGGGCCTTAGCGCCCTACTTCCACCGAACACCGGCCAGCTGTCATTGTCAGCAGTGATTGGTGCGGGACAGAAGATTGGAGGCAAGTAAAGAATAAGAAAATGTTCTTTTATTAAATGACAGTTTGCTTTGCAGTGTCTGTTTTTTTTTTTTATTTTACATTTAACACTTTGTGAACTCGTAAGGGGTCCAGAGACCCCTATACCAGTTCACAAGGTGCAGCAAGCAGCAAGCGGGTGACTTGCCATTAACCCCTGGCCCCTATTACCTACCTTCCCAAAATCTCGGAGGGGGCGGAAGAGCCTGTGGCCATGAGGGCTATGGAGGCATGTAGCCTTCAGGGCCGAGGGCCACCCAAGCTGGCCCCTGCCCCCTGGTCTACAAGCCCCCAGAGCTGGTGCCTGAGCTGGTTATGCTGGATAGGTGTCAGGTTTGGAGTTCCTCCTTAGGCTTCTGAGTGTGCTGCTGGTCAATACTGCTGGCTGGCTCTTTCTCTGGAATTTCCCCTGCATTGTGCTGATCCACCAAGAGATGGCTCTGTCCTGCAGAGCTGCTGGCAATCAGCCAGCACCTGTAACTCCTCAGCCTATATAAGCTGATCAGCCCATTCAGGCAGCGGATTAGCATTTTGTTATGTCATCTTTATCCCAGAATGCTGTACCTAGATCCAAGGTACTCTTAAATCTGAACCTTGCACCCAGGACTCCTGCCTCAGCTCTTGTGTTTGCTCCCCCTATCCCAGCTGTGTTTCCACCTTGGAATTTGGACTTTTCTTTGATCCTTATGCATGCTTGTTGCCGTCCTCCATCTTGTTGCCTGCTCCATCTTGTGTATGTACAGCCAGAGCGTGTTAACCTCCCTTGTATATATGTATAGTTCCCTTACACATATATGTTCCCCTTTGTGATTTGTACACAGTTTGATTGTAGTGTGTTTGATGTGTAGTTACCACTGTTTTTTAGTTACCACTGTTTTTTCACTATTAAACACGGTTTGCCCCATATCCATTTCTGCCTCACAGTCTCAATTTCTGGTTACTTTTTACAATTGGGATTTCTCCGCTGGAAAATCCCTGACAGAATGCTAATCCCATAGACCAGGAGACTGTAAAGACTGATTTGGATTTGTTGTGCAGGGTCTTAGTGCCAGCACTAGATTTTGCTTTTTCATAGAGTCTGTAATGCTGTCTGTCCTGGGTCTTGTAGTTCCTCTAGTCTTAGTTGGGCCTCCGGCCTTCTTGTTTTGAAATTTGGGCTTAAAGCCTTCTGGTCTGTATTGGGGCCCAGCCCCGTCTTGGTCTGTATTGGGGCCCAGCCCCGTCTTGGTCTGTATTGGGGCCCAGCCCCGTCTTGGTCTGTATTGGGGCCCAGTTCTTTGTTTGTCTTGTATATGTCTCTCCTGTGTTTCCCTTCCCCAAGTCTGTGACCACCACGGGATTACCTGGGGCCTGTGCAACTTCACCTTTAGAAGCTCTGTCGAAGAAGTGGGTGGATTACGGGCTACTCAAGTGCCGGATCACCTATGCCCCTCGTGGTCGGCGGTTTGCCTCCTTGGTGGCACAGGCGGGTTGTCTGTCCTTGTCTATTTGTTTTTGGTCAGTTCACCACCCTGCATGCCCAGGGAAGTTTCTCGCCTGGGTAAGTCAGAATGATTCAATCTATCCATATTGAGATTCCTAGCGTACGCAAGTCTAGTATAAGTTCCAAGATGTCCACAAGGACAGCAGTTGCTATTGACACTGACTGTCCCACAGATAGGTATGTCTTTGTTTCTCCTCCTCATTATAAGGAGCTTACTCTGGCTACCTTCCCCCATTTTCTCCGGGCTGCTTTAAAGTTAATTACATCCAGCAGTCTCCTATGACAACCTGGAGTCGTCAAGTGGCCTATTTTCTTTTCAAAGATGATTTGTTTTTCTGGGCTGAAGCGTGGCTAAATCATAGTAAACACCTCAGTGAGAATTTTGTAGAGTTCCTAAAATTTATTGCCACATCTTACTTATGTATTCCTGAGGCTGACCTGAATCTGACTGCACTTTGTTCAGCCCAGAAATCGGAAACTTCAGCCAAATCTATTGCCTCTGAGTCTAACGTGGAGGATGAGGATGACAGTGGGTCTGATGCCGGGGTTGATATATCTGTTTCAGAGGATGACCACCATCCATCTGTTCTGTCCTCCGTTCAGTCCACTAGGGTGCCTCCATCTGCTGTTTATTATCAAACCATGCCGGTGACCCCAATAATTCAACCCGAGCCAGTAACACTAGTGATTAAACCAGAACCTCACTGTGAGCCCATGCCTGAACCTGGCTGTGAGTCTGCTTCTAAATCGGTCTGTGACCCTGACCCAATGTCTGTCTTTGAGCCTGTCACATTCTCTGCCTATGAGTTTGAACCTGTACCTGTTTGTAAGCCCGGCTTAATGTCTGTTTGTCAATCTATATCTTCTGTCGAGTTCTCTCCTCCTGTCGAGTTCTCTCCTCCTGTCGAGTTCTCTCCTCCTGTCGAGTTCTCTCCTCCTGTCGAGTTCTCTCCTCCTGTCGAGTTCTCTCCTCCTGTCGAGTTCTCTCCTCCTGTCGAGTTCTCTCCTCCTGTCGAGTTCTCTCCTCCTGTCGAGTTCTCTCCTCCTGTCGAGTTCTCTCCTAGTTCACCTGAGGTAGGAGCGCCTGAGGTTGGTTCTCCTGCCTTGCCCGAGCCTCTGATGCCAGTGCCTGCCTTGCCCGAGCCTCTGATGCCAGTGCCTGCCTTGCCCGAGCCATTGATGCCAGTGCCTGCCTTGCCCGAGCCTCTGATGCCAGTGCCTGCCTTGACTGAGCCATTGATGCCAGTGCCTGCCTTGCCCGGTCCAGTTGTTGCCTCCGTACCGGCGTGCCCAGTTGTTGCCTCCGTACCGGCGTGCCCAGTTGTTGCCTCCGTACCGGCGTGCCCAGTTGTTGCCTCCGTACCGGCGTGCCCTCCTGAGGGCTCCAGTAATATCTGCCCTAAGCCCGAACCTGATCACCATCTTTCGGGTAATCTTAGAGAAGGCCATGAAGATTCCCCACGTGCTCGTGGTTTTGAAACACCTTGGGTTGCAAATGGGGATTTTTTCAATGTCCCGCTGGCTCAAGGAGATCTGGAAGGGTTTCCTAAAGTCACAGGAAGGTCTGAATTTGGTTACCCAGGCGCTGATTTTAAAGGTTTCAAGGGCACAGGTTACTGTCTTAAGGACCTGGATCTTGAAGGTCCCGGTCCCCCTGGGCGCTGCCGTGAAGGTCCCGGTCCCCCTGGGCGCTGCCGTGAAGGTCCCGGTCCCCCTGGGCGCTGCCGTGAAGGTCCCGGTCCCCCTGGGCGCTGCCGTGAAGGTCCCGGTCCCCCTGGGCGCTGCCGTGAAGGTCCCGGTCCCCCTGGGCGCTGCCGTGAAGGTCCCGGTCCCCCTGGGCGCTGCCGTGAAGGTCCCGGTCCCCCTGGGCGCTGCCGTGAAGGTCCCGGTCCCCCTGGGCGCTGCCGTGAAGGTCCCGGTCCCCCTGGGCGCTGCCGTGAAGGTCCCGGTCCCCCTGGCCATTGCTTTCTTGATTTTGTTCCTGGAGGGACTGCCGTACCTGCTGAGTCTTCGCCTGCTTTGGGGCCCGCACCTGCTGGGTCTTCGCCTGCTTTGGGGCCCGCACCTGCTGGGTCTTCGCCTGCTTTGGGGCCCGCACCTGCTGGGTCTTCGCCTGCTTTGGGGCCCGCACCTGCTGGGTCGTCGCCTGCTTTGGGGCCCGCACCTGCTGGGTCGTCGCCTGCTTTGGGGCCCGCACCTGCTGGGTCGTCGCCTGCTTTGGGGACCGCACCTGCTGGGTCGTCGCCTGCTTCGGGGCCGCTTCCCGTCTGCCAGCTCCCCGGGTGTGAGCTTCCCGTCTGCCAGCTCCCCGGGTGTGAGCTTCCCGCCTGCCAGCTCCCCGGGTGTGAGCTTCCCGCCTGCCAGCTCCCCGGGTGTGAGCTTCCCGCCTGCCAGCTCCCCGGGTGTGCAAAATGGTGAAGAATACCTGGTAACAGAGGGTAGCATTTTTAGGTAGGCTGGCACTTAAAGGGTTAAATTAGATGGCCCTTCTCCATCCAGCAACGTTACCTAGCTATTTATTTAGCTATTTATCTAGCTATATATAATTAATGATCCCTCTTTTTCTCCCATGTCCTAAGTACATATGTAGCAACTAGAGATGAACGAACTTTTGAAAAATTCGATTCGACTGATTCGCCGAATTTTCCGACAAAAATCGTTTCGACCCGAATTTATTCGCGACGAATCGCTATTAAAAACGGCTATTTCTGAGCCTCCTAGAGCCTCAATAGGGTTGTAAACCATTCTGCCTTGCTGTAACACGCACAGGATGCGTGCTGGGTTAGTTAAATAATACTTTGAATAAATATCACATGCAGATCAGAGGCATCGCTAATAGAATCGCAGAGCGGCACAATTGCAGAGAGTTGAGGTGGCATCACTATGAGGGGCAGGAGCCCAAACATTGCTTTAAAGAGACACTGGAGTTGGCAGCAGCAGGAGCCCAAAAATTGGATGAATCCCACCCTGGAGTTGCAAGCAGCAGCAGGAGCCCAAACATTGGCTACAAGAGACACAGGAGTTGGCTGCAGGAGCCCAAAAATTGACTGACACACCCTGGAGTTGGCAGCAGCAGGAGCCCAAACATTACTTTAAAGAGACACTGGGGTTGGCTTCAGGAGCCCAAAAATTGGATGAATCACACCCTGGAGTTGCAAGCAGCAGCAGGAGCCCAAACATTGGCTGAAAGAGACACTGTAGTTGGCAGCAGCAGGAGCCCAAAAATTGACTGACACACCCTGGAGTTTCAAGCAGCAGCAGCAGCAGCAGGAGCCCAAACATAGCTTGAAAGAGACACTGGAGTTGGCTACAGGAGCCCAAAAATTGACTGACACACCCTGGAGTTTCAAGCAGCAGCAGCAGCAGCAGCAGGAGCCCAAACATAGCTTGAAAGAGACACTGGAGTTGGCTACAGGAGCCCAAAAATTGGATGAATCACACCCTGGAGTTGGCAGCGGCAGCAGGAGCCCAAATATTACTTTAAAGAGACACTGGAGTTGGCTTCAGGAGCCCAAAAATTGGATGAATCACACCCTGGAGTTGGCAGCAGCAGCAGCAGGAGCCCAAACATTACTTTAAAGAGACACTGGGGTTGGCTTCAGGAGCCCAAAAATTGGATGAATCACACCCTGGAGTTGGCAGCAGCAGGAGCCCAAAAATTGGCCTAAAAACATAAATATGTTTTGCACCATTTGGAAAGTGTAAAATGTGGCACCATACTGAATCTAGTCGCATGCATCAGGCATTGGTGGGTGGAAATCCTGGCTGATCCATCCCTGATTCATTTTGACAAAGGTGAGTCTCTCCACATTCTTAGTTGACAGACGAGTTCTCCTCGCCGTAACTATGGCCCCCGCCGCACTAAACACCCGCTCAGATGGCACGCTACTTGCCGGGCAGGACAGCTTTTCCAGGGCAAAATCTGCTAGTTGCGGCCACAAATCAAGTTTGGCTGCCCAGAAGTCCAGCGGATCCTCAAGGTGTGTTGGCATGGTCATGTCAAAGTATGACATGACCTGCTGGTTCAGGTCCTGCTCCAGGTCTTCCTGCTGCTCATGAGTAGCCTCACTATGCGGGTGTAGAAAGCTACTCATTAGCGACTGAAGACTGAGGCTGCTGCTGATGGAGCTGCTGCTGCTGCTGCTCCTGCCAACCCCCCCCAGCGGCCATGGCAGTGGAAGGTGAGCGCAGAGGTCCCCTCGAGTCAGACCTGCGAGAGTATGGACATTGGCGCAGATAGGCATCGGCCAACTGCCTACGTAGAATGTCTTTGTAGTAGTTCAGTTTGTCCTCCCTCTCGGTGGGTTTAAAAAATGCCCCCATTTTGTGCCGGAAGCGAGGGTCCAATAAGGTGGACAGCCAGAAGTCATCCCGCCGACAGATGGAAAGCACGTGAGCATGCTTCGTGCCATTTGCGCAAGTGACTCGGATGGACTACCTGTCTCCATCTCCACTGCATACTGCCACGGTGTGCCCGGGTCCTCTGTCTCGCCTTCCTCAAAAACCTCTAGCTCCTCTGGCTGCTCCTGCTCCTCCTCTCCTGTCCGCTGACTAGATAAACCAGCCATTTCACCAAGCCTAAACTGTGTTTCGCTGGGCAACTCCTCCTCCTCTTCCTCCTCCTCCTCCAGTTCAGCTCCAACGGGGTTCATGTGGCCGTAAGATGTAAACGCCATGTCTCCAGTGCCCTGACCAGCCATGGTTTCCAACATGTGCTGTAGTACATGAAGCAGTGGAATCACGTCATTCATCCCGTAATCCTGCCTACTGACAAATAAAGTGGCTTCCTCAAAGGACCTGAGCAAACGGCAGGTGTCACGTATGAGCTGCCACTGGTTGACATTGAAGTTACACAGGGGAGTCCCCCTATCTGCTTGGATCATCAGGAAATCCGTGATGGCTTTTCTCTGTTCATATAATCGGTCCAACATGTGAAGGGTGGAATTCCAACGGGTGGAAACATCGCAAATCAGACTATGTTGGGGGATACCGTTCTGACGCTGTAGCTCAAGAAGGGTGTGTTTGGCGGTGTGTGGCTGAAGTGCATGCAAAGTTTCCTTGAAGTTGTTAGGATGTCTTGCAGATGGGGGGAACACTTCAGAAACCACTTGACAACCAGATTGAAGACGTGAGCCATGCAGGGGGCATGGGTCAGGCTTCCTTGGCGGAGCGCAGACAAAATATTCTTCCCATTGTCGGTAACCATGATTCCCATTTTAAGTTTTCTTGGAGTAAGCCATGTTTGGATTTCCTGATGAATAAATTTAAGCAGTTCCTCCCCTGTGTGACTCCATTCGCCAAGACAAACCATGTGAAGCACTGCGTGACACCTCCGTGCCCTGCACACATGGTAGACTGGAGGGGCACTGAGACTTGAGCCTACAGTGGAGGGTGAGGAGATGGCGGAGGATGAGGAGGCCGAGTCGCACGGTGTCACAGGCCCAACGGGCAGGGAGCGCGGAGGCCGAAACGGCGTGACCTGTCCAAGTTGCTGCTGCTGCTGCAAAGGGACCACATTCACCCAGTGGGCCGTAAACGACATGTACTGTCCCTGACCGTAGTTACAGCTCCAGACGTCGGCGCTGCCATGCTACACACCGACAGGCTCAAGGACTGGCCCACCTTCTGTTCAACAAAAGTGTGCAGCGCTGGTACTGCCTTCTTGGCAAAGAAATGACGGCTTGGGACTCTCCACCTCGGCTCGGCACAAGCCATCAGTTCTCTGAAAGGTGCAGAGTCCACCACCTGAAAAGGGAGCGACTGCAGCACCAGCAACTTGGACAGGAGCACATTCAGCTTCTGCGCCGTAGGATGAGTGGGCGCATACTGCTGTCTCTTGGACATGGCTTCGCTGATAGATTGCTGGCGGGATGCATGACTTGGAGGAGGAGCAGGAGCGACAGAGGATGGGTATGACGCACAGCTGCCTTCGGCTGAGGTGCTGGAGCCTTGGCTGGCAGAAATTGGGAGCGGCGTGCCACTTGGTGAGGAAGCTGACTGGACCACCCCTTGGGAGCCTCGGTTCTCCCAGGTCGCTTTATGGTGACGCATCATATGTTGATGCAGGGCTGTGGTGCCAACATTTGGACCCTGGCCACGCTTCACCTTTTGCCTACATATCTTGCATGTGGCCATGTTACCCTCCTGCGGATGCTTCAGGAAAAACTGCCACACTGCCGAGTAGCTACTTTTCCCACCCCCTGGCCTCACTGATTCACTGCTGCTGTTGCCAACTCCAGGAACCCCTGCTCCACTAACTCCCGATAAGGTAGACTGCCGCACAGCAGGTGCTCAGCCCCGGCCCCGGCCGGCTCCAGCCTTTGGAATTGTGCCCCCATGCTGACTGCTACCACCTTGCTGCCTCAGCTGCTGACTCCGGGGCAACCTGCGCCCCTCTTCTCCTGATGACGATGAAGCCCCTTCATCACCCGGCTCCCAAGTGCAATCGGCTTCATCGTCATCATCATTATCACCGAGTTGTGGCTGTACGTCACTGATGTTCGTGGATTCGTCAACAGTGTCTGGCGCAGGAGCTGGAACGCTCGCAGCACCCACGACACTGTCCACATCACTATTTGTCTGCCTAGCTAAAGAAGCCACCTCCATTTTTTGGCTGGGCAGTAGCTGCTGACTGTCCTCTATCTGATCGTCCTCCTCACTAAAGAGTGGAGCTGAACCCAAAGCATAGGATACGTCGCTGGGGGAGGGAACGGCGTAGGACAGAGGCAATGGGAGGACAGGGACTGCTCTCGGGGCATGCCAACTCAGGGTTGTGTCAGAGGAACCTACCGACCCTAGACTGGGGGTCTCAGACGTAAGTTGTGATGATGTTGTTGATGAGTGCGTCAACCAATCTACCAAGGCAGATGCGTTACTGGTGGAGACCCGACCACTAGCAGATACTGGCAGATTAGGTCTCTCAGCGTGACTCCTGCTGCTACTGGCCCCCAGTCTGCTGCGACCTCTGCCTGCGGAATCTTGGCCTCTGCCACTCCTCTTTTCACTTCCAGGCACTTGTCTGCCCGACATAGTCTAACTGGCGTGGTAGTAGGTGATATTTTAAGAACCCCCAGGCAGCAGTGGGTCTATATGAAACAGAATATAATGCACACCAAAAGTGAGCAGTAACACTCAGCCTCCAACAGGCCTGCTTAGTGTAAATAAGAGAGCTGCTTAGTGTAAATAAAGAGGAGTATGGTATGTTACAGAATGGGATGCCGCAACAGGAGTGCACCTGTGAGCAGTAGTACTATGCACAGCAAAAGTGTGTTTATCATGCTAAATTTCTATTAGAATAAGTGCAAAGGGTTATAGCAGTAAATAGAGGCTGGTGTAGTCACAGAATGGGATGCCCCAACAGGCAGGAGTGCACCTGTGAGCAGTAATACTATGCACAGCAAAAGTGTGTTTATCATGCCAAATTTCTATTAGAATAAGTGCAAAGGGTTATAGCAGTAAATAGAGGCTGGTGTAGTCACAGAATGGGATGCCCCAACAGGAGTGCACCTGTGAGCAGTAATACTATGCACAGCAAGTGTGTTTACCAGGCCAAATTTCTATTAGAATAAGTGCAAAGGGTTATAGCAGTAAATAGAGGCTGGTGTAGTCACAGAATGGGATGCCCCAACAGGCAGGAGTGCACCTGTGAGCAGTAATACTATGCACAGCAAAAGTGTTTATCAGGCCAAATTTCTATTAGAATAAGTGCAAAGGGTTATAGCAGTAAATAGAGGCTGGTGTAGTCACAGAATGGGATGCCCCAACAGGCAGGGGTGCACCTGTGAGCAGTAATACTATGCACAGCAAAAGTGTGTTTATCAGGCCAAATTTCTATTAGAATAAGTGCAAAGGGTTATAGCAGTAAATAGAGGCTGGTGTAGTCACAGAATGGGATGCCCCAACAGCCAGGAGTGCACCTGTGAGCAGTAATACTATGCACCGCAAAAGTGTGTTTATCAGGCCAAATTTCTATTAGAATAAGTGCAAAGGGTTATAGCAGTAAATAGAGGCTGGTGTAGTCACAGAATGGGATGCCCCAACAGGCAGGAGTGCACCTGTGAGCAGTAATACTATGCACAGCAAAAGTGTGTTTATCAGGCCAAATTTCTATTAGAATAAATGCAAAGGGTTATAGCAGTAAATAGAGGCTGGTGTAGTCACAGAATGGGATGCCCCAACAGGCAGGAGTGCACCTGTGAGCAGTAATACTATGCACAGCAAGTGTGTTTATCAGGCCAAATTTCTATTAGAATAAGTGCAAAGGGTTATAGCAGTAAATAGAGGCTGGTGTAGTCACAGAATGGGATGCCCCAACAGGCAGGAGTGCACCTGTGAGCAGTAATACTATGCACAGCAAAAGTGTGTTTATCAGGCCAAATTTCTATTAAAATAAGTGCAAAGGGTTATAGCAGTAAATAGAGGCTGGTGTAGTCACAGAATGGGATGCCCCAACAGGCAGGAGTGCACCTGTGAGCAGTAATACTATGCACAGCAAGTGTGTTTATCAGGCCAAATTTCTATTAGAATAAGTGCAAAGGGTTATAGCAGTAAATAGAGGCTGGTGTAGTCACAGAATGGGATGCCCCAACAGGCAGGAGTGCACCTGTGAGCAGTAATACTATGCACAGCAAAAGTGTGTTTATCAGGCCAAATTTCTATTAGAATAAGTGCAAAGGGTTATAGCAGTAAATAGAGGCTGGTGTAGTCACAGAATGGGATGCCCCAACAGGCAGGAGTGCACCTGTGAGCAGTAATACTATGCACAGCAAGTGTGTTTATCAGGCCAAATTTCTATTAGAATAAGTGCAAAGGGTTATAGCAGTAAATAGAGGCTGGTGTAGTCACAGAATGGGATGCCCCAACAGGCAGGAGTGCACCTGTGAGCAGTAATACTATGCACAGCAAAAGTGTGTTTATCAGGCCAAATTTCTATTAGAATAAGTGCAAAGGGTTATAGCAGTAAATAGAGGCTGGTGTAGTCACAGAATGGGATGCCCCAACAGCCAGGAGTGCACCTGTGAGCAGTAATACTATGCACAGCAAAAGTGTGTTTATCAGGCCAAATTTCTATTAGAATAAGTGCAAAGGGTTATAGCAGTAAATAGAGGCTGGTGTAGTCACAGAATGGGATGCCCCAACAGCCAGGAGTGCACCTGTGAGCAGTAATACTATGCACCGCAAAAGTGTGTTTATCAGGCCAAATTTCTATTAGAATAAGTGCAAAGGGTTATAGCAGTAAATAGAGGCTGGTGTAGTCACAGAATGGGATGCCCCAACAGGCAGGAGTGCACCTGTGAGCAGTAATACTATGCACAGCAAAAGTGTGTTTATCAGGCCAAATTTCTATTAGAATAAATGCAAAGGGTTATAGCAGTAAATAGAGGCTGGTGTAGTCACAGAATGGGATGCCCCAACAGGCAGGAGTGCACCTGTGAGCAGTAATACTATGCACAGCAAGTGTGTTTATCAGGCCAAATTTCTATTAGAATAAGTGCAAAGGGTTATAGCAGTAAATAGAGGCTGGTGTAGTCACAGAATGGGATGCCCCAACAGGCAGGAGTGCACCTGTGAGCAGTAATACTATGCACAGCAAAAGTGTGTTTATCAGGCCAAATTTCTATTAAAATAAGTGCAAAGGGTTATAGCAGTAAATAGAGGCTGGTGTAGTCACAGAATGGGATGCCCCAACAGGCAGGAGTGCACCTGTGAGCAGTAATACTATGCACAGCAAGTGTGTTTATCAGGCCAAATTTCTATTAGAATAAGTGCAAAGGGTTATAGCAGTAAATAGAGGCTGGTGTAGTCACAGAATGGGATGCCCCAACAGGCAGGAGTGCACCTGTGAGCAGTAATACTATGCACAGCAAAAGTGTGTTTATCAGGCCAAATTTCTATTAGAATAAGTGCAAAGGGTTATAGCAGTAAATAGAGGCTGGTGTAGTCACAGAATGGGATGCCCCAACAGGAGTGCACCTGTGAGCAGTAATACTATGCACAGCAAAAGTGTGTTTATCAGGCCAAATTTCTATTAGAATAAGTGCAAAGGGTTATAGCAGTAAATAGAGGCTGGTGTAGTCACAGAATGGGATGCCCCAACAGGAGTGCACCTGTGAGCAGTAATACTATGCACAGCAAGTGTGTTTACCAGGCCAAATTTCTATTAGAATAAGTGCAAAGGGTTATAGCAGTAAATAGAGGCTGGTGTAGTCACAGAATGGGATGCCCCAACAGGCAGGAGTGCACCTGTGAGCAGTAATACTATGCACAGCAAAAGTGTGTTTATCAGGCCAAATTTCTATTAGAATAAGTGCAAAGGGTTATAGCAGTAAATAGAGGCTGGTGTAGTCACAGAATGGGATGCCCCAACAGGCAGGAGTGCACCTGTGAGCAGTAATACTATGCACAGCAAAAGTGTGTTTATCAGGCCAAATTTCTATTAGAATAAGTGCAAAGGGTTATAGCAGTAAATAGAGGCTGGTGTAGTCACAGAATGGGATGCCTCACAGCAGACTTGAGATCAGTTCAGTATATATGCACAGTAAGTGTATAAGCAGCCTGAAAACGCTAACAAAGCCAGTCAGCCAGCCAGTAACACTCAGGCTGGATGAAAAAAAAAAAAATCTCCCTGTGACTACCTCCGATTTTTCCTAACTTTCCCTGCTTTTCGCTGACTTTCTGCCTGTCTCCTGCCTGTCTCCAGCCTGTCCCTGTCTGTCCCTGGCTCTCTGTCTCTCCCTCACTACAGCAGCGTCCTGTCTCTCACGAATGCAATAGAGAAATGAGGAAAAGCAAGATGTCCACCGACTTAAATAGCGCTGTGACGTCACCGGGCTTGCTGGCTGCTGATAGGCTGCATGTGACTGCCCCAGCTTGCACTGCTGCGGGGTAGATGTCTGGACATGTCCCGTCCGCCATCTTAGAATGCCTGTAATGTAAATTAATGGATGTTAAAGGAAAACTTTGAGCGATCGAAGCAAGGGGAAATTCGGATTCGATCCGAAACGAATTTTTCATGAAATTCGGATCGAATCCGGGTTCGTCCGGATCGATTCGCTCATCCCTAGTAGCAACATCAAATAAGTAAAATAATGCTAAATAAAAAGCTAAAGTTAAAAAATTGGGCTAGTCAGGAGGCTCTGGGCAATTAACCAGTTTGTCCTCCACTATTGCACGCCCTGCTTGAGTAGTTTTTCTTCCTAGCTTTCTGGTTAAGACTGCCCAATTGAAAAAAATAAAAACAATTGAAGCGTAATTCCACCCCAAAACAATCACCCCCCACCCTGCGACCCTTTCCTGGTGCTTAGCCAGAAAAGCGGGGGGGGGGGGGGGGGGATTAAAAAGTAAAAAACCTTTGCCACGGCCTAGCGTCGCTCTCCCGGTTTCTGTGCAACACAAAGCAGCATCCCCTGGCTCTGCGCACGGGCCCCACCCATTAACTTGAATGCGTGATTTGGTGTGTGTGTGTGTGGGGGGGGGGGGGGGGGGTCACACTGTGGGGCATCACAAATGGGGATTTCCCAGATGTACTTAGAAGTGGTGGTCATAGGTTCGCTTTAAGGATAGACTTGGATTGCACTATGATGCAGTGCTAACAAATGTTATACGGATAACTTGCCAAATTGTTTCTCCACTCTCTTTGATCATCATTTTACATTGATCCCCTATTCTGTGTATATGATCCTAATATCATAATGCTCTTCATATGTCATGCATGCTTGATGAAGAGACCATATACACCAAAAGTTCACATTTGAATGCTTTAATCAAAGCCAACCTCAAGCCTCATGAACCTTGACCACATCTTGTTACCTACGACCTCGACCACATTTTGCTTGCCACCTGGCCATGGCCTATTGACATGTGTACTGCCCACATTCCAGCCTGCCAGAAGTCCATAGCCTATGGCCATGAACACTGGCCATATTCTTGTCTAGCAAACTATACTTGCCATCATTTACTGCCAGCTATGTGCACTGCCACCAATGCATTCTCATGCTAGGTGCTGCCAAGGCTTGTAGTCCTGCCACGGCAGCCTTACTACCTACAGGGGCGTCTAGATCACAGTTCATGGCTCTTCCTTATAAACACCTACGATGGACCTCCGTTCTGGCCAAAATCTGCTAACACCAGAGCTGTGGGCAGCACGCCACCCTTGCTGCATTTACAGTGTGGGAGTGTGTAGCTCTATTCACTGTGTGCAGAGGGTTGTGACCAGCAGTGCTGTGACAATACAATGATGGCTGGAGGGTATGGAAGATGGGGGGGGGGGGCTAATTTAAGACTAGCGCCACGTATTGCCATGTGAGCGTCTATGTATTCTTAGAGTGTCCGCAAGTGGTCACTACAAGAGGGTGTCTAGCGCTGTGACCTAGCTTAACGGGCGGACAAGTGATGCTGTACTATCCTGTCCAGCAGTGATGAATGTGATGTCTAGAGGGCGCTGTAGAAGCGCTCTCCCTGATTTACTGCAGAGCTAATGGAGAACGCTAGGTGGTGTGCCGAGGTCAAAGCGCCCAAGACTACTCTACATCTAACAACAGGACAATGCTGCAGCAAACGATGGATAGTTAAGTGCGTCTGCCACTTGGAGCTGAAGCCCATATTTAAGAAAAAACTACACACAACCAGCGTTGGTGCTCTAATACTAGCCGCACTAGTGTCAAGTGTCAGAAGCTATCTGATAAAAGTCTGTTTCTAAACACATAAACACCTGCACCAGAGCAAAAACATATGGAATGACATTGTTTTAACACTGTAACAATGACACTGCAATAGCCGACCTGCACATACAATTCTGAATACAAAAAAAATCACAATAAAAGTGTTTTGGTTGCTGGGCAGGAGAGGCCACACAATGATTTGAACCAAAAATTTAGAACATTACTTTAGGAGAACACTATTTATACACAACCAAATAAAACACCATTGAAATGTATGGGAGAACGCTACTGAGTGACAGGTGCTGCTGAACATACAGCGCCGGCGCTTTACACTGAGCAGCCACTATTGATACATGTGACATTAGATGGTGCTATTAGAGGTGCTCACCAGATTGGCTTTCATATATATGGTTTTCACATACTGCGCCCAGCGTTCACCCGACGCAGCGTGGCACTACCTGGTGTTAGCGTTTCTTACATGACAGGTCATTTTTGAAGTGGCAGAGTCGGCATGGTAAGTAAGTATCCTTTTTCTTTATTATTATTGTTTATTAGTATAGCGCTATCTTCATCCATAGAAGTATGCCTATAGTTTCCATGGAAAGGATTAAATGAAGCATCTAGGTGCCTGTACAGCACTAATTCTCCCCAATACAAAAGCCTAAATGGATAAACAAATTGCATAAGCAAAGCTATTCAAGCTCCCTCCCTGTCCTGTCAGTCTACAGCAACCAAATCATAATGGAAGCTGTCTGACACAGAAGAGCTGGTTTGTAAACTCCAGATAAAAAGCTTCCTGTGATTCTTTAATCAATATTTATATATCAGGCATCGCCGGTTGTGCAAAGCAGAACTACACTGATTCTCGCTTCTATTTGAAATAAATGAGTCTAGAAATACATGTACCTTCTTCTTCCAGAGATTATTCCTCAGACACTGAGTGATTTGGCTAGCATAAATATCATAAGGAATCTTTCTACAAAGCACAGCGGAGGTCTTTGAGGGCCGATTTGTCTGAACATCAATCATTCTCCCTCCTGCAGCATCCTACATTGAAGCACCTGATTAGGAGGAGAAAGTGATCATTCCTAAAAGAAACAGGCCTGGAATGATCTCTGTGCCGCTATCTTTGGACCTGCTCACACTGGTCGCCTGCCACTCTCTCTAAGTTAGCTTCAAGGTTTCCTGTGAGATATTTGACAGAGGAGGTCTATACTACCTGCTGAGCAAAATGGACAATGACAGGAAGCCAGAACACTACAAAGGGAGCAAGCTCAGTAAAGAAATATTATATTTAAGAAATGTCCATGCCTCTGGTGTAGGTGGATTAATTATTGGCCAAGCAGGCCAATTGTTCTCTTTTATTCAGGGCTGGATTTAGGACGAATGCCATGCTGTATGAGATTTAGGAATGGTGCCTGTGAAGAATCCTTCCTTGTGGCCCTGCTTGACATTATTACGATGCCCGGTACGATCTTATTCAAACATCTGATGTTCTGCACCCCCTTGATGGTAAGAAAGGTCAGCTTGGCACACACACCTTCCGGTCCACATGGACTCAGGGCAGCATGGGGAGTGACTGCTGGCGGAGCACAGCACTTTCTCACAACCCTGACAGGCTGAAGGTCCCTTTCATTACCAATAGTGAACAGAGCCCTGCCAGCCTGGTAGCACTGCCACCAGCTTCCCATTTCCGGTCTGTTGACAAGGTTATATCAGGCTAAAGGTCAGCAATGTAGCATGTATTGTTATAATGAGAAAACAGACATGTTGGTTTGTGGATCAAGATAAAGAGCAGCCCAAGATTAAGTTGTATGCAGATTCAGGTATGCAAATAAAGCTGGAATTATATGGATGCTGGCGCATTATCCTTTATATAAAGAGTCTCATTCTTTGAGAGTTACCAGAGCCAAACACCATCAAGTGGTCATAGGTATGAGCTGAGCTGGAATCACCTTTATGACATCTGACCTCTAAACTCCTGTCAGTCACTCCCCCCCCCCCCACCCCCCAGATGGGCCTGGTCTTCAATAGGAGTTCACAGTATTTCCCAGTGAGTCCCACTAGGTCACTCATCTAAGTCGCTAGATCCTGAAAATGTAACTGGTAATGGGCTAGGAAGTAGAGCAATTGTAATAGTGTTTATAGTAGCGAGGTTGGCTATGTAGACAATGATAGAGATGAGGGCTTTACCCTCCCCCAGACACTTGCAAAATTAAACAGCCCAGTATCCGTACCAGCTTGGATCACAACGATTAGGGGTTTACATTTAAATTGGGCAGCAGCATGTTGCCTTACATTTGGTAGTTTAAAGCAGGGTTGCTAAACCTTTTGAGGAGCACGAGCTTATAAGCGTTTTGTAAACTGGTCGCGGGCCACAATTCAAAATTTATCATTTTTCCTTTTAACATAACAAAGATTTTCTACACCAATCTGGATACCCACTGTCTCCAGAAATGCCATAGATTATTCATATATCACTCATAGGTCCTTCCACCACATTACCCCATTACCACATTTATATATATCAATCCTCACATGCTAGCAATTCACATGTTGATTGCCTCACCTCTCCAAATATATGGGTCCCATATTTATTTCCCACCCCCTCAGCAATCCCAAGTCTTAACTGTATTCCCAGTACTCAGCCTATCTAGAAGCCTATCAATGCTAAACATACAATTAAATGTAGAAAAAACCCATAGCTGCCACCTCTATTTGCCAATGTGCCCCTCCTGTATCACCCTCCTTGCAATCTATCATGCTCACTAAGCCTCCTCCTTATCAGGCACAGAGACTGGAGGGGCGTGTCGAAGCCAGGTGTGTAGAACCCGCTTTGGGATGACTCATCCATTGCAATGAATGGAGTAGGCTTGTAGGCTTGTCATAAAGAAGGCTCCATAGACGCCTCCGTGAGACACCACCGACGGCCAAGATGGAGTTGCTGGCTCTCTGCCATTGGTAAGTATGAAGATGCCAGACAGGCAGGTGAGTGTAGACTTTTTTTTATTTCTGCCTGGAATATTCTCTACAAAACCTGGAGTAGGCGTGCAATATGCACACCTTCCTCCCACAGGAAGCACCACCAAAAATTCTCAATCAAATTAAATATTTTTATCTGTACTGACCCTTGAAGCAGCATGGGGGCTGCGTGCGCGGGTAGTTCTTACTAAGGTTGGCCGGATCGTTGCCCTGGGTGATACCACGTCACGTGAGATTATATTGGCTGTATTGTCTGTCGGCACTTGTATTTCATCATATTGTGGTTTTGGTTTACATTCAAAGTTCACTTGAATTGGTTTCCTGTGCAACATTAGGTGGACAGAGAGGGGTTTTTTTCTGTGATAATTGTTTGTGACAATTGCATGCACTGGCACTTTTCAATATGGAGTTTCTTGATCAATTGTGTGTTATTGTTTAGATAGATACATTTTACTTATTAATTGCATGGTAGCACTATAGTATAGTCATTTACATTTGGATCATATATTAATTTTTTGTATTTATGCACATGTATGTGTGTATGTGTGTATGCATGTGCATATATATAGATATATGTATAGTTTTTGTATATACTTGTATTTTCATTATTTTCATTATTTGTGATATTTGATTTGGGCATTATACACATTTATACACACATATTTATATATATATATATATATATATATATATATATATATATATATATATATATAGTTTTGTGCCGGTTTTTTTATATAGAAAAATAATTGTAATAAGAAGTACATGCACAGCTCTCACCCATGGGCAAGATATACATTGGATAGCCCTTTTTAGGGCAGCTTATATTAACTAATGGTTCTTGGCCATACCGATTGTTTTTAATTGTCTTGTGGTGTGTATATGTTTGATTGTTTGTTTTTTTAATTTTTGTACAAATAAAAATATTAAATTTGATTGAGAATTTTTGGTGGTGCTTCCTGTGGGAGGAAGGTGTGCATATTGCACGCCTACTCCAGGTTTTGTAGAGTCAATTGTAGTAGGTGAGCACACAGATTGTATTATATACTCAGGCGGTGCACCCTTTGCTAGTGCCTGGAATATTCTCTTACATTCCTGAAAGTTTCAGCCATTAGAACTAAGGTCCTTGGAGCAGGGGTGAACTTAGTCTGTCTGCTGCCTGCAACAAACTATAGAAAGGTCCCCCCTAGACATTTCGCGCCACTCCTTAATAGAGTAATCAGGGAAGTGGGAGTTGGGCCGAAGCCGCTGAGCCACCAATGATTGACTTAAAAAAACTGTGCAGTGGCTGCCTCACATCGCCTGATTGGGGCAGCATGGAGACACACAAGGCAGTTTTTAGGGGAGGGAGGGCAGGGTGATTGCCCTGAACACCATATAACCCAGCCATACTGTTTTCTGCAGATATGTTAGGGAGCTCAGTCATGCAGAGTGGACACTGTCTGCTGCTAAAGTAGAGGCACAGTATGGCACATACTAGTATAGGGCAGCAGGATGGGTGAGGAGGGGATGCTATTTTGCCTAGAAACTACCCTTTAGACACCCAGTATAAGCAACAGGAGAGATTGGAGAACTCATTATCTATCACCAATAGAACACCCTGCTGCTGGTTATCACTGATTGTTATAAACAAGGGCCTTAGATTGAGAGAACATAAAATATATTTATGGTTAATGTTTCTAAACTACTTGAAAGTGAAAGTAATAGTCGTACCTTTTTTCTGACTCCGACTCCATCCAAAACTAGATTTGAATCCGACTCCACAGCCCTGCCCCAAACAAACATATATATGATAGAGCATATGTGCGAGAAGAATGATGAAGTAGGAAAACAGAAACAGAGGGTACACAGTACAGCAGATACACCAGAGGAATGGTGCATCACAGAAGGGTTTTTTCTTTACTTTTTACCCAAAAAATAAAAACCCAATGCATTTTTATAACATTAATGTGGAAAAATACTGTATTTATCACTCCATAAGACACACTTCTTTTCCCCAAAAACTAGGGAGAAATGCCCCTTGCATCTTATAAAGTGAATGTAAAACCACAAAAAAGACTTACATTACAGACGCTCCTGCAGCATCCCTTTAATTTGGCAGGTGGGCATGGCCTATGTACGGCCGGTGTGCAAAGACATCAATTAATCCTTGCACTGATTTTTTCAGTGCTGGCGAGTTTAATACATCCTTGGTTGTCCTCATAAATAACAGTTGGCTGAGTTATTGGTTTACCAAAATGTTCCATACGCTGTTTTAACCAAATTACAATTGCAGCAGACATGTATTCTTCTTCTGTTGAAGACAACGCAACTGACACCAGTTTTCTGCTGGACCAAGAAACTGAAGTTTCTCCTAACTTGAACAAGTAACCACTTGTTGATTTCCAATCAGTTGAATCTCCAGGCCAATCTGCATCTACATAACCTGTGACAGTCAGATCTCCTGATGCAGATATCTTAGATTTAGCCATTGAGTTTCCTTATAATAATGTAGCAGTCCCTTAATTGCATTCCAGTCTCTTTGGCGTGGCTTGCTTACACGGTGTGCTAAAGTGTATGGAAAAGTGGTGGATGGGGTCTATATTTCCCATGGTTTTTTCAGGCAGGCACGATATCAGAGATCCAGTCCCCATCCCGGGTCCTCTATGGGTTTTTTCCCCTACTCCCAGGTCTTTTCCAGGCGATTAGATTAATTGAAGGAAGGAAGCCTTATAAAAGGAGTTGCTGAAGCTTCCAGTGTGGAGAAGGAGAGATTGGGATAAGGAGTCCCAGCCGTGCTGCTGCCAAAACCTACAGGTCTGAACTGCATTTGATGGAAGTTATGTATTATGTTTTTGGAGCCTGTGAGTTAGCAGCCTGGGCCTGTATGCCCTGAAAGTGGACCTGTGATATTGAGGACTTGCAAATACCCTGTAACTATCAGACACTGGACATTGCTAAAATTGGTGAGGAAACCGCTGACTTTATTTGCACCCTGCATTATACTCTGAATTTAACAAATCTTTCTGTTGGACTTTGTCTTCAATAAACTGCTTATTATTATCACCGTCACCTCCTGAACTGGCCAAAGAGCATCATCCTCTCTACCCCCCTCCCCACCCTTTCCTCCCGCCCTCCCTTCCATCTCCCATATCTTGTTCTTTCTTCCTCATGCCATTTCTTTCTTATCCCCCTACTATGGGGAAAAAAAAGGGAAGGGAAGAATGCAGGGCTCTTATATGGTTTATGATACTGTTTTCGCGAATCTAGGTTGCTCCCCCCTGACAAAGATAGGCTTCGGGCCGACTGAGGGCGCCTCCTTAGGGAAACGTTTTTAGTGGTTTCAGACTAGATCTGAAATGGAGGAGTCGAATAAAGGAGGAATCACACAGTTTATGGCTTACTAAGGTCCTGGAAGTTGACAATACTTCTCGATCTCCATGTTCGACATTAAGGGTTGGACTCTGAAATGTGGATACCTATCTTCATATTATTTTCTCTCGCCTATTTGTCTTAAGATGTAGACTTGTTACTTGACTTGTCAGTATGCCCTGTATTGTGCTTTCCTTCCAATAAAGATATATTGAACAAAAAACTGCTTATTATTTCACCTAATAACTGTTTCCAGAGAGTCATTGCCGTTAGCAACCCAGATCCTGACAACGGCTACAAAGAATTCCAACTGAAGCTGTGATATCTGGATGAGTACTAGTTGCTTCCTACAGAAGTGCCCCCACTGCTTGTCGATAGCGCTCATTGCTGGGTATCAGGTCTTCTCCTTCTAACTTAAAGTAGGATGGATCCATTGGTGTTGACACACCTTTGCCTTCTAACATTCCAAACTGGTTTAGAATAGATATAAAATAACTGCCAATGTATTCTGAATGGATGAATTGCCAGGTGGTTCCCACTGGCCGTTCTGCCAGACATTACGATAGGACAGCAGGTGTGCTCACCTGCTAGAGGAATACCGGGGATGCTGCTGGAGGCCTACGCATGTGCCATGGGGAAGTTAACACACCACTTTGGGATGCCCTGGGAACAAGCTGTAACCTGGTCCTGAAGTCTTTTAGATAGAGCTGGGTCACCAGGGTTTTGGTCTGCTTTAAAAAGGAGCCGCCACCTTCCTTTTTATGGGACATCCTAATTCCGTGCGAAACCTGGGGATTGCCTAAAACACTCCCCTTGCCGGCAATCCCACACCATATCTCTGGGCCCTGGCCGCATTCCAGCTATACCTTTAGCTGGGGCATTTACCTGTGACAGCGGAGATGTGGGCAGCCGCACACTCCATTAAGCTTTCTTTGAGCCACTGAGCTGCCAGAAGATGCGTTATGCCAAATAGGGATGCCCAAAGCAGGAGGAACCCAGGATAGTGACAATCTTGGGTTTTGTTCCCCTTTAACATTGTCTCATTTGTTTCAGGTTTAATAAACAATATAGACCTGCATAAAGAAGCAAGTCATTTACAAATAGTCTTTATTTAACTGTTTTAACTGTTACATGTAACTTTATTGATGTCCTTGAAATACTAATATTGAGCACATGAACTATTGATAGCATCCAAGCCATGAGTGTAGACAGAGCGGGAATATTAAGATGTCCCTCTTTGTTGGAAGGTTAGGAGCGGCATGTGTGATGTCACCGCATGACCTTTGCCCCTGTGACCATATGATGCAGCTGTCCTGGAATGACAAACATTTACTCATGCTGGTGTGAGGGGGTCTCATATGGAAACCCTATTCCCAGCCTGGAGGGATTGTGTTGTCTGTGTCTAACAACGCAGAAACAATTCACAATAGATTTTTGCTGTCCGAGCATAGATTTAAAAATGTGGATATATATATATATATATATATATATATATATATATATATATATATATATAAATGTTTGAATAAGACTTTATCCTTACTGGAAGAGTTCAGAAACAGATTTTTTTTCTTTAAAAACTATAACCTAAACCAAGAATTTAGGTCTGCGTTTTTTGTTCTCTGTGTAAGTGTAAGATGTATGTATTAGATCTCATTGGTAATAATAAGGTAAAAAATTCACTGTAAATTTTTGAACATGTATATTATTTTGTGCCAACAAGAAGCTTAAAGCGGTCCTTCACTCTGAATAAGAGTCTATGTTTTATATGTTTCCCCCACCCTGTACATACAGATTGCTCACATTAAAAATCATCCTACCTGCATCTACTGCATATTATAAGTCAAGATGGCGGCTTATGGAACATCAGGCAGCCTGCAAACAGGAAGTGCCTTCTGACTGTGCTGCTCTGTATTCTGGGATTGCTGACCTTTTCATGACCACAGCTCTGCTCTGTCTGAGCAAAGTACAGCTATAACCCCACCCCCTGCACTTTATCCAACTCTCCTCTCCTCAGTAAGTGTGATGGTGGCACCCGTATCCTAAAGTCCTGAACAGAGTTGCAGCCCAGTGGGGGAAAGAATAATAAGTAAGTGACTAAAAACTTAAAATGTATTCATTTTTAGATGCTGGGAAATCGTTTTTTAAGGGTTTGGGCTTTTCCATAAATTATAGTGAAGGTCCGGTTTAAAGAGGAACATTAACAGAGGAACACCCGAGTTCCACTCCTTGAGGCATGCTGAATTGGGATGCCCCACTGTGTAAAATCGCCCAGAAGCTCCATTTCACTCACCTTGTCCCTAAACCCTTGCCGCGTCTCTGCAACGCGGCCACATCCCGGCTCACCTCCCTGAATGGGTGGCACAGGCATGCGACGGAGGTGAGCGGAGGATGTGCACACTCGGCTCCCTTCAGTGCTACACGGCTACTTAGCCATCAACGGAGCCAAAGGGAGCAGAGTAAAGGGGGCGCACATCAACTGATTGGTTGAATGGGGCCGCTCAGCCAATCAGCGCACTCGCTCTCAGTCTGCACCATGGGAGCGACAGTAAGGTGAGTGACCTAGGGGCATACACACACAGAATGAGAGGAACAACACCCCAAAAAGTGAAAATCTGGTGTGCTGTTACTCTTTAACTAGCATTTTTTTTACAGAACCAGTTTGCAGTGCCTGCAATCTATTGCTATCAGCAACCGTACACCAAGATCTACAGGAAGACAGAAGTCAGTCCGGTACACACAGAACACTGCTGCTGGGCACATGTAAGTGTGAATGAGCTCCCTCACCTCAGCAGTGGCCATAGTGGCAGTGTTCTGTGTGTACAGGGCTCACTTTTCTCTTCTTGTAGATCTTGGTGAATGAATAGACTTGGCTACTAAGAGAAACAGATCGCAGCTAATGAAAATTGCTTCTAAAAACAGACATTTGCTAACATAAAAAAAATAGTGCTAGGTCAGCTCAGCACCTTAAGGACATCCTTTTGGCACACAAAATATGCACTTTCAAAAATGGTACTGAAAGTGGACTTTCCCTTTAAGGACTGTGGGTGCCATAAGGATTGGGAAGTGGTGACCAGCACAGAACTTGGGCCTGCCCCCACCTGGTCCTACTGACACCCATAGGATTTTGGTTGATAATATTTCTGTGTGGTCACTGCAGACATTAATTAAACCGAACCTTCACCCTGAATAAGAGTCTATCTTGTATGTTTTCCCCACCCAGTACATACACATTGCCCACATTATTGCCTACATCCTACCTGCACCTAGTGCATTTTTTGAGTCTTTAAACATCCAAGATGGCCCATGGAGTCTCAGACTGCCGGCAAACAGGAAGTGTCTTCTGACTATGCCGCTCTGCATTCTGGGATTGCTGTCCTTTTCCTGACCCCAGCTCTGCTCTCTCTGTGCAAAGCACAGCTATAACCCGCCCTCCCCTAAACCTTTCCACCATCTCCTCTTCTCAATATGTGATGTTTCTGAAGCAAGATGTCGGTGCCAGTATTCTAGAGTCCTGAACAGAGTTGCAGCCCAGCGGGGGAAATAATAATAAGTGAGCAAATCTCTAATTGGGGTGCCCCAGGAGAAAGGACCAAAACCCAGGATAGTCAACCCAGGATGCGGATGCCAGCGTGCTTGTATCCACTCGTAATAAAGGAGGAGCTCCTGGATGAAGGGAGTCGAGCGGATCCGAGCGTTCATTGGACAAGCGACCGCACATGCACTGTAGGACCGGGAAGAGGTGCATTTGTTCGGGGAACCCGGGGGGGGGGGTTCACATAGCGATCGGGGGTGCCCCAGGGTCAAGGACCAAAATCCTGGGTTTTGGTCCAGTTTAAACAGGCGTTTAAATACCAGTGCGGATGTGGAGAGCTTGCACTTACGGGCTGCCGATAGTAATCTATGCCTGCTTTCACGTGTACTTCGTAAAGATCGAAAGCCCTGTCAGCAGCATCCTGAGGGTGCAGCGCTAGCGATCCCCCTCCATGTGAGTGGAGAGCACTAGCGATCAACGCCCTTGGGGCGCTCATCCAAAAGCGCAAGTGCTCCTCACTACAGTAGTTATTTGAATATGCAGATATTCCATAGAGAGATGTGTCACATAGCTGATTTGTTTTTTTACAGTGTGCTCAAAATGTGCAATGGAGGGAGCTGATCTGTTCCACTGCATCTGGAGCTGTACGGAAATACAACTATGGACACAAATGGATCTCAGTCTCCAGAGACAGTTAAACATAACATATTAAATTCACTCTGGAATAGGGGATATTTAATATTTTGTCAGAACCAGACAAAATGCATTTGGGTGAGAGAAAGGAATTTCTATTGAATATTTGCACAGCAGCAACTAGCTAGCTAAACTGGTTCTAAAATAAAATCATAACATCCTATCAGCCTGACTGAATAAAAATGCATTTCAAAATGGAGTAGGTGGAAACCACATTAAAATATATAATATAGGTATATATATATATATATATATATATATATATATATATATATATACTGGATGGTGAAAATAAATGAAAATAACATTCTGCAAAGTTTTCTCCTGTGAGTAATAAAATCAAGGGGTGACAGGTTTTTAAGTGTTCCATTTCACTTTTACAAGGGTAATATGCCTCATTCAAATGCCTTTAAATCATAAATCAGATTTCTCAGGTGGGGACACCTGTCCATTGATTGGTTGTGGGTGATCACATAGAGCAGCAGATTGACAGCTGGCTCCAATGGAAATCGGAAACAGTATATGTACATGGCTGCCAGGGGATGAAGTTTGGGGGAGACACAGCTGGACATCCCAAATCAGGATTCGCCCATACTGTTTTCTTTTTAACCATTTAATATTTTTGATTTCAATGTACAAGTTAAAGTGGACCAAAACCCAATCTATAAGATTCCCAGGCCAACAATTCCCTCCCACTGGGGCTTCCAAAATCGGGATGCCCCGCTGTGTGAAACCCCCCAGGTCGTCCCATAAACTTACCTTGATTCCCGGTCCATCGACGCATGCGCGAGCCGCGGCCACATCCCCGCTCTCCCTCTAGCAGGGCGCGTGCCCGCAGCAGCCATTTGTGAATGGCCGGCACAGGCATGTTCCATGTTAGAGGGTAGCGGGGGATCGGGAAGAGGTGAGTTGCTTTCGGCGATCTGGGGGTTTCACACAGTGGGGCACCTCCGATCGGGGTGCCCCGGGGACAAGGACCAAACTCAGGATAGTCAAAATCCTGGGTTTTGGTCCACTTTAAATGATTTGCCTTGTACTGTTGACCCCAGTATGTAACTCACATATGTACTGGAGCAGACTGTTCTCCGGGGCTAAACTGCTATTGTTGTCCTATAATATAACTCTCTAGCTTCTGAGAATGCTGTAAACAATTTGCCCCCAGGCACACAGGAGTATTATGTTTTTTTACCGTGAAGACCTTTGTCCTCCATTTCTGGTACTTCTTTTTGTTTTTAGCCCTATTATTTCCGTATAGCACAGTGGGAGTCATCAGGTATTTACTGGCACTTATTTTGTGGATAAATATAGTCTCACTTTGTCATTCCATTCTATAATTAGTTGGGGAATGTATAAGTTAATTTTAGAATCTGGACATCTTTTATTTTTAGAATTCTGATAAACTAGATCTAATAGAAATGAAATTTGCTGATTACTTGGCAGTCCTTGTACAAGGAAAAAGAGGCAGGGGACAGATGATTCCTTTAAGGCATCTAAATAGTATTTACACAAATCAAACATTTTCAAACATGTCAACTGACAAAATTCCGGCGAGACAGGCAAGTGGGTAATAGTTATTTTGGCTCTGAATAAGGTAATAGGGGGCAGAGTCACAGAGAGGGTCTACCTGCACCCCCCACCTCCATGTTAGCAGCCTTCATTTAAACCGGACCTTCAGCATAATTGAGTGAAAAGCCCAAACCCTTAAAAAACCATATCCCAGCATCTAAAATTAATATATTTTAAGTCACTTACTTATTATCCTTTCCCTACTGGGCTGCAAATCTCTTCAGGACTCTAGGATACGTGTGCCGCCATCTTGCCTCAGAAGCATCACATATTGAGGAAAGGAGATGGGGTGGGTAAAAGTGCAGGGGTGTGTTATAGCTGTTCTTTGCACAAACAGAGCAGAACTGGGGTCAGAAAAAGGACAGCAATCCCAGAATGCGGAGCAGGACAGTTAGACTTCCTTTCTGTAGGCAGCCTGAAATGACAAGTGGGAAATTGTAGGTTGATGATGATGATGACAGCAAGCAACTGAGTGGGTGACAAGGTGGCAATGACCAGCATAGAGTGGGCAGAAAGTAATAATGTCAGGAAAAATTAGTGGACACAACTGTGTGATCTAAACACAAGGAATGGGCACCAATTAAGAGATGGCAAGAGATGGAGTTGAGTGGAAGGACAGTGGTGACTGGGAGACAGTAAAGTGGATAGATAGTGATGAGGAGGGGGCAGATGTCAATGACATACTGTGATTGCATAGACTGTTGAATATACAACAGCCTTAGCATAGTATGTGATCTGCATCTATATTGATAGATTAATGCAGTTACATTTATGACAGTAGATGGCACTGTTACATATATCTATGTGTACACTCTGTTGTACACTCTCTTCTGTATGTTGTGTTTCCTGTACACTGAGATGATCTCTATGACTTCTTTTTCCTGTCTATGTTATCAACCATGTAAGATCATCTTCTTTTGCACTCCTGTTACAGTAAAGTCAGTTCCTGTTACACCACAAATGTCTATCTGAATTTGACTTTGCACCCAGTACTCACACTCTGCAACATAAACAGATGATGAGGGGCAACCCAGTGGGAGGACAGCAATGGTAGGGATGTGAGCACATGGTTATAACAGGGGTAGACAGTAATGGGGAGGAGATGAAAAGGTACTAAAAAAACAGATGATAACAATGATGGGACAATTACAGACAGATTAAAGGGGGAAGTGTTCCTTTGGGATGAATGACTAACATGGTTTTGAAAATGTGGTTGACAGAGCAGATGACTGTGATGCCAGAGTTAGAAGATGCCAGTAATAATACAATTCTGTGAAACTCACCTGTAGAATTGTTTTTGAATATATCCAGTCCAGGTCGTCCTAGAAGTGACAGTTGGGTAATTCACCTCCAGGTGGCGCTTGACTGCAGGATCAAAAGCTGTAGCTCCTCCCGGCCCCCTATAAAAGCAGGTGTCTCAGATGATTCCCCAGTGGTTAAACAGCAGTAAGAAAAAGAGACAAGTCGGGAGGCCAAACAACTATGTTACTTCACATAGTTTTGTTGGAGAGAGTACATGCTGACGCTAAGGACAACGGTCCAATACAAAAATGGCAATCACCATAACAGGCAACCAGAGATAATGAATAAGGGAGGGGTGGCGACCTGGACTGGATATTTTCAAAAACAATTCTACAGGTGAGTTTCACAGAATTGTATTTTTCACTATTTCCAGTCCAGGTCATCCCAGAAGTGATGACAGTTGGGACATCCAAAAGCAGTGTCCATTAGGGCGGGATCCCCAACGTTGAAAAGAATGTAGTTAATTTTACTACCACCTGAAGCACCTTTCGGCCAAAGACAGCATCAGCTGAGGCCTTAACATCAACTTTGTAAAACCTTGAAAAGGTATGAACAGAAGACCAAGTGGCGGCCTTACAAACTTGTTCAACAGAGGCCTGATGCTGAAAAGGCCAGGAAGCACCAATAGCTCTAGTAGAATGAGCTGTACACGAAAAGGGGGTTCCTTCCCCTTGGCAGAATATGCTTGCACCACCGCCTGTCTGATCCACTTACTTAGAGTGGACTTGGCAGGTGGCAAGCCCTTCCTAGAACCCTCGAAGAGGACAAAAAGACAATCCGACTTCCTGAAGGACTCGCAACCAGGTAGTACTTAATGGCTCTGACCACATCCAGGGAATGGAGGGTCCTTTCCTTAGAGTTAGTCGGTGCTGGACACAAGGAAGGCAAGACAACTTCCTCATTAAGGTGAAAGGGAGAAACAACCTTAGGCAAAAAATCAGGTTTAAAGCAAAACACCACCTTACCCTTATGCCGCTCAAATTAAGGAGGCTTCATAAAAAGCGCGGCCAGCTCTGACACGCGACGCACCGAGGTGATAGCTACCAAAAAGACCATCTTTAGGGTCAGAATAGACAATGCAGCATCACACAAAGGCTCAAAGGGTGGACCCTGGAGAGCAGAAAGCACCAAATTCAAGTCCCACACCGGTAATACAGGCTTACGCGGTGGACGTACATGGGTAACTCCTTGGAAAAAAGTCTTGATCAGTCTATGATTGGCAAAGGATCTTTGGAAAAAGATGACCAAGGCCGAGACCTGGCCCTTGAGGGTGCTCAGCTGGAGACCCAAGTCTAAGCCGTGTTGCAAAAACTCCAAAATCCTAAAGATAGAGAAAGTGGGACAAGGAAGGCTTTAGGATTCACACCAGGCAATGTAGGCATACCAAACTCGGTAGTATATCATGGAAGAAGACTTCTTCTGCGCCTGAATCATGGTCTGAACAACCGTGACTGACAGCCCCTTTCCGGATTGAGGTTTCAATAGCCAGGCCGTCAAAGCCAGCGTCTGTAAATTAGGGTGCCGCAGCGACCCCTGAGTGAGAAGCCCTGGTCGTCGGGCATGACGTAGCGATCGACTGACATCTGAACTATGTCCGCGAACCAACTCCTCCTCGGCCAGCGAGGAGCCACCAGGATGGTTGGTACCCCCTCCTGGGCTATCTTGCGCAACACTCGGCCCAGAAGTGGAAACGGAGGGAATGCATAAAGGAGCCTGAACTCCGTCCAAGGAATCGATAGAGTGTCTGTGACAAATGCCAGAGGATCTCTTGACAGGGAGCCGAATCTCGGGAGCTTGTGATTGTGTCTGGACGCAAACAGGTCCACATCCGGCTGACCCCAACGGAGAAACAGAGCGTGAAGATGTTGTTGCTGAGAGACCATTCCCCCAGGTGTGAGGCATTCCTGCTCAGGGTTTCTGACTCCTGGTTCTCTATCCCAGGAATGTAAACCGCTGAGATGCAGGGAACATTCTCCTCTGCCCAGGTCACCTCCTTGAGGGCTCGCTTGCTCCGAGTCCCGCCTTGGTCATTTATGTAGGCAACCGGCGTCTGATTGTCCGAGCGAACCTGGATCGCACGACCCCTTAAATGGGGAGTCAAGTGAAGAAGCACCAACCGGATCGCTCTCAATTCCAAAATTTTTATGGGCAAGTGGGCCTCCTGCGGCCCCCACTGACCCTGAATTTTCTGCTTCAGCCAAAAGCCTCCCCAGCCGGTTAGGCTGGCATCCATGGTGACAACTTGCCTACCAGCAGATTTCTGGAGTCCAGCCACTACAAGAGGGACTGCCTGGCCGGGGTAGACAGTGAAAACTCCTGTTACAGTGACTCCTGCGTCCGATCCCAACCGGTCAACAGATTTAACTGAAGAGATCTCATGTGGAACTGAGCAAAGGGGAACTGCCTTGAAGCATGACACCATAAGGCCCACCAGTTCATCCCCAGACGGACAGATGGCTGCTGACAAGACAGCAAGGCCTGTACCTGCGTCTGAAGACCCACCACCTTCTGCAGTGGCAGGAATACCTTGGCCTGAGAGGTGTCCAACGTCATGCCCAGAAAAGACCTCACCATCGAGGGAGTGATTGAAGACTTGGGGTAATTGACTACCCAACCGAAATCCTCGAGAGTGGACAACAGGTGTCACTCTTGGCCTGTTGCAGAGACTGAGCCGCAATCAGTAAATTGTCCAGATAAGGCAGCACGCGAATGACCTGGATTCTCAGGATAGCCATGACGCCCGCCGGCACCTTGGTGAACACACGGCAACGCCACAAACTGGTAGTGCTGATCCTACACCGCAAACCTCAGGAATTTCTGATGTGCAGATATCCTTGATATCAAGTCGCCGGGTCGAAGCAAGCGCCCTGCGGACTGTAAGTTCTCCATGCGGAAATGTCTGACTCTGACAAACCTGTTGAGACCCTTCAGGTCCAGGAGGGGTCTCAGCGTTCTGTCCTTCTTGGGCACTGTGAACAGATTGGAAAAAAAACCCTGACCCCGTTCCTGCCGAGGCACGGAACAAATCACACCTGACAGCAGAAGGTGTTGGACGGCCGTTCGCAGGCCGTGTGCTGTCAAAGGGTTCTAGGAAATCCGAGACTGAAGAAATCTCGAGGGCGGCCACACTGCTACCTCTATTTTGTAACCGGAGGAAACCACCTCCTGAATCCACCGATCCGAGACGTGCTGTCTCCAGACGTGAGCAAATAGCAGAAGCCATCCCCCCACCCGAATGGCTGAGGCGCCTCCTCATGCCTGAGGGGCCTTGGCGGGGGGCTTAGACTTGGATCCCCAGGAGGGATTGGGTTGACCGCGGGACCTACCTCGTCCCCAGGAATCTCGTTGAGAGCCCGAAAATGAAGAGCCTCTTCCTCCTCGAAAGGAGCGATAGGCAGATGAGCCCCGAAAGGGCCGCGTAGGCTTCCGACGCTGAGGAAGTCTACCGTCCTTGGCCTGGAGGTCCAGGCGCTCCCCAAACAGCCTGGGACCCACGAAGGGGATACTAGTGAGCGACTTTTTGGCCGTGGCATCAGCTGACCATTGCCGCAACCAGAGCGAGCGGCGAACAGCGACCAGCAGGGCCGAGACCCTGGCACCAAGCTGGACACTATCGTCCATGGCAGAGACAACGAAGGCAATAAACTCCACACAAGCCTTGAGGTCCTTGTACTCCTCAGCCCGCTTGCGAGACTTAGCAATCTCCACAAGGCATCTCACCTTCTTCCTAATGGCCAGGGAGACAATAACCGCGGCACACAAGGGGCGGAACCAAGCACCGGCAAAGGTGAATGCATGACATGAATGGATTTGGCCCACCAACATGTTCTGGGGGGACACCTAGGCCAGCAGAAAACTCTGGACCAAATTTTACAACGTTTCTACTGGCCCAGTGTGTACAAGGAGGTGGAGAGATATTGTGAGTCTTGCCCAACATATGTCAGATGACCAGCCCCCAGCCTCATGACCGTGGTCCCCTAGTTCCTCTCCCAGTTATTGAGGTACCCTTTGAGCGGATTGCCATGGATCTGGTGGGTCCAGTGCCAAAATCCGCTAGAGGGCACCAACATATTCTGGTGGTCTTGGACTATGCCACCCGGTACCCCAAGGCCATACCCCTGCGACACACCTCAGCCAAGCTCATTGCTAAGGAGCTTATGGAAATGTTTTCCCGAGTAGGCCTGCCTAAAGAGGTCCTGACCGATCAAGGTACCCCGTTTATGTCTAAAGTAATGAAAGAGCTCTGTAAATTGTTGCAGGTGAAACAATTGCGGATATCCGTTTACCACCCGCAAACAGACGGCCTGGTAGAAAGGTTTAACCAAACTTTGAAAATCATGTTAAAACGGGTGGTCGCCAAGGATGGGAAGAATTGGGACTTGCTGCTGCCCTACCTGATGTTCGCAGTGCGAGAGGTGCCCCAGTCCTCTACGGGGTTCTCGCCCTTTGAACTCCTAAACGGACGGCATCCACAGGGCCTGTTGGATATAGCCAAGGAGGCTTGGGAACAGCAACCCACACCCCACAAAAGTGTGGTAGAGTACGTTACTCGCCTACAGGAACGGATAGAGATCGTGTTGGCTGGTGAGGGAACATATGGAGGCAGCGCAGAGGGTCCAAAGCAGGATTTATAACCGGCAAGCCAGGGTACGGAACTTTAACCCAGGCGACAGGGTTGTGGTTCTGGTACCCACAGTGGACAGTACATTTCTGGCTAGGTGGCAGGGTCCCTACGAGGTGATTGGGAAAGTTGGGGAAGTGACTTACAAGGTACATCAGCCCGGGCGGAGAAAGCCAGAGTAGGTGTACCATGTAAACCTGCTGAAGCTGTGGAAGGAGAGGGAGATCCCTGTGGGTGACAGTCCCCGACCAGGTATGTTAGGGGTGGAGCTTCCCGTCCCTCGGTCTGCTGTTAGAGAAGCGGTAGTTGAGGTGAAAGCTGGCAACAACCTCTCCTCTAAACAGACCCAGGAAGCCAGGGAGTTTGTCAGCAGAAACACGGATGTGTTTTCAGATCTCCCTGGGCGCACTTCTGTTATCCAACATGACATTGTCATGGAGCCTCAGGTTAAGATCCAGTTGAAGCCTTACCGGGTAACTGAGTCCCGCCGACAAGCTATTGCGGAAGAATTGCAGCAAATGCTCCGGTTAGACGTGGTTGAAGAATCAAAGAGCGAGTGGGCCAGCCCAATAGTCTTGATTCCCAAGCCCGATGGTACGTTGCGGTTTTGTAACGATTTCCGCAAACTTAATGACATTTCTAAGTTTGATGCCTACCTTATGCCCCGAGTAGACGAGCTTATTGAGAAGCTAGGCCAAGCCAGGTATTTTTCTGTTTTGGACCTCACAAAAGGGTACTGGCAGGTACCCTTGACTGAGGCTTCCAAGGAGAAAACAGCCTTTATCAAACCAGAGGGACTGTTCCAGTACAAGGTTTTACCCTTTGGTTTACATGGCGCTCCCGCTACGTTCACACATTGTCGGTATGCTTCGGCCTATCTGGACGATATAATTATCCATAGTACGGAATGGGAAAGTCACCTGCCCAAAGTCCAGGCCGTAGTGGATTCCCTCAGGAAGGCTGGTTTGATGGCAAACCCGAAAAAATGTGCCTTAGGCTTAGAAGAGACGAAATACCTGGGCTATGTGATTGGGCGAGGAGTGGTCAAGCCCCAGGTTAACAAAATAGAAGCCATCTGTAGCTGGCCACGTCCTAACTCTACCCGCCAAGTGAAGTCATTTCTGGGGTTGGTGGGGTATTACATGAGGTTCATTTGCAATTTTGCCACCATAGCGGCACCATTGACAGACCTGTTAAAGGGACGCAAGTCTGTCATGGTGATATGGAATGAACAGGCCGAAAAAGCGTTCTCCGCTTTGAAGTCTGCCCTGTGTGGGTCTCCGGTATTGGTGACACCCGACTTTAAGAGGGAGTTTATAGTGCAGACCGATGCCTCCGAGGTAGGTCTCGGTGCTGTACTGTCTCAGGAAGTCAACGGTGAAGAACACCCCGTTGTCTACGTGAGTCGCAAATTGACACCTGCGGAGACCTGGTATAGCATCGTGGAGAGAGAGTGTTTGGTCATTAAGTGGGCCCTTGAGTCTCTTCGCTACTACTTGCTGGGGAGAAGTTTCCGTCTGATTACGGACCATTCTCCCCTCAAGTGGATGTGCCAGGCTAAGGACAGGAATGCCAGGGTCACCCGGTGGTTCCTGTCCTTGCAAATTTTCAAGTTCTCCGTAGAGCACAGAGCGGGACGGTTGTTGGATAATGCGGATGCCCTGTCCCGGGCACACTGTTTGTCGTGTGTCCACCCCCTCAGGGTTGAACAAAGGGGGGGGGGGGGTATGTGGTAAGGTGTAAGGTGCAAGGGGCCGTCATTGACGGAAGGTATGTGGCACCAAGGTACCTGGCCTTGGTGCAGTAAAACCGTGTGTTTTGTTTCCCAGGATCAGCTGCTAATGGCAGTCTGGTGCTGAAGTTAGTATAGCTGAAAGGCTAACCCGGGATGGCTTTACTAGGATGGAGTAGAGCAGGGTGGGACTCCATCCCACTACCCAGGTCCGGGTTTTACAGGCCGCATAAATAGCCTAGGGAATCAGCTGTGCACTGTCTGTGACTGGAGCTCACTTGTGGGGTGAGACTCTGTGAGCCTGGCTGAAAACTCCTATGCAGGTGGTTTCATGCGGACCCAAGGTGGATTCGGTTGCAAAGCAGCAACTTTGCCCAAGGACTAAAAACTCTGTTTGCCTGTCTGATTGACTTATGCTGCATTTTCCTGAAAAGCTGATGTAACCCGAAAGGGCATATGCTTTTATGGATTTTGGTGTGAATAAACACGGACTTTAAGTTTAACTTTTCGCCTCTGAGCCTCTATACTGCAAACATCCTGTTGTCTACCAGAGCTAATCATCACAGTAGGTAGACAATGATGGAAGTGACCAAGTTGGTAGGCGACACTGGGGCGTGGCTGGGTAGGCAGTGATGAGAAGCACACTGATGGAGGTTAGTCGACTACCAAGTGGCAGGATGGCAATAGCATAAAAGCAACTGTGGGCAAACAGGAACAATAGGAAGTAACTGAGTTTGGATATGGTGGATGATGGGTGGCAGCCAAGTGGACAGACAGTGATGGACGGGTGAATGGCAATAGTAGGAGGCAATTGAGTGGGTTGACTGAGGGAGATGAGTTAGTAGGCTGTTTTGATTAATTTTCTGATGACAATGGCTGGGGTGACTTGGGTCATAATGCATACTTTCCAACTTTTGAGGGTGGGAAAATTGTTAAATATAGCCACACCCCATCATTGACAGATAGGGAGGAGATAGGTTGTAATAGTTACAACAATGTGAACACTTTGAATAGGCAAATTAATCATGGGCTCTAAAGCCAAACAGTCCCTCCAAATCAGGGACAGTTGGGATGTATAATGACAGGACAACTGAGCAGACGGCAAGTGATGGTGGACGGTAACCATTTGAGTGGGGTGCAGGGAGCTATCATGTGGGAGTACAGGAGGACAGAGATGACAGTTGAAGATATAGGGGCCAAATGGATGAATGGTAATAGCAGATGGCAACCTGCTGGTGTGGTGGTGGTGATGCTGAAGTTGATCAAGTGGGCAGAAAGAAATGTAAGTGGGCAGATGGCAATGAAGGTGAGTGATAATCTGGAAGGACTGGGATGACAGGGTGCAACTGAAGTGTGCAGAAAATGATGACAGAGAACAAATTCACTTATGACAAAAACTGAACATCGAGACTGAATAGGCAGACAACAGTGAGTTGTATATTGATGACAGGGGCAGGACTGTTATGGTGGGCTGAGTGCATAGCAATGAAAGGAGAATGTGCAATTGTGATGATATTTTGATGACATGATGATGACAGAGTGGGAAAATGATGGGAGCTGACCAAATGGATGTAGAGTGATAACGGTTTGTGAATGAGCAGCTAAAAAAATATATAGAGAATAAAATAAAACTAGACTGTTAGACCAAAATCCCTCTGCTCCTGTTCAGTAGCTGCTGCCTAGAAAGCCAATGGCCAACTACTCTGGTCACATGGCTGGCCCAGATTTTTTTTTTAATTGAATTTATATATTTTCTTTACATAACAGTACAGGGTCTTACAGGCAGCAAGCCCGAAGGTCAATTATTAAGCAGTAATAAAGCAATAGTAACATTGAAACTGGACCTTCACCCTGAAAAAGAGTCTATTTTGTATGTTTCCCCCACCCTGTACATACAGATTGCTCACATTAAAAAATCATCCTACCTACATCTACTGCATTTTATCTTTAAACATCCAAGATGGCGGCCCACGGAGTCTTAGGCTGCCTGTGCTACTCTGTATTCTGGGGTTGCTGACCTTTTCTTGACCCTGGTTCTGCTCTGTCTGTGCAAAGCACAGATATAAACCACCCCCCTGTACTTTTGCCCTCTCTCCTCAGTATGCGATGCCTTTGAGGCAAGATGGCGGCGCCCGTATCCTAGAGTCCTGAACACAGTTGCAGTGTGACACAAGTGACGAAAAATGTAAAATATATTCATATTAGATGCTGGGGAATAGTTTTCAGCTTATCATTAAATGATGCTGAAGGTCTGGTTTAAGTCATATCAAAGTGGAACATTGTATTATTAACCATTATTACTTCTTATTATAGCTTTACCAATGATTGCGGTAAGATATTGCCAACCACGACAAATAGCGAATGAAAAAGAGGAGAGAAAGAAGGAGAAAAGGAAAAGAGAGAAAGAAAAGAAAAACAAAACAAAATGTGCAAATTCGGCATATGAAAGTTTAACTTCAGATCTAGTCCTGTGCTGCATTGTTATGAATCTTACTTACAGCCTGATTCATGTACCTTAACCCTCCTGTACCCAAGTGTAGGTACTGCATGGGTACATACTGGTCCCCAAATCAGGACTCATATTTATCAGATTCTTTTTGTTATAGCTTTTAGGGTGGTCATCTTCTGTGAATGTAATCCTTAGTTTCCTATGAAGCAGTATGTGGGAGCTAGAAATTACCACCAATCACCTCCACTGTTATCTACAGCAATGAATAGTGGACAACTACAAATTTCAAGCTCAGCTGATGATTATTGCTGGACGTTGTCAGACAATAATAAGAACTTTACTATCCTCTACTACTGGGGTGGCCGCTGATTGGCTAATTTCAAGAATGCTGGCTGTGGTAACCAGCATCCCTGGTATCCCTGCAGTCTGGGAAGCGCTCCGCCCTCAGCCCATTTGAACGGCTGGGCACAGGATCATTCCTGAGCTACAGGGAAGCCCTGGGTGTGGCCCCGGCAAAGACAGCGTTATGGGGGCCACTGGTAAAGATGAATTTACTGGCGACCCGGGGGTTCACATATTGGGGCATGCTGACTTTGGATGACCCAGGGGCAGGCTAGCGGCCAGCCATGGGGTCTTTCAAACTACAGGGCACCTGTGTAAGTCTCTTGAGCAGCGTTAAATTGAAACTTATTAGATAGAGCACTGCCTGAATAATACAGAAAATATTCTGTGTAAATGTATTACAATCTGTTCTAAATGCCTGGACGTAACTACAGGGGGAGCAGGAGTCGCTACCGCATCGGCAGGGGGGCCCTATCTCTGCCATTATTTGTACTCACAAGGTACCATTTGACATTACAGTCTTGAGTAATCTAATTTTATCCAGTTCTGTTAAAATCACTGGAAGAGGGTTTCTTCGCCACTTAGTAGTCTCAGTAAATTTAAATAAATATATAAATAAATAAATATATATGTGTGTGTGTGTGTGTGTGTGTTATAGAGAGAAAGACCCAGAACTGCTGCTACTGCAGTTTTGTGGCCACGGTACTGCCACCCAAATAGTGAGAATTCCAGTAAAGGGCAGACAGAAGAATTCAGGGAAATTGGCATCAACTTTCTCTGCACAAAAATTCCAGTACAGTTACTCATTCCCCGACAAATGTGCAATACAAAGCAATATATGCATAGCATCGGAGACCTCTAAATCCAACTTCTAAATCCCTGCCAGCTTTTTCTAGTTTTGAAGGGTGTTCATGTGGGAACCTGTGAAGACCAGAAAGCTGCCCACATTTATTTAAATGAAGTAACAGCATAAAAGAGGGATCTAATTATGAGCTCTCACACCCAGAAAACATTGTAGCTATGAAACATTCTTTGTTATGCTATACAAAGACAACAATCAAGCAAGCATCCAGCAATACACGCTTCTAATTGATGTGCACTCCATAGCAGCTAGATTAGTCCATAAACCGTTATAAATACCAAAATGACCTTTTAGAGTGTCTTCTGATAACAGATGATGGGCAGAGGACAGGGTACCAAGCCACAATAAGTTGAAAAACACAGTCAAGCAAAAGTCTTCAAAAGTCACAAATACACTGCCATGTACAAATTATTGTGGGTACCTTGGGGGTAAAGTTTTGAACATTGCACTAGAGAAAAGACATTAAAGATAATACAATGAAAAGGGGTAACTTGATATATATATATTGTATATAAAAAGTCTCCCCACAATGAAAGGTTTAGTGAAATTGAGGTACGTTACAAAACTCGTTATAAATAGGGTTAAGCAAGCCCAAGCTGCAGAGTTCATGTTCGTAATGAACATTGTGAGCTTGGGCCCCCGAACCCAAACACGGACAAAGTACGTACCGGGAATTCAGCGTTCGGCTCTAACCCGGAAAAGCTGGTTGATGGTCTGCTGACCATCTCGCTGTGCCCCCGCCCCCCAACCAATCAGGAAGGGGAGAAGGCGAGGCCAGGTGGCGACGAAGGATGGCCGCAAGCTGTGATGACAGCTCCCAGCCCAGCCACCAAGCAGGCGGGCGCACACAGCGCTGCCTGCTATAGAGGATGGAGCCTCTGCCAAAAAATGCCAAAAGAATTACCAAACAAAGTAAACCTGCAGGCAGTTTCAATGTTAAATTGAATGTCGTTAAAAGTGACATTCAGTAAAACACTGAAAACTGAAAACAAATTAAAAAATAAAAAGTCAGGCTATTATGCGTTAGATAAAAATTGTATCTAATGAAAAATGCCCAAGAGAATTACCCAAAAATATTAAAAAACAAACCCACAGACAGTTTCATGTTAAATTGAATGCAAAATTGAAAACTTAAAAACATAGAATTAAAAAATAAAAAGGCAGGATATTCTTCGTTGAATAAAGGTTGTATCTAACGAGAAATGCCCAAAAAATCACCCAAAAATATTTAAAAAATAAACCCACAGGCAGTTACCTGCAGCGGAAACAAATTAAACACAGGAAAACTGTATTTTTATTTATTTATGTATTTAATTAACTTGTTTTTTTTTCTGTCATTATTCAGAGCACTTTCCCTACCCCATTTTGTGCAAGGCAATCTCCCTGGTGTCCCCACTCCCCCCCCCCCCCCCCCCCCCAAATTTGCAGCTCTCTAACCCTTACTACCCCATTGTACCCCCTTTTATTTTTAGGCCCCCAAGTTCAGGTCCCTATTGACTTCAATATGAATAAACATATCTCAGGCCAGTAAAAGAGCTAGAAAATAAAGTGTTTATTTCAGAAACAGTAAAATGATAAAATAGACATAACTCACATCATGGGGCAGAATGCCTTTATCCTAGCCATCCTATTTTCCGCAGAAGAGTCAGGCCCACTGTTAGTGGTGCAGGACATAAGACAGGTCCCCTAACCCCCCATATTGGTCATGGGAAGGGGGCACTGCATGCATATAAATGGGGGGGGCATATTTAGTTTTACTGGTGGGCCCCAGGCATCCCAGTCCGACACTGGGGATGACCCCACGCTTGATCCAACACCCGTTTTGTCAAAATGTTTAGAATAAGGTAGCCCGTGCCTTGGCAAAAGCCTCTTTCTCGATTCTACTGCATAACATTGTTCAGGCTTTGCCATATGTACAGGTTTCCTGTCTGATAGTAGAGGGGTAATATCCTTTCTAGGTTATGTCCATCATTTGACATGTTTGCTACATTTTTTGTCCTCTGATTTCTCTATTTAGTTTGTGTCAGAATAGTCTCCTAGAGCTGAGGTTTTGATGTGAACAGCCCCCAACCCTCATATATCTTTTGTTTGATGATACAACCAAGGTTCTCAATACAGTTGAGGTCAGGGAAGGATGGTTGCCACACCATGAGTTTCTGATTGACCAATTTTTCAATGGTACAAAAATAAGAAACTGTATATACTTTGCTGAGGCCATTTTCACACCTTCAGGTATTCCAGCTCTGGAAACCCTAGATGCTTTTTCAATTCTTTAGGGGCCATATATGTGAACCCTGGTCTCTGCTCTGCCAGGGCTGCCACCTGGTTTGAGAGTTTGTAGCTGCGTTTAGAAGCCATTCCCAGGATACTGGATGGAATGACCCAGGTTCAAGTCATTAATTTCGCAAAGGAATTTCTGGTTCAGTCAAAGATGAGTTGAATAGGTTTGGGTTCCCGAGGACACTTGAAGAGCTGATCGGGCTGGCAATTCAGATAGATCGATGTCTGCCGGAGACATCGTTCCACGCCAAAGGGTTCTCTCTCTCTCCTGAAGGGCTCCTCTGCAGCAGCCCCGAAACCCTTGCAAGCCAAAGCAGCATATCCTCCTGCACTGTGCTTGCTGTTCCTGCCACTCCGCTGATTCTCACCCCAGCTGTCTTATATGGGGGTGTGTGCTATGGCCGATCTCTCTGTCCCTCTGGGTTCCCTGTATGAAACCTCTGCTCAATACAATGATGCCTGCCATTTTCCCTCCATAAGGCTCCGAAATCTCAGCAGTTTCCTGTTGTTCCCCAAATGTATCTTATGCCCCCTGACTCATCCTAAAGGGGAACTCTAAACAGAGATCTGAATTAAATTCTCTTTTCTTTGTGGGCTTATACTTCCATAAAGTGACTAAAATGTGAATAGCAATACCTTTTACTGGACAATATCCACATAAATCCCTTTTTGATCACACAAATGTAGGTACATTTTGTAGGTGCTAAACATGGCGATGTTCTAATTGTTTTCCCTTTTTAATAATAAATAAAGCCTCAGGATTGAATTGATGGTCGGGATACGAGGGGAGACGCTGGAGGCAGAGGAAGAACAAAAATTCCCCCTTCCTTTCTGTGTTCAGAGCAAAGAGACCATGGGGGACTGGCACTGCATCAGGTAAGCTGCCAGGGAATTGATTTGATTAGTCAATCCCTTTAAGCAAAATGAATTATGATGCCAGTATGTACATTATTACCAGGAGGATCAGAGCAATAGAAACACACACTGTGCTAGTTTTTTTTTGCTTTGTTTGCTTAGCCATGATTCACTTATTTACACAGTGACTCTACAATATCTATCTATTTTCTGCAGTCATGTTTCCCAACACCGTTCTGCTTGGTTGAAGGCTGATTGATTCATTTGAATGTTTAAAGATCAGCTCTGGGGAAGAAAAATACCCCTCCTACCACCAAGTTCAGCTTCTGCTGGTAACAACAATCTATAACCCATCTGTAAAATGTGAGAATCCGTGGCATACCCAAACAATCTAAAAACGATTACACATCACAGTGGTATACAAAATATGTTCAAGAAATATTAATTTAATAAGATAAACCCTACACAAAACTAAATAAAACCCATAAAAATGTGGATCAACCACTACACATTCTGTCTCATTTCAAGCATTAATAAAGAATGCCGTGTATAGTTACATAGTTAATATGGTTGAAAAAAAGACACATGTCCATCAAGTTCAACCAAGGGTATAGGGGTAGGGGAAGTTATTTTTTTATTTTATACAGGAAGCTATTATTTTTTGTACTGATAACCACTAATAGTAACTGTTAATGTTATTTTCTTCTAAATAAGCATCTAATCCTTTTTGAAGCTGTCAGCGGTTGATGCTGTGACAAGCTTCTGTGGGAGGCTATTCCATAGATTTATAGTTCTTATGGTAAAAACCGGAGACTAAATTTCCTTTTTTCCAAATGAAGGCAGTGCCCCCTTGTCTTTAGAGAGGATTTTACATGAGATAGTGTTCCCCCATATTTTTTGTATGGGGCATTTATATATTTATACAAGTTAATCATGTCCCCCCTCAGCCGTCTCCTCTCAAGACTAAACAGATTTAATTCTCGTAATCTTTCCTCATAACTAAGATCCGTCATTCCTCTTATTAGTTTGGTGGCTCTCCTCTGCACCCTTTTCATAGTCAGTGCTTCCTTTCTATGAATGGGTGCCCAGAACTGGATGGCATATTCCAGGTGAGGGCGCACCAGTGCCTTGTAAAGAGGCAAAATTAGTCACCTATCCTGTGATTCCATGCCTCTTTTAATGCATGATAGTATCTTGGTGGCCTTGGAAGCAGCTACTTGGCATTGCATGCTGTTATTTAGTCTGTGATCTACCAGTACCCCCAGATCCTTCTCAACAAGTGACTCTCCCAGTTTCACTCACTGAGGACATATGTGGCCTTCAGGTTATTAGACCCCAAGTGCATGACTTTACATTTTTCCACATTGAACTTCATTTGCCAAGTTGATGCCCAGACACTTAAAGTGTCCAAGTCAGCCTGAAACTTGTGAACATCTTCAATAGACTGGACTGTGCTACATATCTTTGTGTCATCTGCAAAAATAGAGACAGTGCTTTTAATTTAATTTGAATAATAGTGGGCCCAGCACTGAACCCTGGGGTACATCGCTTACAACTGGTAACCATTCAGAGTAGGTATCATTAACCACAACTCTCTGCACACGATCCTTCAGCCAGTTTTCAATTCAGTTACAAACTGTGTTTTCTAATCCTGAAGATCTCAATTTCCCCAATAAGCGTTTATGGGGGACAGTGTCCAAAATCCAGAAAAACTATATCCACAGCCGTCCCTCTGTCAAGGCTTCTACTCACCTCCTCATAGAAGCCAATCAGGTTAGTCTGGCAGCTTCTGTCCTTAGTAAAACTGTGTTGGTTGTCACTTATAATATTATGGATAGTTACATATTCGTGTACGTTGTCCCTTAATAGCCCCTCAAGCAATTTCCCCACAATGGATGTTAAGCTAACAGGTCTGTAATTGCCCGTAGAAGACCTAGAGCCCTTTTTAACAATGGGCACCACATTTGCCTTGTGCCAGTCCCTTGGCACTATACCAGTTGCTAGTGAGTCTTTAAAGATCAACAACAGAGGTGATGAGATAACGGAACTGAGTTCTTTGAGGACTCTTGGGTGAAGTCCATCTGGTCCTCCAGTCTTATTCACATTTAAATTATTTAGTATTTCTTGATATCCACGTTTAGCTTGTTAATTATTATACTTGGGCTATTGCTATCAGTGGCATCTCCTGTGTTGGCTCCTTGCTCTTCTCTTGTGTACACAGAGCTAAAGAATCCATTTAACAGCTCCGCCTTATCTTCATCCCCAGTGACCATTTCCCGGTTTTCATTAATTAAGACACCTACATGTTCTGATTTAATTTTCTTCCAATTAATATATTTAAAAAAATTATTTAGGGTTTGTTTTGCTTTCTTTGGCCACATCTCTTTGATTTTGTGCTTTTGCCAACCTTATTTCTTTCTTATTATTATTATTATTATTATTATTATTATTGTTTATTTATATAGCGCCATCATCTTCCGTAGCGCTTTACAAAGTAGTAATTACAGACAGGGTAGAAACATACGGTACATATAATAATTCAAATGCAGTTTTACAGAGTTGACAATGGATATTCTAAATACAAGATACAATAGGGGAGAGAGCCCTGCCCTTGCGAGCTTACAGTCTAAAGGAAGAGGGGTGAAGACGAGGGGGAAGGATCACAAACAGTCAGTATTGAGCTTTGTGGCATGTGCCCTTTAGAAGATTGGTTAGGCCAGATTATATGCTTGTCTGAATAAGTGAGTTTTAAGGGCGCCTTTGAAGGTTTTGAGGGTTGTGGAGTGGCGGATTGGGTGCGGGAGGGCATTCCAGAAGATTGAGGTTGCACGTGAGAAGTCCTGGAGGCGGGCGTGAGAGGAGGTGACCAGGGTGGAGGACAGGAGTAGGTCGGCAGAGGAGCGGAGGCTGCGTCTAGGTTGATACTGTTGGATTAGAGATGAGATGTAGGGAGGGGCCTGGTTGGAGAGAGCTTTGTATGCAAGAGTTAGAGTTTTGAACAGGATTCGCTGAGGGACTGGCAGCCAGTGTAGGGATTGGCAGAGAGGTGCAGAATTAGAGTAGCGAGAGGAGAGATGGATGAGGCGCGCAGCAGAGTTCAGGATAGATTGGAGGGGTGCCAGTCTGTTAGTTGGTAAGCCACAAAGAAGGATGTTGCAGTAATCCAGTCGGGATATGACCAGGGCATGCACTAGCATTTTAGTGGTGTCAGGTGAGAGGAAAGGACGGATGCGGGAGATGTTTTTAAGTTGGAGGCGACAGGAGGTGGCCAGGGAGTGAATATGTGGTTTGAAAGAGAGGGCAGAGTCCAGAATGACTCCCAGGCACCGAGCTTGGGGAGTTGCTGTTATTGTGTAATTGTTGACAGAAATAGACGTGTTAGAGAGGGGAGGGGAGTTAGATGGTGGGAAAATGACCAGTTCTGTCTTGTCCATGTTTAGCTTGAGGTAGCGAGATGACATGAATGAAGAAATAGCTGAGAGGCAGTTGGGGAGGCGAGATAGTAGAGAGGAGAGATTGGGGCCTGAGAGATATTTCTATTACTTTCTTACTCATTTTATTTACTAGTTTATACCTTTCAAGTGTTACAGCTGAGAGTTCAGCCTTGTAATGTTTAAATGCCCTTTTTTTGTTCTTTATTGCCCTTTTAACTGCAGGTGTCAGCCATGAGGGGTTTAATTTTAGCCACTTATATTTGTTAACAGTAGGAATGCATTTTGCAACGTTGCTACTCACAATTGATTTAAAGCACTCCCATTTGGCATCTGTATCCTTATTCCTAAACAGATGCTCCCAGTCAATGTCCTGGAGTGCAGCTCTGAGCCTGGGGAAGTTGGCCTTACTAAAATTTGGCACAACTTAATTCCAGGCTAGGTCCGCCTAGAAAATATTTTTGGGCTCAAGGCTATAACCACACCAAAGAGTTATTGTGTTTTTCTATCTCAATTTATTTAGTACATTTATATACATATATGTAAAAGACCAATTGTTCACATCTATGGCCATATCTATAATTCATAGTATTCACAATATACATTACAATAATACATAAAAATCTTTCCTTGTTACAAAAATCAGCTCGCATAAATGTAAGATACACTGTGTCATCAATTTTTCAATGGGGCAGACATGTATCATGTTTCGCCTTACGTGGCTTCCTCAATGCCCTCTGTATGTAACAAGCAGATAGACATCCCACATTGTTAGTACATTGATTAGTAACAAATTAGTCAGTATTAGTAACAATTGATTACTTGGTATTTCGTGATCAGTACTAGTAACAGTTAGTTAATATTGGTGACTTCTAATATTGATGACTTCTAATTAGTTAATATTGGTGACTTCTTACTGAGTCATTTAAAAAAATTTACAATAGAGAGCATGACAATACCTGGTTCTGATGTTTTTCACATGTGATTATGATGTCCCACACATAAGTTGCATCTTTTCACAGGGTGAGCCAGTGGAGTGCGCTCTCCTGTTTATGAATTCCCAATTAAAAACACATATTGATGTCATCAAATAGTGACCTCATAATTGCTAATAAATCTAGTACCTGGTATGGTTGTGTTCTTTCTCTGGGTGATGCCACAGAGGGTAACTTTCAAATCAGGAAAGGTCCCATGCCCCCACCATGGACTCTGTATGTTTAGAACAAGAAAGGAAAGGGAAATCATTCCCAATTGTCTATGTGATTGTTGGAGCAGTTAACATGGGGCTGATTAGCTTATGGCTTACATGTGTATTAAAGATGAGTCCCTTGTTGGGCAGTCGCGGTGGCAGGCAAGTCCTAATGACCCTGGCGGGCGCAAGCATTCAAATGCGTTCCTTCTCGGGACCTCTACACCAGAGCCTCCTCTGCGTGGCCCCCCCCGTACTCAAGGCGTCTCTCCCGCGCTCCAAGCGTTGCCGCCGCGTCCAAAAACCGCCCACCGGTCACTTACCTGACAGCGCGCCAGCGACGCTCTATTATGCGTCCCAGCTGAGTGGGAACGCATCTGCCCCCACGTCCGGCTTCCGCCGGAAATGACGATGTGCGCATCCACGTGTGGGGCGCACTCACGTCAGAGCCGGATTCGCCAGGAGTGACAAGGCGCGTCACCACACGTGGAGCGCATAACTGTCCTCAGCCGGCTTCCGCCGGAAGTGACGGTGCGCACCACATCGTGGAGCGCACAAACGCCTAGAACCAGCTTCAGCCGGAAGTGTTTAGAGGGCAGGCGCCGCTGGTCCAGCTCCACCACTCGTTGCATTGTATAGGGGTGCCATCTTTCTGGAGACCTACTGCTCCAGCGTGAACTCCACGCCCTACACAGTAGCGGAGCCCACTCAAATCGGCAAAATTTATATAATATAAATGATGATATTATGATACAACACAGGGGATATTAATGATACAATAATATATTAAAGGGCAACAATTTAAATAAGTGCAAAAAGTGCCAACTAGCCTAATATAAAAAAATTTAAACTAGTTTTATGCGCATATTCATACTTCAATCAAACCATATCACTAATATAAAAATGACATGTGAATTCTCTGATCTTTATTGTAAACAAATACTAATAAATAACTATGAACCCAATAAATCTCTATAAATCACGAAATGCTTATCTCAATCTCAAATACATTTATAGAACACATGATGCCAAATACAGTATAATGACCCCCAGTGTGTGATAAGAAACAGGGTTTTTGGGGTCCATAACAGATGTAATTTTTATGTTGCCATCCATGATTCCATTGTGGATCCACAGCTGCGTCCCCGTTTTTTGGTCACCAGACACAGAAAGTCAGAAGGTGTCATTGGGACAAAACATGGTGATCAAAAACTACTTTTGGCTGTAGTTGGACTAGATATTCCAAAAACCTATACTGTATAGGTGTGGTTTGGGTGTGTGTCCACGTACCTAAGTCTTAAGCATGCAGAAGAAACTATAATCACAACAAATAAGTTCCTGTGTGCTTCATTTGTAGGGGGTTGAAACTTACTGAGTGTCTATGTTTAGTCTACTTTTAAAAAGAAATAAAGTTCTGGCAGATGACCAGCGTTCTAGCTAAGGAGTGGTGGTGGCAGACGCTGATTGTTTACTTTTTCTTTGTCCACAGGGTGTTACCTCTGCAACAGTCATTTGCTTTACAACAAAGGTAAGCGGTTATTCGAGGAACCTTCATGAATAGCCACACACACCCAAGTAACAGCTTTGGATGTCTATCAGCGTATGACTTATAAAGAAGTTTATGAGCTTTACAGTGGTGTAAGAAATGTGATGGGGCACTGGTGCGAACATTTAATGGGGCCCTTTCACAGCTCATTCTTTTAAAGTGGACCAACACCCAGGGGTAATCGGCCCGGGAATCATTCCCGGGCCGATCACCTCCCTCACCGCGGGGCATCCGAGATCGGGATGTCCCGTGGGGTGAAACCCCCTCCAAAAGCCCCAAAAAACCTTACCTCTAGCAGTGCGCGTGCCCGCGCCAGCCGTTTGTGAATGGCCGGCGCGGGCGCGCGCCCTGTAAGAGGGACGCGCGGGAGGTGGCGGCGGCGGCTTGTCCATCGCCGAAAAGGTACGTTTTTTGGGGGGGTTTCACACAGCGGGGCATCCTGATCTCGGATGCCCCGCTGAAGTGGACCAACACCCAGGATAGTGAAAATCCTGGGTGTTGGTCCACTTTAACTCAATTGGATGAAGCTAGACAACTAAAGACTGAAACAGCAAAGATGATTGGGGCTTCCTTTCTTTAAATAATGCCAAAAAAAGATTGAGGAACAACAATGGGCCTTCTGGGCCCAGGTTTGGTTGCATCCCCTGTACCCCCTCAAATTAGGTCCCTGGAGCTTTATGTCACAACTCTTAATATATAACCACAGCCATCCACTGCTGTTACAGAGGAGCAAGCCACCTTAAGGAGAGACCCCTGTTAAGCTTGAAGAGGAATATCGGTTTGTCCAGCCCTGGAGTATAAATAACTCCAGGGCCAGCTAATACCTTCTCACTGGTCCATCTGATTTGGGTGCCCCACATTGTAAAACCCCTGTGAATGCCACGCATACATATAGCTGGTGATCCCACTGTGTTTGCGTGGCCCATGGACGCATACCTGCCATACTTTCAACTAAGGACACATTTCTGAATGGCTAACATCAATATGCGGAGGATTGATTTATTGAATTGAAACTTGCCATCTGTAAGGCTGTTTTTAAATATTGAATGGAATAAAGTAAAAGTTTTAACTGAATGCTGGCTTTAATTGATACATTGAAGAATATGGGTGGAATTCCCGGCCGTGCAACAGGATCAATTGATGAGATGGGTTAGCTGATCTAAAATCTTTTCTACATGCGGAGGAGTGTGCTGATTGACTGCCCATTTGTGCATGTGCTGTGGGATCCCAGGAAAGGTGAATTTACTTGGGGATCCACACGGAAACACACAGCAGGGTATCCCTAATTGGGATGCCTGGCTGGAGAAGGACAACACTCAGGAGAGTGAAAATCAGGTATCAGGGGCCATAATGCTCCCTATTTAAGGGTAAAAGGTTAAGAATGCTTTCTTTTTGGACACATATAGACCAAGAATAACAAGTTATACTATTATTCCGTACCTTCTAACTTTTCAGGGTGGGAAAGAGGAACAGTTGTTAAATTAAGCCACGCCCCCTCATTGAGCATTGGATAGGAGATAGGTTGTAACAGTTAGAACAATATAAACACTTTGAATTGGCAAATGAATCATATACTGATGCAGTACTGTGTAGTACACCTCAAAGAGGGACACATGAGAACAAAGTGGGACATGGACCCAAAAGAGGGACAGTCCCTCCAAATCAGAGAGGTATGTTATTCTTGGCGAGTAGACAGTGTCAGGCAAATATCTCTCTCTCTCTCTCTCTCTCTCTCTCTCTCTATATATATATATATATATAATCAATTATAATTACAGGCATAAATCATTTTCCCAATTAATGGGTACCTGCTGTGGCAAATTTTCCTTCAGTCTCTCCGAATTTCGGATCTTGGTGTGGCTGCAGGCCTCTCAAGCACCATAAAAATACAATTCTGTGATTACTCACCTGTAGAATTGGTATTATATGTATACAGCACGTCCTGTTCCAGAATATTCCTTACTCCTGGGTAATACATCCACAAGATGGCACTGGACTGCAGAAAACAGCTTGTGGCTCCTCCCGGCCCTATATAAGTCCGGGACCTCCCACAAAATCCCCAGTATTGACAAGCAGTTAACAAGAAGCCGGGAGGAAAATAATAACAAGAACTCAAAATGAACAATCACCATACTTAGGTGACTAAGAATAATGATAACAAGGGCGGGGTGGAACAGGACATGCTGTATACATATAATACCAATTCTACAGGTGAGTAATCACAGAATTGTATTTTTCTAAGTATACAGCACGTCCTGTTCCAGAATATTCCTAACTCATGGGACATCCAATAGCAGTGTCTGTAAGGTAGGGTGGGATCCCCAAAAAGTAACAGCGGGCAGTTTAAACCACTGCCGCCTGCAGAACTTTGCGGCCAAAAGCAGCGTCAGCTGAGGCCCTAACATCAACCTTGCAAAACGTAGAAAAAGTATGAACAGAAGACCAGAAGTTACGGCCTTGCAAACCTGTTCAACAGAAGCCTGATGCTAAAAAGCCAAAGAGGCACCAATAGCATGAGTAGAATGAGCAGTAAGGCGGAAGGGAGGTTCCTTCCCCTTAGCAGAATAGGCTTGTATCACAGCCTGACGGATCCACTTGCTGATAGTGGACCAGACCCTTCTTAGGTCCAGATGGGAGCACAAAAAGAGCATCAGTCTTCCTGAAGGATTGAGTAGCCACCAAATAGAACTTCAGGTTCCTAACCACATCCAAAGTGTGTAAAACCCACTCCTTAGGGTTACTAGGATTAGGGAACAGAGAAGGCAAAACAATGTCCTGATTGAGATGAAAAGCAGACACAACCTTAGGCAGAAAATCTGGAAAAAAACGAAACACCACCTTGCCCTGATGTCTCCCAAAGTAAGGAGGTTTGATAGAAAGCGCCGCCAACTCAGAAACATGCCTAACAGAAGTGATGGCCTCCAAAAAGACTACCTTAAGCGTCAAAATGGACAAATGGGCCTCACGCAAGGGCTCAAAGGGAGACCCCTGCAAAGCAGATAAGACCAAGTTCAAATCCCAGACTGGTAACGAGGCTTACATGGGGGACGCACATGAGTAACCCCCTGGAAAAAGGTCTTAACCAAACGATGGTAAGCAAAGGATCTTTGGAAGAAAATAGCCAAAGCTGAAACATGACCTTTAAGGGTACTAAGTTGAAGACCCAAATCCAAACCATGTTGCAGAAACTCCAGAATCCTTGCAACAGAAAACACCCGACAGGGAAACGACTTAGATTCACACCAGTCAATATAAGCATGCCATACCCTATAGTAGATGAAGGACGAGGACTTCTTCCTAGCCCTAATCATGGTATTAACAACAGAGGCAGGCAGCCCCTTTTCCATCAAGATGTAGGTTTCAGCAGCCAGGCCGTTAAAGCCAGCGTTTAAAAATTGGGATGGCGTAGCTGCCCCTGAGTGAGCAGGTCTGGAGCCTTGGGCAGGGCGTACTGATCTACTGCCAACTGCACGATGTCTGTGAACCACACTCTTCTTGGCCAACAGGGGACCACCAGAATGGTTGGCACCCCTTCCTGGGCTATCTTGCGCAGCACCCTGCCCAGCAGAGGAAACGGAGGGAACACATAAAGGAGCTGAAAGCTCTTCCAAGACATTGCTAGTGCATCCATGGCCAAGGCCAGAGGGTCCTGGGACAGAGAGACAAAGGCTGGAAGCTTGTGATTGTGGCGGGACGCAAACAGATCCACATCAGGCTGACCCCAACATTGGAACAGGGAGTGAAACACCCTGCTGCTGAGGGACCATTCTCCCAGGCGAGAAGTCCCCCTGCTTAGGGAGTCTGCCTCCAGATTCTCCACTCCTGGGATGTACACTGCCGAGATGCAGGGAACAGTCTCTTATGCCCAGGACAGTATCAGGGACACTTCCTTGAGGGCCCTCTTGCTCCGGGTCCCTCCCTGATGATTAATGTAGGCAACCGCCGTCTGGTTGTCCAAGCGGATCTGAACAGCCCAACCCCCTCAGATCTAGAATGTTGATATGGGTGTGGGCCTCCTGAGGGCCCCACTGACCCTGGAATTTCAGGGATTTCCAGAAGCCCCCCCAACCTGTCAGACTGGCATCTGTGGTGACTGTCTTCCAGCACTGAGCCAGAAAGGATCTGCCCACCAACAGGTTTCTTGAGTCCAGCCACCACGAGAGAGACCGCATGACCAGAGGGGACAGAACAAACACCTGATCCAGGGACACCGGGTCCTGATCCCAAACTGACAAGAGGTGAAGTTAAAGAGGTCTCATGTGAAACTGAGCGTATGGAACAGCCTTGAAGCAAGACACCATCAGGCCCACCAGCTGCATACTCTGCCGGATAGAAGGATAAGGGCAAGACAGAAGAAGCTTGGCTTGAGCTTGCAGACTGTCTACCTTCTGCTGATGGAGAAGGATCTTGACCTGAGATGTATCCAGAGTCATGCCCAGAAAGGACTTGACCATTGACGGTGACAGGGAAGACTTGGGATGGTTGATCACCCAGCCGAAGGACTCCAGTGTAGACAACACCATCTGGGTACCCAGCTCAGCCTGCAGGAAGGACCGAGACGTGATGAGAATGTCATCCAAGTAAGGAAGGTGTGAATGCCCTGAGATCTCAGCAGAGCCATAATGCCCGCCAGCACCTTGGTGAATACCCTGGGAGCCGAGGTGAGACCGAAGGGCAAGGCCCCAAATTGGTAGTGCTGATCCTCCAGAGCGAACCTGAGGAATCTCTGATGACCTGGAAAGATTGGTATATGAAGGTAAGCATCCTTGATGTCTACGGAGGTCATGAAGTCCTCCGGGCATAGTGAATTTACAGCTGAGCGCAGAGTCTCCATGCGAAAGTGTTTGAATCTGACAAATTTGTTGAGGTGCTTTAAATCCAGGATGGGTCTGATGGACCAGTCTTTTTTGGGAACAGTGAAAAGATTGGAATAGTAGCCTCTGCCCCTTTCCTTCAAGGGCACTTGGCAGATGACCCCTAACTCCAGAAGGTTTTGGACAGTAAGGCGCAGACCCTGGGATAAAAGGGGGGTTTGAGCCATTCAGGATTTGATGAATCTTGGGGGCAGCCAGGCTGCAAACTCTATCTTGCAACTGGAGGACAGTACCTCCTGAATCCACCGGTCTGAGACGTGAAGTCTCCAGACGTGAGAAAAAAAACGAAGCCGTCCCCCCACCCGGATGGGTGAGGGTGCCCTATCATGCCTGAGGGGGCTTGGGTGAGGATTTTGGCTTGGGACCCCAAGAGAGGCCAGGACGGCAACGTCCTCTGCCCCTTCCCCAATGGTCTCTGCGGGCCCCAGTAAAAGAGACTCCACGGTTAGTTCTGCAACCACGGAAGGATGGGAGAAAGGCACCTGTCCCCCAAAAGGACCGAGATGGCCTCCTGCGTTGAGGTAACCTACCACCCCTAGCAAACAAATCCAAGCGTTCTCCAAAGAGGCGCAGGCCCTTGAAGGGAAAACCAGTTCTTAGCAGCATTGTCAGCTACCCACTGACGTAGCCAGACAGAGCGGCGTATAGCCACCAACAGGGCAGAAGTCCTACCACACATTCTAATGGTATCATCCATGGCAGAGAGGATATATGCAATAAATTCCTCACAAAGCAGGAGAGATCTATACTCCTCTCTACCCGCATCCTCAGATGCCCCATCCAAAAGACACTTAAGCACCCCTTTAATGGCAATAGTCGTAATAGCAGAGGCACAAACCGGGCGCAGTGCCGTCCCCACACAGGCAAAGGCATGACAGGCCAGTTGGTCCAAACGCCGGTCCTCGGCATCTCGCAGGGTAGTAGTGTCAGAAGAATGCATGACAGATGTATTGGACAACCCTAGAACTGGGGCATCCACCTCGGGAGAACATGGGCAACGCTTAACAACATCAGCAAGAAAGGGATACCTCTTGTCCCAACTCTTAGGCACCCCTGGCAGCTTGCTAGGTCGTTCCCATTCTTTGAGCGCTAGATTATTAAAGTGAGACTGCTCAGGGAACTCCCAGCGTGGCTTAACCGTATGAAAAAGCTCACCCTGCTGCTGCGGAGCCACTGCCGGGGGAGAAATACAAAACACTTCAAAAATGTGACTCAGCAATCTGTCAGTGTCAACAGGGGACCACGGGTCTTCCCCAAAGAGAGTCCCAGTACCACCGTATATCTTAGGTTTTTCCTCAGAGGAATCAGAAAATAATTCCCCCTCCTCAAGGGGGTAGGGACTTGAGAGTGAGTAAGGGCCCTCATCTTCCATAGAGAAGAGGGAAACCACGCAAGATGTTTTTCAATACTGGCCACCCATGCAGCTAAATCAGGTTGAGACCATCCACTAGTATGCCCCTTAGTGGGGGTTAGATGTAAGCGTGGGGGGGTGGGTGAGGCCAGAGGGGGCGCACCACCAGGCCCAGTAACAGACAGCCCAGACTGCAGCGCAAGCACCTGCTGGGCGCAGGGTACACACACCCTGACATCATCACTAATAGGGGATACCCCACACACAACACATAGCCGGGCTTTTCCCGAAGGAACCCCAGGCCCATTATCCCCAGAAGCCTCCATATGGTGATTTGAATGGCACAATAGGCCAGTAAGGGTTAGCGCCAGCTCAGTGCGACCGTCACTCGGTGCTCCACACCATACTTATCAAAAAAGGACACACACACAGTGTCGGTGCTCTAAATCTGGGCGCTATAGCATACAGCACCAGACGCTGTGTGATTAAAGTCTGTTTATGAACACATATCCACCAGTAACAAAGTGAAAACACATGGAATGACATTGTTGTAACATAAGGGTCGATTCAGAGAAACACCAAAAACATTAGTATTTTTTCCGATCTGTGTTTTTTGATGTAAATTTTCCGATTTTGTATGAACATTCGAGCGATTCTATAATGCATTTCAAACCGTGTGTAAGTTTTCCGTCCGTTCGTATGGCAGTTAGTGAATCAGTTTTTGCCCTTTTTCCTTTTTTGTCAGGACGAAATTCCTTATGATCTTGCGCCTGCACACTACAAACTTAACTCAAGTGCTGCCTACATATTTGGCTCACTCACTTCTTCTACAATGCTTAGCTAAATCACTTTGCACTTTCTTACATCTTCCATGTCTCACCCCTAAAACTGACCCAAACCACTGTGCACTCAGGCGAATCTTCATTTCTGCTTTTTCTTTATTTCATTTGTTTTGTGGTAACCAACCATTAATGAATGTATTTCTAAAAGTAAATCATACATTTTTTTTTTTTTTTTGAACTGGCATTTTTTACTTGCGTTTTTTAATTAAAATTTTTGGTTTCAAATGGTACAACTTGTGTTGTTACCCACACCCTGTACATACAGATTGCTCTCCAAATTTTTAAAACACCCAGCATCTTCTGCATGTTATGAGCCTTGAAACAGCCAAGATGGCGGGTCAGGTAATATAAGGCAGCCTGCAAACAGAAAGGGCCTTGTGACTGTGTTGCTCTGCATTCTGGGATTTCTGACCTTTCAAGGCCCCCAGCTCTGCTGTCTCTGAGCAAAACACAGCTGTAACCCGCACCCTGCACTTTATCCCACTCTCCTCTCCTCAGTAAGTGTGATGCATCTGACCAAAGATAAGATAAAATAATTACACAAAGCAAAGGTTTCCAACTACAACAATAAATCCGAAAACAAATTAAGATTCAAGTACAACAACAATACAAAAAAAAATAACAAAGGACATAAGTTTAAAAATAAATCGCAATTATATGGATGTGTGGCAAAATAAAGGTTTACATGCAAAGGACTAATTAAGGTCCATATTAAAATGCTTTTATAAGGCATACATGAAATGTATTGATTCAGGTATACATTGCTATACAATTTATGGCCTCGGCCATGCTGATACATGCAGTTCATTGGAGCTGAAGGCGCCCAGACTTCTCCACATAGCCACAAAACATGTTCTACAATAGCAAATCCGAGTCCTCAAAGGTGTCCAATGTTTTTGGTTACAAAACATTTTTTCTTGCAATGTTATCTTTATAACAGGTAGACCTGAAATGAAGAGAGAACGTTAATAATACAGCTACTCAAAGTCTCTTCTCACAGTGGCACTGTTGTCTTTCTTGGTGTCCTATAGCTGACCTCTGCTGGTGAAACTCCTACACACCAATTATTGGCAGCAGAATATGTGCTTAATACAAAGGTACTCTACGCTGCACATCACATTTCATCAAATAACTCTCCCGCCAACAAGTGATATTTTTCTACCCATAATTGGGTATCTACTTTCATATAAATCAACAGGTCGTCTGTCAAGATGCAGCTTAGCCTTGCATGAAGAAACAACTTTCTCTTGACACTATTTAAAGTGGAACATCAGGCAAAAATAAAAAGAAGCCGATTCGCCCCCTCCTTACCTTTTGGATGTCGCCACTGCCTACTGCGGCAACATCTGGCTGCTTCGGGGCCGGATCCTCACCCCGCCACTCTCCAAAATTCTGCGCGGCTCACCAGTTTCGCAGGATTTCACGTGGCTCCATTGCATCCCATTTATAGGCATGGCGCAGGTGCGAAAGGGGCTGCGCAGTGCCTAATGAGATGCAAGATGCTGCCGCCCATCAGAAGGTCACCCAGAATCTGAGGGATCCAGAAGATGGATCCCCTGGCGAGGTGAGTGCAAACTAACCAAAGGTAAAACTGGAGGGGGAGGCAGCAGACCGTGAGGTTTGGGGGAGGTCCCTCTCCAAAGCAACTGTTTGGGTAAATTGGGACTGCCCTAGTGATTGGGGAGGGAACTACGTATCACATTAGTAATTATACCCTGATTCCAAACATATATAGAATACAGTGGCGTAACTAAAAGTGACAGGGTCCTGGTGCAAACATGCGAGCCTTTTCACGGCTCATTCATTACACTTTTTTCTTTCTTTTAACTCAATTGGATGTCACTAGACAACTAAAGACTCAAACAACAGGGACAAATGGTGCTCCCTATTCCTAAATGATGCATATTTCTGGTTCTGAGGCTTAAACATGCTGTTCAAGGAATTAAATAAAGAACAGTAATAAATCTGTACTATTACATCACGTTCAAATGGCGCTTCATGCAATATGTTAATACCTGTGAAGCACCTAAACTTCCTGAAAGTGGTTTTGCATATGTTGAAGTGCAGGGCTGTTTCTAGGCAACCACCTGGGTGCCAAGACCATAGGGGGCACATTCATCCCAGTCATCCTGTTTTCTGCAGATGAGTCAGGGCTACTGTTAGTGGTACTGGCCATCATCCCTTCATATTGGGCTCCGTCATGGGGGTTGGGCACTGCCTGCTGCTATGGTAGAGGTACAGCATGGCCCATATCTCTATAGGACAGCAGCAGTACCATAAGATGGGTGAGAAGAGGGCAAAATCCGCAATGAGCGTTATTTGGCCTAGAAACTGCCCTGTTGAAAGGTGCAGTTTTAAAATAGGGTCTTTTTGTGCTTGCTTGGATGTTTTCTGACATATTAGGGCTGTTTCAGCACCACGCAATTTTTTTTCTCACTTTTTTGTGACCCAGCATCCCTGCTCCATTAGCTTTGTGCACCACCACTGGCATTCTATCATACACTGATAAATACCTCTACCAATCCAGAAGTGCGCCACCTGGCTTCAGATACTGAGTCTGCTTCCGTAGTGAACCTGGTGCTCCTATTGCACCTCTGATCTAAAGGTCTATGGGGGTCTTTCAGTTACTTGCCGTGATGTTTATTAAACTGTTTATAAATGATGTGGACACATATATGTTTATAATGAACATGTGGACAAGGCATCCACATTTCTAAAAATTCTAGATATTTAAATATGGCTGTCAGCACCCCCCCCCCCCCCAAAGGACACATTTCAACGATATGACAAGGCTTATAGTCGGCATTTCTATTCATCCTATAGGTTTTAGATCAGCGGTGCTCAACCTTTTGAAGAGCACGGGCCACTCTGCCCTCTAACTCTAATAGAATGATTTTTTACACTCGTATGCAGTTACCACCACATTACCATACATAAACATCCTCCCTCCACTGAGTAAAAGGTGAGATTCGAAGATTAAAGGAGAATGAGTCACACTAGACGGATAACCAGGGTTTACATCAGCATTGCACCAGAGGTACCATAGTAGCCACCAATTTTTGCCTTTAACAGTAGAGAGTGAAGGACAAATTAGGAAAGGCAGATAGTGAGCTTGAGGAAGGAGGAAAGAGACAAGTTAGAGATACTGTGAGAATCTTAACAGTGTTCCCAATACTCAACCCATCTAATGTCCAAACAGTGCTAAACCTACAATTAATATAGAATAAATCAAGACCACAGATGTGCCACAGATTTTACCCAGGGATGGTGTTGTACAATCAATGTCACTGCAATTCTCTAATCCATGGATACCCCCTCTATTTGGTGATGGACCAATGGGTAACTCTCAGCACAAGCTCCCATCCTTACTGTGCTCCTTTTTTACTATCTCAGATGGCTCTGAGGGCGACATGTGGTGCCCAGGCCACCGATTGAGCATGAGTGTTTTAGATGATATGGCCTTTGAGATGCCAAAACTCTACCAAACTCCAGACCAAAATGTAAAGCGAAACAAAGAATAGAACGGCTGGCCCTACAGTCTAAAAGACTCAAGAGCCAGCCGGCCTTCCCCTGGGGCAATCATAAATCTGTGAGCCCCCCCGATCCCCGCAAAACTCACCTTTTCTGTCTGATCCCTCTGCAATTTAAACAATGACGACTGCATCCCCACAGAGAACTAGAATGTGGCCACTTATGCAGAGAAGTAGCTGGCCCAGATGCCAGGCTTTTTGGCACCCAGGGCAAAGATTCTAAATGGCTCCCCCCACCTATTCACAGACCCTCCTTTGGCGCCCCCCCCAGACCTGCTGCACCCGGGGCAAGTGCCCCCCCTTGTTCCCCGCTAGCTACACCCCTGGCTTATCCTCCTGATTGCCGAGTTCTGTGTGTAAACAGTGCCGTATTGTCGTTATAAATATGCACAGCATACGGCACTGAGTGGATGAGAGTCCACACATGCGCCGTAGGAATGGGGAATGGTACATTTTTATGGCCGATATGGGGGGTTTTACACAGTGGGCCATGCTAAATCGGGATGCCCCAAGGCAAGAAACAGAACCATGCTGTGTTCCGCTTTAAGGTTGGTACCATGAAGACCAGCAAGTAGCATTTTCCTGGCATCTCTAGAATCTGAATTCAGAAATCACACTTCTAGATAATGACAAGTAATCCATCCACTGGTCCAGCGACAATGGCAGTGAGCTTTATACCAAGCCCACAACATTTGGCATTGATCATGGGCTTGTGTGCAGCTACTACTCTAGATAACAACAATTGTGCCAAGGCAGAAGCTTCATTAATATTGTCGTCCCCAGGGAGATTTCTCCTTCATTTATACAGAGACATGTGCTTGGATTATCCAATCACTGATTCACTAGCAGCACTGAGACCATTATTAGTCTATCTTTGTTTGCCATATACCATGACATAGGTTGGCCTATAAATGTGTCATTCCAGCACAGCCCATAAGGTTACATTGCACGGTAAAAATCCAAGTAGATTCTGACCCAAAAAACAAATCTGCCCAGCCAGCAAAAACCTTTGCAGCAAAGGAGAACTAAATAGATTTTCTGTCTAAAGGGGAAAAAGCATTTTTTTATTATCAGACCCGATGTTGGTGAAAAAAAATATCACTGCTGTGTTAAAATACAATTTCAAAGAGTCTAAGCAACAGAACAGTTAAATTGCATGTGTCACACGTGGGTATCCTAGTTCCATCTGATGAGGTCATAAGTAACGGTTCCCATGGAGATGAAGAACAGCACTGATAAAATGAGGAGGGGGAGGATATTGAGTAGGAGGACTAGAAAACCATTAACTTCATCTATCAGGGAGTCAGTATGTAGGAGTGCAGTAACCTCCCACATCTGTCAGCAACACTTCAACTCTCCATGTTTTTGGAAAAATTCTGTAATGTACACATATGGGGGTTCAAGATTTAAATTAGAAGTTCACAATATTAACCCACACAATTAAGAATACATTCACAAACATGTCTATACAATATAATACAAACCTAAACATAAAAGGGCAGCACACCCGCAAAAGCCTAATTCTACCCCATTGAACCCAGCATCTAGAACCAAACAGTCAAGCAAGCCAAAAAGGATTACTGCTCCAACTATACTAAACTAACTCACCCCCCTCCAAAATCGGGATGCCCCGCTGTGTGAAACCCCCCCAGGTCGCCCATACACTTCCTGGTCCAACGGCACATACATGAGCTGCGGCTGCATCCCCGCTATCCCTATCAGGATGCGTTCCTGCGACAGGCATTTGTGAATGGCCAGCGCGGACACGCTCCCTGTTAGAGGGAAGCGGGGGATGCGGCCATCAGCGTGCTCGGTGGCGCTCGCCTTAGACGAAGGCTTAGACAATGTAACGTCAGTGGATTCCAGGGCACTGATTGGACGAGCGGCCGCACATGCGTCGTAGGACCAGGGGGACCTGGGGGATTTCACACAGTGGGGCATCCCTGATCGGGGTGCCCAGGGGCAAGGACCAAAACCCAGGATAGAAATCCTGGGTTTTAGTCCACTTTAAAATAGCAGCAATCAAAAACCCTGTGTCCCTGTGTTTCTGTCAACATTACTAGATGTTACTTCTGCTATTAAAGTGGACCAACACCCAGGATTTTGACTATCCTGGGTTTTGGTCCACTTCCCCGGGGCACCCCAATCGGGGGTGCCCCGCTATGTGAACCCCCCAGATTTCCGTATAAAACTCACCTCACCCCACTCCTACGGCGCATGTGCGGCTGCTCGTCCAATCAGCGCACTCAGAGCCGCTGTGGTATGCGCATCAAAGGGGCGTCAAACCACAGCGGCTTCGAACGCGCTAGCGCCCGCATCTCACGCTTCCCTCTAACAGGGACACGCACCCTGCTAGAGAGAAGCGCGAGATGCGGTCATGGCCCGCGCATGCGCCGTTGGACCGGGAGTAAAGTAAGGTTAGCGGGTGTCCTGGGGGTTTCACACAGCGAGGCATCCCGATTTTGGATGCCCAGTGGGGAGGGATCGGATCAGCCTTTGGAACCTTATAGATTCCTGGGCCGATCCAGCAGGGTGTTGGTCCCCTTTAAATTAAGCCTATTGGCATATTTTGCATTGAAACAAACCCAGTGATCTGTGTAACCAGTCAAATTTTAAGCATAGTTGGTACAGTTATCCTTTTTGACTTGCTGTCCATAAAATACACCTTAGATGTTCATATAACACCTGTCCAAAAGCAAATGGATAAACCTTCAATAGAATGTTACTTTCAGGTCCAATAGCACCTCACCTTTCCATCTTCTGGACAGGTTTACCACTAGAATGGTAACAGGGATTCACACCACTTCAGACATAAAAGCATCTGTTTGTCCATTAGTGTTGCAGTTCAGATTCTGGTTAAAGTCCCTGTCCAGGCACACACTGCATCTCAGAATCTCTGATTATATGTAAACACATGATGTATTCTAAGCAAAGCCGTATTCTTCACTTCAATTTCTGGATCATGGCTGAGCTGGGAAGGGCTTGTCATGGTACAGGTTTGTCATATGTGCACTCTGCTGTGATTAGAGCTAGCTGGGAGGGGCACGCTCACTCACGCTGAGAGTACTAAGGGACAAAGGGGCTATTAGACCAACTTTTCATGGTGCCGGAGTTTTCATTGTCTTCCTATCTGGTGATTCATCAATATTGAAATTCTCAGGCTTTTTTTCTCATGAAATGAATTTTTTACTACCATGAGAATTTTTTTCAACTCTTGATGAATTAAGGCCAGTGAAAGTCAATGGCACTTTTAACTGCAGAGTAAAAAGGAGTAAAACATTCAATGCTTTTCTCAGGAGTAAATAGAGTGCCATTGACTTTCACCGTCTTCCTATCTGGTGATTTACTAAAAGTGACATTCTCAGGCTTTTTTTTTTTGATTGAATTTTTTACTACAATTTTTTCCACTCTTAGTAAATCAAGGCCAATATCCTTTCCTTTAAATTGTAAGATCGCAGAGGCAGGGCCCTCTCTCCTAATGTATTCTTACATCAATGTGTTTTGTGACTCATATTTTCGTGTGTATTATATTCATTGTCATCATTGTTGTTTTTTACTTGTCTTACTCCCTTTCATTTCTACCTTGTACAGTGGCATGGACTATGATGGCGCTTTATAAACAATAATAATATTGATTAACCAATCAGCAGCCAGGGGCAGGCCTGTCTGTCATTCATGTTGGCGGTAATGGGCATCACATGGTGTTTAACCCCACGTTGGGTATAAGGAAGGGCCTAGGCAATTTTCTCTTAGCTACACAGAGCAGGGTTTGCACTGCTAGTAATATGATAGCTTGGGGCTTTGGGGTAAGGAAACTGCTGATTTGTAGTAGTGCAGTGGGGGCTTATGAAGGCATTATTTGTTGTTACTTTGATTATAGATTATAAAAGTCAGTGATGGACAGAGTTAGTGGGCCGATATTACTTATAAACCCAGGGAATGCAGTGCAGGTGAGTGAAACTGTGGGTTGGAGGGCGCTCCAGCCATATGGATGCCTCTTGCATATGTATATGTAGAAAATGGTTGGAACGCTTATAGAAATTGCAGCATATAATACAATTTACTGCATTTTCATAACCAGCCAGTGTCCTATTTTATTACTTTTTACAAAACAGTTTTCACAAGTTACACCTTTTATTTACTGCAGTAAAGGGCCATAAAAATGATTCACTGTACTTTCTTAAAAGGGGTCAGTGCCCATTGCTGTATTTGGCATCTGTTTGGTCTTGTCTAACAATTTATTTTACTGCTCAGAGCTTATTTTAACACCAGGGTAAGTGGATCCAGGGCAAGATGATCATGATTGCTCCGGATTTAAAGTGGACCAACACCCAGGATTTTCACTATCCTGAGTGTTGGTCCACTTTCGCGGGGCACCCCGATCGGGGGTCCTCTCGCGCATCCCTCTTACAGGGCGCGCGCCGGCCATTCACAAACGGCCGGCGCGGGTGCGCGTCCTGCTGGAGGGACGATAAGGTAAGGTAAGTTTTTAGGGGCTTTCTGGGGGGTTTCACACAGCGGGGCATCCCGATTTCGGATGCCCCGCGGGGAGGGAGCTGATCGGCCCGGGAATCTTATAGGTAAGCGATTTGGGGTGTCTGGGGGGGTTTCACCCCGCGGGACATCCCGATCTCGGATGTCCCGCGGGGTGGGAGGTGATCGGCCCGGGAATCTTATAGATTTCCGGGCCGATCACCTCTCGGTGTTGGTCCACTTTAATTATGTCACAGTAGATGTTGGCATTCATGGTTCTCTCAATGAACGGTAGCTTCCCACAGCCAGCAGCCCCAAACTATGACACTTCCACCATCATGCTTGACTGTAGGCACGACCCACTTGTCTCTGTAACCTTCACTTGGTTGCCGCCACACACTTGACACAATCTGGATTAAATATTTTTATTTTGGTCTCATCAGACCACAGGACATTGTTCCAGTAATCGATGTCCTTAGTCTGTTTGTTTTCAGCAAGCTGTGTTTGGGCTTTCTTGTGCATAATCTTTAGAAGAGGCTTCTGGAATGACAGCCATGCAGATCAATTTGATTGAGTGTGTGGTGTATGGTCTAAGCACCAACAGGGTGACCCCCCCCCCACACACCTTTAAAGTGGCCCAACACGCGATGCTGATCGGCCCGGGAATCTATAAGATTCCCGGGCCGATCAGCATCGGGCCTGCGGGGCACCCCGATCGCTCTAGCAGGGCGATCCCTCTAGCAGGGCGCGCACCCGTGCCGGCCGTTTGTGAATGGCCGGCACGGGTGCGCTCCCTGTAAGAGTGACGCGTGGGAGGCGGTGGCGGGCACGCTCGCTTGTCCGGCAACGGACCTCGCTTGTCCGTCGGCGGGGATTGGCTGCAGCGGTCACGTGGGAGCGGGGACAAGTGAGTTTTTGGGGGTTTCACACAGCGGGCACCCCCGATCGGGGTGCCCCACCGAAGTGGACCAAAACCCAGGATAGTCAAAATCCTGGGTGTTGGTCCACTTTAATCTCTGGAGTAATACTTGCAGCACTTTTGAGGGTTATTTAAGAAACACTAACGCTAGGTAGCGCCGGGTGAACGCTGGGCGCAGTATGTGAAAACCATATATATGAAAGTCAATCTGGTGAGCGCCTCTAATAGCGTCATGTAGTGTCAAATGTATCACTAGCGGTGGCTCAGTGTAAAGCCGGCGCTCTATGTTCAGCAGCGCCATGTAGCACCTGTCACGCCTATCTGCTTCTACTTTGCGCCCAGGCCACTCCTATCTAGCCCATCCTGAACATTCCTTTCTGCCCCTACTCTGCACCCCGGCTATTCCTATCCAGCTCACCCTGAACATGCTTATCTGCCCCACTCTGCACCCCAATCACTATTTGCCCTATGCTGCACCAGGATAACTCCTATCAACCCCACACTCTTATCTGCCCCACAATCCATTCTATCTGGATCACACTGCACCCCATGTACTCCTATCTGCACCGTGCTGCATCCCAATCACTTCTATCTTCCCCACACCACAACCCAATTGCTCCTATCTGACCCATGCTGCACCCCAGTCATTCCTATCTGCCCCACACCACACCCCAATCACTTCTATCTGCCCCACGCCACACCCCAGTCATTCCTATCTGCCCCACGCCGCACCCCAGTCATTCCTATCTGCCCCACGCCGCACCCCAGTCATTCCTATCTGCCCCACGCCGCACCCCAGTCATTCCTATCTGCCCCACGCTGCACCCCAGTCATTCCTATCTGCCCCATGCTGCACCCCAGTCATTCCTATCTGCCCCATGCTGCACCCCAGTCATTCCTATCTGCCCAATCCTGCACCCCAGTCATTCCTATCTGCCCCATGCTGCACCCCAGTCATTCCTATCTGCCCCACACTACACCCCAATCACTCCTATCTGCCCCATGCTGCACCCCAGTCATTTCTATCTGCCCCACACTACACCCCAATCCCTCCTATCTTTCCCACACCACACCTCAATCCCCCCCTATCTTCCCCACACTGCACCCCGATCCCTCCTATCTTTCCCACACCACACCTCAATCCCCCCCTATCTTCCCCACACCACACCCCAATCACTATCTGCCCCACACTGCACCCCAATCCCTCCTATCTTCCCCACACTGCACCCCAATCACTATCTGCCCCACACTGCACCCCAATCCCTCCTATCTTCCCCACACTGCACCCCAATCACTATCTGCCCCACACTGCACCCCAATCCCTCCTATCTTCCCCACACTGCACCCCAATCCCTCTTATCTTCCCCACACCGCACCCCAATCCCTCTTATCTTCCCCACACCACACCCCAATCCCTCTTATCTTCCCCACACCACACCCCAATCCCTATCTTCCCCACACCGCACCCCAATCCCTCCTATCTTCCCCACACTGCACCCCAATCCCTCCTATCTTCCCCACACCACACCCCAATCCCTCTTATCTTCCCCACACCACACCCCAATCCCTATCTTCCCCACACCGCACCCCAATCCCTCCTATCTTCCCCACACCGCACCCCAATCCCTCCTATCTTCCCCACACCACACCCCAATCCCTCCTATCTGCCCCACACCGCACCCCAATCCCTCCTATCTGCCCCACACCGCACCCCAATCCCTCCTATCTGCCCCACACTGCACCCCAATCACCCCTATCTTCCCCACACTGCACCCCAATCACCCCTATCTTCCCCACACTGCACCCCAATCACTCCTATCTGCACCACACTGCACCCCAATCACTCCTATCTTCCCCAACACTGCACCCCAATCACTCCTATCTTCCCCCACACTGCACCCCAATCACTCTTATCTTCCCCACACTGCACCCCAGTCATTCCTATCTGCCCCATGCTGCACCTCAGTCATTCCTATCTGCCCCATCCTGATAGCTCCACCTCACACTGCATCTCGGTTATTTCAAAGACAACTCCCCCTGACTGATTTATGCAATGCACCTCGCTCATGTCACTCACATAACTCCCACCCTCAGTGACGTCATATGCTATAACATAGCTCCTGTAACAGGCATGTGCTCCGCTCGCAACACAAAGCGCCCCCTGCGGGAAAACTATGGAAAGTGCCGATCTCGGAGCCAAACGCTAAAGCTACCATCACATGACCATGCTTGACTGTGCGTCGCCTGACTATGACGTCACGTTCGCATATGTATACATTGGGAACCAGTGGGCATCACATGGGATGAGTTTTGTGCGTTTAATGTTGCGGCTTGTGTAACAGCAATTGGAGTGCACGCTGCGGAATCATGGAGGAAGAAGTCGCGGTATGAGCAGAATAACGTCACTGAGGCGCGCCAAGTAGAAAGTCACGTTGCCTCCCTATGGTGTAGTGATAGTGGCGGGCTCAGGTGCTGCTAATCCGGGTGTGTGGGGTTACCCATGATGTGTTATGTATCGCTATGCTGTGTTCTGATAGGAGATGGTGGCAAACCTGAGGGGTGATAATGAACACACACCTCCCAACTGTCCCTTCTTTGGGTCCTTGTCCCCCTGTCCTTCCTTCTCATTTGTTCCTCTTTGAGGTTCAATATGCAGTTTTGCATCAATAAAAATTAATTTACCTATTTAAAGTTGGAGCGGGTTTGGAGGTAAGTATCTTGGGATTCTTGCATTGCGTGGCCACTTAAGAGTAAGTTACAGGATAAATAACTTACAAAACCGTATAGACAAACCAAAAACCCTCTAATAGTCTTGGATAACCTTGATAGTCCTGCCCATCTATCAGCTCCTTGCTCTAGCATCCATCCCTCTCCTCCTAGCTCATCCTATCCATCAATCTGTCAAGGCTGGAACATCCTTCCCTCAGGTCTGCCCATCCTCCCTTCCCAGCTCATCCTATCCATCTCTCTCCCCTCAGGTCTGCCCATCCATCTGCTTATCTTTGCTCTAGCCATTCATCCCTCCCTCCCAGCTTATCCTATCCATCCCTCTCCCCTCAGGTCTGCCCATTCATCTGCTCATCCTTGCTCTAGCCATCCATTCCTCCCAGCTCATCTTATCCATCCATGACCCCCCAGGTCTGCCCTTCCTGTGGCTTATCTTTGCTCTAGCTGTCCCTCCCTCCCCTCACCTCCCAGCTTATCCCCCCTCACCTCCCTGTGGTTTATCTTTGCTCTAGCTGTCCCTCCCTCCCCTCACCTCCCAGCTTATCCCCCCTCCCTCCCAGCTTATCCTATCCATCCCAATCCTCTGAGATCTGCCCATCCTTGCTCTAGCCATCCCTCCCTCCCAGCTCATTCTGTGCACCTATCCCTTTCCCCTCAGGTCTGCCCATCCATCTGCTCATCCTTGCTCTAGCCATCCATTCCTCCCGGCTCATCTTATCCATCCATGCCCCGCCCAGGTCTGCCCATCCATCTGCTCATCTTTGCTCTAGCTGTCCATCCCTCCCTCTCTGATCTGCCCATCCTTGCTCTAGCCATCCCTCCCCCCCAGCTCAGTCTATCCATCTATCCCTTTCCCTTCAAGTCTGGCCATCCATCTGCTCCTACTTGCTCTAGCCATCCATCCTTCTCAGCTCCTCTCTTCAATCCATCCCTCTCCCTTCAGGTTCATGTACTCATCCTTGCTCTAGCCATCCATTGCTCCCAGCTCATCTTATCCATACATACCCCCCAGGTCTGCCCATTCATCCATTTATCCTTGCTCTAGCCTCTTCTTCCTTTTCTCAAAACATCCTTCGGGCAGCATACGCCTGAGACCTCCGGGCTCCTCCCCTCAACTGGAACACATGACCACCGGCATAAAGTCTTGACTCCTCCCTGCCTTCACCAGTTGTTTCCGTGTTCCTCCAGAGGAAGGAACGTGACCACTGGCTCCTGGACCGATGGGTTCAGGTAAGTATTGTCCGGTACTATGGGCCTAGGCAGGAGGTTCATTTCCCGATCCTGAAGACTTCTACTTATGTCTGGGGCCCGGGATACCCTAAGAGATTTTTGGCCAAAGTCTCTTTCTTTGTATATTTGATTTTTTTTTACAAAGGGGGGTAAGTAAAAGATTCCCTCTAAATGAGGATGATTTTGGAATTGAGACCAGGGCTGCCGGACCCTATATATATTCAAAAAAAAAAAAAAAAAAAAATATATATCTTTTTTTGGTGTACTATAACTTTAAATCTTGGCAAGGAAGTGACGTCAGTGCACTTCCTCCGCATCGTACCTCTCTGCCGTGCGATTCCCAGCTCCGGCGGCGGCGAGTGTGGGCGACTGCTGCTGCTGAGGACGGTTCCTCACAGCGATGCGGTGTTCGGCGGGCGGCAGTTCCGGCGGCGACCGCGGCGGCGGCTGCTCCCAGTGGTGGCCCGGCGGCGGCGGCTGCTCCCAGTGGTGGCCCGGCGGCGGCGGCGGCTGCTCCCAGTGGTGGCCCGGCGGCGGCGGCGGCTGCTCCCAGTGGCGGCCCGGCGGCGGCTGCTCCCAGTGGCGGCCCGGCGGCGGTGGATGCTCCCGGTTCCGGCGGCGGTAGCGGAGGCCAGGAATATAAGGTACACACGCGGGTTTCTATGTCTTTTTTTATATAAAGTATCTTAACCCGGATATTATTTGGTCTCTTCCGCCCTAGGCGCTGATGTCATATTCCAGCGCCTAGGTTAATTCCTGCTTATTCCAGAGACACGTGTTTTGCTCTTAAAGGTACAACACACTGTTTCTCTGGACTTGTATTATTTGGCCTCCCCTTCAGCATTTATTATGAAGGGTTAATGGGGAATATGGGCAATCAGTTCCTACCCTATTTATATGGGTTTAGCATACTGTTGCTTCAGTGCCTCTATCCAGAACTATGGCAGAACAAGGCCTGGACGGTTTTTTGGACGCTATGGGAGATTTTACCACTGATATTTCTTATGGAGAGCAAGAATCTTCCAGCATACCGCCGTCTGCCGATTCTGGTGGGAGGAGGCCCGGCTCTGCTCTGGTAAGCCTTTTATTTCCCCTTATAATTATACTTTTATTTTATCAAGGGCATACTGAATCCCATTCTTTTTTGTTTTGTCTTTTAGTCTAAGACCCCGGACAAAACTTCCAAGAATCTATCTAAATCCTCTTCTTCAGGATCCAAATCCAGTAAAAAGAGTCGTAGATGCCCGTTATGTGATGTGAGACTTCAAGATAATTATACTAAGCCCCTTTGTCAAATCTGCACTAACAAGGTGGTAAATAAAGAGCATAATGAGGACCTGATGAAAATGATGAGGGAGCTTAAAGACCAAATTTCATTTTCTTCTATGGCTCAAAGGGCTCCAGAGTGTACTAATTACCAGAGTATGCCTCCCCAACTATCTTCCTTTGATACGCCTTTTTATCCAGGTCCTTTGCCTAATACTCCGTTCTTCTGCCCTCAGGAGTCATTTACTCCCGATGAGGATGCAGAAGAGGGAGAGATTTCCTCTCAGGAGGAAGAGGATCAGGCCTCTGGTTCTGCGGATATTAGGACAAAATTCCTTTTTCCCCCTGGAGAATTACCCTTCCTCTTACACATGATTTATTTGTCTATGGGTATAGAGGAAAAGGTTTCAGGACCTAAGTCTACCCAAGATAAATTTTATCAGGATTTAGCCCCAGAATCGGCCTATACATTTCCATTTCATGACTACCTTAAGGACATGATTTTGGATCAATGGAAAGATCCATCAAAGAAGGCATTTACCTCACGGGGTTTTAAACGTAGATACCCTTTTTCGGAAGAGGATTCTCATCTTTGGGAGAAGTGTCCCAAATTGGATGCGCCTTTTGCCAAGATTTCTAAGGGAGCTGGTTTAGCTTTTGAAGATTTTGGGGTTCTTAATGATCCCCTAGATAAGAGAATGGAATCTCTCCTTAAGAAGGACTGGCAGGTGCAAAAAAAAAAAAAAAAAAAAATATATCTTTTTTTGGTGTACTATAACTTTAAATCTTGGCAAGGAAGTGACGTCAGTGCACTTCCTCCGCATCGTACCTCTCTGCCGTGCGATTCCCAGCTCCGGCGGCGGCGAGTGTGGGCGACTGCTGCTGCTGAGGACGGTTCCTCACAGCGATGCGGTGTTCGGCGGGCGGCAGTTCCGGCGGCGACCGCGGCGGCGGCTGCTCCCAGTGGTGGCCCGGCGGCGGCGGCTGCTCCCAGTGGTGGCCCGGCGGCGGCGGCGGCTGCTCCCAGTGGTGGCCCGGCGGCGGCGGCTGCTCCCAGTGGTGGCCCGGCGGCGGCGGCTGCTCCCAGTGGTGGCCCGGCGGCGGCGGCTGCTCCCAGTGGTGGCCCGGCGGCGGCGGCTGCTCCCAGTGGTGGCCCGGCGGCGGCGGCTGCTCCCAGTGGTGGCCCGGCGGCGGCGGCTGCTCCCAGTGGCGGCCCGGCGGCGGCTGCTCCCAGTGGCGGCCCGGCGGCGGTGGATGCTCCCGGTTCCGGCGGCGGTAGCGGAGGCCAGGAATATAAGGTACACACGCGGGTTTCTATGTCTTTTTTTATATAAAGTATCTTAACCCGGATATTATTTGGTCTCTTCCGCCCTAGGCGCTGATGTCATATTCCAGCGCCTAGGTTAATTCCTGCTTATTCCAGAGACACGTGTTTTGCTCTTAAAGGTACAACACACTGTTTCTCTGGACTTGTATTATTTGGCCTCCCCTTCAGCATTTATTATGAAGGGTTAATGGGGAATATGGGCAATCAGTTCCTACCCTATTTATATGGGTTTAGCATACTGTTGCTTCAGTGCCTCTATCCAGAACTATGGCAGAACAAGGCCTGGACGGTTTTTTGGACGCTATGGGAGATTTTACCACTGATATTTCTTATGGAGAGCAAGAATCTTCCAGCATACCGCCGTCTGCCGATTCTGGTGGGAGGAGGCCCGGCTCTGCTCTGGTAAGCCTTTTATTTCCCCTTATAATTATACTTTTATTTTATCAAGGGCATACTGAATCCCATTCTTTTTTGTTTTGTCTTTTAGTCTAAGACCCCGGACAAAACTTCCAAGAATCTATCTAAATCCTCTTCTTCAGGATCCAAATCCAGTAAAAAGAGTCGTAGATGCCCGTTATGTGATGTGAGACTTCAAGATAATTATACTAAGCCCCTTTGTCAAATCTGCACTAACAAGGTGGTAAATAAAGAGCATAATGAGGACCTGATGAAAATGATGAGGGAGCTTAAAGACCAAATTTCATTTTCTTCTATGGCTCAAAGGGCTCCAGAGTGTACTAATTACCAGAGTATGCCTCCCCAACTATCTTCCTTTGATACGCCTTTTTATCCAGGTCCTTTGCCTAATACTCCGTTCTTCTGCCCTCAGGAGTCATTTACTCCCGATGAGGATGCAGAAGAGGGAGAGATTTCCTCTCAGGAGGAAGAGGATCAGGCCTCTGGTTCTGCGGATATTAGGACAAAATTCCTTTTTCCCCCTGGAGAATTACCCTTCCTCTTACACATGATTTATTTGTCTATGGGTATAGAGGAAAAGGTTTCAGGACCTAAGTCTACCCAAGATAAATTTTATCAGGATTTAGCCCCAGAATCGGCCTATACATTTCCATTTCATGACTACCTTAAGGACATGATTTTGGATCAATGGAAAGATCCATCAAAGAAGGCATTTACCTCACGGGGTTTTAAACGTAGATACCCTTTTTCGGAAGAGGATTCTCATCTTTGGGAGAAGTGTCCCAAATTGGATGCGCCTTTTGCCAAGATTTCTAAGGGAGCTGGTTTAGCTTTTGAAGATTTTGGGGTTCTTAATGATCCCCTAGATAAGAGAATGGAATCTCTCCTTAAGAAGGACTGGCAGGTGCAATCTAATGTTCTGAGAACAAATTTGGCGTCCAATTGTGTTATCAGAAATTTGGGGTTCTGGCTACAGCAGCTTAAAGATTCCCTACAGGAGAAAACTAATTTAGAGAAAATACTTAAGGCTTTGCCTATTCTTTTTTCTGCTACAGCCTTTGTTACAGACGCCATGGCTGAATCGATCAGATTTTCTGCACAGAGTTTAGCTGTGACTAATTCCATACGCAGGACTCTTTGGTTAAAGACCTGGTCTGGAGATATTGGTTCAAAAATGAGGCTTTGCGCATTGCCCTTCAAGGGCGAATATCTGTTTGGGTCAGATCTTGGCAAAGTATTGGACTTCACAGCAGACAGGAATAAGGGTTTCCCTACTTTTCCCAAGTCTTCATTTGATCGTATGTTTTTTCCTAGGACCTACTTTAGAAGGCCCTTTCCTAATAGGGGAACATCTAAGAAATCCAGAGCGGCTTCTTCCTCTGTCCCTAGTTCCAGAAGGGGAAAATTTAAAGGTTCCACCTTCCTGGGGACCTATCAGGCTAAACCCAGAAAGCAATGACGCCAATGTTGGAATTGGCGCCAGGCTTATGAGGTATTGCACGGTCTGGCGAGAAATGTTGGTGAGCCCCTTTATCCTAACGGGTATTACGGAAGGATTCCATATAGACTTTTCCCGGAATCCCCCTTCAAGATTTTTGATTTCCCCTCTTCCATGTGGAAGGGAGGAAAGAGAGGCAATGTTTTTGAGTCTAGCAGACATGGAATCAAGGGGGGTTATTGTACCAGTGCCTCTACATCTACAGAGGACAGGGTTCTACTCCCCCATTTTTTTTTGTCAAGAAAAATTCAGGAGGTTTCAGGTTCATTCTGAACCTAAAGAGTCTAAATTTGCTTGTCCAATACAAACATTTCAGAATGGAGACAATATTTTCAGTAAGGGGTATGCTCCCCAAGAGCGCTTACTTGGCCTCGATAGATTTAAAGGATGCTTATTGGCATGTCCCAATGAGTCCTCTGGCTCAATCCTTTATGAGATTTGCAATAAAGGACGGAGACCAGATCTTACATTTCCAATTTGTTTGTCTTCCTTTCGGCCTAGCATCGGCTCCGAGGATATTTACCAAGGTTCTCGCAGAACCTTTGGCGATCTTAAGGCGACAGGGGGTCTCAGTAATCGCATATTTGGACGATCTTCTTTTGTTTGCCCAATCAAGAGACAGGTTATTGAAAAACATTCAGTTGACTTTACACCTTTTATCTCATGCAGGTTGGATTGTCAATCTCGACAAATCCTCTCTGGTGCCCTCGCAAGTCATGACTTACCTAGGATTCGAGATCAATTCGATCCGACAGGTCATTATTCTTCCTCATCACAAGGTGACGGTCCTGCAAGATGCTGTCTGGACGTTATGTTCAGAACAAATTCCATCAATAAGACAGGCTATGAGGACTCTCGGATTGTTAACCTCTTCCTTCCCAGCGGTGAGATGGGGGCAGCTACATTCCAGAATTCTCCAAGATTTGATCTTAAAGAATTGGGACGGCTCCCAGCTGACTCTGGACCATCAACTGCCGATCACAGAGGACGTGAGGGGTTCACTGGCCTGGTGGTTAAAAGCAGATCGTTTCAGAGAAGGTCTACTTTGGCAGGACCCCAAAGAAATAGTGGTGACAACGGATGCCTCAGCCTGGGGCTGGGGAGCTCATTGCAACGCAAGAACAGTCCAAGGGAAATGGTCGAAGGGCGTGAGCCAATCCTCATCCAATCTCAGAGAATTGTTAGCCATAAGGGAATCCTTACTGGCCCTGAAATCGCTGGTACATCTAAAACATGTACAGATCAGAACAGACAATTCGACGGCGGTGGCTTACATAAATCACCAAGGAGGAACAAGATCCTCAAGATTAAGGACAGTAGCAATGGAGATTCTGTTTTGGGCGGAAGTCAATTTAAAGTCTCTTTCAGCAATACACCTAAAGGGGACTCTGAATCATCTAGCAGATTTCCTAAGCCGGTCACAGATAAGGGAATCAGAATGGTCCCTGAATCCGGAAGTATTTCAAACTATTTGCAAAATGAGAGGTGTCCCAGAAATAGACCTATTTGCATCAGCAAAAAATCACAAGGTCAGCAGCTTCTTCTCTCTGAACCCGAGAGATCGATCATTGGGGGTGGACGCTCTGTCTCAGGTCTGGCACTTCAATCTGGCGTATGCTTTTCCCCCAGTGCGTCTGTTACCGTTGGTGTTGAAGAAACTAGTCAAAGAACCAACTACTGTTCTGTTGATAGCACCATGGTGGCCAAAGAGACCTTGGTTTTCAACGCTAGTAGAGCTGTCAATACAGGATCCCTGGGAAATCCCGATATCTCCTTTTCTTCTTTCACAAGGTCCAGTCATCTGCCCGAATCCGCAATGGTGGAGATTGACACTATGGACCCTGAGGTCACCTTGCTACAAAGGAAGGGATTTTCAGACCCGGTGATTAATACACTGCTCGCAAGTAGGAAGCTGGTTACCAGAAAGATTTACCTTAAAGTTTGGAAAACTTTTAAGTCCTGGAAGTTGGAGAATGGTAGAACATCATCCAAAACGCCAGTTATTTTGGATTTTCTCCAAAATGGTGTCAACATGGGCCTTAGCGTTAATACGCTTAAAGTTCAATTAGCGGCCTTATCAGTCTTTTTGGATAAGAAGCTTTCTTCTATTTCTATAATTAAAAGATTTCTTCTAGCTGTCAAACGAGCAAAACCAATCACTTGCAAGGTTGTTCCACAATGGGATTTGGCGAAGGTTTTATCCATGTTAAGTTCTCCACCCTTTCATCCGAACAAGAACCTTGACATCAAGCTACTAACTTGGAAAGTGTTATTTTTAGTAGCCATTACCTCAGCTCGAAGGATCAGCGACATTCAAGCATTATCATGCAGACATCCTTTTCTCCAAGTCTTTCCTGATCGTGTCATTTTAAGGGTAGATCCTTGTTATCTACCGAAGGTGGCCTCAGATTTTCATCGCTCTCAGGAAATTATTATTCCATCCATCTCAGAAGATGAGCCACAACTGATGCCATTGGATGTCAGGTCCCTTCTACTACGATATCTTCAGGAAACTAAAGATTTCAGGAAGGATGACAGTTTGTTTATTTCCTTCTCGGGTTATAGAAAAGGCTTGAAGGTTTCCAAGATCACGCTTGCAAGATGGATGAAGAATACTATAAAGATGGCCTATAGTGATGTTAACTCGCCTTGCGGTGTTACAGCCCACTCGACAAGAAGTATTTCCACATCTTGGGCAGAGCAAGCTGGGGTCTCTATAGATCAGATCTGCAAAGCGGCTACCTGGACATCAGCTAAGACCTTTGCAAGACATTATCGTTTGGATCTTCTTTCCCAGAAGGATCTTTCCTTTGGCCGAAGTGTTCTTCGCGCTGTACTTCCCACCCTATGAGGTAGTCCTCGCCTATCTCTCAGGCGTATGCTGCCCGAAGGATGTTTTGAGAAAAACCAAGTTAGTTACCTGGTAACTTTTTTTCTAAACATCCGTAAGGGCAGCATACGCCGATCCCTCCCTAGTATATATATTTGAGGGGTATTGTTGGGGTGTGTTATGTTGTGGAGTCGTAGGTCTTGTCTCCTCTTTTCTTTCAGATCTCTACAACAACTGGTGAAGGCAGGGAGGAGTCAAGACTTTATGCCGGTGGTCATGTGTTCCAGTTGAGGGGAGGAGCCCGGAGGTCTCAGGCGTATGCTGCCCTTACGGATGTTTAGAAAAAAAGTTACCAGGTAACTAACTTGGTTTTTTTTTTTTTTTATTTTAAACTAGCCTGGGCGGCAGGCGTGGTAACCCAGGTCTCAGAGGCCGCGCTGGCCAGTCCCTCTCCCTGTGGATTAACCAGTTTTTCTCAAAACATCCTTCGGGAAGCATACGCCTGAGACCTCCGGGCTCCTCCCATCGAGGGGAACACATGACCACCAGCCAAAATAAAATCTTGACTCCCTTTCTTCCCCCAGTTGTTTCCGTGTTCCTCCTCGAGGTAGGAGCCAGACCACTAGCTCCTGGATCGATTGGTTCAGGTAAGTATTTTCCGGTACTATGGAATTATTGGCCAATTCCCATTCTTTGGTTTCTCAAAGGGGGGATAATTAAGGGATTCCCTCTTTCTGAGGATGATTCTTAGGGAGAAGCTGGGGTTACCGGACCCCATACCTTTATTAAGTTGGGATCTAATTTTTTTGGGAACATTAGGAAGGATTCCCCTATGTTTGGTTGCAATGGTTGTCTTAACTTTGCTTTGGGTGTCATTATATATATTCCCATAGAATAGGATATAGCTCACTTCCCTATTCTTGCTTATGTCTTTTAGTCTAAAACCCCGGACAAAGCTTCCAAAAGTGTATCTAAATCCTCTTCTTCCAGTCAAAATCCAGTAAAAAGAGTAGAAGATGCCCGTTATGTGATGTGAAACTTGCGGATTCCTATGTTAAACCTCTTTGTCAGATATGCATGGATAAAGTGGTTAATAAGGAACATAATGAAGATTTGATGAGGGAACTTAAAGACCAGATCTCTTCCTCTCCTATGACACAGAGGGCCCCAGAAACCGCTAGTAACCAAATGGATTTTTCACATCCAGTGGCAGGTCACCTTGATGCATCCCTGTTTTCTGGTCAGATGGGGAATCCCTCTTTCTTTGTCTCAGGAAACTTTTGTTCCTGACGATGAATCAGAGGAAGGTGAGATTTCTTCCCCGGGAGAGGAGGACGATCAAGCCTCGAGTTCCTCTCTGGCTAAGAACGGGTATTTGTTTCCTCCCAGGGATCTTCCTTTTCTCTTGCACATGATTTACCTATCTATGGGTATAGAAGAAAAGGCTGCGGGCCCGAAATTCCCTAGATAAGAAGATGGATTCACTGCTGAAGAAGGCTTGGCAGGTCTTGGGAGTCGAATTTGTTAAGGACAAATTTGGCATCCAATTGCGTTATCAGGAATTTGGGGTTTTGGCTACAACAACTTAAGGACTGTCTTTTAGAGAGGACAAGTCTGGATACAATTTTGAAGGCTTTACCTTCTTTTCAGCTACGGCATTGGTTACGGATGCCATGGCTGAATCTATTAGATAACCAATTCCGTGCGCAGGATTCTTTGGTTAAAGACCTGGTCTGGCGATATTGGTTCAAAGATGAGACTTTGTGCTATGCCCTTTAGGTGTGAGTATCTGTTTGGCTCAGACTTAGGTAAAGTCTTGGATATGACGGCAGACAGAAATAAATGTTTTCCGCCTCGTCCTAGGGCTTCAGCTAATAGAATGTTTTTTCCCAGAAGTTCCTTTAGGCGTCCCTTTCTTAACAAGGGTGCTCCTAAAAGAGCTAGAGGGGTCTCTTCCTCTTCCAGTACTTCAAGAAAGGGCAACTTTAAAGGTTCAACCCTGTTTGGAACCTATCAGGCAAGACCCAAGAAGCAATGACGCCAATATTGTTATTGGCGCCAGGCTAAGGAGGTTTTGCACTGCCTGGCTAGGCCTGTTGGATTGCCCTTTCATTGTAAGAGGTATTATGGAGGGCTTCCACATAGATTTTTTTCAAACTCCTCCTTCAAGATTTTTGATTTCTTCTCTGCCCAGGGGCAGGGAAGAAAGAGAAGCAATTTTTTGGAGTCTGACGGACATGAAGTCAAGGGGAGTCCTTGTTCCAGTGCCTCTGCCTCTGCAGGGGAGGGGGTTTTACTCCAGCATTTTTCTAGTAAGAAAGAGCTCGGGAAGGTTCAGGTTTATCCTGAACTTAGAGTCTCAACCTTTTTGTCCAGTACAGACATTTCAGGATGGAAACGATTTTTTCTGTAAAGAATTTGCTTCTCAGAGGTGCCTTCATGGCATCAATAGATTTAAAGGATGCTTATTGGCAAGTTCCAATGAGCCCCCTGGCTCAGTCTTTTATGAAATTTGCAATAAGAGACGGAGACCGGATTTTGCATTTCCAATTTGTCTGCCTACCCTTCGGTCTAGCATCAGCTCCGAGAATTTTTACCAAGGTTCTGGCAGAACCCTTGGCTTATCTGAGACACAGAGGGTTAGGAGTGGTCGCTTATTTGGACGACCTCCTGCTCTTTGCCCAGTCAAAGGACAAACTATGGGAGAATCTGCATTTCACCATGTATCTGTTAACTCACCTGGGTTGGATTGTGAATTTCAACAAATCTTCTCTGGTTCCCTCGCAGGTTATGACATACTTGGGGTTCAAGATCAATTCGGTCCGTCAGGTCCTTATTCTTCCTCATCAAAAAGTTGTGGCTCTCCAGGAGGCAGTTCGATTTATCTGCTCGGGAACAATCCCCTCTATAAGACAAGCAATGAGAGTGCTCGGGTTCCTGACATCATCCTTCCCGGCGGTAAAATGGGGGTCAACTTCACTCCAGATTCCTCCAGGGACATATTCTGAAGAACTGGGACGGAACCCAGCAGGGATTGGATCTACATCTACCAATTTTGCAGGAAGTAAAGGATTCTCTGAATTGGTGGTTAGAAGAAAGTCGGTTCTTGAAAAGATTACCTTGGGGGGGACCCCAATGAGATAATTGTGACTACGGATGCTTCAGCCTGGGGCTGGGGGGCACATTGCAAGTCAGGGAAGGCTCAAGGGAAGTGGTCAAGGGCTCTGAGTCAGTCTTCATCCAATCTAAGGGAATTGGTTACAATAAAGGAAGCTTTATGGGCCCTGGAATCTCACCTGCGTGGGAAGCATGTGCAGATCAGAACAGACAACGCAACATCAGTGGCCTACATAAACCATCAGGGAGGAACAAGATCCTCGAAGTTGATGGCCATAGAAGCGGAGATTCTGTCATGGGCAGAGATCAATTTGAAGTCCCTAACGACAGTTCACTTGAAAGGAACCCTGAATCAGGTGGCAGATTTTTTGAGCCGGTCACAGATAAGGGAATCGGATTGGTCTCTGGATCCAGAAGTTTTCAAGACAATCTGCAAACAGAAGGGCGTTCCGGAGGTGGATCGGCAAAAAATCACAAGGTGGACAGATATTTTTCATTGAATCCGAGAGATCAGTCGTTGGGAGTGGACGCACAGGCATGGCATTTCCATCTGGCCTACGCCTTCCCTCCAGTACGTTTGATTCCAATGGTGCTGAAGAAGCTTGTCAAGGAACCAGCTACAGTTCTCCTGGTAGCTCCCTGATGGCCAAGAAGATATTGGTTTTCAACTCTGGTGGAACTGTCGGTTCAGGACCCTTGGGAGATTCCTGTAAGCCCTCATCTTTTATCCCAGGGTCCGGTATTTTGTCCAAACCCCCAATGGTGGAGGTTGACGGTTTGGACCCTGAGGTCTCCTTACTGCAAAGGAGAGGATTTTCAGCCCCGGTGATAATTACTCTAAGCAGAAAGATTGTAACCAGGAAGATTTATCTTAAAGTATGGAAAACCTTTAAGTCCTGGAAGACGGAGAATGGGAAGACTTCCTTCAAAGTACCGGTTATACTAGATTTTTTGCAAAACGGAGTCGACATGGGACTTAGCGTTAATACATTAAAGGTTCAGCTGGCAGCCCTGTCAGTTTTCTTGGATAGGAAGCTTTCTTCTTCTGTTTCTATCATTAAAAGGTTCCTGCTGGCAGTCAAACGCTCTAAGCCGGCTCCATGTAAGGTGATTCCGCAATGGGACCTGGCGAGAGTTTTGTCTATGTTGAGTTCTCCGCCTTTTTATCCCAACAAAAATCTGGACATCAAATCGCTAACTTGGAAGGTCTTATTTTTAGTGTCCATTACCTCGGCTCAAAGGATCAGTGACATTCAAACCTTGTCATGTCGTCATCCATTCCTCCAGGTTTTTCCAGTTCGCATCGTGATGAAGGTGGACCCTTGCTACCTTCCTAAAGTTGCATCAGATTTCCACAGATCTCAGGAGATCGTTATTCCTTCCATCACGGAGGAAAATCCAGAGCTGATGGCGTTAGATGTCAGATCTCAACTACTGCAATATCTTCATCAGACCAAGGATTTCAGGAAGGCCGACAGTTTATCTCCTTTCCAGGCCCTAGGAAGAGCTTAAGGGTCTCAAAAACTACATTGGCAAGATGGATGAAAAGTACCATTAAACTGGCTTATGGAGATGTCAATTTACCAATTGGGATAACGGCTAATTCCACTAGGAGTGTTTCCATGTCTTGGGCAGAGCAAGCTGGGGTCTCCATGGAACAGATTTGTAAGGCGGCCACCTGGACTTCGGCTAAGACCTTTGCAAGACACTATCGTTTGGATCTCTTGTCTTAGAAAGATCAATCTTTTGGCAGAAGTGTTCTTCGTGCGGTTCTTTCCACCCAATGAGGTTGTCCTCGCCTATCTCTCAGGCGTATGCTGCCCGAAGGATGTTTTGAAAAAACTTAAGTTAGGTACCTGGTAACTTTTTTTCTAAACATCCGTAAGGGCAGCATACGCCAGCTTCCCTCCCTTATAATTTTGGACATGGGGGTTGCATTTCATGTGGGCTGTTATTATGGTTGTGGAGTTGTGGGTCTGTGTCTTTTTCTCTCTTTCAGATCTCTACAACAACTGGGGAAGAGAGGGAGGAGTCAACATTTTATTTTGGCTGGTGGTCATGTGTTCCCCTCGATGGGAGGAGCCCGGAGGTCTCAGGAGTATGCTGCCCTTACGGATGTTTAGAAAAAAAGTTACCATGTACCTAACTTAAGTTTTTTCGCTATGGATTTGGGGCATACTGATGGTCATCGGGCTCTTCCTCACCCCCAGCGTCCCAAATGGAGGTGCGGGTAATTGGGCGGGTTACTGGCATGTAACCCACTGATGCCAGCTGGTGACATGGCTGCCCCCTACCTGGTAATACCAGTTCAATTTCCATTACCCGCACCACCTTTGGACATGGTGGTGTGGATGAGCTCAGCAGCCCATAGCATGGCAGTTTGGCCCTTGAGCCTTGGAATCACCAGCCCCTATGCTTGGTTTGCCGGGTTGGTAAGTCTTAAAGCAGAACAAAACCAGCATCCGGCCAGGAATCTAAAAGTTGTCAGGGCCGGCTGCTGGCTTTTCCTGGGGGCATCCCAAAACTAGATGCCCCACTGTAATTGCTCTGATGTTGACAATGGAGGAGCGGTGCTCCTGCTTACCCCGGCGTTGTGCAAGCGCTCCTGCCCTAGCCATTCAGATAGGCTGAGGCGGTGGCCCAAGCACGCGCTCCCCATTCGTCCCAATCAGCCGCTTGCCGAATTACATCATCACAGCAAGTGGCTCTGATTGGACAGGAGCCCGCACATGTGCCGTTGGACTGGGGTTGGAGGTAAGCAGATTGGGTGATTTGGGGGGTTTCACACAGCGCGGCATCCCGATTCAAGATGCCCCAGGGAAGAACTTAACCCAGGAAGGTAAAAAAACATGTTTTGTTCCACTTTGAAGGGGGGGGGCGGATATAAAAAAAAAAAATAATATAAAATAAAAAAATGAAATTGCTGGCTCTCAGTTTAATTGATAAAAACCATGCCGCTATAGTCTGCATGCTTCTTATCAATGAAAATGCATGTATAGCTGTGGGTGTGCCCGCACTAGGTTTTTCTGGAAGGGCGGCTGCAAGGATGAGGAGTCGGGGATGCGGCCAGCAGCATTTGCTTTATTCACTACCACCAGAGAATAGAGCCCTGCCAGCCCTGGAAGAATGTCACCAGCTCTATTTAATATAGTCCATTAATGGGATTATATTGGGCCAGAAGCTAGCTTGGTAGCGTATAATCGAGAAGTAGGAACAAGTAAGTTTGGGATTAAGATAACAGAGCAGCCCACAATATATTATATATTTAATATTTAATTATATAGAGAGCACAAGACAAACTACATACAATGAATAGATATATACAATAATCTTAATCTTACTTTTTGAGCCCCTGAGTGTCTGGGAATGACAGGAGACTCATGTATGCGTGCATTATTATTTCCAGGCTCTAATTATGGGGTCTGTTTATTATTAATGGGCACAGCAGCTTCCTATTTCTTTATGAACTACTGCTCCCAGAATGTCTGGACTCATGCTTTTGATGAATACTAGCTAGCACAGCCTCATGGAAGGGGTTTCCTGTAAGCTTAAAGTGCACCAAAACCCATCTCGATCGGCCAAAGAATCTATAAGATTCCCGAGCCGATCATTTCCCTCCCCCCGGGGCATCCAAAATCGGGATTGCCCGCTGTGTGAAACCCCCCAGGTCGCTCTGTTCACTTACCTTACTTCCCGGCTGATCCGCAAGCCGCATCCCTGCTATCCCTCTAGCAAGGCGCTTGCACGTTCCCTGTTAGAGGAAAGCGGGGGATGCGGCCCCTGGCCTTAGACGCCGTCTTAGATGGCACAATGTCAGCGGCTCCGATGCACTGATTGGGCGAGCGGCCGCGCATGCTCGGTAGGGCCGGGAAGAGGTGAGTTTCTTCGGGTGATCTGGGGGGTTTCACACAGCAGGGCACCCCCGATCAGGGTTCCCCGGGGGAAAGGACCACAACCCGGGAAAAAAGTCAAAATCCTGGGTTTTGGTCCACTTTGTGGCCCGATTCTTTCTTACTCAGGTGCAATCGGTAGCAGCGACATCCTTTAAGGCTGAAGCCTCCTGCTTATTGCAGGTCAGTAAACACGTGCCAGAAAGTGCCCCTTGTTAGGCTTGTGTTTCCCAACCTGCAATGAGTAGGCCATCCTGACTATTTCCCGAAATTGTTAAATTATTTGACTGTCCCCCCGCAAAGCCTATTTCTGAGCACTCTGAATTGAGAACCAGTCACATGACTTAAAAACATCTTCAAACTGTCACCTGAGACTTTGCAGATATTATGTTTACACCTGTTGTCTTTTCTTTTTTCTGTTCTATAAGGCTGAATAACAGTATTGTCTTTCTTTTGGTAGAGGGATTATAAAGAACCATGTCCTTTATGTTCAGAAGTCAACTGGGGTATCAGTGATGAAGGCAAATTTTACTGTAAATCCTGCCACACTGTCATAGAGGTTAGTAAGCCAGGACTTGCTGTTAATGGTTTATTACTGGGAGTGCTATGGGGTTGGCTAAACTGAAAATAGTGACCAGCTGAGCTGTATGTTTTTTTTTTTTTTGTAGTAGCAGCTTGTTGATTTGTCTCATAATTTTTCAGAAAACGAAAGAAGTTGATGAATCGGATGTATTTCTTTTTAATGCAAAGGTGCAATCTGTGTCCAGAGGATTGAGAAAGGAGAGAAAAGGTGAGTGCCATGTTTATGTTGTGTACACTGGTTAAAAGTTTTAGAACAATTTTCAGTTTAATGTATCAAATGTGCTTTAACCCTTAAAACTTTAGCCACATAAAATTTACTTTGCTGCCTCTCCTACCGTTAACTGCCAGCCAGGTACATTTTACATCCCTGGCATTACCTTGTTTGCGGCTGGGGAAAAAAAACCTCCCCTCTGGCCTGAATCCATCGCTGGGGGACTTGTCTTTACCAGGAGAGAACGCCCGTCTTCCTGCATTTCATCGTACACCACAGGAAGGGGCTTTTGTAGAAGGAGTGAAATTACATCAGTCCCTCTTCTGGATATAAAAGCCGCTTCTGGCAGCAGGCCATGGGTCAGCCAGGCTAGCCCCTGCGCCCTGGTCCACAAGCCCCCATAGCTGGTGACCGGACTGGTTATGCTTGAATAGGGGGGGCGGGCCCAGACAAATTTTTTTTTTTTTGATGTTTATTTATTTTAGATTTGGAGACTCCCAGTAAAGCCTCTTCTGTGTCACATACTATTGCTTTAATTACTCTACTAATAAGTTTATACACTCCATTCCATCGGACATAGCCACCATATATGCCACATATCTCCTTTGAGCTTGCAGCCTTTGAAACAGTTTGGGGAGTGCTCCTGTAACCTTTTCGCTGCCAGCCAACTTATTGATTTTGTCACCGATTGTGCCAAAATTTCTTCAGATTTTTTTTTTACAGTACCACATATGTAGGGCAATTCACCTGCGACAAGTCTCAAGGACCCCTTACCAGTTCACAAAAGGTTAAAGGTTAAAAAAAACACTAGTCATAAAGTCCTTTATGACTTTATAAATCCTCCTTCAATCACCAATTCCTGCTACCCCACGCCATTGATCTTCAACCGGGAGTGATACAGAGAAGCAGTGTTCTTTGCCCCCGTAGCACGGCTTCCACCGATCACTCTGTCGTTTCTGCTCATTCATGCCGCAGGGAGAAGGGCCATACAGGCAAGTATGATGATGATTACTCGCTTGTATAAAAGGCCTCTCCCAGCGGTGGGTGTGAGCTGTCAGAAGCAGCCGCAAGGGGCAGAGTCTTCTCTGGCCCGCTGAAGACACCGGAAGGGAGGAAAGGAGACCCCTGGCGCTGGATCCCTGATGGAGGTGAGCGTGGGCCTTTGACCTCAAACAGAGGAAACGCCAGGCATGTGAAAGAGCTAGCTAGTTAAAAGGCATTCCCAAAAACTCACCTGGTTTCCACATGGGCCGCACGTTTGATTCAGTTTTCCTTTGCTGCACCAAGCTCAGTGGGGCAAAGAAGTCTGAAAAGACAGAGCACTGCTGGCAGTGTCCCTTCTAACCTCTAGCTGTGGGCATGCCCGCACCAGCCATCCAGAAAGTCCTGGCATGGGCCCATACCCCAGATAGAGTTGTGTTGGGGAGGCAGCTGCTATGCGGGCTCTGGAAAGAGGTGCATATTTCAGGTGATTGGGGGTTTTATACAGCAAGGCATCCCAATTTGGAATGCCCCATAAAGAGGGAGACCACCGCCCCTTAAGTAATACAGACCTGTGTGTGGGGGGGGGGGGGTGCGCTCCTCTTTAACAGCCAGCCTACCTAGAGACTTTGTTGTCAGACAATTTTTCAGCATTTTGCACTATATGAGGCTGATTCTGAGCCAGGTGAGGATTCTCCATCCATTTTAAGGAGAGAAAACTGCCATTAACTTGTCTACCATGAAGCTGATTCAGAGCCTGGTGAAAATGTACTCCTGGCAGACAATGAAAGTCAATTACAGTTTTCTCTCCTAAAAAAGGAGTGAGAATTCTCACCAGGCTCTGAATCGACCCCTATGGGCGTTGCACATAATACAACTATTATGTGCAATAAAAAAATGTAAGGGTTAAACCCTTTTTAAAAAGTGGTGTGTGGTCCACCCTCTCCCTTATAACCGGTCCAGGCACCTGCTATGTATGCTGGTAGACCAAGGTGCGGAGGCTACCACACATAGCCCACATGGGCACCAGGCTTTATCGCACCCCCCTGGCCTTTGCCAGACCCTTCTGCCCTTTGAACTGGTAGGTCTTAAAGCAGACCAACACTGAATACCGCTGCTGTAATGCCCTGTAGAATGATAAAATGTAAATAGTGAGGTAAATAAATATTTCCTTCGCTCTCTCCAAAAGCAGTAGGTGCCACCATTTAACTTTAAATGATGGCTGTGTTATTTCTCGGCACTGCAAACCTTGCCCATGCTCAGTTTGGGGGGGGGGGGGGGGTTGCAGGTGGCAGCAGGTGCCTTTCTACTGTCAGTGGCCAGTTTGAAGAGGCTCCACTCCCTCTCGTGTCCCAGGCAAGAAAGGGGGTAATGGACTGAGACAGATATGAGACCTCACCAGAAGTGAACTTATATAACAAGGGGATAAATAAACATACACTGTACACCCAAGCAAGGGGGGAGTCCCACACACTCCCCAAACCTATCCCAAAAAAGTGGCACTACCTTTTGTATCCAAAATTGTATAAAGTTTTATTAAAGGGTAAATCCACAATCCACACTTTTTTAAAAACAATGTAAAAAACATAAAACATAGACAGACCTCAGAAGGGGGGGGGGGGGGAAGAACAGGTGACTGCTGTTAATACGCCACCTATTATTAAAATTGATATTAAGATAGTAATGGAGTCTCAGCCGTCCCTAACTCCGCTAGTAAAAATGTTGTTGCCACTATCTGATTACATATGAAATAATAATCCATTTAAATCCATTAATATATGTGCATAATTAATCTAAAAGTGCTAATACAATTAATAAGGACCAGCCGGGTAGGGAAAAAGCAATAAGACACAATCACAAAGAAATCTCACATGTCCTTAGTTATGGTTACAACCAGCAGTCTGTCCCCCCGATTGTCGCTGACGCATTGCGTGACGTCACAGTGTTACTCCCTTAGGGGGAATAGGCATTATAGTGGCGTATTAACAGCAGTCACGTGTTCTTGCCACCCCCCCCCCCCCTTCTCAGGTCTGTCTGTTTTATGTGTTTTAGATTGTTTGTTTTTAAAAGTGTATAGTGTATGTTTTTGTGGATTTACCCTTTAATAAAACGTTTTACAATTTTGGATACAAAAGGTAGTGCCACTTTATTCCAAGTGTGTCATACACTCCGCTTCCATAATCATGACATCTGGGTAATCTCCAGTAGATGGTGATCTTTAGCAGAGATGAATGCAAAAAAGGAGCTCCTCCCAGTCCATATACACCCGGGACCTCCCACCAATTCCCCAGTTCCTTCTCTGCTAGACGACGAGCAAGTCAGAAGACTTCTGACTTCTATTCCTTGCAGGTAAGCCGGGCCTGCGCCCGGCTATTTTTGTCCCTATTTCTGCCTGGACCTTTATTCACATGTCCCCTTATGAGCCTCCCAGCCTCGGCTGTAGGTCCTGGTTGAGGGTAGGCAACACCTTCCTAGGTGTTTTAAGGAGCATGACTCCTCCGTGAGACCCCATTACAAGGGGTAGGCGGTTTCCGGGTTGGTGATCCCGGTTTGGGATGCCCTGTCCCTTCAGCCTTATCCGCTTCCCCTGTACTGGGTGGCGGGTCCCCTCCGTGTCCCTCGGGGGGGGGGGGGGTTGTCCCTTACTGATTTTCAGTGTCTGGTGATTCACTATTGTATGTGTGTGTGTGCGTATGCTTTTACATGTGGCTGATGTACCTTGCCTGCTCCGTTGGCAGTTTTCATGACGGGAGCTTCTCCCCCTCAGGCTGCGTTTGGGGGGGGGGGGGGTCGGGCCGGGCCCTCACGTGGCGCGGCCCGCCCCTCCCCCTCCTTTTGGCGCTGTTTGAAGTCCCTGCCCACTGCCTGGATCCGCGTTTCTGGTCTGGCAGGGAGGGGGGCGAGGCCTAGCGAGCGCGCGTTCTGCGCTGGCCGCCCCCCTTCTTCCTCACTCTCTCCTGCAGTGCTGGACTCCAGTGGCCATCTTTGAAGTGCTGCTGCTGCCACCGATCCTACTGCGACCTGTGTGTTTTGTGAGTTTCCAGTGGGCCCCCCTTTCTTCTCTTAGGCTGCCTCCCTCTCCGCAGGGGGGCCACTTGTTTTCTCTTGATTGTATGTGTGTGTGTGCGTATGCTTTTACATGTGGCTGATGTACCTTGCCTGCTCCGTTGGCAGTTTTCATGACGGGAGCTTCTCCCCCTCAGGCTGCGTTTGGGGGGGGGGGGGGTCGGGCCGGGCCCTCACGTGGCGCGGCCCGCCCCTCCCCCTCCTTTTGGCGCTGTTTGAAGTCCCTGCCCACTGCCTGGATCCGCGTTTCTGGTCTGGCAGGGAGGGGGGCGAGGCCTAGCGAGCGCGCGTTCTGCGCTGGCCGCCCCCCTTCTTCCTCACTCTCTCCTGCAGTGCTGGACTCCAGTGGCCATCTTTGAAGTGCTGCTGCTGCCACCGATCCTACTGCGACCTGTGTGTTTTGTGAGTTTCCAGTGGGCCCCCCTTTCTTCTCTTAGGCTGCCTCCCTCTCCGCAGGGGGGCCACTTGTTTTCTCTTGATTGTATGCATTGGGATATATATATATATATATATATATATATATATATATATATATATCATTTTGTGTGCTTGTCTTATGGGCCTCCCCTATTGTGTCTTTCAGGAGGACTCCCCTGTTGCAATATTAGGGCGTTCTCCCGGTCCTAGGATCTTCCTTAGCATTTTCCGTTAAATCCTCCCACAGGGACATTAAAGGGGCATTGCTTACAGCTTAATTCCCTAGGGTCACTGCGACTACCCAAAAAATCACCATATGGAGGCTCAGCAGGATACCGGTCTGGGGCTTCCCTCGGGACAATCCCAGCCGTGTGTTGGTTGTGGGGTATCCCTTACGGGGGAGGATGTGCTCATTTGTATTCCTTGTGCACAAAAGGCCATAACGCGACAGGCGGTTTCCCAGGCTTCTGGGTCAGCACCACCCCGCCTGTTACGCACCCCAAGTGACTAGTGGGGAGTCGCACTCTGATGTTTGTGCTCGCCTGGCCAGCATCGAGAGAATCCTTTCTGGCACTGTGGGCTGTAAAGAAAAGACACCTGTCGCCGGCAGGGCCGGCTTTGGAGTTTGATGATGCTGAAGATGATGATGATTGGTCTGAGTATTCCCCACTAGAGGAGGGGGAACTGTTTGGAGAATCTGATACTGAGGGTGTGTTTTTTCGTGACAATGATGCTGGGCAGGCGCTGGGGGATGCCGTTGACACCTCCAAGGTTCTGGTCCATCTCCTTGAGGTTTTTGACATTGCGCCGCCTGAATCACCCCCTCTTAAAAAAAAAAAAAAAAAAAAAAAAAAAAAAAGGGAATTCTTTGGGGCCGCCAGGCCTCACTTGGAGTTCCCCACACAGGGTCATTTTGACGCTCTGATCCTTAGGGAGTGGGAAAAACAGAGTTGGCTTCCCAGAGTTCTTCAGGGTTGGGATAAAAAGTATCCCTTCCCGGTGGATGCGGTGAAGCGTTGGTCTTCCCCGCGCCTGTTTTGGGGTTGTCCAACACCTCTGTGGTCCATACCCCTGATGCCACTACCCTCAAGGATGGTGAGGATAAGTGCATTGATCAGTTGGCATGTCATGCCTTCGCTAGTGTGGGTTCAGCCTTACGGCCGGTGTGCGCATCTGCGCTTGCGGCGGTGGCTAACAGATCCCTGGTTAGGGAGTTCTTGAATGTTGCCCATTTTGACCCATCCAGCGCGGAGTTCACTGCCCTTAAAAGGTGCGAGCTTTTCATGAACTTTGTACTGGCTGCTATGGAGGACACTATTGTCATGTGTAGCAGAACTTCGGCCTTATTGGTGGCCATGCGTCGATCGGTCTGGCTTTGCCAGTGGGCGGCGGACTTTGCGGCCAAGAAATCGCTACCGCTCTTCCCTTCCTGGGCACTAAGCTGTTTGGAGATAAGTTGGATGCGGTGGCTAAGGGTGGTAAGCTACCTCAGAGTAGGAAACAGCGTCGTCCCTTTCGGGGGGCGAACTCCTTCAATCCTTCCTTTCGGGGTGCCAGAGCCATCACAGGATTCGCCTACTCTGGTGTTAGAGGTTCCACCTGGAGCAGGGGCAGAGGATGGGCCCGTCCAGCATCTGCTTGCAGTTCCAAGCCTAAGCCCCCTGCTAAACCCGCTCAGTTATGAGGGGGCGCCCTCACCCACTCGGGTGGGGGGGGGGCGGCTGCGGCTCTTCTTCCAGGTCTGGGCACAGGAGGTCACAGACAAATGGATCCTGGAAGTTGTTTCGTCCGGGTACAAACTGGAGTTCGAGTACTGGCCCCCTCCAAGATTTTTAAGGTCTCGGGTGCCCTCAGACCCTCAGGCTGCACAGGGGCTCCTGTTGGCGGACCAAAGTCTTCTGGATATGGTCATATGCCTGGTGCCTCCCTTGGGGAGAGGCAGGGGTTACTACTCCAACCTCTTTACGGTCCCCAAAAAGGATGGTTCTGTCAGACCCATTCTGGACCTAAAAATTCTCAACAGGTTCATCAGAACCAGGAAGTTTTGCATGGAGACCCTGCGCTCTGCCATTCTTTCCCTTCGTCAAGGGGACTTTATGACGTCAATAGACATCAAGGATGCTTACCTGCATGTTCCTTTCTTTCCTGCGCACCAGAGATTCCTCAGGTCTGCGGTACAGGATCTTCATTTTCAGTTTGTGGCCCTACCATTCGGGCTGACCTCAGGTCTAAGTGTCTACACCAAGGTTCTGGCGGGCATAATGGCCCTGTTCAGAGCCCAGGGCATTCGCATTGTGCCGTATCTGGACGACCTACTGATTTCAGCCTCTTCCCTCCAGCAGGCAGAGATGGACACCAGGGCGGTGCTGTCTACTCTGGTAAGGTTCGGATGGGTGATCAACCACCCCAAATCCTCTCTGTTTCCTTCCAGGGAGATTTCATTTCTGGGCATGACTCTGGATACCACTCAAGCCAGAGTGTTCCTTCCTCAGCCCAAGGTAAGGGCTGTTCAGGATCTGATTCGCCTTCTCCTGACCATTTGTTACCCCTCTCTCCGGCTGGGGATGAAACTGGTTGGTTTGATGGTGGCGTCCTTCGAAGCAGTACCCTTTGCTCAGTTCCACATGAGGTCGCTTCAGCTCCATCTGCTGAGGCATTGGGACAGATGTCCGCAGTCCTTGGATCAGTCCTTCCAGATGTCTCTCCGGGTTCGCCAGTCACTTCAGTGGTGGATAGAGTCAAGCAATCTGTTGAGGGGCAAATCCTTTCTTGTCCCTTGTTGGGAAACGGTGACCACGGATGCCAGCCTGTCGGCTGGGGAGGTTTCTGGAAGAATCGTCAGTTCAAGGGGTTGTGGGGTCCTCAGGAGGCTCACACCCCCATCAATGTCCTAGAGCTCAGAGCCATCCGGCTAGTTCTGTCACGGCTGACTCCACGCTTACAGGGCCTGCCGGTTCAGGTTCGCTCTGACAACCGAACGGCGGTGGCCTACATCAATCACCAAGAAGGGACTCGCAGCAGGAGTGCCCTCAGGGAGGTCTCTCTGATCATTACTTGGTCGGAGAGCAACGTCCCTTGCATCTCAGCAGTTTACATTCCAGGAGTGGAGAACACTGAGGCGGATGCTCTGAGCAGGGGCTTCTCTCGCCGAGGAGAGTGGGCCCTCAACACCAGGATGTTTCGCTCCCTGTGTCACTGGTGGGGGACTCCGGATGTGGATCTCTTTGCCTCCAGGCACAATCACAAACTTCCGTCCTTTGTGTCTCTCTCTCTCAGGATCCTCTGACCCTGGCAGTGGATGCCTTGTCCCTGGCTTGGAAGGATCTGGGTTTCCTGTATCTGTTCCCACCCTTCTCCATGGTGTGCAGGGTGGTTCGCAAGCTGGTTCTGGAAGGGGCACCAGCGATTCTGGTGGTCCCAAGGTGGCCAAGACAGGTTTGGTTTGCAGACGTTGGAAGTCTAGCGGTAGATCATTACAGGCTGCCTCTGTTTCCGGACCTGATTTCTCTGGGTCATCTTCTTTACCCCAATTTACAAACGCTGGCTTTGACGGCTTGGCTGCTGAAACCTTCATTCTGAAGGAGGAAGGTCTCTCTGCGGCTGTCGTTCAGACCTTGATTAGAGCTAGGAAGAGGTCTTCCTCTGGTATTTACTATAGGACTTGGCGTTCCTACATTGACTGGTGTGAGGCCAGGGCCTTACCTTGTAGGGTGTTCTCTATCCCTAGGATAGGAGTTTCTTCAACACGGTCTGGATCAAGGTTTTCAGCTTAGTACCTTGAAGGGGCAGGTATCTGCCCTGTCTGTTTTCTTCCAAGGTTCCTTTGCTTTGCACCCACTGGTCAGGACTTTTTTCCAGGGGGTTACTCATGTTAGGCCTCCTAGGAAGGCCTTGGTGCCTGTTTGGGATTTGAATCTGGTTCTTTCGGCTCTACAGGGGCCTCCTTTTGAGCCGCTTCAGGATATTGCTCTTTCTGTGCTCATTCAAAAGGTTGCCTTTTTGGTGGCTATTACCTCTGTCCGGCGTTTTTCTGAGTTGGCGGCTTTGTCTATTCAGGCGCCTTACTTTGAGAGGCATCAGGATAAGGTGGTTTTTCGTTTCAAACCAGATTTCCTTCCTAAGGTTGTTTCTGCCTTCCACCTCAATCAGGATGTTGTTCTTCCTTCTTTGTGTCCTAAGCCTAGCAATGACAAGGAGAGAGTTTTGCATTCTTTGGATGTGGTTCGTTGTGTGAAGTACTATTTGGTGGTTACTTCCGCAAGACGGACGCTTTTTTCGTGGTGCCTTGTGGGCCCAGAAAGGGTTTGGCGCCGGCCGAGTCTACCATTAGTAAATGGATTTGTCAGGCCATTGTTGGGGCCTATTCTGCTAAGAGGAGGACTCCCCTTTTTAGGATCACTGCGCATTCTACTCGTGCTGTTGGTGCTTCCTGGGCTTTTCAGCACCAGGCCTCTGTTGAACAAGTTTGTAAGGCTGCTACTTGGTCTTCTGTTCATACTTTTTCCAAGTTTTACAGGGTTGATGTGCGGGCTTCAGCGGATGCTGTTTTTGGCCGCAAGGTTCTGCAAGCTGCAGTGGTTTAAGTTGGTGCATTGTTTTTACTGTTTTCGGTTCCCACCCATAACGGACACTGCTATTGGATGTCCCAGATGTCATGATTATGGAAGCGGAGTGTATGACACACTTGGAATAATACCATTTTGTGAGTACTCACCTTTAAAATGGGTATTATAAGTGTGTCCTACACTCCGCTTCCCTCCACCCTTGTGGTATTCCGGATCCTTTATATGGTGAACCTTTGTTAATTTTGTAGTTGTTATATGGGTTCTTCCTGGTCCTCTTACTGCTATCATACACTGGGGAATTGGTGGGAGGTCCCGGGTGTATATGGACTGGGAGGAGCTCCTTTTTTGCATTCATCTCTGCTAAAGATCGCCCTCTACTGGAGACTACCCAGATGTCATGATTATGGAAGCGGAGTGTATGACACACTTATAATACCCATTTTAAAGGTGAGTACTCACAAAATGGTATTTTGGGGATAGGTTTGGGGAGTGTGTGGAACTCCCCCCTTGCTTGTGTCCCAGGCAAGATAGGTTAAAGCTGCAAGCCGAGAGAGAGCATCTCTCTGAAGATGGATGTATTGCGGCAGGTCATTGCAGTTCAGGATAGGATATGGTGGCACCAGGCTCTGCGGAACTACATGTCCCAGCATGATCTTGCGCCTAGTACATCCCTGGCTGTAGCGAGTGCTCCCTTCACAAGATGGGATCTCATGCTGGGACATGTAGTTCTGAAGGGCCTGGTGCCGCAATATCCTATCATGGGCTGCAATGACATGTAGTTTGTGAGCTGGGGATGGAGGTGGGTCATTGCAGCTGTAGCAAGTGCCTCCTCCTGCCGCCAGGTGATGCTCCCTCCTCGTCCCTGAGGTTGTGACTTTTGATTTTTGTTGTATGGTGATCCTTTATGGGAATAGCTGGGTGGCCTCTCAGCCATCTTGTGCAAACCCATACAGAATCAGCTCCTGTTGGCTCAGAAGGCACACACCTTCTTACTAAGCCACACAGCCAGCCAATCCAGCGCACTTGTGATATAACAACTGTTGCAGGTGTTAATGATGGCTGCTGAGGGGGCGATGTACACCACAAAAACAGAAGCAGCCAAGCACAGTCGTAAATTAGAAGACGTAAAGCTTTAGGTAAGGGCTTAGACACACTTTACTATAGAAGTAGTGTAAGGGGGGCCAGGCTATTAGTGGGCACTTGGTAAGTTTTCTCCGTACTAAGTAGTGTGTGTTAGTTTTTATATTGCTGTCTGGTGTGTCGCTTGTTCGGTGCTAAATCTTCTAATGGAGGGTAGATGCAATGATGGTAAAATTAAGATCATTTCCTGGAATGTGACAGGCATGAATGACAGGATCAAGCGGGCCCTGTTTTTTTTACTCTCCCCATATTGTCTGTCTACAAGATTCATCTAAGGGAGTCTATATTACTAGCCCTAACACCCCCCTGGATCTCAGAATCCTACAATGTCACATACTCCAACTGTTCCAGAGGGGTCACTTGTTTTGACCGCAAAATCCTTAAAAGCAGAAGCTGTGGAGGTCAGAACAGACCTGTGGGTAGATTTGTTCTCATTATTACTCCAGATTGAAAGTAAACCATGCTTTATAGCGAAGTGTACATCCCACCCTCTTTCAACCTGGATGTACACACGGCAGAACAGAAAATGGTAAACGGCAATCCCTGGGGCAGGTTGGATCCTGGTGCACCCCTCGGGCATCTTAAAGTGAAAATGGACCAACACCCAATGCTGATCGGCCCGGGAATCTATAAGATTCCAGGGACGATCAGCATCGGGCCTGCGGGGCACCCCGATCGGGGGTGCCCTGCTGTGTGAAACCCCCCAGAAAGCCCCGAAATCCCTACCTGCTCCTCGATCCAGCGGCGCATGCACGAGCCGCCGCTCGCGCATCCCTCTAGCAAGGCGCGCACCCGTGTCAGCCGTTTGTGAATGGCCGGCGCTGGCGCGCTACCTGTAAGGGTGACGCGCGGGAGGCGCGAGCGCTCGCTTGTCCGGCGACGGACCTCGCTTGTCCGGCGACGGACCTCGCTTGTCCATCGGCGGGGATTGGCTGCAGCGGTCACGTGGGAGCGGGGACAGGTGAGTTTTTGGGGCTTTCTGGGGGGTTTCACACAGCGGGCCACCCCCGATCGGGGTGCCCCACCGAAGTGGAACAAAACCCAGGATAGTCAAAATCCTGGGTGTTGGTCCACTTTAATGAATGCGATCTTAATAACTATCCTAATTAAGATTTTTTTAACAAATATATGCATCTGAATGCAAGTTGTCCGCTTGCATACAAGTTGTGCAATCCTTCACTCGCTCAGTTAATGGTCAGTTTATCGGTTCATGAAAATGGGCTTTAAGAGGGCTTTGGTCCGCTTTAATGTCTGTGTGTATATGTAAAAAAAAAAAAAATGGTGTCACTCCTGATACACTTAAACCTAGCACCCCCTGAATTTTAATACTACCGGGAGAGAATAAACGACAGGCTTGACAGGAGTTTTAGTCAGTTCATGTGTATAAGTGGCCCCTCCTATTGTTAGCTCACTTTTGGGGATTGTGGTTTCAGTCTCTGTGGGCCATACTAATTTGAGGTTCCCTGAAATGTGAATCCCGCTAGTTTCCTGGAACCTTGTCTTTCCAGCTTACCTGCACCAGGTCTCTGGTATCTGATTGGCTGGCGTAGGTTCATATAGCCATAGGGAAGCTACCGAATTGATGCGTTCACTTGCTCAATGAATAGTCAATTAATCTGTTCATGGAAATAGGCTTTAGGAGGGCTTTGGTTCGATTTAATATCTGTGTATGTAAAAAGATAAATAAAAAAAAAAAAAAATATATATATATATATATATATATATATTCATTGTTATTTATTATGTTTCTACAGTGAAAGGTTGGGAGTGGTATGTTTGTGAAGGCTTTCAGTTCATATTGCTTAAACAAGCTGAAGCACTTCAAGCCTTGGGAGTGGATCCCAAGATTAAGGTAATTATTTTTTTTATACTTGAGTAAAAGTTTTGTGATTGTATGAAATTATCTGGCCTCCAGCCAGTATTCCCAGTAGTGTGCTCTGACAAATCAAGCAGCTCTTATTCACCCAAGAAACTGATCACACACCCAAGTAAAAAAAATGTCAGCATGCTGATGCTCCTGATTAAATGGGGGCATCACAAATGTTCATAACCTGCCCCAAACCCATCTTAGGACAAAACTCCTCCAGTCCTTTCCCAGGACCTGACCCACGAGACCATTGGGAGTCAATCTGAGGAGCAGCGTTCCTACACTTAACTAAGGGTGTGGGACTGCTTAAGCCCAATACTAGTTTAGTTTTGTATATTGGGCAACTCATCATCATTTTCTTCTATAAACTGATTCCGTAGAGCATTAACATGTAAAATACTGTGGTGCAGCAAAGCTTGGATTGAATTTTTAATATTCTTAGTATACAGTACGTCCTGCTCCAGATATAATACTTACACTTGGGTTATCCTCCGCCAGATGGCGCTGCACTGCAGAGACATGCAAAAACAGGCTCCTCCCGGCCCTTCAAATACCCAGGGACCTCCCACAAATCCCCAGATTTCTCTGCAGTGCTGACTGCGAAGACCTGAAGTATCATTCTCTCGCAGGTGAGCGGGGCTATTAAAGCCTGCGGCCCTGTTGGACTACTCCCACCCGTCCTCTTCGTGATGTGCCTCCCAGCCTGGGCTGCGCTGGTCGGGTGAAGGTAGGCAGCACCATGCGTGCTCTTGGAGCCATGCTCCACCGCAGTCCCCCACCAAAGGGTAGGCGGTTCAGGCTGAGGGTGAGCCTCTAGTGGATGCCCCTCCCGCATTATTGCCCCATACCCCGTGTTGCGGTGGACCCTGTTTAAAGGGTCGCCATCCTCCCTCGTTCCCCCCCGTAGCTCGGGGGGGGGGGGGGGGGGAAGAAAAGGGCGTGTGTGTGTGTGTGATGGTCTTAGTGTATTGATTTACACGTTATGGCCTTAGTATTGTCCTTGACTTATACACCTTGGTGTCAGAGCCGCGCCGTTTGCCTTTTATTACTATCGGCCGCCGCCGCGCGAGTCTCTTGCCCTTACTGGGTGAGCATGCGAACAGGCGGCTGCGTCGCCTCAGACGCTGCGGCGTCTTCTTTGGCAAACCCCTGTTTTTTTCTTAAGTGTGTCATACACTCGCGTTTTCTTGTCTGCGTTGACTACTACCTCAGAGCTTCGCGCTCTTCGGGGGGGGGGGGGGGGGGCGGTGACCTGGCTTGGCGCGCTCCGCGTCACAGCCCGCTCTGGCCCGCCCTTCGAGGTTCGCTTGGCGCCATTTTAGATGCTCGTCTATTTTTATCATTCTTGCTCACTGCGCATGGCTCTGACATCCCTATTTCCATTATGTCTTTCAGACGGTCGAATTCAGTGGCTTCTCCCGGCCCGGTGTAATTGCCAGTTGGACCTAGTATAATTACTCCCACTTCCCTGCGGGTCTTTGGGGCATCCAGGGTAGCTTATAGCGTCAATCCCTACTGGCCTATTGTGCCTATTAATCACCATATGGAGGCATCCCAGGATATTGTGAACGGGGTTCCCTCGGGACAAGCCCGGCTGTGTGTAGCTTCTGGGGTCTCATCTATCAGCGGTGACAATGCACGTCTGCGTCCCTTGTGCACAGCAGGCGCTAATGGTACTTCCCGCCCCTCCTGTGGCTGGGCCTGCACCTCGCCTCACTTCACCTACCCCCCGAAGCCTGAGTCTAACCCCCAATACAAGCAGGGATTTTCATCCTGATGTGGGTACTAGACTGGCCAGTGTTGAAAAGTTGCTTGCTAGTTCTCTAGCGCGCATGGCCACTGCAAAAAAACGGCACATAAACCCTGATTCTGCTCCTTTCCCTACGGAGTCTGATGAGTTTTCGCATCTATATGGCCATGCCCCTTCGGACAAAGGGGAACTGTTCTCTGAGTCATCTGATGAGAAGTCAAGGGGTCATGACTATTCCGGTTCTGATCACTGGACCCTGGATGATACTGATAAGCTATTGCTTCAGATTTTTGAAGTTTTGTCCATCTCTCCCCCTGTTGCGGCCCCCAGGCAAAGGGGTGAGCTATTTCATACTGCTAAGGCTCGATTGGAATTTCCTGAGCAAACCCATTTCAATAACCTCGTGCTGAAGGAGTGGGAACATCCCAGTAGACTTCCCGGGATCCCTAAGAGCTTGGACAGGAAGTATCCATTTCCTGCTGATATGGTCAAGTGCTGGTCATCGCCCCCCGAGGTCGATGCTCCTATTCTAGGGCTGTCTAACACCTCTATTATGCACTCCCCCGACACTACTACGCTGCGGGATTCTGAGGACCGGCGCATTGACCAATTGGCGTGCCATGCCTTTGCGTTTGGAGGGGCGGCGCTGCGCCCGGTCTGCGCCTTGGCCATTACTGCTGTGGCGCTCAGGGCCATAGTCAGGAATGCACTTGACGGCCCAGACGAGTTGCCTACTGATACTATTAATGCACTGTCTAACTGTGATGTATTTGTGAACTTTATCCTGTCTGCATCGGATGATGCTATTAGGCTGTGTGCCAGATCTTCCGCCTTGGCGGTGGCTATATGCCGTGCGGTATGGCTATGCCAGTGGGCGGCCGACAATGCTGCTAAGAAAGCCCTTACTGGGCTTCCATTTAAGGGCCTACGCCTGTTTGGGGACCGCCTAGACCTCTTTGCTAAAGGAGGTAAGTTACCACAGCGCAGGCGGCAGCCTCGGCCCTTTCGTAAACAGGGCCCCCTTTCAGCCCCCTACAGAGGCGTTAAGCAGGGGAAAGGGGTGTCCTTCGCGGGGGCTCGTGCAGACTCCTGGCATAGGAGCAGGGGGCGACGTCCTGGCTCCTCCTGGGGGACCAAACCCACAGCCCCTCCCAAGACCCCTCAGGCATGATGGGGCGTCCTCGCCCGTCAGGGTGGGGGGACGGCTACAGCACTTTGCGCACGTCTGGAGGCGGCAAGTCTAAGACCGGTGGATTCAGGAGGTATTTACCTCTGGCTACAAAATAGTTTGCTGTGCGGCCCCCCTCAAGATTCATCAGGTCCCGGATCCCCCAGGACCCGGTATCGGCTCAGGTCCTGATGCAGGCAGTGCAAGGACTTCTGGATCTGGGAGTTATTTGCAAGGTTCCCTTGAGAGAATTGGGAGAGGGGTTCTACTCCAACCTTTTCACAGTACCCAAAAGAGATGGGTCAGTCAGGCCCATTCTGGATTTAAAGATCCTCAACAAATTTGTCAAGAACAAGCGCTTTCGCATGGGAACTTTGCGCTCGGCCGTTGGCTCTCTGCGCCCAGGAGATTTTATGACGTCTGTGGACATCAAAGATGCTTACCTTCACATCCCTGGGTTTCTCAGATTTGCGTTGGAAGATCAACATTATCAGTTTGTGGCCCTACCATTTGGTCTCACTTCAGCTCCCAGAGTGTTCACCAAGGTGCTGGCGGAGGTGATGTCTTTGATAAGGTCAGGGGGCATTCGAGTGCTGCCCTACCTGGAAGACATCCTCATCGCCTCATGGCCCCTACAGCAGGCGGAGCTGGACACTCAGCGGGTGGTGTCCACCTTGGAGTCCTTCGGCTGGGTGATCAATCATCCCAAGTCCTCTCTGTCCCCTTCATCGGTGACCCCATTCCTGGGGATGATTCTGGATACGGTTCAGTCACGAATATTCCTTCCCCCAACAGAAGGTGGAAGCTCTGACTGCGCGGGTGCGGTCCCTGCTCTCATGTCCCCAGCTCTCGCTCAGACAGGGAATGCAGCTGGTGGGTCTGATGGTGGCGAGCTTCGAGGCGGTGCCCTTTTCTCAGTTCCATTCGAGGCCTCTGCAGCTTCACCTCCTCTCAGTATGGGACAAGGATCCCGCGTCCTTGGATGGGGTTTGTGTGCTTCCCCCATTGGTCATGGTCCCTCTCATGGTGGCTAGACCTCAAGAACTTGCTAAAGGGCAGGTCCTTTCTAGCCCCCTCCTGGGAGACGGTCACCAGGGATGCCAGTCTGTCAGGTTGGGGGGGATTCTGGAAGTCCCTGAGGTTCCAGTGGAGGTGGGGCCCTCAGGAGGCCCATTTACCCATCAACATTCTGGAGCTACGGGCGGTCAGGTTGGTTCTGGAGCAGTTGACCGATCACCTGCAGGGACTGTCTGTTCAGGTGCGCTCAGACAACAGGATGGTGGTTGCCTACATCAACCATCAGGGAGGGACCCGGAGCAAGGGTGCCCTCCAGGAAGTGTCGCTGATTCTGACATGGGCGGAGGCCTATGTTCAATGCATTTCGGCTGTTTACATCCCGGGGGTAGAGAATCTTCTAGCAGGCTCTCTGAGCAGGGGGACTTCCCGTCAGGGGGAGTGGTCCCTCTGCAACAGGGTGTTCCAGTCCCTGTGTTACCGGTGGGGCCTACCGGATGTGGATCTGTTTGCATCCCGTCACAATCGCAAGCTCCCGGCCTTTGTCTCCCTGTCTCAGGATCCTCTGTTCTTGGCCACGGACGCTCTGTCAATGTCATGGAAGAAATTTCGGCTCCTGTATGTCTTTCCCCCGTTCCCCCTGCTGGGCAGGGTTCTCCGCAAGATTGCCCTGGAAAGGGTGCCAGTGATTCTGGTGGCCCCAAGGTGGCAAAGAAGAGTGTGGTTCGCAGACGTGGTACAAATGACAGTAGACCAGTACGTCCTGCCAGAGGTGCCAGATCCGCTCACTCAGGGCTCCTTACGCCATCCCAGTTTACAAACTCTGGCTTTGACGGCCTGGCTGCTGAAACCTCCATCTTGATGGAGAAAGGCTTGTTTGCCTCAGTGGTGGATACCATGGTACAGGCTAGGAAGAAAACTTCTTCTACCATCTATTATAGGGTATGGTGCTCCTACATAGACTGGTGTGAGTCTAGGTCTCTTCCCTGCAGGGAGTTCTTCATCCCTAGGATTCTGAAGTTTTTACAACATGGATTGGAGTTGGGTTTAAAACTCAGTACTCTGAAGGGTCAGGTTTCTGCCCTGTCTGTCTTCTTTCAGAAGTCTTTTGCTCAGCATCCCTTGGTTAAGACCTTCTTTCAGGGGGTCACTCACGTGCGTCCCCCACGTAAGCCTACGGTCCCTGTTTGGGACTTGAACCTGGTTTTGTCTGCCTTGCAGGGTGCTCCCTTTGAGCCTATTCAAGATGCTGCTCTGGCTGTACTTACCCTCAAAGTTGTTTTTCTGGTGGCTATCACTTCGGTCAGGCGTGTGTCTGAGCTGGCGGCGCTGTCTATTCAGCCCCCATACTACGAGAGACACCAGGACAAGGTGGTGTATTCCGCTTTAAGCCAGATTTTCTGCCAAAGGTGGTGTCTGCCTTTCATTTGAATCAGGATATTGTTCTTTCTTCATTGTGTCCTAATCCTAGCAACGCTAAGGAAAGGGTTCTGCATTCCTTGGATGTGGTCGGGTGTCTGAAGTATTACCTGATAGTCACTGCGGCCTTCAGGAAGACTGATGCTCTTTTTGTGGTCCCCTCTGGTCCTAGAAAGGGTTTGGCTCCGGCCAAGTCTACTATTAGCAAATGGATTCGTCAGGCTGTGATTCAGGCCTACTCTGCTAAGGGGAAGAATCCCCCCTTCGGTCTTACTGCTCATTCTACTCGTGCTATTGGTGCCTCTTGGGCCTTCCAGCACCAGGCTTCTGCTGAACAAGTTTGCAAGGCCGCTACTTGGTCTTCTGTTCATACCTTTTCGAAGTTTTACAAGGTTGATGTTAGGGCCTTAGCTGATGCTGTTTTTGGCCGCAAGGTTTTGCAAGCGGCAGTAGTTTAAACTGCCTGTTGTCACCTTTTGTTGGGGGATCCCACCCTACTTTATGGACAATGCTATTGGATGTCCCAAGTGTAAGCATTATATCTGGAGCAGGACGTACTGTATACTAAGAATAACACAATTCTGTGAAATACTCACCTGTAGAATTGGTATTATTTGTATACAGTATGTCCTGCTCCACCCCACTCTGGTTTTTGCATTATTCTGGATCCCCTGCATGGTGATTATCATTGTTATCGTTGTGATCAGTTGTTCTGGGTGGTTTAATTCTCCCGGCTTCTTGTTCTCTGCTTTTCAATGCTGGGGATTTGTGGGAGGTCCCTGGGTATTTGAAGGGCCGGGAGGAGCCTGTTTTTGCATGTCTCTGCAGTGCAGCGCCATCTGGCGGAGGATAACCCAAGTGTAAGTATTATATCTGGAGCAGGACGTACTGTATACAAATAATACCAATTCTACAGGTGAGTATTTCACAGAATTGTATTTTTTGTCCCAATAATAAAAATCCATTTAAATATGCTGGATGACAGGAGGTGGGGTCACTTATACACCCCGCATCAAGAAATATCCAGCCAGGCTTCTTTCTTTTAAAGGAAGGAAGAAGGAATGGGGGGGGGGGTAGGTTCTGTCACCCCCTGATTCAAACCTGGTTCTCCTGGATTTTATTTCTACCAGGAGAGAATAAACCACAAGCTTGGTGGGAGTATTATTTAGTTCAGATGTTTTAGTGGCCCTTCCTCTCATTAGCCGACGTGTTAATATGGATTTTTAATACACGCAATACACCTTCTTTTAAGAGGAGGAACCACCGGCCTGTGGAGCTTACCAATTTGAGGTGCCCTAAAATGTAAATACTGCTGGTTTGCCTGGAATCTTGTCCTTCCAACAGTAGACACACACACACACGACCATAGGGAAGCTGCCGCAAGGATGCTTGCCGCTCTCCTTTCAATCATCCACTCATTAATATGCACCAAATAAAGCCCTCGAAGGAGAGCCTGTGCATATGCTAGACAAAAAGAGGTTACTATTACTAATGAACTCCCAACACAATGATATGCCTTTATTGATTGAGTTTAATCACACCAATAGTGTAGCAATAGTGTACCTAGGACTCCCCGGATGGGATACCCCTTTGGGGGCCTTGGTCCCCCGTGGCATCCCAGGTCGGTCTCTGTCTGACCAGACAGAAGGCCTACTGCTAAGTTCAAGCACATTCAAGCAGAGTCCTCTGAGGATTCCAGCTTCGAAAGCTAGAACCTCTTTAGCAATTCGGTCTCCAGTTCAGAGTGGGAGGTGTCATCCAGCAGCAGAGAGGAGTTGGACTCCACGCATGTGCTTGTCGGGTCACACGACGGATCAGGTTCATGAGCTCATAGAGGCAATTTTGGAGGTCCTGCACCTGGCTAACCCTCTAAACGACTGTGAGCCTTACACGTGCCAAAAGGCTAGACAGGTGTTTCCCAGACTTTCCCATTTTGACAGGTTGGTGGAAATGGCGTGGGAGAAGCCGTATAAGCTTCCATTTCTCCCCAAGGTTTTTGATGCTAGATACCCCTTCCTGGAGGAAGCGGTTAGGGTCTGGTCTTCGCCACCTAAGGTAGAGGATCCAATATTGGGGTTGGGTCGGTATACTCTGATCCCTACTTCGGATAGTGTTGCCTTGAGAGATCCATTGGATAAGAGGTTTTACCAGCGTGCTCGGCATGTGTTCTCCATGATGGCGTCGGCTTTACACCTGACTTGAGCCACGTTCCTGGCGGGCAAGGTCTGGATGAGGTGGCAGCGGAGGCGTTTAAAGAATGGGATCTCGTGCTCTTCTGCGCTTCGCCTGAAGTCCTTTTGCTATGGAGATTTTCAGGTACATCATGCCAGCAATGGATGACATGGTGCACCTGGTGGCTAGGGGTCTGGCCTTGTTAGTCACCTTGAGGTGCACGGTCTGACTGAAGCAGTGGTCGGCTGATGCTGCCTACAAAAGGATGCTTACTGCCCTCTCCAAGCCCTCAGCCAACCCTGCCTTAGGATTGATGGGGGGGGGGGCGATGGCTGCTGCACTACGCACCATTGTGGAGGTATTGCATATCTGACGTCTGGGTCCGGGAAGTTCCGGCCTCTTCCAGGTACAAGTTCGAGATCTGGACCAGGCCTCCATACCAGTTTGTGACGTCCAAGCCTTCCCACTTTGCGGAAAGGGCGGCAGCTTGCAAAAGCGCAATACATCTCCTATTGGACTGGGGAGTTGTAGTACCTGTGCCTTCATCAGAGCTGGGCTGCGGCTTTAATTGATGCTCTTCGTCATCCCCAAGTAGGAAGGTTACTGTCGTCCGGTCCTGGATCTGAACAGTTTTGTTCGTGTGCGTAAGTTCTGCATGGAATCTCTAAGATGATGGCGCTCTTGCGGAAATGGGGTGCGCTTTATCTTATACCTCAGTTATACCTGTAGGACGTCAGGACATTGCTGTCCCTGCTGGAACTTTGGGTGGATTATCAACTATCCCAACTCCCAGGTGGTCCTCTTCAGTGTGGCAACTTATCTGGGAATGACGTTGGATACTCGCCTGCCCCGGGTCGCCTGGTGCAGGGGTGCATGGCTCTGCAGGAGGGGTTGAGGTCTCTGTTGGTGGACCTTGATTCGGGCACGAAAGCAGCCATCCTCCAGAATTTACTACAGGACTTGGAGGGTCTTTGTGGTTTGCTACTATAGGGCTACTCCTATAGGAGGTTCTCGTTTCCCAGGATAATGGAATTTCTTCTGAAGCACCTGGACGCTGGCCTGCATTCCAGCACCCTTAAAGACCAGGTCTTCACCTTGTCCAATTTTTCCAGAGGCACATCGGGGAGCACAGATTAGTCCATATGTTCATGCAGGACGCTGTGCATGTTTGTCTTCCTAGACTTTCTTTGATCCCGCCCCGGGGATCTCAACCTGGTCCTATTGGGACTACAGGAGCCCATAGAAGAGTCCTCTCTGGCGATGCTCACTTTGAAGGTGGTTTTTATTGCGGTCATCACCTCCACCCGGCAGGTTTCAGAGCTGGCTGCACTATATCAAGTCACACTTTTTAGTGCTGCACAATGACAAAGCTGTGTTCCATGTTAAACAGGATTTTTTGCCCAAGGTGATTTCTCCCTTCCATCTAAATCAGGAAATCGTACTGCCCTCTTTGTGTCCGCGTCCCACTCATTAAAAGGAGTGATTACCTGGATGGAGTCAGGGCATTAAAGTATTTCTTAACAGCTACGCGGGAGGTACGTTAGATGGACGGTTTGTTTGTGATCCCAGAAGGACTACGGATGGCAGATGGATCAGGCAGGAGGTCAATACATACAAGCCTACACTCGCCCTTCCGAGTCACTGCCAGGGCAATTGCGGTCTTGGGCCTTCCAGGCGTCAGTGGACCAGTTGTGCAAGACAGCGACCTGGTCTTCCCTTCACACCTCCACCAAGTTTTACAGAGTTGAGGTCTGGGCATCCGGCGATGATGCCGCGGTGGTGAATTGCTCGCCAGGTTTCAGTTCCGCCGTTCCTGGTTATGTTGACGCAGGTGGCCGGTTGCTGTCGTAGCAGAGTCCCACCCTTAACAAGGGTACTGCTTTGGGATGTCCCACACATTGCTGATGGTGGTGGCCCAATATGAAAGGGAGGAAAAAAAGGAAATTTGTGTACTCACCGGTAAATTTCTTTTTCCTGTTCTGCCAGTAGAACTGTATAGGCTGCTGTACACTTAAAGTGGAACAAAACCCACCAGCGGCCCCCATGGAATCTAAGATATTTATCTCTTATTCCTTTCTAAGTTGCAGGGCCAAGTACTGAATGCAGTATTTTTAAAAATGTGTCACAACACAGTGCATAGATTTGAAGGAGCCAATTTCTTTCAGTTGCCGCAAAAAACTTCCCACTTTCATTGCGATGCAAAAGGCCTCTGTAAAATGGGATTGATTCAGAAACCCCCATTTCATGCAGATATTAATTTATTTTCACAATGGAGCTCCTTTTTAAGAACAATTCTTATTTACATTGTTATGTTTCCAACAGGATGAAGTGCTCTGGTGTTTCTGGAGGAGATATCTTCATAAGACTCAACAAGCCTACTGCAATAAAGCAGTCACAAGGAGTAGGAGATCATCAATGGTATTACAATTTTGTTCCTTTGCCCAGTCTTTGCACCATACTCAGCAGTTTTCCCAGCATAAAAGTTGTGGGGATCAGAGGATGAGTGACTAATCTGTGGTAGGGGCTAGGTACGTTTTTTAAAAGAATGCCTTTTGAAGGTTGAAATCTATATCCCCTATCTATATTATAAACCAGGGGTACTCAACCACTTTTTTAAAGGTCCATTTACAGGAATCCGGTGAGAGGTAAGATCCGGGCAGAAGGGCTGTTGAAGGGGGGGGGGGGGTTAGAAATCAGTGTGGTGGGGGGGTAGATTCCACAGACAAAACGAAAAAAGGCTGCTTGTCTCCCCACCCCAATAGTCCTATTGGACACTGGGAAAAAACAGGAGCTTTTTATTGGGCCCCACAGAACCTACAGCTCTGGCCCGTGGCGCACTGCTTTTAACCCTTCATGCGTTCTGTGCAGGCCATCTGCATGGGTGGACTAGGGTCAAAATGTTACTGGCAATAAAGTCTGGTAACAAGGATGGAAAGATAGAGCTCAGAGGAGAGAGACGAATTGGAGAGGAGCTTTAAGGAAGAAGGGTGGATAGACAGAACAGGTAAGACAGGGAGGGATGGAGAGAGAGCAGGGGGCAGGGATGGCTGGGGCAAAGCTAGAGGGACAGGAATGTATGGGAATGGGATGGATGGTGCAAAGCTAGATGGACATGAATAGATGGGGATAGGATGAAGAGGGCAAAGCTGGTGGGACAGGAATGAAGGGGGCAAAGCTTGGGGGACAGGAAAGGAGGGGGGATGGATGGGGCAGAGATGACGGGACAGGATTTGATGGGGCAAAGAAAGCAACGTTTTTATGTACCCTGCAATGCCACTTCCTGCCTGTACAGTACTTCATATTGCAATGCCAGGGAGCAGAGTCATGATACTGGCAGAGAGACTAAGCACTACATCACCGATCAAGTATAGGGGGCAGGGCTGTCGAGGCAGAGGTCCAGAAATCTGGCGCCGAGGTCCGTATTCGAACCCCAGTCCACCAGTTGAGTACCGCTGGTATAAACCAAGGGGGGTCAAAAGCCTTTTCACTGAGGGTTACATGCGCATTCTGGTTGACTTCAAAGGGCCAGACACTAAACAAAATTGAAGCGCGACCATTCGAATGTAGGGTTACAAATGCAGAAATATTTCGGCCAAGACAGACTGGCACCAAAAGATTTTGCCCAGAAAAGCCACAGAATTATTTTTCCCAAGACAGCTGTAGATGCCCATTTACCGTATTTTCACCCTATAAGACGCACGTATAGGTGGAAAATGTGAGTGCGTCTTGTCGGGAGAATGCAAAAAAAAAAAAAACGTTCCCGTCTCCCACCGAGATAAAAACACACATACATATACATTACCAGCTTCCTCTGCTGAGCGGTTTTCAGCATAGCCGCTGCCCCAAGTACCCAGAGACCTGGCTCAGGCAAACGGGTGGGGCATGGCCTGTGACTCCTGCCAGAGTTCAATGAAGCTGGCAGAAGTAACAGGCCACGCCCACTCAGAAGTCAGAACTGGGGGGACCATGAGCCGGCAGGCAGCGGTGGCTACGGGGACTAGATAGTGATGGCGATTGTGGAGGCAGTGGACACCGGTAGTGTGAGAGTGAGTTTGTGTGTGAGAGATGGCTGCTGGGGAATGTAAGTAGCTTTTTTTGAGGGGAGGGGTCATGTTGAACACTGCCTGCCTTTGGGATGCCTGCCCGGGTCTGTAATGGTGTGATTGGGGGAATTCTGCACACTAGGCTCGATTCAGAGAGACAAAAAAAACTTCAGTTTTTCGTGCCGATCTGTTTTTTTTTTTTTTGTAAATGTTTCAGCTCTCGTATGAGTGTACGAGCGATTCTATGCATGCATTGCAATCCTTCTGTAAAGTTTCCGTCCGTTCGTACGGCAGATTACGAATACGAGGATTTAATTTTCCAGCGTGACTCTTCCGTTTCATTTTCACATGTTACAACGTAGGCTTTCGTTTTTACCCTTTTCCCGTCGTATCCTCCCACGAATCCTTTACGTTCCCCTTTAGATTCTGTTTCCCTTTTTCTTTTTCAATTCTTTATTTATCTAGGTTTTTCAGAAAAAAGAAAGGAGAAACAATTTCCTTCTTCAGCATTTCCAACATGTGACAACTGTTAAGCATAAAATGTTCATTGCTCCTAATGCATTGTATATCAATAAAAGACAGTTTTATCCCGCCACTGGTATTTAACAATGTGTACACCTATGCAGAATCTATGGTTCCGACCAAGTGACTATCTGAATTGCAGCAGCAAATGACCATAAAACGAAATGAGCAATAAAAAGTGGAATCGGACACAGGGAAGGGACGGGCGGTAACGGGGAAGGGAGGGGAGGGGATAGAGAGGAGGACCCAATTTGCAGACCGAGAGGAGCAATACTTTCTAGCGGTTCTATGTGGATCCGTCAGCTACACCCAGCCATCCTAGGCCCCTAGTAAATCCAACACTCCGGTTGCTAACTCAGCCCGATGGGGGGAGGCCGAGGGGAGTGAAGTGAAGGCCCCTGCTACTCTTGGCCAAGAAGTTCCCTGCCCTCTGGGGATTCCGTGTAGGCCATCCAACCATACCAAGTCACTGCGAATTTCTCATAGGAATCATCGCGCAAGGACATGAGGTTCTCAAACCGCATGGTGTCATTCACCTTTCGACACCACATTTTGATAGAGGGAGGTTCCTTACTCTTCCACATCTGCGGAATGCAGGCTTTTGCTGCATTCAGCAGGTGGCATATTATGGAATTCTTATAGCGTTTCAGGGGGATCTCCGACGCGTGGAGGAGGCAGAGAGCAGGGTCGTCGGGGATCGTTAACCCTGAGACCCTCTCCGTGACCCGCCTGACCTGTCTCCAGAACTCCCCCAGCAAGGGGCAAGACCAGAAGATGTGCAATAAATCTCCCATCTCCCCGTCGCATCTCCAGCAGTTTGGGGGGACCCCAGGAAAGAATATGTTCAGGTCCGTAGGAACTCTATACCACCTAGTAAGCAACTTGTACCCGCACTCTTGAGTTCGGGTACAAATTGATGACCTATGTGGTAGCGCCAGTATCTTCTGCCGTTGCTTGGGGGTCCAGGTCAGGTTAAGGTCCTTTTCCCATTTTCCCAGGTAAGGCGGGTCCACTGCGTCCGGCGGGGCCACCAGTAATTTATAGATCCTCGACAGAACGTGTCTTTCTGTTTCATTGCTGCAGCACATCTCCTTGAAGCTCGTAAGGGTTCGTCTACCCTCCCTGTGATCCTGCAAGGTAGCCAGGAAATGTCTCAACTGCATACACTGCCACCTGGACCACCTAGGGGTCCCAGATCTTTGGGCCAGTTCGTCTAGGTCTGCCCAGCCTCCCTCTGTGGCAAAGTGACTCGCGCTGCACACCTTCGCTTCAGTCCAGGCTCTCACCTGAAAAAGCGCGGGTTTCCCAGAACTGGGTACATGGGGGAGGCGGGGGGAGATCACCTGGTGTTGAAGGGCGGCCTCACAAACCCTAAACGTGGGGCCTATAGTAGGATGCTGACTCCCAAGTTTGGCTCCCTCGCCCGCCACCCATGGAGCCCCTCTGAGTGGGAAAGACTCCCGTATTCTCTGAGCTCCTTCATAAGGTTTGGCAGCGAGATCTCAGGGCGCGACAGGAAAAATATTAGGTCGTCGGCATATGCCGCGACCTTATAGTGCTCGGCGGAGTTCTCCACCCCGCTGACGTCTGGATTCCCCCATACCCTACACAAGAAGGGCTCAATCTATCTATCCCGTTCGTGATCTCGTGATCACCATCCTCCATCTTCCCTTTTGGACCCTTAAAGCTCACCCAAACCACTTAGCACTATCCTCCATCTTCCCTTTTGGACCCTTAAAGCTCACCCAAACCACTTCGCGGTTAGGTTCTTCTTCCATTTTAGCCCCCTAAAACGTACCCAAATGACTTCTCGGTCATGTGAATATTCATCTTTAAATATTTCTGGGCCCATCAGTTTTGTGTTAATGTATTTTGTAAATGAAATGACACTGTAACTTTTTTTTTGTGATTCCATCATAAAATATACAATTTTTAAAAATTTAGAAAATTTCAAATTTTTACAACTATAAAAAACAAAATGCATAGTAATGGCAGGCCACATAACATTATTCTTCATCTGTGGTCCCCAACGAGTTGCGCAGCTCCTGCATCTCGCCCACCAACTGAAGGACCCTGACACTCAGTTGTGCCACTCTGGCACGTGTGGTCCCTGTTAAAAAACGTAAATTAAAATATTGGTATAACCTTGTTGGGGTCATACTGCAGTGCCCCCCCCCCCCCCGTATGGTCCAAACACCTAAATCTGGACTTCATAAGCCAGAGGGCCCTCGCGCCCGGGTTTTGCATAGTGCCCGATTAAAGAACTCCTGGCCCGCATTCTGCAGGCAAAGAACGGGCATCAGGAGCAAGGGCAGGAGTGGATATCCAGATTTCCCTGAAAGAATTTAAAAATACTAACCTAAAATACACATTCTAAGCTACAATATTGTTTAACATGTCATCAAGAGCTAAAAACAGCCATAGGTTAAGACATGAGTCATCAACTATATTCATTGCCATACAGTGAAAATGGATTGATGGAATGTGAGCAAACTTACCCTGGAGCCATTCACCAGATAATTCTCCTGACTCAAACTGACCAAATAAGCCAGAGCTCTGCAATGTATAAGCATCATGGGACGACCCTGGATGCCCTGCAAGAACACTGAGGAATCGCATAGCTGGACCAAACACTGCTTGTATGTTGTGTGAGTGGCACATCTTGCGGTTCCTGCAACCAAATATAAAATAATTACACAAAGCAAAGGTAACCGACTAAAACAATAACTCCTACAACAAATTAAGATTCAAGTTCAACAATCCAAATATAATTCACAAAGGACATAAGTCTAAATAAATATAGCAATTATATGGATGTGTGGGAAAATAAATGTTTACATGCTAAGGACTAATTAAGGTCAGCATTAAAATGCATCTATAAGCCATACAAGAAATGTATTGATTCAGGTATGCATTGCTATACAATTTATGGCCTCGGCCATGCTGATACATGCAATGCCTTGGTGCTAAAGGCGCGCAGACTCCTCCACATAGCCGCAAAACATGTTCAACAATAGCAATCCGAGCCCTCAAAGGTCCCGTAAGTGGATCGGAAATGAAACGGATTTATAGGGTGGTGGTCTGTCGGAAATCAGCTCTCTGAATCAGACGTAAGCCCATCCCAACAACGTAAGTTATCTGAACAAACGAAAAATATCAGATTTGCTTCCGTTCATCGAAAGCGCATATACACATTTTCCCAAACGTTCGTACGAATGAAAAATGAACAAAAAAAAGACTAACACCCACCCAAACTTTCACAGACAGCTACGGAAGTCCGGCGAATGTGTCTTTGAATCGAGGCTACTGTCTGACTATAATAGGGTGATTGGGAGGGGATATTTTAGCACACCATTTGGTTCAGAATATTTTTTTTCTAATTTTTCTCCTGCAAATCCTAGGTTCGTCTTATAGGGTAATAAATAGGGTATTTTGCCATGGATAAATCCAGGCTCTGAATAATTTTGGCCTGGACAAATGCGATTGATAGATCCAGATATATAATTAATTTGCCCACAACAGATGCAGGCACTGCTTGATTTTTCCCAGGACACAGGCACTGTGCTGTTTTGCTCATGAAGGATGCAGGTACATTATTTTCCCCAGGGCAGTTACAAAACTTTTCTGCCCTGGTCAGACATTTTATTAATTTACCCAAGGCAGCTTTATAATCCCCCACCTGACAATAACAAACGCTGTGGCAGTGAGTTGGATGGGTTATACGGGCCTTCTCTTGTGTGGTTAGAGCTGGTTGCACATAGACACAGAACTGTTGCAAGCACTACTCTCTTCTCCCCCAGAATGCTGAAAAGGCAGCGCCAGCTACTCCCTTCTCATCCCCCGAAGGCTATCGCAGCTAGTCCGGTCCTGATAAACTAAGCGGATCGCCCAGAGCCTTGTCGCTCTCTTCTCCTCCGCCACATTGACACCAATGTGCTGTTGTAGATTATGTCCTGCGCAATTGTCACAGGATCTATGGCACGCCCATGGAGGGCATGCTGTAGTTCCTGTGATGATGGGGCGGGAATTAGTCTACAACAGCACAGTGGTGGCGGAGGAGGAGGGAGAGGCACAGGTCTGGGATCAGGCGATCCACTTAGTTTATTAGGACCGGATTAGCAGCAAAGCCTGCAGGGGGGGATGAAAGGGGTGTATAGCGTTTTTTGACTGAAGTATGACTTTTAACATAACAGGAATTGTTGGGGTTGAGGACTATAGTGTTGTCATTTAGCATTATTTTTGTGACATAATGCCTCCTTTTTGTGGCAGGTGTCTCAAAGCAGTGCAGACTCATTGATCCTGGACAGCGGGCCTGAAATTTTCAGTAGTGATTTCTATTCTGACACTGACCACGAGCCACTACCAAACTCTGGCTTTTCCACAGGTGACGAAACATTAGCAACTGGTAAGTATTTCTTCTAAACTGGTGTTTTATAAACAGATTAAACAGATTAACAGATCAAACCCACCTGCAGCTGGCCCTGGAGTCTAAAAAACTCCAGGGCAGGCCTCTAGCTCTGGTTGCTAGTATGTTCACCTTTACCCGTGGCTCTCGTGACGCTGTGAAGATAGTCGCCGCATCCCTGTAGCTTTGTCCGCTCCCACGACCAGCCTATCTGAATGGGACATGCACGCTCGAGAAAAAGGCTGGGGGGCGTGGCTAGCCTGCCACCCAATGTCATCTGGCAATACTGAGATCAGCCAATCAGCGATTTAGGCATGCCTCTGGCCAGGAAGTTAACCAAAGGGTATATGAATTTGGTTTACCAGAATTGAATAATAGACATTTTATTTTTTCTCTCTTGCCCATGTCTATGTCAATGCTCTTCTTTCAGAAGATATGTATTTTGATAAAAGCTTATTCCCCTTGGTTCCCTGTCTCCTTTATTCCCTAGACGACTCTTCTTACAGTTGGATATGGTACATAACTGCTAATTTAACCCAGAGTGAAAAAAAGTATTCTGCACGTGTGCCATCTATGGTGCACTGCTGAGGCCTCTGTGGCAAAATCGTGGTTTAAGTTCTTCAGCCTTCAGTGTCCAGAGTGTTTCCAGCTTCCTCTTGACTACTGACTGTGTGGTGGTCTTTTGGCAGAAGCCCTGGAGACAATGCTGACACATTCCTGTAACCCTTCTAGGGTTTAACCAGTGACTGCCATGTCACCTGGTATGGTTGATTTTTTTGAATAATACTGGTATTTAGGCTAATGAGACCAATAGCACAATTGCCCTGGGGCAGGGGACCTCTCATCTAGGTCCTAGTTTAGATGACTACTACTCATTGGCAGAAGAAAGGAATAGGAGACTACAAGAGCCTCTAAAAATCTTCTCCCGTGGGAGTTTATTAGATTATATCATTAAACAAATGTAAACTCAACTTGTGTTTTTCTCCACCACTAATTTTAAAAAGTCGTACTAGCTTTAAGGATAATCAGTGCATCAATATATCCTCCTCTTTCCAGCATCAGTCACACTGCATTTAGCACTCGAGAACTATGACCTTCTCATATTCAACATCAGATCCAAGTTTCTTGGTTTTTAAAGTGGGTCAAATCCCATGCAGCCGTGCCTGGGAATACAAAAGATTCCAGGCCTGGCCGCTATCCTACTCTTGGGGCATACTACACCATATGCCTGGCTGTGTGACCCCCCCCCCCCCCCCGAGGTGAGGGTGATCTTACCTGTTCCCTGCTGGCCCTACAACGCAATTCCACTGATGGCCGGCTTTTTTGCGGCTGTGCACGCTCCCACGCCCAGCCTTCTGAATGTCTAAACCGTGTGCCGGGGGTGCAGCCAGCCAGATGCTTCCCATCACAGCCAATGGGCTCTCTCAAAAGTGCCGCATGGTGTGGCTTCAGGAGTGGAAAAGCCGGTCCACCATCGAGCCAACAGGCAGCGCCTGGCTGCTCGGGCGGGGAGGGCCCAGAAAATGAGTGGTGGGATTGAGTTTCCATCTGCTTTAAGCAGGATATGGTAAAAGAAAAAGAAAATGCAGCATCTTGTAATAAAGTTAAAAAATCAGGACCAACTGCCCCTAACGTTTTTAATAAAAGCTCACCAGAGTAAACAAATCAATGTGCATCCAGCATATAATTGTAACCAGTGGCCTTTGCTGAAAAGCTGGGGAGGTTTATTGGAACTCGGGTCAATACAAGCTCTATGGTACTGATTCAGCTCTCGATTACAAATCACTGGATTCACTTTGCCCCATTACCCCTGGACTCGGGTCCGCCTGAGTTGTGTGTTAAGTCTGATATTGCCGGTTTCTGCTCTGTCGGTTGTTTAATATAGTCCGTGCAGACTCCCTAGGGTGTTTTCCTTGATGTCTTTGCATTTAAACACATTCATTGAAAATATTAGTATACAGCACGTCCTGTTCCAGAGATAATTCCTTACGTTTGGGTTATACATCCACAAGATGGCGCTGGACTGCAGAGACTGAAAAGTGGCTCCTCCCGGCCCCTTATATACCAGGGACCTCCCACAAATTCCCCAGATCTTCTCTGCAGTCTGAACTGCGATGACATGAAGATGGCTCTTTCTAATCGCAGGTGAGCGGGGCTTATTAGCCTGTGGCCCTGTAGGACTATTTCCACCCGTTCCTGTTTACTGCCTCCAAGCTTAGGCTGCGCTGGTCGGGTGAAGGTAGGTAGCACCGCTGTAGGTGCTAAGGAGCGCTGCTCCAACCGCAGGCCCCCACCAAAGGGTAAGCGGTACAGGCTTGTGGTGAGCCTTATGGGATGCCCCTCCAGCATATTGCCCCTCACCTCCCATTCCCCGTTTAGGCTCCCTTAGGTGGTCCGCGTCCCCCTCACTTTCCCGGGCTAGTTCTCGGGGGGGGGGGGGGGGAATGGGGGGTTGGTGTATGTATACTGTCTAGCTGGTAGATATACGCTTTATTGTGACTTTCGCTGTGTTTTGCTATTACCGCCGCCTCGCGCTTGTACAACGCTCCACGGCCTCAGGCGCTGCTGCGCTGTCATTGGCTGCCCTTATCAGGTGGGCACGTTTTCGCGCTCTTCGGGGGGGTGGGCCTTGCGGATGACGCCTTTTGCGTCACTGTCTCCGCAGCCCGCCCCTCGAGGTATATGCGGGCGCATTTTGATGCTGCTTGCTGCGTGTCTAGCGTCTCCCTTCTCGGTCCGTAAGTGCCCCTGCAGGCTGGCTTAGTTTTATTGTTATTCCATTGCATTGCTTACGGGATCTTTTATTTGTGTCTTGCAGGCGGGTCAAACTTTTTAAGTGGTTTCTCCCGGTCCTACCCCCCCCCCCCCTATTTAGCGGCACCTCCTTATTGGAGGGCTATTGTCATCTATTGTCTCCTACTTCCCTGGCGGGCTATTGGGGCATCCCGGGTAGCTTATTAAGCATCAATCCCTATTGGCCTGTTGTGCCACAGTAATCACCATATGGAGGCTTTACAGGATAATGTGCCTGGGATTCCTTTGGGACAAGCCTGGCTGTGTACTGCGTGTGGGGTGGCCCCTATAAGTGACTATGTCAGGGTTTGTGCTCCCTGCGCCCGGCAGATGCTTGCCCTGATATCTGGGTTACCTGTGGCTGGGCCTGCGCCCATGGGCTCACCTACCCCCCCACGCTTACATCTGACTCCCAGTGATGTGAATACTAGTGGGGAGTCTCAACCTGATTTGGCTACTCGGGTGGCCAGCATTGAAAGGCATATGGCTGGGTCTGGTCCGCATACGGCTCCTGCTAACGCGCGGCATTTAGCACCCGGTATTACCCTCTTTCCCGGTTATACCCCCTTAGAAGAGGGGGAATTATTTTCTGATTCAGATTCATCTGAGGAGCAGCCTAAAGGTTATGCTGCCGCTTCTGGATCTGAACCATGGTCCTCAGGTGACACCGATAGGCTGTTGGCTCAGATATTTGAGGTGCTTTGTATTTCCCCTCCTGCTGCGGTCCCTAGGCAGCAGGGGGAGCTGTTTCATACTGTTAAACCACGCTGGGAGTTTCCTGAGCAAACTCACTTTAATAATCTGTGTCTAAAGAGTGGGAACGGCCTAGCCGGATTCCCGGGGTACCAAAGAATTTGGATAGTAGGTATCCCTTTCCCGCTGAGGTGGTTAAGTGTTGGTCATGTCCTCCCGAAGTGGATGCACCAATTCTGGGTTTATCCAACACATCTGTCATGCATTCCCCTGACACTACTACCCTGAAGGATGGGGAGGACAGGCGTGTGGACCAACTGGCTTCCCATGCCTTTGCTTGTGTGGGGACCGCGCTGCGCTTAGTCTGTGCCTCTGCCATTACTGCTGTTGCTATCCAGAGCCTGCTCAAGGGTAGACCCTGAGGATGCTAGTGGTGAAGAATATTCAGCTCTTATGCGCTGTGAGACTTTTGTTGCATATGTCCTTTCTGCTCTGGATGATACCATTAGAATGTGTGGCAGGGCCTCTGCCCTGTCAGTGGCTATACACCGCTCAATCTGGCTACGCCAGTGGGCAGCTGACAACGCTGCCAAAAAGGCTCTCATTGCTTTTCCCTTTAAGGGGCTGCACCTTTTTGGGGAACGTTTGGATTTGTTTGCCAAGGAAGGAAAATTACCTCAGCGTAAAAAGCAGTCCCCGCCCTTTAGGGGTTCCGGTGCATTTTCTCCCTCCTTTCATGGATCCAGAATGGGATGGGGAGCTTCCTTTGCTGTGCCCGCAGAGATTTTTGGGGCAGGGGCAGAGGACGTGGCCACTCCGGTCCCTCCTGGGGTCCCAAGGCTAAGTCCTCCCCTAAGCCCCCTCAGGCATGAAGGGGCGCCCTTACCCATCCAGGTGTGGGGAAGGCTTCAGCTCTTTGCTCACGTCTGGAGGCGTCATGTCTCAGACCGGTGGATTCAGGTAGTAGTAGTGTCCTCCGGTTACAAGATAGAGTTTGCAGCCTGGCCGCCCCCAAGATTCATCAGATCCCGGATTCCTCAAAACTCCCTGTCTGCTCAGGGTCTCTCCCTGGCTGTCCAAAACCTGCTAGATTTGGGGGTCATTTGCCGGGTTCCCTTAAGGGAAAGGGGCTAGGGTTACTATTCCAATCTTTTGACTGTCCCCAAAAAAGACGGTTGCATCAGACCCATCCTGGATTTGAAGCGCCTCAACAAATTTGTCAGGTTCAGGCACTTTCGCATGGAGACTCTGCGCTCTGCTGTGAATTCACTACGCCCGGGGGATTTCATGACCTCTGTAGACATCAAGGATGCTTACCTTCACATACCTAACTTTCCAGGTCATCAGAGATTCCTCAGGTTCGCTCTGGAGGATCAGCACTACCAATTCATGGCCTTGCCCTTTGGTCTCACCTCGGCTCCCAGGGTATTCACCAAGGTGCTGGCAGGTGTGATGGCTCTGCTGAGATCTCAGGGAATTCGCATTCTTCCCTATTTGGACGACATTCTCATCATTACTCAGTCTCTCCAGCAGTCAGAGCTGGATACCCAGCGGGTGGTGTCCACTCTGGAGTCTTTCGGCTGGGTGATCAACCAGGTGGAGAATCTTCAAGCTCCTTCTGTCTCTTGCCCATCCATCCATCAGGCAGGGAATGCAGTTGATGTGCCTGATGGTGTCTTGCTTCAAGGCGGTTCCCTATGCTCCGTTTCACATGAGACCTCTTCAACTTCACCTCTTGTCAGTATGGGATCGGTACCCTGTGTCCCTGGATCAGGTGTTTGTTCTGTCCCCTCGGGCCAGGTGGTCTCTCTTGTGGTGGCTGGACTCAAGGAACCTGTTGGGGGGCAGATCCTTTCTGGCCCCTTACTGGGAGACAGTCACCACGGATGCCAGTCTGACAGGTTGGGGGGGCTCTTGGAAGTCCCTGCAATTCCAGGGTCAGTGGGGCCCTCAGGAGGCCCACACCCCTATCAACATTCTGGAACTGAGGGCGAAAAGGTTGGTTCTCGCCCACTTAACCCCTCACCTTCGGGGTCGGGCTGTTCAGATCCACTCGGACAACCAGACAGCGGTTGCCTACATCAATCATCAGGGAGGGACCCGGAGCAAAAGGGCTCTCAAGGAAGTATCCCTGATTCTGTCCTGGGCGGAGGAGAAAGTTTCCAGCATTTCGGCGGTGTACATCCTGGGAGTGGAGAATCTGAAGGCAGACTTCCTCAGCAGGGGGACTTCTCGTCTGGGGGAGTGGTCCCTCAGCAGCAGGGTGTTTCGTTCCCTGTGTCTCCGTTGGTGTCTACCGGATGTGGATCTGTTTGCGTCCCATCACAATCACAAGCTTCCAGCCTTTGTCTCTCTGTCCCAGGACCCTCTGGCCTTAGCCATGGATGCCTTAGCAATGTCTTGGAAGAGCTTTCAGCTCCTCTATTTGTTTCCCCCCCGTTTCCCCTGCTGAGCAGGGTGCTACGCTACCCCAATTTACAAACGCTGGCTTTGACGGCCTGGCTTCTGAAACCTCCATCTTGATGGAAAAGGGGTTGCCTGCTTCTGTTGTTAATACCATGATCAGGGCTAGGAAAAAGTCCTCTTCTTCTATCTACTATAGGGTTTGGCGTATCTACATTGACTGGTGTGAGTGTAAGTCGCTTCCCCGTCATGTGTTTTCCATTCCTAGGGTTCTGGAATTTTTGCAACATGGTTTGGATCTGGGTCTTCAACTCTGGATCAAGACCTTTTTCCATGGGGTTCTCACATGTGTCCCCCACGTAAGCCTATGTTACCAGTGTGGGACTTGAACTTGGTCTTATCTGCCTTGCAGGGGTCTCCCTTTGAGCTTTTGCAGGGGGCCCCTTTGTCCATTCTTACGCTTAAGGTAGTCTTTTTGGTGGCTATCACTTCTGTTAGGCGTGTTTCTGAGTTGGCGGCGCTTTCCATCAAGTCCCCTTAATTTGAGAGACACCAGGACAAGGTGGTGTTTCGTTTTAAGCCAGATTATCTGCCTAAAGTTGTTTCTGCTTTTCATCTTAATCAGGACATTGTTTAGCCTTCTTTGTGTCCTAATCCTAGTAACACTAAGGAGAGGGTTTTACACTCTTTGGACGTGGTCAGGACTCTGAAGTTCTATATGGTGGCTACTGAGTCCTTCAGGAAGACTGATGCTCTTTTTGTGCTTCCGTCCAGACCTAAGAAGGGTCTGGCTCCAGCTAAGTCCACTATCAGCAAGTGGATTCGTCAGGCTATGATTCAGGCCTATTCTATTAAGGGGAAGGATCCTCCCTTCCGCCTTACTGCTCATTCTACTCGTGCTATTGGTGCATCTTGGGCTTTTCAGCACCAGGCTTCTGTTGAACAAGTTTGCAAGGCCGCTACTTGGTCTTCTGATCATACCTTTTCTAAGTTTTACAAGGTTGATGTTAGGGCCTCAGCTGATGCTGCTTTTGGCTGCAAAGTTCTGCAGGCGGCAGTGGTTTAAACTGCCCGCTGTTGCTTTTTGGAGATCCCACCCTACCTTACGGACACTGCTATTGGATGTCCCAAACGTAAGGAATTATCTCTGGAACAGGACGTGCTGTATAATTAGAATAATACAATTCTATGATTACTCACCTGTAGAATTGGTATTATATGTATACAGCGCGTCCTGTTCCACCCCACCTGGTTATAGTTCTCCCGGCTTCTTGTTAACTGCTTTTCAATACTGAAGAATTTGTGGGAGGTCCCTGGTATATAAGGAGCCGGGAGGAGCCACTTTTCTGTCTCTGCAGTCCACCGCCATCTTGTGGATATATAACCCAAACGTAAGGAATTATCTCTGGAACAGGACGTGCTGTATACATATAATGCCAATTCTACAGGTGAGTAATCACAGAATTGTATTTTTTCAGCCATTTGATGGGGAGTGTAATGATGTCTAAAGCTTAACTCCAGCCTAAACTTTTATTTTAGGAAATCTATACAACCGTCAACCCTATGTGTTCACGGGACCAGAGGGCAATGGTTAGCATAGAAATCCCATTTTTTTTCCTAGCTATACATATCCTAGCAGAGATTGTTGACTTCCAGGAGCGAGCAAACATTCCTTGGCCTGGAGGCCTTCATACTAATTTTTGGTACCAGGGTAAAGTGGACCAAAACACATGGCCATTGATTCCAGAGCCACCTGATTCCCTCCACCCGTGGCATCCAGAATTGGGATGCCCGCTGTGTGAACCCCCTCCCCCAGGTCGCCCGGTACACTCACCTCGCCCGCTCCAACAGGGCGTACGCGAGCAGCACCATATCCCCGCTATCACTTTAGAAGGGAGTGTGCCTGCGCCAGGCTCGGAGGAGCTTGGACACTTAGACAAGCCTAGATGAGCTTGCATCAGTACAGTTGAGTGCGTGGAATGGACGTTAGGCCACGTATGTGCCATAGGACTGGGGAAAGGTAAAATAGTTCAGGCAACCTGGGGGTTTCACACAGCAGGGTGACCCAGGGGCAAGGACCAAAACCCAGGATAGTCCAAATCCTGGGTTTTGGTCCACTTTAACAAGACTTGTAGCTAAAGTTCAGGAGAAGCTTTATGGAAACACTGGCTCAACATTCTCAACCTTACACTTGCTTTATTCCCTCCTTAGGTAGCCTCCCTTGAGGCATCCTAAGCCACTGATACCACCCTGTGGACGGCCCAATTCCAGGCATTTTCTCATCTTGCTTCCTAGTCTGAGCATCACTCAAAATCTTATGTCCTATACTGACTTCTTCCTCTCACCCCTCCTCCAGTTATTTTATTCTTTTGATTTAGATTGCATTGTGGTTAGGAATGTAATTGAAATGTAATTCTCTGTATCAATGACTTAAATAGCTGTTTGGTTTACATTTAGCTTTGCAAGACAGCTTTTGCCTTCAGTCTGTTTATTAGTAGCTTGGGGATTAGGTTTGTTAAATTCTCGAAGGGCCAAATGCGACTAGTTCAATTTTTTAAGTGAGCAAATGAGCAAGAAAAAGTCTGCATAGGTGTCCACTGGGTTTTAAAGTGGACCTTTAATCCACACCACGGAATATACACTATGGCAATAGGTGGGCAGGGCTGTGCAAAGAGCTGGGTATGATGCTCTGTGCCTCTCCAAGATGGCTACACCCAGTGCTGGAATTACCAGTGAGTAGTAGATGAGATACAGGGTTTTATCGGTTGTACCCCCCATCCTGCCTCCGTGCCAGTTGAAAAAGACATGGCATGGGAGTTACCCAGTGACTGGACCTATGCTTTAAACAAAGCTACTCCCTCATGCCATCAGTAAGGGGATTCCCCGTGGTGATTGATGTAAAGTAATATTTTGTAATGATTTTGTCTCAACTCGGGAAAAAGAGCGGGTCCGTATGAGGTTACCCTGTATTTTATACTGACATTAGGAAAGAAGACTTCACAATAGAGTCTGAATGCTAAGCCATTTTCATTATGTGGCTTTCCTCATACATAAGGGTGGCTGCCCCACTTGACACATTAGGGTTCTTCTAGCACCTTTTAAGTGCAATTCAGCACCATATTAAGCTGTGCAAACGGTTTCGTTCAAAAAAACATTATGGTGATGAATCAACCCTATATGGTAGTTTTAATTGATGATTTCTCTGTACTGAAGGCTAAAATATCTTCCTGTTTGTTGCTATACTTCTCCGTAATATGGAAGTTCTGATAAAGTTGGCTTCAAGACCTACGAAACACAACAACAATTCAACGTCATACTGTTTCTTTTTAATTTTTTTTTTGGAATTCATGTACAGCTCCCAGTAAACCTATTCTAAGCATACAGCACGTCCTGCTCCAGACATATTCATAACGTATGGGTATACCTCCGCCTTCAGCGCCGTGCACTGCAGATCATGAAGAAAACAAGCTCCTCCCGGCCCTACATGTAACGGAGGACCTCCCACAATCCCCAGATTTCTCTGCAGTGCTGAAACTGCGAAGACATGAAGTATCACGCTCTCGCAGGCGCGCGGGGCTTGATAGCCCGAGGCCCTGCGGGACTATTCCCACCCGTCCTTTTTTCCAAATCACAATGCCTCCCAGCCTGGGCTGCGTGGGTCGGGTGAAGGTAGGCAGCACCTGGTGTGCTTACGGAGCTAGACTCCACCGCAATTCCCCAACCATAGGGTAGGCGGTTTAGGCTGATGGTGAGCCTCCAAGGGATGCCCCTCCCGTTTATTCTCCCGTACCCCGCGTAGTGCTGGACCCTATTGTCGGGTCGCCATTCTCCTTCTATTCTAAGTATGTCACACACCCCACTTCAATTACTCATTATTATTACACTTGGGTTATCTCACCGCTAGGTGGCGCAGTTGCAGAGATCTCCAAAAAAGCAGCAAGCCCCTCCCGGTCTATACATATCTGGTACCTCCCATCAATTCCCCAGTGTTGGTCTCTGCAAGATGGCGACAAGACAGAAGAAAGAAGTCTCCTGCTTGCAGGTAGCCGGGGTATCACCCCGGCCCCCCCCCATGGTCTATTTCTACTCGGCTCTTGTTTTGTGTTATCCCCTTGTTTACTGGCAGCCTCCCAGCTTAGGCTGTAGGCCGGGTAAAGGTAGATGGCACCCTTGGTGCCTAGGAGATTAGCTCCTCCGCTCGTCCCCATATTATGGGGCATAGCGGTGATCCGGTTTTTGGTGATCCGGACGTGGGATGCCCCAGCCCTCATGCCCCTCATTAGGTTTTTCCCCTATCTTTTATCTCCCATGCTGGAGTGTGTGTGTGTTCACTTGTGTACTAGCGTGTTTTGGGGCAGAGGCAGGGACAGGCGGCCTGGGTGGCGTTGGTGTGTTTGGGGACTCCTGTGTGCCTTTACGTGTGGCGGGGAGTCCATCATCCGCCGCCCGGTGCGGTGGGCGGGCGCCATGTTAGGGCGCCCGTCTTTGTTAAGTGCTCTCCTCAGAATGGATTCGGTGGGCGGGGCCGAGCGGCGCGCTGCGCCGCCGGCCCGCCTGGGTGCCAGGGCGCAGTGGTTCCGTGGCGCCCCGCTTGTTAGCCGTTAGGCGGGCGGGACCGGGCGGCTTGCGGCCGCCGGTCCGCCCGACATGTTTCTGCGGGCGTCTTTACTATGCGGCGCCCGCCGCTCGCTATGCGGCTTTAGGTGGGCGGGCCGCGTATGGCGCGGCCTGCGCTGTGTCTGGCGGTTAGGGAGGGGCGGGGCTACAGCGGTCCCGCGCTTCTGGCGGGCCCGCCCCTCGTCTCCGCCTCTGGTTCTCCGTCGCTGATGTGCTCTGGCTGGTGTCATTTTCTCGCGGGGCTTCAGGTAGGCTGCCCCCCCTCCTTCCTTGTTTTGTGTTTGTTCACTGCTATTATATCGACACCGAATGCTAATTCAAGTGTGGCTGAGACTGGGGTGAGCTTTTGATTAAGGGGGGTAACAGTGCCTTCCTTAGTGCTAACTTAGGCTAACTGTCTTTAAATTAGGACATGGTCTGTGCCTCCCTCTCCTCCCCTCCCCCTCTCGTGGGGGCAACGGCAGGGTGCTTCAGACGGGTTTTGGGTATGCTGGCTGGAGGTGTCTTGGCTATTTATTATTTTTTGGCCTGTAGTTCTGTGCCTTGTTGTGTGTGCCTGGATTGATTGTTTCCTTTCCTTTCCAGTTCCCGGGGTTCCATCAGTCATGGGCTATCCCGGTCTTGTTTTCCTGGCTAGGGGGTTGGCTTAGTGTCCCTTGGGCCTATATTCCCCGGTCAGGGCTGTTGTAATATTTCATATATAGATATATTTTTCTATTGAAATCTGAGAGGGGCATCCCGGGTCGCTTATTGCGTAAATCCCTTGGGTCTGCGAATACCTTAAAATTCACCTTATGGAGGCTGCCAAAAGATACCGGACACGGTCCTTCGGGACAATACAGGTTGTGTGGGGATTGCGGGACTACGCTCCCAGGGGATGATGTCATTATTGTGCACAGCGGAACATTGAGCGCCAGTCCGGCACCCCGGTGCCCGGTCCTTCCTCGGCCGCGCCATCTCCCTCCCCTCCTCGCCGGTTCCGGACCCCGTGTGACGTTGTCATTGGGGGTGATTCGCAATCCGAGGTTTGCGCCCGATTGGCCAGCCTCGAGAAGTTGTTTTCCGCTGTGGTCGCTCAGAAGGCTCAGGCTAATCGGAAACACTTGTCCCCGCCTCCGTCGGACTCAGATGATGAGGTTGTTGAGGCTTTGGTTTGGTCAGATCGTCCCCTTGAAGAGGGTGAGCTTATTGAGGATTTAGATGATCCTAAGGTTCAGCAGCTGCTGGGTGCTGAGGTTGAGCCAGGCCACGGGGTTGGTCCCCGACACGTCTTCCATTCTGGCCTAAATGTTTGAGGTTTTGGATTTGGACCTTCCTGAGGTTGCTCCTCGGCCTAGGGGTCAGCTTTTTGGGGGCTCCAAGCAGTGTTTGGAGTTCCCCAGTCAACAGCCTTTCGAGGACGTTGTCCTTAAGCAGTGGGAGCATCCTACACGGCTCGTCGGGGTACCGCCTAGCTGGGATAAGAAATATCCCTTTCCGGCGGATTTGCTGAAGCGTTGGTCTGTCCCTCCCGAGGTGGATGCTTCGGTTTTGGGGCTGTCTAATACGGCGGCTGTTCATTTTCCTGACACTACTTATCTTAAGGATGGCGAGGATCGCCGGATTGATCAGCTGGCCCGCCATGGTTTCGTCTATGCGGGTTCGGTTTGAGGCCTGTTTGTGCTTCGGCTCTTTTGGCCTTGGCGGTTAGGTCCATGGTCAGGGATTTATGTGTGGATCTTGATCCCTCGGGTGATGAGTTTCTTGCGCTTATGCGTTGTGACTCCTTCTTGTCATTTATCCTGGCCGATCAGGATGATGCTATTTTGATGTGTGGCAGGGCTTCTGCCCTGTTGGTGGCTATTCGCCGATCCGTGTGGTTGAGACAGTGGACGGCTGACTTTAATTCTAAAAGATCTCTCACGGCTCTTCCTTTTCTGGGTGTGAGGCTTTTTGGTGAAAAGCTGGATTCTGTGGCCAAGGGAGGTAGGCTGCCTCAGCGCAAGAAGTTTCGCCGTTCCTTTCGGGGGTCGGCCCCCTTCATTCCGTCCTTTAAGGGAGCCAGAGCCGGCAGGAGTGCGGGCTTCTCGGCTTCCAGGGGTGCGGGTTGGAATAGGGGTAGAGGCCGTGGCCGTTCCGTTCACGCCTGGGGCGCCAAGCCCAAGTCAGCTTCCAAGGCCGCTCAGCTATGATGGGGCGCCCTCACCCGTGCGGGTGGGGGGACGGTTGCGACTCTTCTCCCGGGTATGGGACCAGGAGGTCCCGGACAGGTGGATTCGGGAGGTGGTGTCGGCCGGTTACAAGTTGGAGTTCGAGTCCCGCCCTCCTCCAAGGTTTTTCTGGTCTCGGGTTCCTTTGGACCCGGTGGCTGCGCAGGGGCTCCTGGCGGCGGTTCAGAATCTCGTGGATTTGGCGGTCATTTGCCCGGTCCCTCCTTCAGAGGTGGGGCGGGGATATTACTCCAATCTGTTCACCGTACCCAAGAAGGACGGGTCGCTCCGTCCGATTCTAGATTTGAAGTTTCTCGACAGGTTTATTCGTCCCCGGAAGTTTCGCATGGAGACCTTGCGGTCGGCGATCGGCTCGCTTCGGCAGGGGGACTTTATGACGTCCATAGACATCAAGGACGCGTACCTTCACATTCCGATCTTTCCGGCTCATCAGCGGTTTCTTCGCTTTGTGGTGGAGGATCGGCACTTTTCAGTTTGTGGCTCTTCCATTCGGTCTCACCTCGGCTCCGAGAGTGTTCACCAAGGTGTTGGCAGGGGTGATGGCCCTGCTCAGAGCTCAGGGGATTCGCAGTGTTCCTTACCTGGACGATCTTCTCATCATGGCTCCTTCCTTCAGTCAGGCGGAAGGGGACACCAGCACGGTGGTGTCTATGTTAGAGAGGTTCGGCTGGGTGATCAATTACCCCAAGTCCTTTCTGGTTCCGGCCAGGGTGGTGACCTTTCTGGGGATGTCCTTGAACTCTTGCCAGCACAGAGTGTTTCTCCCTCAGGCCAAGGTTCTTTTGATTCAGGAATTGGCTCAGCTTCTTCTTTCCAATCCTCACCCGTCCATTCGGCTAGGGATGGGACTGGTGGGGTTGATGGTGGCCTCGTTCGAGGCAGTTCCCTTCGCACAGTTTCACACGAGGACGCTGCAGCTTCTCTTTTGGCGTCTTGGGACAGGCGCCCGCGGTCGTTGGATCGGTCCTTCCGGATGTCTCCTCGAGTTCGGCAGTCTCTTCGGTGGTGGTTGGTCCCGGACAATCTTTTGAAGGGCAGGTCGTTTCTGACTCCGTTTTGGGAAACTGTCACCACGGATGCCAGCTTGTCAGGATGGGGAGGTTTTCTGGATGGAGCTTCATTTTTCAGGGGCAGTGGGACCCTCAGGAGGCCCACTTGCCCATCAATGTTCTGGAGTTGCGAGCCATCAGATTGGTTCTGTCTCACTTGACGCATCATTTACAGGGCCTGCCGGTTCAGGTTCGATCGGACAATCAGACAGCGGTTGCTTACATCAATCATCAAGGAGGGACTCGCAGTCCGGGTGCCCTCAGAGAAGTGTCTCTGATTCTGGTTTGGGCGGAGACGTATGTCCCTTGCATTTCGGCAGTGTACATTCCAGGAGTGGAGAACACGGAGGCGGACTTCCTGAGCCGGTGCTCGTCCCGCCGGGGGGAATGGTCTCTCCATCCCCATGTGTTTCGGTCCATGTGTCTTCGGTGAGGGTCGCCGGAGGTGGATCTGTTTGCCTCTCGTCACAATCACAAGCTTCCGACATTCGTGTCGCTGTCTCGGGATCCTCTGGCTCTGGCGGCGGATGCCATGGCCTTGAGCTGGAAGGATCTGGGGTTCCTGTATCTGTTCCCTCCGATTCCCATGCTAGGCATGGTGCTGCGAAAGCTAGTTAGGAAGGAGTTCCCGCCATTCTCGTGGCTCCAAGGTGGCCAAGGCGGGTGTGGTTCGTAGACATCGTTCGTCTGGCAGGGGATCAGTTCGATCTGCCTCTTCGGCCAGATCTGCTCGCTCAGGGTCAACTGTGTTACCCCAGTTTACCAACGCTGGCTTTAACGGCTTGGCTGCTGAAACCTCCATCTTGAAGGAGGAGGGTCTTTCGGATTCGGTCATTCAGACTCTCGTTAGCGCTAGGAAGAGGTCTTCCTCTTCCATCTATTACAGGGTCTGGAGATCTTATATTGATTGGTGTGAGGCTAGATCTTTGCTATGCCGGGTCTTTTCTATTTCTCGGATTTTGGATTTTCTTCAATCAGGGCTGGATTCTGGTCTCCAGCTCTCCAGGTCTTTTGTTAGCCATTCTTTGGTCAAGACTTTCTTCCAGGGGGTTTCGCATCTGCGGCCTCCTAGGAAGCCTTTGCTCCCAGTTTGGGATTTGAATTTGGTGCTCTCTGCTTTACAGGCTCCTCCTTTTGAGCCTTTGCAGGATATTGCTTTGTCCACTTTGACTCAGAAGGTTGTCTTTTTGGTGGCCATCACTTCGGTTCGGCGTGTTTCGGAGTGGCAGCTTTGTCGATTCAGGCTCCCTACTTTGAGAAGCATCAGGACAAAGTGGTCTTTCGTTTCAAGTCAGATTTTCTTCCTAAGGTGGTATCTGCTTTTCACCTTAATCAGGACATTGTTCTTCCTTCCTTGTGTCCTATGCCTAGGAATGACAAGGAGAGTGCGTTGCACTGCTTGGACGTTGCAATCGTCACAATCACAAGCTTCCGACATTCGTGTCGCTGTCTCGGGATCCTCTGGCTCTGGCGGCGGATGCCATGGCCTTGAGCTGGAAGGATCTGGGGTTCCTGTATCTGTTCCCTCCGATTCCCATGCTAGGCATGGTGCTGCGAAAGCTAGTTAGGAAGGAGTTCCCGCCATTCTCGTGGCTCCAAGGTGGCCAAGGCGGGTGTGGTTCGTAGACATCGTTCGTCTGGCAGGGGATCAGTTCGATCTGCCTCTTCGGCCAGATCTGCTCGCTCAGGGTCAACTGTGTTACCCCAGTTTACCAACGCTGGCTTTAACGGCTTGGCTGCTGAAACCTCCATCTTGAAGGAGGAGGGTCTTTCGGATTCGGTCATTCAGACTCTCGTTAGCGCTAGGAAGAGGTCTTCCTCTTCCATCTATTACAGGGTCTGGAGATCTTATATTGATTGGTGTGAGGCTAGATCTTTGCTATGCCGGGTCTTTTCTATTTCTCGGATTTTGGATTTTCTTCAATCAGGGCTGGATTCTGGTCTCCAGCTCTCCAGGTCTTTTGTTAGCCATTCTTTGGTCAAGACTTTCTTCCAGGGGGTTTCGCATCTGCGGCCTCCTAGGAAGCCTTTGCTCCCAGTTTGGGATTTGAATTTGGTGCTCTCTGCTTTACAGGCTCCTCCTTTTGAGCCTTTGCAGGATATTGCTTTGTCCACTTTGACTCAGAAGGTTGTCTTTTTGGTGGCCATCACTTCGGTTCGGCGTGTTTCGGAGTGGCAGCTTTGTCGATTCAGGCTCCCTACTTTGAGAAGCATCAGGACAAAGTGGTCTTTCGTTTCAAGTCAGATTTTCTTCCTAAGGTGGTATCTGCTTTTCACCTTAATCAGGACATTGTTCTTCCTTCCTTGTGTCCTATGCCTAGGAATGACAAGGAGAGTGCGTTGCACTGCTTGGACGTTGCGCGTTGTGTTAGGTACTATTTGCGTGCTACGTCTTCCTTTCGTAAGACTGATGCCGTAGTGCCCTGTGGGCCTAGGAAGGGTTTGGCTCCGGCTAAGTCTTCCATTAGCAAATGGATTCATCAGGCGATTGTTGGAGCCTATTATGCCAAGGGGAAGGTTCCCCCTTTTCGCGTTACTGCTCATTCTACTCGTGCGGTTGGTCGGTTGATCAAGTTTGTAAGGCCGCTACCTGTTCTTCGGTTCACACCTTTTCCAAGTTTTACAAGGTTGATGTGCGGGCCTCAGCGGATGCTGTGTTTGGCCGTAAGGTTCTGCAGGCTGCAGTGGTTTGAGTTTTATCTGCGTTATTGCCTGGTTTGGATACCCGCCCTCTTTTGGACACTGCTGTTGGATGTCCCAAGTGTAATAATAATGAGTAATTGAAGTGGGGTGTGTGACATACTTAGAATAATACCATTTTGTGAATACTCACCTGTAAAATGGATATTATAAGTATGTCACACACCCCACTTCACCCGCCCTCTTTTGGTATCCTGGTTCCTTATATGGTGAAGTTTTGTTATTTACAGTTGAGGGTTACATTTGTTTATTCCTGGTACCTTGTCTTACTGCTGTTTTAACACTGGGGAATTGATGGGAGGTACCAGATATGTATAGACCGGGAGGGGCTTGCTGCTTTTTTGGAGATCTCTGCAACTGCGCCACCTAGCGGTGAGATAACCCAAGTGTAATAATAATGAGTAATTGAAGTGGGGTGTGTGACATACTTATAATATCCATTTTACAGGTGAGTATTCACAAAATGGTATTTTTCCCCGTTCACTTAGGGGGAAAAGAAAGGGGGGGAGGGTATGCGTGTGGCGGTCCCAGTGTACCGGTGTGTCACGCTTTTGGCTTCTATTCTGCCCTTTATTAGCTCAGAGATGTCAGAGCCGCGCTGCTTGCTCCTTATTTCGGCTGCCGCTGTGTGTGTTTTACATTATTTGCCACTTAATATTGTTGCCGTGGTGCCCGCGCTTATTGTCAGTGCCCACCTTGGTACGTTAGGCCTGTGGTTCTATCCTTGCCTTATTTTTTTTTTTACCTCAGGGCTTCGCGCTCTTTAGAATGGGCGGGGCTTTAGTTCGGCGCGCTTCGCGTCATTGAGGAGTATTTAGTCCGCCCCTCGAGCTTTGCCGGGCGCCATTTTGGGTAGCTTCACGCGCACGCATTGTGGCGGTCTCCTCCTCCACTCGAGCTGTAAGTGCCCTTGCGGGCTAATCCCTCTGATTATTGTCTGTCCATCTGCACATGATCCTGACATCTCTTTCCCATTGTGTCTTTCAGACACTGAGTTCCCGGTGGCCTCTCCCGGCCTCATATCCATATATAGCTATATACCTATTCATATTTTTACAATATTCTCACATATATAAGGAGCGGGCCTTCCCAAAATCTCCCACATTGATCTGCGGGTAGTTGGGGCATCCAGGGTCGCTTACTGCATAAATCCCTATTGATATCCTACCCTTACACAATCACCATATGGAGGCATCTCAGGATAGTGTTACCGGGGTCCCTCTGGGACAGGACCGGCTGTGTATATCGTGCGGTCTCCCCCACGCTGAGGCGGACGGGGCACAGGTCTGCGCGTCATGTTCTGAACAGACGCTGAAATTGCGAGCGACGCTTGCGGTTGTACCTCGCTCCTTCTCGCCCCTTTCCCCTTCCCTAAACCTCACTCCTGTTGAGTCTTGTACAAGTGGCGAGTTACAAATTGATACCTCTCCCAGACGGCCCACGCTTGGCCAGTTTGTCGAAGGTTTGTGCGGCCGGATGGGTCCAAATAGACAAGGGCCCTGGACCCCCGCGGCTTCGGCCTGGGCTATGGGCTCGGAGGAGTCTTTTTTTTCTACACGTGCTAGCGCCTCGTCGGAAGAGGGGGACCTGTTCTCTGACCTAGGTTCCTCTGACGAGAGGCCGAGGGGTCAGGATGATGCTGGTCAGACCGACTGGGACCAGCTTGATATTGGCGGGATGTTACTCAGGATTTTTAATGTATTGTCCATTTCTAGAGCAGGCTCACTTCCATAATCTTGTACTTAAAGAGTGGGAATGTCCCGCTGCTCTTCAAAAGCCACCTGAGGACTGGGTTTGGAAATACCCTTTTCCCCCCGAGATGGTAGATATTTGGTCTTCGTCCCCATTAGTGGACGCACCGATTTATTGGGGTTCCTAACCCCCCCTTCCTTACAGCTCCGGCTTACAGTTCTCTGCGGGACGCCGAGGATCGGCGCATTGATAGGCTGGCTTCCCACGCCTTTGCCTGTGCAGGCACGGCGCTGCGCCCTGCCTGTGCCGCGGCTATCACGGCAGTAGCCGCTAAGACTCTTATAAGGAAGATGCTGGAGCATCAGCCTGAAGATCTTCCTTGGGAGGTGTTTTACACACTCTCTAGCTGCGATATTTTTGTTAAATTTATCCTTTTGGCTCTGGATGACACCATCAAGATGTGTGCGAGGACTTCTGCCCAAGTGGTAGCTATACGTCGCCTGCTCTGGCTTCGTCGGTGGGGGGCAGACGATGACGCTAAAAAGACCTTGACGGGGCTTCCCTTTAGGGGGCATCGCCTGTTTGGGGCCCGTCTGGACTTATTTGAGAAACGGGACCTCCTCCTTTATATCATACTGTTAAACAGGAACCGGGGATGCCCCCTGCAGGGCCTAGGTCGGTATCCTGTTCCAGGAGTGATGTTCAATGCCCGGGGCCCTCTGGCCGGGCTAAGCCTTTTTCCTTCCCTGAAAACCCTCATGCATGATGGGACACCCTCACCCATCTGGGTGAGGGGATGGCCACAGCACCTTACTCCTATCAGGAGGCATCCTGCCTTGTCCTAGTGGCTTTTGGAGATAGTTCCTCCAGATATGGGATAGTGTTTGCTGGGTGGTCCTTCCCTGAGTCGGTCAGGAGGACTATGGTTCCATACTTTTCTTCGGGTATGAATGCAGGCTTAACTGGGTCTGTCAGGTATGGCTTTCTTGCAGAACGCCTTTATTATATGGAAACTGGGGCCCCTGTGCGGGTCTGCCCCCCCCTCCTTGCAAGGATGAGGGAATCTATCTGCCTAACCCCTAGGGGGGTGTGGCATCTGTATCCATAAGCATTCAGCCTGGCGCCCTTGACAGGGCTGCCTGTGCACCAGGCTCCAGGGGTCCTCTGGCCGCTGGCGGCGTGTTCAGATTTTTTTCTAGATTCCAAGGAGTCTTCTGGATATTGGGCCCACTACTGCTGGGTATTGGTGATCACTGACACCATTGAGGCTTAGGCTGAGCCCCCTGTTACGCCCATGTACGCGCTAGGCTCTAGAAGGGTGTGATGTCTCACACGGCACCAGGGGGCATCTACCAGGGCGAAAGCAATTGTGGGATGGAACTTGGCGAATTCGGGCTCTACTCTGCTCCATCCTCTAGTTCCTGGTTGTATCTGGATTAGGCTTCACCTAGTGTCTTTTTTTCCTTGGCTATAAGGATTTTACCGGTAGGAGGCCTCTGGTCCTCCGTCTGGTATAGTTATTTTTGCAGATAGAATTGCTTCTGGTGCACTAGTTGGCGTCTGGTCCTTTGACATCACTTGTCTCTGTGATCTTTGGGCTCTGCGGCGCTTTAGCCATTAGCCCTGGAAGAGGGGTTTGCACCCTGGGTCTAGGTCTGCTTACCTTACTCCTAGTGGAGGCGGTTATTCTTCTACTGGTTACTCGAGAGTACTGTGGGGGAGCATTCCATACCTTGTTGTTTTTCCCTGTTGTTGGTTACCATGGTACCTAATCTGGCAGGATGACAAAGGGGGGCTTATTCTTCTGAAACCCCAGGGGGTTCCTAGGAAGGGACCTCGAAGGTTCTGGTTTCCTAGGTGAACTTTTGGTCATAATGAGCATTTAGTGGGTCCTAGTTGGGGACCACTCCTTTTTAGTACATTGGGAGACATTTTGTCCATGGTAGGACATTGGTTGCTCCCTGTTCCGGCGGAACTCTGGGCCTGGTTCTATTCCAGGAGAGCCCTGATTCCTTGGGGGGACTTAATATTCCTTGTCCTTCCTGTAGTATCCCTCCCGTGGGAGGTTCTCTGTGTACCTATGTGCTCACACTGGCAGGGTTCTGTGGGACTCCGTCTCTATCGCAGGATTCTACCCCTGTTATTGGCCAGATTGGTCTGCCCTGGTTGGGGTTAGTGGTTCTGGCTGAATAGTTTACTTGAAAGACGTTATTCCCTTGCCCTACCGGGCGTGGGGAGAGCTTGCGTTAGTTTCTGATGGCAAGCGGCACCTTATGCTAGGGGCCTGGGTGGCCCAGTGGGGTGTTGGTCCTCAGGGAGTTCTGCTTAGAACTGTAGGACTGTATGTTCCCTCTTGAGGCCTATCTTTAACATAGTAAGGTGCCTTTACCTTAGGCCTACTTTAGCGTTGGCAGGATTTTGTGCTTACCCTGTTGGAGATGACAGATCTCTGGGTGTCTTGTTCCTTGGAGGCTCGGGACTTGTTCTTCCTCTTGGTTTTCTTCCTTCTGCCACGCTAGGTTAGGTTATGTTGTACCCAGGCTGTCTCGCTGGGTCTAAGCTCCTTCCCTTGCGGGACGATTTCTGCTCCTGGGATTAGGGTCCTATAAGCAGTGTTTAGTATTGGCTCACGACTTGACTCGGTCTATGGTTGGGGTCTGCCCTGCTCTGCTATTGCAAGACCTGATCCAGTCTTCTGTTTGCATTCTTCAGGATCTGCTCAGGTGCGTTCCTGGGGGATTCCTAGTTTCCCTTTTTAGGGGATGACTTGCTCTGATGCCCTACTAAGGGTTCCCATGGGTCTTATTCAGGTCCTTGTCTGACCTGCTCCTTCCCTCTTGCTGCTCTTCTGGGGAGGTTGCTCCAGTCAGAAGTGTGCCATAAGGAACGGCTCTATTGGCGGTCCTAGTCTATATATATATATATATACCTTGTGTATAGCTGTATACCATGAGGTGAGGGTGCCCGCCTTACACCAAGTTGGTTCCAGGCGATATTTTGTTTCCCTTCGGCCTTGGCCGGATCCTCTGGTCTCTGGGCTATTGTCTAATTTACTGAGATAAAAGGGATCTGTGCCCCTCTACTGGGGTTAGAGATCTGCCTAAACTGTCTTGTCCCTGATTGGGATTTTATCTTTTTTGGGGCCTACCGGTGTCCCCTTCTTGAAGTACCGGTTTGATAGCTTCCATGGGCTAAGGGCCCTCTGGTTTGGTCCTATTCTGTTGGTCGTCCTTCCGGACCTGTAGTACTCTTTTGGCTTCTGCTGAGTATTGTTGTTAGCACTACTGCTGGTTCCGTCTGCGACATGGACATGTATTCCCTGTTGGGGAAAGTTTTGAGTTGCCATGGCTACCCTCTTTTGTAGTAGCATGGTTAGGCTGTTATTTTGGCCTTTTCTTTTAGGGGAAGGTTCTTCCTCCCTATTGTTTTTTCGTTCTCTTACTATAAGTGCTGGGCTTGGGCCCTTTAGCACTATGTTCTGGTGAACAAGCTGGCTAGTCCGCTGCTTGTGTTCAGTTCTCCCTTTACAAGGTTCAAAGGTTGAGGTTAGAGCATCGCTCTCGTTGCTTAATAGCGTGGTAAAGGGTGACAGCGCTTTACTGTTGGCTGTGCCTTCTCAAGGGGATCCCACCCTATTTTTGGACACTGCTATTGGATGTCCCATACGTTATGAATATGTCTGGAGCAGGACGTGCTGTATGCTTAGAATAATGCAATTCTGTGAGAATCTCACCTGTAGAATTGGTATTATATGCATACAGCACGTCCTGCTCCACCCCACCCTGGTTTCACTTGTTCTGGATCCCCTGTATGTTGATTGTAATCACTTGGTGTTATTGCCAGATATTCTGGGTGGTTTGTTTCTCCTGGCTTCTCTTCTCACTGCTTTTCAATGCTGGGGATTGTGGGAGGTCCTCCGGTATATGTAGGGCCGGGAGGAGCTTGTTTTCTTCATGATCTGCAGTGCACGGCGCTGAAGGCGGAGGTATACCCATACGTTATGAATATGTCTGGAGCAGGACGTGCTGTATGCATATAATACCAATTCTACAGGTGAGATTCTCACAGAATTGTATTTTTTGGATGGAATTAATAAATGTAATTGCTTGTATTAAATTACATGAAGGTAGAGGTTGCAAGAATAACTTCAATATCAGTCAATATCCCTTGTCCTATGGATGCAAGTTCAGCTTTACCAAATAGCCCAAAGAGCACAAATGGGGTTGCGGCCAAACTGCAGAACCATTTAAGCTAAATTATGTCCAGCCTCCCTTATCTAAAATAGACCATATACTGCAGCATTAGGTGGCTCAGAATACCAACTTCCTTTAAAATTTGATTGGTCAGTACCTTTTAAAGTGGACCAAAACCCATGGCAATATGCCTAGGAATGTATAAGATTCTTGGGCCGATCGGTTCCCTCCCCCCTGGGACATCCAAAATCGGGATGCCCTGCTGTATGAAACACCCCAGATCGCCCATACACCTTATATTCTAAGTATGCAGCACGTCCTGCTCCAGATAATGATTCATAACAGCTGGGACTACCTCCACTAGAGGGCGCTTTACTGCAGAGATGGCAAAAAGAGGCCCCTCCCGGTCCATATATACCTGGGACCTCCCACTAATTCCCCAGTATTTTCTCTGCAGTGGGCTGCGAAGGACAAGATGATGGCTTCTCTTCTCGCAGGTGAGCCGGGCTTCACAGCCCTTGGCCCTGTAGGACTATTTCCACCCGTTCCACTTTTTATTCTGCCTCCCAGCCTTGGCTGCGTGGTCGGGTGATGGTAGGCAGCACCTATTATGGGTGCTTTGTCTGGAGTTTGCTCCTACCGCAAATCACCCACCAAAGGGTAGGCGGTCCAGGTATGGTGAACCTGAATTGGGATGCCCAGTCCGCTCTATGCCCTCCTCAGCAGCTCTTGTCCTTAGGGGCATCCACCTTCCCCTTCTCCCGCTATCCCGGGGGGGGGGGGGGTGCATCTGTGTGTGTGTGTTTTTTTTGTCACACTACTGTGCGCTGTGTGTGTGCCTTTTGAGACATTCGCGCTTGGTCTCCTGGCTCAGCGCTACTTCTCCCCTTGCTTTTTTGAATCTCCCGCCGCTGACACGCGCGCCCTGCGGCGTCTGCGATCAGCGGTGACGTCACTCGGGGTCTTGCTATGAGGTGATTGGCTGCGGGGTGGCTGTCTCTCGGCATGTCCCCGCGCCTCCTAGAGGGGGCGTGGCTTAGCACTTGGCGCGTTCCGCATCTTCTCCTCATGCGGCCCGCCCCTTCAGAGCCCTCCAGCGCCATCTTGATCTGCTGCCTGGACGATTGCTAGCTCCTCCGCGGTCCGTGAGTGCCCCAGCGGGCTTTGATATTGATATGGATATCTATTTATATTTATTGTATACTGATGGGTGTATTTTATTATGTCTTACAGGCGGGAAACTGTTATAGAGGTTTCTCCCGGTCCTGTCCCCTCTATTAGTTTCCTGTAACTTATTAGAGGCCTAAGTGGTTAAATCCTCCCACTATCCTTGCGGACATTTGGGGCATCCCGGGTAGCTGTATAGCATAATTCCTATTGGCCAGTTGTGCCACTGAAATCACCATATAGAGGCTTCACAGGATATTGTGCTTTGGGTCCCATCGGGACAAGCCCGGCTGTGTGTGGTGTGCGGGGCATCCCCTGTGAGCGGTGATGTGCGGGCCTGTGTACCTTGCGCCCAGCTGGCGCTTGCGCGGCATTCTGGGCTGTCTGTGACTGGGACGGCACCCACCATGTCTTCACCCACTCCCCCTCGCTTGATTATGAATCCCAGTGAACTCAATACTAGTGGGGAGTCTCAGCCTGATGTGTCTTCCAGGCTGGCTAACATTGAGAGATTGATTGCTAGCTCTGCGGCCCGTAAGGCTCCAGCTAAGAGACAGAATGTGGCGCCTGCTGTGTCAGCCTTCCCTATGGAGACTGAAGATTTCCTTGATTTATCTGTCTATACCCCACTTGAGTAAGGGGAATTATTTTCAGATTCAGAACTGTCTGATGATCAGCATTTCCTTGGCGCTGATGCCGACTCAGAGCATTGGGATGCTGATGACACCCATGGACTTTTGACTCAAATCTTTGAAGTGCTTTCCATTTCCCTACCTGCTGTGGCTCCCAGGCAACAGAGGGAATTGTTCGGTACTGCAAAGCCACGTTTGGAATTTCCAGAACAGGCACATTTGAATAACCTGGTTCTCAAGGAATGGGAGCGGCCTAGCCGGCTTCCTCGTATCCCTAAGGGATGGGATAAATGGTATCCTTTTCCCTCGGATGTGGTTAAATGTTGGTCAACTCCCCCAGAAGTGGATGCCCCTGTTTTGGGGTTGTCCAACACTGTGGTGCATTCCCCTGATTCCACTACCTTGAAGGATAGTGAGGACCGGCGTGTTGACCAGCTGGCTTCCCATGCCTTTGCCTGTGTGGTATCTGCCTTACGCCCTGTCTGTGCTTCTGCTATTACTGCCGGGGCTATTAGGACTCTGGTCAAGGGCCTTCTGGAAGGCTTCCCTGATGATTCTTCTAGTGCCGAATTCAGAGCCTTATCACAATGTGAGATGTTTATCGCTTATATCCTTTCTGCCTTAGATGACACCATTAGGATGTGTAGCAGGACCTCGGCTCTGGTTGTTTCTATTCGCCGCTCGGTTTGGCTGCACCATTGGGCAGCTGACATTGCTGCTAAGAAGGCTCTCACAGGGCTCCCCTTTAAGGGGCTGCGCCTTTTTGGTGACCGTTTGGACCTTTTTGCAAAGGGAGGTAAGTTGCCCCAACGCAAGAAACAACCGCGGCCCGTTCGGGGTCCTTTACTCCCTCCTTTCGTGGATCCAGGGCGGGGAGGGGGGTTTCCTTTGCGGGGCACAGGGGGGATTTCTGGGGCAGGGGCAGAAGTCGTGCCCGTCCCGGATCCTCCTGGGACTCCAAGCCTAAATCTGTCACCAAGCCCGCTCAGCCATGAAGGGGCGCCCTCACCCATACGGGTGGGGGGACGGCTGCGGCTCTTCGCTCATGTCTGGGGACAGCAGGTCTAAGACAGGTGGATTCTGGAGGTTGTGTCCTCCGGCTATAAGCTAGAGTTTGCTGCCTGGCCTCCTCCAAGATTACTCCGGTCTCGGATTCCTCTAGAGCCCCGGGCAGCTCGGGGTCTGTTTCTGGCTGTACAAAACCTATTGGACATGGGGGTCATCCGTCAGGTCCCTCCGGGGGAGAGAGGTCAGGGTTATTCCAATCTCTTCACAGTACCCAAAAAGGATGGTTCCATTAGACCCATCCTGGACTTAAAGCTTCTCAACAAGTTCATCAGGACCAGGCGCTTTCACATGGAGACCCTGCGCTCCGCGATCAGCTTTTTGCGCCCCGGGGACTTCATGACCTCCATAGACATCAAGGATGCTTGCCTTCATGTGCCAGTCTTCCCAGGGCATCAGCGGTTCCTCAGGTTTGCCTTGTTGGACCAGCACTACCAATTTGTGGCACTGCCCTTCGGTCTCACCTCGGCCCCCAGAGTCTTCACCAAGGTACTGGCGGGTGGGATGGCCCTTCTCAGAGCTCGGGGCATTCGCATCCTTCCTTATTTGGACGACCTTCTCATCACGTCTCATTCTTTCCAGCAGGCAGAATTGGATACCCAGCAGGTGGTGACTGCTCTGGAAACGTTCGGATGGGTGATCAATTATCGCAAGTCCTCACTCTCCCCGTATCGGGTGACCCCCTTCCTGGGCATGACTCTGGATACTATTCAGGCCAGGATTATTTCTTCCTCAGCAGAGGGTGGACTCTCTTCAGGCTCTGGTTCTTGTCATTCTGTCCTGCCCCCGTCCCTCCATCCGGCTAGGGATGCAGCTGGTGGGACAAATGATGGCTTGCTTTGAGGCGGTCCCTTATGCTCAGTTTCACATGAGACCTCTTCAGCTCCATCTTCTGTCAGTCTGGGACAAGAGTCCCCTGTCTCTGGATCAGGCCTTTGTTCTCTCTCCTCTGGCTCGGCGGTCCCTCCTGTGGTGGCTGGACTCGAGAAACCTACGGGGGGGGGGGGGGGGCAAATCATTTCTGGCACAGTGTTGGGAGACGGTCACTACGGGTGCCAGTCTGTCAGGTTGGGGGGGGGGGGGCTACTGGAGATCCCTTCAATTTCAGGGGCTGTGGGGTCCTCAGGAGGCCCATGCTCCCATCAACGACCTGGAACTGAGGGCGGCTCGGTTGGTACTGGCACAGTTGACTCCTGACCTTCAGGGCCTGATGGTCCAGGTTCGCTCCGACAACCAGACGGCGGTCGCTTACATCAATCATCGGGGAGTGCCCTCAAGGAGGTGTCCATGATTCTGTCCTGGGCCGAGGACATTGTTCTGTGCATCTCGGCAGTTTACATCCCAGGAGTGGAGAATCTGGAGGCAGACTCCCTGAGCAGGGGGGCCTCTCGCCTGGGGGAATGGTCCCTCAGCAGCGAGGTCTTCCTATCCTTATGTCACCGTTGGGGGGGTGCCGGGCGTGGATCTGTTCGCTTCTCGCCACAATCACAAGCTCCCAGCATTTGTCTCTCTATCCCAGGATCCCCTGACCCTGGTGGTGGATGCTCTGACTCTGCCCTGGCAGGGGTTCGGTCTCCTGTACCTCTTTCCTCCGTTTCCACTTCTGAGCAGGGTTCTGCGCAAGCTGGTGCAAGAGAGGGTGCCAGCTATTCTGGTGGCCCCCAGGTGGCCAAGACAGGTGTGGTTCGCAGACGTCGTGCAGCTGGCAGTAGATCCGTACGCCCTGCCCTTGGTTCCGGGCCTTCTCACTCAAGGGCAACTGTGTTATCCCAATTTACAAATGCTGGCTTTGACGGCCTGGCTGCTGAAACCTCCATCCTAAGGTAAGAAGGACTGTTTGATTCTGTTGCTTATACTCTTATCAGGGCTAGGAAGAAGTCCTCCTCTACCATTTACTATAGGGCCTGTCCTTGTCGGGTGTTTTCCATTCCTAGGATCCTGGAGTTCCTCCAACATGGTTTAGATCTGGGACTTCAGCTCAGCACTCTCAAGGGTCACGTTTCTGCCTTGGCTGTTTTCTTCCAGAGATCTTTCGCTCAACATCCTCTGGTCAAGACTTTCTTCCAGGGGGTCGCTCATGTGCGGCCTCCCCGCAAACCTCTGTTGCCGGTCTGGGACTTGAATTTGGTTTTGTCTGCCCTTCAAGGTCCTCCGTTTGAGCCTGTACATCAGGCTGCTCTTTCTATCCTTACTCTGAAGGTTGCTTTTTGGTGGCTATCACCTCTGTCAGGCGTGTTTCTGAGTTGGTGGCACTGCCTATTCAGGCCCCCTACTTTGAGAGACACCAGGACAAGGTGGTTTTCCGCTTTAAACCAGATTTCTTGCCTAAGGTTGTCTCTGCCTTCCATCTCAATCAGGACATTGTGCTTCCCTGGTCTAAGGAGAGGGCCTTGCATTCCCTGGATGTGGTCAGGATTTTGAAGTTCTACTTGGTGGCTACTGCGCCTTTCAGAAAGACTGATGCCTTGTTTGTGGTCCCCTCGGGTCCCAAGAAGGGTTTGCCTCCTGCTAAGTCTGCTATTTGCAAATGGATTAGTCAGGCTGTGTTTAGGGCCTATTCTGCTTTCCGTGTTGCTGCTCATTCTACACGTGCTGTTGGGGCCTCCTGGGCCTTCCAGCACCAGGCTTTTGTCGAACAAGTTTGTAAGGCTGCTACTTGGTCTTCTGTTCATACTTTTTCTAAAATTTTCAAGGTTGATGTTCGGGCCTCAGCGGGTGCTATTTTTGGCTGCAAGGTTCTGCAGGCATCAGTGGTTTGAACAGCGCGTTGTTGCTTCTGGGATCCCCACCCTATTTATGGACACTGCTTTTGGATGTCCCAGCTGTTATGAATCATTATCTGGAGCAGGACGTGCTGCATACTTAGAATAATACAATTCTGTGATTACTTCACCTTGTAGAATTGGTATTATAAGTATGCAGCACGTCCTGCTCCATCCCACCCAAATTGCTTTATTCTTGGATCCTCTATATGGTGATTGTTATCTTTGTTAACGTTGTTAATTTTTCAATTGGCTTCTCCTGGTTTCCTTACTGCTTTTCTATACTGGGGAATTAGTGGGAGGTCCCGGATATATATGGACCGGGAGGGGCCTCTTTTTGCCATCTCTGCAGTAAAGCGCCCTCTAGTGGAGGTAATCCTAGCTGTTATGAATCATTATCTGGAGCAGGACGTGCTGCATACTTATAATACCAATTCTACAAGGTGAGTAATCACAGAATTGTATTTTTTCCGGTCCAATCATGCATGCGCAAGCTGCGTCTGCATCCCCGCTATCCCTCTAGCAGGGTGCGTGCCCACACCAGGCATTTGTGAATGGCCATCCCGGGCACACTCCCTGTTAGAGGGTAGTGGGTAATGTGCCCTTTGGAGCCGCTCGCCTTGAACAAAGGGATGTCAGCGGATCCGAGCGCGCTGATTGGGCGAGCATGCGATGCAGGACTGGGAAGAGGTGTTTGTCGCGCAACCTGGGGGGTTTCCCACAGCGGGGTGCCCCAGGGGCAAGGACCAAAACCGAGGATAGTCAAAATCCTGGGTATTATAGTTGCATGTAACAGTTGATGTCGCTTTTCGAACACATGCTTGATGTATTGTTTTTTGTATTTAAACACAGAACTCTCAGACTCAGCACATTCTATAAGTGCCTTATCCTTCGGCTCAGGATCTGTAGATGCGACGTTATTCAAGAAGAAATTACCCTGGAAAAAGAGAATGTCAATGCCGATGACTCTGGCCTTTTGCTATCTCTCATTGCTGTGGTTAAGAGAGTCCATGACACTGTCTGAGCTATTAAGGCAAGAATCTTAATTGTTTTTTCAATTTACTATATTTTACCTGACTTCATCAATATTAAATTGAGTTTAACCGTTTAAGTGTCAGCCTACCTAGAGCTTTTGTCACCCTCTGTTGCCAGGCCATTTTTCACTATTCTGTGCTATACATGTTTAACTGTGATCTTTGAAGAAATGTCAATTTCCCAGGAAAATTATATATATTTTTTTTCCCCGCAAATTCTGTTTATTACATTTTGTAGTGTTTTTAAATAAAATTATATTGCATGTAAAAGCCCTATTCCTCTCGGTTACAATGTACCACATTTGCTGACAACGCTGCCAAGAAGGCCCTCACTGGGTTCCCCTTTTAAAGGACTGCGCCTGTTTGGGGACCACCTGGACCTTTTTGCTAAGGGAGGCAGGCTACCCCAGCGCAGGCGTCAATCTAGGCCCTTTCGGGATCAGGGTTCTTTCTCCTCCCCTTACCGTGGTGCCAGACAGGGGAGGGGGGTTTCCTTTCCTGGGACCCGGGGAGATTTCTGGGGCAGGGGCAGAGGATGTGGGCGTCCTGGCCCCTCCTGGGGTCCCAAAGCAAAATCTTCCCCAAGCCCCCTCAGGCATGATGGGGCGCCCTCACCCATCCGGGTGGGGGGACGGCTGCAGCACTTCGCTCACGTCTGGAGGCTTCATGTCTCAGACCGATGGATTCAGGAGGTAGTGTCCTCCGGTTACAAGTTGGAGTTTGCTGCCTGTCCCCCTCCAAGATTCATCAGATCCCGGATTCCTCAGGACCCTGTGTCAGCTCAGGAGCTAGTGCAAGCAGTGCAAGGCCTCCTGGAGCTGGGGGTCATCTGCCAGGTCCCTTTTAGAGAAAATGGCAAGGGCTTTTATTCCAACCTATTCACAGTAGCCAAAAAAAATGGTTCAGTCAGGCCCATCCTGGACCTGAAGATCCTCAACAAATTTGTCAGGGGCAGGCGCTTTCGCATGGAAACTCTGCCTCTGCCATCAGTTCCCTGCGCCAAGGGGATTTCATGACTTCTGTGGACATCAAAGATGCTTATCTTCATATTCCTGTTTTCCCAGGTCATTAAAGGTTCCTCAGTTTCGCTCTGATGGATCGACACTACCAGTTTGTGGCCTTGCCCTTTGGCCTCACTTCAGCTCCCAGGGTGTTCACCAAGGTGCTGGCTGGCGTGATGTCTCTGCTCAGATGTCAGGGCGTCCGCGGGCTTCCCTATCTGGATGACATTCTCATCACTTCCCAGTCTCTACATCAGGCAGAGTTGGATACTCAGCTGGTGGTGTCCACTCTGGAGTCATTTGGATGTCCTCACTGTCCCCTTCTTTGGTAACTCCATTCCTAGGAATGAAACTGGATACAGTTCAGGCAAGGATCTTCCTTCCTCAACAGAAGGTGGACAATCTGATTGCACAGGCTCAGTCTCTCCTAGCTTGTCCCCATCCCTCCATCAGGCAGGGGATGCAGCTGGTGGGCCTGATGGTGGCATGCTTCGAAGCGGTCCCTTATGCTCAGTTCCACTTGAGGCCTCTGCAACTTCACCTATTGTCTGTATGGGACAAGGACCCTGCGTCCCTGGACAGGGTCTGTGTGCTCTCCCCCCTGGTCAGGAGGTCCCTCTCGTGGTGGATGGACTCAAGGAACCTGTTGGGGGGCAGATCCTTTCTTGCCCCCTCCTGGGAGACGGTCACCACGGATGCCAGTCTGTCAGGGGGGGTTTCTGGAAGTCCCTGCGGTTCCAGGGGAGGTGGGGCCGTCAGGAGGCCCACACACCTATCAATGTCTTGGAACTGCGGGCGATCAGGCTAGTTCTGGCTCACTTGACTACTCACCTTCGGGGCCTGCCTGTTCAGGTGCGCTCGGACAACCAGAGGACAGTTGCCTACATCAATCATCAGGGAGAGACCCGGAGCAAGGGGGCCCTCCAGGAAGTGTCTCTGATCCTGACTTGGGCGGAGGCCAATGTCCCCTGCATATCAGCTGTGTACATCCCCGGGGGTGGAAAATCGCCTGGCGGACTCTCTGAGCAGGGGGACCTCTCGCCAGGCAGAATGGTCCCTATGCAGCAGGGTGTTTCAATCTCTGTGTCAACGTTGGGGCCAACCAGATGTGGATCTGTTTGCGTCCCGTCACAATCAAGCTCCCAGCTTTTGCCTCTCTGTCCCAGGATCCTCTGGCCTTGACCTCGGATGCGCTAGTAATGTCATGGCAGGACTTTCAGTTCCTGTATGTCTTCCCTCCAATCCCCTTGCTGGGCAGGGTTCTGCGCAAGTTTGCTCTGGAAGCGGTGCCAGCAATTCTGGTGGCCCCCAGGTGGCCAAGAAGAGAGTGGTTCGCAGACGTGGTGCAGCTGGCAGTAGATCAGTACGCTCTGCCCTTGGTGCCAGATCTCCTCACTCAGGGCTTACTACGCCATCCCAATTTACAAACTCTGGCTTTGACGGCTTGGCTGCTGAAACCTCCATCTTGATGGAGAAGGGGCTGTCTTCCTCAGTGGTGGATACTTTGATTAAAGCTAGGAAGAAGTCTTCTTCTTCCATTTATTACAGGGTTTGGCGTGCCTATATGGACTGGTGTGAGTCTAAGTCTCTTCCGTGTCGTGTGTTCTCTATTCCCAGGATTCTGGAGTTCCTGCAGCATGGGTTGGAGATGGGACTCCAGCTCAGTACTCTGAAGGGTCAGGTTTCTGCCCTGGCTATTTTCTTCCAGAAGTCCTTTGCTCAGCACCCTCTGATCAGGACTTTTTTCCAGGGGTTACTCATGTGCGCCCCCCACGTAAGCCTATGGTGCCTGTTTGGGATCTGAACTTGGTTCTGTCAGCCTTGCAGGGTGCTCCCTTTGAACCTGTGCAGGATGCTGCCTTGGCCATTCTTACGCTCAAGGTTGTATTTCTGGTGGCTACCACTTCTGTCAGGCGTGTGTCTGAGTTGGCGGCGCTTTCCATTCAGCCCCCCTACTATGAGAGACACCAGGACAAGGTGGTGTTTCGTTTCAAACCCAACTTTCTGCCTAGGGTAGTATCTGCCTTTCATTTGCATCAGGATATTGTTCTTCCTTCTTTGTGCCCTAATCCTAGCAATGCTAAGGAGAGGGTTTTGCACTCTTTGGATGTGGTTAGGTGTCTGAAGTACTATCTGGTGGCTACTGCACCTTTCAAGAAAACTGATGCTCTTTTTGTGGTCCCTTCTGGTCCTAGGAAGGGTTTGGCTCCTGCCAAGTCTACTATCAGCAAGTGGATTCGTCAGGCTGTGATTCAGGTTTAATCTGCTAAGGGGAAGAATCCTCCCTTCCGCCTTACTGCTCATTCCACTCGTGCTATTGGTGCCTCTTGGGTTTTTCAGCACCAGGCTTCTGTTGAACAAGTTTGCAAGGCCGCTACTTGGTCTTCTGTTCATACCTTTTCAAAGTTTTACTAGGTTGATGTTAGGGCCTCAGCTGATGCCGTTTTTGGCCGAAAGGTTCTGCAGGCGGCAGTAGTTTAAACTGTCTGCTGCTGATTTTTCTTGGGGATCCCACCCTACTTTATGGACACTGCTATTGGATGTCCCAAGTGTAAGTAATCTATCTGGAGCAGGACGTACTGTATACTAAGAATAATACAATTCTGTGATTACTCACCTGTAGAATTGGTATTATGAGTATACAGTACGTCCTGCTCCAACCCACCCTTGGTTTTCATTATCTTGGATCCCCTGTATAGTGATTGTTATCATTGTTATAGTTGATAGTTTGGATTGTTTAATTCTCCCGGGTTCTCATTAACTGCTTTTCAATGCTGGGGATTTGTGGGAGGTCCCTGGGTATTTGAGGGGCCGGGAGGAGCCTATTTTCGATGTCTCTGCAGTCCAGCGCCATCTGGCGGAGGATATCCCAACTGTAAGTATTAGATTTGGAGCAGGACGTACTGTATACTCATAATACCAATTCTACAGGTTAGTAATCACAGAATTGTATTTTTGTCACCCTCTGCTGACAGGATATTTTTCACCATTTTGCGTGATTTTTGCAGGAATTTCCAAGAAAATGGCATGTTTTCTTTTTGTGGCAGAGTTTAGGCTTTAACATGAAATGTCTTGTTTGTATATTCTAAGTATGTCACACACCCCGCTTCAACTTTAATAATTACACTTGGGTAATCCACCTGCAGGTGGCGATGTTGCAGAGAAGTCTTGAAAAAAACGAGCCCCTCCCGGTCTATAAATACCTGGGACCTCCCACTTATCTCCCAAGTGTTCTTCTCTGCAAGATGGCGACAAGACAGAAGAATGAAGTCTCCTGCTTGCAGGTAGCCGGGGTAACATCCCGGCCCCCCTTCTGGTCTATTTCTGCTCGGCTCTTTTTGATGTGCCCCTTGTGAAGCCTCCCAGCCTAGGCTGCTGGGCCGGGCGAGGGTAGACGGCACCCTAGGGTGCATTGGAGCTTAGCTCCTCCGCAGACCCCATACTTTGGGGCAGCACGGATATCCGGTCTGGTGATCCAGGATTTGGGATGCCCCATCCCGTTTTCACCCTATGGGTGATGGTGCTGTCCCTCGCTTGGTCCCCATGCTCCCTGCGCTAGGGGGGGTGGGGAGGGGGCCTCCATGAGTTGTGTGAGTGGTGTGTTTACTTGTGTTTTTTGTATGTCATGCTCGTTACTGTAGGCCTCGCCCGAGACCTGGGCACGTTGTCTCTGTTCGGGGATGCTCCCCCACCTCAGGCACTCGGCAGATGCGCCGCTATGTGCCTGGGTAAGGTTTGCTACTGGCGTCGGCGGGGGGCGGGGCCGGCCTCAGCGCGCGTGCCGGCGTCCCTCCCGCTTGGTGCCGTTTGGGAGCCTGCTCAGTGGCTGGGCTCATGGTCTGTTCTGGTTGGGGGAGGCGGGGCTGGACATTTGAGCGCGTCTGGCGCCCGTCTCGTTTGCTGGTGGCGGCTTCCGGCTTGAGAGGGGGGCGGGGCCGCGTCTCGCACGGCCCGCGCTGTACTGTATCTGGGGAAGGGGGCGGGGCCGAGGCGCTTTGCGCGTCTTGAGCGGCCCGCCCCTCTTCTCTTTCCTCCTCGTTCCTGCTCCACGCTGCTGCTGCCATTGCGGTGCCGCCATTTTGTGAGTCTGTGTCAGCCTCTTACTCTTAGTGCTTGTGCATTTATGGTCAGCAAATATGTATTCTAAGCATACAGCACGTCCTGCTCCAGATATAGTAATAACATGTGGGTAATCCTCCGCCTTGGGCGCCGTGCACTGCAGACATGTAGAAAACAAGCTCCTCCCGGCCCTACATATACCGAAGGATCTCCCACAAATCCCCAGATTTCTCTGCAGTGCTGGAACTGCGAAGACATGAAGTATCACGCTCTCGCAGGCGAGCGTGTGTGCTTAACGGAGCCATACTCCACCGCAATCCCCCACCATAGGGTAGGCGGTTTAGGCTGATGGTGAGCCTCTAGTGGATGCCCCTCCCGCATTATTGCCCCGTACCCCGGGTAGTGCTGGACCCTGTGTAAAGGGTCGCCATCCTCCCTCTTTTCCCCAACTAGTTAGGGGGAAAAGAAAGGGGGGGGGGTATGTGTGTGGCGGTCCCAGTGTACCGGTATGTCACGCTTGTGGCCTTATTCTGTCCTTTATTAACTCCGAGATGTCAAAGCCGCGCTGCTTGCTCCTTATTCTGTTTTTCGGCTGCTGGCGTATGCCTTTATACATGGTTTGCTGCATCGTCTAGATGCTGTGGTGCCCTTTCCTTATTGGATGTAACGGTTCTCTACGAATCTTTAAGCGTGTGGTTGTATCTTTGCCTTCACTATTACCTCAGAGCTTTGCGCTCTTTGGAGTGGGCGGGGTCTTGGTTCGGCACGCTCCGCGTCACAGCAGAGCATTGAGCCCGCCCTTCGAGGTTCGCTGGCGCCATTTTGTTGAGCTTCGCGCGCGCGCGCGTGGTGGCGGTCTCCTCCTCCTCCACTTGATCTGTAAGTGCCCTCGCGGGCGACTCCCTCTCTATATGTTCTGTCCAGCTGCGCATGGCCCTGGCATCTCTTTACCATTTATGTCTTTCAGATGCTGAGTTCCCGGTGGCTTCTCCTGGTTTCATATATATTTATATATATATACATATAAGGATATTAGCGGGCCTTCCTACAATTCTCCCACATTAATCAGCGGGTTGTTGGGGCATCCAGGGTTGCTTATTGCATAAATCCCTACCGACATATTGTGTCTAGACAATCACCATATGGAGGCATCTCAGGATTGTGTTACCGGGGTCCCTCTGGGACAAGACCGGCTGTGTGTTGCGTGTGGTCTCCCCCCTGCTGAGACTGACGGGGCACGGGTCTGCGCGCCATGTGCCGAGCAGACGCTGGACCTGCGAGCGGCGCCAGTCGCTGCACCTCGCTCTCTCTCTCCCCTTTCCTCTTGCCTAAATCTCACTCCTGTTGAGTCATGTACAAGTGGGGAGTTACAAATAGACATCTCTCCTAGACGGCTCACGCTTGACCAGATTGTTGAAGGGTTGTCCGGCCATGTGGGTCCTGGCAGACAACGGCCCTGGACTCCCCTGGCTTTGGCCTGTGCTATGGGCTTGGAGGAGTCCTCTTCTCCGCGTGCTAGTGCTCCGTCTGAAGATGGAGACCTGTTCTCTGACCTGGGTTCCTCTGATGAGAGGCCGAGGGGTCAGGATGATGCTGGTCAGGATGACTGGGACCAGCTTGACATTGGTGGTATGTTGCTCAGGATTTTTAAGGCCCTGTCCATTCCATACAGCGCCTGCGCGCTTGGAATTTCTCGAGCAGGCTCACTTCCATGCTCTTGTACTTAAGGAATGGGAATGCCCCACTAAACTTCAAGGGGCCCCAGAGGATTGGGTTTGGAAATACCCTTTTCCCCCCCGAGATGGTTGATATTTGGTCTTCGTCTCCAGTGGTAGACGCACCGATTATTGGGGTTCCTAACCCCCCCTTCTTTACAGCTCCGGCTTACAGCACCCTGCGGGGGGCGCCGAGGACCGGCGCATTGATAGGCAGGCTTCCCACGCCTTTGCTTGTGCAGGAACGGCGCTACGTCCTGTCTGTGCCGCGGCCATCACTGCAGTGGCCGCTAGGACCCTCATAAGAAAGATGCTTGAGCATCAACCTGAAGATTTACCCTGGGAGGTGTTTAACGCACTCTCCAGCTGTGATATTTTTGTTAAATTTATCCTTTTAGCTCTGGATGACACCATCAAAATGTGTGCGAGGACCTCTGCCCAAGTGATAGCTATATAAGTCGCCTGCTCTGGCTGCGACAGTGGGGGGCAGACGATGATGCTAAAAGGACTCTGACGGGGCTCCCCTTTAGAGGGCATCGCCTGTTTGGGGCCCGTCTGGACCTATTTGGAAAACAGGACAATTCACCCAATCAGGGGCGGCCGTCCCGGCCCCCTAGGAGCAGGTATACCCCTCCACCTCCATATCATAGTGTTAAGCAGGAACCGGGGATGCCCTTTGCGGGGTCTGGTTCGGTATCCTGTCCCAGGAGTGACATTCAATGCCCGGGGCCTTCTGGCCGGGCCAAGCCCGTATCAGTCATCAAAACCCCTCAAGCATGATGGGACGCCCTCACCCGCCTGGGTGAGGGGATGGCCACAGCACCTTACTCCTATCAGGAGGCATCCTGCCTCGTTCTGGTGGCTTTAGGAGGTAGTTCCTCCGGATACGGGACAGTGTTTGCTGGGTGGTCCTTCCCTGAGTCGGTCAGGAGGACTCCGGTCCCCTGTTTTTCTTCAGGTATGGGTGCAGGCATTCCTTGGCCTGTTAGGTCTGGCTTCCTTGCCAGAACGCCCTTAACATATAGAGACTGGGGCCTCTACGCCAGTTGCTCCTCATTTCCCTTGAGGATGAGGGAGTCTATCATTCTAACCCTTCGGGGGTTTGGCATCTGTATCCATAGGCATTCAGGCTGGGCGCCTCTGAATGGGCCGTCGGCGCCCTATATACCAGGGGTTCTCTGGCCGCCCGTGGAGTGCTGAGATGTTTATTCTGACTCCAAGGTGTCTTCTGGACACTGAGACCGCTACAGCTGGGTATTGGCGGTCATCGCCACCATTTGTGGCGGTGGCTGGGTCCCCTTTTGTGTTTCATGTGCCCGCTAGGCTCAGGAGGCGTGTGATGTCTCGCATGCAACCAGGGGGCAGCTACCAAGGGACTTATCAGGTCCTCCTCCTTACTCACAAGAGGGAGTCGTTTGGATGGACTTTAGTTGACTCAGGTCCTACTCTGTTCCATCCTCCAGTTTCCTAGGATTGCATCTGGATTCGGTTCCAGCTAGTGCCCTCTTCTTGGCTATAAGGGATTTTCTGGGACGAGGTCTCTGGCCCTCCTTCCTGTCACGTTATTATCTCCAGGCAGAATTGCACCAGGTGTGGCCGTTGGTGGCTGGTCAGTTGATATCCCTTATTCTCTGTGCCTTTGGGCTCTGAGGCACTTTAGTTATTAGTCCTGGATAAGGGTTCAGCACCCTGGATTTAGGTCTGTTTACCTTCCTCCTAGTGGAGGCGGTTATTCTTCCGCTGGTTTACTCAAGGAACCCGTCAGGAATCATTCCCTACCTTTTTGTTTCTCCCTGTTGGTGGTCACCATGGTACCAAATCTTGCAGGTTGACGGGGGGGGGGGGGCTTGTTTCTTCTGAAACCCCCCGCGGTTCCTAGGTGGGGACCTTAAAGGATCCAGTTACCTATGGTTTTTTTGTTGTCACAACGAGCTCTCGGTGAGTTCTATCTTGCTGGACTACTCCCTTTCAGGATCTGTCCATTTAGGGACTCTTGGTCTGTTGTAGGACAGTGGCATGTCCCTTGCTCCCTGTGAAATTCTTGGGACTAACTCTATGCCAGGGAAGCTGATTCTGTTCTATGTGGGAATTAATATTCCTGGCTTTTTTATAGATACTAGCCTGATGGATGCCCTCCTATGGCAGGAGGTTCTCTATTGTTCCATTGAGTTCATACTGGTATGGACCTGTTGGACTCCGTCACTATCACAGGGTTCTACCCCTGATTATTGGCCCAGATTGGTCTGACCTTACGTTGGGTTTAGTAGTTCTGGCTAGACATTATACTTGAAATGTCTTATTCCCTTCACCCTGCTAGGCCGGGGTTTGCGCAAGATCACTGACGACGAGGAGAACCGTTATGCTGGGGGCCTGGGTGGCCAGTGGGGTGTGGTCCGCAGAGGCTTCTGCTGAGAACAGTGGGCCTGTATGTTCCCTCACGAGGTCTATTTTGCATAGTCAGGCTTCTTCCTCTTAGGCTCTACTTTGGCGTTCGGCAGGTTTTGCTCTTTACCATGTTGGAGATGAGATATCTCTGGGTGTTTTGTTCTCTTGGAGAGCTAGGACCTAGCTCCTCCTCTTCGTCTTCTTCCTTCTGCCACTCTATGTTAGGGTATGTTGTACCCATATTGCCTTGCTGGGCCTAATCTCTCTCCCTTGTTGGACGATCTCTGTTCCTGGGGTTTAGGGTTCTAACAGCATTGTTGGTGTTGGTTCCCCAACTTAGTTCTGTGAAGGGTTCAGGGCTCGCGCTGTTCGCCTATTGTAATAGCCTGATCCAATCTTCTGTGTTGAGCATTCATCAGGGTTTGCTCAGGTGCATTCCTTGGGGAATTCCTGGTTCCCCTTTGGGGGGATTACTTATCCCGATGCCCTGCTAAGGGTTCCCTTGGTTCTTATTCAGTTCTTGTCCGAACCGTTCCTTCCATCATATCACTCCTCTGGGGCGGCTGCTCCAGTCAGAAGTGTGCCATACAGTATGGCTCTGTTGGCGGTTCTGGTCATTCCATATATGTACATTGTTATATATCTGTACACCATGAGGTGAGGGTGCCGCCTTACGCCGAGTCTGGTTCCAGGCGAGGGTTTTATTCTCATTATTCCAGATTCTCCGGTCTCTGGGCTATTGTCTTGCTTACTATGAGATAAAGGAACCTGTATCTCTCTCTGGAGATCTTCCTGAACGGTCTTTTGTCCCTGTAGGGATTTTGCCTTTTGGGGCCTATTGGTGTCCCCTTCTTGAAGTACCGGATCTGATTACCTCCACGAGTGAGGTGCCCTTGGATTGGTCTTACTCGGTTGGTTTTGACCTTCTGAGCCTAGAGTACACTTTCGGCTTCTGCTGAGTATTGTTTGTCAGTATTCCTGCTGGTCCCGGCTGAGACCAGGTTTTATATTCCCTGTTGGGGAAAGTTCTGAGGTTGCCATGCCTGCCCTCCTTGCAGTAGCATGGTTAGGCTATTACTTCTGGCCTATTCTGTTATGAGAAGATTCTTCTTCTCTACTGTTTTTTGTTCTCTTACTACTTGTGCTTGGCTTGTGCCTCTTAGCACTAAGTTCTGGTGAGCAAGCTGGCTAGTCCGCTGCTTGGGTTCAGTTCTCCCTTTACAAGGTTCAAAGGTTGAGGTTAGAGCATTGCTCTCGTTGCTCTTGGTAGCATGGTTGCGGGTGACAGCGCTTTACTGTTGGCTGTGCCTTTCTCACGGGGATCCCACCCTACTTTATGGACACTGCTATTGGATGTCCCACATGTTATTACAGGACGTGCTGTATGCTTAGAATAATACAACTCTGTGAAGTACTCACCTGTAGAGTTGATATTATACGCATACAGCACGTCCTGCTCCACCCCACCCTGGTTTCACTTGTTCTGGATCCCCTGTATGGTGATTGTTATCATTGATATTATTGCCAGTTCTGGGTGGTTTGTTTCTCCCGGCTCCTCTTCTCACTGCTTTTTTTATTGAATCCAGCATGTTTAAAACGCAAAAGTTGTACATCAGTTACCATGTTTTAAAGTCGCGCTTCACTATACAAAGAGAGCTAAATAAATAGCCGATCTCATACAAAACAGATATATTGCCGTCAAGGAGAAGGGGTAACCCTCTCAAAACATAGAGAAAAACTATCTTCAAAAATAGCTTATACAGTTTTGCGTTAAAGTTGTCCAAAAACCTTCTTTTTTCCTTCTATATAGAAACTATAATATAAAAACACTTTAACAACTAACTTAAGACTTTTTGAAGTCTATAAAATATCATTTATCAACTACAAAAGTAATAAACTGGTACTCTATTCGTACCCTACCCAATATACAAAAAAGAAAAAAAAACATATATATAGACATATAAACAAAATATATATGTACTCATATGTAAACCTCCCCGGGACAAACATAAAAGGAGAGAGAAGGGGGGAAAAAAAAAGGGGGGGGTGGGGGAAGAGAAGAGAAAGAGAAATTTTTCAAATAAATCAAAACTAAAGCAAGTCCAATTGTTAATCGCACCTCCACACAATTAAATAGTCAGTAAATATCGATCAAACGAGTCAGGGAGAAAGCCCGCCACCCAAGGTTCCCACATTTCTCGGAACTCCTCCATCTTGTTGTTATGAATGGCCGATAACTTTTCCATAGCCATTATACTGTCCACTCTGCGTTTACATTCCTGAAAACTTAACGTAGCAGTTTTCCATGCTCTAGCTATAGACAATTTCGCAGATGTGCAAATGTTATATATCAACAATCTCTGTTTAGTGGTGCTATTTGTGAGAGGTTCATTTAACAGAGCTATCCACGGATCTAGGTCAACAACTCTCTCCACAATTTTACTGATAATTCCAAACACCTTGATCCAAAAGGATCTCACAACCTTACATCTCCACCAGATATGACCATAAGTGCCTAACTCGTCACAACCGCGAAAGTACTTTCCCTGATCTGTACCCCGCATGTGTGACAATTGCTCCGGAACCAAATACCACCGCATAATAACTTTTAAATTTACCTCTATTACTGAGGCCGACGCGCCTTTGCCAAATGAAGTTAGCCACATCTTTTGCCACTGATCCGGGCTCCTATTGTCCCCTAAATCCACTTCCCATCTATTCCTATATGGAAGGGCATCACGGCTATTCCCTAGAATTAATGGCTGATACAGCTCCTCTTCCATTTGGATCTTTCCTACATCTTGTTTCAAAGAATGTCATGCTATCAAACTTTGAGCAGTTCCTAATCATTTGTTTCACAAAATGAGCCACTTGCAAATAGCCAAATAGATCACTTGCCCGAAAACCAAATCGATCCCGAAATTGCTGGAAGGAGGCCACCCCCGAACCCTGTAGACAGTCCACTATACATCGGACCCCCACCTCTCTCCACCTACTGAATCTTAACGGGTCCATAACGCCCGGAGGAAACATAGGGTTACCCCATAAAGGCATCAACGGCATATACTGAGAGGCCAGACCCCCCGAAAATTTAACCTCATCCCACAATCTTAAGGAATGAGCCAGTATAGGATTATCACCTAAATATCTGTTTAGGAATAAGCCATAGTAAATTTTCAATTGCTATCGGGTAAATTAATGAACCTTCTATCTGAACCCAGCTAGGAATATCCTCTGTCGTATGGTAAGATAATAACTGCGCAATCTGCGCTGCCTGAAAATATCTTCTAAAGCATGGGAATCCCACTCCCCCCGAACCTTTAGATTTAATCAAGACCTGGCCAGCTATTCTCTGTTTCTTCCCGTTCCATAGAAAGAACCACAAGCTTTTCTGAAGATCTTTTAAAATCTTAGACGGAACATAAACCGGTAAGGTCCTGGCCAAATAAAGAAATTTAGGGAGTCTTCTCACTGCTTTTCAATGCTGGGGATTTGTGGGAGGTCCTTCGGTATATGTAGGGCCGGGAGGAGCTTGTTTTCTACATGTCTGCAGTGCACGGCGCCTGAGGCGGAGGATTACCCACATGTTATTACTATATCTGGAGCAGGACGTGCTGTATGCGTATAATATCAACTCTACACGTGAGTACTTCACAGAGTTGCATTTTTATAGCCGTTATTTCTTTGATGTGTTTGTATGTTTGTGAGCTATCCATGGCATCTGAAGTGACTGTTGTCCTTTACCTTGCAGATCCCGGGATCCCGTGCTAAAGGGGTCTCCCGGTCTTATATACCTGGCTAGTTGGGTTGTTCCCTAGTAGCTAATTATCCAAGTGTATTCCTCCCACACGGGACACTAAAAGGGGCATCCTGGGTTGCTTCTTGCATAAATCCCTGGGTAATTGCGTATACCAAAATGTCACCATATGGAGGCTTCCAGCGATTCCGGAAATGGCCCTGCGGGGCAATCCAGGCTGTGTGGGGGTTGTGGGACTCCTCTCACAGGGGATGATGTCATAATCTGCATTCCTTGTGCACAGCGTAACATTGTGCGGCAGTCCGGTACTCTGGCTCCTCGCCGCCCGTGTCATCCCCTACCTCTCCCCGCCTGTTCCGGGCCCCATGTGATGTTGTCATGGGAGGGGATTCGCAATCCGAGGTGTGCGCCAGGTTGGCCAGCCTTGAGAAAATGTTTTCCGCTGTGGTTGCCCAAATGGCTCCGGCTAAGCAGAAACATCTTTCCCCTGCTCCGCCGGCCTGTGATGTTGATGTTTTTGAGTCCTTAGACTGGTACGATTGCCCCCCGCTTGAGGAGGGGAAGCTCTTTGAGGAATCGGATGAGCCTGTTGACCAGCAACTGTTTAGTGCTGCTGGTGAGCAGGCGACGGGGAAAGTCTTTGACACTCCTTCGATCCTGGCTCAAATGTTTGAGGTCTTGGCTTTGGACCCTCCTGAGGTGGCTCCCCCGCCTAAGGGTGAGTTATTTGAGGTGGCCAAGCCGCGCACGATGTTTCCCAATCAAAGGCATTTTGATGATGTCCTCCTTAAAGAATGGGAGCAGCCTACTCGTCTTGCTGGTGTTCCGCCGGGTTGGGATAAGAGGTACCCTTTCCCGTCGGACCTGATTAAGCGATGGTCTTCTCCCCCTGAGGTCGATGCCCCGGTTTTGGGGCTGTCTAACACGGCTGTGTTGCACTCCCCTGACTGTACTACCCTCAAGGACGGTGAGGATCGACGGATTGACCAGCTGGCTCGCCACGGCTTTGCCAGTGTTGGTTCGGCATTGAGGCCTGTCTGTGCTTCGGCACTTTTGTTGTTGGCTTCCAGGTCCATTGTCCATTGTGGGATTTGTTGTTAGACCTTGATCCAGTTTGTGGCTCTCAAGCGTTGTGAGTCCTTCTTGTCGTTTGTGCTTGCCGCTCAGGATGACGCCATGGTGATGTGTAGTAGGACCTCGGCCTTGTTGGTGGCTATCCGGCGGTCGGTGTGGCTGCGGCAATGGACTGCTGATTTTAATTCTAATAAGTCGCTTACAGCTCTTCCCTTTTTGGGTTTGTGCCTGTTTGGTGAGAAATTGGATTCTGTTGCCAAGGGGGGTAAGTTACCTCAGTGCAAGAAACTACGCCGTTCCTTTCGGGGGGCGGCCTCTTTTAATCCCTCCTTTCGGGGAGCCAGAGCTGGCAGGGGTTCGGCCTTCACCGTCACCAGGGGTGCCGCTTGGAACAGGGGCAGAGGCCGTGGCCGTCTAGGTCACTCCTGGGGGTCCCGAGCCCAAACCCGCTGCCAAGCCCGCTCTGCAATGAAGGGGCGCCCTCACCCTTGCAGGTGGGGGGACGGTTGCGACACTTCTCCCAGGTCTGGGACCAGGCGGTCTCGGACAGATGGTTTCGGGACGTGGTGTCGTCCGGTTACAAGCTGGAGTTCGAGTCCCGACCTCCTCCAAGTTTTTTCGGGTTTCGTGTGCCTTCGGATCCTCTGGCCGCGCATGGGCTCCTGGCGGCTGTAAGGAATCTTCTGGACATGGCGGTCATCTGTCCGGTTCCTTCCTCGGATGTGGGCCTCGGGTATTATTCCAATCTCTTCACAGTGCCCAAGAAAGATGGTTCGGTTCGTCCCATCCTAGATTTGAAGTTCCTCAACAGGTTTATCCGTCCCCGGAAACTCTGCGCTCTGCCATCAATTCTCTTCGGCAGGGGGACTTCATGACGTCCATAGACATCAAGGATGCCTACCTTCATGTTCCTATCTTTCCGGTCCATCAAAGGTTTCTACGCTTCGTGGTGGAAGACCGGCATTTTCAATTTGTGGCTCTTCCGTTCGGCCTTACCTCGGGCTCCAAGGGTGTTCACCAAGGTGCTGGCAGGGGTGATGGCCCTTCTCAGAGCCCAGGGGTTTCGCATCGTTCCTTATTTGGACGACCTTCTCATCATGGCTTCCTCGTTCAGTCAGTCGGTAATGGACACCAGGACAGTGGTGTCCACTCTGGGGTTTTCGGTTGGGAGATCAACTACCCCAAGTTCTCTCTCTGTCCGGCCAGGGTAGTGTCCTTCCTGGGAATGTCTCTGGATTCTTCTCAACACAGAGTGTTTCTGCCTCATTCCAAGGTTCTCTTGATTCAGGAATTGGCGCAGCTTCTTATATCCAATCCTCGCCCGTCCATCCGGTTAGGGATGAGACTGGTGGGGTTGATGGTAGCCTCCTTCGAGGCAGTTCCCTTTGCTCAGTTTCACACAAGGACGCTTCAGCTTCATCTGTTGGCGGTTTGGGACCGGTGCCCGAGGTCATGGGATCTGCCCTTCCAGATGTCCTCCCGGGTTCGGCAGTCTCTTCAGTGGTGGTTGGTTCCGGCCAATCTCGTCAGGGGCAGGTCGTTTCTGATGCCTCCTTGGGAAACTGTCACCACGGACGCCAGTCTGTCGGGATGGGGAGGCTTCTGGAAGGTTTTTCAGTTCCAGGGGCTGTGGGGGCCTCAGGATGCCCATTTGCCCATCAATGTTCTGGAGTTGAGAGCCATCAGGTTGGTTCTGTCTCACTTGACACAGCAGTTGCAGGGCTTGCCGGTTCAGGTTCGCTCAGACAATCGGACGGCGGTTGCTTACATCAATCACCAGGAAGGGACTCGCAGTCTGGGTGCCCTCAGAGAGGTGTCTCTGATTCTGGCCTGGGCAGAGATTCATATCCCTTGCATCTCGGCGGTGTACATTCCGGGAGTGGAAAACACGGAGGCGGACTCCCTGAGCAGGTGCTCTTCCCGCCGGGGGGAATGGTCTCTCAAGGTGTTTCGGTTTCTTTGTCTCCGGTGGGGGACACCGGAGGTGGATCTGTTTGCCTCTCGTCACAATTACAAGCTTCGTGTCGCTCTCTCAGGATCCTCTGGCTCTGGCAGTGGATGCCATGTCTCTGAGCTGGGGGGACCTGGGGTTCCTTTATCTGTTTCCTCCGATTCCCATGCTAGGCAAGGTGTTGCGAAAGCTGGCCCTGGAAGGGGTCCCCACCATTCTTGTGGCTCCAAGGTGGCCAAGGCGGGTGTGGTTCGCAGACATCGTTCAGCTGGCGGTGGATCAGTTCGATCTGCCTCTTCGGCCGGACCTGCTCACGCAGGGTCCACTGAGTTACCCCAATTTACCAACGCTGGCTTTGACGGCCTGGCTGCTGAAACCTCCATCTTAAAGGAGGAAGGGCTTTTTGATTCTGTTATTCAGACTCTTATTAGTGCTAGGAAGAGGTCTTCTTCTAACATCTACTATAGGACTTGGAGGTCTTATATCAATTGGTGTGAGGTTAGATCTTTGCCCTGTAGGGTCTTTTCTGTTTCCAGAATTTTGAATTTTCTGCAATTGGGGCTGGACTCTGGTCTCCAGCTGAGTACCTTCAAAGGGCAGGTTTCTGCTTTGTCTGTCTTTTTTCAAGAGTCTTTTGCGCTTCATACTTTGGTTAAGACTTTCTTCCAGGGGGTTACGCATGTGCGACCTCCCAGAAAACCTGTGTTTCCCGTCTGGGATTTGTATCTGGTTCTGTCTGCTCTTCAGGGTCCTCCCTTTGAGCCTTTACAGGATATTGCTCTTTCTACCTTGACTCAGAAGGTTGCCTTTTTGGTGGCCATCACTTCTGTTCGGCGTGTCTCGGAGTTGGCGGCCTTGTCGATTCAGGCTCCTCATTTTGAGAGGCATCAGGACAAGGTGGTTTTCCGTTTCAATCCAGACTTTCTTCCTAAGGTTGTTTCTGCCTTTCACCTTAATCAGGACGTTGTTCTTCCTTCCTTGTGTCCTAAGCCTAGGAACGACAAGGGAGGGTTTTTGCATTGTTTGGATGTGGTGAAGTACTATTTGCTTATTACTTCTCCTTTTCGTAAGACTGATGCCTTTTTTCGTGGTGCCCTGTGGGCCTAGGACAGGTTTGGCTCTGGCTAAGTCTTTCATCACCAAATGGATTCGTCAGGCTGTTGTTGGGGCCTATTCTGCCAAGGGGAAGATTCCTCTTTTTCGTATCCCTGCTCATTCTACTCGTGCTGTTGGTGTGTCTTGGGCTTTTCAGCACCAAGCTTCTGCTGAACAAGTTTTGTAAGGCTGCTACTTGGTCTTCTGTTCACACTTTTTCCAAGTTTTACAAGGTTGTTGTGTAGGCTTCAGCAGTTGCTGTATTTAGTTCTGCAGGCTGCAGTGGTTTGAGTTATGCATTATTGCCTTGTGGATACCCGCCCTTTGTGGACACTGCTTTTGGATGTCCCAAGTGTAATTATAAAAGTTGAAGCGGGGTGTGTGACATACTTAGAATAATACCATTTTGTGAATACTCACCTGTAAAATGGGTATTATAAGTATGTCACACACCCCGCTTCACCCGCCCTTTTTGGTATCCTGGATCTTTATGTGGTGAAGCTTTGTTTCCATTTTGAGGGTTGCAGTTGGATTGTTCCTGGTACCTTGTCTTTACTGCTGTTTGAAAACTGGGAGATAAGTGGGAGGTCCCAGGTATTTATAGACCGGGAGGGGCTCGTTTTTTTCAAGACTTCTCTGCAACATTGCCACCTGCAGGTGGATTACCCAAGTGTAATTATTAAAGTTGAAGCGGGGTGTGTGACATACTTATAATACCCATTTTACAGGTGAGTATTCACAAAATGGTATTTTTTTCTACTTTTTAAATATATTTTTAAGTAAATAAGTAAAAAAATAAAAATATATATATATATATATTTTTAAAAATTATCTCCTTTATTTTAACAAAAACATTTATTTTATTAAAGAAAACCATATTGCATGTGAAAGCCCCATTTCTCCCGATTACAATGATACCACATATGTATCGGTAGCCCCCCATTCCTGTCCAGGAGATCCCCTAAACTGAAAATAGCACTTTATAACATTTACAAATAAAATACAACTACTATCCACATAATAAAGGGTTAAATAAAAAACAAATTGGTGTGGGGTCCCCCTTCAGGGGGTGGGGGGGGGAGACACCATTTCTTGGGGGAATTTTAAGGGTTTTTGGGGAGGCAGGTAATGGGGGGTCTCGGGGTTAATGGCAAGTCACCCACTAGCAGCAGGTGACTTGCCAGACCCAGAGCCTTGTGAACTGGTATAGGGGTCTCATAGATCCCTTACCAGTTCACAAAGGGTTAAATGTAAAAAAAATAAAATAAAAAAAAACACACAGAGAAAAAAGAGAAAAAAAATGTTCATTATGTTTTTTTTAAATACTTGCCTCCCATCTATCCCCGAGCACCATGTCCCATGCTGATCACTTTGGCTTCTGCTCTCCTGCTGCTGCTGGAAGCCTTTTATACCTACTGGGTGACAGGTAACATGGGGTTAATTTAAAAAAAAAAATGACATAGGGTCCCCCCTCCCAGGGAGGGGGACCCCATTTTTTTGGGGAATTTTAAGGGTTAAAAATCCAAAGAAAAAATGGCGTGAGGTCCCCCCCCCCCCCCACCCAGCTTAACCAGCCTGTGACCAGATATGGGGGCTTGTAGAACAGGGCGCATGGGCCAGCTTTGGTGGCCCCTGGCCCTGCAGGCTACAAGCCGGCATAACCTAGGGCCACGGCCCTTCTGCCCCCCCCCCCCCCTGGGCTTTGGGGAAGCAGGTAATGGGGGGGCTCAGGGGTTAATGGGAAGTCACCCACTAGCCGCAGGTGACTTGCCAGCTTTCGAGCCTTGTTAACTGGTATAGGGGTCTCATGGACCCCTTACCAGTTCACAAAGGTTTAACAGTAAAAAAAACACACAGACACACTTTACAAATAACTTCTGTGTCCCGTGGCGATCTGATGTCAGTGATGGCTGGACAGAGGAGGGGGGAAGGCAAGCGATTGGAGGATCGCCTACCTCTCCCCTCCTCTGCACAGCCGTCACCGGCATCTGACAGCTGAATCAGTGGGTGCCCCGACGCCAGATCGGAGCCCCCCCCCCCCCCGTGAAGAAGAGAGCCGGTGGAAGCGATCGGGCACAAAGGTGAGTAAATGACTTTTTTTTTTTACAGGCAATTCCGGCGGCTATTCCCTATTTTGGGCACTCCTCTGCAGCTGGAGAGCCCCAATGGGTGATCGGAGCCCCTCTGCTTGAAGAGGAGACCCAGACGGATCGAACGAGGGGTCAGGTCAGTGACTTTTTTTTTTACTTTTTCTGCTATAAGGGGGGAAAGTCAGGCACGTAAAATTTACGTGGCTGGCGGTTAACTGCAGGGGAGGCAGCCACGTAAAGTTTACGTGGCTGGCGTTTAAAGGGTTAAAGGAGGAGGGTTCAGCACCTGTGCTACAAAATGACCATATTTTGTTTTCAATTCCGTAACTCTTTTTTTAAATATGTCAGGGAAAGTAGGGCTCGTTCATGCTTTATTTCAGAATTGGGCATCCATGGTTTTGTTTGTACCCTGGGCCATCCTGTTTTGGGATGCACTGCCATGTGAAACCCCCCAGATCGCCAATAATAATTCGCCGCTGCCCGGTTCAATGCCACGGGCACTTCCCCAGCAGAAGATCCGTTTGGCAAATGAGGTAGCCACGGCAAATTGCTTGGATTGAGCAAGAGCATGCACTTGCGCCGTTGGACTGGGAAGAGGTGAGTTATTATGATCGGTCTTTTGGGGGTGGGGGTCACACATTTTTGGGACGGACCGGGGGAAGGCCAGCAACTGGCCCTGAAATCTTTTAGATTCCAGGGCTGCTCACTCAGGGTTATTCCGCTTTAGGTTCAATTCAAAGGACAGAGAACATTACACGAGTCCACGTATGCTGGCGATTAACACCTAAAACTTTAATTCCACAGCGGTATAAAGATCCAGCCACCGTAAAACGTAAAGTTTACTTTCAGCAGACCAAAACCCTTGCAGCTCCTTTACGTCCATATGATGGAGCACTTTTCTTTGAGAAAATACAGATCTGTAAACCATGTCTATGTAGCCACTTACATAGAGGGTCTGTGAGGTAATGGCAGATGTGTATATATGTCTTTAGTCATCTTAATTTTGAGATATTTACATTGTTGGTAGATCAAATAAAGTCACATTGCAAGAACTTGATGCCTGGTGATTGATTGCCCATCACAATTTTCCCAGCAGCCCCAAGGTGCATTTTAGGCTCAGAGTATGAATTTATGTGATCTCTCCCAAAAGGGCAGGTTGCTAAGTAGTGTGACAATTACTATATTTGTGTATGGGTGTGTGTATGTATGTGTATATATTGATATGCCAAAATGTTTGTTCCGTAAGACGCACTTCACAAAAAAGGGGGCGTCTTATGGACTGACTGCAAACAAAAGAAAGACAACTTATATTACAGGCACTTCTGCTGAACCGCTGATCGAGTTCCCACAGCCCTGCTTCAGGTGGGTGGGTGTGGCCTGTGCATGCCTGAGACACGGACAATGCCCATCGGCTGCCCATTACCAGTGTGCTACGCAACGGATTCTGCACACCACCTGTTACAGGGTAACTGGTATTTTAGCACACCATTTGTTTCAGAATCCGCACCACCCCCCCCCCCCCCCCAAGCTATGCGTCTTATGGACAGATGCATCTTATAGTGCGAAAAATACGGTTTCACTGTATAATATATGTGCATGTATATCATTCATGTGACAAAACAGACAAATATAAGCAGCTATTTGAAATATTGATATATGTAGTAAGCTCGCAAGGACAGGGCTCTCTTTCCTATTATCTCCTGTGCTCACAACACTTGGTTTGAACCTCGTGGCATCTAGTTTTGTATTGTACTCTGTACTATATGTTTTACCTTGTCTGTAATCATACCTTGTAAAGCGCTACGGAATATGATGGCGCTATATAAATTAACATAATCATATTCACCTGCATGCCCCAATGTTTAACATTTATGATGCTGTGTGTGGATTTTTTTTTTTACAAATCGGGCTTGTAAATTATTAGACAAAAAGTACAATCTTTAAAACATAAATTGTTACATCTTGATAATTTGCTTTACAGGCTGGTTTTGAATCGTCAGATACCATATTTTAACCCGGAGCAGTATTTTCCAGAGCAAATGAAAATCTATGGAGCAGACGTTCCTATTTTTCAAGTACAGGTAGGAGAAGCTTTTTTTTTTTCATCTGAATAAGCTGCCATGGAGTTTTGTTAACAGCTGCAGCTGTCATGACTCAATTGAATAACCGTTTCTAAAAATCATTTAATGGTGAAATTGATACAAATGCAATTAGAAAAAATTGTTAAATTGGTTAATAATACATTACACTTTGCACTCTTCTAATTTGCTGATTGACACTGTCTGCCAGAAGTGCTTGATAAACCAGACCCATTGGTATTGTTGATTTTTTTTTATTTTTATTTTTTTAGGAGATTCTCCCCCACCCTTTTGTCTGTGGGGTAAAGTAGGGTCATCTATAGAGATGAGGGAACTTTAGAAAAATTCGATTCGACCAATTCGCAGAATTTTCCGACAAAAATCGGTTCGACCCGAATTTATTGGCGACGAATCGCTATTAAAAAACGGTATTTCGGAGCCTCCTAGAGCCTCAATAGGGTTGTAAACCATTCTGCCTTGCTGTAACACGCATAGGATGCGTGCTGGGTTAGTGAAATAATACTGTAAATAATTAGGACATGCAGATCGGAGGCATCGCTAATAGAATCGCAGAGCGGCACAATTGCAGAGAGTTGAAGTGGCATCACTATGAGGGGCCCCTAAAGTGCCTGAAAAACACACCCTGGAGCTGGCAGCAGCAGGAGCCCAAAAATTAGCTGAATCACACCCTGGAGTTGCAAGCAGCAGCCCAAACATTGGTTGAAAGAGACACTGGAGTTGGCAGCAGGAGCCCAAAAATTGGATGAATCACACCCTGGAGTTGCAAGCAGCAGCAGGAGCCCAAACATAGCTTGAAAGAGACACTGGAGTTGGCAGCAGGAGCCCAAAAATTGGCTGAATGACACCCTGGAGTTGCAAGCAGCAGCAGCCCAAACATAGCTTAAAAGACACACTGGAGTTGGCAGCAGGAGCCCAAAAAGTGGCTGAATGACACCCTGGAGTTGCAAGCAGCAGCAGCAGCAGCAGCAGCCCAAACATAGCTTGAAACACTGGGGTTGGCAGCAGGAGCCCAAAAAGTGGATGAATCCCACCCTGGAGTTGCAAGCAGCAGCAGCAGGCCAAACATGGCTTAAAAGACACACTGGAGTTGGCAGCAGGAGCCCAATAATTGGCTGAATGACACCCTGGAGTTGCAAGCAGCAGCAACAGCCCAAACATAGCTTGAAAGAGACACTGGAGTTGGCAGTGGATGAATCACACCCTGGAGTTGCAAGCAGCAGCAGCAGCCCAAACATGGCTTGAAAGAGACACTGGAGTTGGCAGCAGGAGCCCAAAATTGGCTGAATGACACCCTGGAGTTGCAAGCAGCAGCCCAAACATAGATTGAAAGAGACACTGGAGTTGGCAGCAGGAGCCCAAAAAGTGGATGAATCACACCCTGGAGTTGCAAGCAGCAGCAGCAGGCCAAACATAGCTTAAAAGACACACTGGAGTTGGCAGTAGGAGCCCAAAAATTGGCTGAATGACACCCTGGAGTTGCAAGCAGCAGCAGGAGCCCAAACATAGCTTAAAAGACACACTGGAGTTGGCATCAGCAGGAGGCCAAAAATTGGCTGAATGACACCCTGGAGTTGCAAGCAGCAGCAGCCCAAACATAGGTTATAAGGCACACCCTGAAGTTGGCATCAGCAGGAGGCCAAAAATTGGCTGAATGACACCCTGGAGTTGCCAGCAGCAGGAGCCCAAACATGGCTTGAAAGAGACACTGGAGTTGGCAGCAGGAGCCCAAAAATTGGATGAATCACACCTTGGAGTTGCAAGCAGCAGCAGCAGGAGCCCAAACATTACTTTAAAGACACACTGGAGTTGGCAGCAGGAGCCCAAAAATTGGCTGAATGACACCCTGGAGTTGCAAGCAGCAGCAGCAGGAGCCCAAACATGGCTTGAAAGAGACACTGGAGTTGGCAGCAGGAGCCCAAAAATTGGATGAATCACACCTTGGAGTTGCAAGCAGCAGCAGCAGGAGCCCAAACATTACTTTAAAGACACACTGGAGTTGACAGCAGGAGCCCAAAAATTGGCTGAATGACACCCTGGAGTTGCAAGCAGCAGCAGCAGCCCAAACATAGCTTATAAGGCACACCCTGAAGTTGGCATCAGCAGGAGGACAAAAATTGGCTGAATGACACCCTGGAGTTGCAAGCAGCAGCAGCAGCCCAAACATAGCTTGAAAGAGACACTGGAGTTGGCAGCAGGAGCCCAAAAAGTGGATGAATGACACCCTGGAGTTGCAAGCAGCAGCAGCAGGAGCCCAAACATTGCTTGAAAGAGACACTGGAGTTGGCAGCAGGAGCCCAAAAATTGGATGAATGACACCCTGGAGTTGCAAGCAGCAGCAGCAGCAGCCCAAACATAGCTTATAAGGCACACCCTGAAGTTGGCATCAGCAGGAGGCCAAAAATTGGCTGAATGACACCCTGGAGTTGCAAGCAGCAGCAGCAGCCCAAACATAGCTTATAAGGCACACCCTGAAGTTGGCATCAGCAGGAACCCAAAAATTGGCCAAAAGACATAAATATGTTTTGCACCATTTGGAAAGTGTAAAACGTGGCACCATGCTGAATCTAGTCGCATGCATCAGCCATTGGTGGGTGGAAATCCTGGCTGATCCATCCCTGATTCATTTTGACAAAGGTGAGTCTCTCCGCATTTTTAGTTGACAGACGAGTTCTCCTCGCCGTAACTATGGCCCCCGCCGCACTAAACACCCGCTCAGATGGCACGCTACTTGCCGGGCAGGACAGCTTTTCCAGGGCAAACTCTGCTAGTTGCGGCCACAAGCCAAGTTTGGCCGCCCAGAAGTCCAGCGGATCCTCAAGGTGTGTTGGCATGGTCATGTCAAGGTATGACATGACCTGCCGTTTGAGGTCCTGCTCCAGGTCTTCCTGCTGCTCATGAGTAGCCTCACTATGCGGGTGTAGAAAGCTACTCATTAGGGACTGAAGACTGAGGCTGCTGCTGATGGAGCTGCTGATCCTGCCAACCCCCCCAGCAGGCATGGCAGTGGAAGGTGAGCGCAGAGGTCCCCCCGAGTCAGACCTGCGAGAGTATGGACCATGGCGCAGATAGGCATCGGCCAACTGACTACGCAGAATGTCTTTGTAGTAGTTCAGTTTGTCTTCCCTCTCGGCGGGTTTAAAAAATGCCCCCATTTTGTGCCAGAAGCGAGGGTCCAATAAGGTGGACAGCCAGAAGTCATCCCGCTGACAAATGGAGACAATTCTGGGGTCACTACGCAAGCACATGAGCATGCTTCCTGCCATTTGCGCAAGTGACTCGGAGGGACTACCTGTCTCACCTTTCTCAAAACCCTCTAGCTCCTCTGGCTGCTCCTGTTCCTCCTCTCCTGTCCGCTGACTAGATAAACCAGCCATTTCGCCAAGCCTAAACTGTGCTTCACTGGGCCACTCCTCCTCCTCCTCCTCCAGTTTAGCTCCAACGGGGTTCGTGTGGCCATAAGATGTAGACGCCATGTCTCCAGTGCCCTGACCAGCCATGGTTTCCAACATGTGCTGTAGTACATGAAGCAGTGGAATCACGTCGTTCATCCCGTAATCCTGCCGACTGACAAAGTGGCTTTCTCAAAGGGCCTGAGCAAACGGCAGGTGTCACGTATGAGCTGCCACCAAAGGGTAGGTGGTATAGGCAGATGGTGAGCCTTTATGGATGCCCCTCCCGCATTATTGTCCCATGCCCCGTGCAGCGGTGGGTCCTGTACAGAGGGCCGCCATTCGGGAGGGAAAGAAGGGGGGGGGGTGTGGGTGAGCGTGTATCGTGATTCGTGCATACGGCATTTTTGTCATGTCTTTTGACTAGTATATGTGGTATCAGCCGCCGCGCTGACTTGTCTTTTTTACTATTGCAAATGCAATAGACGCTTCTGCGTTCTCATTGGCATGCTTGTCTGTGGGCTTCGCGCTCTTCGGGGGGGGGGGCCTGGCTTGGCGCACCCTGCGTCACGGCTCGCTCTGGCCCGCCCTTCGAGCTGCTCTCGCCGCCATTTTGTCAGGTCGCGCGCGCGTGTGATATACTCATTGTAGTGTGTTTGGTTCTGACACCCTTTCTTCCCATTGTGTCTTTCAGACGGGTCAATCCACACTTCCCTAGTGGGTCAATGGGGCATCCAGGGTTGCTTTATAGCGTCAATCCCTACTGGCATATTGTGCCTAATAATCACCATATGGAGGCATCCCAGGATAATGTTATCGGGGTCCCTTTGGAACAAGACCGGTTGTGTGTAGCGGGAGGGCAGCCTCATGCTGACGCTGACAAGGCACGGGTCTGTGTACCCTGTGCTGAGCAGGTGTTTGCATTGCAATCTGGCCTGCCAGTGGCTGCACCTCGTTTCACTTCTCGTTTCACTTCTCGTTTCACTTCTCCTACTCCCCCAAGCTTAAATCTCACTCCTGTTGAGTTGCATACTAGTGGGGATTCTCAGCCTGATGTGTCTTCTAGACTGGCTACTGTTGAACAGATTATTGCGAATAGCGCGTAAGGGCCCTGGTAAGAAGCGGCACTTGACGCCTAATGTTACTTTTTTCCCTATGGGATCTGAGGAGTTTATGAATCTGTGTGGCTATACCTCATCTGATGAAGGGGAGCTCTGTTCTGATTCAGGCTCATCTGATGAGAGACCAAGGGGTCATGACGATTCTGGCTCTGACCCCTGGGCCCCGGATTACACTGACAGATTATTGACCCAGATCTTTGAGGTTCTGTCTATCTCTCTCCCTGTTGAGGCTCCCAGGCAAAAGAGGGGAGCTTTTCCATACAGCAAAATCACGTTTGGAATTCCAGAGCAGGCACATTTCCATAACCTTGTGCTCAAGGAATGGGAGCGCCCCAGTAAACTTCCCGGGGTTCCAAAGAGTTGGGATAGGAAGTATCCCTTTCTTGCTGAGGTGGTTAAATGTTGGTCACCCCCCCCCCCCTTGAGGTGGATTCCCCGATCCTAGGGCTATCTAACATCCCTGTCATGCATTCCCCTGATTCCACTACCCTGCGGGATGCTGAGGACCGGCGCATTGACCAGCTGGTTTCCCACGCCTTTACATGTGCGGGGACGGCGCTGCGCCCGGTCTGTGCCTCTGCTATTACTGCTGTGGCCACTAGAACCCTTTTTTGAAATATGCTTGATAGTGCCCCTGATGATTTGCCTTGTGAGGTGTTTAATGCACTCTCCAGTTGTGATGTTTTTGTACATTTTGTCCTCTCAGCATTGGATGACACCATTAGAATGTGTGCCAGAACTTCGGCCCTCGTGGTGGCTATACGCCGCTCGGTTTGGCTGCGCCAGTGGGCTGCTGACAATGCTGCCAAGAAGGCCCTCACTGGTTTTCCCTTTAAAGGACTGCGTCTGTTTGGAGACCGCCTGGACCTTTTTGCTAAGGGAGGCAGGTTACCCCAGCGCAGGCGGCAACCTCTGCACTTTCGGGGGTCAGGGTTCCTTCTCCTCCCCTTACCGTGGTGCAAGACAGGGAAGGGGGGTATCTTTCCCTGGGGCCCGGGGAGATTTCTGGGGTAGAGGCAGAGGACGTGGACGTCCTGGCTCCTCCTGGGGTCCCAAAGCTAAATCCTCTCCCAAGCCCCCTCAGGCATGACGGGGCGCCCTCACCCATCCGGGTGGGGGGACGGCTGCAGCACTTCGCTCACGTCTGGAGGCTTCATGTCTCACACCGATGGATTCAGGAGGTAGTGTCCTCTGGTTACAAGTCGGAGTTTGCTGCCGATCCCCCTCCAAGATTCATCAGGTCCCGGATTCCTCAGGACCTTGTGTCAACTCAGGAGCTAGGGCAAGCAGTGCAAGGTCTCCTGGAGCTGGGGGTCATCTGCCAGGTGCCTTTAAGAGAAAAAGGCAAGGGCTTTTATTCCAACCTATTCACAGTACCCAAAAAGGATGGTTCTGTCAGGTCCATCCTGGACTTAAAGATTCTCAACAAGTTTTTGTCAAGGGCAGGTGCTTTCGCATGGAGACTCTGCGCTCTGCCATCAGCTCCCTGCGCCAAGGGGATTTCATGACTTCTGTGGACATCAAAGATGCTTACCTTCATATTCCTGTGTTCCCAGGTCATCAAAAGTTCCTCAGGTTCGCTCTGATGGATCAACATTACCAATTTGTGGCCTTGCCCTTCGGCCTCACTTCAGCTCCCAGGGTGTTCACCAAGGTGCTGGCTGGTGTGATGTCTCTACTCAGATGTCAGTGTGTCAGCGTGCTTCCCTATCTGGACAACATCCTCATCACTTCCCAGTCTCTACATCAGGCAGAGTTGGATACTCAGCTGGTGGTGCCCATTCTGGAGTCATTTGGATGGGTGATCAACCACCCCAAGTTCTCACTGTCCCCTTCCTTGGTAACTCCATTCCTAGGAATGAATCTGGATACAGTTCAGGCAAGGATCTTCCTTCCTCAGCAGAAGGTGGACAATCTGATTGCACAGGCTCAGTCCCTCCTTGCTTGTCCCCATCCATCCATCAGGCATGGGATGCAGCTGGTGGGCCTGATGGTGGCATGCTTCGAAGCGGTCCCTTATGCTCAGTTCCACTTGAGGCCTCTGCAACTTCACCTATTGTCTGTATGGGACAAGGACCCAGCGTACCTGGACAGGGTCTGTGTGCTCTCCCCCCTGGTCAGGAGGTCCCTCTTATGGTGGATGGACTCAAGGAACCTGTTGGGGGGCAGATCCTTTCTTGCCCCTTCCTGGGAGACGGTCACCACGGATGCCAGTCTATCAGGTTGGGGGGGGGGGGATTCTGGAAGTCCCTGCGTTTCCAGGGGAGGTGGAGCCCTCAGGAGGCCCACACACCTATCAATGTCTTGGAGCTGTGAGCGATCAGGTTAGTTCTGGCTCGCTTGACTACTAATCTTTAGGGCCTGCCAGTTCAGTTGGCGCTCGGACAACCAGACGGCAGTTGCCTACATCAGTCCTCAGGGAGGGACCCGGAGCAAGAGGGCCCTCCAGGAAGTGTCTCTTATCCTGACCTGGGTGGAGGCCAATGTTCCCTGCATATCAGCGGTGTACATTCCGGGGGTGGAAAATCTGCTGGCAGACCCTCTGAGCAGGGGGACCTCTCGCCAGGAAGAATGGTCCCTCTGCAACAGGGTGTTCCAATCTCTGTGCCACTGTTGGGGCCAACCAGATGTGGATCTGTTTGCGTCCCGTCACAATCACAAGCTCCCAGCCAATGTCTCCCTGCCCCAGGATCCTCTGGCCTTGACCACGGATGCTTTAGCACTGTCATGGCAGGACATTCAGTTCCTGTAGGTCTTTCCTCCATTCCCCCTGCTGTGCAGGGTTCTGCGCAAGATTGCTCTGGAGGGGGTGCCAGCAATTCTGGTGGCTCAGCATTCTTTGATTCAGACCTTTTTTCCAGGGGGTCGCTCATGTGCGTTCCCCACGTAAACCTGTGGTCCCTGTTTGGGATTTGAACTTGGTTTTGTCTGCCTTGCAGGGTGCTTCCTTTGAACCTATGCAGGATGCTGCTCTGGCTGTTCTTACCCTCAAGGTTGTCTTTCTGGTAGCCATTACTTCGGTCAGGAGTGTGTCTGAGTTGGCGGCTCTTCTATTCAGCCCCCATACTTGGGAAGACACCAGTACAAGGTGGTGTTCCGCTTTAGGCCAGATTTTCTGCCTAAGGTAGTGTCTGCCTTTCATTTGAATCAAGATAGTGTTCTTCTTTCTTTGTGCCCTAATCCTAGCAACGCTAAGGAGAGGGTTTTGCATTCCTTGGATGTGGTCAGGTGTTTGCAGTATTACCTGGTGGTCACTGCGTCGCTCTTTTTGTGGTCCCTTCTGGGCCCAGGAAGGGTTTGGCTCCTGCCAAGTCTACTGGATCCATCAGGCCGTGATTCAGGCCTATTCTGCTAAGGGGAAGAGTCCTCCCTTTCGCCTTACTGCTCATTCTACTCGTGCTATTGGTGCCTCTTGGGCCTTCCAGCACCAGGCTTCTGTTGAACAAGTTTGCAAGACCGCTACTTGGTCTTCTGTTTATACCTTTTCAAAGTTTTACAAGGTTGATGTTAGGACCTCAGCTCATGCTGTGTTTGGCCGAAAGGTTTTGCAGGCGGCAGTGGTTTAAACTGTCTGCTGTTACCTTTTTTGCTGGGGATCCCACCCTACTTTATGGACACTGCTATTGGATGTCCCAAGTGTAAGTAATCTATCTGGAGCAGGACGTACTGTATACTAAGAATAATACAATTCTGTGAAATACTCACCTGTAGAATTAGTATTATAAGTATACAGTACGTCCTGCTCCAACCCACCCTTGGTTTTGCATTATTCTGGATCCCCTGTATGGTGATTGTTATCATTGTTATAGTTACCAGTTTGGGTGGTTAAATTCTCCCGGCTTCTCGTTCACTGCTTTTCAATGCTGGGGATTTGTGGGAGGTCCCAGGTATTTGAGGGTCCGGGAGGAGCCTGTTTTACATGTCTCTGCAGTGCAGCGCCATCTGGCGGAGGATAACCCAAGTGTAAGTAATCTATCTGGAGCAGGACGTACTGTATACTTATAATACCGATTCTACAGGTGAATATTTCACAGAATTGTATTTTTATTTTCATGGGCAATGAGTGGAGGACCACGGAACGGGTTTTGCTCTGCTTTAAGGACAGCTCCAAATGCAGCCCTACACAATGGTCTAACCTGCTCTATCACTTTAAATGCCGCATAGCAGGTCCACTTTAACCCTTTTCCAGAGCGTTCCTTCCCAGGAATGGCAATCTTGCTTTCACTGCTTGTAAAGACTGAGCTACATCATTAGATTTTTATCCTTGTTAAATATTTACACTAGTATAAACAGCAGAATACTTAAGAAAACATACCAAGATGTTTGATGAAAAGATATGCCAGCGGAAAACAATGCAGGAATATATTCCCGAGTCACTATCATTTGCTTAGTAACTAAATGCTGTGCACTTTCCCCATGACTAGACACACAAAGCGCCATGTAGACACAGCGGCTCCCTGACGGTCCTCATTGTTGGGACCCATTCACACAAATGCATTCAACAACGCATCAAGGTCTTAGTGCGTTTAGGGAGAGCACATTAATTGCTTTAATGCGTTGCTGTGTTTTTATCTGTTTTTTTTTCTCAGGTCAGAAGTTCACAGAATAGATTCCTACTTTGGACACATAGTATAAATTCTCCTGATTGTGCTGTGTGAATTTAGTAGTTTAGATAGAGCACTAACGATTGTGTTACCAGCCCTTGTGTCCTCTCTTGAGCTTTACATTTTTTAATGGCTAATTTGCAGCTATAATTAATGGACAGGAGACGATGACCAAGGAATCTGTAATGCTCTTTCCTGGCAAAGTGGTGGCTCTCTTGGGTTTTTTCAAGACAAATGTTTTTCCATGACTGGGGTCTCTATATCTTATTTCTCCTCCCCTCTTCACAGCCTTGGTCTGCTGAAAGTATAACTGGCCTCCCCCTTAACCTCTATTGATAGCCATTTTGCTCAAAGAATGCAGGGAGAATTATCCACAACCCGCTTCATCTGTCACCTATCTTCACCCTTCAGGTCACTAATAAATTAAGATGGAAAGGGGCAGCCATGGCCTAGTTGTAAAAGAAATCAACTTGTGACCGGAGGGTTGCAGGTATGATTACCGGCTGGGAAATAAGTGCCCTTGAGCAAGACACCTAACCCTCCAAATGCTCCCCGGGCTCTGTGGGTAGGGAGGCTCACTGCTCTGTGCATGTGTGCACTCACTGGTGCATTTCACTTGACTGTGTCTTGATTGTAGTTTGTCTCACTGTACAGATGGGTTAAATGCGGAGCAAGAGTTCCTTTGCACAAGTATACATTGAGAAACACCAGAGCAAAGAAAACCACGTCTACCAAAACCACAGACAATGTAATATATAAATAAATCACTTTATTAGAGAATCTTAGGACACACATAAAGGTTAAATACAGTTTAAAAAACACATCAGCTCAGGATGGAAAGCTGGGACAACGAGGCTGGTGAGGAAACAAATGTCAATAAAGATCATATAAACATAAAACATATAACCCTGAAACGGACAACAATTACAATAAAGGTTGATCATATAAACTCCACTACCCACAGCACAATCTATATCCAACATAAAAGGTGTCAATAGCGAAGGCCCACAAACGCAGGTCATAAGCGCATATTTACACAGGTAAACAAAATGCTGGGGAGCGGAATGTAGTCACATGGAATGTCACAACTAACACATCCAAAGGGCCGCCATCACTCCAGTGCGATTCACAACCAAGTTTTACTTCAAAAGGGGGTCAAGTCATTTTTTTACAAGCATACGTTAGCCCAGCGATACTCAAATGGCGGACTGGGGTTCGAATGCGAACCACAGCACCCAGATTTCCGGACCCCTGCTCTGACAGACCTTTACTCAGTTGCTTCTGTGTTGCCATGATCAGCGCCTCCCCCTTGATCGGCGTTGTAGTGCTTAGTCTCCCTGCCAGTGTCATGGCATCCTGGCACCTAGCATTGCAATATGAAGTACTGCACGAGCGGGAAGGGGCATTGCAAAGTACAGACAAACTTTGCCCGATCCACTCCCTCCCGCCTCAGCTCTGCCCCATCCATCCCTGTCCCCTCAGCTTTGCCCCATCCATCCCTGTCCCCTCAGCTCTGTCCCATCCATCCCTGTCCCCTCAGCTTTGCCCCATCCATCCCTGTCCCCTCAGCTTTGCCCCATCCATCCCTGTCCCCTCAGCTTTGCCCCATCCATCCCTGTCCCCTCAGCTCTGCCCCATCCATCCCTGTCCCCTCAGCTCTGCCCCATCCATCCCTGTCCCCTCAGCTCTGCGCCATCCAGCCCAGTCTCTAACCTATCCATTCCTGTCCTCCCAATTTAATTTTGGCCATCAAATCCCTGTCCCCTCAGCTCTGCCCCATCCAGCCCAGTCTCTGTCCCATACATTCTGTCTTCCTAGTTTTGCCCATCCAATCCCTGGCCTCACAGCTCTGCCAATCCATGTATCTTTCTTCCAGCTCTGGCCATCTACCCCCCAGCACTGCCCATTCATTCCCACCCTTCTAGTTCTTCCCATCCATCCCTTGTTACCAGATCTTATTGCCAGTAACATTTTGGGCCCTAGTCCAACCCTGTACATGGCCTGCACAGAATGCAAAGGGGGGGGGGTTAAAGCAGTGTGCCACAGGCCCAAACTGTAGGTTCTGCTAAGGATCCCAATAGGATTTTTGGGGTGGAGGGCAAGCAGTCTTTTTTAGTTTTTTTTTGTTTTTCCTGGGGTATCTATAGCCCCCCCCCCACAACAGCACCCTTCCTGGATCATCATCTTTCACTGGATGCCTTTAAATGGACCTTTACAATATGTACACTATTATTATTATTACAGAGTTCCCTAGTGAAGACTTCCAGACTTAAGAATCATTTCTACCCCTCTGCCATTCCTGAAGCGGGAGAGTTTCACACAGCGGGGCATCCAGTATAAAATGCTCCAAGGGCAGGGTAGCAGCCGTCCCTGGAATCTTGTAGATTTCAGGGTGGCCGCAGAGGGTGATTGGTCCACTTTAAGCTATACAAGATATAAGAAGCACTGTGTCTGCAGCAGCTCTAACATCATGGGTCAGCATCGGTCTTCTGAAGGCACCAGCCAAGGACTCCGCTGAGTAGACGGAGTGATAGAAGCCACTTTTGGATCTAGTGGTCCTACATGGTGGCGATCTGTAACAGCGATCTGATAGGTGGGCACGTAAACGGCACATAGCTTGGGTGGAAGGTGTCTGAAATGACCCTCCTGGTTCCTGACAAGACACTTCTCTCTTACAAGTCACATGGGGGTGGGGTAAGGTAGTGTCAACTAACTTCTCAGCAGTTCTGATGATTCACAGGTGCCTCCACAAACCAGCAGAAGAGGGGGATCCCCAGGATCTTCCCAGGAAGGCCTGCTTTTATTCTAAGTATACAGCACGTCCTGCTCCAGAGATAATTCCTTACGTTTGGGTTTTACATCTAAAGATGGCGCTGGACTGCAGAGACAGCAAAAAAGTGGCTCCTCCCGGCCCCTTATATACCAGGGACCTCCCACAAATTCCCCAGATCTTCTCTGCAGTCTGGGCTGCGATGATAAGAAGATGGCTCTCTCTACTCGCAGGTGAACGGGGCTTATTAGCCTGTGGTCCTGTCGGACTATTCGCACCCGTTCCATTTTTAATTTGCCTCCCAGCCTTGGCTGCGCTGGATCGGGTGATGGTAGGCAGCATCGCTGCAGGTGCTTAGGAGCGCTGCTCCACCGCAATCCCCCACCAAAGGGTAGGCGGTATAGGCACATGGTGAGCCTTTATGGGATGCCCCTCCCACACTATAGCCCCTCGCCCCTTCCATCGATGGGCCCCTGTTAGGTGGCCCCTGCCCTCCCTCGCTCTCCCTCGTAGTTCTCAGCGGGGGGGGGTGAATTTATACATTCACTCGTATGGTATGCTTGGTTGCTCGTTTTCTGCACTGGTGGCTTTAAAAAATGCCGCCGCGCGCTTGTACGGCGTTCCGCGGTCGGCGGCGACATTACCTCAGGCGCTGCTGCGCCATCATTGGTTAGGTATGTCACGTGGGCGGCTTCGCACTCTTCGGGGGGGGCGGTCCCTGCGGATGGCGCGTTCTGCATTCGCGGTCCGCCCCTCAAGGTGTTCTCGCCACCATTTTGCTTCATTCTGCTGCGTGGCTGGAGTCTACATACCGTGGTCCATGAGTAGCCCCTGCGGGATGTTTTATCTTTGGATTTTTTGTGTGCTTGCCGCTTACGGGGTCTTTCTATTTATGTCTTGCAGGTGGGTCAAACTTAATTGTGGTTTCTCCCGGTCCTATCCCCTCTATTTAGTTCAAAACTTTGAGGCCTATTGTGCTATTTCCTCCCACTTCCCTAAGCGTCAATCCCGACTGGCCTGTTGGGCCACAATAATCACCATATGGAGGCTTCACAGGATAATGTGCTTGGGGTTCCTTCGGGACAAGCCCGGCTGTGTACTGCGTGTGGGGTAGCCCCTCTGAGTGACGATGTCAGGGTTTGTGCACCCTCGGCCCGAGAGGCGCTTGCGCTGATATCGGGGTTGCCTGTGACTGGGCCTGCGCCCATGGGCTCACCTACCCCCCCACGTTTACATCTGACTCCCAGTGATGTGAATACCAGTGGGGAGTCTCAACCTGATTTGTCTACTAGAGTGGCTAGCATTGAGAAGCTGATTGCTGGCTCTACGACACGTAAGGCTCGGCATTTGGTGCCTGGTGTTACCATGTTTCCTATGGAGGCTGAGGAATTTTTTGACCTGGCTGGAAGAGGGGGAATTGTTTTCTGACTCAGAATCATCTGATGGGCAGCCTAAGGGTTATGCTGATCCCGGCTCTGACCCATGGGCTCCAGATGATACTGACAGGCTTCTGGCTCATATATTTGAAGTACTTGCTATCTCCCCTCCTGCCGCGGTCCCTCGGCAGCAGGGGGAGTTGTTTCACACTGCTAAGCCTCGTTTGGAGTTTCCTGAGCAAACTCACTTTAATAAAGAATGGGAGCATCCTGGCAGGCTCCCTGGCATGCCTAAGAGTTGGGATAAGAAGTATCCTTTTCCTGATGAAGTGGTTAAACGATGGTCATCCCCTCCCGAGGTGGATGCACCAATTTTGGGGTTGTCTAACACTTCTGTCATGCATTCCCCTGACTCTACTACACAGAAAGACAGTGAGGACCGGAGCATTGGCCAGCTGGCTTCTCATGCCTTTGCCTGTTGGGGAACTGCGCTGCGCCCGGTTTGTGCCTCTGCCATTACGGCTGTGGCTATTAAGACCCTGCTCAGAAACATTTTGGATGGGGCTCCTGATAATGCTGCTAGTGATGAGTATAGAGCTCTTATACGTTGTGAGGAATTTGTTACATATGTCCTCTCTGCCTTGAATGATAGCATTAGAATGTGTGGCAGGGCTTCTGCCTTGTCGGTGGCTATATGCCGCTCGGTTTGGCTGCGCCAGTGGGCAACTGACAATGCTGCTAAGAAGGCTCTCACTGGGTTCCCCTTTTAAAGGACTGCGCCTATTTGGGGACCGCCTGGACCTGTTTGCTAAGGGAGGCAAGTTACCCCAGTGCAAAAGACAGTCTCGGCCCTTTGGGGGTCAGGTTCCTTTCTTCCCTCCTACCGTGGGTCCAGAATGGGAAGGGGAGTCTCATTTGCAGGGGCCCGTGGAGATTTCTGGGGCAGGGGTAGAGGACGTGGCCGCTCCGGCCCCTCCTGGGGTTCCAAGACCAAGTCTTCCACCAAGTCCTCTCAGGTATGAAGGGGCGCCCTCACCCATCCGGGTGGGGGGACGGCTTCGGCTCTTTGCTCACGTCTGGAGGCGTCATGTCTCAGACCGGTGGATTCAGGAGGTAGTGTCCTCCGGTTACGAGATAGAGTTTGCAGCCTGGCCGCCCCCAAGATTCATCAGATCCCGGAGGGCTCAAGAACCCCTGTCAGCGCTGTGCAAAACCTTCTGGAGTTGGGTGTCATCTGCCAGGTGCCCTTCAGGGAAAGGGGCGAAGGCTTATTATTCCAGCCTTTTCACTGTGCCCAAAAGAGATGGGGTCCGTCAGACCTGGATTTAAAGCTTCTCAACAAATTTGTCAAGTTCCGGCACTTTCGCATGGAGACTCTGCGCTCAGCTGTGACTTCATTACACCCAGGGGACTTCATGACCTCTGTAGTAGCCGCACTGGAGTCATTCGGCTGGGTGATCAACCACGCCAAATCTTCCCTGTCTCCCTCCTTGGTGACGTCATTTCTGGGCATGAATCTGAATCTGGATACAGCTCAGGCCAGGATTTTTCTTCCTCAGCAGAAGGTGGACAGTCTGCAAGCACAAGCTCAGTTCCTTCTGTCTTGCCCTCATCCTTCCATCAGGCAGGGCATGCAGCTAGTGGGCCTGATGGTGTCTTGCTTCGAGGCGGTGCCTTATGCCCAGTTTCACATGGGACCTCTTCAACTCCACCTTCTTTTAGTATGGGACAAGGACCCTGTGTCCCTGGATCAGGAGTTTGCTCTGTCCCCCCTGGTCAGGCGGTCCCTCTCGTGGTGGCTGGACTCAAGGAACCTGTTGGCGGGCAGATCTTTTCTGGCCCCTTGCTGGGAGACAGTCACCACGGATGCCAGTCTGACAGGTTGGGGGGGGCTTCTGGAACTCTCTGAAATTCCAGGGGCTGTGGGGCCCTCGGGAGGCCCACACCCCGATCAACATTCTGGAACTGAGGGCGATCAGGTTGGTTCTAGCCCGCTTGACCCCACACCTGCGGGGTCGAGCTGTTCAGGTACGCTCGCACAACCGGACGGCGGTTGCCTACATCAATCATCAGGGAGGGACCCGGAGCAAGGGGGCCCTCAAGGAAGTGTCTCTGATCCTGTCCTGGGCTGAGGACAATGTTCCCTGCATCTTGGCCGTGTACATTCCGGGGGTGGAGAATCTGGAGGCAGACCTTCTGAGCAGGGGGTCTTCTCGTCTGGGGGAGTGGTCCCTCAGCAACAGAGTGTTTCGCTCCCTTTGTCACCGTTGGGGGTCAGCCAGATGTGGACCTGTTTGCATCCCCTCACAAGCTTCCAGTCTTTGTGTCTCTGTCCCAGGATCCTCTGGCCTTAGCCATGGATGCTCTAATACTGCCCTGGAAGGGGTTTCATCTTCTGTATATCTTTCCCCCGTTTTCCCTGTTGGGCAGGATTCTGCGCAAAATAGCTCAGGAAGGGGTGCCAGCAATTCTGGTGGCCCCCTGTTGGCCAAGACAAGTTTGGTTCGCAGACATTGTGCAGCTGGCAGTAGATCAGTATGCCCTGCCCAAGGATCCAGATCTGCTCACTCAGGGGTGGCTATGCCACCCCAATTTACAAACGCTGGCTTTGACGGCCTGGCTGCTGAAACCTCCATCTTAATGGAAAAGGGGCTGCCTGCCTCTGTTGTTAATACCATGATCAGGACTAGGAAAAAGTCCTCTTCTTCCATTTACTATAGGGTTTGACATACCTACATTGACTGGTGTGAGGCTAAATCTCTTCCCTGTCGTGTGTTTTCTATTCCTAGGATTCTGGAATTTCTCCAACATGGTTTGGATCTGGGGCTTCAACTCAGCACTCTGAAAGGTCATGTTTCTGCCTTGGCTGTTTTCTTCCAGAGATCTTTTGCTCAGCATCATCTGGTCAAGACTTTTTTCCAGGGGGTTATTCTTGTGCGCCCCCCACGTAAGCCTTTGTTACCAGTCTGGGACTTGAACTTGGTCCTATGTGCCTTGCAGGGGTCCCCTTTGGAACCCTTGCAGGAGGCCCCTTTGTCTATTCTTACTCCTAAGGTAGTCTTTTTGGTGGCTATCACTTCTGTTAGGCGTGTTTCTGAGTTGGCGGCGCTTTCTATCAAGCCCCCTTACTTTGAGAGACACCAGGACAAGGTGGTGTTGAGCTTTAAACCAGATTTTCTGCCTAAAGTTGTGTCTGCCTTTCATCTCAATCAGGACACTGTTCTGCCTTCTCTGTGCCCTAATCCTAGTAACCCTAAGGAGAGGGCTCTACATTCCTTGGATGTGGTCGGGACTCTGAAGTTCTATTTGGTGGCTACTGAACCCTTCAGGAAGACTGATGCTCTTTTTGTGGTCCCTTCTGGTCCTAAGAAGGGTCTGATTCCAGCTAAGTCTACTATCAGCAAGTGGATCCGTCAGGCTGTGATTCAGCCTATTCTGCTAAGGGGAAGAATCCTCCCTTCCGCCTTACTGCTCATTCTACTCGTGCTATTGGTGCCTCTTGGGCTTTTCAGCACCAGGCTTCTGTTGAACAAGTTTGCAAGGCTGCTATTTGGTCTTCTGTTCATACCTTTTCTAAGTTTTACAAGGTTGATGTTCGGGCTTCGGCTGATGCTGCCTTTGGCCGCAAGGTTCTGCAGGCGGCAGTGGTCTAAACTGCCGTTGTTGCCTTTTGGGGATCCCACCCTACCTTACGGACACTGCTATTGGATGTCCCAAATGTAAGGAATTATCTCTGGAGCAGGACGTGCTGTATACTTAGAATAATACAATTCTGTGATTACTCACCTGTAGAATTGGTATTATACGTATACAGCACGTCCTGCTCCACCCCACCCTTGTTATCATTATTCTTTATACCTCTGTATGGTGATTATCATGTTCATGGTTAAAATTGTTGATTATGGGTTTAATTCTCCCGGCTTCTTGCTAACTGCTTTTCAATACTGGGGAATTTGTGGGTGGTCCCTGGTATATAAGGGGCCGGGAGGAGCCACTTTTTTGCTGTCTCTGCAGTCCAGCGCCATCTTGTAGATGTATAACCCAAACGTAAGGAATTATCTCTGGAGCAGGACGTGCTGTATACGTATAATAACAATTCTACAGGTGAGTAATCACAGAATTGTATTTTTCAGAAGTCACAGACTGCTGTGACTTCTATAGGACTGCTTATATGTATTTTGTATATACATGACAATATACAGTTAGGTCCCTGCACCTTGAGAGGACCTAACTAACATGGTGTTCATTTGACCCCCCACATTGCGTGGGCTACTTTTACCCCCTCTATGCAGCCTGTATGCAGTAATCTACTTATGGAAGTGTCATAGACTTCCATGCAAAATCGTCAGTTTCCCGGCAGACAGCAAGGAGCTCCCCTGAAGCCCGTCCCATGTGCCTGGCAAATGTTGGAGACATTCTACAGCATCTAAAGTGCACTTTAGGAAATGGAGGACTGGCTTCAGGTGGGTTTCTTGCTTCCTTATTATTACCATTGCCTGGAATGTCTTTCTTTGTTAGTCATGGTGGGGCAGGGGGACCGCATTGCCAAAATTGGAACCTGAAACAAGTAATTTGCGCTTCTTGGGGGTACGCATTTATGTGTCATTTCAACAGTAAATTTTCCCTCATGGGGGACCTGTAATAAATGGCACAGGGCTGAGACATTTAGAGGCAGAATGGGTCCTCCCTAGTTAGTAAGTTGAAATCTTTGATGATATTCACCATATTCACAGTATTGGTCTTAATATACCAAAAAGAACCCACTACAACTCCATTACCCAAGAGTTGACATAAACCTGGAGCCAGCCTTGGTTACATACAATTGTATTCAGTAAATATTTTTGGTAGGTAGGCATAAGACAAACACTACTGGTAGTAAACCTATAAGATTAATAGGAATCAACAATTCTTAAAGCAGAACAAAACCCTTTATTCTAAGCATACAGTACGTCCTGCTCCATATATAATACTTACATGTGGGTAATCCTCCGCCAGATGGCGCTGTGCACTGCAGACATGCAAAAACAGGCTCCTCCCGGCCCTTCATATACCCAGGGACCTCCCACAAATCCCCAGATTTCTCTGCAGTGCTGACTGCCAAGACATGAGGTATCACTCTCTCGCAGGTGAGCGGGGCTTTTACAGCCTGCGGCCCTGTATGTTTATTCCCACCCGACCTCTTCGATGATGTGCCTCCCAGCCTGGGCTACGCTGGTCGGGTGAAGGTAGGCAGCACCATGTGTGCTCACGGAACTATGCTCCACCGCAGTCCCCCACCCTAGGGTAGGCTGTTTAGGCTGATGGTGAGCCTCCAATAGATGCCCCTCCCGCATTATTGCTCCGTGCAGTGGTGAACCCTGGGTGAAGGGTCGCCTTCCTCCCTCGTTTCCCCCTGCAGCCCGGGGGAAAAGAAAGGGGGGGGGGTATGTGTGTGGCGGTCTCAGTGTAATGTTGTACACGCTTATGGCCGTTGTTTTGTCTCAGTGTAATGTTGTACACGCTTATGGCCGTTGTTTTGTCTTTGAACTGAGTGTCAGAGCCGCGCTTCTTGATCCACATAATCCTTGGCAGGTTGCGCGCGTGTGTATTTTTCCTTACTAAAGTGTGCTGCCCAGGCGGCAGTGTCGTTCAGTAGTTACGGCTTTTCCCTTAGCTAAATTCTAACTGGTGTGTCTAAATCACTGCTTGTCATGAACATTACCGCTGGGTCGAAGCTTTGCGCTCTTTGGGGGAGGCGGGGACCTGGCTTGGCGCGCTTCACGTCACGGCCTGATCGGGCCCGCCCCTCGAGGTTCGCTTGGCGCCATTTTGATGGTCTTCGCGCGTGGTTGCGATACTCCTCCTCCCTTGGTCATGTAAGTGCCCTCGTGGGTGGTTTTGCTTATGATCTTTCGTTCTGCTGCACATGGCTCTGACACCCCCTTATTCTCTTTATGTCTTTCAGACGCCAAGATTTTGGTGGCTTCTCCCGGCCTGACATATATTATAGCGGGTTCACATAAAAATTCTCCCACATTCCTAGTGGGTCTTGGGGCATCCAGGGTTGCCTATTGCATAAATCCCTGCGGGCATATTGCTCAGATAATCACCATATGGAGGCATCTCAGATTGATGTGCCCGGGGTCCCTCGCTGATGCCGATAGAGCACGGGTCTGCGGACCGTGTGCTGAACAAGTACTGGCCCTGCAATCAGGTTTACCAGTGGCTGCACCTCGCTTCAATACACCTGTCTCCCCGTGCTTAAATCTCACTCCTGAGTCGCACTCGAGCGGGGATTACCAGCAAGTCGTGCCGCGCAGGCTGCCTACGGCTGAGCAGGTGATATCTAGTTTGGCGGAGCGCTTGGGCCCTGGAAAGAAGCGGTCTCTGACGCCTCCTGGTTCTCTGTTTCCTACTGAAACTGAAGAGTCTGCTGCTATGCAGGGCCTTGCTCCTTCTGATGAAGGTGAGCTGTTCTCCGATTCGGGCTCCTCGGACGAGATGCCTTTGACCCGTGATGATTCTGGCCCCGGTTCCTGGGGCCTGTGTGATACTGATGAATTACTTATAAAGATCTTTGAGGTCTTGTCAATCTCTCCTCCTGGAGAGGCTCCCAAGTCCAAAAGGGAGAGTTTCCACACAGCGACACCGCGCTTGGAATTTCTGGAACAGGATCATTTCCAGGCTCTTATATCCAAAGAATGGGAATCACCTTGTAAACTTACAGGGGTTCCAGGGGTCTGGGATTGGAAGTACCCTTTTCCCCCTGATGTGGTTAACTGTTGGTCAGCACCTCCCGCGGTGGATGCACCGATCATAGGGGTTGCTAACCCCCCCCCTTCATGACAGCTCCTAATTATCGTACCCTTCGGGATGCTGAGGACCGGCGCATTGACAGACTGGCTTTCCACGCCTTTTCGTGTGCAGGGACGGCTCTGCGCCCGGTCTGTGCCGCGGCCATCACTGCGGTGGCCGCCAGGACCCTCATTAGAAAGATACTTGATCACCAACCTGAGGATCTCCCCTGGGAGGTCTTTAATGCACTCTCCAATTGTGATGTGTTTGTGAGGTTTATCCTCTTAGCTCTGGACGACACCATTAAGATGTGTGCTAGAACCTCTGCCCTTGTGGTAGCTATTCGCCGCCTGGTCTGGCTGCGACAGTGGGGTGCTGACGATGATACAAAAAAGCCCTCACTGGCCTTCCCTTTAGAGGACGACGTTTATTTGGGGCCGTTTGGACCGTTTTGGAAAAAAGGGTAAAGCACACCTACGCAGAAGGCCGTCTCGGCCTCCTCGGGGCAGGAACACCCCTCCCTACGTTAGTGTCAAGCACGAACCAGAGGTGTGCTTCCAACTTTTCGGCGTAGAATCCCACCCCAGGGTGGGCAGACAACGTCCTGGGCCCTCAAAGGGATGAGGCAGTCTGGCCCATGCTGGCTTTTTGTAGGCTTGGCAATTCTACATTCACAGGTAGTTTCTGCATGATATCTCTGTGTTGGGCCACAGGCGCCCTGTGCCCAGTGGGCCTCTTTCCGCCTGTGGAGATCTAAGATCCTTTTTTAGTTCCCCTGTGTCTTCTGGACACCGAGGCCATTACAGGTCAGTGTTGAAGGACCAACTCTGCGGATTGTGGCCTTGTTTTTGGCTTCTCTTCTGCTCCCAGGCTGCTTGCCAAGGCGCGGACGGGGGTGATGTCTCTGACGTGACCGGGGGGCGTCCGCGCTAGGACCTACCTGATCGTCCTTCTTTACTTCCCAATCTCTACGTCAGGCCGAGTGGGTTATTCGGCTGGTGGTGCCCTTTGGGAGTCATTTGGATGGGTGCTCAGTCACCCCAATTCCTCATTGTCCCCTTATTGGGTATCTCCATTCCTTGAATTTGGTTCAGGCTTGAACTTTCTTCCTTGGCAATAAGTGGACTCCTGGTTACACGGGCTCTGTCCCTCTTTGCTGTCACCTTACTTTCACCAGACAGGATTGCAGCTGGTGGGCCCGTTGGTGGCGACTCAGATGATGTCCCTTATATTCCGAGCCCTTTTTGGCACCTTATGTTATTAATTCTGGAGAGGGTTCCAGCACCCCTGGAGCTAGGTTGGTGCACATTCCCCCTTGGTATGGGGGTTCCTCTTGAGCTGGTTAAATTCAAGGAACCTGTCAGGGGGCACCCCCTTCTTTGCTTGCATCTTCCTGTAAATGGTCAACATGGGTACCAAGTCTCGCGGGTTGACGGGGGGGGGGGGGACTTTCTTCTAAAATCCCCCGTGGTTCCTAGGTAGGGGCCCTTAGGGGGTCCATTTACCTACTGATTTTGTTAAAACAGTGAGCCTTCAGTTGGCTCTATCTTGCTGGACTGCTCCTCTTCAGGACCTGTCTATTTGGGGACTCTTGGTCTGTCGGAGGACGGTGGCCTGTATTTATTATCGGCGTGGAACTCGGAGCAGAATGATCCTCCAGGAAGGTTTCTGATCCTGATCTAGGTGGGGGTCAACGTTCCCTGCATCTCAGGGGTATTCGCTCCAATGGATGTCATTCAGAAGCAGGTTGTGCTATCCTGGTGTCCCTCTGAGATCCAACTAGGGTGGCTCTGTTGGGCCCCGTCACTATCACAGGGGCTCTGCCCTTGTTTTTACTGTCCCAGAATATTCTGACTTTGGTCATGGGGCTTAGTAATTTTATGTCTGGACATTCTATTCTATATGTTTTATCTTCATTCACCCTGCTAGGCGGGGTTCTGCGCAAGATTGCGCTGATAGGGGGGACCCGTGATACTGGTGGCCCCTGGATGGCCTAGTGGAGTGTGGTTCGCAGATGTTTCTGCTGAGGACAGTGGACCTGTACGCTCTCTCAGGAGTGCTGTTCTGCCCATTCAGGCCCCTTCTTATGTCGCCCCAATCTACAGGCTCTAGTCTGACGGCCTGACGGTTGATTCATTCACCCTTTTGGAGACTGGTTTATCTTCTGGGTGACTTTGTCTATTGGAGGGCTAGGAGCAAGCTTCTTCTTCTTCTTCTTCCGTCTATTATAGGGTATGGTGTACCCATATTGATTGGCATGAGTCTAGGTCTCTCCCCTGTTGGACGTTCTCTGTTCCCAGGGTTCTAGAGTTATTACAGCATGGGTTGGAGTTGGCTCCCCGTCTCGGTGCTCTGAGGGTTCAGGTTCTGCCCTGTCCGTCTTCCTGTAGAAGTCTTTGTTCAGTCTTTCTTGTTAAGCATTCTTTTGGGGATTGCTCAGGTGCATCCCCCAAGTAATTCTATGGTCCCTGTTGGGATTAATTTTTATTCTGTTTGCCTTGCGGGGTGTTCCCTTTGGACCTATTCCGAATGCTGTCTGAACTGTTCTTACCTCAAGTTGCTTCAGTCAGACGTGTGCCTGAGAGGGCGGCTCTGTTTAGTTAGCCCTCGTTCATTATATATACACCATGATATGGTGGTGTTCCGCCTTACGCCGGACCTTATGCCCAAGGTGGTGTCTTCTGCTCATTTATTCAAGACCTTTTGTCTGCCTCTGGGCCTTATTCTTAGTAACGTTGAAGTAAGGGGGTCTACATTCCCTCAACAGGTGTTGAAGTTTTTTCTGGATTGTCTCTTGTCCCTTAGGGGGACTGATGCCCCTTGGGGTTTGTGGGCATCTCCATCCGTATGTGCCTGATCTCGTCTGCTTCCAGGGGTTGTGCGCCCTTTGGACTGGTCTTACTTGGATGGATTGTCCTTTCTGGTCCTAAGTAAAGGTTTCGGCTTCTTGCTGATCCTTGTTAGTGTAGTGGTCAGTATCCCCGCCTGTCACGCGGGAGACCAGGGTTCAAATTCTCCGATGGGGAGAGCTCTAGGTTTTACCAAGGCTACTGTTTGCATTTGGACTGGTCAGGCTGTTACTCTGGCCTATTTTTTTTAAGGGGAAGAATCTTCTTCTCTTTTTATTCTGTTTCTACTTGTGCTTGGGTACCTTTGGGCCTTTCAGCACCAGGGTTCTGTTGAACAGGTTTTTGCTAGACCGCTGCTTGTTTTCCGTTCATACCTTTTCAAAGGTTTTTATGAGGTTGACGTTAGAGCCTTTGCTCATGTCGCTCTTGGCAGCAAGGTTTGCAGGTGACAGCGCCTTTACTGTCTGCTGTGCCTTTTTTATGGGGATCCCACCCTACTTTATGGACACTGCTATTGGATGTCCCACGTGTAAGTATTATATATGGAGCAGGACGTACTGTATGCTTAGAATAATACAATTCTGTGAAATACTCACCTGTAGAATTGGTATTATACGCATACAGTACGTCCTGCTCCACCCCACCCTGGTTTTACATTTCTCTGGATCCCCTGTATGGTGATTGTTATCGTTGTTATTATTACCAGTTTTGGTGGTTAGTTTCTCCCGGCTTCTTTTCTCACTGCTTTTCAATGCTGGGGATTTATGGGAGGTCCCTGGGTATATAAAGGGCCGGGAGGAGCCTGTTTTTGCATGTCTACAGTGCACAGCGCCATCTGGCGGAGGATTACCCACGTGTAAGTATTATATATGGAGCAGGACGTACTGTATGCGTATAATACCAATTCTACAGGTGAGTATTTCACAGAATTGTATTTTTAGACTCCAGTCCAGATGCTGACCCTTGCCCTTTCCAACTGGGATGCCCTGTTGTGTGAACCTCCTCCTTCTGGTTTCTGCAAAACTCACCTTTGCTCTGGCTCACACAGCAAAGTAAAGAATGGCAGCCGCATCCCCAACATCTCTGGGCTAAGACACGCTCCTCCATTCAAATAGGCTGAGCGCCGGAGCACGCCCACGTCTAGAGGGAACTGGGGAAGCGGCCACTTACCATTGCTGAGCTCTGTATATAATCAAGGCGTATTGCTGGTATAGTTGATCTGAACTGCATACGGCACTGATTGGAGGAGAGCCTGCGCATGCTCTGTAGGACCGGGGAAAGGCATGTTTTAATGGGCGATCTGGGGGATTACACATAGCTGGGCACCACAAATCTGATTGCCCCCAGGGGCAAGAAACAATATTCATGATAGAGAAAATCATGGGTTTTGTTCCACTTTAATAGCTACAATTTATTTAAATTGCCTTTGCTAGTTTTTTGCATTGTGGTGCTTTGGATAAAAACAGACTGTTGTGCTGAATTGGACATCCAGACTTAAAGTGGACCAAAACCCATGATTTTGATCTTGGGTTTTGATCCTTGCCCCGGGGCACCCTGATTAGGGATGTCCCGCTGTGTGAAACCCCCCAGGTCGTCCAATCTGTTTCTCTAGTCCTACAGCATCTGCTCCCATCTATTCATCTAAGAATCATCTAAGGCCAGGAAACCTGACCGCTCCTCCAACAGGGAGCGGGCCTGCGCCGGCCATTCACAAATGCCTGGCGTGAGTGTGCGCCCTGCTAAAGTTATAGCAGGGAGAGACTGCTGCTCGCACATGCACTGTTGGAGCGGGGGAGAAGGCGAGTTTATCAGACGACGTGGCAGGGGTTTCACATAGTGAGGCATCCCAAATCTGAATGCGCCGGGGGAGGGAATAAAACGGCCAATCAAGCCATTGGGCCTGCATTTTGGTCCTCTTTAATTTATCCTTCACAGATGAACATCCATACCAGGGAAGGATCCACTCTGGACTGAGCCTATAACCATTTTAATTTGTTTAAAGGGTAAGTCCACTTTTGTAGACCTACCCCACAGAGCTGCCGGGCACAAGACATTCCACTTACCAACCACCTGCTTCCACACCGCACATATGTTGCCTGCAGCATCAGTATAAGAAGCAGAAGCTGCATGTGGGTGTGGCCTTAGTACAATCCGTAATTATTGGGCACCTCTGTACATCTGTATATCTGAAGCCTAATAGGAAAGTCCACAAAAGTTTTTTTTTTTTTCATGAGTGAGTAAGCTGCAGAGTGTCTCCTATAGTCGATATTCATCTCAACCATCTTTTCTCAATTCATTTTTCAGTTGTTTTTCGTGCACCAGGAGATCGAATGATGCTCAAGTTCATTGTTATTTACTAGGTCAATAACGGTAGTATCTGCGGATTATAGACTCTCTATGGCGTCGCTAGAAAAAGCTTGGGAGTTGATGTTTTTGGAGAAAAGCACCAGTAAATGAGTCCTGCTTGTGGAGCTCCGATGTCAGATTTATGTGTACTGATCATAATGTGGTATTGTGGTTAGGAAGTCTGTGATCCACACACCGATATTGGAAGAATCTTGACCTTCAAAATTATAAATCTATTTTTAAAAATAGATTTATATTTATCTTTTATTTTTTGATACATTTGAATGATGCAGGCTGGCGCACCATGCCTGGTATCTCTATACCAGGGAGGGTCCTGCTTCACATGGACATTGAAGTAAACAAACTTCATCCATAACTTCACAGCATCCAGGGGAGGGGGCACACACTCCCCCTCCGTATGCTTTTTGAAACTGTGTAAAATTAGCAAAAAATTAGATTTACACATCACATTTTTTGTGGCCTATGTTCGTTTTCCTGAGGTCGGTGTTCACATTGACCTTTCATCTTATTTGTTTATGCAACAAAATTATCTTATTTGTTTGTTGTCTATTGGCCTTCATGTTGCCAGGATTTTTGCACTTTTTAAATTCTTTGGGTCGTGATGTGTAAATCGCCATACTAAATAGCAATACTGTGAAATAGCAATAAAAAAGTGCTCATACAAATAAGGTAAAATAAAATTAAACAGCCAACCTACAGTGAATATATAACCACATAACTCAAAAGGACAACAATGTAATGTTCAAATAACAAAGAATATTATAATCATAAATGTCATTAGCAGGGGAAGGTGTTGACTGCACCACCCACCCACTGATGACTACCACATCACTTCTAGGGGTGTGGTTCATGGGCTTAAATTGTACTATTCCAAGTATGTCACACACCCCGCTTCCACTATTCATGACATATTGGTTATGGTCCAGTAGAGGGCGAACTGTCCAGTAGAGGGCGAACTTCTGCAGAGATGAAAGCAAAAAAGAAGCCCCTCCCGGTCCATAAATACCTGGGACCTCCACACATTCCCCAGTTCCTTCTCTGCAGGACGGCGAGCAAGTCAGAAGATGTCTGCTTCTCTTCCTTGCAGGTAATCCGGGCTTACGCCCGGCCATTCTTTGCCCTATTTCTGCCCGGACCTTTATACATTAAGCCCAATATTAGCCTCCCAGCCTTGGCTGCAGGTCCGGGCGAGGGTAGGAATCACCTTAATAGGTGTTTAGGGAGCCATGTTCCCCCGTGAGACCCCCTGTCCCTAATTGCGCATATATATATATATATATATATATATATATATATATATATATATATATCCCTTACACCATACTTGGTACGGGATTATCCCCCTTCCGGGTCCCTCTGTTAACCCTCCAGTGGGGGGGGGACGGACTTTTCCTTTTTCTTTCAAGTGTGAATGTGTGTGTGTATGTGTGCTTGGTGCTTCACATTACTGGCTGGTCGCCAATTTTTGCTTCTGCTGAGGGGAGCTTCTTCCCCTCAGGCTGCGGTGTTAAAAGGGGCGGGGCCGGGCGCTTGCGCGTTGCCACGGCCCGCCCCCCTTCTGTGTTTGAGCCAATTGCGGAGCCCAGCCTATGGCTGGGAACCGCGCTGCTGGTAGTGTGACTAGGGGGCGGGGCCAGGCACCCGATCTGCGCTGGCCTGCCCCCTCTTCTTCCCCTTTCTCACTCTCCCTCTCTGAGCTGAGTGCGGTGGTAGCCATTATACAAAGCACGTGAGTGCCCTCCCGGGCTCCTCCCTTTTATGTACCTGACTTAGCCATGTGCCCCATTCTGTCAGGGGACAGCGCTAGTCCTTTGTCACTTTTTCCATTGATTTATGATGGTATATATAATATATATATATATATATATATATATATGTGCTTAAAAGGGGGTTCTCCTGGTCCTAAGGTCCCTAGCAGAAATTTGGGGCACTTATAAATCCTCCCACTTGGGACTTAAGGGGAATCCCGGGTTGCTTACTAGCGTAATTCCCTCGGGTCATTGCGACTACCTTAAAATCACCATATGGAGGCTCCACAGGATACCAGGCTCAGGCTCCCCTTGGGACAATCCTGGCTATGTGTGGGTTGTGGGGTATCCCTTACGGGGGAGAATGTACTTATTTGCATACCATGTGCGCAACAGGCCATAACGCGGCAGTCGGGACCCCAAGTGTCCCCCAAGCGTACCCCAAGTGACACTGCCATTAGTGGGGAGTTGCACTTGGATGTATGTGCCAGGCTGGCCAACCTCGAGGAAAATTATTTCTAGCTCAGTGGGCAGAAAAGCCACTGCTAAGAAAAGGCATCTGTCACCGGCTACGCCGGTAATTGATTTTGGTGACTCTCCTGATTGGGCTGATTATTCCCCGCTTGAGGAGGGGGAATTGTTTGAGGAATCTGAGACTGAGGAATTGCAGTTCTTTGATTCTGATGCCGGGCAGGCGCTGGGGAATGCTGTTGATACCCCCAGGGTCCTGACCCATCTGTTAGAGGTTCTGGATATTTCCCCACCAGCGGAGGCCCCTCCGAAGAAGGGGGGAATTCTTTGGCTCATCTAAGCCCCGCTTGGAGTTTCCAAATCAGGATCATTTTGACAGCATGATTCTTAGAGAATGGGAGAAGCCGAGTCGCCTTCACGGTGTTCCTCAGGGATGGGATAGGAAGTATCCCTTTCCGTTGGATGCAGTGAAGCGCTGGTCATCCCCTCCCGAGGTTGACGCGCCCATTTTAGGATTGTCCAACACCTCCGTTGTACATACTCCTGACGCCACTAGCCTTAAGGAAGTCGAGGACAAGCGCATTGATCAGATGGCATGTCATGCCTTGCGGCCTGTCTGTGCATCGGCACTCGTGGCCGTGGCTACCAGGTCGGAGATCAGGGACATGTTAAATGGGTCCCTGCTCAACCCGGACAGCGTTGAATTCACAACCCTTAAGTGGTGTGAATTGTTCATGAATTTTGTTTTGTCGGCTATGGACGACACTATTACCATGTGTAGTAGAACTTCGGCCCTGTTGGTGGTCATGCGCCGATCGGTCTGGCTGCGCCAGTGGGCGGCTGACATTGCGGCCAAGAAGTCACTTACAGCTTTGCCCTTTTTGGGAACGCGGCTGTTTGGAGACAAATTGGATTCTGTGGCGAAGGGTGGGAAGCTACCTCAGCGTAAGAAGCTGCGTCGCTCCTTTTGGGGGGCAAGCTCCTTTAATCCTTCCTTTCGCAGTGCCAGAGGGGGCAGAGGTCTTGCCTACTCTGGCTTTAGAGGTGATTCCTGGAACAAAGGTAGAGGACGTGCCTGTCCAGCCTCTACCTGGGGTTCCAGGCCCAAGCCCGCTGCCAAGCCAGCTCAACAATGAGGAGGCGCCCTCACCCTTGCGGGTGGGGGGGGCGGCTGCGGCTCTTCTTCCAGGTCTGGGCCCAGGAGGTCACAGACAAGTGGATATTGGAAGTGGTCTTGTCTGGGTACAAACTGGAGTTCGAGTCCCGGCCTCCTAGATTCCTAAGGTCTCGGGTGCCATCGGATCCTCGGGCGGTGCAGGGGCTCCTGTTGGCTGTAAAGAATCTCCTGGACATGGCGGTCATATGCCCAGTGCCTCTTTCAGAGAGAGGCGGGGCTATTATTCCAACCTCTTCACGGTTCCCAAATAGGATAGCTCCATAAGACCCATCCTGGATTTGAAGCTTCTCAACAGGTTCATCAGAACCAAGAAGTTCCGCATGGAGACTCTGCGTTCAGCCATCGGTTCCCTTCGTCAGGGGGATTTCACGACGTCCATAGACATCGAGGATGCTTACCTTCATGTACCAATTTTCCCAGCACACCAGAGATTTCTCAGGTTCGTGGTGGGAGATAAGCATTTTCAGTTTGTGGCCCTCCCGTTCGGGCTGACCTCGGCACCGAGGGTGTTTACCAAGGTTCTGGCGGGCATAATGGCCCTGATCAGAGCCAAGGGCATTCGCATTGTGCCGTATTTGGACGACCTACTCATTACAGCCTCTTCCCTCTGCCAGGCGGAGTTGGACACCAGGACGGTGAGGGGGTGACGCTGGAATGGTTCGGATGGGTGATCAACCACCCCAAGTCTTCTCTGTCCCCATCAAGGGAGATCTCCTTTCTGGGCATGAATCTGGATACCAGTCAGGCCAGAGTGTTCCTACCTCAGGGTGCATAGGGTTCAGGATCTGATACGTGTTCTCCTGACCAATCCTCTCCCTTCTCTCAGGCTTGGGATGACTCTGGTAGGTTTGATGGTGGTCTCCTTCGAGGCAGTCCCCTTTGCTCAGTTCCACATGAGGTTGCTTCAACTTCATCTATTGCTGAAATGGGACAGATGTCCACAGTCCTTAGATCAGTCTTTTCTGATGTCTCCCAGGGTTCGGCAGTCCCTTCAGTGGTGGCTGGAATCAAGCAATCTGATGAGGGGCAGATCCTTTCTGGCCCCTTGTTGGGAGACGGTTACCATGGATGCCAGCCTGTCAGGCTGGGGAGGTTTCTGGAAGGATCATCAGTTCCAGGGGTTGTGGGGTCCTCAGGAGGTTCACAATCCCATCAATGCTCAGAGCTATCCGTTTGGTTCTGTCACGTATGACATTCCACCTACAGGGCTTACCGGTTCAGGTTCGATCAGACAATCGAACTGCGGTAGCTTACATTAATCACCAAGGAGGGACTCGCAGCAGAAGTGCCCTCAGGGAAGTCTCTCTGATTCTGACATGGGCAGAGAGCAATGTTCCTTGCATCTTGGCGGTGTACATTCCGGGAGTGGAGAACACTGAGGCGGACTCCCTGAGCAGGGGATTCTCTCGTCGAGGGGAATGGTCTCTCAACCGCAAGGTATTTCAGGCCCTGTGTCACAAGTGGGGGACTCCCGGAGATGGATCTCTTTGCCTCTCGGCACAATCACAAGCTCCCAACCTTTGTATCTCTGTCTCAGGATCCTCTGGCCCTGGCAGTGGATGCCTTGTCCCTTGCCTGGAGGGATCTGGGGTTTCTGTACCTGTTTCTCCCCTTCTCCATGGTAGGCAAGGTAGTGCGCTAGCTGGCTCTAGAGGGGGCACCAGCAATTCTGGTGGCCCCAAGGTGGCCAAGAGAGGTTTGGTTCGCAGACGTCGTAAGACTGGCGGTAGATCAGTACAGGCTGCCCCTGTTTCCGGATCTGATCTCTCAGGGTCAACTACGTTACCCCAATTTACAAACGCTTGCTTTGACGGCGTGGCTGCTGAAACCTTCATCCTGAGGAAAGAAAGGTTTGTCTGAGGCGGTTATTCAAACCTTGATAAGGTTTCTACAACTTGGTCTGGATCAGGGGTTCCAGGTAAGTACTTTGAAGGGTCAGGTTTCTGCCCTGGCTGTCTTTTTTCAAAGGTCTTTTGCTTTGCATCATCTGGTCAAGACTTTTTTCCAAGGGGTCACTCATGTTCGGCCCCCTAGAAAGGCTTTGGTTCCCATTTGGGATCTAAATTTGGTTCTCTCGGCTATCCAGGGGCCTCCTTTTGAGCCGATGCAGGATGTGGCACTTTCTGTGCTCACTCAAAAGGTGGCCTTTTTGGTGGCTATTACTTCTGTTCGGGGTGTCTCTGAGTTGGCGGCTCTGTCTATTCAGGCCCCTTACTTTGAGAGACACCAGGACAAGGTGGTTTTTCGATTTAAACCAGATTTCCTTCCTAAGGTGGTTTCTGCTTTCCATCTCAATCAGGATGTAGTTCTCCCTTCCTTGTGTCCTAAGCCTAGCAATGACATGGAGAGGGTTTTGCACTCTTTGGATGTGGTTCGTTGTGTGAAGTACTATTTGGTCGCTACTTCTCCTTTTCGTAAGACAGATGCCTTGTTCGTGGTGCCCTCCGGGCACAGGAATTGTTTGGCGCCAGCCAAGTCTACCATTAGTAAATGGATACGTCAGGCCATTGTTGGGGCCTATTCCGCTAAGGGGAGGGTTCCTCCTTTTAAGATCACTGCTCATTCTACTCGTGCTGTTGAGGCTTCCTGTGTCTTTCAGCAGCAGGCTTCTGTTGAACAAGTTTGTAAGGCTGCTACTTGGTCTTCCGTTCATACATTTTCAAAGTTTTATAAGGTTGATTTGCAGGCCTCAGCAGATGATGTTTTTGGCCGCAAGGTTCTGCAAGCTGCAGTGGTTTAAATTGGTGCATTTTTTTGCTGTATTTGGATCCCCACCCATGACGGACACTGCTATTGGATGTCCCATATGTCATGAATAGTGGAAGCGGGGTGTGTGACATACTTGGAATAATACAATTTTGTGATTACTCACCTGTAAAATGGGTGTTATAAGTATGTCACACACCCCGCTTCATCCCGCCCTTTAGTATTCTGGATCCTTTATATGGTGAACCTTTTATTGTTAAGAATGTTTTATTAGTTCTTCCTGGTCCCCTTACTGCTGTCATATACTGGGGAATGTATGGGAGGTCCCAGGTATTTATGGACCGGGAGGGGCTTCTTTTTTGCTTTCATCTCTGCAGAAGTTCGCCCTCTACTGGACCATAAGCCATATGTCATGAATAGTGGAAGGGGGGTGTGTGACATAAATAAAAAAATCTGCCCCCTCCTCACCCATCCTATGATGCTGCTGCCATACATACTGGTTTGTGCAATGCGGTGCCTCTAACTTAGCAGCAGGCGGTGACCCCTCCCCCTAAGCGGAATACGGGGAAATGAGGGGCTTTTCTTATGGCCTAAACCACTAACAGTGACCCTCGCCCATCTGCAGAAAGCAGGATTCCTGTGATAAAGATGCCCCCAATGGATTCGGTGCCCAGGTGATCGTCCTGCTCGCCCTCCCCTAGAAACTGCCCTGAAGAAGATAATGGGTAGAGATCCTGCTTGTACTTTTATTCAGCCTACTACACCCCAGCTTTCATATCAGGTAGTAACTAGAAAATCAGTGCAGTACTTTGTGCTGTTTAGCTTAGCAGTGCCACATATAATCCCCAGACTATCCAGGCTTCTGGTGAGCATGTCTGATTCACCCAGTGAATCTAAGCACTCTGCCAATGCCATATTAACCCTGTATTTTATTCTGGCCCTTCAGCATCCTTCTTGGAGCAGACACTTCCCAGCCCTAAAGTCTGATAGATTCTGGTAAGTATCTGTAAGCATTCCGGGAGAGGGGGGTGAGAGGGAGGTGGGGAGGGTGGTTAAACAGAGTTTGAATTTCTTGATTACATATGTAGTGTCCCTACTTTTTACCAAGTTTTACTGCCCCTTACGTTGTATAAAATCAATATACATATGTTACATGCTAAAGTTATGCTTTATTTTTTTTTTTAAATCAGAAATATCGGTTTAGTCATACATAATACCAGAGACAATTAATTAAAAAAAAAACTTTCAACTTTTTTGACTTTTGAGTGCATTACCCAAATGCACAGCATACTGTATATCGGAGCCTACAGGTCCTAATCTAACTAAATACCACTAGAGGGCCTCAGCTGAGCTCAGGTTTTGGTTTCAGGTTAATGCAAACCCATTGAGTAAATGTATATAGACAAAATTCTTACAAAAAGAAAAGTGGTTTAGCAAATGTAAGTTTATACTTTGATTGCAGTTTAACATGTGACCTGAAATATCGCTTATATTAATGGATATAAACATGTACATTTGAAGTGGTGTGACTGTCAGGATTGCGGCAGGTTGTTTTGGTACACGGAAGCCTGCTGTGAAAGATTAAATGCTGGGTCAGAAGATATTGTCCAGACCTTGGACAGCAGCTGGCTCAAATCACTCCAACATACCCTTAACAGAGTTATATGTTGTGTAATTATCTAGCCTAATTTCTAGTGAAGTTAAATCACTTTGGTATTTGCAGGGCACTAGCAGGGCAGTCATAGCAGTAATTCAACAGGTAGGCAGAGTTCCCTGTGTAAGCCATGTCCATGTGTAGTGTGCATTTATTCTGAGAATATGATCTTGCATGTAATGGCATTGTCGATGCCTTTCTTTCCTGGTTGGCATTAGGCCAACAGATCTGCCTGGACTGGAATATGATCTGAACTTGTTAGATATGGTCCTGTTCTTGGATTGCACACCCTCCCCCGTGTTCCTTTATTTTCAGACTAGCAAGGGGGCAGGAGAAGACCTACTGTATATGCTATGAAGTGCAATTTGCAGCCTGAGGGGACAAATCAGGTACTGGCCACTGGCAGCAATCCTCTGTGTACTGGCCACTGGCAGCAATCCTCTGTGTACTGGCCACTGGCAGCAATCCTCTCTGTACTGGCCACTGGCAGCAATCCTCTGTGTACTGGCCACTGGCAGCAATCCTCTGTGTACTGGCCACTGGCAGCAATCCTCTAGGTACTGGCCACTGGCAGCAATCCTCTGTGTACTGGACACTGGCAGCAATCCCCTTTGTACTGGCCACTGGCAGCAATCCCCTTTGTACTGGCCACTGGCAGCAATCCCCTTTGTACTGGCCACTGGCAGCAATCCCCTGTGTACTGGCCACTGGCAGCACTCCCCTGTGTACTGGCCACTGGCAGCAATCCTCTGTGTACTGGCCACTGGCAGCAATCCTCTGTGTACTGGCCACTGGCAGCAATCCTCTGTGTACTGGCCACTGGCAGCAATCGTTTCATGAACTGGATACTGGCATGCAAGGTCTCCTGTACCGGACATGCCTCGTACTGGCTACTGGCAATCATCGCCTTATGTACTGGATACTGGCAGACATCGCCTTATGTACTGGATACTGGCAGTCATCGCCTTATGTACTGGATACTGGCAGTCATCGCCTTATGTACTGGATACTGGCAGACATCGCCTTATGTACTGGATACTGGCAGTCATCGCCTCATGTACTGGCCACTGGCATGCAAGGTCTCCTCTACCGGCCATGCCTCATACTGGCCACTGGCAACCATCGTCTCATGTATTGGCCACTGGCAGCCATTGTCTTGTGTACTGCCTGCTGGCAGCCATCGTCTTGTCTACTAGCTGCTGGCAGCCAGTGTCTTGTGTTCTGGCCGCTGGCAGCCAGCATCTTGTGTACTGGCCGTTGGGAGCCAGCAGCTCGTCTACTGGCTGCTTCCATTGTAGAAGCACCATTTACCTGCCCACTGAAAATATATAATCTTTATTCAGTCAATAGTGTTTGGGGGTTAAAATGATTGGTGTCACTATTCACTTACCTAGCCGATTCCGCTGTGTCCTCGGCCGGTGTGCCTGGGTCCCTGTTGGCCGCCAGCCATATGTGCGGCTGGAGTCTGCTCGGGCGGTGCCTTCCTCTCGTGGCCGCATCCCTGCCCTCTCTGTCCGTGCTTGCGCTGGCTGGAGCACTGTTGTCCCACCCCTGACCCTCATTGTGCTATACCCCATTAAGGTGCAATTGGACAGATCACCTATGCCTTTTCCAGGGATGTCAACCCCCCTACCTATGGGCCAACAACAGGTCATGTTTTGTGGATTCTACATGACAGGCTTTATAGCTCTACCTGGGTACAAATAACACCTGTGCACTTGTGTTGATATCTGCAAATCATGGCCTGTTGTTGGCCCTTGAAGAGATGGTTTGAAACCTGTGTTTTAACCAGATTTTAGTGACCGTTTCTGTCCGGGTTCGCCAACCCTCTCCTCAATGCCCACCAACAGGTTATGTTTTGTAGGTCTCCACATAGCTGGCTCTATAGCTCTGCCTAAGCACAAATTACCTCACCTGTGCACTTATGTGGATATCTGCAAAATATCTACTGTTGGTGGGCCCTGAGGAGAGAGTTGGGGGCCTCTAGGTTATATGACTTGTTGCTTGAGTGCTGCTGTTTCTTTTTAAGTGTTTTCTAAACCAAAAGGAATGGAATCCATGCCAGCTTAATGAGGTAGACCGGGGAACTGGCAAGTAGAAGGAGGAAATTGACATATCTACAGACAGGCTGAGGAAGGCAACAGGCTGGGAATGGCAGAAATGAAGCCCACGGGCACTGATGAGCAACTGTGTCTCTGAACTTGTATCAGAATGCCAGGGGGTCCTTTTTTTTTTTTTTCATTTTTTTTCAAGTACTGCTTTCTATTTTCTAATTTCCAACTGTGATTTTTTTTTTTTCCATTTTTCGAGTTGGAATGGATTAGATCCTCTGTGAGCTCTGCAGACAGGGCCAGCGTCAGCACCCGGCGGTGGGGCAGAAGAGCCCGGGTGCTTCAAAGGCTGTGCAGGCTTGTAGCCACTGAGGATGTCCTCCGCACCCTGTTCTATGAGCCCTGCATGAATGGTGCATGAGTTGGATATTTTTTTTAAGGGTTTTTAACCATTAAAAATCCCCAAGAAAATTTGAGGTCTCTACCAAAAACACAGCGGAACGGGGAAATCCCAGTGGAAGTATGGGTGGCATTTTTCAGAGTGAACTCTGCGAATGGAAGGAACAAAAAACAATCCGTCTGGACATCGGAAACAAAACATCAAAGGTATTGCTCCAATGATTGGTTGGTCCTCTCTGTCTGCCCATTTGACTGGGGGTGAAATGCTGAGGACAACGAGACAGTGAATGCCAACCTGGCACAAAAAGCCCTCCAAAATCGAGAGACAAACTGAACCCCACTGTCGGACACCACATTCTCCGGGATCCCGTGGAACTTGAATATATGAGTTAAAAAATGTTGTGCAAGCTCTTGAGTGGTGGGTAACTTTTTTAACGGGACAAAATGAGCCATCTTGCTGAACCGATCGACCACCATCCAGATGACGGTAAACCCCTGGGATGGTGGAAGATCGGTGATGAAATCCATGGCAAGATGGGTCCAGGGACGGGAAGGAATGGACAAGGGCAACAGGGAACCTTCAGGAGAATGTCTCTGGGTTTTACTCACAGACAGGGCAAGGCACAGACTTTACAGGCCCGCACATAATCTCGAGCATCTTTTCTAAATGACAGCCACCAAACATGACGAGACAACATGGAAATGGTCTTCCTTGCTCCTGGAGGTCCTACAGTTTTCGAAGCATGAAATTGTTGTAGAATAGCTGCACGATGAGATATGGGTACAAACTGGGCATGAGCTGGTTTGCCAAGCGGCGACTCAGACTGAAACTGATTCAGATCGGAGAGATCCGGCTGGATAACAGCTACCACCAAGTGTTAAGGCAGAATGGGCAAATGTCCCCCCTCTTGGGTAAGCTAGTCGAGAAAAAACTTTGTGACAAAGCATCGGCTTTCACATTCTTTGGCCCTGGTTTGTAGGTAATCGTAAAGTTAAATCGGGAAAAGAACAGAGACAATCAAGCTCGTCTAGGGGTTCATCTTTTCGCAGACTGAATATATTCCAAATTCTTATGGTCCATGAAGACTGTAACAGGGAACTGAGCCCCTTCTAACCAGTGTCTCCACTCCTGAAAGGCTAGTTTAACCGCCAAGAGCTCCCGATTCCCAATGTCGTAATTACGTTCAGCGAAAGTATTTTTTGAGAAAAAAGCACAGGGGTGAAGTTGTTCTGGGGAACCGCTGTATTGTGAGAGAACTGCCCCGACGCTAAGCTCTGAGGCATCGACTTCAACAACAAAAGGTTGTTGACATTCTGGGTGAACTAATACTGGAGCGGAACTAAAAACTTCTTTCAACCTTTTGAAGGCCTGGACGGACCATTCTTGCCAGATAGATGGGAAACCCCCCTTCTTGGTGAGGTCAGTGAGAGGTGCTACGAAAGTAGAGAAATTCTTAATAAACCTCCTATAAAAGTTAGCAAACCCCAGGAATCTTTGTAGCCCCTTTAAATCCCTGGGTTGCTCCCACTTCAGTACTGCTGCAGCCTTGGCCTGATCCATAGTCAGTCCCGTGTTGGAAATAATATACCCTAAAAAAGGGACCTTCGAGACTTCAAACATGCATTTCTTGAGTTTGGCGTATAAGCAATTTTCTCTGAGTTTTTGCAAGACAAGGCGAACATGTTCACGATGTTCTGCTAATGAAGAGGAAAAAATCTAAATATCGTCCAGGTACTCTACTACAAAGCGACCCAAATACTCCCTAAAAATCTAATTTACAAAGTCCTGGAAGACTTCCGGGGCGTTACACAGACCAAAGGGCATCACAAGATACTCGTAAAGCCCATCTTGGGTGTTGAAGGTGGTCTTCCATTCATCCCCCTGCCGGATTCTTATCAAGTTATAGGCCCCTCGAAGGTCCAACTTAGTAAAGACTTGGGCCCCAATGACCTGTGTAAACAACCCATCAATCAGAGGAAGGGGGTATTTGTTCTTAATGGTAATTTTATTCAGGCCCTGATAATCTATGCAGGGACGGAGCCCCCCATCTTTCTTTTCAACGAAGAAAAACCCGCCCCAGCCAGGGAAGTGGATGCCCGTATGAAACCCTTTTTTAAATTTTCAGAAATGTATTCCTGCATAGCTCTATTCCCTGCCCGGGTCAAATTATAGATTTTCCCTCTGAGTGGCATGGTCCCCGGAGGAAGTTCTATGGGGCAGTCAAAGGACCTATGAGGTGGAAGAATATCCGCCGCTTTCTCAGAAAATACGTAGAGAAAGTCGTGGTAGGGGCCTGGAATCCCCTCAGAAGACAGCTGTGTGACACGCATCGGAACTTCCAAACAGGACTGAAAACACTGTGGGCCCCATTTAATAACCTGCCTCGCTACCCAATCAATTTGAGGGTTATGTCTTTGTAACCAGGGCAACCCAAGTACTAGAGGAGTTAAAGGCATCTTTAATACTAGAAAACTGATCAACTCGGAATGTCCCACTCCCACTCACAGGCCGGTTCTTAAAATGAATAAGACCTCCGGCAATAGGTGTGTCATCAATAGCGGACACCTGAAAAATTTTAGAATGAGGTTGGGGAGGAATTTTCAGACTCTGGGCTAACTCAGAATCAAGAAAATTCCCCGCCACCCCACAATCCAGAAGAGCCTCCAAATTTCTATATTCAAGGCCCACTTTAACCTGGACTGGGACCATAAACTGAGAATAAACTTGAGTAAATACCTTGCAGCCTAGGTGGGTTCCCTTGTCCCCACCTAGGCTCTGAAGTTTTCCGGCTGCTTCTTGGGGCAGACTCTGACCAGGTGACCGGTCCCCCCACAGTAGAGACACAGTCCTTCCGACAACCGCCGACGCCTCTCAGCTTCAGAAAGCTTGGTAGCTCCCAATTGCATAGGTTCCTCGATAGGTGACGAGGCTGGAGCTCCAACTTTCCAGCTGGTATCGGGATGCGCCCCTCTTTCAAGGCGTCTCTCCCGTTCAGTCGATTCGAATAGCGAGGTGCATGGTTTCGTCCAGAGACTGGGGTACAGGATGATTCACGAAAATGTCCTTAATGGCGTCGGACAAGCCCAGTAGGAATTGACCACATAAGGCAGGGTCGTTCCATCGGGAGTCCACAGCCCACCGACGGAACTCGGAACAATACTCCTCAGCCTGCCGGTGACCTTGTCGCAGGGTACGAAGCTTAGCATCTGCTGTGGCACCTCTGTCTGGGTCATCGTATAAGATTTCCATCGTGGAGAAAAATACTTCAACCGACTGCCGTGCTGGATCCTGAGGTGACAGGCTGAATGCCCAGGACTGAGGGTCAGTTAAACGCAAAATGGTGAAAAATGACCTGTCAACAAAGGCCAGGCAGGCTAAAAAATATATATAATTTTCCTGGGAAATCTTTTCAAAAATCACAGTTGAAAATGTATAGCGCAAAATTGTGACATCTGGTCTGGCAACAGAAGGTAACAAAATCTCCAGGTAGGCTGGCACTTAAAGAGTTAAAGTGTATAATTGTGAGCAGGGCCATGGTGGAATTCAGAATTTTTCTCAGACATGATGAAAATGTAGAATAGCCTGTTTTTTGCTCTTTTCAGTTGCAGTGAACTTTGTGGTATTCCTTTTGTGCTTTTAATTCTTGTTTACCAAAGAACTCTCCCAGCATTCAGTAGAATCAAGCTAAAACATTTCCGTCAGAGATGTGTTTCTGCCGTCCAACTCTAATGTAACATTTAATTTGATTTATTCAGGTAGGCAGTTAATATATGAACTGTAAAGCGGAACTTCAGTCACCAAATAACCCCCATGCCCTGCCATCCTACCCTGGTGCTGAGGCAGGACAAAGGGGGGTTTACAAAGAAATAAAAAAAAAAAACTTCCCTTATCCAGGGGCCTGCATCGCTCCTGGGGCACTCCGGACCTGGGTTGCCGTCATCTTGAATGAAAACACATCTCCGGCTCCACCCCGCTGTGTCAACCCCCCTGGTTTTGCCAGATACTTACCTCTGGTATTAATCCCACAATGCGAATGCACAAGCCTCCAGCAGCATGCCCCAGCACTCCTCCATCCACCCCCCCCCCCCCCACGGGCATTAATATATTCTGATTGGGGTGGAAGATTTTTTAAATATATTATGTATGTCAAATATTTGTTTTAATTTAGCCTATCTTTAAATAATGGCATTTTGTTTGGTGTTGAATGATAGTTGTACGGACACAAATAGATACGCACAGCCCAACAGTATAAGCACTGGGGGTGCTGGACCCATCCGTGCCCGTCTAAGACAGTAAACACACACAATTTTGGGGCAGGCTCTGAAAATCTCCCCACAGGTCCCCAGAAGGTCCGCACTCTACCCAAGAAAATATATGTTCAGAAGTCTATGTAAAAATAGTATCTAATTTTATTAGGTTAGAAAGACTTAAAATACATAAACACAATGACAAAGAAGGGGGGGGAGGGGGTTACCCACACAAAGGCTTTAAAAATGTAGAAATATAACCTTCCTAATCTTGTAAATGAATGGTTAATTAATGTAGATGAAATTAAACACCATACTAACTGCCAGTGAAAGTAATATGCTGGTGAATATTGTTATGTCCACCAGTAATTAGTATATATACAGATAAGACACAATAAAAAGAGAAAGTGCTATTCGAATATGCTAAGAAAGAAAAAAAGGAAGAAAAGATACTGTGCAAAAAAGTAGTTATATCAAAAGACATATGTGAACACTATATGTGAATGAATACCTGCTCTAAGGCAGATCATGATACACTAACCAAAGATACATTGTAACACATTAATAATTAAGGAAGGTATTACATCACCGCTTCAAAAGGTCATATGTTGCCAGGGGTCCCCCATGTGCTCAGCCTGCCGACGCGTTGCGTGGAGGAACCACTTCACCAGGGCGGGATGGCTGTTCTGATCATTCCTTCCCGTTCCCCTCTTATACCCCAGCGCTGCGTCAGCGTGCGGCCGCGGCCGCCCCCGCCCCCACTCGCGCACCCCGCCCGGCAGGTCAAAGGCCTGCCGTAAGGGTAAACGCCAGGGGGCGGCGGGAGGCGCACGCAGCGCAGCTCTGCCAGAGTGCAAGACGGCGGGCGTGCGCCCCAGCCGGCGCCTGAGCCGCTCACACTCCCCTGCAGTAGGAGGTGCCGGAACGGCGCCGGTCGGGGCGCGCGTCCGCCGCAAGCAACAGGTGCTCCAATGATGGAAAAAATTGGAGCCCTTAGGCCGAAAATGTGGAGGTTACAAAAGAGGGGGGAGGAGCGACACAGTTATACATAGAGAGTTAAAATATTGTCACCCGTATATACAAACAAATTCACCAATACTATAACAATATAACTATATCACAAATGAGTCTAATAAACTTATAGGGATTAGAAAAGATGGAATTTGGATAGCTAATTGGAATTAAATTAAATTCTAACTTTAATTTAATTTAATTCCAATTAGCTATGCAAATTCCATCTTTTCTAATCCCTATTTAATCTTGTGAAATACATTTGGCCAAAGCCCCTGCCGATACTCCCTTCTAAGGTTGTAGAACTAGAAATGGATATTTTTGCTTATCAAATCGCCCTGGAATACTGTTTTTTTTTCGCTGTCCCTCTCTGTAAGATGCAAGAGGATCAGTCATTGCATAAGTGTGGCAATGACATCATTGCCACACATAGCAGTGGCAATGAATGGAGGAGGTGGCGCTTTACAGGGATCCCTGACATTATCAGGGATTAGAATGAAGCATGAGCAGTAAAAATAGGCAAAAGTTACTATTCATGAGGGAAGCAATTCATGGGGTGCTAGTTAAAAAAACTGGGGTTTGGTCCACACTCACACAACACAAACCTTGTTTGTGATAGGCGTCATTTGTGTTCCTGTCATTTTATGACACACAAACATTACTGTGACAGGTGTTGATCATGACAGAGTACTGTACATGTAAGCTTTGTGAGCTGACACTGCTACACCCGTCAAGATTACTCAGCCTTGTCCCTTTTTCCAAGTGTACAGCACGGCCTGTTTCATTTCAATCATTACTTTGGGGTACTCCGCCACAAGGTGGCGCAGTTGACTGCAGAAGACTTGTGGCTCCTCCCGGCCCTATAAAAAGCCAGGAATCACCAATAAACCCCCAGTGTTTCTCTGCAGTCATACTGCGAAGACCAGAAGATGGCAACCAAGCCTGCGGCCCTGCAAGCCTATTTCCACCCATTTCCGGACCCTCTTGCTTCCCAGCCTTGGCTAACAGATCAGGTGATGGTAGGGGAGCACCTGGGTCATGTGCTCGGTTAGCTTTGCTCCAGGCCGCAGACCCTGTACACTAAAGGGTAGCCGGCCATAGGCGATTGGGCCTATAGAGGGATGGGAGAAACCCTGCTGACTTGTTTTCCTGTGTTAGGGTGAGTGTTTTACTTTTGGGGGGTGGTGTTGTCCCGGGCTCCTTCTCGCCCTTACCTTCATCTCTCCCCACTCTCTGTGCTGCTGCTGTCCCCGGCGCCGTGTCCCTCTTCCTCTCCCCCTCTCCCCGGCGTGGCCGTTGGCGAGGGGGGGTGGCGGTCGGGTGATGGCGTGCGCTGTTCTGGTTGCCGCCGTGGGTGTACTACGCTCCGCCTGGGGAGGCGCTATGGGTCTGTCGGCGGTGAGTCCCTGTCATGGCGCTCTGCGCCTTCACTATTGCGAGGGCCGTTTTCGCGCCCTTCATTGGGGGCTGTGCCGCGCGAGGACGCGTATCGCGTCATCCCCCCGCGGCCCGCCCCTCGAGGTTCTGTGCTGCAACGCCATTTTAATACCTGAGCTGGCCATTGCGGAGATCGCGTCTGCCGGCTCTATCTCTCTGCTCCGCCCGCTGGCGATCCTGGATGCTTGCTGGCCCCTTCCCGTTGTCTTCATCCTGTGGGTCTGACTGTCGCTGCTGCTGCGCGCATGGTGCTCGCCTCACTTGGTCCGTGAGTTCTCTGCGGGGGATACTGTTGGGCATGTGCTGCGGGATTCTCATGGTTCTCTTGCTTATGTCTTTCAGGGGATAGCAGTTTGTGGTTTCTCCCGGTCCATTTCTCCCCCCCGTCCCTTCTCTGTTGGGCATCCCTTGGGGGCATCCCTGGTGGCTTCTCTTAGCCATTACCCTGTGTTGGCCTATTGTGCCTTGATAATCACCATATGGAGGCTTCTGGGGATAGGGAGCTTGGGGGGCCCTCGGGGCAGGCTCAGCTGTGTGTCATGTATGGGGCATCCCCTTTGAGTGGTGGTGGCGCAGTTTGTGTTCCGTGCGCTCAAAGTATTATTGCGGAACAGGTTGGAACGAGTGCATCTCTTTCCAGTCCTGTCCTCCCTACAGCATCCCCTACTCCCCCACGTCTGCATTTAGCCCCAGTGAGGGGGAAGCTAGCAGGGGGTCGCAATCAGATCTGGCGCTGTGCGTAGGCAGCATTGAGCGACAGCTGGCCCGACCGGCGGCGGGCAAGGCCTCTAACAAAAAGCGGCATCTAGACGCCGAATTGTCCCTCTTTGCCGATGAGGACGAGGGCCTTGACATGTATGGCGGCCGTGACTCCTCGGAGGAGGGGGAGTTGTTCCGTGAATCGGACTCCTCTGGGGACTGTCAGGGTGAGTACGATAGTGATCTAGGGTCCTCCTCGGATGAGGATACCTGGCCCCCGGATGATACTGATAGACTCTTGATACACTACACATCGCCCCCCCCCTAAGGCGGCGAAAAAGAAGCAGGGCGAGCTTTTCCGCCCTGGCAAACGCCTGGAGTTCCCGGAGCAGGGCCATTTCTCAAATATGGTTCTTAGGGAGTGGGAACGCCCTAATAGGTTACTCTCGGTGCCCAAGGGGCTGAATAGAAGGTATCCATTCTCGGCCGAGAAGGTCTTGCCTGTTCTCGTAAGAATATGGAAGATTATAAGGACCTTTTGCTTTGTTCTGACTTTGTTGCCTTTGTGCTGTCTGCCATGGATGATGCCGTCCAGCTTGGCGGTAGGGCCTCGGCTCTGCTGGTTGCTATGTGTCGGTCCGTTTGGCTGCGTCAGTGGGCAGCTGACACTGCCGCTAAGAAGTCTCTCACTGGGCTTCCCTTCACTGGGCTCCGGCTTTTCGGCGAGCGTCTTGATGTTCTGACCAAGAATGGTAGGCTCCCCCTGCACAGGAAGCGGGCTCGGCCCTTTTGGGGATCCTCTTCCTTTCGCTCTTCAAGGGGAGGTCGTGGATCCTCCTTTTTCAGGTAGTCGCAGAGACTCTTGGGGTCGACGCAGATCCCGCGGTCGCCCCGGTCTCTCCTGGGAAACCGAGGAGGCGCCCTCACCCGACCGGGTGGGGGGACGGCTTCGGGTTTTTGCTCACGTCTGGAGACTGCGTGTCTCAGACCGATGGATTCAGGAGGTGGTTTCCGCCGGATACAAGATAGTTTGCAGCCTGGCCGCCCCCAAGATTCCTCCGGTCCCGGATATCTCTTAACCCCGTGTCGGCTCAGGGACTGCGTTTGGCCATCCGGAGTCACTTGTCAGGTACCTCTTCAGGAACGTGGTCGGGGGTACTATTCCAACCTGTTCACGGGGCCCAAAAAGGACGGCTCCCTGAGGCCCATCCTGGACTTAAAGGGCCTCAACAAATTCGGCAGGTTCAAGCACTTTTGCATGGAGACCTTACGCTCGGCCGTAAGTTCCCTTCGGCCGGGCAATTTCATGACCACGGTGGACATCAAGGATGCCTACCTTCAGGTTCCGATCTTCCCAGGTCACCAGAGGTTCCTGAGGTTCGCTCTGGGGGATTAACACTACCAGTTTGTGGCCTTGCCGTTCGGTATCACCTCGGCTCCTCGGGTTTTCACCAAGGTACTGGCCGGTGTTATGGCTCTCCTGCGGAACCAGGGCATCCGAATCCTCCCTTACCTGGACGACATTCTGTTTGCTGCTCAGTCTCTTCATCAGGCCGAGATGGATACTCAGGTGGTGACGCCCACTCTCGAGTCCTTCGGCTGGGTGATCAACTATCCCAAGTCTTAACTATCTCTGTCTTTGGCGTGGTCCTTTCTGGGCATGACACTGGATACTTCTCAGGTCAAGGTTTTTCTCCCTCAGCAGAAGGTGGAGAGCCTTCAGTTGCAGGCGCGGGCCCTGCTGTCGTATCCTCACTCCTCCATCCGTCTGGGGATGCAGTTGGTGGGGCTAATGGTGTCCTGCTTCGAGGCGGTTCCCTTTGCTCAGTTCCACATGAGACCTCTTCAGTTACATCTCTTGTCGGCTTGGGATCTGACTCGGGAGTCCATGGATCAGGAGTTTGCTTTTTCCCCTCTGGTCAGACAGTCCCTCTCATGGTGGTTGGACTTGAGGAATCTTCTAGTGGGCAGGTCTTTTCTTCCTCCGCGATGGGAGATTGTCACCACGGATGCCAGTCTGACCGGCTGGGGGGGGGGGGGGGGGAGTTTGGCAGTCAGTGGGGTCCCCAGGAGGCCCACGCGCTCATCAACATACTAGAGCTGAGGGCGATCAGGTTGGTGCTCTCACAGTTGACTCCCCACCTTTGGGGTCGTGCCGTACAAGTCCGCTCGGACAATCAGACGGCGGTGGCCTATATCAACCATCAGGGAGGGACCCGAAGCAAGCGAGCCCTCAAGGAAGTGTCTCTGATCTTATCATGGGCGGAGAGGACCGGGGGTGGAGAACCAGGAGGCAGACTCCCTGAGCAGGGGGACATCTCGTCTGGGGGAATGGTCTCTCAGCAGCAAGGTTTTTCACGCCCTGTGTCGCCGCTGGGGTCAGCCGGATGTGGACCTGTTTGCGTCCCCTCACAATCACAAGCTTCCAAGATTCGTCTCCCTGTCAAAGGATCCTCTGGCCTTTGCCACGGACGCGCTAGCATTTCCTTGGACGGAGTTTCGGCTCCTTTATGTCTTCCCTCTATTTGCTCTGTTGGGTCGTGTGCTGCGCAAGATAGCCCAGGAGGGGGTACCGGCCATTAAGGTCTTAACCCAAAATTTTTGGGTTGTATCTGCCATCTCAATGAGGACATTGTCTTACCTTCCTATTGTCCTGCCCCTGCTAATTCCAAGGAACGGAATCTTCATTCTCTGGATGTGATCAAGGACGCTCAAGTATTATCTGGTTGCTACTGAGCCCTTTAGGAAGTCTGACTCTTTTTGTTCTTCCTTCTGGACCTAGGAAGGGTTTGCCTACAGCCAAATCCACTATCAGCAATTAGAAATGCGGTGGTGCAAGCTTATTCTGCCAAAGGGAAGGAACCTCCCTTTCGCGTTACTGCTCACTCTACTAGGGCTATTGGGGCCTCTTGGGCTTTTCAGCACCAGGCTTCTGTTGAACAAGTTTGTAAGGCCGCTACGTGGTCTTCTGTTCATACTTTTTCTAAGTTTTACAAGGTTGATTTTAGGGCCTCAGCGGATGCTGTTTTTGGCCGCAAGGTGCTTCAGGCAGTAGTGGCTTGAACTGCCTGCGTTACTCATTGGGGATCCCACCCTACTTTAAGGACACTGCTATTGAATGTCTCAGAAGTAATGATTGAAATGAAACAGGCCGTTCTGTACACTTGGAAAAATACAATTCTGTGATTACTCACCTGTAGAATTGATTTTACTGTGTACAGCAGGTGTGTACAGGCCTGTTTCATCCCTCCCTTGTTATCGTTGTTCTTGGTTGCCTCTTTATGGTGATTTGTTCAAAAGTTATTTTTTGTGAGGCTGTGTATTTTTTATCATGGTTTATCTCCCGGCTTCTTGCATAAATGTTTTTCAACACTGGGGTCTATTGGTGATTCCTGGCTTTTTATAGGGCCGGGAGGAGCCACAAGTCTTCTGCAGTCAACTGCGCTACCTTGTGGCAGAATACCCAGGAGTAATGATTGAAATGAAACAGGCCGTGCTGTACACAGTAAAATCAATTCTACAGGTGAGTAATCACAGAATTGTAGTTTTGCTGTCCCTTTTTTAGCACTTATCTTTTTCAAACTTCAAAAGTATTAGGTTTTTTTCCTCTAGCTTATCATAAAATAACATTTAATTTTCCCATGTGTTCCCATGAAGTCTGATCTAAATAGAAGTTTAATATTGGCATCATTTTTCATGTATTCTCTCCTAATGTATAACATTTGCAGCTGCTATTGGAGCTTCCTGCAGTATTTTTTGGCCTGTGCTTATTTAGAGCCTTGACCCTATAACTAGGCCAGGGAGTATTATTTGCCCACAGTCATCACCTAATGTCTCTCCCATGACACAAATACTGGGATCTCCTTTCCACCTCTGTGAAAATGTAATTGGAAATCCTAGTGCTAGCATGGGCGAGGCTCTCACTTTTCCATATAGCAGTGTCTGGCATTGTGCTGCTTACCTGGGAGTAATCGCTTGTGTAACAGAAACTCTAGCTTGTCCCAACTCGTCTCAGCTATGACCTAATCGAGAAAACAAATCCTTGGTAGATTTGGTGAGATTTCTATAAATCATTTTTTCCCAGCACTTCCAGGGTCTGTTCTGTGTATTGAATATTCTTTTTTATAAGCAAACAGAGTTCAGCGTATAATTAGCATTGTTCACGTATAGTTCCATAGGCTTTCACTTCCAGTCAATGGAGAATGTCTGTTTGCGCTTCTAAAAAGCAAGGACAAAAACTCAAGTGGTTTTGTTCTTTTAATTGAGGAGACAGAAATTGAGCAGGCCTGTTTTGTGTTTGTAGTATGTTAACTACAAGGTGGGGCCAAAAATTCAACGTTTTGTGTGCAGAAACGATAGCTACCAATTTCCGAAAAGTCAAACACAAGTAAAGAAAAAAACATTAATTTTTTTTAACGTTTGATGCTTTTTTTTTTAAGTAATAACCTCAAATCTCACATTAAACACGATTGCAAGACGTATGATACATGCTAACTCTAATCCCAGCTCTAATAATAAGGCAGAAAACTTCTTACCTGCTGCCCATCAGATGTGCTTCTCCTTTAATTCCTCCATTGCAGGGTAGAAGTTGTAACAGAGCTCTGAAGTTTGCCCTCTTTCCAATTCCAATCATCTAGGACCACACAAATGTGATATAACTCTGTCCACTCTGTCCCTAGAAGCTCTCAGAGCGAGGACGGTAAGCCATAGTGGCCCACACCTGTCTGACGACAGCAGAGCATACTCGGGACACATAAAGCTGGGTCTTTTGCAGCCCAGCCTCTGCCCTGAAAATTAAAGTGGACCAATATCAGTTTGCCTGCTAATGGGTGTTGGTCTGCATAGGTGGGGCCTTTCCCAAGGACCCGACCCACATGACTGCCGTTGGCCAATCTTGAGGCTGTATATCAGGCCGTGGATCAAGGGACAGTTAAGATTTGCAGGCACTCTGGGGGGTGATGTGTGGGGGGCTCCACCCCTCAAGCCCCCCCCCCCCCAGAGCCTGCCCTACCAACCCCTGTTAGCAGGTCTGCTTTAAGGAAGGAACTGGCTTTGCTAAGAATACATATGGTATTTATTATATTAAGTGATTTTGAGATGCCGGGGGGGGGGGGGGGGGGGCAAAGTTAGTTTGTGCCTAGACAGGGACTTTAAATATTGAAAGTAACTTAAAGTGGACCAAAACCCAGGATCTTGACTATCCTGGGTTTGGTCTTTGCCGGGCACCCCGATCGGGGATGCTCTGCTTTGTGAAACCCCCCAGGTTGCCCGATCTCACTCACCCCTCCTCTTTGCTACGGCACATGCTCAGCCTCTCGTCCGGTCAGAGTTCTTTAGATCCGCTCCTGTCCCTTCGTCCAATAGCTCGTCTACGGCGAGCGGATCAGAGTCTTCCCTTCGCATAGCTGTGGTCCTCTCTCTTAAATCGCTGTTTTTTTTCTTCTTCCCCCGACATAATGCAAACCCTGTTTTTGGTGTTCTGTATATGCTGCATGATCATGAGGCATTCTGGTAAATTGCCAAAGCTGAGAAAGAAGAGGAGACAGAATGGTGAAATCATTCATAAGATACTGTTTGTAGGAGAAGGGATGTAGGAAATATTAATCAAAAATATTGGATTTGGTCCTCTTTGAAGGAACTGTACAGGCAAAAAAATACTGACTTTCCTCTTCCTGCAACTGCTTCATACCGATGCAGTGCTCTGAGGCTCTGTAAGTTAAAGGTCAACTTCCTTCCTGGCTTTGCCTCCATGAAATGCTTTGAATGAGACTGCACTGGCTTATTCAATTCTGTTTTAGCAGAGGCATGGAGCAACATTTATATGCTTGTGGGACAACCCAACTGGCCCCAACGAAGTGCGGCCCCCTGGGCATTCTTCCAGGTCTTCCTATTGCCAACTGACATAACTGACAATGCACCATAACAGGAAGCCCAGCATGACTTCCTGTTTGCAGGTGGCCTGCAAGCCCATGAGTGGCCATCTTGTTTTTAAAATTTATCCCAGTAGTCTTTAGAAAAAGGCAAATTATATTTCCTGGTATCCTGCTCGGGTCACTTTACTGTTCATTCTTCACAATTGGGTTATCCACCACAAGTTGGCGCAGCTGACTGCAAGACGAAACTTGTGGCTCCTCCCGGCCCATATAAGGGCAGCTATTTTCCATAGTTCCCTGATTTCTCTTGCAGCCCGGACTGCGAAGATGGACTTTTTCTCTCTCATGTATATCGCAGGTGAGCGGGGCATCCAAGCCTGTCTGCCCCTGCAGCCCTATTCCCACCTGCTTCCGGGACCCATTCTGCCTCCCAGCCCCGGCTGCGGACCAGGTGAAGGTAGGGGAATGCCGAGGGTCAGGCGTTCACAGAGCTAGGCTCTGGGCCGCAGACCCTGACGCAAAGGGTAGTTGGCCATAGGCTATGGTGAGCCTATATGGGGGGGGGGGAAGAACCACCTGGGGGCGGCGGCCCGGCGGCATGTCCTCCGCCTGCCGCGGACGCCGACAGCGCACTCCGCGGTGGAAGGGAGGGGGGGAGTCCCTCCCTGCTTTCTTAGTCCAGGCGCCATTTTCCTTACTCGGACGCACGGAGGTTCGCGCGCTGCGCGCGGGGGGGTTCAGCCCGCCCCTCGAGGTGCTGCCGGCCTCTCTTTGGCGCCATTTTGCTTCTCTGTGTGGGGAGCATATCTTCTCAACGGGCCGCACTCTGCTCCTTCGTCCCGGGCTGGCTGCTGCGCTGGGTCTCCTTCAATTCGCCTGGTCCGTGAGTCCAGTCCCTTACTGTTTTATTTTATCTGTCATTATTGTGTGCCTGCTATGCATGTGCTGTGAGATGCTCATTTGTTCCCCTTTTGTGTCTTTCAGGCGGGTCCCTTATTACTTCTGTGGTTTCTCCCGGTCCATCCACCCCCCCCCCCCCCCCGGGCTTTTTAGGGACTATTGTGGGGGTTTTTCCAGGTTTGGGCCCTTAGCGCCTGTTCCCTGTGAATTCCTGTTTTTTTTCTAATCACCATATGGAGGCTTCTGGGGATAGCGAGCTTGGGGGTCCCTCGGGGCGGACTAAGCTGTGTCTCATGTGCGGTACTTGCCCTTTGAGCGGTCGCAGCGCGATTTGTGTCCCCTGCGCCCAGAGCGTCATTGCGGAACAGGATGGGACGAGCGCCACTCTCCCCAGTCCTATTTTGCCTACGGCCTTGCCGACACCCCCGCGTCTGCATTTAGCCCCCAGTGAGGGGGAAGCCAGCAGGGGGTCCCACTCGGATCTGGCGCTGCGGGTGGCAGTTGTCCCGCCCGTCCGGCGGCAAGGCCTTGGGTAAGAGGCGGCATTTGGAACCGGTTTATTCCCTCTTTGCCGATGATGATTATGAGGCCCTTGGGGGCCGTGACTCTATGGAGGAGGGCGAATTATTTAATGATTCGAACTCCTCAGGGGGTCGACCGGGTGATTTTGTCAGTGACCCCGGGTCCTCCTCAGACGAGGACATGTGGCTCCCCGATGACACGGAAAAACTATTGCCCACGGTTTTTGATACCCAGCAGATTGTTCCCCCGAAGGCGGCCAAAAAGAAACGGGGATCTTTTTCATCCTGATAGACAGCGTCTGTTTTTTCCTGAGCAAGGTCACTTCTCCAAAATGGTTTTTAAGGAGTGGGAGAGACCTAATAAATTGCCTTCAGTGCCTAAGGCTCTGGACAGACGGTATCCCTTCTCGGAGGATCTGGTCCGTCTGTGGTCACTTCCGCCGGAGGCGGATGCTCCTGTTCTGGGGCTCTCCAACACCTCGGTAATGCCGTCCCCTGTCACTACTACCTTGCGTGATAATGCTGATAGGCGTATGGATCAACTTGCTTCCCACGCTTTCAAATTTGTGGGTGCTGGTCTGCGTCCTGTCTGTGCCGCGGCCATTGTTTCTATTGCCATCAAAAAGAAGGTAAGGCGCCTTGTGGATGAGTATAAGGAACTTTTGGCTTGCACGGATTTCGTTGCCTTCGTGATCTCAGCCATGGATGATGCTGTCCGGCTTGGCAGCAGGGCTTCAGCCCTGCTGGTTGCTCTTCGTCGGTCTATCTGGCTGCGGCAGTGGGCGGCCGATGCTGCCGCCAAGAAATCCGTCACTGGGATTCCCTTCCTGTGTCATGGTGCTTACCTTAGAGTCACATATCCATCAGTGGTCTGCTAGATTGACACCTATACTGTCTGGGTAAAATGTTGTAGTTCCTTTCCTGATGCTTTGTAGCAAGGTCTTTTCAATATATGGTCACAAAATGTTATTGAACCTCTTTACACCTTTTATTTAAAACTGATCTCATTCAGATCGGTGGTGGTTATAGCGACCTCTGAGATGAAAATGACAGAATGGGGAGCACAATTATCCCCCAATCGTATTATAGCTGATTAAGGAAATGTACTATTTGGTTCTGGTCTTTCATTGACTTCAGAAGATGAGTCTACCAGAAGGTTTGGGGAAATATTTCTATTAATGTTGCCACCTACAGCTGCTGACTCTTTCAAGAATATGTAGCATGGCTGTAACTAACCCTATATGAAGAGTGGGTATGTATCTCAGGATTAAGAGTTGATTGACCTAGTAGTAGATAATATTTCTTGGCTGGTCAGCCAGTCGCAGAAGCAGCTGGGACATTGCTATTTGTGATCCACGATCATTGCCTCCCCCTGTGGCAAAGTATCAAGTCTCCAAGCGCCTCCCACAGTTAGATTGGGTTCCTTTTGCCAAGCCGGTGAATCCTTTTTTTCCCAAATCAAGTTTAGTAGAGGAGGAGGGAATTATACATTCAGACTGGAGGTTTGGGCAAACACACACTCAGATAATCTGTTCCCTGCCAGAGCCACATTAACCAGATGCTAAAGCACCCAACATGCAGCAGACATTTATATTGGGCAGAGACCAAACGTGAAGGGGTAGGAGGGTTTGTTTGGGGGGGGGGGGGTTACAGTTGTAGCCCAGGTATTTTCTACACCTTCCTTACACCTTCCGCATTATGACTGACAAAATGATTAATAGGATACTGGACTACCATGCGTAAATACGTTAATGTCCTTTACATAAATGATGATATAGTAAGCTTAAATCTGTTAGGAGTTTAAAAATATCAAAACCTTTTTTTTTCTCATTGCAGTCCTTTCCAGAACACAGACATATTATGGAGCTGACTAAAGTGCTTGGAACACTTTTAGATCTACCATCCTTCCCACCGATCACAGTAATGTGTTATTATCATCCTAATGTGCTGTGCATGAAATACCTGATGGAAGTCAACTTGCCAGGTAAAGCTATTGCCAAATTTTCATATTTGCACAGGACAAGATTAATGGTGGTGGAGGCCCCTAGACATAAAGTCTAGTGGTGGCCCTTTGTAAGTAATTACTGCCCTTGTTAGCAAGTGCCCTGGGACTGGGGGACTAGTTGGTCACTGTCCTTAAACTGGCCTTGAATGTGCATGTTCCTATTTATGCAAAGAAATGCCATAATCCTTAAAATTTCCGTGGCTACATGTACGATTGTTTACTGGCGGTCCGTAAGTTTTACATCGCTGACATTTTCCCCTGTTTAGAGACACAAAAAAAAGCTCAGCTCCATCCAGGTACCAGGGCTGGGGTCTACTCATCCCTGGTAGTAAAAAGAAAAAAAATATTCAAATGAACAAACACTCATTTCAACGGTTGTTGGTCCAGGTCCTGCCGTATGCATTCAAACAGACTTGGGTGCGGGCATCCAGAGCTGCCAGACGGTCATGTGGTTTGGGGTCATTGACCACCAGCTACCAGTTACGGGGCTCCATTTCCAGCCAAGGAAGAGGTAACAATTGCGGGCATAGGGGGAGTTGGGGGGGGGGGGGGGGTGATACTGCAGGGGGGCTCCAAAATTCCGGAGCCTGTTTGAATGCTCTGGAACCCAGACCAACACCCATTAGTGGGGAAGACGGTCACGCCAGTCTGTTTTTTTTTAGACTTAATGTTTTGTCCTTGAGGCCCTTATACCTACAAGGGCAGGAGGGACTGGCAAGTCACTTGCCAGCAAATGGGTGACTTTTCAAATCCCCCGACCGATTACCTGCATCCCCAAAGTCCAGAAGAGCACAGGGCCCGCATGGCCTATGTGGGCTGGTAGCTTTTAAAGCTGCTGGTCCCCGAGCTGGTTTTCCTAAAGAAGGGTGAGCCCACATTTTTTTCAAGTGTTCTTAACCCATTGATAGTTATTCAAAATGCAAGGTGCAGTTAGTTGTATTTTATTAGAAAAGCTCATAAAGCGCTCTTTCAGTTTGGGGGGGGGTCTCTTGGGCAGGAACGGGTGTCTACTCTACTGATACATATGTGGTATTGTTATAATCGGGACGAATGGTGCAATATGATTTTCTTGAAAAGCTTGCTTTAAAAAAATGCTACAAAATGTAAGTATTTTTTATACTGAATATTAAGTCATGTTTGGGATGCCCTGCTGTGTGAAAACACTGTACTCCCCGGTTTGGGAAGCTCCTTCAGTACTGTAAACAATGTGGAGACACCGCATCCCCAGCATCTTGTGCTGTGCGCACGCTCCCGCCCCCGGCCATTGAGATAGACTCTTGAGGTGGGGGGGGGTGTGCTAGCTGCTGGGCATGTGCCCCACTTTCACTCCTAATTACTGTAAACAAAGCAGTTTACCGAACATTAAATATGCATGCCAAACGACTGATTGGATGAGAGCCCACTCATTCAACAAAGGACCAGGGAAAGTTGAGTGGGGTTTCACACAGCAGGTCATCCCATATCAGGAAGCCCCGCGGGCAAGCAACAGAAAGCATGAAAGTCAAAATCGGCTTTAAAGCTGAAACTGCTGAAAAGAACAAAATATAATTTTCCAGGAAATTCCATAATTCCTTCAAATTCACAGTTAAACATGTATAGTGCAGAATGCTTTAAAAAAAGCCTGGCAACAAGTGGTGACAAAATCTCTAGGTAGGCTAGCAGTGAAAAAGGTAAATATCATTGTAGGTGGGATGCTATGCTTGTAAATGTACATTTTGCCCCATGTATGTCTCACATTTGAGTTCTGTTTTAGTAATTTGTCTTCCATTATTACTTTGAAATTGCACTTGCAATTTGTTGTGTGGTAAGATTAAGATGGAGAGTTGTCCACACTTGTGAAAATGTGAATATCGGTCATCTGTGATGTCAAGCTCCTAACCTTGAGACATTTTAGTGGCTTTTCTTCTTAGTGTTCTGTGATACGGAAGGTGACACCAAGGAGTTGCCTAAATTCAGATTAATGCTGAGCAATCCTATAGTCTCAGACTTGGCTGAAAATATTTCCACACTCTTGCCTTGATTCAGTAAACCTTATATAAAATATTGCATAAAAACAAGGGCCATTTCATGCATTTTTTCAGAAGAAGAAGAGAGTATGTTACAATTTATAAATTCATAAAGTGAACCAATCACCAGGATTTTCACTTGCCGTAAAAACGCCCCTTTTTCTTCTGATTCATTCCAGACCCTCCTAATCCTTACACTTGGGTTACTTCCTGCCCGAAGGGTGTGACTGCAAGACACCCTCGGCCCATAAGTTGCAGCTGCCTCTTAACTAAACCAGTTTCATTCTTGCAGTTGAGTTGACTGTGAAGGTTGCTTGAAATTCTCTCTTAAGGATTGGCAGCAAGCGGGGGAATGCACCCTGTCGGTTTCCTGCACAGACTTATTCCACAGCTTTGCTGTTCAGGGGTCCGTGAAGGTAAGGTGAAGCGCCGGGGTCTTGGGCGCTTGCAGAGTGTATACGCTCTGGGCTGCAGGCTTTCCTTGAAAAGCACGTCAGCCGCAGGTTTTTGTCTGGTGTACCTGCTGAGGAACTGTGTGTAACTTATATACTACCCACCCTTCTTCCCACATGTTTTTAGGTTTATTTTTAAAATTTTGCGCCTTCAGGTTTAAGGGGCGTGTTTTTCTGTGGTGACGTCATGTCGGGAGGCGGAGCCAGGTGCGGAAGAGCGATTGCGGCTTTCCGGCTTTCATTCGCGCTCTCTCCGGCATTAAAGGAGGAGAGAGAGCGCGCTCTCTGCCACCGAGACCTCCGCTGCATACCCCTGCATGGAAGGGGAGGTAGGTGGCATCGTACCCCCGACGTACGGCGGCAGCAGCAGGGGATTGGCCATTTGCCGGGCTCCTCCACAGACCACGCTGCGGCTTCTTGCTGCCCAAAGGCTTAGCAGCAGCTGCTCTCCAAGTTAGTTTAGTTAGTAGTGGGGACGGGGTATGGCCATGATCGGGCTCCTCCGCAGACCCCACTACTCTATCTTGCCCTAGCCCTAAGGGGATCTATGGGGGGCTCTTGAGCACTAGGCCGCTCCAAGGCGTCGCGGCTGGGCAGGTGCACCCGAGGGTGCGTTATAGGTGTGGGCCCCTAAAGAATTTAACCATTGCTCCACCTTTTTTACTCTGGGTCTAGGGTGCCATTGTGTGGAGTTTGTGATGCATGTGTGGTCGCCAGTCCTGATGTCATTGGGCTGCTGCAGGGGTGGACGTCGATTGTACTATTATTATGATTTAATATTATGTCTTTTTGTATTATAATCATTATGGCTGGTATTATGCTATTTTAAAAGAAAAAAAATAAAATTTTTAAATGTCTTACTCCTGTTTATTTTTTAGATTGGGAAGAAGGATAATGGGGTTGTAGTTCCTCCCAGTCCTCCTGGGGATTGGTATAGGCTTAGGACCTTAGGTCTTTTTTGCAAAATTAAAAACACCATGACGGAGGCATCGGGGGATAGTGAGTCGGGCATCCCACTTGAGCAAGGCAGGCTCTGCCCTTTATGTAAGCAAAATCCCCTGGGTGGTTTCAGCACGGTTTGTTCCGCTTGCGCCAGGAGAATTGGTTCAGACCATAATAGGACGGTTGCTCCTGTATCCAGTCCAGCATTAAATTTGGTTTCTTCTGAAGCTCAGCCTCCTCAGGTAGCCCCTAGAGGAGGGGAAGGCAGTGGAGCGCAGGCTGATTTGGGACATAGGTTGGATAACCTGGAAAGACAGCTCTCTTTGATCGTCCCTAAAAAGGCCGCCAATAAGAAGAGGCATTTGGCGCCTGCTTATGATGAAGAGGATTTATTTGCCTCTTTTGGTTCTGAGGAGGAGGAAGAGATTGATGAACCACTCTCAGAAGGTGAGTTACGCTCCGGTGAGGAGGACAGTAATTCTATCTTATTTTCTTCTGATGAAGATCCCTTACTCTCAGACGAAACAGAAAGTTTACTTTCTTCTGTTTTCAAAACTTTAAACATTACCCCTCCTAAGGTGGCAAAGAGAGGGAAGGGTGACCTGTTTAGGCCTGTGAGACAGAGGCAGGTGTTTCCGGAGCAATCGCATTTCTCCAGGATGGTGTTAAAGTAATGGGAAAATCCTAACAAGTTGCCTGCTGTCCCTAGGATCCTAGATTCAAGGTATCCTTTTCCTTCTGATCTGATAAAGTTATGGTCGTTTCCACCTGAGGTGGACTCTCCTGTGTCAGGCCTGTCCAACACTACTATCATGCCGTCTACTACTAACGCTTCTTTAAGAGATCCTACAGAGAGACGAATGGATCAGCTGGCTAGCCATGCTTTTGCCATGGTAGGTTCACTGTTACGCCCTGTTTGTGCCACGGCTATCGTTTCTTTGGCTTCAATGAAGAAGCTAAAGCAGCTTATGGCCAGGGCTAAGTCTCGCAGACATGTTCAAGAGTCCAAGGAATTTAGAGCTTGCTTGGATTTTAACACCTTTGCTATCACTGCTATGGATGATGTGGTCAGGCTAGGTGCCAGAACCTCTGCTCTTCTTATTGCCTTGCGCCGCTCTTTATGGCTAAAACAATGGTCGGCTGATGCTGCCGCTAAAAAATCTCTTATAGATTTGCCCTTTTTGGGGAGCAGACTCTTTGGGGAGCAGCTTGACCTTATGGTCAAGGATGGCAAGCTTCCTCAGAGAAAAAGGTCGGCTCGTCCTTGTTCAGAGGCCTGCATTATATCGGCCATTTCGGAGCGGTAGAGGCTCCTTCATATCAAGTTCCCGCAGGGATTTTTGGGGCAGATGCAGGGTCCGTAATAGGTGCCGTTAGCGTTTGGAGAAGCAGGCCTAAGCCTCCAGCCAAGTCCACCCAGGCATGAAGGGGCGCCCTCACCCTTTTTGGGTCATGATCTATCTTTTGATGCCTTTTTGATGTGGTTTGGTGTTTAGTCCATTTATTATTTCATTGGCTTTGAAAGAGATCAAGCGGAGTTCGGTGTGAGGTAACATTGTCTCCTATAATGAGGCCTCCTGGCCTGCCTCTGGTTATATGATTTACTACTTTTTAAGTACTGGTTTAGTTAAGAGGCAGCTGCTACTTATGGGCCGGGAGGGGCCACACCTTTTTGTCTTGCAGTCACACCCTTCGGGCAGGAAGTAACCCAAGTGTAAAGATTAGGAGGGTCTGGAATGGATCCCCAGGAAAAACAATTCTACAGGTGAGTATCACAGAATTGTGTTTTCTAGCAGTGCTACGGCGCATGTTTGGGTACTCGTCTGAGAGCTGTATCCCATGCATATTAAAGTGGTGTTGGTCTATCTCTTTATGGGGCATCCCAAATTGGAATGTCCTGCTGTGTGAACTCCCCCATGTGTGATGGGAACGGGAAAAAGGGATGCCCCACCAGAGAGGAACACCACCCAAGAAACTGACTGTTGTTCTTTAAGGGGACGAGTCGGGACAAGTCTTATTTTTAGACAATGGCACACATGAGATAGACATGCAGTCTGCTTTGACCTTTTTACTGTGGTTACACTCTGCAATAGTGAGTTGACATTTGGCTGGGACCTCTGATTCAGAGCATTTCATCCTTGTGACTGGCAGAAAAAATATAGATGACCTATTGTTGGCCTATACTGCACTACCTAGGTTTGAGTGTAGAGTTGAGTGGGGGTATCTCTGTATGACCACAGGAGCTGTGATAAGCTGGTCTTTGCATCAGCACTGGCTACAATGGAGTTGTATAAGGCTATTGCACACCTCCCCTTTTGGGAAGGACCTGTGTATATTATTTTAAGAATGTGCAATAGGAAGAGCCTCCTCACTCCATGTGCATCAGGCTATGCAGGGCCTTCTGATGCTCTTTCTCTCCCTCTATCAATTGTTTGGGGTTTATTGGTAGTTTATTAGTGGTTTATTGGTGGTTCTTGGCAGATATAATCTTTAGTGGGTATATAAATGTGAGTGTTCCTTGGGTCCTTGGGATAATCTAAGCTTCTCCAGTTGTGTTAAGAACTTGACACATCAATGGAATTGTTAAGATGTCACCTTGATGCCTTGTTATTAAAGTGGTCCCACACCCAGTTTTTATATAATAAATGTGGGGCTGCATTGTGACAGGCTCAGGGGGGCCCCCTGCACATAGACCCCTGCAATCCATATCTGAACCTTGATTAGCCTTCAAAATCTGGCCCTGGATTGGTCGTTGCGTGTTCCGGACTTGACCGGCTGCAGGGAAAGGGAATGGACCCTGGACTACTTGACCACCACCAGTCAATTGTGGGACTGTATTTCACTGGCTGATGGAGGTTCAGGTAAGGTTTGTGGGGGGTTACAGTCACTTTTGACTCTTGCAGGACTTCTTGCCGTCTTCACTAGTTCCAACACCCATGTTTCTTCAATCCTTTTTTTGTCTCCCTGTAGGGTCCCTCCAAACTAAGCTCACCCCCAGGTGCCTTATGTTTGTAGGAGTGGCCTAAAATGTAATGAAGAGAACTGGCCCCCCTGCAGGACTTTCACCACTGCCCAGCCAGGTTAAGCGGTCACTGCAACGATGGCTCCACTGTTGTAATGACTTAAAGGAACATCAATATCTTTTATCTGTATGAGGGGTGGGAGAGGAAAAAAAACATTATTCTAAGCAGACAGCACGTCCTGCTACATGTGGGTATACCTCCGCCTTCAGCGCCGTGCACTGCAGAATCATGAAGAAAACAAACTCCTCCCGGCCCTACATATACCAAGGGACCTCCCACAAATCCCCAGATTTCTCTGCAGTGCTGAACTGCGAAAACATGAAGTATCACGCTCTCGCAGGCGAGCGGGGCTTTACAGCCCGAGGCCCTGCGGGACTATTTCCACCCGTCCTCTCTGTGAAGAATATGCCTCCCAGCCTGGGCTGCGTTGGTCGGGTGAAGGTAGGCAGCACCTCGTGTGCTTAACGGAGCCATGCTCCACCGCAATCCCCATCCATGGGGTAGGCGGTTTAGGCTGATGGTTCGCTGGGTGCCATTTTGCTGATCTTCGCGCGCGCGCGCGCGCGCGCGCGTGGTGGCGGTTTCCCTCCTCCCTTGGTCTGTAAGTGCCCTTGCGGGTGACTCCTTTATATGTTTTCCAGCTGCACATGGCTCTGACACCCATTCTTCTCCTTATGTCTTTCAGACGCTAAGATTCCGGTGGCATCCCCCGGCCTGATATATATCCTAAACGGGTTCACTTTTTTATTCCCCCACATTCCTAGCGGGTCTTGGGACATCCAGGGTCGCTTATAGCATAAATCCCTGCTGGCATATTGCTTTGATAATCACCATACGGAGGCATCTCAGAATTATGTGTCCGGGGTCCCGCGGGGACAAGACTGGCTGTGTACAGCGTGGGGACCACCCCACGCTGACGCTGACAGAGCACGGGTCTGCGGACCGTGTGCTGAACAAGCACTGGCCCTGCAATCAGGTTTACCAGTGGCTGCACCTTGCTTCAATACACCTGTCTCCCCTTGTTTAAATCTCACTCCTGATGAGTCGCACTTGAGCGGGGATCACCAGCAGGTGGTGCCGCGCAGGCTACCTACGGCTGAGCAGGTGATGCCTGGTTGGCGGAGCGCTTGGGCGCTGGAAAGAAGTGGTCCCTGACGCTTCCTGGTTCTATGTTTCCCAATGAAACTGAAGAGTCTGCTGCTATGCAGGTCCTTGATCCTTCTGATGAAGGTGGACTGTTCTCAGGTTCCGGTTCCTCAGACGAGATACCTTGGACCCGTGATAATTCTGGCCCTGGTTCCTGGGGCCGGTGTGACACTGATAAATTACTTGTAAAGATCTTTGGAGTACTGTCCATCTCTCCCCCGGGAGAGTCTCCCAAGCCCAAGAGGGAGAGTTTCCACACGGCGACGCCGCGCTTGGAATTTCTGGAGCAGGATCATTCCAGGCTCTTATATCTAGGGAATGGCAATCACCTTGTGAACTTACAGGAGTTCCGGGGGTCTGGGATTGGAAGTACCCTTTTCCCCCTGTTGTGGTTGGCTGCTAGTCGGTCCCTCCCGAGGTGGATGCACCTATTATTGGGGTTGCTAACCCTCCCTTCATGACAGCCTCTACTTATCGTACCCTTCGGGATGCTGAGGACCGGCGCATTGACAGTCTGGCTTCCCACGCCTTTTCGTGTGCAGGGACGGCTCTGCGCCCGGTCTGTGCCGCGGCCGTCACTGCGGTGACCGCCAGGACCCTTCTTAGGAAGATACTTGACCACCAACCGGATGATCTCCCTTGGGAGATCTTTAAGGCTCTGTCTGATTGTGATGTTTTTGTGAGTTTATTCTCTCAGCGATGGATGACACTGTTAAAATGTGCACTAGAACCTCGGTTCTTGTGGTGGCTATTCGCCGCCTGCTTGGCTGCGACAGTAGGGGGCTGACAATGATACTAAAAAGGCTCTTACTGGCCTTCCCTTTAGAGACGACGCTTATTGGGGCCCGGTTGGACCTTTTGGAAAAAAGGAGTAAGGCACCCTCGAGCAGAAGGCCGTCTCGGCCTCCCAGGGGCAGGGACACCCCTCCCCTTCCCTACGTTAGTGCCAAGCGTGAACCAGAAGTGTGCTTCCAACTTTTTGGAGTGGAGACCCGCCTCGGGGGGGGGGGGGGGCAGGCAACGCCCTGGGTCCTCTGGCTGTGCGAAGTCCAAATCTGCCGAAACCGCACAAACATGAAGGGACGCCCTCGCCTTGTTGGGCGAGTGGACTGCCGCAGCACTGGGCTCCTATCGCAGGGCGCCATGCTTCTTTCAGGTTGTTACAGGAGGTAGTCCCCCCGGATGCAGAATGGACTCTGCGGGGCGGTCCTTTTTCTAAGGTTATCAGGGTTCTTCTAGTCCCTGTTTTCCCTTCGGGAGTTGAGGCAAGCCGAGTTTGGCGTGTAGGGTCTGGGCTCTCTTACAGGTTGGCCCTTGACCTGTGATTGCATCCACATTACCCTTCCCCTCCGGGATGAAGCAGTCTGACCCAGGTTGGCATTCTGGGGCCTAGCATTTATACCTTCACAGGCAGTTTCTACATGGTATCTACCTGTTGGGCCGCAGGCGCTCTTGTCCAGTAGATCTCTTGATGCATGTGAGGATTTATAATCCCTTTTTAGTCCCCTGTGCCTTCAGGACACCTAGGCCACTTCCAGCCAGTGTTGAAGGTCCAACTCTGCGCATTGGGGTATTGTTTTTGGTTCCTCTCCTGCTCCCAGATGACTCGCCAAGGCGAGTATGGGAGTGGCGTCTTGGACGTGCCCGTGTGGCGTCCGCGCTAGGTTCTACTTTATTGTCCTTCTTTGCTTCCTGTTTTTGCATCAGGCCGTGTTGGCTATTGACTTGTGGCTCCTTTGGGAGTCCTGTGGATTGGTGCTCAAGCACATCACTTACTTAGTGTTCCCCGGTTCGGTATCCCCCCTACGGGGTGGCATTTAGATTGGTTCATGTTAGAACCTTCCTTCTGCTAAATGTGGACTTATTACGGAAAGGGCCTTGCCCTCTTTGATGTCACACTACCTTTACCTTGCAGCTGGTGGGCCTGTTGGTGGCGGCCCAGATGCTGTCCCTTATTCTCAGGAGCCCTTGGGCCCTGCGACACCTTAGGTTACTTATCCTGGACAGGGTTCCAGCACCCCTGGAACTAGGTCAGTACGCTCCCCCTTGTTATGGGGGTTCCTTTTGAGGTTGTAAATTCAAGGAAGATGTCTGGGACCATTCCTTCCTTCTCTCTTCTCCCTGTAGATGGTCATCATGGGTACCAAGTCTTGCAGGTGGACTGGGGGGTCTTATTTCTTCTGTAATCCCCCGTGGTTCCTAAAGGGGTCCCCTTAGGGGATCCATCTTCATACGGTTTTTTGGTTGACACATTGAGCCTTGGTGGGCTCTAATTTGCTGGACTACTCCTCTTCAGGACTTGTCCTTTTTGGGGACTCTCGGTCAGTCTGAGGACAGTGGCTTGTCCCTTTTTATCTGTGAAGGGCTCCGAACAGGTTGACCCTTCAAGAAGGTTCCGGCTCGGTTCTAAGTGGGGGTTTACATCCCTTGCACTTCATTGGTATGAGCTTGGCTGGCTGCCCTAACGTGGCTGGAGGGTCTATTCTAGTATCTCACTGAGTCCCTACTGGTGTGGCCCTGTGGGGCCCCTTTGCTATTACAGGGACTCTGTCCTGGGTTATTGTCCCAGGACTCTCTGGCCTTGGTAATGAGGGCCTAGTATTGCTTCTGTCAGGACATTATATTCTATATGTCTTAACTTCTTTCACCCTGCCAGGCGGGGTTCTGCATAAGATTGCAGTAGAAAGGGAGAACCGTTATGCTGGGGGCCCTGGGTGGCCCAGCGGGGCGTGGTTCGCAGATTTTCTGCTGAAGACAGTCGTACTGTATGCCCTCTCAAGAGGGCTGTTCTGCCTATTCAGGCTCCCTACTACGTCGCCCTTACCTACAGGCCTTTTAGGCGATTGGTCGGTTGGCTTTTCACCCTATTGGAGATGGGTATCCCTGGGTGTCTTTTCTCTATTGGAGGGCTAGGCCTAGCTCCCTCCTCTTCTTCTCCCTTTTCTGCCGGCTATGTTGGAGTATGCTGTTCTAGTCTGCTTTGCTTGGACTAGCTCTCTTTCCTGCGGGATGTTCCCTATCCCTGGGTCCTAGAATTATTATAGCACGGTTGAAGTTGGCTCTCCAACTCAGTGCTCTGAAGATTTCAGGGCTCGCCCTGTTCACCTACTGCAGAAGTCTAGTTCAATCTTCCGTGTTGCACATTCCTCAGGGGTTGCTCAGGTGCATTCCCCAGGGAATTCTGTGCTCCCTTTTTGGGGGGTTACTTATCCGGATGCCCTGCTAAGGGTTCCCTGGGGTTATATTCAGGTTCTTGTCTGAACTGTTCCTTCCCTCATATCGCTCTTCTGGGACGGTTGCTTCAGTCAAAAATGTGCCATAAAGGATGGCTCTGTTAGTGGTCCTAGTCATTATATATATATGTTATATATCTGTACACCATGAGGTGAGGGTGTTCCGCCTTACGCCGAATTGGGTCCAGGCGGTGTTCTTATTCTCCTTTAGTCCAGACCCTACGGTCTCTGGGCTATTGTCTGGCTTACTCTGAGCGAAAGGGATCTGTATCCCTCATCAGGTGTTGGGAGATTCCTGGTCTTTCTCTTGTCCCTGGTAGGGATTATGCCCCTTGGGGCTTATAGGTATCTCCATCCTTATGTACCGGATCTGATTGCTAACACGGGTGTAGGTGCCCTTTGGCTTGGTCCTGCTCGGTTGCTTTTGTTCCTCTGAGCCTAAAGTAAACGTCTCGGCTCTTGCTGAGCCTTGTTAGCGTTGTTTTTCAGTATTCCTGCTGGTCTCGCCTGAGACCTGGGTTCATATTCCCAGATGGGGAGAGCTCTAAGGTTGCCATGGCTGCCCTTTTTCTCCAGTAGCATGGTTAGGCTGTTACTCTGGCCTACTCGTTAGGGGAAGATTCTTCTTCTCTCTTGCTTTTTGCTTTCTTACTACTTGTGCTTGGCTTGGGCCTTTCAGCACTAGGTTCTGTTGAGCAAGCTGGATAGTCCGCTGCTTGTGTTCAGTTCTGCCTTTACAAGAATTCAAAGGCTGTGGTTAGAGCATTGCTCTCGTTGCTCTTGGTAGCATGGTTAAGGTGACAGCACTTTTATGGTTGTCTGTGCCTTTTTTCACGGGGATCCCACCCTACTTATGGACACTGCTATTGGATGTCCCACATGTAAGGACTATGTCTGGAGCAGGACGTGCTGTCTGCTTAGAATAATACAACTCTGTGAAGTACTCACCTGTAGAGTTGGTATTATATGCAGACAGCACGTCCTGCTCCACCCCACCCTGATTCTCCTTGTTCTGGATCCCCTGTGTGGTGATTATTATCTTGGACATTATTGCCAGTCTCTGGGTGGTTGTTTTCCTCCTGGCTTCTTCTCTCACTGCTTGTCAATGCTGGGGATTTGTGGGAGGTCCCTCAGTATATATAGGGCCGGGAGGAGCTTGTTTTCTTCATGATTCTGCAGTGCACGGCGCTGAAGGCGGAGGTATACCCACATGTAAGGACTATCCCCTCGATTCAAAATGCAAAAGTTAATTGATATCGGATCTGGAATCGGAAGTTTGGGTGGGTGTTAGTCATTTTTTCCTGTTTTTTTGGCCATTTCCGACTCGCACGAGCCTTCGTCCGATTTCGTATATGCTCTTACGATCATCGGAAGTTCGTTCCTAAATTGTAGGATCAAAACCTAAATTGTAGGATCAAAACCTAAAACTTAGGATAATCGGATGTGTTTCCGTGTGATTCAGAGAGCTGTTTTCCAACCTCTAAATCCGTTTTAAAAGAAAGCCACTTCCGACACCTTTTAGCACTCGGATTGCTGTTCTTGATCAGGTTTTTTGGCTATGTGGAGGAGTCTGCGCGTCTTGAGCTCCAATGAACTGCATATATCAGCATGGCCGAGGCCATAAATTGTGTGGCAATGCATACCTGATTCAATACATTTCATGTATGCCTTATAAAAGCATTTTAATGTGGACCTTAATTAGTCCTTTGCATGTAAACCTTTATTTTGCAACTCATCCATATATTTGCGTTATTTAAATAAACTTATGTCCTTTGTTATTTATTTTTGAATTGATGTACTAGAATCATATTTTTAATTTGAATTTATTGGTGTAGTTGTTTACCTTTGCTTTGTTTAATTATTTTAGCTCATCTTTGGTCAGATGCATCACACTTACTGAGGAGAGCGGGATAAAGTGCAGGATGTGGGTTACTGCTGTATTTTGCACAGACACAGCAGAGCTGGGGGCACGGAAAGGTCAGAAATCAAAGAATGCAGAGCAACACAGTCACAAGGCCCTTTCTGTTTGCAGGCTGCCCGATATTACCTGACCCGCCATCTTGGCTGTTTCTAGGCTCATAACATGCCGAAGTTGCTGGGTGTTTTTTAATTTTTGAGAGCAATCTGTATGTAGAGGGTGTGGGTAACCACACAAAAAATTAAAAGTTGTACCATTTGAAGCCAAAATTTTAAGATTAAATCCACAAGTAAAAAATGCAAGTTAACTAAAAATTAAACAAAATAAGATTTACTTATGCAAATGCATTCATTAATGGTTGGTTACTACAAAATGAATGAAATAAAGAAAAAAAAAAAACAAATATTTAGAATGCACTTTAATGAGGTAAGTTTGTAGTGCGCAGCCGCAAGATCAGAAGGATTTACGTCCAGACAAAAAAGGAAAAAGGGCAAAACCAATGTTGCAACCTGAGAAATGAAACGGAAAATTCAGGAAGGAAACTGACATAGGTCTGATTCGCTAACTGCCATACGAACGGACGGACATTTTAGGATAGAAACGGATTAGCTTATAGAATCACTCGCAAGTTCATGCGAGTGCACGAGCGATCGGAAATAATAGGATGATCGGCACCAAAATCAAAGCCGTTACATGTTTCTTTGAATCGACCCATATGTCTGGAGCAGGACGTGCTGTCTGCATATAATACCAACTCTACAGGTGAGTACTTCACAGAGTTGTATTATTTTTAATTTTTTTTTAAATTTTTATTGTGTGTCGTCTTTGTTTCAGAAAACTGACATATTGAGAAGTTTTTTCTGTAAACCTGTTCTACAGGCACAGATAGAGGAATGGGGAAGCTGCATTTTCTCTGAGGCTGTGTTTCACCCTTAGTGTCCTTTAAAGTGGACTGTCACCCAGGGGTGATCGGCCCGGGAATCTTATAGATCACCTCCCTCACCGCGGGACATCCGAGATCGGGATGTCCCGCGGTGAGGGACCCCCCTCCCCCCCAAAACCCCCAAAAAACGTACCTCATCGGCGGCCCGTGCCGGCCGTTTGTGAATGGGGCGCGCGGGAGGCGGCGGCGGAAGCGCTGTGATGTCCGCCGCTGTCACCCGCTTGTCCGTCGGCGGTGATTGGTCAGCGCGGCCACGTGGGAGCGTGGTGAGGTGAGTTTTGGGGGGTTTCAAACAGCGGGGCACCCTTAATCGGGGTGCCCCCCTGAAGTGGACCAAAACCCAGGATAGTCCAAATCCTGGGTGTTGGTCCACTTTAAGCAAACTATGTTGTTTATTTGAACAAAAGCACATGTTAAGTGTTGGTCACCATAGCGTTTCTGTTCTGGTGGATGAACTGGATTTGCAAATATGTTCTTTAGTCCAAAAACATAAAATTCTAAACTCCCAATAAGAAGAAAAATATCTGATGATAATTAGTAACAATTGCTCTGGCTTTCAACCTGCATTTTCATGGTACCCTTCTCTGTTTATGTTGGTGAATGCCAAGCTTGCCCTTCGGTGTGAACAATTAGAGAATTAATATATACCTTGTTTTTATCTGCAATTTTCCTCCACTCAGCTCCACTAATACTACTATTGTAAGGTATAGATCATTTAGTGTACTGGGTTGGGTCACTTTACAGTCCATCATGGCCAGCTGACCACCCTGGCTATTTTCTTGTGACCAGTTGTTTACCTGGCCATTTCTTTTCAATTATTCCAAGACAATCTACCCTGCCTTTGTTTCCCAGAAGTCTAGGGTCTGACATAACCAAAATGACATCATGGATGAGCCATGTGCTCTGCCACTAAGTAAAAGGGTATTTGCTGACACTTCCAATTATCTTCAGGGTACAGTTGTAACAAAACTTAAACAGATTGCAACATTTTTAGTATTGCAAACAAATATTTTGTGTTAAATAATATCTGTGTTCTTATTTGCCCCCACTACAGGCCCCCTTTTTTTCCTTGATCCCTCAGGTAAAGTAACTCTCATATGAGTCATTTGGCCACGAATAACCGGGCTATCAACCTTTAGTCCTCTAAGGACTCATGAGTTACATGGCATAGTCATCATCGGGATGATTTTTTGTTCTTTTTCCCCCTGTCCACCCCTTCTCCCTCCCTCCTCCCCCCCACTTTGTCCCTCTTTTTTAACTGGCCCCTTTACCTAGGACTGTGCTCTGACAGTTCTAGTCCTCCTAGCATTGCTTTGTAAGGGAATTTCCATCCTGCAGGTGCCTCAGGCAAATTACCTATTCCCTGCAGCAGCAATGTAGGATTGTGGTATTTCTTGTTTTAAGTTGAGCGCTGTTTTGTGTGTCAGTGCAAGCAAGCATTGCTTGCCCATATAGACTGCTAGTGATGGCAAAGCCAGAGTTACTTGTTTAACTGGAAATGTGGGAACTAGCTCACTGTATTGAGAAGATAAATGCAAGCTTGCATGCTCTTGTGTTTACAACACACACAGGTCAGCTTGTGTCATTCTGCTGTCTGACAAACAGGTTGTTCGGCTTGTGCAAATTACCACCTTGTAGTGGATTGTGTTCCATAGCTACAGACACGGGCATTAAGTGGTGGAAACACAAGTGAACAAGCTTATCTCTAGCTATTGTGTTAAGATTAGTAAATGAATATTTTAGCAATTTGCTTGTGGTAATAATGGCAGATGTCATTCCGTGTTAAGAGATAGTTGGGAGCCACACTCAACAGAGTTTAATGCCCATTTACCATATTCTCCTTGACAGGGAAAATACCATTTTTGTACTTTCCTGTGAAATTGTTTTTTTCCTTCATGTCCATCCAGGGACACAGGGTTGTTGCGACCACGCACATGTCTGTTGCCTTTTGACAAAGTTGACTCAGCGTTGGCCGCTGATGTTCTCCAGCTTTGACCTTCAAACCCAACTCTAGACCTTTAAACGGTAGGACACACAGCTTTAGTTCTAGTCCCTGACTACCGGCTACAAGCATTACCCAATAGTAAGTATTCCCGGTAAAGGGGAAGGGGAAAGAATTGCAGATCAATACAAAGATCTGTCCCATGATTTATTTATACCCCGGACTGCAACTATAACACAGGGCATCTGCTAAGGTTAGAGCAAAGATGCTTCTTCCTCTGATATAGACAGAGATTTTTTACTGTAAGAGCAGTGAGACTATAAAACTCTCTGCCAGAGGTGGTAGTCGTTAGGAATACATTAAATGAAATTGGTGGCTTGCATGTATCATCTGCTATTTTTTATATACAGGCTGAACTATGTAGACTAAAGTATTTCTCCAGCCTATGAAGGTACCTTCACATAGCTAACATCGGCCTATATGAGTTTTGGCACAAAGGACCTGGTCAGAGCCAGGTGCAAATTTTCACTCCTTTCTTAGGAGAGAAAATTGCCATTCACTTTCATTGTCTACTTTTGGGCCGATTCAGAGGCAGGTGAAAATTTACACCCATTAGTAAATGCAGGTCAATAATAGTTACCTCTCTTAACAAAGAAGTGAGAAATATTACCTGGCTTTGAATCAACCCCAACGTCTTATGTAGGCGGAAGTTTTCAGCCTAGTTGGCAGATAAACAAATTCCTTTGTTGGTGCAGCCTAGTAGAGGAAATGTTTGCCTCCGCTTTCTTCATAATTATTTTGAGATGGTTCACAAATGGATCACCTGAGTCAAAGCCAAAACACTCTATAAACCACATACCCCTTGGTTGGAGTACTGGAACCCTCTTTCAGAGGCTTGTGAACAAGGTTTTTGGAGATGCCAGGACATTTGAAAAGCGGCAAGAGTGGGTCATTTACTTGGCTGCACCCACTGTTAAATTATGTACTGTGGTTTCATTGATTGCCAATTACGTTTCTCCCTATTTACTTTTCAGTAAATTATTTATCATGGTCCTGATGCCAAAGTACATAACATTTTAATTTAAAATTCTATTGATACTGAATAATTGCATTTACATTACATGGACTTGCCCTCTAGCATTACTGTTCTGTGTTTTTTAGATGAGCTACTTAACTGGACCAGTCGGGTAGCCAGGAAGACAGGACTAGATGATGTTGCTGTCCTGACATATGATCCTGTACGGAAAAGAGCCAGACTTATCCCATATGACATTCAAGCGGCCGCCATTATAATCATTGTGCTGAAACTCATATTTGCCCTTAACGACCAATGGGAATGGTAAGGTGCATCAGGTCTCATATTACAAACTTATGCTAGGATGTGTGTTTATCTCAATATTATTACTTGCATTAGATTGACTGGTAATTACAAAATGTGTTTAGAATATTATTTCCAACACTTCTTTAGTAAGCAGACCTAATCCCCAAATGGGTCTCAGGGCCGTTTTATCCTCACTCCTGTGCATCCCAATTTGGGATTGCCCTATGCCAGGGGTACTCAACCACTTCATGTAAAGGTCCTTTTAAAGATTCCCCAGCAAATCTAAAAAAGGCTACTTCTGCCTTGCAATGCCTCTTCCCGTCTGTGCAGTGCTTCATATTGCAATGCTAGGTGGCAGGGAGACTTAGTACTAAATCGCCAATCTAGGAGGCAGCTCGGAGCACGGCAACACAGAAACAGAAACAACAGCAGGGCTGTTAGGGCAGGGGTCCATTAATCTGGCAACGAGGTCCGCCAGTTGAGTATCTCTGCCCTATGCCATACATTTGACATTAGCAATTACTACTTCACATCCTTTAGGCTAGAGTAACTGCGTTTGCATGTTCACCTCTCTGCAGGGGAATAGGGTTCGCCCTACTTGCCCACATGCAGTCATGTAGGACTAGAGGGCGCTTAGGCTGAAAGCATTTATGCACAATTCTGTGCATTTAGAAGAGGCGCATGGCAGGTGTGCATCCCAAATCATGACACCTGGGATAGATGATCAGCAGCCCTGAGAGCTTCTGCATTTGTTTTAATTTTAGAACATTAAGCAGAACTTCTAAAGTAAAGGGTATATACTGATGACTGCTGTGCTGCAGTTAAAAAATATTACATTTAAAAAAAAAAATAAGCATACATTTTGTTTTCTAGGCAGATGTCCAAGGTTGCCCGTGAAATAAATAAGAATTCAGGTAAGTTTTATGTAAAATATATTACTTTAAGTGTTGGCGTCTGTTCACCTAGACCATGTCAGACTCCAGATGTCCTGGACCATGGCTGCATGTTATTTTTCCTTTCTCCCCACAGTAGTGGCAGAGTTCAGCTGGCTTGCAGTATACCATACAGTATTTACTGGTAAACCGTTTTTGTTGCTACAATTATCAAAATAAAAATGAAAATACATGGCCATGGTTAGGTTAGGCTTATGATTCTATTAGTGCACTAGACCATTGGTTCTCAACCTTTTTTACACCGAGTATTGCAAGATGTTCCAACTGACTATTATCAAAATAAGTAGGTTAGTAGGCCTTGTAGCACTTTTAAAGCAAGAAGGAATGATGTTTGACTCTAATACTTGACACATCAGATTCCCGCTTGGTGCACCCCTTAACCCCTTCAACCTGCAGCGAATACCCCCTGGGCTGCACTCACCGCAGGTTTAGAAACTGCACATGACCTCCTAGAGAAAAACGGAATTAATTGCAAATAAAGAGCATTGTGCATGTCTCTTCGTAATGAAGAAATACTCTTATTCAATACTTGAGAATTGTAAGTAATAATATTTTTACTATTATTTACTACTATTATTGTTAAATTTGACATGTATATTCTTAGTATACAGTACGTCCTGCTCCAGATATAGTACTTACACTTGGGTTATCCTCCGCCAGATGGCGCTGCACTGCAGAGACATGCAAAACAGGCTCCTCCCGGCCCCTCAAATACCCGGGGACCTCCCACAAATACCCAGATTTCTCTGCAGTGCTTACTGCCAAGACATGAAGTATCACTCTCTCGCAGGTGAGCGGGGCTTTTAAGCCTGCGGCCCTGTTGGACTATTCCCACCCGTCCTTTCGTGTGATGTGCCTCCCAGCCTGGGCTGCGCTGGTCGGGTGAAGGTAGGCAGCACCATGTGTGCTTATGGAGCGCTGCTCCACCGCAGTCCCCCACCAAAGGGTAGGCAGTTTAGGCTGATGGTGAGCCTTATGGGATGCCCCTCCCGCATTATTACCACATGCCCCGTTGTAGCGGTGGGTCCTGTACAAAGGGGCGCCATCCTCCCTCATTCTCCCCGTAGCCTTCGGGGGGGAAAGAAGGGGGGGGTGTGGGTCAGTGCGTATAGTGATTACGTGTATGACTAGATATGTGGTGTCAGCCGCCGGGCTGATTTGTCTGTTTTACTATTACATGGCCGCCGCCGCGTGCGTCTTTTCCCTGATTTGGATGTCCGCGCCGAACGGCGGCGTTGTCTCGGATGCTGCGACGTTATCATTGGCTGCTGCCTATGGTTTTCGCGCTCTTCGGGGGGGGGCGGGGTCTGTCATGGCGCGCTCCGCGTCACGGCCCGCTCTGGCCCGCCCTTCGAGGTTCATTTGGCGCAATTTGGTAGTACAGTCGCGCGCTCGCGCACGTGTAACAGTCCCCCCTTCCGCGGTCTTTAAGTGCCCTCCCGGGCGACCTTTATGCTCATTGCTTATGGTGCATTGTTCTGACGCCCCTTCTTCTCATTGTGTCTTTCAGACGAGTGAATCCAGTGGCTTCTCCCGGCCCGGTGTAATTCTCAGTTGCGCCTAGTATAATTACTCCCACTTCCCTGCGGGTCATTGGGGCATCCAGGGTAGCTTACTGCGTCAATCCCTGCTGTCCTATTGTGCCTATTTAATCACCATATGGAGGCATCCCAGGATAATGTGACCGGGGTTCCTTCGGGACAAGCCCGGCTGTGTGTAGCTTGTGGGGTCTCACCTATCAGCGGTGACAATACACGGATCTGTGTTCCTTGCGCATAGCAGGCGCTAATGTTGCAACCCGCCCCTCCGGTGGCTGGGCCCGCACCTCTTATCACTTCACCTACTCCCCCAAGCTTGAGTCTCACCCCCAATACTAGCGGGGATTCTCATCCTGATGTGTCTGCTAGACTGGCCAGTGTTGAAAAATTGATTGTAAGGCCACTGCTAAGAAGCGTCACTTAACCCTGATGCCACTCTTTTCCCTACGGAGTCTGACGAGTTGTTGCATCTATATGGCTATACCCCCTCGGACGAAGGGGAGCTGTTCTCTGACTCAGGGTCATCTGGCGAGAGATCCAGGGCTCATGACGAGTCTGGCTCTGACCCCTGGACCCCGGATGATACTGACAGACTGCTGGTTCAGATTTTTGAGGTTTTGTCCATCTCTCCCCCTGTTGCGGCTCCCAGGCAAAGGAGTGAGCTTTTTCATACTGCTAAGGCTCGTTTGGAATTTCCTGAGCAAACCCATTTCAATAACCTCGTGCTTAAGGAGTGGGAACATCCCAGTAGACTTCCCGTTATACCTAAGAGTTGGGACAGAAAGTATCCCTTTCCTGCTGATATGGTCAAGTGCTGGTCATCGCCCCCCGAGGTCGATGCTCCTATTCTAGGGCTGTCTAACACCTCTATTATGCACTCCCCTGACACTTCTACGTTGCGGGATCTTGAGGATCGGCGCATTGACCAATTGGCATGCCATGCCGTTGCATTTGTGGGGGCGGCGCTGCGCCCGGTTTGCGCCTTGGCCATTACGTCTGTGGCGCTCAGGGCCCTGATCAGAAGTGTTCTTGAAGGCCCGGATGAATTGCCACCTGATACGTTTAATGCACTGTCTAACTGTGATGTGTTTGTAAACTTTATCCTATCTGCCTCGGATGATGCCATTAGGATGTGTGCCAGATCTTCTGCCTTGGCGGTAGCTATACGCCGTGCGGTTTGGCTGCGCCACTGGGCTGCTGACAATGCTGCTAAGAAGGCCCTTACTGGGCTTCCATTTAAGGGGCTACGCCTGTTTGGGGACCGCCTAGACCTCTTTGCCAAAGGAGGTAAGTTACCCCAGTGCAGGCGGCAGTCTCGGCCCTTTCGGGGCCAGGGCCCCCTTTCACTTCCCTACCGCGGTGCTAAGCAGGGAAAAGGGGTGTCCTTCGCGGCGGCTCGTGCAGATTCCTGGCACAGGAGCAGAGGACGACGTACTGGCTCCTCTTGGGGGCCTAAGCCCAAATCCTCTCCCAAGCCCCCTCAGGCATGATGGGGCGCCCTCGCCCGTCAGGGTGGGGGGGACGGCTACAGCACTTCGCGCACGTCTGGGGGCGCCACGTCTCAGACCGGTGGATTCAGGAGATAGTGTTCTCCGGTTACAAGATAGTTTGCTGTGTGTCCCCCCACAAGATTCATCAGGTCCCGGATCCCCCAGGATCCTGTCTCAGCTCAGGTCTTGATGCAGGCCGTGCAAGGCCTTCTGGATCTGGGGGTCGTTTGCAGGGTCCCCTTAAGAGAAAGGGGCAAGGGGTTCTATTCCAACCTTTTCACAGTACCCAAAAAAGATGGGTCAGTCAGGCCCATTATGGATTTAAAGATCCTCAACAAGTTTGTCAAGAACAGGCGCTTTCGCATGGAAACTCTGTGCTCGGCCATCGGCTCCCTGCTCCCAGGGGATTTCATGACGTCTGTGGACATCAAGGTTGCTTACCTTCACATCCCTGTGTTCCAGGGACACCAAAGGTTTCTCAGATTTGCGTTGGAAGATCAACACTACCAATTTGTGGCCTTGCCATTTGGCCTTACTTCAGCTCCCAGGGTGTTCACCAAGGTGCTGGCGGGGGTGATGTCAAGGGGCATACGCGTGCTGCCCTACCTGGACGACATACTCATCACCTCTCGGTCTCTGCAGCAGGCAGAGTTGGACACTCAGCTGGTGGTGTCCACCCTGGAGTCCTTCGGCTGGGTGGTCAATCACCCCAAGTCCTCTCTGTCCCCTTCCTCGGTGACTCCGTTCCTGGGAATGATTCTGGATACGGTTCAGTCAAGGATATTCCTTCCTCAACAGAAGGTGGAAGCTCTAACAGCGCAGGTGAGGTCCCTGCTGTCGTGCCCCCAGCCATCCCTCAGGCAGGGAATGCAGTTGGTGGGCCTGATGGTGGCGTGCTGCGAGGCGGTACCCTTTGCTCAGTTCCATTTGAGGCCTCTAAAACTTCACCTTCTGTCAGTATGGGACAAGGACCCAACGTCCTTGGACGGGGTCTGTGTGCTCCCCCCCTCGGTCAGGCGGTCCCTGGCGTGGTGGCTGGACCCCAGGAACTTGCTGGGGGGCAGGTCCTTTCTGGCTCCCTCCTGGGAGACGGTCACCACGGATGCCAGTCTGTGGGGGGGATTCTGGAAGTCCCTGCGGTTCCAGGGGAGGTGGGGCCCTCAGGAGGCCCACTTACCTATCAACGTCCTGGAACTAAGGGCGATCAGGTTGGTACTGGAGCGGTTGACCCATCACCTGAGGGGTCTGGCTGTGCAGGTGCACTCAGACAACAGGACGGCGGTTGCCTACATCAACCATCAGGGAGGGACCCGGAGCAAGGGGGCCCTCCAGGAGGTGTCGCGGATTCTGACATGGGCGGAGGGCAATGTTCAGTGCATTTCGGCTGTGTACATTCCGGGGGCAGAGAATCTACTGGCGGACTCTCTGAGCAGAGGAACCTCCCGTCACGGGGAGTGGTCCCTCTGCAACAGGGTATTCCAGTCCCTGTGTCACCGCTGGGGTCTACCGGATGTGGATCTGTTTGCATCCCGTCACAATCACAAGCTCCCGGCCTTTGTCTCCCTGTCTCAGGATCCTCTGGCCTTGGCCACAGATGCTCTGTCCATGTTGTGGCAGGAATTTCGGCTCCTGTATGTCTTTCCTCCATTCCCCCTGCTGGGCAGGGTCCTGCGCAAGATTGCTCTGGAAGGGGTGCCAGTGATTCTGGTGGCCCCCAGGTGGCCAAGAAGAGTGTGGTTCGCAGACGTGGTGCAGATGGCAGTAGACCAGTACGTTCTGCCAGGAGTGCCAGATCTGCTCACTCAGGGCCCCTTACGCCATCCCAACTCTGGCTTTGACGGCCTGGCTGCTGAAACCTCCATCTTGATGGAGAAAGGCTTGTCTGCTTCGGTGGTTGAGACCATGGTGAAGGCTAGGAAGAAAACTTCTGCCATCTATTATAGGGTATGGCGTACCTACATTGATTGGTGTGAGTCTAGGTCTCTTCCCTGTAGGGTGTTTTCAATCCCAAGGGTTCTGGAATTTTTACAACATGGGTTGGAGTTAGGTCTAAAGCTCAGTACTCTGAAGGGACAGGTTTCTGCCCTGTCTGTCTTCTTTCAGAAGTCTTTTGCTCAGCATTCCTTGGTTAAGACTTTCTTTCAGGGGGTCACTCATGTGCGTCCCCCCCGAAAACCTATGGTCCCTGTTTGGGATTTGAACTTGGTCTTGTCTGCTTTGCAGGGTGCTCCCTTTGAGCCTCTTTCTGGTGGCTATTACTTCGGTCAGGCGTGTGTCTGAGTTGGCGGCTCTGTCTATCCAGCCCCCATACTATGAGAGACACCAGAACAAGGTGGTGTTCCGCTTTAAGCCAGACTTTCTGCCTAAGGTGGTGTCTGCTTTTCATTTGAATCAAGATATTGTTCTTCCTTCATTGTGCCCTAATCCTAGCAATGCTAAGGAAAGGTTTTTGCATTCCTTGGATGTGGTCAGGTGTCTGAAGTATTACCTGGTAGTCACTGCGTCCTTCAGGAAAACTGATGCTCTTTTTGTGGTCCCTTCTGGTCCTAGGAAGGGTTTGGCTCCTGCCAAGTCTACTATCAGCAAATGGATCCGTCAGGCTGTGATTCAGGCCTATTCTGCTAAGGGGAAGGAACCTCCCTTCCGCCTTACTGCTCATTCTACTCGTGCTATTGGTGCCTCTTGGGCTTTTCAGCACCAGGCTTCTGTTGAACAAGTTTGCAAGGCCGCTACTTGGTCTTCTGTTCATACCTTTTCAAAGTTTTACAAGGTTGATGTTAGGGCCTCAGCTGATGCTGTTTTTGGCCGCAAGGTTTTGCAGGCGGCAGTCGTTTAAACTGTCTGCTGTTATCTTTTTTTGTTGGGGATTCCACCCTACTTTATGGACACTGCTATTGGATGTCCCAAGTGTAAGTACTATATTCTTAGTATACAGTACGTCCTGCTCCAGATATAGTACTTACACTTGGGTTATCCTCCGCCAGATGGCGCTGCACTGCAGAGACATGTAAAACAGGCCCCTCCCGGCTCCTCAAATACCCGGGGACTAACCACAAATCCCCATATTTCTCTACAGTACTCCTGCGAAGACATGAAGTATCACTCTCTCGCAGGTGAGCGGGTCTTTTAAGCCTGCGGCCCGGTTGGACTATTCCCACCCGTCCTTTCGTGGGATGTGCCTCCCAGCCTGGGCTGCGCTGGTCGGGTGAAGGTAAGCGGCACCGCGTGTGCTTATGGAGCGCTGCTCCACCGCATTCCCCCACCAAAGGGTAGGCGGTTTAGGCCGATGGTGAGCCTTATGGGATTCCCCCTCCCGCATTATCACCACATGCCCCGTTGTAGCGGTGGGTCCTGTACAAAGGGCCGCCATCCTCCCTCTTTCTCCCGGTAGCGTTCGGGGGAAAAGAAAGGGGGGTGTGTGTGTGTGTGGATGTCAGTGTATTGTGGTTACGGGCATGTGGCCCTTTGTAATGTCTTTTGGACTTTATTTGTGTGTCAACCGCCGCGCTGACTTGTCTTTTTACTTTGCAAATGCCGCCGCCGCGCGCGCCTTTTTTCCTGCATTTGGATGTTCCGCGCCGGGCGGCGGCGTTGCCTTCAGACGCTTCTGCGTCCTCAGCTGCTTGTGGGACTTCGCGCCATTAGGGGGGCAGGGCCTGGCTTGGCACGCTCCGCGTCACGGCTCGCTCTGGCCCGCTCTTCGAGGTACTCGGCGCCATGTTGTCTCTTCGCGCGCGCGTGTGGCGTTCTTACTTACCGTGGTCCGTAAGTGCCCTCGCGGGCGGCCTTATACTCATTGTAGAGTTTTTCATTCTGACACCCTTCTCTTCTCATTGTGTCTTTCAGACGGTGAATTCATTGGCTTCTCCCGGCCCGGTGTAATTGATAGTTGGGCCTTGTAAATTTACTCCCACTTTCCTAGCGGGTCATTGGGGCATCCAGGGTTGCTTTAAAGCGTCTATCCCTACTGGCATATTGTGCCTAAAAATCACCATATGGAGGCATCTCAGGATTATGTGACCGGGGTCCCCTTGGGACAAGACCGGCTGTGTATGGCATGTGGACAACCCCATGCTGACGCTGACAGAGCATGGGTCTGCGTACCCTGTGCTGAGCAAGCACTGGCCCTGCAATCAGGCCTGCCAGTGGCTGCACCTCGTTTCACTTCACCTACTTCCCCGAGCTTAAATCTCACTCCTGCTGAGTCACATACAAGTGGGGATTCTCAGCCTGATGTGTCTTCCAGACTGCCTACAGCTGAACAGATTATTGCGAGGTCTTTAGAGCGCAAGGGCCCTGGTAAGAAGCGGCACTTGACGCCTCATGTTACTGTTTTCCCTATGGGAACTGAGGAGTTTATGAATATGTGGCTATACCCCTTCTGATGAAGGAGAGCTCTTTTCTGACTCGGGCTCATCTGATGGGAGGCCGAAGGGTCATGACGATTCTGGCTCTGACTACTGGGCCCCGGATGACACTATTATTGATCCAGATCTTTGAGGTTCTGTCTATCTCTCTCCCTGGTGAGGCTCCCAGGCATAGAGGGGAGCGTTTCCATACATCACGTTTCCATTTCCATACCCTTGTGCTCAAGGAATGGGAGTGCCCCAGTAAAATTCCCGGGGTTCCAAGGGATTGGGATAGGAAGTATCCTTTTCCCCCTGAGGTGGTTATATGTTGGTCATTCCCCCCGAGGTGGATGTCCCTATCATTGGGCTTTCTAACACCCCTGTCTTGCATCCCCCTGATTATACTACCCTTCGGGATGTTGAGGACCGGCGCATTGACCTGCTGGCCTCCCACGCCTTTGCATGTGCGGGGACAGCGCTGCGCCCGGTCTGTGCCTCTGCCATTACTGCTGTGGCCGTTAGAACCCTCATTAGCAAAATGCTTGATCGTGCACCTGATGATCTCCCTTGGGAGGGGTTTAATGCACTCTCCACTTGTGATGTGTTTGTAAAATTTATCCTATTGGCATTGGATGACACCATCAGAATGTGTGCAAGAACTTCTGCCCTTGCGGTGGCTATACGTCGCTTGGTCTGGCTGCGACAGCGGGGTGCTAACAATGCTGCGAAGAAGGCCCTTACTGGGCTTCCTTTTAAGGGGCGACATCTGTTTGGGGCCCTTCTAGACCTGTTTGGTAAGAGAGGTAGGTTACCCCAGCGCAGGTGGCTGTCTCGGCCCCTTCGGGGCCAGGGCCCCCCTTCTACCCCCTGCCATGGTGTTAAACAGGAACCAGGGGTGTCCTTCGCAGGGGGCTCGCGCAGATTCCTGCCCCAGGAGCAGCAGACGACACCCTGGCTCCTCCGGGGGGGCTAAGCTCAAATCTTCCCCCAAGTCCCCCCAAGCATGATGGGGCGCCCTCGCCCGTCAGGGTGAGGGGACGGCTGCGGCACCTTGCTCATGTCTGGAGGCATCACGCCTCAGACCGGTGGATTCAGGAGGTAGGGTCCTCCTGCTACAAGATAGAGTTTGCTGTGCGATCTCTCCCAAGATTATCAGGTCCTGGGTACTCCTGGTCCCTGCCTCTGCTCAGGTGTTAGCACAGGCCGTGTAAGGCCTGCGGGGTCTGGGGGTCATTTGCAAATTTTCCCTAACAGACAGGGGCAAGGGATTCTACACCAACCTTTCCACAGTTCCCCAGAAGGATGGGTCAGTCTGGCCCATTCTGGATTTACAGATCTTCGGCAAATCGTCCAGTACAGGCGTTTTCTGCTTGGAAACTCTGGGCTCGGCCATCAGCTCCTTGCGCCTCGGGGGCTTCATGCCGTCTGTGGAGATCAAAGATGCTTATTTTCACATTTCTGTGTTTTCAGGACACCAAGGTTCCTCCGATTCGCGTTGGAAAACCAATACTGCCAATTGGTGGCCTGGCCATCTGGCCTTTCTCCATCTCCCAGAGTGCTCACCAAGGTGCTGACGGGGGTGTATGGGACAAGGACCCAGCATCCCTGGACAGGGTCTGTGTGTCTTCCCCCCTGGTAAGGGGGTCCCTCTTGTAGTGGATAGACTCAAATAACCTGTTGGGGGTCTTCTAGAAGTCCCTGCGGTTCCAGGGGAGGTGGGGCCCTTTGGAGGCCTATACACCTATCAATGTTTTAAAACTGTGAGCATTCGGGTTAGTTCTGACTCGCTTGGCTACTCATCTTCAGGGCCTGCCTGTTCAGGGGCGCTGGGTCAATCTGACGTCAGTTGCCTACATCAATCATCAGGGAGGGACCCGGAGCAAGAAGGTCCTCCAGGTCTCTGATTCTGACATGGGAGGAGGCCAATGTTCCCTGCATATCGGCGGTATACATTCCGGGGCGGGGTCCCTCTGTAACAGGGCGTTCCAATTTATGTGTCACCGTGGGGACCAACCGTGTGTGGTTCTGTTTTGTGCCCCGTCACATTCACAAGCTCCCGGCCCTTGTCTCCGTGTCCCAGGATCCTCTGGCCGCGACCTTGGACGCTTTAGTAATGTCATGGCAGGTCATTATGTTCTGCATATCTTTCTTCCATTCTCCCTGCTAGGCAGGGTCCTGCGCAAGATTGCTCTGGAAGGGGTGCCAGTGATTCTGGTGACCCCCAGGGGGCCTTGAAGAGTGTGGTTCGCAGACTTGGTGAAGATGGCAGTAGATCAGTACGTTCTGCCAGGAGTGCCAGTTCTGCTCACTCAGGGCCCCTTACGCCATCCCAGTTTACAGACTCTGGCTTGACGGCCTGGTTGCTGAATCCTCCATCTTGATGGAGAAAGGCTTGTCTGTCTCGGTGATTGAGACCATGGTGTAGGTCAGGAAGAACACGTCTTCCTCCATCTATTATTGGGTATTGCGTACCTATATTGTTTGGTGTGTGTCTAGGTCTCTTCCCTGCTGGGTGTTCTCAGTCCCCAGGGTTCTGGAGTTTTTTACAGCGTGGGTTGGAGTCGTGTCTCCAACTCAGTACTCTGAAGGGTCTGGTTTCAGCCCTGTCAGTCTTCTTTCAGAAGTCTTTTGCTCAGCATTTTTTGGTTAAGACTTTCTTTCAGGGGGTTACTCATGTGCGTCCCCCACGTAAACCTATGGTCCCTGTCGGGATTTGAACTTTTGTCTGCCTTGCAGGGTGCCTCCCTGTATCCTATTCAGGTTGCTGCTCTGGCTGTACTTACCCTCAAGGTTGTCTTTCTGGTGGCTATTACTTCGGTCAGGTGTGTGTCTGAGCTGGCGGCTCGGTCTTTCTAGCCCCTATGCCTTGAGAGACACCAGGATAAGGTGGTGGTCCGCTTTAATTCGGATTTTCTGACTGAGGTGGTGTCTGCTTGTCATTTGAATCATGATATTGTTCTTCCCTCATTGTGCCCTAATCCTAGCAACGCTAAGGAAAGGATTCTGCATTCCTTGGATGTGGGCAGGTGTCTGAGGTATTGCCTGGTAGTCACTGCGTCCTTCCGAAAACTGATGTTCTTTTGTGGTCCCTTCTGGGCCCAGGAAGGGTTTTTGGCTCCTGCCAAGTCTGCTATTGGCAAATGGATCTGTTAGGCTGTGATTCAGGCCTATTCTGCTAAGGGGAAGAGTCATCCCTTCTGCCTTTGTTCATTCTACTCGTGCTATTGGTGCCTCTTGGGCCTTCCAGCACTAGGCTTCTGTTGAACAAGTTTGCAAGGCCGCTACTTGGTCTTCTGTTCATACCTTTTCAAGTTTTACAAGGTTGATGTTAGGGCCTCAGCTGATTCTGTTTTTGGCCGCAAAGTTTTGCAGGCGGCAGTGGTTTAAACTGTCTACTGTTATCTTTTTGTTGGGGATCCCACCCTACTTATGGACACTGCTATTGGATGTCCCAAGTGTAAGTACTATATCTGGAGCAGGACGTACTGTATACTAAGAATAATACAATTCTGTGAAATACTCACCTGTAGAATTGGTATTATAAGAATACAGTACGTCCTGCTCCACCCCACCCTGGTTTTGCATTTTTCTGTTTTGGGTGGTTAATTCTCCCGGCTTCTTGTTTACTGCTTTTCAATGCTGGGGATTTGTGGGAGGTCCCCGGGTATTTGAGGGGCCGGGAGGAGCCTGTTTTACATGTCTCTGCAGTGCAGCGCCATCTGGCGGAGGATAACCTAAGTGTAAGTACTATATCTGGAGCAGGACGTACTGTATACTTATAATACCAATTCTACAGGTGAATATTTCACAGAATTGTATTATCTGGAGCAGGACGTACTGTATACTAAGAATAATACAATTCTGTGAAATACTCACCTGTAGAATTGGTATTATAAGTATACAGTACGTCCTGCTCCACCCCACCCTGTTTTTTTTGCATTATTCTGGATCCCCTGTATGGTGATTGTTATCATTGTTATAGTTACCAGTTTTTGGTGGTTAAATTCTCCCGGCTTCTTGTTCACTGCTTTTCAATGCTGGGAATTTGTGGGAGGTCCCCGGGTATTTGAGGGGCCAGGAGGAGCCTGTTTTGCATGTCTCTGCAGTGCAGCGCCATCTGGTGGAGAATAACCCAAGTAAGTACTATATCTGGAACAGGACGTACTGTATACTTATAATACCAATTCTACAGGTGAGTATTTCACAGAATTGTATTTTTGCATGCATTCAATATGTTAATACCATGCATTACATAGATTTAGCCTTAATATTCCACCACAGACTGTTAAAAGTTCACATGTGGGTGATTTGCGGGATTGTGGGACTTCAGTACCTCACACACACTTTGAGTAGGTGATCGATTGCCGGGTGCCCAACTATGATTGACAGCCTGGTGCACCAAGCATAAATATTGGGATTCTCCATGCTTGGAGGTCGCTTAATCAGCCTCCACACATTCTGGGACACTCCTGGACATGCCCTTCAGCACTATTCTGGTATTATGCCAGGAGTGCTTCCAAATCTGATTCTGGGAAGAGTACGCTGATGGGCCCCTCCACTTCCCTGGGAAGTGGCATGGGTTATTGGGCAATGGTTTTTGCAAGCAACCTGCCCACACTCTGGAACTAGAGAACCCAACGACCACCATACCAGTTCAAAGTAGTTGAATCTAAATTGAGACAACCTACCCCCCACCTCTGTAATTTATCTTCAGAGGAGCTCAGCCGCCCTCCTCCCCGAGAACTGGGGGCACAGCTTCAGTGAGGCACATTTATATTTGTTCCCAAAGGACCCCACTTTCAGATATAGATGCCCTACCTGTAGTGCTACCTCCAATTTTATGTCTTGAAGGGTAGGGGTGGCAAGCAACCTGCTTGCCATGTGTGAAAATGGTTTCTGATATGTTCACTTAAATTTTAACGCAATAAAAATATACTTTACACTTAAAGTCAGGCGTTAATTGAATATTTTTTGCTGAACCAAGGGCATTTTTACTATTTTCTGGGGAGGCTGCATGTCTTTCATTGTTTTTGCTTACTCGTAATATTTCCTTGTATTTCAGAAGTTCCAGTATTTGACTTCAAAAAGTGGTATGAAACCATAAGGCCATGTGTAGAAGAAGAACAACAAAAAGTAGCTGAAAAATGTGCAAGGTGTTTTGATGTATTTCGTATTTTTAAAGGCATTTTAGTTGTTGGAACTGCCATAGAAACATAAAATGTGTACCTGCAACACAAACCTGCCCTTCTTTCCATACAGCCTAGTTTATGGACTATTATTTGAAGGTAACATACAATAACCTGCAGCTATTTTCCTGGATGGTTCCAAACCTTTGCTTTGCCAGTTTGGTTCATCTAAAGCTTGATTTACACAGGACGATTATCGAAAGAGAAATTGCTGAAGTGACTGCAATTAAGCGATCATCCCTCTGTGGAAACGGGCGCTACGACTAAGCAATAATCGAGAATTGGTTTTTCGATAGCCCGTCATATCGCTTTGGCTGACCAAACATTTCTCGTTCATCGCTTGGTCGTTGGAATGTGGAAACTGATGTCGCTCACAAAAAATGTTTTCTCTCATATTCCACTTTTCCTCCATGGAAGCCTCAGCGCCTGCTCCCTCAGCTCCACCCCATTTGTATATAGCAGGTCTTCATTTCCAGCTGGATCCATAGATCCTCGGGTCTTAAGGTAATTAAAGGCATCAAAAAAGGTTTCCATGGAGTCTTCTGCCATAGAATCTCAGGATGATTCTATGAAGGTTAGAGGAGGTTGGTTAAACAAATCAGGGTGATATAGGGTGTAGGCGCCAGGGTCATGAGGGCACTGCTGGTGTCACCTTTTTTTAAGTGAACCTCAAGGGCTGGAGTAACCGCATGAAGGGACATCCAGCCACAGGTTTTTGTCTGGTGAACCTGCAGGGGGGACCATGGGGGACCTCCTGCTTTACTTCCCACAATAGTACCACTTTGTGTAGGTGTTTCACATGTGCATTAAATTTGAATTTTACGCCATGAGGGGACGGGAACGCACTGGGGGTGGGCGGGGTGAGGCGGATCCTCTCCTTGGACAGAAAGAAGGAAGTCATGGCCTCCTCCCGGCAGCCGAATGGAGGTCAGATAGAGCCGCTGCTGCCACTACGTTAGCTTGCTGCCTCCTCTTGGTATAGTGGGGCCGCTCTTCACCGTGTCCGCTACTCCGATCTCTGCCGCTAGTCACTCCCGTGCCACTGCTAGCAGATAGCTGCCTGCATAGCGGGACAGCGGCTGGGCACTGCTACAGTCCCTGTTGCTGCTCGCTGCCTGCTCATCCACATAGCAGGGCCGCTTCTCACGGGCCGTGGCTGCACGTCTAGCCTTTGGTCCTGGGACCTTTAGCGGAGGTCGCTGGAGGGGGTCCTCGTACAAGTGTGTGTCTTCCCCTGTTCAGTGGAGCAGGTTGGTCTCTTTTCTCTATGTTGCTGACTTAGATTCCTGCATTTTATGCTATATTCTAATTGTTTTCTGTTTGTATTTTAGATTGTGGGTAAGAATGTTAGGTTGTGGATCACCCTAGGGTGTCAAAGTAGTCACTTGTGACTATCCAGATTCCTCATGTACTTCTGTCTTAGGCCCTCAGGGATATTAGACCGTTTTTTCACCATAAGGCATCTGGGGCACCCGGGTCTGGTATATTAGCAGAGAGGGTTGTCCCATGTCCTGTGTGCCTGCAAAGGCCTCCGGAAGAGGACAGTCCTATTTGTTCTGAATGCACTGCTGTGGTAGTACTCTCCAGATTAAGGAGGCAGTTACCATCTTCAGAGGTATTTCCTATGGAACCCTCACTCTGATAACCAGGGATATTTTGTCCTGCTTGATTTAGCAGAGAGGTTGGCCCGCATAGAGCTCCATTATTTCCTAAGGATCACTCAGAGCCTTCGGTCTCAAGGTCTTTGAAAGCATCAGAGAAACGGAAACATTTAGTTTCCAGGAATTCTTCTGATTCCAAGGAGAATTATATTTATGCTGCCATACAATCTCACGAATAATTCTCATCCAGTAGGGATAAGAGCAGTTTGGATTCAGAGTCATTGGAACAGGGGGCTCTCTGTTTAGAGAGCAGATGGAGAGTTCTATTTTAGAAATATTGAATATCCCAGTTCCTAAGAGGAAAAGGGGGAAATATGTACAAGCTAGGAAAACAGAGGAAGCTCTTTCCTGAGCAGTCTCATTTTACCAAACCTATCCAAAAAGAAAGGGGAAAAAGGGTTGGGGTGTGTCATGAGGGTCACAAACGATCCAGGGACAGTGGGGACCGGGGGAGAGCAAATTTCCCATAAATATCCTGGAGCTGAGAGTGATTCTACTGTCTCTCACACATTGGACCTCCGATCTGAGAGGTCATCCCGTCGGGGTTCAAACCAACAACCTGACAGGGGTAGCATATATCAACCAACAGGGGGGCACCAGGAGGAAGCATGTGAGCCAGATCTTTCTTTGGGCCGAGAAGCATGTTCCGTGCCTTCCCCACATACAAACACACAAAAAATAATTTAGCATTAACACTTCTAGTGCCAGCTACGTGAGTCTCACGTAGCAGCCTCTACTCCACTTAAAGGAGCAGTATCGCGAACATTTGCATTCAAAAAGATAAATAATTAAATAGCCACACAATAGCTTCTAACACGTGTATGAATAATGTGGCGATAGAAAAGAAAAAACATGTATGCCTTACTTTTAAATTGTAAAATGAAAACGGCTCAGTCCATTTGCTGAATGGGGGGATCTGCTGTTTTTTATTCAGTGAGGTGATTGAGAGCTGCCACTGGTCTCCTAGCAACAGGCACAGTAAACTTGCTCCAGCTTTCTTCCCAGGGCAGCAATATACACGGCAGTAACAGCTCTGTGTGTGTGTGTGAGGTGCGGCTTCTGTGATGAGACCACCAGGTGACACTAATATATATATATATATATATATATATAACATTCCTACTAAATAAATTATATATAAAGGTATTAAAGTGGACCAAAATCCACCCTAGATTATATGAACCTCCAGGGCAGGCATACTTGCTCCAGATTCGGGATGCCCCCCTGTGTCAAATCCCCCAGGTCACCTGAAAACTCACCTTCTTTCCCGGTCCAACAGCACATGTGAGAGCCGTGGCTGCATCCTCGCTATACTCTTAGCAGGGCGCGTGCCCGCGCCAGGCATTTGTGACTGTTCAGCACAGGCAACCATGTTAAAGGGTAGCAGGGGATGCGGCAGACAGCGTGCTCGGATCCGCTCGCCTTAGACGAAGGGGCGGCAGTGAATCCGAGTGCGCTGACAGCTGTGCATGTGCTGTAGGACCGTGAAAGGGTGAGATCGGGCAACACAGTGGGGCATTCCTATCAGGGCGCCCAGGGGGTAAGGAACAAAACCCAGGACAGGCAAAATCCTGGGTTTTGGTCCACTTTAAAGTGGAACAAAACCCTGAGTGGCCAACCCTGGAGTCTAAAACCTAAAAGAATTCCCTTGGCGCATCGCAATACGGGATGCCCCAGTGTGTGAAACACTGCCCGGGTCGCCGCAATGCTCACCTTTTCCCTGGCTCCCATGGTGATATAAATAGCTGCAGCCGCATCCTCAGCATCTCCGGGATGAGGCACGCTCCCATGGATAGCCATTCAGAGAGGCTGGGTGCCCAGGGATGCTGCCGCTCCAAGTTCTTGTTGCCAAACTCTGTGTGCGATTGGATGACAGCCTGTGCATGCCCAATGGGACAGGGAAAGGTATATTTTGACAGCTGAACTGGTGGGGGGTCACTTAGTTGGGATGCCCCGGGGCAAGAAAAAGACTGGGGCTAGTGAATGGTTTTGTTCTGCTTGAAACACACAAAGCTGTAAAAAAGAGAAAATGGGAATCGGAAAGATACTGCAGACAGCAGCAAAGGTAAAAAGAAAGAAAAATTGACAAAATAAATAATCTGTAGAGCAACATAAAAATAGAAAAATCCAATTGGAAAAAAAGTAAAAAAAAATACAGTTTTTAGCTGGGCTCGAACCTTAGACCCTCTGCACCATGTCTAAATGCTCTACCTGATGAGCCATTCAGCCAGCTGATAATGAACTACAGTTTATAAGGTGACATATCTGAAACAATGTTGTATAATGCAGTCACTATCTCTCTCGTCCTGCAGTCTCTCTTCTCTAGTCCCAGCCGGACAGTAAAGACACACACACCAGCTACCTTCTGGCCGGCACCATGCAAACACACACACACACAGCAGCCATCTCCTGGCCGGCCAGCAAAGACACACACAGCCATCTCCCAGCCAGCAAAGACACACACGCAGCAGCCAGCACACACACAGCGTCCTCAACGCTGCGCTCCTTACATAGCAGTGGCAGGGAGCCGTTCTCCCCCCGCACAGCACTTGGTATAGCCTGAAGTGATGGAGCCCGTCAGTGAGACACATTTTAAAACAGCTGCCATTCTGCAGCAGCACAATCTACAAATTTTTTGGAAACACATATTGCCTTCTGATTACTATATGTACTCACATGGAAAGTACATTTTAAATCTGTGTTCCAAGATAAATTTCGCGATACTGCTCCTTTAAGTGGCAGCTACGTGAGACTCACGTAGCTGATTTTAAACCCCCACAGTAAAAAAAAAATCTAAAAGTAAAATAAGTAAAAATCCCCCGTGGGGGGTCGGATGGCTCCAGGAGAGCCCCCGGAATAGGAATAATTTAGGAATAATAATTTACTTACCTGCAGTCGCGCTGCCTCCCTCCGGGTCTCCTCTTCACGGGGGGGGGGGGGGGGGGGCCTCCGATCGCCCCCCCTGGCTCTTCAGCTTCAGCCCCTTTGGGGCGGGGCTTATGACGTCACTCACCGGGTGTCGTCCTGGCTCCCTACTGCTCTTCATTCAGATGCGATCATGCTGGCCACAGGAGCAGAGGGGCAGGTGATCAGATCATCACCTGCCCCTCTGCTACTGTAGCCAGCATGATCGCATCTGTCATCACATAGAGGGACAAAGGAGCTGACGATCGGAGGTAAGTAAAGTAAAAAAAAAGTTTTTATTTTTTTAAAAAAAGTAATTTTTTCTTATGTGTCGGTGTGTTTTTTTAATGTTAACCCTTTGTGAACTGGTAAGGGGTCCATGAGAGCGCGTCCGCCTCCCGCGCGTCCCTCTAGCAGGACGTGCACCCGCGTCGGACGTTTGTGAATGGCCGGCGCGGGCGCGCGCCCTGTAAGAGTGACGCGCGAGAGTCGGCGGGCACGCTCTCTTGTCCGTCGCTGCCTCCCGCTTGTCCGTCGGCGGTGATTGGCGGCAGCGGTCACGTGGGAGCGGGGAGAGGTAAGTTTTTGGGGCTTTCTGGGGGGTTTCACACGGGGGGGGGGGGGTTTGGTCCGAAGTGGACCAAAACCCAGGATAGTCAAAATCCTGGGTGTTGATCCACTTTAAAATCCCCCAAAAGAATGGGGTCCCCCCCACCATATGTCTTTTTTTTTTTTTTAATTCTTTATTTGGTTTTTCAAATACAAGACAGTCAGGTATTACAGAAAAGAGAAAAAAGGAGATGAATACAATAAGGTCATATAAATAACAGTAGGGCTGGATGTTACATGCAAGGTTAGGTTATCCCCCGCGCCTAGATGTTTCAGTTCTATCCAAGAGATTTTCCCGCCTCAATAGTGAGTCGGAGGGTCCAGGCTCCACGAGGGACACAAAAAGCGCCCCCTCATAGGATCCCGCCTCCCCCAGATGATTTGTCTTCTATTCGTGTATTGATAGGAGGGCAATGTTTTTAGGTTCTGTATCTCAATTTGGAGTACACCTGCACATCATACGCAGTCTTCATCCATTGGAATGAATCTGCTAAGTTTCGAACCAAGTATCTTAATAAGTCGGGGGACAATTGATCACGTGTCATGAATAGTACCAGGCCCACTGAGGGGAGTGGGTGTATGGAGGAAAGAGAGAGGGGGGAAAGTGGGTGAGATGCAGGTACGGGAAAATAGTGAAGGGTAGGGGGGGGGCCCTGCTCCTGCGCCCCACCGCGCCAGGAGGAACTTAGCAAGAGCAGCATCGGCGGTCAGCAGAAACCGCTCGCCTCAGGACCTAGCGACCCGAGGAGGCCAAGGAGGAGGCAGGGTGAGCCCCCGGAGACTGGAACATATACCACGGTGTCCAAAGCAAATGGGTCTTTTCTTCGTTGTCCTGGACCACAGCCGTCAGCTCCTCCATTTCTCCTATCCTATCCACCTCCCGGGCCCAATCCTCCTCCGTTGGAACATACTCGGTCTTCCAGTATCTAGGGATTAGCGTTTTGGCGGCGTTCAAGAGATGTCTCAAAATCGACTATTCTTGGTGTGCCACACACCCCGCTTCACTTCTTAAATATTCATTACTTCATGGGTTAATCACCTGCAGGTGACGTAGTGCAGAGAGGAAGTCTTGTAACGAGCCCCCTTCCAGCCTATATATACCTGGTACCTCCCTTCAATCACCAGTATTTTTCTCTCTGCTTGACGAACAGAGGTTGGAAGTTTCCTGCTTACAGGTAGGCCGGGGTATTCTTACCCCGCCACCCCCCTTTTGGTCTATTTCTGCCCGGTTTGAGTTGTATACCTCTATGGTGGATAGGAAGCCTCCCAGCCTAGGCTGCTCACCGGGTAATTGGTAGACGGCACTATTGGTGCCTAGGAGCTTATCTCCTCCGCTCATCCCCCTCCTTTGGGGGCAATGCGGCAATCCGGCATGGTGATCCGGAAATGGGATGCCCCTGTCCCGAGGGTCCCCGTAGCCCCTTACTCCCCCGTTCCGGTCCTTTCTCCCTTCACTGGGGGTGTATGAGGGTGTGCTTTAGTATGTGTGTTTCACTTGTATCACTGCATGTTAACATATGTGTCATGTTTATGCATTCACTGTAGCATGTGTATTTTTTTTTTTTTTTTGGGTCTGCTTTGAGGGCAGGCTGCGCTGGGTAAAGGCTGGCCACTTCTCTTGCAGTTTTGTTGCTTTGTGGCCCCCTCTCCCCTCCCTCCCTCTCCCCTCTCCTCGCCTGGCATTCATGTTTGCATTGTACACCACCATGCGGTTTTTACCCTCCCCCCTCCGGCGCCTGAGCGCACGTGTTGTGGCCCAGCTGTAAGTGATTCCAGCTGATCGGCGTAGGGGGGGGGGGGGGGGGGCGGGCCCGCTGACGCGCGGCGCCGACGTCTGCGGCGGGCCCAGCGTTTTGCTTCCTTCAATGTAGGAAATCGCATGGGCGCACGGCCGCACTTTGTCTTCTGTGCTGGCTGCTGGCTGCAGTCTTGTTCCAGGCTGCTGCCTTTGCTGTCCAGGTAAGCGGCCCCTCCCGTTGGGCCATTAAATGGGGAATGCATTCCTTGTAGTAATACAGTGGGGAGTCACTCTGTATTAAGGGGGGCGTGATTTAAGGGCACTTTGGTGCCATGCTTATGTTGGTTTATACACATGTGAGGATCTGATGGTTTTTCCTTGCAGATCCTGGGATCCCTGCTTATGGTGGCCCTCTGGCTCTATGTGCCTGGCTAACTATTGGGATATCTTTGTGAATGTATATATACATAGACTATATATATAAATATATATATATATATATATATATATAGTTCTTTAAAGGGGACCTTAACTTAACTTAAAAAAAAAAAAAAAAAAATTAAAAAAAAAAATCCTCCCTTCCGGGACATTACTAATAAAGGGGCATCCCGGGTTGGCTTATGCCTTAAAAGTCCCAGTATTGCGAATACCATAAATCACCATATTGAGGCTTCCGTAATTTCCGGAAACGGTTCTGTGAGCCGTTTGGGGGGTGCGTAGGTTATAGGGTTCCACTCCCAGCTGATGATGTCTTATTTGCATCCCTTGTGCAAAACAGACTGTTGCGCGCCAGTCCATTGCTTCGGCTGCGGGGCCATCGCATCCTTCATCTTCTCCTACCTCTCCCTCCCTATTTCCGGACCCCGCATGACACTGTCAAAGTGGGGATTCGCATTCCGAGGTGGCAGCACAGCCCAGCCCCCGGAAAGTTATGCCCGTTAAAGCAGCGTTAAAGGTCGCTGCAAAACGAAGGCACCTGACTCCGGTACCTTCGGCTCCACAGGACCAGTTTTGTGTACCTGTGGAATGGTCCGATGGATGCCCGGACGAGGATGAATTCCCGTCTGAGTCAGATGAGCCGACAGGTCAGCTTGTGGCTGATGAGATTGGCGATTGGTCAGAGGGGGTTGTTTTGGACACCCCCTCTATTCTGGCTCAAATGTTTAAAATTTTGAGTTTAGATATGCCTGAGGTGCCCGCCCCGCCAGGGGTTGGTTGTTTAAGGAGCCTCAGCCGCATTTGGTTTTTCCCCAGACAACACCTCTTTGAGAGGGTGGTTCTTAAGGAATGGGAACATCCCACGCGGTTATCTGGAATTCCTTCCAGTTGGCCATTGTGCTTATGTTTTGTTGACTATAAGAGCACAAGGGGGCATATGCTAATTACATTTTTTTGAGGCCTACGGCCACACCGCCCTGAATGCGCCCAGTCTTGTCTGATCTTGGAAGCTAAGCAGTGACGGGCCTGGTCAGTACTTGGATGGGAGACCGCCTGGGGCTACCCCTGTACTAGGGCACTCCAGCTCGGCTATGGTACAATCTGCTGAGACCACTGTCCCCAAAGATGGGGAAGATCGTCGAATTGACCAAATACGCTCGACTTGGTTGTAATCTATTCCAGGTCAGCGTTGCGCCCGGTATGTGCTTCAGCCCTTCTGCTATTGGCAATTAAATCCTTAATTCAGGGCTATATGAGGATCTTAATCCCGCTTGCAAACAGTTCACTGCGCTTAAGCAGTGTGAATCTTTTGTGGCTTATGTCCTGGCTGCTCAGGACCAGGCGCTGATTATGAGTAGCAGGGCGGCAGCTATGCTGGTGGCTATTCGCGGGTCAGTATGGCTGCGTCAGTGGTCAGCGGACACGGCTTCCAAAAAGGGTGCTCACAGCTCTCCCCTTTTTGGGGTTGCGTCTGTTTGAGGAGAAATTTGATTCTGTCGCAAAGGGTGGTAAGATGCCACAATGCAAGAGGCCCTGTGGTCCCTTCAGGGGGACAAGTTCCGGTAGGCCTTCCTTTCGAGGATTCAGAGCGGGCAGGGGTGCGTCCTTTCCCGCTACCTGTGGCGCAGGTTGGACTCGGGGGAGGGGCCGTGGCCGGCCCACTCAGTCCTGGGGCACCAAGCCCAAAAACCTGCTGTTAAGCTCACTCAGCGTTGAGGGGCTGCCCTCACCCGTGCGGGTGGGGGGACTATTGCGACACCTCTACCATTGGAACCAAGCGGTTCCAGGCAGATGGATCCAGGAGGTAGTGTCGCCCGGTTACGACCTGGAATTCGAGTCTCACCCTTCTTCACGGTCCGTTCATGGGTCGGTTCATCCTGGCCTGAACTCTCATCAAGACAGAGTGTGTCTTTCTTTTGCCGAATTCACACGAGAACGCTTCAGCTATTTCTGTTAGCGTGTTAAGACCAGCAACCTCAGTCGCTGGATCAGTCCTTCCAGTTGTCCTCCCGGGTACGGCAGTCCCTCCTGTGGTGTTTGGTCTCGACCAATCTTGTGTAGGGCAGGCTTTTCCTGACCCCCCTTTTGGAAAGTTGTCACCACGGACGCCAGTCTGTCGGGATGGGGCAGATTCTGGAAGGAACCGCGGTCCCAGGGGCAGTGGAGAGCTTAAAGGCCCCACTGTCCCATCAATATTCTGAATCTGAGAACCATCCGTCAGGTGTTTGCTCTCCTGACTCAGTACGTTCTGGGCCTTTTGGTCCAGATGTGTTCAGACAATCGATCAGCGGTTGCTTACGTGGTCTTCAGGGAAGGACGCGTAGTCTGAGTACTCTCAGAGTGGTGTCCCTGGTCCGGACATGGGCAGTGTTCCATGTTCCCTGTCTCTTGGCGGTTCACATTCCAGTGGTGATGAGACAGGTAGTGGGCCGGTTGAGCAAGAGCTCTCCCCATCTCGAAGAATAGGCTCTCCATCCTCGGGTGGTTCGCTTACTGTGTCTCCAATGGGAGACCTCGGAGGTGGACCTGTTGGCCCCTCATCACTATCACAGGTTCCCGAACTTCGTGTCACTCTCCCAGGATCCTCTGGCTCTGGCAGTAGACGCCATGTCCCTGAGCTGGGGAGTTCTGGGATTTCTATACCTGTTCTCTCCGATACCCATGCTGGGCAGGGTTCTTCAGAAGTTGGCTCTGGAAAGGGTGTACGCTGTTCTCGTGGCCCCTAGGTGGCCGAGACGAGTGAGGTTCACAGATATCGTTCGGCTGGCAGTGGACCAGTTCGTTCTACCTATTCGGCCCGATCCGCTCACTCAGGGTCAATTGTGTTACCCCAATTTACCAGCGCTGGGTTTGATAACCTGGCTGCTGAAACCTCCATCCTGAAGGAGGAGGGTCTTTCTGATTCAGTCATTTAAGACTCTGATCAATGCCCAGAAGAGGTTTTCTTCCATCACCTACTATAGGACTTGGAAAGCCTATATTGCTTGGTGTGAGATAAAATTTTTCCTTGTAGGGTCGTTTCGCTCTCCAGGTTTTACAATCAGGGCTGGACTCTGGTCTCCAGCTAAAGTATCCGGGTCAAGCATGCAGCACAACATGCACAGACGTGTATTGCTGGGCGGGCTCCTTTAGACCTGCCCTGGATGGTTACCAGGCAGACCAGCGGATTACATCTTAGCTGAGAGAGCGGACCCCAAGCCTGTATTTCTGCTTCCCTTATCATTGAGGAATAGGGAACCTCTCAACATAGGGCAGACGCCGTTCCTTCATAATTGGCGAACGGAGCACTAACTAACTTGGGATATCTAAACCTGTCCATCCAGCATCAATTTTGGGATTGTGCACCTGGACATGAGGCTTTTGGAATAATCTAACGGGCCTGGATAGGCTGATCAAGTGCCCTTAAGTGCGGTTTGGTACTGAAGAAGCCCCCTAGTGGGGGTGAAACTAGTTTACCGCTTATTACATGATATTACTCACTGCTATGATTTGGGCAAGTGAATCATTGAGCAGGTTTAATTGTCTATAATGTACAATATGTTCTATTGTGTTAGTAATAACCTGCGCATTGGCAAGTAAGACAGTTGACAACTGTGAAAAAAAAAAAAAAAAAATTTTTTGGTAGTACAATGATGATTACATTTGCATTGTGGAATTCAATGGGGAATTGGATTGGTAGCATGGCAAGCACCAAGGATATTCTTCTATAACAAACTTTTGTGTTTGTATTTTAACTAAATTAAATTAAAGTACGTTGAAAGGGCAGGTCTCTGCCTTATCTATCTTTTTTCAGAAGAGGGTTGCGCTTGAACCTTTAGTTAAAAAATTTTTTCCAGGGGGGCTACGCATGTGCGGCCTCCCAGGAAACCATTACTCCCTGTTTGGGATTTGAATTTGGTTCTTTCTGCTCTTCAGGCGCCTCCTTTTGGGCCTTTGCGAGATATTGCTTTGTCTACCCTGACTCAGAAGATTGTCTTCTTGGTAGCGATCACTTCGGTCCAGCGTGTCAGAGTTGGCGGCCTTGTCTATCCAGGCGCCTTACTTTGAGAGGCATCAGGATAAAGTGGTCCTTCAGTTCAAGCCAGGCTTTCTTCTTAAGGTTGTTTCTGCTTTTCATTTGAACCAAGATATTGTTCTTCCCTCCTTGTGTCCTAATCCTAAGAATGACAAATAGAGGGTTTTGCATTGTTTGGATGTAGTACGTTGTGTTAAGTACTACTTGATTATCACGTCTCCTTTTCGTAGGACGGATTCCTTTTTTGTTGTGCCCCATGGGCCTAAGAAGGGTTTGGCACCAGCCAAATCTGCCATTAACAAGTGGAGACGTCAGGCCGTTACTGCGGCCTATTCTGCGAAGGGGAAAGTTCCCCCTTTTCGTATCACTGCTCATTCTACTCGCGCCATTGGGGCGTCTTGGGCTTTTCAGCACCAAGCTTCTGTTGAACAGGTTTGTAAGGCCGCCACTTGGTCTTCTGTTCACACTTTTTCTAAGTTTTACAAAGTTGAGGTGCGGGCCTCAGCGGATGCTGTTTTCGGCCGCAAAGTTCTGCAGACTGCAGTCGTTTAAGTTATGCTTCACCTGGCCTTGAGTTGCCCAGCCCTTGTGGACACTGCTTTTGGATGTCCCATGAAGTAATGAATATTTAAGAAGTGAAGCGGGGTGTGTGGCACACCAAGAATAATACCATTTTGTGAGTACTCACCTGAAAAATGGATATTGTTGGTGTGCCACACACCCCGCTTCACACCCGCCCTTTTCGGTATTACCGAAGCCTTTATATGGTGAAGCCTTTTTTATATCATATTTGATTTTGAGGTTACTGGTGGAATACTGGTACCTTGTATTACTGCTTTTTGATTATACTGGTGATTGAAGGGAGGTACCAGGTATATATAGGCTGGAAGGGGGCTCGTTACAAGACTTCCTCTCTGCACTACGTCACCTGCAGGTGATTAACCCATGAAGTAATGAATATTTAAGAAGTGAAGCGGGGTGTGTGGCACACCAACAATATCCATTTTTCAGGTGAGTACTCACAAAATGGTATTTTTTATATACCGCTACGCTGTCATTGGTATGGTGTAGCAGCATGAGGGCCGGACAGAGCGGGACCCGGGATCCTGTAATCTTACTCATAGTCATTGCTACTCTCTTCCAGAAGGTTGTAATTTTGGGGCATGTCCATAGGATATGCAATAGCGTACTCTCCTCTGCCTTACACCTCCAACACACCGGCGAGGAGCTCGGGAATATCGTAGCCAGTCGCTTTGGGGTGTAGTACCACCTAGAAATGTACTTATAGTTCGTTTCTTGTACTTGAGATGAGATCGAGGATTTTTGGTAGAGTAAAAATATTTTCTCCCAATCCTCTGTCGTAAATTCCCTTCCCAGGTCTTTCTCCCACTCCCTGCAGAAGGGGGGCACGGTCTTCTGCTCCGCCCCCAGCAGCTGGTATATCTGAGATATCACTCTTGCCGGTCGATCCTTTTGCATAACCAAGGACTCGAACTGTGTGAGGTCTCGTCCCAGGGATTGTTTCTGTCCCATTCTCTGCAGGAAGTGCTGGAAAAGCAGCAACTGCCAGGGGTCCAGGTGCGGGTTATCCCAGCGACTCCTGAGTTCCCCAATGCTGTACCATTCTCGTCCCCTCACCAGGTCTCTCCCCCTAACCGCCCCTAGGTCTCTCCAGCCCCCCCTGGCCTGCGGTCTCTGACAAGTGGGAAATTCTGGGATCAGGGGCGACGGCCAAGGTGATGCCTCTTTGCTCCTCCTGGTCTCATCCCAAACATTGAGGGTGGCCTTTATCAATAAATTAGATCCGCTCCAGCAGTTTGAGGTCTCAGTTGCCCATGGGATCTCTCTTAGCGGGGTATCTGTACAGCTGTCCTCCACAGCAACCCACTTCTTCTCTTTCGCATTTCTCCCCCAGTCCATTATCCTCTGCAGATGCGCCGCCTGCCAGTACCTCCTCAGATTCGGCACCGCCAGACCACCTCCTGCTCTCGGTCGCTGCAATAGATCAAGGCGAGTCCTTGGTTTCTTATTGCTCCAAATGAATTTCAGGATTAGGGTATTGAGATTCTTGAAGTAGCTAGTTGGTATATGACATGGGAGGGTTTGGAACAGATACAAGATTCTCGGGAGGATTGTCATCTTTATGGCGCTCATCCTTCCCAGCCACGTAAGAGTTAGAGAGTCCCATCCTGCCAGATCTGTTTTGATTTTATTGAGCATAGGAACAAAGTTATATCTAAAAACATCTTCTATATCCTTCGGGATTTTTGTACCCAAGTAGATCAACGTAGGCGATGACCATCTGAAGGGAAAAGAGGACCTGATGGGGGACACTACTGTTTCTGGGAGTCCAATATTAAGTGCTTCCGACTTGTCGAAGTTAATCTTGAAGTCCGAAATATTTCCAAATATGTCAAATTCCTTCATGAGGTTTGGAAGTCCCACTACGGGGTTAGAGACGAAGAACAGGAGATCGTCCGCGTACGCCACGATTTTATGCTCTACCTCCCCCACCCGAATACCTTTTAGATCCACGTTTTTCCTTACGTGTCTTAGGAAAGGTTCTACTACCAGGGCGAAAATGAGGGGGGACAACGGGCACCCCTGTCTGGTCCCGTTGGAGATCCGAAAGGGTTGAGAGAGGTGGCCATTTACTTTCACTCTGGCCTGCGGTTCAGAGTATATTCCTAGGATGAACTCCAGCGCTCTCCCCTGGAGTCCGATATGTTTCAGTACCTCAAAAGCATAGCTCCAGTTCACCCGGTCGAATGCTTTCTCAGCGTCCGTGGATAGTAACATCATTGGAGAATTGTCTGTTCGTGATCGGTGTATGAGATTTAGGGTCCTAATCGTGTTGTCCCTAGCTTCCCTGCCAGGGATGAATCCGCATTGATCCTTCTCAACCAAATCTGGTAGGTAGACCGCCACTCGGTTCGCTAGTATTTTAGTGAACAATTTAAGATCAATGTTTAATAACGATATGGGGTGATAACTTTTACAGCTCAGTGGGTCTTTCCCTGCTTTATGAATAACTGTAATGTGTGCCTCAAGCGCCTCCCTCGGGAACGCCATCCCAGTATCATAAGAAGGTGTTTATTCAAAACACCTTCGAATTTTTTGTAGTAAGCGATAGTTAGCCCGTCGGGCCCGGGGGATTTACCATTCGGTGTGGTCAGTATTGCCTTATTTATTTCTAATTTTTAGGAATAGAGATGGAAATCTCCTTCCTATTGGGCCGCGCTCACAAATTACACATTTTTTAAATCAGATGCTTTTATAATTTTTATCTACTCAGTGATGGCAATTTCACAATTAAAAATTATTTATGTCCAGCGCAAGGAGCCTATAAGGCTGTGTCAGTCCAGCCACAAATACCAATATCAACACACTATGTAATTACATAGACTTAGGCCTAATGAAAAAGTCAGTAACGACGAAACGTGTTGGGCGGGACCCTCCACGACGTCGCCACGTTTTTTCTCTGACTGCTCCAAACAGCGGTGCCTTTTACCTGCATAGCCCACGGCCGGGGCGGCAAGGTTTTGTGTCTAATTCCACCTGCTTGATGACCCAAGGAGGAGCAGAAGTGGATGAGGACAGCCCTATTTGATTTTACATGCGTGTATGAATGTGCGGAAGGGTAAGCGCAATAAAGCTTTTTAAACTGACCCCATTGCAAACAGTATTATGCTATGTTTGGTCTTTTAATATCTTTCCCCATGCAATATCTGGATCTACTGAGGTGTTTATTTTGAAATACTGGATGACACCGCTGTGAATAGCGTGTTTGCTGATAAATTATCCAACAAGGGAAACGCTTGTATTGGCGGAGGTTGAGTTATAATATGATGAGCTTGTCTTAATCAGCAATCTGGTACGTGCAATGTGATTCTGGTGGTGGGGTCACATGAAGTTTCAAGATAAGCACAACTGGTGAATAATCACAAGAGACTTTTTAAACAAGTTTTATTCCTGCGGAGTCTTGTCTATGTAATTACATAGTGTGTTGATATTGCCTTATTTAGTTCCGCTCCCGAGATTGGTTCTCCCAGCCCAGCTATCGCTTCAGCGCTCGGTTGCGGCATACCCGAGGTTTCAATGTATTGCTCTATCTTGGCCAGGTCCCTTGGGGGGTCCCTTTCCTCCTGCGGGCGCACGTTATAAAGCTTGCGGTAGTATTCCCGGAACACCCTGGCAATGTCTGCCGTTTTGTGCCACTTCTGCTGTTTCCTATCCAAAATTGCTTCAATAAAATTTATGGATTGCTGCTTCCTCAGCGCTCTGGCAAGGAGGGCACCGCTCTTGTTTCCCCATTCATAATAATATCGCTTACACCTCTTTATGGTGTATGCTGCTTTTCTCAGAAGCATGGAGCTTAATTGCTCCCTGCATCTTGTCAGCTCTTTTAAGGCCTCCCGTGCCTGAGTTTCTTTATGCTTCTTTTCTAGGTCTTGAATTTGGGAGATCAGTTGATCCCTTTGCGTAGTGTGGGCTTTTTTCAGCCTGGTCTCGTGTTGGATAAGCGTTCCTCTCACCACTGCTTTGTGTGCTTGCCAGATTGTCATCGGTGTCACGTCATCTGTACAGTTTAGTTCGAAGTAGTCCTTTAGAGCCACTTGCGTAGCTTCTACTGTTACTGGGTCTTTCAGCAGGCTCTCATTTAGCCGCCAAGTCCATGCCTTCCTTCCCTCTTCTCTGGTGGTCAGCGAAATCCATACCGGATTGTGATCGAGAAAGATGCCAAATCAATAGCAGTTTCGGCTACTCTAGGCAAGAGACTGTGTGAAAGCAGCACATAATCTATCCTTGCGTACGTCAGATGTACTGGTGAGAAGTGGGAATAGTCTCTACCTTTTGGGTTATGAATCCTCCATGGGTCACACAACTGCAGTTTATGCAGGGCCTGTTTTACCTTCTGTATTCCACTATTCGGGACGGAAGACTTACCGGTGGAAGAATCGATGAGCGGGTCAAGAACGGTATTCAAATCTCCTCCCAAAAGGGCTTTCCCCTCTTGGAAGTCCATCAGCTTGGCGAAAAAACGCAGGATGAAATCCACTTGCCCGCTATTTGGGGCGTAGATGGATGCAATCGTGTACGTTTCTCCATACAGTGTACCCTTCACCATTATATATCTGCCCTCTGCGTCTGCGGAGACCTCTGTCATCTGAAATGGGACACCTCTAGCTATTAATATCGCCACTCCTTTAGTCTTGGAGTCTGGCGAGGAGCTCAGATACCACTGAGGGAAGTATTTAGGAGACATCTTAGGGCAGATTTTTCCTTTGAAATGCGTTTCATGTAGAAAAACGATTTTGGCTCTTAATCTCCTCAATTCCGATATTGTGGACGACCTTTTTTCAGGAACGTTAAGGCCCCTGCAATTCAGGGACACGACTCTCATGGCCGTCCCCGATGGTCCACAGCCCCGCCCCACCTCCATCCCGGCCCCCCAAGCCGGGGAACACCAGCTCACCTGAGCTGGATGTGAATGGATGGCCGTCACTCCTCGTACTCGGTTAGGCAGGACCCAGGGCAGGGGCCCCCAGAAAGGTGAGGGGCAAGGAGTGGGTGGATAGGTAGGGAAGGGGGGGGGACAGGTCGGAAGCTGGTAGCTCTTCCAAAAGGGGAAGGAACAGAGAAAGGAAAGGAAGAAGATAGAAGAAGAAAGAAACAGAATTGGAGATAACCCAAAAGGTAAAGTTGGGTCAGTTAGAGTCAAGTTAACGACTACCCTAATATAGGATAGTTTAGCCCAGTGACCTCTAGGGGTGAGTCTCCAGCAGCTCTCCCCTAAGGAGCACCAGGATCACGGGGGGAAATGGATGCCAAGCGAATAGGAGACAGAATCAGCAACAATTATAAACACAACTCTTGATCTATATGTATCTAGCTCAGCAACCCCCCGCCCCCCCCATATCACACTGACTGATGAGCGGCAACCATATGTAAACGGAACAGTGTAAAAAGAACAAAGCCTCATGTCGTGAGTTATTGTCGAGTAGTAAAATAAAATATAATATATCCCCTACTCCTCCCCTCTAAAGCTATCCCCCACAATGGGTCCCGACTCGCCTCACCCATTCCCAACCAGGGCCCCCCCGCTCCAAATTCCACCCATGTGGGTCGCAGCCCCATGCCTCAGAAGGGGGGAGGATCCCAGGCGCCACCCCGGGCAAATCTCTAAGTGTATGGGTCCCAACCCCGGGCCCCCCCCCCCCCACCCCCGGGAGAACACCCCGCCAAAGCGTCAGCAAGGGAGGCCCTCCGGGGCAGGGCCCCCGCAATGATCCAGGGGGCACCACCACTACCGTGCGTGTCAGTGTCCCACTCAGCGGGGCATCTCAAGCAGAGGCCATCCCGTCCAGGTGAGCGCTCCCCCGGCCCCGAGGGGAGCCCCCAGCGCCGCCGGAGCGCCCACCACCATCACATCTAGGCCCCTCTCAGGCATCAACCTGGTCCAAGTAAGTGGGTCTCTCCGGCAGGGGACTCCACCCATCCACTGCTCCACGTCACCCCAGATCACTCCACTCCACTCGGAAACGCATCCCCCTCCATTGGGGTCTCCTACAGGTCAGGGGGGACCCCAGCATCAGATGGAGAGGCGGCCAGCAGGTGGGCACCACATGATCGGGGGAGGGCCTCCTCATGGGGGGCCCCCTCTCCCCTCGGGCCCATACATCAGTCTGGCAGCTCTCGAGCGAAGGAGCAAGCCGAGCGAGGTCCCGAACTGTAAGTCGGGCCCACTTCAGGCCGCCGCCGATCCACCCGACACCAGGCATCCAAGCCTATTACCCATAGAGCGGGCGAGTCGGTTCCCCAGGGTCCACGACAGCATTATATATACTATAAAATACTATAAAGCAGAGTAAAAAGAGAGCAAGCAAAAACTTAAACATAACATTATCTAACCGTAATTTGAACAACCTGTGTCCTCTATACACTATAAAGCATTATAAAGGAGAGTAAAAAGAGGGCAAGCTAAAACATAAACTCAACATTATTCAACCGTCATTCGAACCACTTGTGTCTTCTACTCGGGTCGTCTATCTTCACGTTCACCGCTGACGGGGTCAGGATCCCCTCTACGGCCCAGACCAGGTCGCTGTGCTGGCCTACGTCGCACTCTCTCCCGCCTCCTAGGGCGTTGCGGAAGCGGAGCGATCTCTCCGTCAGGCTCTATGGCTAGCCAGTTCGGAACAATGACGGGGGCCGTTCCCAGGAACTCAAACAGACCCCCCAGCTGCTCTTGCGTCTTCAGTGCGTAGGTTCGCCGATCCTTCCTTACCAGCAGCTGGAAGGGGTGTCCCCATCTGTAAGTCGCCCCCTGTCGTTGTATTAGGTCAAGTAAAGGTTTCAGCATTCGTCGCATTTGGAGGGTTCTGCGCGATAAGTCCGATAACAGGGTGACACGAACTCCGTTTAGGTCGCTGGGGCCTTTACTCCATGCCGCTCTCATTAGCGCCTCTTTAATTTGAAAAAAATGTATCCTACAGATAACATCCCTCGGCCTGTTGGGATCATGACTCACAGGCCCAAGGGCTCGATGGATCCGGTCGATCTCGATCTTCTCCTCTGGTGGGCGCTCTAGTAATTTGTTAAACAGTCCGCACGTTATGGACTTCAGCTCTGCTGGGCCCACTGACTCGGGGATGCCTCTCAACCGTATATTGTTTCGGCGGTTTCTGTTTTCCAAGTCCTTTTGCTGCACTTGGAAGTTGGAAAGCATCCTACGTGTGACTTCTTGTTCTAATGCTTCCACTCTAGCTTGGAGCATTGTCTGCGCGGCCGCGTTAGTATCTACTCTGCCGGACAGATCCGCCATAGAGTTCTGCATGGATGTAATTTCTCTACGGAAAGTGTCTTCCATTCTAGATATGTAAGATTCGAAGTCAGATCTTGATGGCAGCGTTTTAAGGGCCTCAGTGATATTGTATCTTACTGAACCCACTATAGCTGAAATCAGTGCGTGAGGCAGAGGTGCATCAAGGGCGGCTGCATCAGCTTGCATCGTTGGTCGCTCTTCTAGCGCGGGGTGTCTCATTACTCTCGGTAACGTGAAGGTCATGGGGCTGTGGGGTCCCGGCGAAAACACAGGCTCCCGTCTCCATTCCGCCCGCATGTCCTCTGGGTGTCTGGTCACCTGGGGACTGTTGTGTGACATGGAGTGCCTCGTCTCATCAGGGCAGTCCAGGGCCATGGGACTGCGGGGTTCAAGTTCCCACTCGCCACTAGGGCGACATCCATCGCTCAAGTCCCGCAGCGCCGGGTCCCCGCTGTGTGGCCGCGGGTGCGTCTTCTCGTCTCGGCGAGGTCGGCGCCATCTTGCCTGTGGTCTCGCCGCACCTCTCCTCCTCCGGCAGCACGGTCCGCTGCGCTCCCCTCCTCATCTCCGGCAGTCGGGGAGATGCCGCATCAGCCTCCTCTTCTATGCAGTGGCGGTCAGGAGGTAAGTCAGGCGCTGCAGGGACGGGGAGCAGCCGCCTCTCCGTCGCACTCGATTTCCCGCCGGCCCCCGCCATTACTTTTGGTGGCGATCTGGGGCTCTCCGGCTCTGCGGAGCCAAAATAGGTCAGGATATGTGGTTCTGCTGACGGGGCTTTGTTGTGCTCCTGGTCCTCCATTTTTTGGACATGTTCTGGGGGTTGCCGCTCATGGGTGATTGCAGTCCAAAGGGGGTTAAACAGGGAGCTTCACGCTTTGGCCTCCTACTCCGCCATTAGCAGGCCACGCCCCCCGTCTTTTTTTTTTTTTTAATTAACCCCTTATGTTTATAGTGTGGATAGTAGTTGTATTTTATTTGTAAATGTTATAAAGTGCTCTTTTCAGTTTGAGGGGTCTCCAGGGCAAGAATGCGGGGGCTACCGATACATATGTGGTACCGTTGTAATCGAGAGAAATGGGGCTAGCACATGCAATATGGTTTTCATTAATAAAACATAAAAATAAAGGAGACAATTGTCTAAAAAATATTATTTTATTTATTTTTTTGTTTTTTTACGCAAAAATATTCAAAAAACAGTGGAAAAATTACAAACAAGACATTTCACGTTAAAGCCTAAACTCTGCTGCAAAAAAATATGTATATAATTTTTCTGGAAATTCCAGCAAAAATTACGGTTAAAAATGGCGTAAAATGGGGAAAATTACCTGTCAACAGAGGGTGACAAAACTTCAAGTAGGCTGGCAATTAAAAGGGTGAATAGTACCTATGCATGTTGGGTATTGTTCTGCTCGGGGGACCTTGCGCTTTTTGATTTAGCTTGCATATTGATATTTTAGGAAAACATGGTTTTTATTCTGCTTTCTTATAATTTTTCTTAGGGAAACCCTGTGCAACCTAAGAATTCTTCAATGGATTACTTCCAGAAAGATGAGCCCACTACAACAAGCTCAGTACGCTTAGAAAGCTTAACATGTGTACTTTCAGGGAATATATGGTTTATGGGGGATATTCCAAATGTAAAGGGTTGTTTTGGTTGAAAAATTGCAAGGTGCGCACTTTGTCAGCAGAGCTAAAAATTTCAAGTTACCGTTATGTGCACGCTTTACTTTGGGGTGTTTGGCAACTCTTCCCTTGACACTACCTATGGCAACTCTTCCCTTGACACTACCTATGCATGTTGGGTATCGTTCTATTCGGGGGATGTTGCTTTTTCAGATTTTACTTGTTTTTTCTTGTTTGCATATAGTTTTTTTAGGAAAATGTGCCTTTGATTCTTCTTTTTTCTTCTTTTTTTCTTCTTTTTTAGGGAAACTGTGCAACCAAAGAATTGATTGAGGGATTACTACCAGAAAACTGTGCCCATGTCAACAAGCCTGGTACACCTAGAAAGCTTGAGGTGTGTACTTCCAGAGAATATATCATTTGTGGGGGGTATTGCAAATTTAAAGGGTTGTTTTTCTGGAAAAACTGCAAGGTGCGCTTAGCGCGTAGCATAGTTGTATTTTATCTGAAAATCCCCTAAAGCGCTGTTTCAGTTTGGGGGAGTCTCCTGGGCAGGAAAGAGTGACTACCAATACATATGTGGTACCGCCGTGAGCGGGAGAAATTGGGGTTTCGCACGCAATAAAATGTTATTGACAAACTTACATTTTTTATTACAAAAAAACACTACAAATTGCAAAAAATAGTTTTTTTTTTTTTTTGTTTTTGCAAAAATTTCACCCAAAAGTATTAAGAATACACTAAAAAAGGCCAAACAAGATATTGCATGTTGAAGCTCAGACTCTGCTGAAAAAAACAATATATAATTTTCCTGGAAAATCCCTGGAAATCCCTTCAAAAATCAAGGTTGAACATATGTAGCGCAAAATAGTGAAACGTGGTCTGGCAACAAAGGGTGACAAAAATTCTAGGAAGGCTGGCACTTAAAGGGTTAAGTAATAAAATACCTTTTTATTCTATTTCTATTAAAAACATAAAACATAAAACAAGATCTGCTTTATTTCAACTTGTATACTGTGAAGAGTGTATAATACCGTCCCTAACTGGTGCATGTGTAGAGTTTCTACATGTACATCTATATATTAATAAGCATAACAAAGTAAATCAAACTTGCTAACGCAGCATCTTAAATAGTATTTATGATTTTCTGTTTGCAGATTTTCTTGGAAAGGTGAAAAAGGTCTTTTTACTTCCCGCAAATTAAAATACAAGGTTTTAAAAAAGAAGCGTGAGTGCATTTTTACATTTTATTGTTATTTCTTTTCACTATTACATCTTTTCTAAAACTCTCTTCAGCGATTGCTGCACACGGAGTCTGTGACGTTGAGACTACTGCAGTGCGAAACATATTCCCAAAAAATGGCTGTCCCAGAATGCTGTCTTGCCACTTGTGCACAGAAGGCAGTTACTGGTCCAATTTTGTGTCTGCATTCTCCTTAGTATAGAATGTGGAAAACCCAGTAGGCTGCAGAGCTTCGATGCTGAGAATGCTTTTCCATCCAGTCCCCAGTATGTATATGATCATTCCTCGATGATGGCAAAGAACTGACAAACTGTTAAAGCAGGCCAAAATAAAAAAAGGCCAGAGGATTCCTGCAGTCCGCAGCTCCTATCCCTGAGGTCTCTCGCTCACCACGCCACTGTCGCTCGAAGGAAGAAGAAAAGCCCGGCCACTCTGTGGAGGCCCGATAAGGTGAGTAATTAACAAAGCATGCAGCAGTTTGCATTCTTATTGACCTTTTTTTGGAGGGAATAAAAAAAACAAACAGCCCGCTTTAAGTCAACTGAATATGTTTCTCTCATATTCCACTACAGGGCATCACCGAATCAGATACAAATGGGTGAGCTCCTGGCCTAAGGGCGGGACTGCAAGATAAAAGGTGTGGTTCCTCCCAGACTACGTATACCTCCGGCTACCCTCTGCAATGCAGTTTCATTCTTGCAGTCGGACTGGACGGTGAAAGTTTTGCATGGATTTATTTTCTTTATTTCCTTCTTTTATAAAGGTTTTGTGTCAGAAAGCGGAGGATTTTAACCCTGCATGTCTTCCAGGCCCTTATTTTCCCACTGATCCAGAGGGACCCATTTCCATGCCCGGTTAGACCGGTAGCTTCGGATCAGGGTGAATAAGCGTAAGCGCTAATCTGGAGGTTTTTGCAGGCGGTGGAGGTAAGAGAGGAGAGGGACCAGCGCTATTTTCTATCGGTCAGGGGGTTTGGCTTAGCTTCCTCTGGCAACATGGGGAGGAGTTCTTATGCTTGTCCGGCTGCAGCAATCACCGTACTGTTGCCGCCCGCTTCCCAGCGAGCCGCTGCCCTGTTTCTCAGCCGACCCGCTGCACCGCACTTCACCCGGCCACTGCCCCACATTTCTGTGTGTCTCACTCTGCCTGCTGCTGCCAGCTTTTGCCAGGCCGCTGACCATACCTCTGCCCCCCCATGGAAGCCTTAGGGTCCGGTTCCTCTGGGATTGCGGCTCCGCCTTTGGCCCCGTCCCATCCAGATATTCCAGGGTTCCATTTTCAACTTGAATTGGCAGTGAGACTAGCCTGTTTGGAAAGCCACTACTTCCAGCCTAAGCATACAAAAGATCAGTTGGTCTTGAGCTCTTTGAGGGTATCTAAAAAACGGAGGGGGAAGCTCTTACCTAGCTTGGAGGAGGGAAGATTGGCCTCTGATTCCGACTCTGTTTAAGGAGCAGGTGGATAGTCTGATTTCCTCCATTTTAACGGTATTGAATATTCCTGCTCCTAAAGCCGTTGAGAGGAAGAGAGGGTCTCCATACAGACCTGCGAAAAAAATTAAGAAAACAAGGTTTTTCCTAAACAATCCCATGTTACTAGGCTTATCCAGAAGGCCTGATAAGCTTCCCTCAGTTCCTAGAGTACTGGATACTAAGTATCATTTTCCCATGAACTTGGATCAAATTATGGTCATTCCCTCCTGAGGTGGATATGTTGGTCAGCGCTGAGGTGGATATGTTACTGGATCAGATATCTAGGCATGCTTTTGATTGCCCTTACAGCTGGCCTGCCATGGCAGACAAGAAGTGGTTGAAGCAATTGTCGTCTGAATTACGAGCCAGTCATTCCTGTAATTTATACGCTCAATTGATAAAGTCCAGCATGGAGGTCTACGAGTAGGTCCTCTCTGCTATGGATGATATTGTTAGACTGAATGCAAGGGGTTTAGCTCTGCAGGTATCTCAGAAGCATTCATTATGGCTGAAACAATGGTCTGCTGACACAACTTCCAAGAAGACTCTTAACAGGATTCCCTTTTATGGGAAGTCATCTTTTTGTTTTTCGTTTTGATGGAACGTCTGGATGATATTGTGAAAAGAGCCTGGGGGGTAAGTCATCTAGACTCCTGCAGAGGAAGAAGTCTAACTCTTCCTTTCATAGGACTTCTAATGCCCAATCTTTTTCGCAGTGGCAGAGGTTCCTCTACCTCTAGACACCCGAGAGGAGTTCTGGAGTAAACCCAAGACCCAGAACAAGACCAGACCCTTCTGGCGAAACAAAGCTAAACCCCTGCTAAGCCTTCCCAGGCATAAGGGGGACACCCTCACCCTGTCAGGTGGGGAGACAGCTTTTGCATTTTGCCCCGAAATAATTTAATCGGACTACAAGATTGAGTAAGGGGCCTGCCTCCTTGAAGGTTCTTTTCGTCAAGGGTATCTCAAAATCTGAGAAAAGCAAAAGCGTTAAGATGCGCAGTAGCACACCTTTTGCAGTTAGGATTAGTTTGTCCTGTTTCCCATTCATAGAGGGGTCACGTATTTTTTGCCAATTTATTCATAATACCCAATACCCGGTTCGGTGCACCCAATATTAGAACTTAAGGGCCTCAACAGTTTTGTCCGACTTCAGAGATTTCACATGGAATCTTTTAGATCCACAACGGGTGTACCACAGCAGGCAGATTTTATGAGTAGATATAAAGGAAGCATACCTGCATATACCAGTTTTCCCAGGCCATCAAAAGTTTCTGCATTTTGCACTTCATTACTCTGCCCTGTCATTCCCTCAAGAGTAATCTCCGTTCTATGGATTACATTAGACACTACTCAGTCCAAAGTGTTTCTTCCAGAGCAAAAGAGGCTCTATTAGCCTGCCCTTATCTGATGATCCGTCAAGGAATGTGTCTGCTGGATTTGATGGTGTCTTGCGTCGAGGCAGTGTCATTTGCACAATTCCACACAAGACCCCTGCAATCGAAGTTGGTCTCGATCTTAGATCAAACTCCAAAGTCCCTGGATCGCACATTCCAATTGACAGACATGGTAAGGCAGCCTCTAGCATAGTGGCTGAACTCCCGTGGGCAGATCTTTCACTCAGATGCTATTGAAATCATGACCACAGATGCCAGCCTAACTGGGACAATGGGGCCAAAGAGAGAGCAAATTGCCAATCAATGTTTTGGAGTTGAGAGCAATTCTGCTTTCATTCAGGCATTGGTCCCCCTGATCTGAGAGGTCATCATGTAAGGATCAAACAGACCACATCCATCATGGTGGCCTGTATCAACCAAAGGGGGCACCAGGAGCAGGTGTGCTCTCAGAGGTGAGCTGGATCTTGCTCTGGGCCGAGAATAATGTCACGTCTATCTTGGCAATTGACAGTGGAGTGGAGTGGACAATGTTCAAGCAGATCTTCTGAGCAGGGCAACTCTGGATTAGGGAGAATGGTCCCTCAGTCATGGGATGCAACTGCTGGTGGACAGACGTGGACCTCTTTGTGTCCCGCCAAAATCGGAAGGTTCCGAGGCCTCAGACAATGGCCTCTGCGACACCCCAAGTTCTGGCTTTGACGGCCTGGCTATTGAAACCTGCATTTTGGAGGAAAGAGGCTTTTCTGCTGGAGTCATCAGAACCATGATTCATGCCAGGAAGCAGATCTCGTTTTTGATGAAACTTAAGGTGACCTTTTTGCAGGCAATTACTTCTGTCTGGTGGGTTTCGGAACCCAACCAAGTCTAGCGTCTACCATCAGGATCTAGCGTCTACCATCAGCAAATGCATAAGACAGGCAGTAGTAAGCTATGTTTCCAAGGGGAAGGCCCCTCTCTTTGGGGTCACTGCCTATTCTACCTGGGCTGTCGGATCTCTGGGGCCATTCAGCGCCAGGTGTGTTTGCCATGGCTTAATCCTCAGGATAGAGGAATACGATTGACACTTGGGATTCCCACACTGAAGAAGGGCACAGCTTTGGGATTTCCCATTTGTGTCTGATTCTGTGATGCCCTGGAGTGGATTATAAGAGAGAATACAATTCTGTGGTTCTCACCTGTAGAATTGGTTTCTCTCTTCTTCCACTCCAGTTCGTCACACATGCCCTATCTTCAAGGCTGTGAAGAGATGCCTTATTTTTAGTGGAGTCTTGTATATATGTAAATACTTATGTGTTAGCATAGAGAAATGTTATAATTCTGAAGGAGGAGATGATATTACAGGTCTTTTCAATTACTGGATTGTGGAGGACAGCTGGAGGTAAATATAGATGGTTGTACTTCTTACATTAACTCCCCTATCGGGGTGCCCCGCGGAAGTGGACCAACACCCAGGATAGTGAAAATCCTGGGTGTTGGTCCACTTTAACCATAACCTTTAGGAGCAAGAACAGCTACTTTCCCCTGGCCAAAAATTGCTCCTCTAGCCACAGGAATGTGCAGGTTGCCATGAGAGGGGGACCCTAAATTTACCAGTCTTGTGCACACTTTGGATGTGAATTATTATTGTTTATTAAAATCACCATCATAGTTTATGGCACTGTACAAGGTAGGAAATATGTAAAATACAACAATGCATATAATACATAGATGTAATTGAATTATGCATCTTGGTTTAACTCACAACCAGTGAGGTTCATAAATGTCCCAATTAAGTTTTTAATGCACCCCATTGGCTATTCAGAAAATTGTGGGGATGTCTTTCAATATACCTCGTATTGTGCTTCCAACCAGCTGGAAAAATGATTTAGCTCACCTGTGAAAATGTTCGCAGGTACAGATGGTGGCCATTGAAAGAAATGACCATAAGATGCACTTTTATCCCCCCAAAAGTGTGTGTGTGGGGGGGATGTGTGTAAATTTTTTGGGCCGAATGTAAAAAAAGAACATAAAGGAAACTTGCATAACTGGCGCTTCCTGCGCTGCTTCCCGTGCTGCCACAGTCATTGGGAGGCCAGAAGATGGAGGAGTGACGGTAACTGATCCCTGCCCACTGTCCCCGGTGGGGCTCTGTGCAGTGAGTGTACGTGGCCTCTGCTGGCATCCATTGTCCTCAATTGTCCTGTTGTTCCTCTTTAAGATCTGAGACACCAGGAGTGCAGTTCAATATGTTTGTGTACCTGCCCCTCTCTTTCACACCCTCATCAGCATAAGAACATGATTTATATTCTAAGCATACAGCACGTCCTGCTCCAGAATAGTAATAACGTGGGTAATCCTCCGCCTCAGGCGCCATGCACTGCAGACATGTAGAAAACAAGATCCTCCCTACATATACCGAAGGACCTCCCACAAATCCCCTGATTTCTCTGCAGTGCTGAACTGCGAAGACATGAAGTATCACGCTCTCGCAGGCGAGCGGGCCTTACGGCCCAAGGTCCTGTGGGACTATTTCCACCCGTCCTCTTCAGAAGAATATGCCTCCCAGCCTGGGCTGCGCGGGTCGGGTGAAGGTAGGCAGCACCTGGTGTGCTGAACGGAGCCATGCTCCACCGCAATCCCCCTCCATAGGGTAGGCGGTCAGGCCGAAGGTGAGCCTCTAGTGGATGCCCCTCCCGCAATCTTGCCCGTGCCCCTCACAGACTTAGTCCATGGACGCCGTCCGCTTCTCCCTCGCTTCCTCCCTTAACTCGGGGGGAAAAGGAGGGGGGGGGGGGGTATGTGTGGCAGCCCTAGTGTTAACTTTCACTTTTTAGACCTTGCTTTTTAATTTATTGGGGTCAGTGTCGCGCTTTGCTATACAGTGCGAGCCGTTCGTCTTCATTAACAAACTGCCTAGTCGGCAGCCTCATTCCAGCGTGTCAGCATCTTAGGCATACGCCTTATATCCAACTGTTCTACGTTTTTCCGTTGGTTAGAGCTTCGCGCTCTTTGGGGGAGGCGGAGACTCGGCATGACGCGCTCCGCGTCACAGCCTGGCCTGGCCCACCCCTCGAGGTTCGCTTGGCGCCATTTTGACTATCTTCTCGCGCGCGTGGTGCGGTTCGCCTCCTCCCTTGGTCATGTAAGTGCCCTCCGGGGCGGCACGGTTCTATGTCTATCAGGCTGCGCATGGCACTGACTCCACCCCTCTTGTCCCATTATGTCTTTCAGACGCCAGGACTTCGGTGGCTTCCCCCGGCCTAACATATATTACAGTGGGTCCACTTTACAAATTCTCCCACATTACTAGCGGGTTTTGGGGCATCCAGGGTTGCCTATTGCATAAATCCCTGCGGTCATACTGCTTAATAATCACCATATGGAGGCATTTCAGGATTATGTAACCGGGGTCCCTCCGGGACATGACCGGCTGTGTGCAGTGTGTGGTCAGCCCCAGGCTGAGGCTGACAGGGCACGAGTCTGCGGACAGTGTGCAGAACAGGCAGGTTTGCCTACGGAGGCACCTCCCTTCCTTACTCCCGTCTCCCCGGTCCCAAATATCACTCATGACAAGTCCCACTCGAGCGGGGATGACCTGCAATCCGTGCCGCGTGTGTTGCCCACGGCGGAGCAGGTGCTTTCTGGATTGGTGGAGCGTATGGGCCCTGGTAAAAAGCGGTCCCTGACGCCTCCTGGCTCCCCGGTTCCTGACAATACCGATGACTCTGCTGATATGCAGGACCTTGACCCTTCTGAGGAAGGTGAGCTATTCTCAGATTCTGGCTCCTCGAACGGGAGGCCCGGGGGCTGTGATGATTCTGAGCCCGGTTCTTGGGGTCTGTGTGAAACAGATGAAATTCTTATTAAGATTATTCTAAGCATACAGCACGTCCTGCTCCCGAATAGTCATAACATGTGGATAGTCCTCCGGCGCCGTGCACTGCAGACATGTAGAAAACAAGCTCCTCCCGGCCCTACATATACCGCTGGACCTCCCACAAATCCCCAGATTTCTCTGCAGTGCTGGAACTGCGAAGACATGAAGTATCACGCTCTCGCAGGCGAGTGGGCCTTACGGCCCAAGGTCCTGTGGGACTATTTCCACCCGTCCTCTTCAGAAGAAATATGCCTCCCAGCCTAGGCTGTGCGGGTCGGGTGAAGGTAGGTAGCACCTGGTGTGCTGAATGGAGCCATGCTCCACCGCAATCCCCCTCCATAGGGTAGGCGGTCAGGCCGTTGGTGAGCCTCTAGAGGATGCCCCTCCCGTATTTTGCCCTTGCCCCTCATAGACTCAGTCCATGGACACCGTCAGCTTCTCCCCTTGCTCCCTCCCGTAACTCGGGGGGGAAAAGAAAGGGGGGGGGTGTGTGTGTGTCAGCCCTAGCGCCCATCCGCCATTAGACCTTGTTCTTTAATCAGGGGGTCAGTGTCGCGCATCACTGTACAGTGCGAGCTGTCTTTTCTCACTATCAGTCTGCCTCGGCAGATTCATTCCAGCGTGTCAGCATTAGATTTTAATTATTCTCCACTGCTGCATTGCTGTCGGTTAGAGCTTCACGCTCTTTGGGGCAGGCGGAGACTGGGCATGACGCGTCTTGCGTCACAGCCTGGCCTGGCCCTCCCCTCGAGGTTCGCTGGCGCCATTTTCTCTATCTTCGCGCGTGCGCGTGGTGTGGCTCGTCTCCTCCCTCGGTCATGTAAGTGCCCTCCGGGGCGGTATGGTTTCTAGGTTTTTAAAACAGAGCATGGCACTGACTCCTCTCCCCTTGTCCCATTGTGTCTTTCAGAAGCCAAGACTTCGTTACCGGCCCTGGCCTAACATATATTACAACGGGTCCTCTTTACAAATTCTCCCACATTACTAGCGGGTTTGGGGCAACCAGGGTCGCTTATTGCATAATTCCCTGCGTTACACTGCATTAAAATCACCATATGGAGGCATTTCAGAATTATGGAACCGGGGTCCCTCCGGGACGTGACCGGCTGTGTGCAGTGTGTGGCCAGCCCCTGGCTGAGGCCGACAGGGCACAGGTCTGCGGACAGTGTGCAGCACAGGCATTGCTAACAGAGGGTCCTCCCTTCTCACCCCCGTCTCCCTGCTCCCAAACATCACTCACGATGAGTCCCACTCCAGCGGGGATGACCTGCAAGAGGTGCCGCGAGCGTTGCCCACGGCGGAGCAGGTGCTCTCTGGATTGGCGGAGCGTATGGGCCCTGGTAAAAAGCGGTCCCTGACGCCCCCAGGCTCTCCGGTTCCTGACTATACCGATGATTCTGCTGATATGCAGGACCCTGACCCTTCTGAGGAAGGTGAGCTATTCTCAGACTCGGGCTCCTCCCATGGGATGCCTGCGGGCCGTGAGGAATCAGAGCCTGGCTCCTGGGGTCTGTGTGACACGGATGAAATCCTGATCAAGATTTTTGAGGTCTTGTCAATCTCTCCCCCTGGGGAGATCCCCAAGCCTAAAAGGGAGAGTTTCCATACAGCGCCGCCGCGCTTGGAGGCTTGGAGTTCCTAGAACAGGAACATTTCCAGAATATTATATCCCAGGAATGGGAATCGCCTGGTAAGCTTAAAGGGATTCCAGGGGTCTGGGAATGGAAGTACCCATTTCCCCCTGATGTGGTCAATTTATGGTCCGCTCCCCTGGTGGTGGACGCGCCGTTTATAGGGGTCACAAACCCCCCTTTTATGACTGCCCCCTTTTATCGTACCCTTCGGGATGCTGAGGACCGGCGCATTGACAGACTGGCCTCACACGCCTTCTCGTGTGCTGGGACGGTCCTGCGCCCGGTTTGTGCCGCGGCCATCACTGCGGTGGCTGCCAGGACTCTTGTCAGAAAGATACTGGATCACCGCCCTGAGGATCTCCCTTGGGGGGTGTTTAGTGCGCTATCAGACTGCGAAGCCTTTGTGAAGTTTATTCTATCGGCACTGGATGACACCATTAAGATGTGTGCTAGGAGCTCAGCACTTGCGGTAGCCGTTCACCGCCTGGTCTGGCTGCGACAGTGGGGCGCTGATGGAGCTACAAAAAAGGCTCTCACTTGCCTTCCATTCAGAGGACGGCGGTTATTCGGGGCCCGCTTGGACCTTTTTGGCAAAAAGGCTATAGCACCCTTCCGCAGAAGGCCGCTCCGCCCTCCAGGAGGCAGGGTCACCCCTCCACCTCCCTATGTTAGTGTCAAACGTGAATCTGAGGTGTGTTTCCAGCTGTTCGGCGTGGATTTCCAACATGGCGCGGGCAGACAGCGCCCTGGGCCTTCTGGCAGGACCAAGTCCAAATCTGCCAAAACCTCGCAAGCATGAAGGGGCGCCCTCGCCCGTCTGGGCGAGGGGGAGGCTGCACAGCTGTCTCACATCCAGGAATATGTCTTCCCCCTTCTGGTGGTTCTGGGATGTAACCCACCTGGGCTCTCGCTGGACGGTCCCCCCTCAGTTTTTTGTCAGGGTGTTTTTAGTCCCTGCTCTCCCTTCTGAAACTGGCGCTGGCCGGACTGGGCCTGCAGTGTTGGGCGCGCTTGTTAATCGCCTTAACGGTATGGGGCCATGGCTTCTGTATATAATTTTTCCATCCTCCCCCCTCATCAGTACGAGGTAGTCTGGACCCCGTTGGCCTATGACAGGCTTAGCAATTCTACCATTCGCAAGTAGCCCATATATGACAACTCTGTCTTGGGTCACGGGTCCCCTGCGCGGGGGGGGGGGGGGTCGGCCTATTACGAAGATCTAGCTCTTCTTAGTTTATCTGGGGTCGGCTGGACGCCTAAGACTATTCCTAGTCAGTGTCACAGGATCAACACTGCGGCTTGAGGCACTATTGGGGCCTTTCTTTCGGCCCAGGCTACTAGCTTGGCGTGTCTGGGACACGCCTGAGGTGGGGCTTATGCGCTGGGACCTACTGGGTCGTCTCCCTTACACCCCAGCCTTTGCATCAGACGGAGTGGGTCGGTTGGCCGACAGTGTCCCCCGGAAGCTACTGGATGGTTGCTTGAACACTCATCCCCTCAGGGTCACTTATCCACGATCCCCCGTCCCTGGGAAATCGGTTCAGGCTTGCTGCCTTCTTCTCTGGCATTAGGGGACCCCTAGTTACGGGGCTCTGCCCCCCCCCCTTTACTGGCGCCTTGCCTTCACCAGGCGGGTTGGCAGCTGGTGGGCCTGTTGGTGGCACATCAAGATGACGTCATTTATATGCCGGGCCCTCTGGCTCTTCAGCGCAGTAGGTTACTAAACCTACATTTGTCCCAGCACCCCGGTGCGTGGTCTGTACTCATGCCTTCTTGGTAAGGTGGTTCCCCTGGAGCTTCCCATATGCAAGGGCCCCGTCAGGGTGCACTCCCCTCCCTTACCAGCACCTCCTAGAGTATGGTCTCCCTGGGTACCAAGTCTCGCTGGTTTGGCAGGGGAAAGGTAAATCTCTTCCACGACCCCCGTGGTTCTAGGTTGGGCCTCTTAAAGGGTCCATCTTATCTGCTGGGCTTGTTGAAACAGTGGCCCCCTTTGATTCTATATGGTGGGCCTTCCCCTCCTTCAGGACCGGTCGGTTTATGGGGGACTCCTGGTCTGTTGAAAGACGATGGCATGTTTTTAATGCTGGTCTAAAGATTGTGACAGGTTGCTACCTCTGGAGGGTCTCTGTTCCTGGCCTGGGTGGTGGCTCTGAGGGGTCCCCCTCCTGACACAGGGCCTCTGCCCTTGTCTCTACTGTCCCAGGATATTCTGACTCCGGTCAGGGGGCCTGAGTATTTAGGCATAGCCTTGTTATTTCATATGCCTTCCTTTCATCATCCTACCTTTGGGTTCTGCGCACGGCTGGCCGGATGGTGAGTCCCATGGGATCTATGGCCTAGGCGGCCCTGGGAGTAATGGTTCGCAGATGCCTCTGCTGAAGGCTGCTGAATTGTGATATCTCTGTTGGGGTGCGGTTCTGCCCTTATCAGGTCTCTTTCCAATCAAAGGTCTCCTGTCTGGGGATTGATTGCTAATCGCCCCTTGGGGGGCGGGCCTCATCTTCTGGGTGACTTAGTATGAGTGGAGGTTTGGGAGCTAGCTCCCCAGCTTCCCTTTACTCCGCCTATAATGGCTTGGTGGTATCCCATATTGACTGGCATGGGCCTTAGTCTCTTCCCTGTGAGACGTTATCGGTTCCCAGGGCCTTAAAGCCATCACAGCATAAATTGGGGTTGGCTCCCCATCTGGGGACTCTGATGGTGTAGGCCTGTCTTGGCCTTCCTGCAGGAGTCTGGTTCTGTCACCCTTGTAGAGTATTCTCGTTGGGTTTGCTTAACTGCACCTCCCCAGTAGTTCCGTAAGTCCCTGTGGGGATCAACTTTTTCATTCTGTTACCCTGCGGACTTCCTGGGGACCCTGCCTGGATGCGGTCTCAGCTGCCCTGTAGGCCAGACCGCTCTTCTGGGGCCTCCTGACTCCGTCAGACATGTGCCTGAGACGATGGTTCTGGTTAATTATTCCCTGACGCTATGTATACACATATATACATGTACAGCTATATACGGCTACAGGTACCCCATGCCTGGGGGTGTTCCCTTTACGCTGGGCTTCTGGTCCAGGTGGTCTGTTGGACCCTTGGTTCAGCCCCTTAGTATAGCCATGGGCTGATTATTAATAATACTAAATACGAGGGCCTACATCCCTCCACAGGTTTTGCACTTCTCCCCATGCCGGCCTTCTTGGCCTTTAGGGGGACTGCTGTTCTTGGAGTCTACGGGCGCCTCCTTAGGTATGCGCCTGATATCTATTCCAGCGCCATTGCGCCTTTGGATCGATCCTTCTGGATGCTCTCTGATCCTGGGGAAGCCTTGGCTTCCTGATAATTAAGAGTTTGTATTCCCGCCTTGGTCGGGTGACCTGTTTTTGTTCCCCTTGGGGGTGTTACAAGAGTTGCCACAAGGCTTCCTTGCCTGTGAGCTGGTTGGGTCACTACACTGACCTATGTTCCTTCAGGGGAGCGTTTCTTCCCCGTTACTGTTTACTCTGTTATCATGGGTGCTTGTGTATCACTGACCCTTCAGCACCAAGGTTTTCTCTGTTAGTTCAATTACTTGACTTATGGCCTGTCTCTGTTCATACCTTCTTGGTTCTGTTATGAGACTGACATTGGAGCCTCTGCTCTTGTCATGCCTGTTGCAAGTTTTGCAGGTGACAGCACTTTTACTGTCCGCTGTGCCTTGCTTTTTCTGGGGATCCCACCCTGCTTATGGACACTGCTATTAGATGTCCCACATGTTATGACTATTCGGGAGCAGGACGTGCTGTATGCTTAGAATAATACAACTCTGTGAAGTACTCACCTGTAGAGTTGATATTATATGCATACAGCACGTCCTGCTCCACCCCACCCTGATTTCACTAATTCTGGATCCCCTGTATGGTGATTATTATCATTAAGATATTGCTACCAGTTATTCTGGGAGGTTGGTTCCTCCTGGCTTCTCTTCTCACTGCTTTTCAATGCTGGGGATTTGTGGGAGGTCCCGCGGTATATGTAGGGCCGGGAGGAGCTTGTCTGCAATGCACGGAGGCGGAGGACTACTCACATGTTATGACTATTCGGGAGCAGGACGTGCTGTATGGGTATAATATCAACTCTACAGGTGAGTACTTCACAGAGTTGTATTTTTGAGGTTTTGTCAATCTCCCCACCTGGGGAGATCCCCAAGCCTAAGAAGGAGAGTTTCCATACAGCGCCGCCACGCTTGGAGTTCCTAGAACAGGAACATTTCCAGAATCTTATATCCCAAGAATGGGAACCACCTTGTAAGCTTAAAGGGGTCCCAGGGGTCTGGGAATGGAAGTACCCTTTCCCTCCTGATGTGGTTAATTTATGGTCAGCACCCCTGGTGGTGGACGCACCGGTTATAAGGGTCACAAAGCCCCCTTTCATGACGGCTCCCTTTTACCGTACCCTTCGGGATGCTGAGGACCGGCGCATTGACAGACTGGCTTCCCACGCCTTCTCGTGTGCTGGGGCGGCTCTGCGCCCGGTTTGTGCCGCGGACATCACTGCGGTGGCCGCCAGGACTCTTGTCAGAAAAATACTAGATCACCGCCCTGAGGACCTCCCTTGGGGGGTGTTTAATGCGCTATCAGACTGTGATGCGTTTGTGAAGTTTATTCTATCAGCACTGGACGACACCATTAAGATGTGTGCTAGAACCTCTGCCCTTGTGGTAGCTATTCTCCGCCTGGTCTGGCTGCGACAGTGGGGTGCTGACGAGGCTACTAAAAAGGCTCTCACTTGCCTCCCCTTCAGAGGACGGCGGTTATTTGGGGCCCGTCTGGACCTTTTTGGTAAAAAGGGTAAAGCACCCTTGCGCAGAAGGCTGCTCCGGCCTTCACGAGGCAGGGTCACCCCTCCACCTCCCTACGTTAGTGTCAAACGCGAACCTGAGGTGTGCTTCCAACTGTTCGGTGTGGATTTCCACCATGGGGTGGGCAGGCAGCGCCTGGGGCCTTCTGGCAGGACTAAGTCCAAATCTGCCAAGATCTCCCAAGCATGAAGGGGTGCCCTCGCCCTTCTGGGCGAGGGTACTGCTGCAGCAGCTATCTCCCATCTAGGAATATACCTTCTCCTTCTGGTGGTTCCAGGATGTAATTCCCCTGGACACAGGATGGCTTTTGCTGGGCGGTCCCTCTCATTGATTGTCAGGTTGCTTCTAGCCCCTGCTTTTCCTTCAGGAATTGGTGCAGGCCGGACTGGGCCTACAGAGTTTGGGCTTACTTACAGGTTGCCCTTCACGGTATGGGGCTATGGCCTCTATATTAACCTGCCTCCTTCCCTCAACAGTATGAGGCAGTCTGGGCCACGCTGCCCTATGGCAGGCTTGGCAATTCTACTCTCACAGGTAGTCCCTATGTGACACCTCTGTCTTGGGACACGGGCCCCCTCTGCAAGGGGGGCTTCCGGCCTCCTGTGCAGTACTAGATCCCTTTAGTTCCCCTTGTGTCTGCTGGACACCAAGACCATTTCTAGCCGGTGTTGCAGGACCAACCCTGCGGATTGAGGCATTATTTGGGGCCTCTCTTTCGGTCCCAGGCTACTCGCCATGGCACGAATGGGGGTGATGTCTCTGACATGCCTGGGGGGGGCGTCTGCGTTAGGACCTACCGGGTCGTCTTCCTTACTCCCCAGTCTCTACGTCAGGCCGAGTGGATTGGTCGGCCAGCGGTGTCTCCTGGGAGTTACTGGATGGTTGCTCAGTCACCTCAATCTCTCATGGTCCCTTATCCGCTATCTCCCATTCCTGGGATTCAGTTCAGGCTTGAGCCTTCTTTTCTGGCAATAAGGGGACTCCTGGTTACTGGGGCTCTGCCCCCTTTACTAGTGCCTTACCTTCACCAGGCGGGATGGCAGCTGGTGGGCCCGTGAGTGGCACATCAAGATGATGTCACTTATATACCGAGCCCTTGGGCTCTTCGGCACAGTAGGTTATTGAGCTTACATGGGGTTCCAGCACCCTGGTGCTTGGTCTGTGCTCATTCCCCCTTGGTAAGGTGGTTCCTCTTGAGCTGTTCATATTTAAGGGCCCTGTCAGGGGGCACCCCCTTCCTTACTTGCATCTTCCAGTGAATGGTCACCTTGGGTACCAAGTCTCGCAGGTTGGCGGGGGAGGGGAGTTTCTTCCACAATCCCCGTGGTTCCTAGGTAGGGTCCCCTAGAGGGTCCATCTTACATGCTGGTCTTGTTGAAACGGTGTGCCTTCCGTTGACTCTATAGGGCTGGACTTCTCCTGTTTTAGGATCGGTCGGTCTATTGGGGGACTCCTGGTCTGTTGGGTGACAATGGCCTGTTTTACTACTGGTCTAGAGTTTGAGGCAGGTTGCTCCCTCTGGAGGATCCCTGATCCTGCCTTGGGCGGGGGTCTACGTCCCCTGCTTCTCATCGGTATTCGCTCCAATGGATGCTCTTTAGCGGCAGGTTATGCTATCCTGGTGTCGCCCGGGGAGCCTAGCGTGGCTCTGTTGGGTCTCCCTCATAACACAGGGGCTCTGCCCTTGTTTCTACTGTCCCAGAATATTCTGACTCTGGTCATGGGGGCTGAATACTTTAGGCATAGACTTGTTATTTTTTATGCCTTTTCTTCATCACCCTACTTGTGGGGTTCTGTGCACGGTTGGCCTGATAGAGAGTCCCGTGAGATGGATGGCCTGGCTGGCCTTGTGAGCTGTGGTTCGCAGATGCCTCTGCTGAAGTCTGCTGACCTGTTCTCTCTCTCAGGAGTGTGGTTCTGCCCTTGTCAGGCCCCTTCCTTTGTCCCAATATAAGGTCTCCTGTCTGGGGACTGACAGCTGATTCATTCACCCCTTGGAGACGGGACTTATCTTCTGGGTGACTTAGTATGAGGGGGGGCTGGGAGCAAGCTCCCCAGCTTCCCCTTCCTCTTTCTATGGGGATTTTTTGTGGTAACCCATATTGATTGGCATGAGCCTTGGTCTCTTCCCTGTTAGACGTTCTCGGTTCCCAGGGCCTTTAAGGTCATTACAACGTAAGTTTGGGGTTGGCTCCCCATCTGGGGATTCTGAAGGTGCAGGTCTGGTTCTGTCACCCTTGTGGGGAATTCTTTTGGGGATTGCTTAGCTGCATCTTCCAAGTAGTTCCATGGTCCCTGTGAGGATCAATTTTCATTTTTTACCCTGCGAACTTCCTAGGGACTTTTGCAGGATGCTGTCTGAGCTGCCTTGTAGTCCAGGTCGCTTCTCTGGGGCCTACTGACTCCGTCAGACGTGTGATCTGGTTACTTAACCTTGGCTCGATGTGTGTATATAAATATATATATATATATATATATATATATATATATATATAGATATATATATGGCTACAGGCACCCCACGCCGTGGGGGTGTTCCTTCTTACGCTGGGCCTCCGGTCCAAGTGGTCTGTAGGATCATTGTTTTAGTCCTTTAGTCTAACTATGGACTTTATTCTTAATAATACTAATATGAGGGGCTACATTCCCTCTACAGGAGTTGCAATTTTTCCCATGAGGGTTTTCATGGCCCTTAGGGGGACTGATGCTCTTGGAGCCTACGGGCGCCTCTTTATGTATGCGCCTGATATCTCCTTCCAGCGCCATTGCGCCCTTTGGATTAATCCTTCTGGATGTCTCCTGATTCTGAGTGAAGCCTTGGCTTCGTGTTAATTAGGGGTCAGTATTCCCGCCTTGGTCGGGTGACCTGTTCTGTTTCCCTTAGGGGGTGTTACAAGTTTTGCCACGAGGCTTCCTTGCCTGTGAGCTGGTTGGGTCATTACACTGACCTATATTCCTCTTCAGGGGAAATAATCTCCTCTTTTTCTGTTTATTCCGTTATATTGGTGCTTGGGTACCACTGGCCCTTCAGCACCAGGATTTTTTCTGTTGATTCAGTTGCTAGACTTATGGCTGGTCTCTGTTCATACCTTCTTGGTCTTGTTATGAGACTGACGTTAGAGCCTTTGCTCATGTCATGCCTGTTGCAAGTTTTGCAGGTGACAGCGCCTTTACTGTCCGCTGTGCCTTGTTTTTTCCTGGGGATCCCACCCTGCTTATGGACACTGCTATTGGATGTCCCACATGTTATTACTATTCTGGAGCAGGACGTGCTGTATGCTTAGAATAATACAACTCTGTGAAGTACTCACCTGTAGAGTTGATATTATATGCATACAGCACGTCCTGCTCCACCCCACCCTGGTTCACTTGTTCTGGATCCCCTGTATGGTGATTGTTATCAATAGATATTATTACCAGTTTTCTGGGTGGTTTGTTTCCTCCCGGCTTCTCTTCTCACTGCTTTTCAATGCTGGGGATTTGTGGGAGGTCCTTCGGTATATGTAGGGCCGGGAGGAGCTTGTTTTCTACATGTCTGCAGTGCACGGCGCCTGAGGCGGAGGATTACCCACATGTTATTACTATTCTGGAGCAGGACATGCTGTATGCATATAATATCAACTCTACAGGTGAGTACGTCACAGAGTTGTATTTTCTTGTTTGCTGCTAGTAAAACTTTCACTGAGTTCTGAAGCACAGAAGAGACTGACAAGTAAATATATAAGACTGATGTCCCCTGCAGGCACAGAACTTGGTGTGTCCTATTTTGTCTTATGCAAGAGGAGAGAAGACTTATGTACCTCTCAAGGTGAAAAAAGTGGGCATTTATAAAAAAAAAAAAAAAAAAAAAGAAAGCTTTAACTGCTTTATTCAGTGACACAGCAGGATCAATTATCTGGATGTCGGGTGGGCAAATGGTGATATTTTTTACCATTTAGCCTGGAAGGTGTGCTGGCTGGTTGTATTTTTTTTTTCTTCATGCATAACCCATTTTCATTGTAAAAAAACCCATGCTTGTAAAAATGCAGAGTCACAGACACGGGTGATTTTCTGGAAAAAAAAGACTTGACTGTTAAATTCAAAAGGCTCACTCAGATGCAGGTTGCTTCTTGTTTTCCCATTTATGACCTATCCATGACTTACTAAGATGCAGGTTGCAATTCACACTCAGAAGCATACCCAAGTCAAGCTTGTCTTGTTTAATATATTAATGTTAATGTCTTTTATAGCACAATCTATTTTTATTATGTGGATTTTAGTTTTTCTTTTAACGTTGCAGTAAAACATTTAAAGCTCAAACGGGACCAACAGCCTGGCACGGTTGAAAAAGAAAGGAAGCGGCCATTTTTGAGCTTCCCCTCCCAGCATCTCAGCCATTCTGCTGCCTGGATTTAAGTCCAGCAGCACTTCCTGTTTGCAGGTGACCTGCAAATGCACGAGCCGCCATTTTGTTTCTAAATTTTGTTATAGCATACGTTAGAAAAAGGTAAATGATTTTTTATGTGCAGCAATCTAAATTGTCCCAGGGAGGGATGCATATGAGCATGAGTTTGTTGCGTTAGTTTGGTTTGTCATTTTTGACTGTTGGTCCACTTTAAGTAAAAGTAATAAGCAAAATATAATAACACCATAGTTTGAGTATTTCAAGTATGTTATCATTTGCTTGTAGGGTTCAATTTCTTTTGATCATGCTTTTGCTGTCACAGATCAGTAATTTAGGTGTGACTTTTATTGTCTGAAGGTTATAGATGAGTGTTAAAATTAAGTAAGCAGAGTGGCAAGGGTGTGCTTCAGATCTGCAGGTATATAATAATGACATTTGTATAATTCCATGGTGGGTAGTATGTTACGCTTTTTTTTTCACTAGCAGTTTTCAATGACTATATTTATTTTGTTAAATTTTGGTGCAAGGGTAAATGGCTCGCACATCCTAGCTTTCCATCTGGAACCCAAAGATAACTGTGAACCTGTAACGCTTTAGCCTACGTTTTTATGAATGCCATCTTTTGTTTTTGTCGGCACAGGGATGACAAAGAACCTGCAGAGGCTGTTCAGCAAGCTGGGTGATGCACCACCTGATGCTGGGAACGCAGGCCCATCAAGTTTCTTGTTTAACTGGGAAGAGCAAAACACAAGCAAGATCTTTTTTCACGGACACAGCCTGGAGGGCATTACGCAACGCGAGAACAACCAGCTCTTAGGGCTAAAGACGCATTACTGGTTCAACTCCTTAAAGTGTAGCAGCAGGTAAGCCTCTCATACAAAGAGTGTCTATTAATTACTATGATTGCTGCTGAAGCATTTTACAATTCACAAAGTAAATCAGTAAAATGTATCATAAGCTGCAAGTGCACCCTATGTCACTGGTTGGTCATGGAACCAAAAATCCCAGCATAGAAAGAAACTATATACTGTTTGTTGGGAAAACACTATTTAATCTAAACATTTATTTATAAATTACTATATCTTATTTTTATTAAAAAACCAACTCCAAGCAAAACTTTGACAGAAAAGATGAGGCCTTATGTGACTAGTTTTATGGCAGCCTGTGTACCTATTGTGGCTATTTAGTTTTATGGCCTGTACACAGTGACATCAGCCTCACATGAACCAGTGTGGTTTCGCTAGCACAAGGTCTGTCCTTTCAGCCCTGAAGACATTAACTGATGAAGTGAAGTCAAAAGTTAAAAACTGTATATCAGTAGCTTACATTGAGTGGCTGGATTGCTGTGATTCCTCCTCTGTTGGTCTCCTTAGTAAGGAAATCACTTCCTCATTCAGCTTTTTAATCCCCACCCCACTGACCTGGTCCTTCAATCAACCTTCAGTGGACCAAGAACGTAGACACACCCACTCCCTGCCCAAACATCCTGTTTGGCTGCCTCCTCATGCAGATATGAAACCCCTTCCTCCTCGGTCCTCTCTGGTCACAGTATGTATTGGAGATGCTCTTCAGCCTCATCATCCCTTTTTCTGATTACTATGTGCTGGCAGTACTAAATAGAGGCACAACAATGCACTTATTCTTAGTATACAGTACGTCCTGCTCCAGATAAGAATCATTACACTTGAGTATTACTCCGCCAGAGGGGGCTGGACTGCAGAGACCGAGAAATTGGCTCCTCCCGGCCCCTCAAATACCCGGGACCTCCCACAAATCCTGAGAATTTCTCTGCAGTCTGGACTGCAAAGGACAAGAAGATTGCTCTCTCTACTCGCAGGTGAGCAGGGCTATTAGCCTGCGGCCCTGTAAGACTTTTCCCACCCATTCCATTTTTAATGTGCCTCCCAGCCTTGGCTGCACTGGTCCGGATGATGGTAGGCAGCACCGCTGTCAGGTGCTTAGGAGCACTGCTCCACTGCAATCCCCCACCAAAGGGTAGGTGGTATAGGCATATGGTGAGCCTCTATGGGATGCCCCTCCCGCCCTATTGCCCCTGTCTATCGGTGTGCCATCAGTAAAGTGGCCGCTGCCCTCCCTTATTCTCCCTTGTAGTTCTCGGGGGGGGGGGGGGGGGGGGGTGCTTCTTGTTGGTGTCAGTCTCCGCGCTGAGTACGTTGCACTGGTTGGGTTTTAAAAATGCCACCGCCGCCGCGCGCACTTTCACTGTGTTCCACGGTTGGCGGCGGCATTACCTCAGGCGCTATAGCGCGGTCATTGGCTGCTCGTCACGCGTGCTGCTTCGCGCTCTTCGGGGGGGCGGGGCCCGCGGTTGGCGCATTCCGCGTCACTGTCTCCGCGACCAGCCCCTCGAGGTATACCCGGCGCCATTTTTCTCTGGATTCGGCTGCTGCGTGGCTGGCATCTACCTACCGCGGTCCGTGAGTGCCCTCGCGGGCGGCTTTATTTGCCCTATGTCATTATACATGTCACTTATGGGGTTCTCTTCGCTTATGTCTTTCAGGCGGGTCGAACTCTATTGGTTTCTCCCGGCCCCACTCCCTCTATTTAGCTATAAACATGTGAGGCCTAGTGTGTAAATTACTCCCACTTCCCTAGCGGGTTATTGGGGCATCCCGGGTTGCTTTTATAGCGTGAATCCCTATCGGCCTATTGTGCCCCTATAATCACCATATGGAGGCGTCTCAGGATAATGTGCTCGGGGTTCCTTCGTGGCTAAGCCACGTTTACAGTTTCATGAGCAAGCCTATTTTAATAACCTCATGCTCAAGGAATGGGAGCGTCCCAGCCAGCTCCCAGGAGTCCCTAAGAGTTGGGATAAGAGGTATCCCTTTCCTGCTGATGTGGTGAAGCGTTGGTCATCCCCTCCAGAGGTGGATGCCCCAGTCCTAGGGTTGTTTAACACCTCTGTCATGCATTCCCCTGACTCTACTACGCTGCGGGAGGGTGAGGACCGGTGTATTGATCAGCTGGCGTCCCATGCTTTTACCTGTGTGGGGACGGCGCTGCGCCCGGTCTGTGCCTCTGCCATTACAGCTGTGGCTATTAGGACCCTGTTTAGAAGTCTCTTAGAGGGTGCTCCTGATGATGTGTCTAGTGAGGAGTTTAATGCACTCTCTCGTTGTGAGGTTTTTGTGACTTATGTCCTCTCTGCCTTGGATGATACCATTAGGATGTGTGGCAGAGCCTCTGCCCTGGTGGTGGCTATATGCCGCTCGGTTTGGCTGCGACAGTGGGCAGCTGACAACGTTGCCAAGAAAGCTCTCACTGGTTTTTCCTTCAAAGGACTACACCTGTTTGGGGACCGCCCAGACCTGTTTGCTAATGGAGGCAGGTTACCCCAGCGCAGGTGGCAGTCTCGGCCCTTTCGGGGCCAGGACTCCTTTTCTTCCCCCTACCGTGGAGCCAGACAGGGGAGGGGGGTCTCCCTTACCGGGGCCCGAGGAGATTTCTGGGGAAGGGGCAGAGGACGTGGACGCCCTGGCTCATCCTGGGGTTCCAAGCCTAAGTCTTCTCCCAAGCCCCCTCAGGCATGAAGGGGCGCCCACACCCATCCGGGATGGGGGACACCTTCAGCATTTTGCTCACGTCTGGAGGCTTCATGTCTCATTCTCATCACTTCTCAGTCCCTCCAACAGGCAGAGCTGGATACTCCGCGAGTAGTGTCCACACTGGAGTCATTTGGCTGGGTGATTAACCATCCCAAGTTTTCCCTGTCTCACTCCTTGGTGACACCCTTCCTGGAAATGAATCGGGATACAGTTCAGGCAAGGATTTTTCCTCCTCAGCAGTAGGTGGACAGTCTACTGGTGCAGGTTCAGTCCCTGCTCTCTTGCCCTCATCCCTCCATCAGGCAGGGAATGCAGCTGGTGGGCCTGATGGTGTCATGCTTCGAGGCGGTTCCTGAGGCCTCTGCAACTCCACCTCTTGTCAGTATGGGACAAGGATCCCGCGTCCCTGGACCAGGTCCTTGTTCTCTCCCCCCGGTCCCTCTCGTGGTGGCTGGACTCCAGGAACCTGTTGGTGGGCAGATCCTTTCTGGCCCCCTGTTGGGAGACAGTCACCACGGATGCCAGTCTGACGGGTGGGGGGGGCTTCTGGAAGTCCCTGCAGTTCCAAGGGCGGTGGGGCCCTCAGGAGGCCCACACACCCATCAACATTCTGGAACTAAGGGCGATCAGGTTGGTGCTGGCTCACCTGACCCACCACCTTCGGGGCCGGCCTGTTCAGGTACGCTCTGACAACCAGACAGCGGTTGCCTACATCAATCATCGGGGGGGGCCCGGAGCAAGGGGGCCCTCAAGGAAGTGTCTCTGATCCTGTCCTTGGCGGAGGACTATGTTCCCTGCATATCTGCTGTGTACATTCCAGGGGTGGAGAATCTGCAGGCAGACTCTCTGAGCAGGTGGACCTCTTGCCTGGGAGAATGGTCCCTCTGCAAGAGGGTGTTTCACTCTCTATGTCACCGTTGGGGAAAACCAGATGTGGATCTGTTTGCGTCCCGTCACAACCACAAGCTCCCGGCCTTTGTCTCCCTGTCCCAGGACCCTCTGGCCTTGGCAACAGATGCTCTAGCAATGTCATGCCAGGACTTTCAGCTCCTGTATGTCTTTCCCCCATTTCCCCTGTTGGGCAGAGTTTTGCACAAGATAGCTCAGGAGGGGGTGCCAGCTATCCTGGTGGCTCCCATGTGGCCAAAAAGAGTGGTTCGCAGACGTGGTGCAGCTGGCAGTAGATCAGTACGCTCTGCCCAGGGTGCCAGACCTGCTCACTCAGGGTCATTTTCTCCATCCCAATTTACAAACTCTGGCTTTGACGGCCTGGCTGCTGAAACCTCCATCTTGATGGAAAAGGGGCTGATTGCCTCTGTTGTTGACACCATGATAAAGGCTAGAAAGAAGTCTTCTTCCTCCATTTACTATAGGGTTTGACATGCCTACATTGACTGGTGTGAGGCTAGGTCTCTTCCCTGTCGTGTGTTCTCTATTCCCAGGATCCTGGAGTTCCTGCAGCATGGTTTGGAGCTGGAGGGTCATTTCTCTGCCCTGGCTGTTTTCTTCCTGAGGTCCTTTGCCCAGCATTCTCTGATCAGGACTTTTTTCCAGGGGGTTACTCATGTGCGTCCCCCACGTAAGTCTATGTTGCCTGTTTGGGATTTGAATTTGGTCTTGTCTGCCTTGCAGGGTGCTCCCTTTGAACCTGTGCAGGATGCTGCCCTGGCCATTCTTACTCTCAAGGTTGTCTTTTTGGTGGCTATCACTTCTGTTAGGCGTGTATCTGAGTTGGCGGCACTTTCCATCCAGCCCCCCTACTTTGAGAGACACCAGGACAAGGTGGTGTTTCGCTTCCAGCCAGATTTTCTGCCTAAGGTAGTGTCTGCCTTTCATCTGAATCAGGACATTGTTCTTCCTTCCTTGTGCCCTAATCCTAGTAAAGCTAAGGAGAGGGTTTTGCATTCATTGGATGTGGTTAGGTGCCTGAAGTACCTGGTATCTGGTTGCTACTGCACCTTTCAGAAAAACTGATGCTCTTTTTGTGGTCCCTTCGGGTCCTAAGAAGGGTTTGACTCCTGCCAAATCTACTATCAGCAAATGGATCCGTCAGGCTGTGATTCAGGCTTATTCTGCTAAGGGGAAGAATCCTCCCTTCCGCCTTACTGCTCATTCCACTCGTGCTATTGGTGCCTCTTGGGCCTTTCAGCACCAGGCTTCTGTTGAACAAGTTTGCAAGGCCGCTACTTGGTCTTCTGTTCATACCTTTTCAAAGTTTTACAAGGTTGATGTTAGGGCCTCAGCTGATGCTGCTTTTGGCTGCAAGGTTCTGCAGGCGGCAGTGGTCTGACCTGTCTGGTGTTACCTTTGGGGATCCCACCCTACTTTATGGACGCTGCTATTGGATGTCCCAAGTGTAATGATTCTTATATGGAGCAGGACGTACTGTATACTAAGAATAATACAATTCTGTGATTACTCACCTGTAGAATTGATACTATGAGTATACAGTATGTCCTGCTCCACCCACCCTTGGTTTGCATTATCCTTGGATCCCCTGTATGGTGATTGTTATCATTGTTATAGTTACTGGTTGGTTCTGTTATCTTTCTCCCGGCTTCTCGTTAACTACTTTTCAATGCTGGGGATTTGTGGGAGGTCCCGGGTATTTGAGGGGCCAGAAGGAGCCAATTTTGCGGTCTCTGCAGTCCAGCGCCAATACCCAAGTGTAATGATTCTTATCTGGAGCAGGACGTACTGTATACTCATAATATCAATTCTACAGGTGAGTAATCACTGAATTGTATTATTACTATGATCTAAAGTAAAGTACACAGTGTGCTTACATCACATCTCTGTTGCCACACCCTCTGTTTCTACAGGCTACAAAAAGACTACAGGGTCTTGGGGTCTTTTTGAAAACGGATTGAAGTTTGGACAGTGCAACGTGTAGCCCGAGACAATGGGACAACAATCAGGCACCCGCCTTTAGTACAACTTTAAATGAACTTCTGGAGCACTAGTGAGGCTAGTAACATAGTATGTAAGGCTGAATAAAGACTTTAGCCCATCCAGTTCAGCCTGTTTAACTCCTAGTGCTCCACAAATAAGCCACATACTGCAATAAGAGAGATGAAGTGGAACTAATCCTAATGCTGAATTTGCCCATCATAGACTAGAGCTTTTCATCACCATAATAATACGTAATGGTAGTTGCCAAATGCTCTACTGTCTTACAGCTTTTTCACCTGCCCTTAGCAAAATCCCTTATAACTAGGAGATCTGACTTTTTCTTTTTCACAATCTTGAAAGTTGTGAAGCTGTTTTGGTAATGGGGGCATCTGTTTCTCTAACTACAGATTTAATTTCATTCTTACCAACTGATATATATATATGTGTCGAGACCAACACCCACCCAGGGACAGCTGTCTCAGGAAAGGTGTAGGTCTTCTTTTAGCCCAGAGAACCCCCTGGACCAGTCCCGTTGATTTACATGGTGCTAAATTCAATTTTTATTTCAGGTGTCTGTCCACTAGTGAGAGAAAGCAGGGATACACCCTCCCTCTCCCTAGTTGGACTGAGACTTGGTTGGCTTTCATGTGTGGGAAGAGGTTTAGGTCCTGGGGATGCCTGTCCCACAGGAATTACTTACAAACATTGGCCATATGAATACCTTCCAATTTTGAAATTAAGCCATACCTGTTATTGAGGGATGGCTATGAGATATAAACACATTGAATGGGCAAAGTAATCATTTATTTATGCAGATCTGCATGCTGCACTTTAAAGAGGGACACATGAGAACTAAAAGTGACAGGAACATGGACTCAAAAGAAGGACACTTCCTCCAAATGAGGGACACTTGGGAGGTATTCATGTGTTACATGCTTGTGTACAATATCTAGTTCATGCAGTATGCATCTTCTGTTAGCATCCTTGTATGACATCTAGCCCCCATGTGAACCCAGGAACCACATAAAAATAGTAACTAAGCTTTTATCAACAGTCCTTTCTTATATTACAACCGTCACTAGCATGGTCTATAAGCACTGTATTATTACTGAGAAAGTGCATTATTCTGTACTGTTGTCTCGATTTAATGCATCACTTCTTAAAGAAAATGAAGATATTCATATACTAGTTGGCTTGCACATTGGAGGGAACATTACCTATGCATTGTGATACTGAAAGCAAGCCCAAGTCATTCATTAAGCTTTCATTTTCCCCCTTCCTTACATGAAAACACCCCTGTGGGTGGGTTACATTACAGTGAAAGCCATATCTAAGAAGTGCATTGAATTGCTGGATTATTTCATTCTGTGGAGCGATCTCCGTCCCTCTGTCACAATGGAAGCTCAGTCTCTGTTACAGGTTTCACATTAATTTTCATCTTCAAGACACTTTCACAAAGGAGAGGTTTGTGCTGTCAGAATGGGTAGTTAAGTTCTACAAGATAAACAGTCACAGTCCTAGTCTGCTGTACACATGGTCGCCAAGACAAATAAGCAAAATGGAGACCTTATAGTATTCCAGGTTTTTTTTTTTTTTTGGTGTTGCGTGTCAGTTATGATTATAATGCACACATACAGGGCTCCTATTTTCCCCATTAACAAAAGGTGTTGTGTTCAGGCACTTGTTTTGATTTCCTGTCCTTTCCACGCCTATTCCATTTGGATTTCCAGGTAAGCTCAGTGTCAGGTGCAGAAGAAATTAGGTGGAGGCTGAGAAAACAATTGGCCCTTGTTAGGTTTGTCACAGGTGACAAGAAACCATTGCCTGAAATAAAAATCTTGTTCTAAAGTTCTTCTGCTATTATGGCAAGTGTCATATTATGATGCTGCTGACATTTATTTGTTGGTTAGATATAGGGGTTAGCCCCATGACATCCTGCAGAGTGGTTCCCTCCTGGATGCAGGTGTCATTCAGGCTGGCCATTGGACTTCCTCAAGCGTATTTATGAACTGAGGGCTTTTAGTGAAACAGCTGTTCTCTTCATTATAGTCCTATACATTCGAAAAATCCTTCCTACAACTGAAATTGAATAATATACTCCATATACAGATTTTTCATTCAATCACTTCACCATCTGGCCCAGCTGCAGCAGTATCACCTGATCCCTGCAGCTTCTGGATCTACAGCCGCCAATATAGCTGTGTATCCCGTTTGACAATCTGATGGGGAAAGTGCAACAGATGGCAACGCTGCACCCTGTGCTGGTTTCGTCCTTTTTGAGGCGTCCTCTGTGGACGCACCTTTCCTCCATGCCTAGTGTGGCACCCTTCCTGGCCCATATTGCAAACATCAGCCCAGTATGTTCATGTGCTAGTTTCAGGGCCAAATTAAAACATGCTTGTTGTTGCAAAAAGATAAGGAGCTAGCACATTCCACTTCAGACAGCCTCAAGCAGGGCTAGGTAAGACTTCTCCATGTCATTGGTTGTAATCTTTTTTTAGTAATTGTGGTATTGCTACCTGCGGGCTCTCGGGCCACCGATGGAGGCCTGTCTGGCTACTCAATGCATTGGCTTCCAGTAGTCTGTAGAGAGTTACAGTTAGTATATTTATGTTATAATGTTCATCAGGGCTAGGGGAGGGGCTATTTAGAGTATAGGACTGCTTTAAACTAGTACACCCAAAATACAAATGCCACTAAAACATCCCCCTGAGTGCTGCAGTTTTTACCTTTAGATTCTACATGACTCCCCACAAAAGCTTCCACCATGCCCCCCCCCCCTTTCATCCACTGGACAGATGCATCGAATGCTACCGAGGCTACTGGACTGTGTTGTGTGAGAACACAGGGAACAATCAAGATCAAGGATGCTGGGAAAGACTAAACCTCCAAGGTGCTCCAATATGGCCGCTGTGATCGGAAATGAGTGGGAAAGTGGTACACACACAACTGGGAAATAAAGCACAGGTAAACTTTGCAATATTATCATATTGCTGGATTATGCTAGTGTAGCAAATTTGATGGAGACAAACAAGTTGTGCATTTATGGGTGGTATTCCTGATAGGTCTGACACCGCTTTGCCTCCTGCTTTTAATCCTGGCAGTATACTTTTGAAACATGCTGCACATAACCGCCCTATCTACCTCAGAGGTACTGCCATACCACTCACCTTAAAAGCAACATCTGCCATCCATACTTGGTCAATAGTGTGTCAGGTGTCCTGTAGTTCTATCTCCTAACATAGTGTCATTAGAAGTACAAGGTAATTGATTAAATGCTTTATATTAAGTCTATGCTGCATATTGGGCACCTGCACTGTTAATAACAACTCTATTTAAAAGAAAATTCCTTTTGTTTGCATCACACTTGTGCCCGTCTGTACTGTAAATCTAAATTTAATAGCCTATGATTTTTTTTTTTTTGGTTGGACTGGTTTTTCTACTGGTCCAGTGACTCATTTAGATCTTGCAAACAATGTGGGTTACCACAGGACACACACAGGCATTATCGAGCAACTTTAGATGTATATTGCTGAAAATGAATAGTGCTATAACTGGAAATGCAGCTTTAACCAGAACTACTGGACTGAGGACCTCACTTAGTGCTCATCATAACGGTGTAAGATTTGAATGCGGCTTTATTACATTCATGAAAGGAAACCTAGGCATATACAGGCCCTGCCTGTGTTGACTTTTTTATGATTATACTGATTACATGGCTGTCATGCTCCATTTATTGAAAGCGAAACAAAACCTGTCATTTTGACTATCCCGAAATTTGTTCCCTGCACCAAGGGCACCCCAGTTTGGGATCCCCCCTGTGTGAAACCCCCAGATTACCCATATAAACTCACCTTTCCCCAGTCCTTCGGCACACACGCTGTCACTTGTCCAATCAGAGCAGTTTGCTGTGCATGTTATTGCTCCTGCAAATGGCTCTGTTTTTGCCATTCTGCAGCAGGAGCACACGCAACCCTAGCTCCTGGTGCACTCTCATCCCCACTCTATCTAAATGCCTGGGGATGGGAGCTTGCCACAGCCCAAACATGCTGGGGATGTGGCCGCAGATATTTCCATCAGCGAGGGTACCAGGAAGGTGAGTTTTGCGGCACCCTTATCTTTTTAGATTCCAGAGCCAGCCCTGTTGTTTTTTTTCTGCTTTAAAACCACTGTCACCGTGACATCAGCCATGTCCTGCCCCCTTTGGCCTACCTCCATCCCTTCCTCCTTCTCTCCCTCCTTCTTCCCTTCTCTCCCTACCTCTCTCCCTCCGACTCTATATCTCTCCCGCCCGCCCTCTCTCTCTCCCTCCCTCCCTTGCTCCTTCCCTCCCTCAACCCCCTTCCCACCCTTGCTCCTTCCCTCCCTCAACCCCCTTCCCACCCTTGCTCCTTCCCTCCCTCAACCCCCTTCCCTCCCCTCCCTCAACCCCCTCCCCTCCCTCAACCCCCCTCCCCTCCCTCGACCCCCTTCCCTCCCCTCCCTCGACCCCCTTCCCTCCCTCGACCCCCTTCCCTCCCTCGACCCCCTTCCCTCCCCTCCCTCGACCCCCTCCCTCCCTCCCTAGGGTCATATACACAGTCACCAGTGCATCATCTTTTTGTAGAAAATTTACAGATGTAATTCGTCAACTGGCTGTGATGTTTTTCTGCTTTAAAGCAATGTGGGTTTATACAAGACTTTTTACTAACTACAAGATCACCTTTTTGACTAATCTTCCTCCTCCAAAAATGCTACTTACCGGTATGCCATGACAACATCAATGAGTCACTGACCTGTGAAAATCATACTAGAAAGAGTCAGGCAACAGTCAAAGCTTTTTCTCTAAACACTCTGTGCCAGACTTAACACTGTTGTAGCATGTTTAGAAACGGATTAGCATTGGCAAACCCAGGGTTTTCTTTTCATTTATTTTGGGCATAATGTCATTGATGAAATTCTCAAGGCAGCAACAGAAAAACCGTGTAAACGAGACTTACCAGCCAGCTGAATGTCTGGTTTCACTTTTGTTTTCTAGCTTTGCACCTCGTGTTTTTGCCCTAGATTACCCTCCCTTCTTTTGCCTCCCCCTTGCCATCGCCATGATCATGGATGTGTAGGAAGTAACCAAAACTCTCCAAGTCTAAGTATAAAAGTAGGAGATTCCTGTTATGTGAAATCAAGCTACTAGATTCCTATAGGAAACCTCTTTGCAAGCTCTGTACCGATAAAGTTGTGAATAAGAACGTCAGCCCAGTATGACGGATATGATGAGAGTTGTGAAGGATCATATTTCCTCTTGCTTTAAGAATCTTAGGACCCCATAGTGTTCAGCTGGACATAAGGAATTTGTTGGATATGCCATAGACTCCCCCCTGTTCTCTAGAGGGCAAGAGTCATAGGTCTCTGATACCCCCCTTTCTGAAGAGAATGAGGGCCCTCTTCTTGCGTTGCCAGGAATCTTAATTATTGGCTTCAACAGCTTAAATCATGTCTCTTGAAGCAGACATTAACATTAATGTTAAATCTTTACTGATTATTTTTTCAGCTGCCTCTTTTCTGCCTCATGCCACAGAAAAATATGATTTTTGGCTCGGGTCATTGCCCTCAACAATTCAATTCGTAGGACATTTTGGCTGCGTACCTGTCTTTAACAGGGAAATCCTCGCTAAGCATAGGCATTTCAGAAATAGAACATTTTTTCGAAGTCCTTCTTATAAAGGATTCATTTAGAGGGGTCCCTTTTACCACTAGGAGAGACAAGTTTAGAGGATCCACTCTGTTTGGTACCCAACAGTCAGTCTCTAAGAAGCAATGACACCGGGTCCTTAAAAGGTTTCATTTGGTGGGAGACTTTACTGGATTGCCCGTTTATTTTCAGAGGGACAAGGGAGGCTTTCTCAATAAAATTCATGCACGTCCCCCCCCATTAACTTTTTTGTTACTTCTCTCCTGGGGGCAGGGTGGAAAGACTGGCCATTCCCAGCAGTCTAGATTCAATGTTGGGTATGGGAATGATTTTCCCGATTCCCCGCCAACAGTGAGGGGAAGGGTTCTACACTAGCAATTTTCTGGTAAAGACCTCCTGGGTCTCAATATGAAGAAACTGAATCTGTCGGTACGCTATAGATGCTTCTGCATGGAGTCCATCTATTCTGTTAGGAATCTGCTCCTGTCTGGCTTTTTCATGGTCTCAATAGACAATCAATAGAGACTCAATAAAGATTTGCATGAAAATTGAGGGCCCAAATACTCCACCTCCAATATGTATGTCTACCCTTTGGGCTGGCTTCAGCCCCGAGGACTTTTACCAAAGTGGAACCTCTGGCTGCGTTAAAGCAGAAAGAAGTCAGAATCATAGCATATCTAAATGACCTTCTCCTCTTTGCTCCAGGATTTGGAATCGACAAAGGATTTTTTGCTATGATTGGGTTGGAGCCTGAACTACCAGAAGTCCAGTCCCGTCACTGGTCATGATAATCCGTCCTGCAAGCAGCAAGCGAAATTCTGATCTGGGCAGAACTGAACCTTTTATCCTTGTCACCATTCACTTGAAATGTTGCCTAAATCAGGTGGCAGATTTTTGAGTCGCTCTCTGCTGGCAAAAGCAGAATGAACACTGAACCAGGAGGGGTTCAATCAGATTTGTGTCCTGAAAGGAACTCCCAAGGTGTATCTTTTCACCTCTGGTCGAATCAACAAGATGAGGAAGTTCTTCTCTCTTCTCCTTCCCACCCTCCGATCAAGCTCTAAGAATTGACCCACTGGCTCACCAGTGTTGTTTCAGTCTGGCTTACACTTTTCCTCCAGTTCAGATCGTCCCTCAGGTTCTTAACAAAATATTCTGCCAATTAGCCATGGTTCTATTGCCCCATGGTGTCCAAAGAGACCATGGTTTTTAACTCTGAAGATGCTCTCGGTCCAAGAGCCTTGGGAACTCCTGGTGAGACTAGATATTTTATGCCAGGGACCAGTGCTTTGTCAGTATCCACAGAAGTGGCACCTGGCACTATGGACCCTGAGATTGTGATGCTCCTAAAGAAGGGTTTTTCGGGGGAGGTAATCAAGACTTTGCTTGGACGATTTATTTGAAAATATGGAAAGCTTTTAACACCTGGAAGGTTCCTAATCAAGGATTCCCTTCTAGTGTTCCAGTCATATTGGAGTTCCTTCAGGAAGGAGTCAACCTGGGTCTCAGCATCAGTACCTTGAAGGTCCAATTAGAAGCCTTTTTGTTTTTTTTTGGACAAGAGACTTTCATTTTTTGCGCTGGTCAGGCATTTTTTGGTAGCTGTCAGACGGTCCAGACCAGTCCATTTGATTTTAACTCCTCAATGGCACCTCGCAGGGTCCATAGAGTTCTGCCTGCACCACCCTTTGAACCTCTGTTGAGCTCTCGTATTAAATGTCTTAATCTTTTTGGGGGCAATAACTTGCCCACAGAATCAGTGATATCCAGGCTCTATCCTGCCGTCAACCCTTTTTTCAAGTTTTCCAGGATCGCATAATATTATGGGTGGATCCTTGCCACCTTCCTAGCATCTCTCCCAACTTTCATTGGACCCAAGAGATAATCCTTTCATCCATCGGGGATAGTGATCCATCCACAGGTTCTGTAGACAAGTCTTTGGATGTCAGGGTCTGTTTGCTGGAATACCTTTGACAAACAAGGGATTGGAGGAAGGTCGATAGCTTATTTGTTTCATTCTCGGGTCACAGGAAGGGTCAGAGATGTTCCAGGGCAACATTGGACCGATGGGTGAAGAGCACTATCAGTTTTGCTTACAACTGATCTCCTTCTCAGGGGCCGATTACAGCTCATTCAACAAGATGTATTTCTACATCTTGGGCTGATCAAGCTGGTGACTCTATTGAACAGATCTGTAGAGTGCCAACCTGGTCTTCAGCTAATATGTTTATTAATCATTACTGCCTGGATCTACTCACCTTGCAAAAACAGTTGCTTGGCAGGAGTGCGTTACAGGCAGCCTTTCCCACCCAATAGAGGTAGTATCTCGCTTATCCCAGTGGCATGCTGTCCTAAGGATGTTTTTAGAAAACCTAGGTACCTGGTAACTTATTTTCTAAACATCCGAAAGAGCAGCATACAGGCTTCCCTCCCTCAAGCTATGTTGTTTTATGATATTTTACTGATTTACCAGTTGGTGGTTGGTGTCTGTCTTTTTTTCAGATCTCTTAAACTACTGGGATCTGGAGGAGTAGCTAAAGCTTTTGTGTATTCTGGTGGTCATGTGTTCCTACCTTGGGGTGGAGCCATAATATCTCAGTGGTATGCTGCCTTTTCGGGTATTTAGAAAAGAAGATTCCAGGTAACTAACTTTCCCACTTACTGAGCCCTGCATTAGAGAAGTACGCTTCCTGGCAGAGCTGCATCCGACTGAGAACAGGAAACAGTTTCACACGCATGCAAAAACTGCATCCCCTCCAGTAGGTGACATGTCTCATTGCAGAGCTTGACTGTTTCCTGTTCCTGTAGATGTCATACAGATCTCTTCGGGAAATTTTAAGGCTTGCCGTTGCCTGGAGGGTTGTAGGTTGGCTTTTGATAGAAAAGATATGGACAGTAATAACATTCCAGCAACATGGTGCTTTCAACTGCTTTTATCAAGGTTGAATAAGTAACCATACGGATACAAATATAAACAGACACAATCTTTGGAGCCACATTCATGCGCTATAAAGGATCACCTTTACATCTCCCAAGACACTAGAAAATACGTTTATGCCAATCACCTACAATACCTGTAATTTCTACTATATAGACATGTAAACACTGTACAGCCTTTTATGTAGTAAGTCAGCACTCAGTAATAACATTTGGGTTGCCAGCAGTGAACATATAAGCATTAATATGCACTGCACTTTAACCAAAAACAAGATCTGTAGACAAGCTCATGGACAACATTGAAATACATATGATGGAGTACCTGGTTAACCCCAAGGCAATAGCCTTTCTTTGGGCTATGCAACCCCTGCAGTCGCACTGGGCCTTTCTGTAAGGGTACAGTGACACACCATTCAAACACCCTATTTGAGACTGTGCTCAACTAGCTCAGCAGAGCTCTTTTCCACTTTCCTCCTCTCTCCTTTCTTGTGCACATTCATTCTGTCTAGCATTTTTTTTTGTCCTCCTTTTTCCATGAGTCTCTATCTTTTTGTCTTTTCCTGTTTTCATATTTTTCTCTTTTACATGATTTCTGCATCTTGCTGCAATTTTTACCTAGTCTTTTATACCCTCCATCGTTCTCATGTCTGCTTTCCCTCCATTTTGCCTCTCTTTTCAACTTCTATTTTCCACATTCCCTCCTTCGCTTTCCATATTCTACATTTCCTAGTCTCTCGTTCTCTTTTTTTCTGTTTTCAGAATTGCTTTTACTTACTTCCCTCTCTTCCCTCTCACATTCTCTATTTTTTTACATTTTCCCTCCCATCATTATTCCCTTAGTCTATTATACCTTTGCTCCATCTCTCTCGTATTTTGCTTTTCCTCCATTCCCATCTCTTTTCAACTTCTCTACTTCTTTCTCTATTTTTTCCCTTTTCTAATTTCCACAATACCCTCTTTTCTTTTTATATTCTACATTGCCTCTTCTCTCTCTCGCTCTCTCTTCCTGTTTTCAGAATTGCTATTATCTCTTTCCCTCTCTTTCACATTCTCCATTGTCTTACATTTCCCTAATTCTTTATACCTTCCCTCCATCTCTCTTATCTATTCTTTCTATATTCCATGTGGTCTCTTTTCTCTCTCTTCTCCATGCTGTATCGATCTTTCTTCATCTCCTTCTTATCTGCATTCCCTCTGTCTCTTTTTTTCTGTTTTCAGAGTCCCCTTAATCAGTTTACCCTCTTTCACATTCTCCATTTTTCTTACACCGTGTCAATGGGGACAATTCAGCACCAGGTGTGAGAGCTCTACTACTTTTTCTCTCCTAAAAGTATTTTTTACCTGGTGCTGAATTGACCCTAATGTATGTGTTTGGGGGCACTATTCTGATATATTGCACAGGGCAATGTTTAGCCCTTACCCAGGGCTTACATTGCCAAGAACAATGTAACAACAGAAATCTGCACACTAAATATCACACCGCATATCACATAGCTCTCTATGATTGGTAGCTTATTTAGGCTGACACTATGGTTTTAACATCCAGATCAGATACGATTATCTATGAACCAAAGCCAAAATCAGATTTCTTGAACAGTGCAGTTTATGCCAATCACATACAAAACCTGTAACATCAGCTAGCAGGAGGTAATATCTACTATACAGACATCTAAACACTGCCCAGCCTTCTATGTAGTAAGTCAGCGCTCAGTAATAACATTTGGGTTGCCTTATTTAGGCTGACACTATGGTTTTAACATCCAGATCAGATACGATTATCTATGAACCAAATCGTCTTTCTTGAACAGTACAGGTATACCACCTGCAGGCAAGCAGTACCCCCCTCCATCATCGCACTTTACTATTCTTCCAGAAGATCATAATGGCTAGCAAGTCATTGGTGAATTGGTACTTTTTATTTTTCTATATATCTTACATCCTGGCCTTCTTCAGTATGTCATCTTTTTTTACCAATAGTAGATAGAGAATTTAAAATTCATTCTTCAAACAATGATGGCAAGCCATCCTGACCCAGATGCAGCAAAACAGACTCAAACCGCGATATTCATGCCATGATACACGTTCACAACCATGTTGAGGATAAGATTTTGATAAATCCCTGCTCTTAATACAATGGCCGACTAAGTGCCCCCGTGGCATCCCAATTTGAGATGCCCCACCGTGTGAGCCCCCCCTCTGCAGAGGCCCGCACTCACCTACATTTTCAGTGGTTCTGCATAGTTATCACTGGCCAGGATACAGGATTGCGCATAACTCTGCAGAGATATTGGGGATGTGGATGCTCTCGCTCCCTATGCTGATGATCTGTTCCAAACAATGGTTAAATCAAGGACAGCAGAAAGGTGAGTTGTGTGGGTGATCTGGGGGGTTTCACATGGTGGGGCATCCCAATTCAGGATGCCCAATGGACAAGAACCTATTAACATGAACATTAACATTGAAAATCCTGGTGATTGGTGCACTTTATAGGTTCACGTAGTTTGCCTGTGATATTGGCTCACTTACATCAATAAATAGCTTAGAGTTTTGATGATTTGTTTAATGTGTTTTTAGAATAAGGATGTCAAACTCATTTTCACAGAGGGCCATTCTGGTCGTGATAAAATGGCTGGTTAACAGAAACAAAATGCAAAACAACAATTCTAATGTCTGGTTATAAATACAGAATGATTTGGCCCAGGACAGATGCAGACAGGGACTGAAATATTTCGTCCAGGACAGCCACAGATAGATGTAGGCACTGAATTATTTTGTCCACAATAGCCACAGAATTATTTTGCCAAAGAACAGTTAGAAGCTGAATTATTTCGCCCAGGGCAGATGCAGAGGCTAATTTTTTGCCCAGGATATCCACATCATTTGCGCAGGACAGATGCAGATGCATAATTAATTTTCCCAGAGCAGATGCAGAATTATTTTGCTTAGGACCACCACTGAATTTTCCCAACCTACCACTTCATCCCCCTCTGCTGTGGCAATGAGTTGGGTGGGTTAGATCCTGCCCCCCCCCCCCCCCCTTGCACAGAGACACGAGACACACAATAGTTGCAGACACTACTCACTTCTCCCCCAGAACATTAAAAATGCATCAGGTACTTTTCTAGGCACCATGTCTGGGGGAAGGTTTAAAGTCCATACAGTGCATCACTCAGCGGTCCCACACACAGATGCAAAGACGTGATTTGACCGGGCCAGCTAGAAGGGGCACTGCTGAGCTGTCGTCCACTGCCAGCTGTCGGAGGGCCACATAAAAAGGCTTGGAGGGCCGCATCTGGCCCTTTGACACATGTGTTTTAGAAGATTAGTGAAAATCTGATATTGTTTTGGGTCAGATGTGTGAAAAAATATACAAAATTCTGAAGGTTCTCAAACTTTTAAGCACCACTATATGTTTCGAACTGCTTAGCAGCTGATTCAGGACTTAGCAGACTTCTTTAATAGCTTAAAGCTTTTTCTTTTCTTCAGTGTGTGCCTTTGTCTTGTGTGTTTCATTACATGTCTACCGTGACACTGGTGGTTGGAGAAGTGTAAACACAGTGTTGTGTTACAGCGGCTTTGTTGTAGAGGTAAATTCTTCTGCATGCACCTTCGAGCAGTTACTGAAAGCTTATGCCTGAAAGTCTTGTGCTGCGTTCACGCCCATCCCGTGTAGCTTTCCTCTCCTCCATTTACCTAACCCTTATTTACCTATGTAGAAGATTTGCTACCCACACACTTCATGTCCTGGAGTATAAATTTTAAGGACATTTTATGTTATAGATATTACTCACTGGGCTAATACCACCAGAAAAATAATTATACAAGTGCTACAACAGTATTTCATGTACTAGTAACAAAGCTAGAATCTCAGTTAGAGCCAATCAAAATGGATTATGAAGACTTTGTTCACACCTATACATTGCATTTCTCTTGAGGTAAGTGCCGGCGTTTTGTGGTGCATTTTATATAAACCATTTTCTGCACTGGTGATGTGTTTGCCTGTGCAAACTTTTTCCAAATGAGAACATTTAAATCGCCTTAAACCGGACCTTCACCTTAAATAAGAGCATGTCTTATATGTTTCCCCAACCCTGTACATACAGATTGCCCACATTAAAAATCACCCTACCTGCATCTATTGCATTTTCTGAGACTGTAAACATCCAAGATGGCGGACCATGTAGTCCCAGGCTGCCTGCAGACAGGAAGTGTCTTCTGACTGTGCCACTCTGCATTCTGGGACCTTTTTTCAGACCCCCAGCTCTGCTCTGTTTTTGTGCAAATTACAGCTATAACCCCAGCCCCTGTACTTTTGACCCCTCTCCTCAGTATGTGATGCTACTGAGCCAAGATGGTTGCGCCCATATCCTAGAATGCTGAACAGTGTTGCAGGCCAGTGAGGGAAAGAATACAAAGTAAGTGACTAAAAACTTTAAATATATTAATTTTAGATGCTGGGGAATAGTTTTTAAGGGTTTGGGCTTTTCATTAAATGATGCTGAAGGTCCCGTTTAAATATCCTCTTCCCTTTTCTGACTGTGATCTGCGAACACTTACACAAAGGCAATCTCATGCTGAAACCTATGCTCACTGGATTTCTTATCACTCCCTGACTCTTAGAATTGTCTCCATACTTTCCCGAAAAAAAGACCCAATGATAAAAATGCCTATAAATATGCAGGATGGCGGGAGGGAGAGGTCATGGCATCAAGAAATATTCAGCCAGGCTTCTATCTTACGTTTTAAGGAAGGAACAGAAAATTAGGGGGTGACGGATTCTGTCACCCCTGATACACTTAAACCTAAATGTTATTTCTACCAGGAGAAGAAAACCACAAGCTTGGCGGGAGTTATATTCAGTTTAGTTGTATAAGTGCCTCCTCATTAGCCAATGTGTTTATATGGATTTTAAATATTATACAATTAGACAATACGCCTCCTTTAAAGCGGAACAAAACCCAGATATGTTTACTTCCCCAGGTCTTGTTCTGCTTCCTTGGGGCATCCTAAATTGGGATGCCCCTCTGTGTGAAACCCCCCCTCAAATTGCTTACCTCCACCCTGGTCCATAGGCACACAGGTTCATTCCAATCAGACACACTTGCTGTGATTATGTAATTCGGCAAGCGGCTCTGATTGGGATGAATGGGGGATGCGGGAGCACGCGCTCCCCATTGTCTGCAATCAGCAACTTTTGCCAAATCACTTGAGCAAGCAGCTTTAATTAGGCATGGCGCCCGCACATTTGCAGCTGGACCAGGGAAAGGTGAGTGTTTTTTTCGGTGAAAGGGAAAGCCAGCCCTGGAATCAAAACCGCTGCCTGGTTTTGTTCTGATTTAAACTTTAGCTCTGGACTGCCCCCCTCAATTACAACAACCCACAACGCGCAAACAAATGAGCAAGGCTTAGTAAGAACATCACTAAACTGATGCAGCACTCCCTAGTCATTGAACAGTGATGCTGAAAAACCAAATCCAATGAGGCCTTCCTGCTAAACAAATAACCCTTCAGGAACTCAGGACTGCCCTCACCTGCTAAAGAAGCAGTCTAAAAGACTCCAGGGAGACGATTAACCTATTCCTGGGGCATTCCGATGATGCTGGCTGTGTTAAATCCCTGAGATTGGCCAGTATACTCACATAGCATGCCATACCACATGTGTGGGCATCCCAGTTATAATCTTAGCTGAGGTGTGTACCTATGCCAGGCATATCTGAATGGCTCATGCGGGTATGCAAAGGATGCACCAGCAGAGCGGGCTCTATTCATCTTTCCTAGCCAATCTGATGTTATTTCTGACATGAGGTTGGCTATGGAAGGTATGAATGGAGCGTGAGCGCAACACCTGGTGGGGGGGGCGGTTGCGATTCTTTGCTCAGGTCTGGACCCTAGAGGTCACAGACGTCTGGATCCGGGAGGTGATTTCCACCGGGTACAAGCTGGAGTTTGCATGCCGGCCTCCTCTGAGATTCCTCAGGTCCCGGGTTCCGTCGGATCCTCGGGTGGCACAGGGCTTGTGTATGGCGGTGCAAAACCTTTGGAAGATGGGGGTGGTTTGTCCGGTTTCCTCCACAGAGAGAGGTCTGGGTTACTATTCCAACCTCTTTACGGTGCCCAAAAAGACCCATTTTGAACTTGAAAACTCTCAACCGGTTCATCAGAACCAAGAAATTTTGCATGGAGACTCTGCCGTCGACTCACTGCGTCCGGGGGACTTTATGACCTCAATAGAGATCATTAACTTCATGTGCCAGTATTTCTGGGACACCAAAGGTTCCTCAGGTTCGTGGTGGACAACCAGCACTACCAGTTTGTGGCTCTTCTCTTCGGGCTGACTTCGGCGCCCAGGGTGTTCACCAAGGTATTGGCGGGCGTGATGGCCCTTCTCAGACTCCAGGGCATTCGCATATTACCTTATCTGGACGACCTTCTCATTACGTCATCATCTCTCCACCAGGCGGAGCTGGACACCAGGACGGTGGTGTCGACTCTGGAGAGGTTCGGGTGGGTAATCAGTCTTCCTCTTTAACAATTTTTGTGGGCCTTGCTTTAGTTATGTGAATGGCCAGGAACTATACTGACTGACACTTTGGTGGGAACATTAAAGGGATTGTCCAGGTATTAAAAAGAAAAAAAAAAGCTATACATCCCTTTTAACCCCTGGAGCCGATCGCTCCTATTACTGCCAGTTTCAAACAAACCCGATTGCTTGGTCCAGTCCAGCGCTGTTGGGCATCAAACCTGCATCTGTGTTGAACACATGCCCCCTCGCCTTCAGTCACAGTGATGTGGATACGCCTGTCCCATACACTGCATTGGAGGGAGTGTGTCAGGTCGCGGGCGTAACTGATTTTCTCAAAGAAAATATTTCGTTTTTTCCTCATTGCAATGCAAATAATTACATTACAAAACAGACTACAGCTAGATTTTGATCTGTACAGGAAGGAATGAACCTGGTGTAAAATGAGGTCTAAATCCATATAGAAATATGAGTCACAAAGGCAAACAGAAATAGGAAAACGCTGTTTAGAGTAACATGACAACCATTTACCTTTGGCTGACTTTCAATGACAAAGCAAAAACAAAAAATGGGTTATTTGAGATTTCCTTGATATACAGTATGAAAGTATATAATAAGCATCTGTATTACACATGCATCATATACAGTATGTCTTTGGTAAAGCCTTCTCAATGCACCTTTTAATTCACTTGGTTCACACCTTCTGTTAGTTGCCAATAGAGCTAGACTGTCAAATTCTGGCCTGCAAGTCTTCTGATTGGCAGAGAAACCAAGAAATGTAGGATGATGCCAAGGGATACATGACACCGGATATTGGTTATTATGGAGCACCTTGGACCATGCTGTTTGTGGTGAACAAATAGTTCCATGTCCACGTACAGTGGACATACAATGTCTACACGCCCATGTTTAAATGGCAGGTTCTTGTCATGCAGATAAATCAGAACAAGCATTTTCTCTTCCATTTTACTTCAGGCCATCAGATTCTTTGAGTTTTGAAGAGGATATTGTGGCTGCCATAGCCTCCTTCTGAGTCTTTAAACTCGGCAGCCCTCAAGTGGTCCTAAACCTTTAGAGAGTCATTTAGAAGGATTGGCTACTAAAAAGGTTTTTAAAAAAAAGATTTATCCTCTAACTTGAAGAGGATATTGTAGCTGCCATAGTCTCCCAGGAAGTTATCCGTTGGGAGGATTTATCCAGTAGGGACTCGCATTCAGAAGTCCTCTACACTACAGGGTGCTCAGTTAAGATGGATAGATGGTTTTGATTTACTCGATTCTGGAGGATGTTGCAGAGCATACGCATTATTCTAATCTGATCAATAAGGAATGGCAGAAGTCAGGTTGTCTTCTGCCCATTCCTAAAGTACTCGATACTATGTATCCCTTTCCTCCAGATCAGATTGAATTATGGTCTCACCCTACTGTGGTGGATGCTCTGGGGCCAGGTCTTTTTTAAGATTTTGGTTATGCCATCCTCGGATAGTGCTCCTCCAAAGGATCCAGCAAATAAGTGCATGGATCAGGTGGCATGTCCTGCTCATTCTATTATGGGGTCGACCTTGCTGCTGGCCTGGGCTACATCCATAGCATTTTTGGGGAGCAGGAGGTTGTTAAAACAACTGGACTTGAAGACTCGTAAGGGTCATTCATGGAAGTCATGCTCCCAGGTGATCAAGACCAGTTGGCTACAACAGGTATGATACGGGCTATGGAGGATTGAGCAGGTTAAGTGCCAGAGGCCTAGCTCTGGTGTTAGCCTTAAGGCGTGCTTTATGGCTTAAGCGATTGTCAGCTGACATTTCAAAAAAGAATGACAGGACTCCCCTTTAAGGTGGGGTGTCTGTTTGGGGAGTGTTTGGTTGACATGGTAAAGCATGCTGCTAGTGGTAAATCATCTAATCTGCCACAGAAGCCGAAGTCTAAAACTGCTTCCGCAGGGCCTCTAATACTCCGGGGTTCCGGTTAGAGGTTCGGCCTCTTCGGGATACTGAAGAGATTTTTGGAATAAGACAAAGTTCCAAATTAAGGCAACAGGTGTCTGGCAGAATAAAGCCAGACCCCCTTCAAAGCCTGTTTAGGTATGAAGGGACGCCCCCGCACTTGCAGGTTGGGGGGACCGCTTCTGCATTTTGCTCATATTTGGAGGCTTCATGTAACAGATATTTGGATACAGGAAGTTGTATCCTCAGGTTACAAGATCAAATTAGGAGCCAGACCCCCTTGGAGATTCTCTTGGTCAGGGGTATCCCGAATTCCACAGAAAGCGGAAGCATTGAGATCTGCCGTATCTCGCCTTTTTAAAGATTGGAGTTGTTGATCCACAGTGAAGTTACTCCAGCTGGGCAGTGTATATATAAAGATACATACCTACATTGCTGTAGGTGGCCTACATCTTCGTTTGTGGCGTTACCCTTCGGTCTATCTTCAGCACCAAGGGTGTTTACCAAGGTGTTTGCAGGTCTTATGTTTTCTCTAAGAAGTCAGGGTATACATATAATCCCTTACTTAGACTATCTGTTGATATGGGACCCATCATGTCAGGGGGCTCAGAAGAATACACAGACTGATCGACATTGGATAATTGACTATCCAGTCGAATTCTTAAGTCAAATATCATAGCTTCAAGAGTTTTTCTGTTCTTTTCTGGAACTGTCATTAGACACGTCTCAGGCAAAAGTGTTTTTTCCAACACAGAAGTGACTTACTCCAGGCCAGGGTACAGGGTCTCTTGTCTTGCCCTCACCCGACGATTCATCAAGGAATATGTCTGTTGGGCCTGATGGTATCTTGCTTTGAGTCAGTACCTTTTGCACTGTTCACACAAGACCCCTGCAGATGGAATTGCTCACAATCTGTGATCAAGACCCACACACTCTGGATCACTCTTTTTGCATGACACCGTCAACAAGGCAGTCTCTAGCCTGGTCCTTAGCCTCTTCAGACTTTCAAATCCTCCCTTCCAGTACAGTGGAAGATCATCACCAAAGATGCCAGTCTATCGGGTTGAGGGAGTGTCATGGAGTCACCAACGCTCCAGGGACAGTGGAGTCTGAAGGAGAGCAAACTCTCCATAAATATCCTGGAACTGAGAGTGATTTTATTGTATCTCAGTCATTGGACATACCATCTGAAGGGGTATCCCGTCCAGATTCAAACAGACATTCGGATGGTGGTGGTATATATCAACCACCATGGGGACGCCTGAAGCAGCGAAGCCCTCATGGAAGTGAGCTGGTTTTTACTTTGGGCTGAGAAACAGGTTTCATGCATTTCGGCTGTACACATACCTGGAGTGGACAACTTTCAGGCCGATCATCTCAGCAGAACGGTCCTGCATCAGAGGGAATGGTCTCTTTTTTTTTTTTTTTTCAATCCCTATGCATGTGCTGGGGGATTCCGGACAAAGATCTCTTGTGCATCACAACACAATCGGAAGGTTACAAAGTTTATGTCTGGGTCCAGGGATCCTCTAACTATAGCAACAGATGTCCTGACCCTTCAGGGGTCAGCATTCAAGCTTCTTTATGCATTCCCTCTGATTCCACTCCTGGGTCGAAGAAAGGTTAGCTCACAAGGGAGTCCCAACCATTCTGGGGGCTCCTCGGTGGCCAAGAAGCTGGTTCTCAGACATAGTAAGGATGTCAGAGGGCAACTCGTGGACGGCCTGGCTATTGAATCCTTTATCTTGGCAGAAAGGGGGTTCTTCTGACATAGTCATGCAGGCTATGATTCAGGGCAGGATCTACTATAGAGTCTGGCAAGCATTATCGTTTGGTGCGAATCCAGAAGGTTCGCTGGTAGAATTTTTTTCTGTTCTCAGAATATTTGATTTTTTGGCCTTGATGAAGGTTTCCAATTGAGTACTTTTAAATGGACAGATATCTGCTTTATCTATCTTCTTATTCAGAAACCCATTGCTGTGAATAAATGTATCCAAACTTTTTGTATAGGGAGTCGCTCATGAGCGGCCTCCTCTTAAGCCACTTCTGCCGGTTTGGGACCTGAACTTAGTTTTATCAGCTCTTTATCAGGGTCCTCCGTTTGACCCACTGGCAGATGCGTCATTAAGTTTATTGACTCTTAAGGTTATCTTTTTTAGTGGCAATAACCTCAGTAAGGAAGGTTTCTGAATTAGCAGCTTATCAGTTAAGTCTCCTTATTTAGTGTTACATAAGGACTAGGTCGTTTTCTGCTTTAAACAGGATGTTCTTCCTAAGGTGGTTCCATCTTAATGAAGAGGTGAATTGCCTTTCTTATGTCCTACTCCAGTGTCTGATAAAAGGATTCTTCATTGCTGGATGTAGTGAAAAGCACTAAGATACTATCTTACTGCTACACAATCTTTCCGTAGGTCGGACTTCTTATTTTGTCATACCACGGAAAGGTCTTCCACCATCGAAGTCTACCATCAGCGATGAATTAGACGGGCAGTGGTAAGAGCCTATATTCCTTAAGGGGAAGGATTCTTCTTTTAGGACTACTGCTCATTTGACAAGAGCTATTGGAGCTTCTTGGGCTTTTTAGCATCAAGCTTCAATAGAACAAGTATGCAAAGCTGCTACTTGGGTTTCAGCTCATACATTTACCAAATTCTATAAGGTACAGCCTTTGGTAGGAAGGAATTACATACAGTGGTAATTAGATGGTTTTGGAATGTCTTATTCCTGAAAGGAATAAGGGTTTTTGGAATGTCTTATTCCTCAATGGAATAAGGGTTTTTGGAATGTCTTATTCCTGAATGGAATAAGGGTTTTTGAGATGTCTTATTCCTGAATGGAATTAGGGTTTTTGAGATGTCTTATTCCTGAATGGAATAGAGGTTTTTGAGATAAGGTTTGGGGATCCCACCCGAATTCAGGTACTGCTTTTGGAGGTCCCAATCTGATGGCCTGAAGTAAAATGGAAGAGAAAAGAGAATTCTGTGAGTACTCACCTGTAGAATTAATTTCTCTTCCATTATTACTTCAGGACATCAGACCCTCCCTGTCTGCTAGGTTACTATGTCCATGTGTTGGATGCCTAGTTTTAAGGGAGTGGTAAATATGTAAATAGTTGCTGTAAATAACGATCAGCGTAAAATAAAAAAAAAATAAAAAAATTAAACGGAGAGAGGAGTCTTGTATTTTGTCTCCAGCCTTTTGTTTCCAACAGGAGATATAGGTATGCCTCCCGGGTGGCTGGTTCTACTGCTTTTTAATTAAACTGAAGTGCATCAAGTCAGCCAGGTGGATATAGGCCCGGGAGGTGAAGACATACCTTTGTTCTTGCAGACCACACCCTTCAGGAAAGGTTAACCCAATCGTCTCTAATTCTACAGGTGAGTACTCACAGAATTCTCTTATTTCAGAATTCTTTCCACCTTTAATCCCTACAAATCAATAGAAAAACTGCAATCTGGAAAAATAGAAATGAAATATAGAAATGAATAAAATAATGTTGCAAAATGCATATGCAGCCTCTTAAAGTGGACCAAAACCCAGCTAGATCGGCCCGGAAATCTATAAGATTCTCTGGCCAATCCATTCCCTCCCCGCGGGGCATCCAATCCATTCCCTGCTCGCTGTATGAAAGTCCCCCAGGTCGCTCACTACACTTACCTTAATCCCGGTCCAACGGCGCATGCTCTAGCAGGGTGCATGCCCTGTTAGAGAGAAGCGCAATATGCAATATGCAGCCGCCAGCGCACTCAGAGCCGCTGAGCTAAGACGTCGCTCAGATGAGTGGCTGCGCATGCGCTGTAAGACCGCAGTGAGATGAGTTGATGCGGACGATCTGGGGGGTTTCACATAGCGGGGTGCCCCGGGGGAGTGGACCAAAACCCAGGATAGTCAAAATGTGTGCTGATTGGCTGAGCCAGCCACCAGCCTCATCCCCCACCCACCTTGCAGCCATGGCGTTGAGAAAGGCATTTTTGGACCCAATATTACTTTTTTGCATAGTGAGGAACTGCGTATTGTGCAATTCTGTCTGTTTTGTGAAGTTTGTGGAATGCCACCTGTTGACGGAGGACCCTGTATGTGCCTTTGAGTTGTTGCCCTGTCTTCAGTTGATGCACTTATTTCTTCTGGGCTGTGGTGTTCTCCACGTTTAATAATTTTGCCAAGTATACTGTACCCCATATGTTGTGATTTTGGGGTGTTTTTGTTTCAGGTGTTGCCTCCTATCTTCACATTTTTTGGGATGCTCCAAAGTTAATAAAAGGTATGCTCCATTTTTAGATTTTAGATTACCCCTCCAAAACAATTCTCGAATTAAAGAGGAACAACGGACCAAAACATGCCATGCTTTCCTTTTGGATGTCGCCGCTGATACGTGACATCCGGCTGCTGTAGATCCCGATTCTTCTGTCCCCTTCGGCTTAGCCACTGCTACATGGATTGCGCTGCCTGTCGGAGGGCGTCCGGAACCTGAGGGACTGCCACCTCTATTGGCAATGTGCCCTCCTAGATCACTCTCCTTGCAGCCTCTCATCTTTACTTAGCCTCTATTTACCTTTACATGTCAGTTCTATTACCCCTCCCACTCCCCCCACCGCAGGCCAGGGTTCACATCAGATTCCTGGTAAATTAGCTGCTTTCTGCTTGCACTGTGCTGCCTGTCCATGGTGGCATCTTTTTTTCACCAGTACTTTTCATTCCCTAATACACCCTGCTGAACATGTTCCTTTCTGCTGACTCCTCTTTTTCAGTCCCCAAAATGAATTTGTTTTGGACTGTTACACTAAAGAATGCATAGATAAGTCATCCTCTGCTGCTGACGAGGCCCATCAGAAGGGAGAGAGTTCACTATGGCTTATAAAGAGAGAAAAGATGCCAATGCATCCCTTCATATTCAGCACAGATAGAGCAGAAAACAGGCTAGTTTAACCCTTTGTCTGGAATGCCCCTTTAAAGTTCGTGTCCAGGCAATACGATAAAGTCTATACTTTATACTCACCAATGAGGAAGAACAAGCGATTCCATCCTCCATTGCTGGGCAGACAGGGTGGCATCCATCAATATGACTTTACGTCTCCTAAAACTCCTACTCCATTTATTGCAATGGAGGGGGTGCACCATGTCCAGGTGTGTTGATCGTGCTTTGGCTTGACCCCTGCATTGCAATTATTGGAGTAGGCTTTTGGGGTGGTAAACAAGGCTCCATGGACGCCTCCATGAGAGGCTGCCAGTGCTGGAAGACGGAATAGCTGACTCCCCACCTTTTGCTAAGTAGAAAAATGCCGACACTGCATGGAGGAGTGGGGGAACACCGGACCTGCATGGAGAAGCTGCAGGTGAGTATAGACTTGTTTCTACCTGGACAATCCATTTTCATTCCTGAAAGTTTCAGCCATTGTAAACTAAGGGTCTTCTGTCAGCATGAAGACACTGTGTATAAGGCTCCTTTCGCACTGGACCGATTGCCAGGTGAATGTGAATCCTTGCAATTGCCCTGCAATAGCCAGTGAAATGCTGCCCATAGAAATCTATGGGTGCTTTCACATACTGGCAGGTCGATTCCACCCTGCAAGTAGTATGATTGCTACTAAAATGCCTGTCAGTCGCCAGTACACAGTTGAGAGGTGTAGGGGCAGCATTTCTCGCTATCGCTATGCCTAAGGAGCATCAGACAAGTAAATATTTTAGTGAGTTCACAGAAACAGTTTTATCAGTTGTGGTATATTTGTGAATCTTCGCTTTAGTATAAAGAGTAACTTGTGGGTTGAGATGAGGTGACTGTGGTATAATTGCATCATAACAGTACTCCTAGAAATTACTGTTTGAAGTCTTACACTGGAAACATCTGGGTCCGTTCTCCCTGCAATTTGCTTTGTCACCTACAGACCAATATGCTGAAAAGCTAAAGCTAGACCTGCCTCAATGCTGATACAAGTTTTAAACTTTTAGAAAAAAGACCACAAGGTATTACACTACACTGGTCTTCACTTCACCCATTCATTTACATCTTTATATAAAATGTTGTTATAGATTTGTTTTCATGTTTAATTACAGCTTCTTCAGCTATCAGATTCTAAAAGCAGTTAAAAAAAGAAATATGTATTAGCATAAGTAAGCAAGTCGGTTGGAAAGGACTAGTAGTGTCTGAATGCTAAATGGTGAGGATGACCCAACTCGGAACCTACAAATACATTGTTATAAACAAAGGTCCTAGACTAAAGACCGTGCTTCACCGCTGCATATTATATGTTCCCAGAGTACAGAGGGTTTATACTGCTTAGTGTGCAGTTTGATCTCAGGTCTGGAAAAACACCACCAAGGTAAAGTTTTTTCAGTGTCAAAAGCAACAGCCTAAAATAGAGGGATGATACAAGTTAGGAACCTTTTGCTGGGCTTTTTCTACAGAACCACATATGGTCTATACCTGCTTTCCAATTCTCTTCCTATAAATAAAGTGTTTTGTGCACTCTTTATCTGCACTTTATCTGGTTCCTACAAGAACACACATATGAATCCCCCAAAACTTTGGGTAACCTGTGAGTATTGCCAGTACTTTGTTTTAATCTTTAATGCAAGTGTGTTTACTATAGGTGTATGTAGGTGATTTCTTAGCTTGAGCTAAAACTTGTTCTCTGATAACAGCCGATGGTAGAATCTGGTTGAGATTAACATTGACTCCACAGCGGTGCAGTGTAAACCTCTTCAGCATACTTGGACTGGAGATCTTACAACAAACAGAGGGGCGGTCATGCTCTAAAGCAAAGAATTTCTATTAAAGGCTAGCCCCCCAAAAAACTCTTCCTGGTCGTGGGTTTTTCCAGTTTCTACGCTAGAAGATCAGCGCTGCAGTAATGGCTTCTGATCTGCACTGTAAAAAAAAAAGTAAAAAGAAGCTGATCGCTCTGGGTCTGCAGTTTCAAAATGTACCTCTCCTGTAGCTCTTGACCTTGGTCTTTTATTTAAAATAAAATACATTTGAAAATCAACAAATTAATATAGGGATAGGCTGTAAGCTCAATTACTATTACATGAAAATTACAGACTCTATGTGCCCTCTCTAACAGTAGAATGGCTTGCATTACAGGAACGTGGACCTCAACATCCTTGAAGGATGCTGCTCGCTTAATAAATTTAAAGCTAAAGCAATCCAAAAGTCATAAAAGTCAATTCAGGTCACTAATGATTCAAGTGCATCTTAATTTGGACAGCTTAAAACAACAAAAAAAGGTTTTCAGGCAAATGTGACTTCTAATGAGTGTGGATAATCCAAACTCCCTCCGTGTTACAACCACTGATAAAACCAGTGCAATCACTGAACATGCAGAGCAGAGGGAGCAAAGGATGTTGCATGCTCGGTAGAATCAGCATTTGACCATCGTAGGCTCCATTCATTAGGTAAGGTCAATTAGCTTTCTGTTTTAGGCTGTTGAGACCCCTTGAAATACTTACTAGCTATTACTAGCAATCCACAAGTCTTTTTTGACTTTTGCGTTAATTTAACTGTGAAGAGCCACTGCTGTTTGTTTTAGGTGATCCTAGGGCTCATTGGGATTAGACTTGTGAGAGTGCCCCTTACTAATTTGCAGCATTTGAAAGCTGTTTCATGGACTTGTTCTGTGTAAACGATTCTGTAAACCAGTGTTCCCCCGACCTGAAGGCCCAATAGGCCAGGTTTTACGGATCGCCACACAGATGCATAGGTGAAGTGATTAGTGCTCAGACCAAGCCATAGATCCGGCTATGTGGAGATCCACAAAACATGACCTGTTGGGTTATTTCTTCTGGGCTGTGGTGTTGGGGAACCCCTGCTGGAAATTACAGTGGCAATAGATAGCTTGAAAAGGCAACCTGAACCATTTTTGCCAGTGATATATTTTCAGTTTTTTAGTTTATTGATGCACACTGATCATTAACTTGTTTCTTTTTTTTTTTTTTCCTTTGCAGGTTTTGTAATCACTGGAAAACGTATGACAAGACAAATTTCCCAGCAACATACGATTTTGCCTTGACTCTTTTTTCCCTTGTGCTGGGAGTAGAGGCTTGCCTTATACATTATGAGATAGTCTTGATAGAGGAGAAACTTTTTAAAGTCTTTCTCAATAAGAAGCCAAAAATAAAATGATGATTTTTGTTATAGGTGCACTATGTAAATGTAAATAAATACTTTGTATACATCAGCCAATTATGACAATTATGAATTATGAAAATATACAGGTGATTACCAGTAGAATGTGAGTCTCTGCAGATTAGAAGCCTCTATGGTACAGAGCTGCTAGGGAAGGAGTTTGATCTACTTTAACCCTTTCAGTGCTAAGCACGTAGATTCTATGTGCTTGCTTTTCTGTCCTTTTTCCCCAGCAGGCCTCCGAGTCCAGAGTCTTTTGCAGGACAGAAAACGCTCGTTCTCTGCCCCAAGATGCAGCCTCTGACAGCTCATTCACTGCCACAGGGGAGGGGGCCTTTTATACTGCAAGTGAGATTAAATCTCACTCTCCTCCCGGCAGCGGGAGTGATCGGTGGAAGCCGGGCATGGAATAGGGGACTCCGATCCCCTGCCTCACTCCTATCACAGCTATCGGACAGCAGGGGCATCCACAAGCACGGCATCACTCGGCTCCCTTCAGCTGTGTACGGACCCACCACACACAACCAAGAAGGGGAGTGAAGTGATGACATTTGTGCAAGCCCTGTGGGCTCGAGGAAATAGTAAAGACTACTGGGGGGGGGGGGGGAAGTGTCACAGAGTGGGGCATCCTATTTTGGGATGCCCTAAAAGTCTCATAGACTCCAGTGTGGGTTTTTGTTCACTTTAAGCAGCTCCTATAGCCTTGACAGAACATATGCCGTCAAACTCAAGCTCCACCACTTGTGATCCCTCATCTGCTCACAAGGACAGGGCTCGCTTTCCTATTGTCTCGTGTTCTCACAACATCTGTTCTGAACTAGCATCTAGTTTGTAATTGTCCATGTACCGGATATTTTGTTTTACCTTGTCTGTAATTATACCTTACACAGCACTACGGAAGAAGATGGCGCTGTATAAACAATATAAACAATATAAATAATACAGCACATTACAGCCAGCACAGGGAGAGCAGATAGCAGTTTGTAATTTTAATAGACTGCCTTTCCTACTGCCTCCCCTGCCCGCCTGCCTGGGACCCCTCCGGTTTGCTGCGGCTCTGTCGATGTCGTGAGTCCCTCTTGATAATATCATTGTTTTATTAAGTATGCGCATGTGCTGTGGGATACTGATGGCCACTTTTTGCGTGTGTTTTTTAGGTGGGCCCTTTTGATTGATTGAGGGTTGTGGTTCCTTGCCTTGTAACCTGCATACAAAAATGTCTTTCTAATCAACATAATGGAGGCATCTGGGTATAGTGAGCTAGAGGCCCCATCTGGGCAGGTGAAGCTCTGCCCCTTGTGCAGTGCTAGCCCTCTGGGAGGTTTCAGCACTGTTTTTACCACGTGCGCCAGGAGCGTCATTTTGGACCATGATCGGGCGGGCATACCTGCCCCTAGCCCTTCTTTGCCTGCACCTCTCCAGAACCCCTGCTGCTGCACTCAGCCCCCAGTGAGGGGGTCCCATGTTGCTTTGGCATACCGGGTGGCCAGTCTCGAGAGACAGATCTTGCGAATGGCGCCTAAGAAGGCCTTGAGTAAGAGACGGCACATCAAACCTGTTTACTCAGATAATGATGATGATCTTTTTGAAGGTCTGGGCTCTGTGGAGGAAGGCGAGTTGCCAGATGATTCCCGTTCCACTTTGGATTATTCTCTTGGCGATGACAGTGTGTCTGGTTCCTCCTCGGATGAGGATGCGTGGCTCCCTGATGATACGGAGAAATTGCTTGCTTCAGTTTTTGAGACTTTGCACATTGTCCCTCCAAGAGCGGCTTAGAGGAAGCAGGGTGATTTGTTTAGGCCTGAAAGACAGAGGCGAGTCTTTCCAGAGCAGGAACCATTTTTCTAATATGATTTTCAAGGAATGGGAAAGGCCTAACAAGCTACCGTCGGTGCCTAAGGGCCTGGATATGCGCTATCCCTTCCCTAAGGAGCTGGTCCGGCTATGGTCTCGTCGTCCCGAGGTGGATTCCCCTGTGTCAGGGTTGTCCAACACTACTGTTATGCCTTCACCTGACACCGCTCCCTTACGTGATCCAGCTGACAAGCGCATGGATCAGCTGGTCTGTCATGCCTTCACATTTGCTGGTGCCTTGTTTCGCCCTGTGTGTGCCATGGCTATTGTCTCCCTAGCCATCAGAAAGAAGGTGAGACGTCTTGCGGATAACGCTAAGTCTCGCAAGCGGGCGGAGGAGTATAAGGACCTCAAGGCCTGCGTTGATTTCATTGCCTTCGTTGTTTCTGCCATGGACGATGGGGTCCGGCTTGGTGCCAGGATTTCGGCCCTGCTTGTTGCGCTTCGACGCTTACTCTGGTTGCGGCAATGGTCGGCTAATGCCGCAGCCAAAAAGTCTCTCACTAGTATCCCCTTCGTGGGGCACAGGTTGTTCGGGGAGCGTCTGGACCTCCTGGTCAAAGATGGTAGACTCCCTCAGCGACGGAAGCCTACGCGGCCCTTTCGGAGCTCATCTGCCTGTCGTTCCTTTCGAGGAGGAAGAGGCTCTTCATTTTCAGGTGGCCGCAGAGATACCTGGGGAAGAGGTAGGTCCTGCGGCTGACCCAATCCCGCTTGGGGAACCAAGTCCAAGCCCCCTGCCAAGGCCCCTCAGGCATGAGGAGACGCCCTCACCCATCCAGGTGGGGGGACGGCTTCTGCTATTTGCTCACATCTGGAGACGGATCGGGTGAAGGTAGAGGAGCACTAGGGTCAGGTGCTCTAGGAGCGCTGCTCCAAGCCGCAGACCCTGTACCACAAAGGGTAGCCGGCCATAGGCTTTATGGTGAGCCTACTGACGGAGACAGACATTTCCGCATGGAAACCTTACGGTCCGCGTTGAGCTCGCTTCGGCCCAGCGACTTCATGACCACGGTGGACATCAGGGATGCTTATCTGCACATCCCGATATTCCAGGGGCATCCGAGGTTTCTGAGGTTTGCTCTGGAGGATCAGCATTACCAGTTTATCCCATTCGGGATATCCTTGGCGGTGTCTTCACCAAGGTGCTGGCAGGCATCATGGCTATCCTGAGGAATCGAGGCATTCGGGTGCTGCCCTATTTGGACGATTTACTCATTGCGGCTCAGTCCCTTCAGCAGGCCGAGAGCGACACCCTGACGGCGTTATCCACTCTCGAGGATTTCGGCTGGGTAGTCAATTACCCAAAGTCTTCTATCACTCCAACGGTGGTTCCTGGGCATGACGTTAGACACTTCTCAGGTCAAGGTATTCCTGCCACAGCAGAAGGTGTTGGGCCTCCAGACTCAGGTGCGGGCCTTGCTGTCTTGTCAGCGGCCATCGATCCGTCTGGGAATGAGACTGGTGGATCTCATGGTGTCATGCTTCGAGGCAGTGCCCTTCGCCCAATTTCACATGAGACCTCTTCACCTGTTGACCGGCTGGGACCAGATGCAGGAGTCGCTGGAACAGGAGTTTTCACTGTCACCCCTGGCCAGACAGTCCCTCTTGTGGTGGCTGGACTCCAGAAACCTATTGATGGGCAAGTCCTTTCTGACTCCCCGGTGGGAGATAGATACCGCGGATGCCAGTCTTCCCGGCTGGGGAGGCTTTGGCAGACGCAGAAAATCCAGGGTCAGTGGGGACCGCATCAGAACCGCTTACCCATAAATCTCCTGGAGCTGAGAGCGATACGGTTGGTGCTTCTTCCCTTGACTCCCCATTTAAGGGGTCGTGCGATCCAGGTACACTCGGACAATCAGACGGCTGTCGCCTACATCAATCACCAGGGCGGGACTCGGAGCAAGCGAGCCCTCAAAGAGGTGACTCAGATTCTGACTTTGGCAGAAGAGAATGTCCCCTGCATCTCGGCGGCTTACATCCCCGGGGTAGAGGACCAGGAGACAGACTCCCTAAGCAGGAGTTGCCACTTTGTACTCTGCTCGCGGCGGGCGGCGCTTAAACTTGTGTGCGTTATTGCTTTCGCGCTCTTGGGGGGGGGGGGATGACGCGTGCCGCGTCGTGTCCCAGCGACCCGCCCCTCGAGGTTCCTCTGCCGGCGCCATCTTGAGTCTACTGTGCGTCCAGGGCCCCTCTTCTTCCCTGGGCTGCGGCGGTGATCTCGCTTCCTCCTGTGGCCTGGACGGCTTGGCGATCCTTCGGAGGGCGATCAGTCTACTTGGTCCGTGAGTCCCCCTTTGGGGGTTTTGGTCCTTGGGGCATGTGCTGCGGGATGCTTATGTGCATGTTACTTATGTCTTTCAGGCGGTTCTGCTCCTTATCCCCCCCTCATCTCCCCTTTACGGGATCTGGGGGCATCTCTTGGGGGGGCATCCCGGGTGGCTTTTTTATTAGCCCTTACCCTGTGCTGGCCTATTGCGCCTGTGTTAATCACCATATAGAGGCTTCTGGGGATAGCGTGCTCGGAGGTCCTTCGGGCAATGCCGGCTGTGTGCTATGTGTGGGGTATCCCCTTTGAGTAACAGTGCTGCGGTGTGTGTGCCGTGCGCACAGGGTATCGTTGTGGCCGAGGCTGGGCTACCCGCTTCGCTTCCCAGCTCTGCGCCCCTTTCGGCATCACCTACCCCTCCGCACCTGCATTTAGCCCCCAGTGAGGGGGATTCTAGCAGGGGGTCACAATCTGATCTGGCACTTCGTGTGGCCAGCATTGAAAGGCAGCTTGCCAGGCCTGTTTTCACATAAGGCATCTGGCAAGAAGCGGCACCTTGCTTCCGCACCCTCCCTCTTTCCTGAGGAGGATGAGGGACTTGATGCTTTTGGTGGCCGTTACTCCCTAGAGGAGGGGGAGCTTTTCTCTGGGTCCTCTGGGGACCAGCAGGAAGGTTACAACAGTGACCCTGGGTCTGCGTCTGGTGAGAACTCATGGTTCCCTGATGACACTGATAATCTATTGGCTCACATTTTTGAAATCTTGCACATTGTCCCCCCTGAGGTGGCTAAGAGGAAGCAGGGTGAGCTCTTTCGTCCTGATAAACAGCTTCTGGAGTTCCCTGAGCAGGGCCATTTCACGAATATGGTGCTCAAGAAGTGGGAATGTCCTAGTAGATTGCCCGCAGTGCCCAAAGGGTTGGATAAGAGGTATCCCTTTCCTGCTGACCTGGTCAAGCAATGGTCATGTCCCCCTGAGGTGGACGCTCCCGTTCTAGGGCTGTCCAACACCTCGGTCATGCCTTCCCCTGACACTGCTACACTGCTGGACAGCGAGGACCGGCGTATGGATCAGCTGGCCTGCCATGCTATTCTTAGTATACAGTACGTCCTGCTCCAGATTAGATTACTTACACTTTGCAGTCCAGCGCCATCTGGCGGAGTAATACCAGAGACATCGAAAACAGGCTCCTCCCGGCCCCTCAAATACCCAGGGACCTTCCACAATCCCCAGATTTTCTCTGCAGTCTGGACTGCGAAGGACAAGAAGATGGCTCTTTCTTCTCGTAGGTGAGCGGGGCTATTAGCCTGCGGCCCTGTAGGACTATTCCCACCCGTTCCATTAGTAATGTGCCTCCCAGCCTTGGCTGCGCTGGTCGGGTGATGGTAGGCAGCACCGCTGTCAGGTGCTTAGGAGTGATGCTCCACCGCAATCCCCCACCAAAGGGTAGGCGGAATAGGCATATGGTGAGCCTCTATGGGATGCCCTATTGCCCCTTGCCCCTGTCTATCGATGGGTCCTGTTAAGTGGCCGCTGTCCTCCCTCGCTCTCCCTTGTAGCCCTCAGGGGAGGGGGGGTGTGTGTGTATGTATGTGTATTTGCCTTTGTGCTTCACTGTATTATGTTCTTATGGTTGGTGTCAGTCACCGCGCTGACTTAGTTGCACTGGTTGTTTTGTAAAATTGCCACCGCACGCTCTTCCACTGTGTTCCGCGCTTGGCGGCGGCAGTACCTCAGGCGCTGGTGCGCCGTTATTGGCTGCTTGTCATGTGTACAGCTTCGCGCTCTTCGGGGGGGCGTTCCGCATCACTGTTCCTGCATCCTGCCCCTCGAGGTATACCCGGCGCCATTTTTTCTTGGATCCGGCTGCTACATGACTGGCATCTACCTACCACGGTCAGTAAGTGCCCTCGAGGGCGGATTTATTTACCATTGTCATTCACATGTCACTTACGGTTTCCCTTTGCTTATGTCTTTCAGACGGGCCGAACCCTATTGGCTTCTCCCTGCCCTACTCCCTCTGTTTAGTTATTTAACTTGTGAGGCCTAGTGTGTAATTACTCCCACTTCCCTAGCGGGTTATTGGGGCATCCCGGGCTGCTTTTATAGCGTGAATCCCTATCGGCTTATTGTGCCGCTATAATCACCATATGGAGGCGTCTCAGGATAATGTGCTTGGGGTTCCTTCGGGACAAGCCCGGCTGTGTGTAGCTTGTGGGGTGTCCCCTATTAGCGCTGACAATGTGCGGGTCTGTGTACCTTGTGCCCAGCAGGTGCTTGCGCTGCAGCCTCGTATGGCCTCACCTACTCCCCCGAGCTTAAATCTCACTCCCATTGAGTTGCATACAAGTGGGGATTCTCAGCCTGATGTGTCTTCCAGACTGACTAGTATTGAGAAGTTGCTTGCTAATACCTTGGCGCGTAAGACCTCTGCCAAAAAGTGGCACTTAACGCCTGATGTCACTCTTTTCCCTATGGAAGCTGATGAGTTTTTGGAACTGTCTGGCTATACCCCTTTGGAAGAAGGGGAGTTATTCTCTGACTCAGAGTCATCTGATGAAAGGCCCAGGGGTCATGACGATTCTGGCTCTGACCCCTGGGCCCCAGATGATACTGATAGACTGTTGGCTCAGATTTTTGAGGTTCTGTCTATTTCACCCCCGGTTGCGGCCTCCAGGCAACAGGGGGAATTGTTTCATACTGCTAAGTCACGTTTGGAATTTCCTGAGCAAGCCCATTTTAATAATCTTGTGCTCAAGGAATGGGAGCTTCCCGGTGTACCTAAGAGTTGGGATAAGAGGTATCCCTTTCCTGCTGATGTGAAGTGTTGGTCATCCCCTCCTGAAGTGGATGCCCTGGTCCTAGGGTTATCTAACACTTCTGTCATGCACTCCCCTGACTCTACTAACCTGCGGGATGCTGAGGACCGGCGCATTGATCTGCTGGCGTCCTATGCCTTTGCATGTGTGGGGACGGCGCTGCGCCCGGTCTGTGCCTTTGCCATTACGCCCCCCCAAGATTCATAATATCTCGGATTTCTCAGGACCCTGTGTCAGCTCAGGCTCTAGTGCAGGCGGTGCAAAGCCTTCTGGAGCCGGGGGTCATCTGCCAGGTCCCTTTAAGAGAAAGGGCTTCTATTCCAACCTCTTCACTGTGCCCAAAAAAGATGGGTCAGTCAGGCCCATCCTGGACTTGAAGATCCTCAACAAATTTGTCAGGTGCAGGCGTTTTCACATGGAAACTCTGCGCCCTGCCATCAGTTCCCTGAGTCCAGGGGACTTCATGACGTCTGTGGACATCAAAGATGCTTACCTTCATATTCCTGTGTTTCCAGGTCATCAAAGGTTCCTCAGGTTCGTTCTGGAGGATCAGCACTACCAATTTGTGGCATTGCCCTTTGGTCCCACCTCGGCTCCCAGAGTGTTCACCAAGGTGCTGGCAGGAGTGATGTCTCTGCTCAGGTCTCAGGGCATCCGCGTGCTGCCCTACCTGGATGACATTCTCATCACTTTCCAGCCCCTACAGGGCAGAGTTGGATACTCAGCTGGTAGTGTCCACACTGGAGTCATTTGACTGGATGATCAACCATCCCAAGTCTTCTCTGTCACCCTCCTTGGTGACTCCATCTGGATACAGTTCAGGCAAGGATTTTTTCTTCCTCAGCAGAAGTTGGACAGTCTGATTGTGCAGGTCCAGTTCCTGCTATCTTGTCATCATCCCTCCATCAGGCAGGGAATGCAGCTGGTGGGCCTGATGCTCAGTTCCACTTGAGGCCTCTGCAACTCCACCTCTTGTAAGTATGGGACAAGGATCCTGCGTCCCTGGAATCTGCAGGCAGACTCTCTGAGCAGGGGGACCTCTCGCCTGGGAGAATGGTCCCTCTGCAACAGGGTGTTTCAATCTCTGTGTCATCTGTTTGCGTCCCGTCACAATCACAAGCTCACAGCCTTTGTCTCCCTGTCCCAGGATCCTCTGGCCTTGGCCACGGATGCGCTAGCAATGTCATGGCAGGACTTTCAGCTCCTGTATGTCTTTCCTCCATTCCCCCTATTGGGCAGGGTTCTGCGCAAGATTGCTCTGGAGGGGGTGCCAGCAATTCTGGTGGCCCCCAGGTGGCCAAGAAGAGTGTGGTTCGCAGACGTGGTGTAGCTGGTAGATCAGTACGCTCTGCCCAGGGTGCCAGACATGCTCACTCAGGGTCCCTTACGCCATCCCAATTTACAAACTCTGGCTTTGACGGCCTGGCTGCTGAAACCTCCATCTTGATGGAGAAGGGGCTGTCTACCTCTGTTGTTGATACCATGATAAAGGCTAGGAAGAATTCTTCTTCCACTTACTACAGGGTTTGGCGTGCATTGACTGGTGTGAGGCTAGTTCTCTTCCCTATCGTGTGTTCTCTATTCCCAGGATCCTGGAGTTCCTGCAGCATGGTTTGGAGATGAGGCTCCAACTCAGTACTCTGAAGGGTCATGTTTCGACCCTGGCTGTTTTCTTCCAGAAGTCCTTTTCCCAGCATTCTCTGATCTGGACTTTTTCCAGGGGGTTACTCATGTGCGTCCCCCACGTAAGCCTATGTTGCCTGTTTGGGATTTGAACTTGGTTTTGTCAGCCTTGCAGGGTGCTCCCTTTGAACCTGTGCAGGATGCTGCCCTGGCCATTCTTACTCTCAAAGTTGTCTTTTTGGTGGCTATCACCTCTGTTAGGCGTGTGTCTGAGTTGGCGGCGCTTTCCATCCAGCCCCCCTACTTTGAGAGACACCAGGACAAGGTTGTGTTTTGCTTCAAGCCAGACTTTCTGCCTAAGGTAGTGTCTGCCTTTCATTTGAATCATGACATTGTTCTTCCTTCATTGTGCCCTAATCCTAGCAATGCTAAGGAGAGGATCTTGCATTCTTTGGATGTGGTTAGGTGTCTGAAGTACTATCTGGTGGCTACTGCACCTTTCAGAAAAACTGATGCTCTTTTTGTGGTCCCTTCTGGTCCTAGGAAGGGTTTGGCTCCTGCCAAGTCTACTATCAGCAAGTGGATCCGTCAGGCTGTGATTCAGGCCTACTCTGCTAAGGGGAAGAATCCTCCCTTCCGCCTTACTGCTCATTCTACTCGTGCTATTGGTGCCTCTTGGGCTTTTCAGCACCAGGCTTCTGTGGAACAAGTTTGCAAGGCCGCTACTTGGTCTTCTGTTCATATCTTTTCAAAGTTTTACAAGGTTGATGTTAGGGCCTCAGCTGATGCTGCTTTTGGCAGTAAGGTTCTGCAGGCGGCAGTGGTATGACCTGTCTGCTGTTACCTTTGGGGATCCCACCCTACTTTATGGACACTGCTATGTCCCAAGTGTTAGTAATCTAATCTGGAGCAGGTCGTACTGTATACTAAGAATAATACAATTCTGTGATTACTCACTTGTAGAATTGGTATTATGAGTATACAGTACGTCCTGCTCCACCCCACCCTTGGTTTTGCATTATCTTGGATCCCCTGTATGGTGATTGTTATCATTGATATAGTTACCAGTTTGGGTTTGTTTTAATTCTCCCGGCTTCTCGTTATCTGCTTTTCAATGCTGGGGATTGTGGGAGGTCCCTGGGTATTTGAGGGGCCGGGAGGAGCCTGTTTTCGATGTCTCTGCAGTCCAGCGCCATCTGGCGGAGTAATACCCAAGTGTAAGTAATCTAATCTGGAGCAGGATGTACTGTATACTCATAATACCAATTCTACAGGTGAGTAATCACAGAATGGTATTTTTACATTTGCGGGGGCTGTGTTGCGTCTGGTCTGCGCAGCTGGCATTACAGCTATTGCCCTTAAGAAACAGCTCAAGCGTCTTCTTGATGGCGCTACGGCTGGTAGGAGGGGGGAGGATTACAGGGCCCTCTTACTTTGCTCCTATTTTTGTTGCCTTTGTCCTTACTGTCATGGATGATGCGGTATGACTGAGTGGTAGGGCCCTTTTGGTGGCTATGCGCCGCTCTGTTTGGTTGCGTCAGTGGGTGGCTGACGCTGCTGCTAAGAAGGCTCTCACTGGGCTCCCCTTTACGGGGGAGCGTCTGGATGTTCTAGCCAAGGATGGTAGGCTGCCTCAGCGTAGGAGGCAGCCTCGGCCTATTTGGGGGCCCTCCGCTTCCCTCCCCTCTTTTCGTGCTCCCAGAGGAGGTTGTGGCTCCCTCTTTTCGGGTAGCCGCAGAGATTCTTGGGGCCGTGGCAGATCACGTGGTCGTCCCGGTCTCTCATGGGGTCCCAAGCCCAAACCTTCTCCCAAGCCCCCTCAGGCATGTGGAGGCGCCCTCACTTATCTGGGTGGGGGGACGGCTTCGGCTCTTTGCTCACGTCTGGAGGCTCCGCGTTTTAGACCGGTGGATTCAGGAGGTGTTGTCCTCCGGTTACAAGATAGAGTTTGCAGCCTGGCTGCCTCCAAGATTCCTCAGATCCCGGATGTCTCTAAACCCTCTGTCAGCTCAGAGTTTGCGCCTTGCGGTTCAACGTCTGTTGGAGTCAGTAGTCATTTGTCTAGTGCCTTCCCAGGAATGGGGTCAGGGGTTCTACTCCAATCTTTTCACGGTCCCCAAAAAAGACGGGTCCTTGAGGCTCATCCTGGACTTGAAGGGTCTCAACAAGTTTGTCAGTTTCAAGCACTTTTGCATGGAAACGCTACGCTCAGCTGTTCATTACCCTTCGCCCGGGCGATTTCATGACCTCCGTGGACATCAAGGATGCCTATCTTCACGTGCCAATCTTTCCAGGTCATCATAGATTTCTCAGGTTCGCTCTAGAGGATCAGCATTACCAGTGTGTGGCTTTACCGTTCGTTATCGCCTCGGGTGTTCACCAAGGTGCTGGCGGGCATGATGGCTCTGCTGCGGAATCAGGGCATTCGCATCCTCCCTTACTTGGACGACATTCTGATTGCGGCTCAGTCTCTTCATTAGGCCGAGAAGGATACTCAGGTGGTGACCTCCACTCTCGAGTCCTTCGGCTGGGCGATCAACTATCCCAAGTGTTCACTGTCTCTGTCTTTGGTGAGGTCCTTTCTGGGCATGACTCTGGATACCTCTCAGGTTAAGGTATTTCTGCCTCAGCAGAAAGTGGAGGGCCTTCAGAAGCAGGCACAGACTCTGCTCTTGTGTCCCCATCCCTCCATCCGGCAAGGGATGCAGTTAGTGGGCCTGATGGTGTCCTTCTTCGAGGCGGTCCCCTTTGCTCAGTTTCACATGAGACCTCTTCAGTTGCAGCTCTTGTCAGTTTGGGATCGGGACCCTGTGTCCCTGGATCAGGAATTTGCTCTGTCCCCCATGGCCAGACAGTCCCTCTCGTGGTGGCTGGACTCAAGGAACCTTCTAGTGGGCAGGATCTGTCTGCCTCCGTGCTGGGGGACTGTCACCACAGATGCCAGTCTGACCGGTTGGGGGGGGGGGGGAGCTTTTGGAAGTCGTCTGAAGTTCTAGGGTCGGTGGGGCCCCCAGGAGGCCCATGCTCCCATTAATGTCTTGGAACTGAGGGCCATCAGGTTGGTTCTTTCTCAGCTGACCACACACCTTCGGGGTCGGGCTGTTCAGATCCGATTGGACAATCGGACGGCAGTTGCCTACATCAATCGTGAGGGAGGGAATCGGAGCAAGTGAGCCCTCAAGGAAGTGTCCCTGATACTGTCTTGGGCAGAAGAGAATGTCCCTTGCAACTCGCGGTTTACATTCCGGGGGTGGACAACCAGGAGGCAGACTCCCTGAGCAGAGGGACGTCTCGGCTGGGGGAATGGTTCCTCAGCAACAAGGTATTTCACTCCCTGTGTCACCGCTGGGGTCAGCCGGATGTGAACGGCAAAAAGAGAAGGGGATGCAAGGCACACTGGAAACGGGTGCAGGATCCGAGGCTGTCCAGGCCCCATAGACATCAAATGAAGCAAGAGAAGGGAATAGATCCGCACTCCTTAAAACTTAAAGCATTTATTTGAAAAAGGATAAAATCCAAAACTCCATATTCTCACAGCAGTATAAAAGCAATACAGGACCCTGGCACATGAAAGTATGCCAATCTCGCTAACGCGTTTCGGACGCACAAAATAGGTCCTTAGTCATAGATACAGATGGCATAACCGCATACAATAATATATAGTGTGTAGCATAATGCACTTACCCTCCATCAGCTGCAGATCGCGAACGCGAGTCCCCCCTGCGCACGCCGCCTCAGCCGCCGGTGGGGTAGAATGACATGCGTAGAGCAGCGCCAGGCTCAGCCAATGGCAGGCTTAGAAGCGGCAGCCAATCAAGGCGTAGGAGGGAGATACGTCGCGAGCACAGTTGCTGAGCAACGTTATAAACAATGTACAACAGCGGGGAGGGAGAGACCAATACAATAAAACAACTTCAGAGACAGAAGACAGAGAACAGCCCTATTGCCAAATAAAATATTACATAGAGAATGCAAGCAAACCTAGGCATAGATCCGTACTCATTAAACATAGGTTTAGATAATCATATGCAAAAGGCAAAACGGGCAAATGGCTGTGTATGATGAGCCCAATGATGGATATAATAATACACAGGACTATGCCTGGAAGTAGCACAAAAAGAAAATATAAAATATAATCAAAATAGGAGGACTTAGCAGTCCATACACAGTGCCATAAACACCAGAAATTAATATAAAGATGTAGCTTTATGAAGTGTATACCGGCAACAAAGCCAATAACAGGATAATAGTATGAGGCGTGGAGACTACCCTAGCCAACACTGGTAATAATGCTACTGAGGTCACATCTAGGTGACCTCAACGAGTGTGTCCTAGCATTGGGGCATGCCAAATATGTGATTAATAATGCAGTATATAGGTGACCTAAACTGGTGTAAAGTATACCATTAAAGTAGACACACATCAACTTATAATAAAAGAGAGATCCCATTTATGATTGAGGCCATGGGGAAAACGTGTATTAAGAGTGAAAATCCAAAATGCCTCCCTCATCAGCAATTTCCTATGGATATCACCCCCCCTGGGCCCCATGGATACCCTTTCTAGGGCTGTCACCCTAATTAAGGGGTTACTATCAGCATGACATTGATTGAAATGTTTGGCCACATTAGAGTTCTTAATCAATTCTGGTTTGCCAATACCATACAAATGCTCTGTGATACGGGTTTTCAATTTACGTGTAGTGCAGCCTACATATTGTATTTGACAATACATGCAGGTAATGAGATAAACCACCATCTTTGTATTACAGTTAAGCAGAGTTTTGATTGGAAAACTATTGCCATTACTGGTAGACGTGAAACTATTACCCTTAGCCACAAACCTGCATAGGCCGCAGCGGGGGCCACCACATGGGAAAAATCCCCTAGTAGCCAACCATGTCTTACAGTCTCCCTTGTGTGTTTGAAAAAAACTGGGTGACAAGGTATTGGATAGGCTCGGGGACTTGCGGCTGACCAATCGCACCCCCTCATCTAGTGTGTCTCTAAGGAGGGGGTCCGCTTTTAAGATGGGTAGGTTGTTTCGGATTATCTTACAGATCTCCTTGAACTCCAGGGTAAATGGGGTGCTAAATGTCACCCCTCTAAAGGAGGAAGAAGAGCCTTTCCTTGTTTCTAGTTTCTTGTCATCCCCTAGGATGCTGGTCCTCGGCCTCCTAAGGGCAATATCCCTGGCTCTTGTAAGCATCCATTGGGGGTATCCCCGACTCGCTAGTCTGGATTGAATTTCAATAGACTCTTCTAAAAAGGATTCCACGCTGGAACAATTCCTCCGGCTCCGTACCATTTCCCCTATCGGGATAGATTTGATCGTATGGGCCGGGTGACAACTCGAGGCACGGAGTATATTGTTACCGGCTGTCGGCTTACGGAACGTGGACGTCCGGTAGCCCTCATTAGCAGTATCTAGTGTTATTTTTAAGTCTAGAAATTCTAGTTCACACTTATGCCTATGAGCTGTAAACTCTAAATTTAGATGATTATTATTACAGTAATCCGTAAAATCAGTAAGGTCGTGCTCAGTTCCCCGCCATATGAGTAACAGGTCATCAATATACCTAAAATATGCCATAATATTAGACCGCCATGTGTTATTATCACTGTATATGGAGTGGTGTTCCCACCACCCCATGTACAGGTTGGCCAAGGAAGGTGAAAATGGCGCCCCCATAGATGCTCCTCGGATCTGTAAATAAAAGATCCCGTCAAATGCAAAATAATTGTGCTGTAAAAGATACTCTGTGGTCATGATAATGAAGGCACACAAATTTGGTTCATATTCTGAATAGTGAGTGAGGTGAAACCTCAACGCCTCAATAGCTAGATTTTGGGGGATTGATGAGTACAGGGATGTAACATCCATGGTACATAGGGTAAGATCCGGCTCCCAAGGTGTATTGGATAGGAGGCGTATCAAATGGCCAGTATCCCGTAAAAAACTATTATCCTGTTATTGGCTTTGTTGCCGGTATACACTTCATAAAGCTACATCTTTATATTAATTTCTGGTGTTTATGGCACTGTGTATGGACTGCTAAGTCCTCCTATTTTGATTATATTTTATATTTTCTTTTTGTGCTACTTCCAGGCATAGTCCTGTGTATTATTATATCCATCATTGGGCTCATCATACACAGCCATTTGCCCGTTTTGCCTTTTGCATATGATTATCTAAACCTATGTTTAATGAGTACGGATCTATGCCTAGGTTTGCTTGCATTCTCTATGTAATATTTTATTTGGCAATAGGGCTGTTCTCTGTCTTCTGTCTCTGAAGTCAGCCGGATGTGAACCTGTTAGCGTCCCGCCACAATCACAAGTTTCAGAGGTTTGTCTCCCTGTCACAGGATCCTTTGGCCTTCGCCACGGATGCTAGCAATGCCTTGGACGGAGTTTCGGCTTCTCTATGTGTTCCCTCCCTTTCCTCTGCTGGGCAGAGTGCTGCGCAAGATAGCCCAGGAAGGGGTACCAGCCATTATGGTGGCCCCCTGTTGGCCAAGGAGGGTGTGGTTCACAGATGTCGTGCAGTTGGCAGTAGATCAGTATGTCTTGCCCAAGGATCCAGATCTGCTCACTCGGGGACAACTGTGCCATCCCAATTTACAAACGCTGGCTTTAACGGCTTGGCTGCTGAAACCTCCATCTTGATGGATAAGGGGTTGCCGGCTTCTGTTGTTGATACCATGATTAGGGCTAGAAAGAAGTCTTCGTCCTTTATCTACTTCAGGGTCTGGCATGCTTACATTGCCTGGTGCGAGTCCAAGTCTCTTCAGGATTTGCTCTCTGTCCTAACAGAGGGCTCTAGGAAAGGTTTGGCACCAGCCAAGTCCACTCTCAGTAAGTGGATCAGACAGGCGGTGGTGCAAGCATATTCTGCCAAGGGGAAAGAACTCTTTTCGTATTACAGCTCATTCTACTAGAGCTATTGGTGCTTCCTGGGCTTTTCAGCACCAGGCATCTGTTGAACAGGTTTGTAAGGCCGCCACTTGGTCTTCAGTTCATACTTTTACAAAGTTCTACAAGGTTGATGTTAGGGCCTCAGCTGATGATGTCTTTGGCTGAATGGTGTTTCAGGCGGTAGTGAAATGAACTACATGCTGTTCCGCACTGGGGATCCCGCCCTAATGGAAACTGCTTTTGGATGTCCCACATGTCATCACTTTGGGAGGACCTGGACTGGATATAGGGAAAAATGCAATTCTGTGAAACTCACCTGTAGAATTGTTTTTGAATATATCCAGTCCAGGTCGTCCCACCCCGCCCTTGTTCATTATTTTCTGTTTGCCTGTTATGGTGATTACCATTTTTTCTTGGACTTCTTGTCCGTAAGGTTTTTGTTGGAGAGAGTACATGCTGAAGCTATGTGAAGTAACATGGTTTCTTGGCCTCCCGGCCTGTCTCTTTTTCTTACTGCTTTTTTACCACTGGGAAATCATAGTGAGACACCTGCTTTTATAGGGGGCCGGGAGGAGCAACAGCTTTTGATCTTGCAGTCGAGCGCCCCCTGGGGGGCGGAATACCCACATGTCATCACTTTGGGACGACCTGGACTGGATATACTCATAAACAATTCTACAGGTGAGTTTCACAGAATTTTATTTTTTCTCACTCTCATGTTCCTGGGCTACGGCAGCCACAGCTTGTACATCTTCTTTGACTGGAAACCATTCAGGTTCATAGGGCCTTTGTGCTCAGGCTGAGCATGTTGTCACTTACCTAGCTAATAAAAACCTTTTGGCCACCAGAGGTCACTTGGGACTCGGACCTAGTGAGTTATTTGCCACAAATTCCGGAGGGCATGCAATGTATAATCCTTGTCATTTAACCCTTTAAGTGCCAGCCTACCTGGAGTTTTTGTCACCCTTTGTTGCCAGACCATTTTGCACTATTTTGCGCTCCCCATGTTCAAATGTGATTTTTGAAGGGATTTCCAGGGATTTTCCAGGAAAATTATATATTGTTGTTTTCAGCAGAGTCTGGGCTTTAACATGAACTGTCTTGTTTGTCATTTTTTAGGTGTATTCTCAATATTTTTGGGTGAAATATGTGCAAATATATATATATATATTTTTTTTTTTTTAAAATTTGTAGTTTTTTTTGTAATAAAAAATGTAAGTTTGTCAATAAAATCTTATTGCGTGTGAAATCCCAATTTCTCCCGGTTACAGCGGTACCACATATGTATAGGTAGACACCCTTTCCTGCCCAGGAGATTCCCTCAAACTGAAACAGCGCTTTAGGGGATTTTCAGATAAAATACAACTATGCTATGCGCTATGCACACCTTGCAGTTTTTCCAGAAAAACAACCCTTTACATTTGAAATACCCCCAACAAACTATAGATTCTCTGGAAGTACACACCTCAAGCTTTCTAGGTGTACCAGGCTTGTTGATGTAGCCATAGTTTTCTGGAAGTAATCCCTCAATGGATTCTTTGGTTGCAAAGAGTTTCCCTAAAAAAAGGATAAAAAGCAGAATCAAAGCCACATTTTCCTAAAAAAAACTATATACAAACAAGAAAAAACAAGTTTAACCTGAAAACGCAACATCCTCCGAACATAACGATACCCAACATGCATTGCTACTGTCAAGGGAAGAGTTGGCAAACACCCCAAAGTAAAGCATGTGCGTAACGGTAATTTTACTTGAAAATTTCAGCTCTGCAGACAAAGTGCGCACCTTGCGATTTTTCAAGCAAAACAACCCTTTACATTTGAAATACCCCCAACAAACTATATATTCTCTGGAAGTAAACACCTCAAGCTTTCTAGGTGTACCAGGCTTGTTGATGTGGCCATAGTTTTCTGGAAGTAATCCCTCAATGGATTCTTTGGTTGGAAAGAGTTTCCCTAAAAAACGGATAAAAAAGCAGAATCAAAGCCAAAACTATATACAAACAAGAAAAAACAAGTTTAATCTGAAAAAGCAACATCCTCCGAACAGAACGATACCCAACATACATAGCTACTGTCAGTGGAAGAGTTGCCAAACACCCCAAAGTAAAGCATGTGCGTAAAGGTAATTTTGCTTGAAAATTTCAGCTCTGCAGACAAAGTGCGCACCTTGTGATTTTTCAACCAAAACAACCCTTTACATTTGGAATATCCCCCATAAACCATATATTCCCTGAAAGTACACATGTTAAGCTTTCTAAGCGTACCCAGCTTGTTCTAGTGGGCTCATCTTTCTGGAATTATTTTCTCAAAGAATGCTTTGGTTGCGCAGGGTTTCCCTAAAAGATTTATAAAAAAGCTGAATAAAAAAACACCTTTTCTTAAAATATAAATATGCAAACCAGAAAAAACAAGCTAAGTCTGAAAGTGCAAGGTCCCCCAAACAGAACAATACCCAACATGCAGAGGTACTATTAACCCTTTTAATTGCCAGCCTACTTGAGATTTTGTCACCCTCTGTTGACAGGTCATTTTTCCCCATTTTGCGCCATGTTTTGCGCCATTTTTGCTGGAACTTTCAGGAAAATTATATATATATATTTTTTTTTGCAGCAGAGTTTAGGCTTTAACATGAAATGTCTTGTTTGTAATTTTTATTTTTATTTTTTACAATATTATTAAGTAAAAAAATAAAATTAAATTTTTTTTTAGAAAATTGACTCCTTTATTTTAAATAAAAAATGTATTTTATTAAGGAAAACCATATTGCATGTGTGAGCCCCACTTCTACCGATTAGAACGGTGCCACATATTTATCGGTAGCCCCCCGTTCCTGCCCAGGAGACCCCCCTAACTGAAACAAGTACTTTATAACATTCACAAATAAAATACAAATACCATCCACACTACAAAGGGTTAAATTGAGAAAAAAAATGACAGAGTTTTTTTTTTATACTTACCTCCCATCCATCCTGGAGCACTGTGTCCCTCGGTGATCACTGGCTTCTGCTCACCTGCTGGAAGCCTTTTATAGCTGCTGGGTGACAGAACACAAAGGATTAAAAAAAAAAAAAATGACAGAGTCCCTTTCAAAAAAAAAAATTGCCGTGGGGTCCCCCTTACCCAAAGTAACCAGCCCGGGACCAGCTATGCAGGGCTTGTAGGAACAGGGCGCAGGGGCCAGCTGTTGTAATGGGGGTGCCGGGGGTTAATGGCAAGCCATCTGCAGTTGCAGGTGACTTGCCATGGCCCCAGCCTTGTGAACTGGTATAGGGGTCATGGACCCCTTGCCAGTTCACAAGGGGTTAAATGTGTAAAAAAAAAAAAAAGACACATAATAAAAAAAAATCTTTATTTTTTTTTACTGTACTCACCTCCGATCCTGGGTCCCACGTAGCTGTCCCACGCCGCTCACTCAGATCGATGCCGATAGTGATCGGCGCAGGGCGGAAGAGAGGAGAGGAGGCTCCAATCGGAGTCTCCTCTCCTCTCATCCGCCCTGAAGCGATCACCACCGGCATCTGATAGATGCCGGTGCTCGGGGTAGTATAGGAGGAGCGGGATGACGTCATCCCGCTCCTCCCACAATGGGCGGGGCTAGGGGCGGCGGCAGCCATCACCGCCATCACAAGAGGTGAGGACCCGGAAGAGGGTCCTCACCTGAAGCCTGCGCAGCCCAGGATCTGGGGGGGGGGGGGGGATCGCCCCCCCCCCCCCCCCCCCCCCCCTGGTGAAGAGGAGACCCAGGCAGAAGGCTCGGGCGCGGAGGTGAATAAATAACAGTTTTTTTTGGGGGGGGGGGTTTTACAGCGGCGATGTCAGTGCTGGAACCAGGGGGGGGGGGGGGCGGCTGGTTTCGTGCCCCCTCCTGAAGACGGAGGACGACGGGGGGGGGGATCGGATGCCCCCCCAGGAAGAGGGGACCCCAAGCTTCACGGGGATACCAGAGGTAAGTGGGTTTTTATTCTATTTTTTAACTGTTAGGGGGAAATGCCAGGCACGTAGTTTCTACGTGCTTGGCACTTAACGGTAGGAGAAGCAACCACGTAGAAACTACGTGCTTGGCATTTAAAGGGTTAAACCCTCTCTAGTTTCAGAGTATTCCTAAGTACCTAGAAGCTTAGTTTATCAATCCTAGGGGTTACTTCAAGTATACAACCCTAGAAAGACGCTGTTAGGACAGATATGTCCATGAACGCCAGGACAGTGTCACCCTTGTAGCATACTTAACCTTCCAGGGGTGAGCAGGTCTTGTACTTGTGCAGAACCTGGCCTACTTCCGTTTTTGTCCTTGTATCATCAGATTATAGTCATTTGGGGCTCTACTTTGATAAGACCGGTTTGCTACAATGGCACATGGTAATGTCTTCCTTCCCTGTGAGGCATGCTACTATACATGTTTCGGTCCATCTCCTTTTCTAGAGGATGCATCCACAAGGTGATTAGCCCCCTCTTTATCAAAGGCCTTGCTAAATTATGCCAGAAATGATTAAATTATGTCATAATCCTGGCAGGGCCTCTTTATGTATAGCAATGTAGATGGTTTCCTTTTTTAAATGAAACCCTAAATTTGGTTTTGAATTAGAGGCTAGATCCTCAGGGATAACTACATTTGCAGACCAAGCACAATTTAAAAGCTACCCACTCAGCCAGGACTCCCCCCAGCACCAGTTATCCAAAAGAGTGCAGTCCCCACTAAAAGCAGGGGAACCTTCTGATTGATTATAATCTTGGAGACCCTGTATGTTTGCGGGAGCACATACATACATGTGCCTTTTGCGGCCTATGGCCATGCCACTCTGAATGTTCCTGCTCTCATCTGATCTCGGAAGCTAAGCAAGGTCGGGCACAGTCGGTATTTGGATGGGGGACCACCTGGGGACAATACCTTTTGGGAGATCCTCTGCCCCTGAATCTTTAAGATGATTCTAACCAGGCTGATGCGCTGTTGGAGGTCAAGAGGATTTTCGATCATGCCTTACCTAGATGACCTCAGGTTACACAGGCTATCTTCAAGAGAATCGATCTCTCACTCAGGAACTTGGTTCCACCCAGAGAGTGCAGACTTCTGGGTTATACCTAGACAGTACACAACAGAAGACTTCACCATTTCCACATGGATAGTTATGGTCCTGGACAATGATGTAACTTAAGGTGAAGGGGCCTCAGTGTAAGCATTGAATGCCTCTCTCCAAATCATATCTCATACAGTAACCTTTTTACTATCATTTAGCTAAATTGAAGACATAAAAACAATGCTTCTTTTTTCTGTATGTGAATGAGATTACAAATAAAAGTTACATTCCTGGTCCTTGATCTATGACCTACAACATCACAGCGATTACCTGTCTGTAACTTCATTACTGGCAGTTACAAGCCTTTTCTCCCACAGACATGGGATCACTAGCACTGGGGAACACCACTGCTTTCCCAAGCGGTCAGGGTAAGCCTGAAGTGGTGGTTAGATAATCTAGTACTCCAAGGCAGTCATTGAAGACCAGAGGTCCCAGTTATCACAACAGACTCCAGTGCTTGGCCGTAGGAGTACATCTGACTCTCGCCACATCCAGAAGTTCAGCAGAATTGATTATTGAATCATCAAACTACAAAGAGCAGCAGTTGCTTACTCACTGAGCCACTTCAATTACCACTGATGTGGCACACCTAAATCACCAATGAGGTACCACATCAGTAGCCTTTCAGAATATGGCCTAAGCATTTCCGATAAGCAGGAAGAAAAGTACAAATAGAAATTCTATGTTGGCGTTCCTCTGATTCCTGCATAAGGGATTCAAGTTAGATCCAGCCATAAGTATTTTAAAGACTCAAGCTTCAGAATTATCGGTCTTGTTAGTCAAAGACCGATTTGTTCCCCATCAGATTTGTTGATCCCACAAGATCCTGGTGGCTTGTAGACTGTCCTTCCTATGATTTATTGTTAGTTCCTAAAGGGCCCTTAACTTCAGATAACATATTAACACTTGAATCTAGTTTACAGTTCAGGGTCGCCTCATAATTTAGGACATTTAGTGATCCTGTTCAGAGATCCCTACTGTTCTATCCTCCTGAATTAAGTTTTTTCTTCAGTCCAGATCCCCCTTTTCTGCCTCAAACAGCAGTCTCTTCCTTACACACAGGAGCTAGTTATCCTGTCTCCTGTGTCCTTGGTTTTCTGAGAGAATGTTTATTAGAATACACTTCAATTTTCTGCACAGATAACCGGTTTGTTTCCTATTCAGAAAGGAATAGGCAATTATCTGCTTCTAAAGCCACTATAGCTGTGGAATATACAGGCCAGATCCTGGGCCTACACTTGTATGGATGTTTTTCCGCTCCATATATTTTGGCTCATTATATAGCAGTTTCCACTTCCTGGGGTGAAAGATCAGAAGCTTTCATAGAAGAATTTTGCTGAGCCCCACACCTTCCATAAGCACGACAAATAAACCCTGGTAGAATTTGGCTACAGGCGGTATCCCATGCTTAGAATCTTAATTTTTTGATTATCCTTTCTGTAGTTGTCCTGAAGGACGATGGGAGAAAATCCCCACTTGAGTTACCAGTAACTGAGACTCATGTAGCTGACTATAAACCCCCACAGTAAAAAAAATATAAAAGTAAAATACTCGCCTGACCCCTCATTGGATCCGGCCGGGTCTCCTCTTTAATTTGGTGGGGGGTCGGATGGCTCCAGGAGAGCCCCTGGAATAGCGCCCCCCCCCCCCGCTTCAGCAGCAGCTGCTAACTGTAAAAAAAAAAATTTCAAAATGACTTTTACTTACCTGTGGCCGCGCTGCCTCCCGATGGGTCTCCTCTTCACTGGGAGGGCCTCCGATCGCCCCCCAGCCTCTTCCGTGGCAAGGAGAGGGCAGAAATCGCTCTCTCCCCCCACTTCCTGGATCGGGTCTGCTAGTGACTGTGATGTCACCAGCAGCCGGCCTCTTAATACCGGCACCCGAGACTAAGAATCAGTCTGCTCGGGTGCTTGGAGCAGAGAGGTGGGGAGAGGGCTGTGATCACCTCCCCCCTCCCCAGGCTCTCTCCTCCAAACACCCGAGCAGACTGACAGCTGTCATCAGAGATCGCCGGGGGACATCGGATCGGAGGTGAGTAAAAAGAATAAAGATCATTTTTTTCTCTTTGTGTCTGTCTTTTTTTTTTTTTACATTTAACCCCTTGTGAACTGGTTAGGGGTCCATGAGACCCCTTATACCAGTTCACAAGACTGTGGGATGGCAAGTCACCTGCGGCTAGCGGGTGACTTGCCATTGACCCCCAGCACCCCCATTACCTGCCTCCCCAAAGCCCCTGGGAGGGGGGACCCTATGTCATTTTTTTTTAATGAACCCTTATGCTCTGTCGCCCAGCAGCTATAAAAGGCTTCCAGCAGGTGAGCAGAAGCCAGTGATTGGGAAGGGACACAGTGCAAGATGGATGGGAGGTAAGTATTAAAAAAAAAAAAAAATTATAAAATATTTTTTTCTCTGTGTGTGGTGTTTTTTTTTTTTACACTTAGCCCCTTGTGAACTGGTAAGGGGTCCAAGAGATCCCTATACCAGTTCACAAGGCTGGGGGCTGGCAAGTCACCTGTGGCTAGTGGGTGACTTGCCATTAACCCCCAGCACCCCCATTACCTGCCTCCACAAAGCCCGGGGGGGGGCAGAAGAGCCCGTGGCCATGGGCTATGCGGGCTTGTAGTTTGGGGGGTCTCCTGGGCAGGAACGGGGTGCTACTGATAAATATGTGGTACCGTTCTAATCGGTAGAAATAGGGCTTTCTCATGCAATATGGTTTTCTTTAATAAAATACATTTTTTATTTAAAATAAAGGAGACAATTTTCTAAAAAAAATTTTTATTTTTTTTTACTTCATGTTAAAGCCTAAACTCTGCTGCAAAAAAAAAAAAATATATATATATATATATATATATAATTTTCCTGAAAATTCCAGCAAAAATGGCGCAAAATGGGGAAAAATGACCTGTCAACAGAGGGTGACAAAATCTCAAGTAGGCTGGCAATTAAAAGGGTTAAAAGTAGCTATGCATGTTGGGAATTGTTCTGTTCGGGGGACCTTGCGCTTTCAGACTTAGCTTGTTTTTCTTGTTTGCATATTTACATTTTAGGAAAAGGTGTTTTTTATTCAGCTTTTTTATACATTTTTTAGGGAAACCTTGTGCAACCAAAGAATTCTTTGAGGGATTAATTACAGAAAGATGAGCCCACTACAACAAGCTGGGTACGCTTAGAAAGTTAAACACTTGTACTTTTAGGGAATGTATGGTTTATGGGGGATATTCCAAATGTAAAGGGTTGTTTTGGTTGAAAAATCGCAAGGTGCGCACTTTGTCTGCAGAGCTGAAATTTTCAAGTAAAATTGCTGTTACGCACATGCTTTGCTTTGGGGTGTTTGGCAACTCTTCCCTTGACAGTAGCTATGCATGTTGCGTATCGTTCTGTTCGGGGGACCTTTCTTTTTCAGATTAAACTTGTATTCTAAGTATACAGTACGTCCTGCTCCAGATATAATACTTACACTAGGGTAATCCTCCGCCAGATGGCGCTGCACTGCAGAGACATGCAAAAACAGGCTCCTCCCGGCCCCTCAAATACCCGGGGACCTCCCACAAATCCCCAGATTTCTCTGCAGTGCCGACTGCGAAGACATGAAGTATCACTCTCTCGCAGGTGAGTGGGGCTATTACAGCCTGCGGCCCTGTTGGGCTATTCCCACCCGTCCCCTTTTGATGTGCCTCCCAGCCTGGGCTGCGCTGGTCGGGTGAAGGTAGGCAGCACCATGTGTGCTTATGGAGCCACGCTCCACCGCAGTCCCCCACCAAAGGGTAGGCGGTTTAGGCTGATGGTGAGCCTTCAGGGGATGCCCCTCCCCCATTATTGCCCCGTGTAGCGGTGGGCCCTGTCCAAAGGATCGCCATCCTCCCTCGTTCCCCCCTTAGCTCAGGGGGAAAGAAATGGGGGGGGGGTGTGGCGGTCTCAGTGTATCCTATTACACGCTTATGGCCTTTGTATTGCCCTTGACAGATGACTGGGTGTCAGAGCCGCACTTTTTGCCATTTTATTGTGTATCGGTCGCCGCCGCGTCTTTTCCTTTATTGCTGTACTGCGCGGGCGGCGGCGGCGGCGCTGCAGACGCTGCGGCGTCTCTATTAGTATCGTAGTGGCTTTTCTGAAGTAATCCCTCGATCAAATCATTTTAAGTGTCATACCCCTGCTGTCTAAATTGACTACGGGTTTGGAGCTTCGCGCTCTCCGGGGGGGCGGGGACCTGGCTTGGCGCGCTCCGCGTCACGGCCAGCTCTGACCCGCCCTTCGAGGTTCACTTGGCGCCATTTTACTGCTAGTTGCGTGCGCACGGTGACGGTCCTCCTCCTCCCTTGGTCTGTAACTGCCCTCGCAGGCATTTTTCATGATTCCTTTTTACTGCGCATGGCTCTGACATCTTTTGTTCCCATTATGTCTTTTAGACCGTGGAATCTGTTGGCTTCTCCTGGCCCGGTGTAGTTCCCGGTTGGGCCTAGTAAATTTACTCCCACTTCCCTGCGGGTTATTGGGCCATCCAGGGTAGCTTACAGCGTCAATCCTTACTGGCCTATTGTGCCGATTAATCACCATATGGAGGCATCCCAGGATAATGTGACCGGGGTTCCTTCGGGACAAGCCCGGCTGTGTAGCTTGTGGGGTCTTACCTATCAGCGGTGACAATGCACGGGTCTGCGTTCCTTGTGCACAGCAGGCGCTATCGGTTCTTCCCGTCTCTTCTGTGGCTGGGCCTGCACCTCGCTCACTTCACCTACTCCCCCAAGCCTGAGTCTAACCCCCAATACAAGCGGGGATTCTCATCCTGATATGACTACTAGACTGGCCAGTGTTGAAAAATTGCTTGCTAAATCATTAGCGCGTAAGGCCACCGCAAAGAAGCGGCATTTAACCCCTGACTCTGCTCTTTTCCCTACGGAATCTGATGAGTTTTTGCATCTATATGGCCATACCCCCTTGGACGACGGGGAGCTGTTCTCTGACTCAAGGTCATCCGACGAGAAGTCAAGGGGTCATGACGAGTCTGGTTCTGAGCACTGGACCCCGGATGATACTGACAGACTGCTGGTTCAGATTTTTGAGGTTTTGTCCATTTCTCCCCCTGTTGCGGCTCCCAGGCAAAGGGGTGAGCTTTTTCATACTGCTAAGGCTCGTCTGGAATTTCCCAAGCAAACCCATTTCAATAACCTCGTGCTTAAGGAGTGGGAACATCCCAGTAGATTTCCAGGGATCCCTAAGAGTTTGGACAGGAAATATCCCTTTCCTGCTGATATGGTCAAGTGCTGGTCATCCCCTCCCCCCCCCCCCCCCCCCCCCGAGGTCGATGCTCCTATCCTAGGGTTGTCCAACACCTCTATTATGCACTCCCCTGACAATACTGCACTGCGGCATTCTGAGGACCGGCGTATTGACCAATTGGCATGCCATGCCTTTGCTTTTGGGGGGCGGCACTGCGCCCGGTTTGCGCTTTAGCCATTACGGCTGTGGCGCTCAGGGCCATGGTCAGGAATGCACTCGATGCCCCAGATGAGTTGCCACCTGATACTATTAATGCACTGTCTAACTGTGATGTGTTTGTGAACTTTATCCTGTCTGCATCGGATGATGCTATTAGGATGTGTGCCAGATCTTCCGCCTTGGCGGTAGCTATATGCCGCGCGGTATGGTTGCGCCAGTGGGCTGCTGACAATGTTGCTAAGGAAGCCCTTACTGGGCTTCCATTTAAGGGGCTGTGCCTGTTCAGGGACCGCCTAGACCTCTTCGCTAAAGGAGGTAAGTTATCCCAGCGCAGGCGTCAGTCTCGGCCCTTTCGGGACCAGGACCCCCTTTCAATCCCCTACCGAGGGGCTAAGCAGGGAAAAGGGGTGTCCCTCGCTGGGTCCCGCGCAGATTCCTGGCACAGGAACAGAGGACGCCGTCCTGGTTTCTCCTGGGGGTCCAAGCCCAAAGCCCCTCCCAAGACCCCTCAGGCATGATGGGGCGCCCTCGCCTGTCAGGGTGGGGGGGGCGACTGCAGCACTTCGAGCATGTCTGGAGGCGCCACATCTCAGACCGGTGGATTCAGGAGGTAGTGTCCTCTGGCTACAAGATAGAGTTTGCTGTGCGGCCCCCCACCAGATTCCTCAGGTCCCGGATCCCACAGGACCCTGCTTCAGCTCAGGTCTTGATGTTGGCCGTGCAGGGTCTCCTGGATCTAGGGGTCATTTGCAAGGTCCCCTTAAGAGACAGGGGCAAGGGGTTCTATTCCAACCTTTTCACAGTGCCCAAGAAAGATGGGTCAGTCAGGCCCATTCTGGATTTAAAAATCCTCAACAAGTTTGTCAAGAACAGGCACTTTCGCATGGAAACACTGCGCTCCGATCGGCTCTCTGCGCCCAGGGGACTTTATGACGTCTGTAGACATCAAAGATGCTTACCTTCACGTCCCGGTGTTTCCAGGACACCAAAGGTTTCTCAGATTTGCACTGAAAGATCAGCATTACCATTCGGCCTCACTTCGGCTCCCAGGGTGTTCAACAAGGTGCTGGCAGGGGTGATGTCCCTGATAAGGTCAAGGGGCATACGCGTGCTACCCTACCTGGACGATATACTCATCACCTCTCGGTCTCTGCAGCAGGCAGAGTTGGACACTCAGCTGGTGGTGTCCACCCTGGAGTCCTTCGGCTGGGTGATCAATTATCAAGTCCTCTCTGTCCCCCTCCTCGGTGACTCCGTTCCTGGGAATGATTCTGGATACGGTTCAGTCAAGGATATTCCTTCCTCAACAGAAGGTGGAAGCTCTGACTGCGCAGGCGAGGTTCCTGCTCTCGTGCCCCCAGCCCTCCATCAGGCAGGGAATGCAGCTGGTGGGCCTGATGGTGGCGTGCTTCAAGGCGGTGCCCTTTGCTCAGTTCCATTTGAGGCCTCTGCAGCTTCACCTTCTGTCAGTGTGGGACAAGAACCCAGCGTCCTTGGACGGGGTCTGTGTGCTTCCCCCTTGGTCAGACAGTCCCTTGCGTGGTGGCTGGACCACAAGAACTTGATAGGAGGCAGGTTCTTTCTGGCCCCCTCCTGGGAGACGGTCACAATGGATGCCAGTCTGTCAGGTTGGGGGGGGATTCTGGAAGTCCCTGCGCTTCCAGGGGAGGTGGGACCCTCAGGAGGCCCACTTACCCATCAACATTCTAGAATTACGGGCAGTCAGGTTGGTACTGGAGCTGTTGACCCACCACCTGAAGGGTCTGTCGGTGCAGGTGCGCTCAGACAACAGGACGGCGGTTGCCTACATCAACCATCAAGGAGGGACCTGGAGCAAGGGTGCCCTCCAGGAGGTGTCTCGGATTCTGACATGGGCAGAGGCCAATGTCCAATGCATTTCGGCTGTGTACATTCTGGGGGCAGAGAATCTGCTAGCAGACGCTCTGAGCAGGGGGACGTCCCGTCAGGGGGAGTGGTCCCTCTGCAACAGGGTATTCCAGTCCCTGTGTCACCGTTGGGGTCTACCGGATGTGGACCTGTTTCCTTCCCGTCACAATCACAAGCTCCCGGTCTTTGTATCCCTGTCTCAGGATCCTCTGGCCTTGGCCACGGATGCTCTGTCCATGTCATGGAAGGAGTTTCGGCTCCTGTATGTATTTCCACCATTCCCCCTTCTGGGCAGGGTTCTGCGCAAGATTGCTCTGGAAGGGGCAACTGTGATTCTAGTGGCCCCCAGGTGGCCAAGAAGAGTATGGTTCGCAGACGTGGTACAAATGGCAGTAGACCAGTACGACCTGCCAGGGACACCAGATCTGCTCACTCAGGGCTTCTTACGCCATCCCAATTTACAAACTCTGGCTTTGACGGCCTGGCTGCTGAAACCTCCATCTTGATGGAGAAAGGTTTGTCTACCTTGGTGGTGGGTACTATGGTGCAGGCTAGGAAGAAAACTTCTTCTGCCATCTATTATAGAGTATGGCGTACCTACATTGACTGGTGTGAGTCTAGGTCTCTTCCCTGTAGGGAGTTTTCAGTCCCTAGGGTTCTGGAGTTCTTACAGCATGGTTTGGAGTTAGGTCTAAAACTCAGTACTCTGAAGGGTCAGGTTTCTGCCCTGTCCGTCTTCTTTCAGAAGTCCTTTACTCAGCATCATTTGGTTAAGACCTTCTTTCAGGGGGTCACTCACGTGCGTCCCCCTCGTAAACCTATGGTTCCTGTTTGGGATTTAAACTTTGTTTTATCTGCCTTGCAGGGTGCTCCCTTTGAGCCTATTCATGATGCTGCTTTGGCTGTTCTTACTCTCAAGGTTGTCTTTTTGGTGGCTATTACTTCGGTTAGGCGTGTGTCTGAGCTGGCTGCTCTGTCTATTCAGCCTCCGTACTATGAGAGACACCAGGACAAGGTGGTGTTCCGCTTCAAGCCGGATTTTCTGCCTAAGGTGGTGCCTGCTTTTCATTTGAATCAGGATATCGTTCTTTCTTCATTGTGTCCCAATCCTAGCAACGATAAGGAAAGGGTTCTGCATTCCTTGGACGAGGTCAGGTGTTTGAAGTATTACCTGGTAGTCACTGCAGCTTTCAGGAAGACTGATGCTCTCTTTGTGGTGCCTTCCGGGCCTAGGAAGGGTTTGGCTCCCGCCAAGTCTACTATTAGCAAATGGATTCGTCAGGCTGTGATTCAGGCCTATTCTGCCAAGGGGAAGGTACCTCCCTTCCGCCTTACTGCTCATTCTACTCATGCTATTGGTGCCTCTTGGGCTTTCCAGCACCAGGCTTCTGTTGAACAAGTTTGCAAGGCCGGTACTTGGTCTTCTGTTCATACCTTTTCAAAGTTTTACAAGGTTGATATTAGGGCCTCAGCTGATGCTGTGTTTGGCCGCAAGGTTTTGCAGGCGGCAGTGGTTTAAACTGCCTGCTGTTATCTTTTTGTTGGGGATCCCACCCTACTTTATGGACACTGCTATTGGATGTCCCAAGTTTAAGTACTATATTCTTAGTATATAGTACGTCCTGCTCCAGATATAGTACTTACACTATTATATCTGGAGCAGGACGTACTGTATACTTAGAATAATACAATTCTGTGAAATATTCACCTGTAGAATTGGTATTATACGTATACAGTACGTCCTGCTCCACCCCACCCTGTTTTTTTGCATTGTTCTGGATCCCCTGTATGGTGATTGTTATCATTTGTTATAGTTACCAGCTTTGGTGGTTAAGTTCTCCTGGCTTCTTGTTCACTGCTTTTCAATGCTGGGGATTTGTGGGAGGTCCCCGGGTATTTTAGGGGCCGGGAGGAGCCTGTTTTTGCATGTCTCTGCAGTGCAGCGCCATCTGGCGAAGGATTACCCAAGTGTAAGTATTATATCTGGAGCAGGACGTACTGTATACGTATAATACCAATTCTACAGGTGAGTATTTCACAGAATTGTATTTTTTTCTTGTTTGTATATAGTTTTTTTTAGAAAAATGTGGCTTTGATTCTGCTTTTTTATCCTTTTTTTAGGTAAACTCTTTGCAACCAAAGAGAATATATAATTTGTTGGGGGTATTTCAAATGTAAAGGGTTGTGGAAAAACTGAAAGGTACGCATAGCACATATCGCAGTTGTATTTTATCTGAAAATCCCCTAAATCTCTGTTTCTGTTTGGGGGAGTCTCCTGGGCAGGAAAAGGTGACTACCTATACATATGTGGTACTGCTGTAACCAGGAAAAATTGGGATTTCACACGCAATAAGATTTTTTGGACAAACTTACATTTTTTATTACAAAAAACACTACAAATTGTAAAAAATAGATTTAAAAAAAAAAAAAATTCACATATTTCACCCAAAAATATTGAGAATACACCTAAAAAATGACAAACAAGACATTTCATGTTAAAGCCCAGACTATGCTGAAAAAAACTATATATAATTTTCCTGAGAAATCCCTGGAAATCCCTTCAAAAATTACATTTGAACATGGGGAGCACAAAATAGTGCAAAATGGTCTGGCAACAAAGGGTGACAAAAACTCCAGGTAGGCTGGCACTTAAAGGGTTAACCTGAAATGTCTTTTGTAATTTTTCAGTGAGGAAATATGTAGAAAGAAATTACAGCACGTTTTTTTTACATTTTATAGCTTTTTTTTTTTTTTAAGAAAATCATATTGCATGTAAAAGCCCTATTCCTCCCAGCCAGTTACAACGTTACAATGGTAGACACCCTTTCCTGCCGGGGGCAACGCAAATTGAAAGTATCGCTTTATGAGATTTTCAAATGAAATAAAACTACTATGCTCACCTTGCGATTTTTCAAGAAAAACAAGTCTTTACATTTGAGATACCCCCCCACAACCTATATATTCACTCAAAGTACACACCTCAAGCTATCTAGGCGTACCAAGTTGTTGTTGTGGCCTCAGTTTTCACTCAGAAGAATTCACTGATTGCACAGCGTTTCCCTAAAAAAAAAAAAGTAATAATAAAGCAAAATAAAAAAAACACATTTTCCTAAAAAATCAATATGCAAACAAGACAAAAAGCCAAAACTGAAACCCTTTTAACTGCGAGCCTACTTGAGATTTTGTCACCCTCTGTTGCCAAGCCATTTAGTGCTATGTTTAACTGTGATTGTTTTGCAGGAATTACCCAGTTAGGAAAATTACATATTGTATTTTTTGAGTTTAGGCTTTAACAAGAAATGTATGGTGCTTTCATAATATTTTGGGGTAAAACATGTCAAAATAAATTATATTTTTTTAAACCTTGTTGCTTTTTTTAAATAAGAAATGTATGAATGCCATTTCTTATCTATAAACCCATCTTGTGTGTGAAAACCCAATTTTTCCTGTTTACAACTGTACCACATATGTATCGGTAGCCCCCCTGTTCCTGCCCAGGAGACCCCCACCAAACTGAAAAGATCACTTTGTGACATTTTCAAATGAAAAACTATTATCTGCCCTTTTTAAGCATTAAAACCTTCCCTTCAGTGTTCACTCTCGGCTTTTATACCAGAGCAGGAAGATGATGACATCATCATCTTGCTTCTATAAAAGGCCCCTACCTGCGGTGGCCGGCAAGATGCTGCAAGCTGGTTCCCCTCTTCCCTTGGCAGTCCTCCAATTATCTGTCCACGGTCTGTCCTCTGGATCCATTTTCCCTAGCTGAGGAAAAGGCCAAGACTGTAGACTCTACAAGCTTGGCACTTGAGAAGAGTAGAAGCAAGCATGTAAAACCTATGGGCTTGGCACTGAAAGGGTTAAATGAGAAGCATCATCTTTGCATTCCAGCATAAAAACCTCAAATTCAAACTATGGGGATGGATCAGCACCATTTGTAAAAAGTTCACTTTTAGTTAAAAATTTAAATAAAATTGCTCTGTTTGCACCCCATACTCAATTAACCCCTAGGCACACAAATGAAATGATTCTTTCACCTGTTCCTGAATAGCTCCTGTAATTTAGCATCAAAATATGCCATTCCCTTTGATTCAGCACTCCCTTTGAGTGTTGGAGGAATTTAAATCCCAGGAGTGAGAAGGGGTGACCAGAGTGCAGGACGGGACCATCTCCGTGGCAAAGTGAAAGCTGCTCCTGGGCCGGTATCGCTGGATTAGGGATGAAATTTAGGGTGGTGCCTGACTGGAAAGAGCTTCAGAAGTTAGAGTTAAAATTTTAAACTGAATTTTCTCTGGCAGCCATTGGAGGGACTCATGGAAGGTAACAGCACTGGAGATGTGAGAGGAGAGGTGGATAAGCAGCCAAGTTCAGAATATATTGGAGTTGTGCCAGTCTTTTGTTGGTAAACCATGATGGTGGTAATCTTATGGTAATGTTCTGCTATTTGTTCATGATCTTAATCACAAGAGAACATGCAGCAAGACAATAATTTTAAAGCCGACCAAAAGCCCTTAAAGAGGAACAAAACACAACAGATGGATTTTCTCAGGGGTATCTAGAATCGGGATAGGATGCCTCGCTGTGTGAAGCCCCAAAAAACCCACCTTGCCACATTCCCACGGCACATGCGCAGGCTCTCGTCCAGTGTGAGACGCCTACTATGATGTCATTTGGCAGGCAGCTATCATTGTTTACAATGGGTGTACACAGCCACGGGGTGCAGGGAATGCGGCAGCGCGTGCTCCACATTCATTAGAATGACATTGCCATAACAGGCGACGCTCATTGGATGAGCGAGAGTGGCAAGGTGAGTTCTTTGGGGCTTCCTGGGGGGTTTAACACAGCGGGGCATGGAACAAAACCTAGGTAAGTCAAATACCTGGGTTTTGGCCCACCACTGGGTAAAATGTGTGCTCCAGTGTGTAACCCCCCCCCCATTTTGGTACTTACCTCGAAGCGTGATCCCTCAGCGAATTCTTGGACGTCCCTTGCACTCTACTACCCTTGTGTGCACCACCGCCTGTCATATTTGAGTGGCTGGTGCACTCAGTCAGAGGGAGCAAACCTCAATGATCATTTATTGATGTGCCTTATTAAGCACGCCAATAAATGGATGGAGGAGGCCTGTGCATGCACTGCGGGGTTGCTGCCTTGAGTTATCTAACAAATAAGCGAAGGGGTTTTACACACACAGGAGCATCCCGAATCACGGGGGATGAAAATACTTTAAAGCAGAACAAAACCCAGGATCTTGACTATCCCGAGTTTTGTTCTGTGTCCCGGGGAGCATCCTGATTTAGGTCATTCAGCAAACCTCTCTGATAGTCTGCAGTGGGGGGGGGGGGCACAAGTGGCTGCATCCCCAGCAGGGCACACGTCCCAGCGTCTCTGAATGGCTGAGGTGGGAGCACACGCACAGCCTGAAAATACTGGGGATGCGGCCACTTGTGCTCCCCATTGCAAAATATCAGAGACGTTTGCCGAATGACGTGGGCACGGAAAGCAGCTCTAATTGGACGAGAGCCCGTGTAAGTGCCGGAGACCGGGGAAAGTTAAGTGATTACTGCCAATCTGGGGGGGCTTCACACAGTGGGGCATCCCAAATCTTTCACATTCCAGGGTCAGTCTTGCAGGGTTTTGTTCCACTTTAGGCACACAAACTATTATATCATAGAATGGTTCAAAAAGTGCTGACATTGATCTAACAAAATTGTGAAAGGAGCAGTTCTTTGGTGATACCCACCAAATTAAAATTGTTTTTATATGTGGAACAAATGATATTATTACCCACCACACCAGGACAACCCACACCCAATGTAACCAGAAGAGCGTGCAGTATGCTGACCTAAATCCAATACAGGAGTACAATTAAACTTTTGGGAGTGGCCCAGACACCCCCTGTCAAGAAGAACCGCACCACTTAAATTTTAAAACTATATCTCTTTATTAAGGCAATCGTAAACACACCATAATTAGCCAAAATAAAAACCCATAAAAACATTAAGGCCCTTATTCATCAAGCGATAGCGCCAGGTAGTGCCCGACGAGCGCCAGGTAGCGGCAGCTAACGGCGACTACCGACTCAAGTACGCCCGGCGGCGGTCACAATGACGCATTTATCAAGCAAAATGAGGCTAGCGCCGGCGAGAGCGACGGCTAGCGCGGCATTCATCATGAAGCCGCCTGGGCCGAACAGCGCCGCTGCAAATTCCCTCACAGCGCCAGGTATGAGCTGTCGCTCCCTGGCGATGTCCAATGCATTTCAATGGAGCAATCTATAATTAATCATAATTAATTGGTATTATTTTTTTTTAATATTTTTTTAATGTCAAAAAATCGGAGACCACTTCTGCAATGTTAGGATTTATTTTTAAGTAAAAAAAAAAAAAAAATATGTGCAGAATTGATCTAACAGGTCTGAGATTAATGTATTCATATAACAAAATGATTCTAAAAAACATGTATAATGTTACATTCAAAAAATATGGTTGTTTAGGGGTTAAAAACTAGTTAATACAGATCACCGCCAGCGCTCTGGGGTTTAAACAAGGAATGGACAGCGACAGCACATTCGGAGAGTGATTTTTTGATGAATATGAAGCTAGCCGTTCGCTCTGGCCATTCGTTGTCAGGCGCTCACATACAACGCTGGACCTGTGAAACAGCGACCCCCCAGCCTGTATTCAACATTACCGCACACCGACTGAGTCGCTGTCATCAAGCTAATGCCGGCCAAGAACAGCGAATACTGGCTGGCGCTGAAAAAATCACGCTACAGTCGCTCATCTGTCGCTACCTGGCGCTATTGATGAATCGGCCTCTAAGACAATCAGGAGGGGGTGCCAACCAATCTCTAGTATAATCATTTCCATATTCTCCCAATTAATACCTATAATATATAATATCCAAAATCCCCCTATATAATGGTCCAATATAATCAAACCCCAAAGTGCATATTTATATAGTCCATATAATTCCTCAAAGGATTAATAAAGTGCATGCGCCAAAAAATAAATATATAGTGCAAATCAATTTAAATTATTTACAAACTATATTCACTAACCTACAAGCCCAGTCCCTTATCATAATTAGATAGAACCCAATAATGCAAGAGGACCAAAAGAGGGAGCAAAAAGGAAATATATGACATATATCGATAAGATAGCATGTACATCACCAGTATAGCCGATGCAGTGGAAAGCATCCCCCCCCCCCCCCAGGAGCAGCCCACACGTTCCATGACAGTCCACTCCCCGTCACTTCCTCAGAGCGATATGTTGCGGTTCTTCTTTGTTGACAAGGGGTGTCTGGGCCACTCCCAAAAGTTTTGTTTTTATACGGAGGATTGAGCAACAATTACTTCAAAATTATGCGCAACATCAACAATTATCGGAAACTCCTAGATGCAGGTATTGCTGCATAAGTGGGAGTCCTACCAGATGCTGAAAGAAAAGGTTCACAGACTTTTGCCACTAACAAATATGTGATATTTAATCAAGTTATTAAAATAAATAAATGAGCAAGTCTAATATTTTGACACTTTTGATGTGGTTCTCTTTATCTTTTTTAGGATGTATATCTGATGTAGAAAAAAAATTCTGAATAGTTCTCAAACTTTTAAGCACAATTGTATCAGTGTATCTGCGGCAGCTTTATACTGTAAATAAGAACCTGACTTCAGTGCTAATAGGACATCTTGGAACCAGTGTGAGAAAGCTATATGTGGGAATGAAACCCCTCCTGCTTCTCTCTTGTTTACACCCGTCATCTTGGTGTAAACATGTTAAGTTTCATGACATTGTCGTAAGAATGAATTTGTTGTGTGTTATTTTTTTTCCCAACTAGTGATGTGTGTGTGTGATAGAGTATTGTAATTAATTGGTGTCTGTTCAAGCTTTGTGTGGGTTGTGGACACCCAGGCCTCGGGGCATGCGACCATAGCTGTTTGCCTAATGTAAGATGCTCCACCTTAGCTGGCTGGTGACGGCCTGCATGAAAGGCTCAGCTCTGCTGGGTCACAAATAAAAGACAAACACCCAGTTGTTTTAGCAACATGTAATGGGGAAGCTGATGGAAGAAGGTGTGTGTAGACAAAGTATAAAGGCAATTAAAGACAACTCCCTCTAAATACCCCACTTAAAATGTAACTCCCATTGCAGTGTCTACTATGCTCTGAAATCATTCTGTTGCTTCTAGTGAATGAAATGTGTTACATAACACAGAAGAATGGAGGTGTACAGGGTTAGGGCACGGTCAGAGTGGTCTATATAATAAATGGCAAAATACAAAACCAATTACCTGTTAGACATACTACAATATTTAAGACCAGACCCAAACACACACATACAAAATAAGAAGATAATGATTAAGGGAAATGGAAGTGAAATAAAATTTAAAAGAAACGTGAAGAAAAAGCAGGAGAGATTAAAGTGGACCAACACCCAGGGGTGATCGGCCCGGAAATCTATAAGATTCCCGGGGCGATCACCTCCCACCCCGTGGGACATTCAAGATCGGGATGTCCTGCGGGGTGAAACCCCCCAGAAACCCCAAAAAGATCTTACCTGATCCGCCGCCGCTTCCGCCGCCTCCCGCGCGCCCCTCCAGACATGCGCGCGCCCGCGCCGGCCCTCTGTGAATGGCTGGCAGGGGCGCGCGCGCGCCGAGAGTGACGCGCGGGAGGCGGCGGCGGAAGCGGCTTGGACGTTCCTGTCCCCCGCCTGGACGTTGGCGGGGATTGGCTGCGGAGTTCACGTGGGAGCGGGGAGAGGTGAGTTTTTTGGGGTTTCTGGGGGGTTTCACACAGCGGGTGCCCCGCCGAAGTGGACCAATACCCAGGATAGTCAAAATCCTGGGTGTTGGTCCACTTTAAGGAAATTCTAAATAGAATGGAGACATGGTTAGAACACCAAAAAACAAAATGAAATGGATGGAGTGTGGGAAGGAGAAAACACTAAAAAGATGGAAAGACTAAAGTTAGCTGGAAATAAAAACAATGAGGAAATGTGGCAAGGCAAGAGAAAGGGAATGCGGAAAACAGAAAAATGAGGTGGTAAGATGTAGATATTATGGATGAAAGGAGATGTGCAAAAAGAAGGGTGGAAAGAAGAAATAGGAGGGGGAGGAAATGTGGAAAAAAAGGGGAAAGGGTTGGGGATGGGGTGCTAGAATAGAAAAATACATAAATAGCTTACATAAATAGCAATGGATATGTGGAGTTAAAGTGGGTCAAAACCTGCACAGCCGGGCCCTGGAATCTAAAAACTTTACAGGCCTGGCCACTAGCCTACCCTCTTACCTGCTGCGTGAAACTCTCAGGGCGCCGGTGATCATAGCTGATCCCAGCAGGTCCCACGACACGATTCCTCCAGCGGCCCCATCCCCAGCTCCTCTGTGGTCGCACATGCATCCACCCTCAGCCTTTCTGTATGCACCCTCATCACAATGGCACTTTTGAGAGAGACAATTGGTGAAATTAAAAAGTTTGAGACTTTGACCAGGCCGTCTAAGGCTGGCAACAGCTCTGCTTCCAGCCCCTACCCCTGCCTTAATATCACGAATAGTATTTAAATGTTGAGGGGAGAAGCCTAGGAGAAGGCTCTGAGGACATCACTTGAAGAAACGCGCATCAGCCAGAGGGGGGAGGGGGTCCCTCCAAAGGAAGTGGACTTGCATTGCACTTACCAATGCTGCCAAACAGCTTGAAATTTTAAAGTGAGGATTTTATAACAGCAGTGTGCATTAGAAGAATGTTTTTTTTTTAATTTTGCATCAAGTGCTAATATAGGACCATGTTTCTAATACGAGGTGGCAGCATCACTGTATTGAGGAGAGGCTTTGTACACAGCAGAGATAAACAGTGAATGGCAGTGGATATTGTGGTGAGGCATTACTACAGGCAACTTTGGATCTGTACCCCGGGCGACAAATACCTGGGTTGCAGTGGTGAGTCCTCTTTATGCTGTTTAATCTGGTTGCATTATTATATTTAGAATCATTAAACTATAAGCAGGACACGCTATACATGGGATTAGCTGGCCCATGGTGTGGAATTTCCACCTTATTATAGTATATGGAATGGCCATTTAAAGGGGGGTAGACTAAACTGGTGTGTGGAACCTGCTAAGAACCCCGAAATTTGGCACAACTTTTGTGCAGCCCTGTTCTTCCAGTCTGGCGCACACAGACAGAAACTCACTCAACAGCCACCCACACAAACAAATTCATTTTTCTTACATTCATTTAATGTATTTTTCTTTTTAATTTTTTAACAAATGGTAATAAATTCAGTTTCAATTTGTTACATCAACAGTATGTAACTGAATGTGTATTCATATTTATTTTAATTAAAACATTGCAAATAGTTGAATCACTGTAACAAGTTGCAGTTCAATTAATTTTGCCTACATTATCCAGCAGACGTCTAAAATGAAGGTAAAAAAAATGTATTTTTTCCTTATTCTTTAGTAAACAATAGTTGAAAAGGATTACCCTGATTTTCCATTTAGCATTTTCGTGGATATGAAAAAGTTAGTCCAAAAATATATACTCCGGAAAAGAGCATAGTGCGGAACTCACAATTACCCCAATGGCATGGAGAGGTTTACTGCCACGCGTTTCATATTGTATGGAAAAGTATTGGTGGCATTGAGCATTAGTTTAGGATCAGACATACGTTTTGTTCCTTTTTGCTGTCCAAAGTATCTATCAGATATCCATGCTATTATTTTCTAATCTTGCCAAATCTCCAAATCCGTTTAGCCTGATATCTTTAAGTTAAATAGATTCTCTATGTGTGTGCAAGCATGCAATGGCCATATATGTTCATAAATTGTCAGCCTGACCCACACCCATCTGGGAGATGGTTATCCAGTCAAGCATTGAAGTGGCACCTGAATACACTCGTGCTCAGGCAATTAAAGTGATCCTATATCTAGAAAGGAAGTTTATGTCGTCACCTTCTATCCCCAGCCCAGTGCCACAAAACAGCCATAATTTTTTTTTTTTTTTTTTTTTTTTTTTTTACTAAAGCCTATGTCCAATATTCTTAACAACTTGACCCAGATGCAGTCGGCCATATTGCTCCCTGGCCGAGCAACCCCATCCCCCGGTGCTTTCCAGTAATGATACATTCAGTTACAGTACACACAGCTCAGCACCGGGGGTCAGCCTTAACAGTTATAATAACTGCAATAAATCTGAAAGCACTACAACCTAACTACCATTAGGTGACAGTTTAGCTTGTAACTGAATGAATTAGCATATTGCTGCCATTCAGACATTGTAATGCTTCCTATTAATTAGTGTACTTATGAATACAGGGCAAAGGCAAAAGAAAAACAACAGGCTGTTTTGGGGCACAGGGCTGAGGATAGAAGGTGATGACATAAACTTCCTTTCTGGGTATAGGATCACTTTAACTCACTTGAAAAGGAGTTCTAATTGTACTTTTCACTTTATTTTAAAAACGCTTTATACAGTGTCTAAAATATTGAAACAGAAAGGATGTTCTAATTGGCGAAGCCCAAGTAGATTCAGGAAAATTGTCAAGTGCAATACTAGAGAAGGATCATCCTGGTGGATTAGGTCATCTTGTCATTTTCACGGATGCAGGTACCACAGAATACACCATATTGAGATAGAGAAGGGGCGTGGTGTGGGGTTATGTACAAAGCTTACTTTTCCTTTAAGACACATGACATTCTGGACACATGTGCAATGTGATTATTGCACAACTATGTACCATTTTGCAATCTGCAGTGTACCAGTATTAAGCAACGTAATTATTAATTTACAGTCATCGGGCAAAGTAAATAAAAACACACAAGTAAATAGAAGCTCACATATTAATAGAAACTATAAAGCAGTAATACACAATAATTATAGGTGAGGTAGATCTGTATTAGAGGCAATTGGCTAACAAGGGAATCATAAGCAGGCTGAAGCTGTGAGTGTGAGTTTGGGATGAGGAGAGGGTTTGAGTATCAGAAGTCAGTTGCAGAAAACACCTGAGTTGGGTGCGGCAGCCGGGAGAGATCTCGACTGATGTGGGAAATCTGTCATTAATTAAACATCACAACTGACTGAAATGGAACACACCCGCTTGGGGGGGAGGGGGGGCTTTAATTAGGGCTGTGCACTGCGTGGTTGTAAAGTACTGACATTGTGTCAAGCCCTTTAATATCCAGGTAAGGAACATCTTTGGGCACCACTAATGCCCCCAATCCACAGCATGAAAAAGTAAGGCTTCAATATATTTAAAATGATTGTTTTTATTGTTGTTTGTTTATAAAGCGCCATCATCTTCCATGCTGCTGTAGGATAGAATCGACAGAAGGGGTAATACAAGTATACTTTTAATACACAGGCTATTATAGGGTCAGATATGACAGAGATGCAACAAATACAAACTTATAATGGGGCATGAGAGGAGTGAATGCCCTGTCCTTGCAAGCTTACAATCTAAATGTTACAGTAGGTAGCATAAGGTTGGGTCCCAAACGGTATGCACTAAGCATGATGGCAAGTTCTCAGAGTGCCAAGACTATAACGTGAGTGGCTTGAGCCTGGGTGATACGCTCATCTGAATAGATGACTTTTGAGGACACTTTTGAAGGTCCTGGAGGCTGCTACTTGGTTGGTTTCGATGCACTGTTTATGAAATGTAGGAAGGGGCTTGGCCAGTGAGCGTTGTAGTTTAAGTTTAGTCATTTAATGGCATCCACTGGAGGGATTGACAGAGGAGCACCACTGGGGAAGTGAGAGGAGAGGTGTATGTAGTAGAATTGAGAATAAATTGGAGAGGTGCCAGTCGGTTTGCTGATAAAGTGTTGCAGCAGTCCAGTTGGGTTATGATCAGGGCATGCACTTGATTTGTAGTGGCGCCAGGTTGAGGAGTAGACAGATGCGGGTGTTGTTTTTGAGTTGAGGTTGACAGGAGATGACTAGTCACTGAATGTGGGACTTGGATGAGAGAGAGAAGTCCTGTATAACTCCAAGGCATTGGGGAGCTGCAGGGATTGTTAGATCAGTGATAGATATTGTTATATAGGAGATAGGAGCTTGTGGAAACCACCAGCTCTATTCAAGCTATGTTCATAGAGGGGGAGGTGACATGAATGAGCAGGACCGGATTAAGTGTGGTGGAGGCCCCTGGGCACAAAATCTGGTGGAGGCCCCAGATACATTATATTCCAGCCAAGTAACTGATTGGTGGTTGTCTGGCACCCGCCTACTTACTGGAACGTCAGATCAAGTCCCTTGTGCTTCCCTTGTACGGGTGCGTGCTGCTCGGGAATTCCTGCTTTGCCATTCTGGCCAGGGGGTAGTGTAGTCGCCCAGCTGGTCCAGCAGAAAACAGTTCCCTGCGTTGAGCTGCCAGTGGCTGTGCTTTGGGGCTTATGTGCAGTGACAGTTCTGCACGCACCCATCACTGTAGATTAGATTGCTGGCGGCAGCTTTGCTGCTCTAGACTCTGCTTCCTACCCTGTTTGCCTGCAGGTTTGCAAAAACAAAGGCTTGCACAGGCACAGGGGGCCCACTACTGCCGATAGCTTTGTTGCTGGCCCTGCGACCTATCAGACCAAAGATTGAAAAGCCTACTGGACCAAACCATAACCCAAAGGAGGCCCCCTTTGCAGGGTAAGTGGTGGAGGCCCTTGCGCCCTCTCATAATCCGGCCCTGTGAATAAGGAGCAATCTGTTCAAAGGTCTGGAACAGTTGATCAAAGGAAAGCGAGATCTGGACCCAAAGAGTTTCATCTGCATAAAGGTGGTATTGAAAGCCAAATGAGACTATAAGTAGGCTAAGACTATAGGTGTAGCCTGACAGAACATTGTGAGAGAGCGGGAAAAAGAAACCACGTGGAGGTACAGTAAGTGGAGAGTCATGAAATTGAAAGATATTGAATTTCTAGAGAGGTCAGTATTTGGAGTAGAAGAGAGTGGGCAACAGTTTCAAAGGCAAATGATAGGTCAAGAACAATTAGAAGGAAGTGGTGGCCATTAGATTTGACAGTTAGTAGATCATTAGTGACTTTGGTGGGTGTGGTATTAGTAAAGTGATTGTAGCGGCGTCCAGACTGGGGCAAATACAAATGCCAAAGTGTATGCCGATGCTGTGTCATACGGCACCTTGAAATGTTAAGAGATCCTATAAAACCTATATATGTGCTTAGGGTACAGTCAGCTAAGTGAGTCTGCTGAATTAGCAAGTATAAAAGCTAACACTGTAAACAACTGCCCGTAATCGACCCGATGGCCTGAATCCATGTGCAACCCAGTCTTTACTAGAAAATTCCACAGGGGAGAATAGGCTGGGCTGCATTGGAATCCCTAGATTGTGCCCCAAGTAATCAAGGATCTGAGTGGGCAAGCAGTGATCCCTGGTCCAGGTGGCCTAGCCGCATTAGTGAGATGGAGCCAAGGTTGAGTCTAGACAGCCGATAAACGTAGTCAAATTCATAAGCAACGATCATGGGCTAGCAGAGGTTAGGCCAGGGAATATAAATTTTGGATTCATATATTCAGAGCAAAGGCATCAGCATGTGCATAAGGAGTTTGAGGCCACCTCCGGATATGTCGGCAATGTTTAGAGGTGGTGTGCTGAAGGGAGGGGAGCCTCCGCATTTTGAGCTGGCGTGTGGTGTGATGGCGGACAAAAGAAAAGAGTATGGTGATGAGAACCGCTGCTGCAGTTTGAGCCGGCATCTGCTGCAATGATGGGCAACGAGAGAGAGGGAGAGAATGTATATTAGTCATTGCCAGATAGCTCAGTTGGTAAAGTGATGGACTTTGAAGCAAAGAGACTAGGGTTCCAATCCCACAATGAGTTATATTAAAAAAATGTTTTTGGTTGCTCTCCACATTTTCCATGTATTCTTCTTTTCAGCTTTGTGTTTTTAAGCATAACAAAACCCAGGATTTTCACTATCCATCCCAAGCTTTATTTTTGCCCTGGGGGCATCCCAACTATGTGAAACCCACCTGTTCGTAAAAAACTTACCTTTTCTGGTCCCATGCCACATGCACGGGCTTGCCAAATAGCTCTGTTTGCACTCAGAGCTCGGCAATGGGGAGCTGGAGCGGCTGCATCCCTGGTCGCCCAGCCTATCTGAATGGCTATCTGTGGGAGAGCACCTTAGCCCAAAGATGCTGAGGATGTGGCCACAGCTATCTACATTGCAATGGGAGCCAGGAAAAAGGTGGGCTTGTGGCAACCCAGTTTCATACATTGGGGCATCCCTATTTGGGATGCCTCAGGCCAGTGGCTGGCACTGGAGTCTTTTAGACTCCAGGGTTGGCCATTCAGGGTTTTGTTCTGCTTTAATACTTTTATATATACCTGCACAGTCATTCTGAGTAGATTTTTTTTCAGTCAGTTTAGTTTATTTTGTAGAGATTATATATATATATATATATATATATATATATATATCTTTTTTTATGCAAATATTCGCGATAGTGCTCCTTTTAATACAGCCTCGTAGAGAACTGTTTGTGCTGAGTGGTGAAAAACTTGAATTGGAAGTATGTTTTCTTCAGCACTGAGAGTCAGCAGAGCTGGGCTGAAACTGAATCTGATTATCTGCAGAAGATTTTACAGTCATTCTCTGTCTGGTGTCTAAGGCATTAAAAAGCCAAGAAAGCTCCATAATCTTCCTAAACTCCGTAACAAATGTAATCCTCCATCCTTCTAAAAACATGGAGCCTGTCCTGGCCAGCAAAGCCACACTCCATAGCCCTGCTCCTGTCAGCCATTTGTTGTGTTAATATTGGTAGTGTGTGAGCAGGTAGTTTACTTATTCACGTCTTTCAAGGCAGACAATAGGGTCCATCAGAAAATGACTAATTAGGGTTACTACATGGGATAGATATATTACCCAAACAGAGTTGCAAGCCAGTATGTAGAGAGACCCATGTTAGGCTTAATATAGAGGCTAAAGAGGTAAAGGAAAAGAGGAGCTTACCTAAGGAAAGTATTTGCACAGTACCCAACACAAGGAAAAATAGCATTACCCATCAATCCTTGCAGCAAGTGAAGCTATGCAAGTCATCTCTTTATGTCTCTGAGCAATCCAAGGCCCTTAAAAAAAAGGGTGCAATGCCAAGGATTAGCTTTAAATTTACACAGCCAGACACATCCAACTAGTGGACACGTGTTTCGAGCTTTAGGCTCTCATCAGCACTAGGGCGGATATTTCTGGCTGTATGGGGAACGAGAATTGGTGAGTACCAAAACAGAGTAGCAAGCCAGTATGTTTTTGGTACCCACCAAGTCTCACTCCCCATACAGCCAGAAATATCCGCCCTAGTGCTGATGAGAGCCTAAAGCTCGAAACACATGTCCACTAGTTGGATGTGTTGGTTGTGTAGATTTAAAGTGGACCAACACCCAGGGGTGATCGGCCCGGGAATCTATAAGATTCCCGGGCCGATCACCTCCCTCACCGCGGGACATCCCGAAACCCCCCCAAAACCCCCAAAAAACCTTACCTCCCGTGCGCCTCTCTAGACGTGCCCGCGCCGGCCGTTTGAGAATGGCCGGCGCGGGCGCGTACCCTGTAAGAGTGACGTGCGGGAGGCAGCGGCGGACGCGCTGTCTTGTCCGTCGCTGTCACCCGCTTGTCCGTCGGCGGGGATTGGACGGCTCGGTCAGGTGGGAGCGTGGTGAGGTGAGTTTTTGGGGCTTTCTGGGGGGTTTCACACAGCGGGGTACCCCCCCTAAGTGGACCAAAACCCAGGATAGTCAAAATCCTGGATGTTGGTCCACTTTAAAGCTAATCCATGCATTGCACCCTTAGTGTTTCTAAGAGCCTTGGATGGCACAGAGACATAAAGAGATGATTTGCATAGCTCAGTCTGCTGCAAGGATTGATGGTTAATGCTATTTTCCCTTGTGTTGGGTAATGTACCATTTTCCATTTTCTGATTATATCAAGTACCACCTGGGTGTGGTCACCTAAAGCCGGAATCAAAACTCGCAAAATGCCATTTAAACGGGAGCAAAACCCTTTTTGCGAGTACCTGTGGCAAAGATGGCTCGGCAGTGGCTCGGTTTTAAAATAAATACAGGTTTTAGACCACTGAGGTCACGCCCACAAGGCACTTTTGAGATAACCGATTGGCTGATCTCAAAAGTGCCTGCTGACGTGCGCCATATCCTCTGCGCCCTATTCAGCCTATTTGAATGGGCTGGGTGCAGGAGCGCGATACATCTACAGGATGGGGCTGCTAGTGAACACATTATTATGGGAGCGGACGGAAAAAGTGAGTTTACCAGCGACTCACACAGCAGGGCATCCTGGTTTAGGATGCCCCGAGGGGCAGGCTAGCGGCCCCACCAAAAATGGGGCATTCTTTAAATTTATGGTGCAAATGATACTTGAGGGAAGTATAGATGGCAGCAGATCAGGTTGGGGGTAGGCCAGTCTGCAGCCTTGTCAAGTACCACCTGATAGGATCTCACATAGCACCTGTTGGGAACCCCTGCTCTAGAATGTTATGAATCAACCATTTATCCAATCATCAGGGACTTCAAGGAGAGAGAGAGGTTCAGTTGCTGTCTCGAAGGCCTCAGGGGCACCCAAGACAGTTCAGCAGGTGCCAGGGCCGTGTCCAAAACAGGATTCAACTAAATGATCGGCACCCGTGTAGAGCTGGCTCAAGAATGGCAGGCAGGTGTCTCATCTCCATGCACAATGAGGTGAAGGCTTTGGGGGACTGACCTGGTGAAGCAAAGAAGCCACTTCTCTAAAAGAAAATATAAGACACCGACATGCTGCAGTAAGTGCATAGATTGGGCAGCGGAAGACTGGGGTAACATTGTTTTTATTGATGAAGCCCCCTTAAGACTGGAATGATTGTCCGGAGAAGAAAAATTGAGTGTCAGTCCGGTGTCATGCCAACAGTAAAACATCCAGAGACCAAGATGATTTTCATCCAATAAGGTTGGTTTACTCACAGATTAAACACTGCCATAAAAGATGTTTACTAAATATCCTCCATAACTTTGCCCACCAATCCAGGGGCAATCTGGTGATGAACAAAACTTTCCCCAGCATAATGGATTTATAATGGAGCACCATGTAACAAGGCGAAATTAATACCTAAGTGACTTGGGGAACAACAAATCTACATTTTGGGTCACTGATCTGGAAACTCCCCAGATCTAAATCTCACTGAGAACCTGTGGGGGATCCTCGAAAAGCAGTCTTAGAAACAAAAATAGAACAAAATCGGCCTTATTGCTTTCTTCTTCTGGGGTGTAAAATAAACATTTTTACATGTGATTTACATAGTTAATACGGTTGGAATCAGGCATATGTCCATCAAGTTCAACCAAGGGTGTTGGGGTAGGGGAAGTTATTTTTTATTTTATTTTATTTTTTTTACTGATAAAAGCAAATAGTAACTGTATTTTCTTCTAAATGAGCATCTAATCCTTTTTTGAAGCTGTCAGCGCTTGATGCTATAACAAGCTTCTGTGGGAGGCTATTCCAGAGATTTATAGTTCTTATGGTAAAAAATGATTGTCACCTCCAGAGACTGAATTTCTTTTTTTTCCAGTCGAAGGTTGTGCCCCCTTGTTTTTAGAGAGGATTTTACCTGAAATGGTGTTTCCCCATATTTTTTGTATTGGCCATTTATATATTTATACAAGTTAATCATGCCCCCCCCCCCAGTCATCTTTTCTCAAGACTGAACAGATTTAATTCTCGTAATCTTTCCTCATAACTAAGATCCTTCATGCCTCTGATTAGTTTAGCGGCTCCCCTCTGCACCCTTTACTTATCAGCATGCTGTTTCCAAGTTTCTTATATTCCTGTGTGTCTGTCTTGGTAAGGAAGTGAGTTCTTGCCCTTTAGTAAAGCTCTTAGTATAATTTCTGAGCCGCAGCAATTTCCTCCCCAGGTGAGAAGGCTGCCAGTAATCTATTAGCTATTGGAACATAAGACTGTGTGAAGAGGTGGAATTAATGCAGATTGGGTTAAACCCAAGGTGGGAACATAATAGTCTATACCTGGACAAGGGCTTTAAGGTATAATCTCCCTCCTCTTCTAGTGATGGACTGGGGATATTTTCCTCTGCCTCTAACCAGCAGAAAATGTAACAAACTTTTCATCTGTTGAAGTAACATACAATGTAGCAAACAATGTAACGGCCATTCAACTGTTTACTCAGTTTGTTAAATTTTCTGCTGGTAAAGGCAGAGGAGTGTGGGTAATGAAGATATCCCCAGCCCTGTGACCCGAAGAGGTGGAAGATGATACTTGTCCTTTAAAATATAATGATTAACACTTGTCATTTTAGGTGGGTGTGAGTGCAGAAGAGGGCATCTTGATTGCCGATGCCACCCCTCCTGTGCATAAAGTCCCCCACAAGTCCCAGCTCTATTAACATCTACATGCTCCCCTGGCAAAACTGGGGTCCTCGATTGGTTTCTGGTGGTCACGTTGCAAGAACTCCTTTTGGCAGAAGAAAAGAGTCCAGACTATGTGGCCACCGCCAGCGCTGCTCGGTTTCACCGGGGGGGGGGGGGGGTTGGAGGGTTAGCTGTGGCAAGGAACAGGTGAGAAAAACGGGACTTGTGCAGAGGGGCATCACTCCATGCTCAGACCAACCCCCATTTAAACGAAGATGGGAGTTGTCAATGAGGTTTAAAGTTTGAAATTCCTTTTCAGACTGGGCTAAAAAGGAAATTGATACTTCCTCTCTTTGACAATTTTCGTCACCGTAAAACTCATCGGGTTTATTGGCCTCCACTTGTGACCCTGGAGTCTGGTGACAGTGCCTGGCACGTGGTCTTCGATTTTCACTTTACTTTTTATTGGGAGATGCCTTCTTAGGATTTCTGGGCATGTGCATTACAGTAAGTATTTATTTTTAACCCAATGTGGATCTATAAAATGCTTATTATTGTACCTCAGTATATCATCTGACCAGAAGATCAAAACCACAAAGTAGCAAACTTTGTGAAAACCAATATTTGTGTCAATGTCAAAACTTTTGGCCACGAGTCTATTTATAAGAACAGATTAAAACTAATGAGTCTGACATTTTCTGGGCCCAGCTTTTATCATAGGTTAATTATTGGAATGAACTCCCATTTTTGTGAATAAGGTGCTGCTTCTGTTGGGTAGGTATTTTCCATAAGGCTAGGCCTAGGACCCTGTCAGTTCTAACGGGCCTAACTCCTAAACTCCAATCCCTTCAATCTACAAGCAGACATAAACAAATAAGGAATCAATCATTTTTATATATTGATCAGTTAACATGCAAAAAAAAAAAAAACCTTCTTTGTCTCTGGGTAGACGAGACAGCAGCTCACCCGTAATGAAGCACTTTCTTTGCTCCTCTTTGTGACCTTTGATCTTGAATACGCTCACCTTTCTGTTGCTGCTCCTAAGCTGACCTCTGCCATTATTCCTTGTTTATGTGCATAACATGGTGCCTCTGTTGAGTAGATGGAAAGTCAGATTATCCTTAAGGCAGCCTAGAGACGTGTCATGTCCAAGAGGTCACCCATCTAAAATCACCTTCAGTTTAACTTCTTTCCCAAAAGAGAGAACATTTTATAAATGAATATGTTGAGCAATGGACCCCCAACCACTAAATATTAGGTCGTACCTTCTTCCCCCCCTGGAACAAAAAACATTGTCTGCCCCTCAATTAACCCAATTACCCCCCCCCCCAAGTTACCGTGACTGATCCTCTGATCCTGAGCTGAGCATGTGGTGGCTGGACCCCCTTTGCCCCCCCCCCCCACTAGACAGCACCAGTCTATTGAATAAAAAATGCAGAATAAGAAAAATGTTGGGTGCTGCATTGATGCACGTAGGATGACACTGCTCTATTCTAAGTATGTCACACACCCCGCTTCAAGATATTCATTACCTGTGGGTAGTATGGTCCTGTAGAGGGCTTCTGCAGAGATGATTGGAGGAAAGAAAGCCCCTCCCAGTCCATAAGTACCTGGGACCTCCCACTCATTACCCAGTCTTCATCTCTGCAGACGGCGAGCAAGCAGCAGATGATATCTCCTCCTTGCACAGGGGGACTTTAAAGGTAGCCGGGTCTACTCCCGGCCTATATATATTTTTATTTCCGTTCGGACTCTTTATTCCCTTTATTAATATATAGCTATTTAAATGCCTCCCAGTCTTGACTGCTGTCCGAGCGAGGGTATAACAGCACCTCAGGTGCTCAGGAGCTATGCTCCACCGCGAGACCCTATAAAGAGGGTAGGCGGTTATACCGGGTTGGTGACTCCGGTTTGGGATGCCCTGTCCAAGAGTTTAATTTTCCCCTAGTTGTGTGGAGGCCTCTTATTCAGCTTCTGGTGTTTTTCTATGGGGGCGCCTGGAAAATAGATTTATTTGAAATGTTTGTTTAAAATGTTTACTTTTCTGGTATGAATAGTTATAATGTAAACTTGTTGCAATCTTTTTTGCTGGCAATAGCCGCCGCGGTGCTGGATTTTTACCTCAGAGCTGAGGGGAGGATTTCTCCCCTCACGCTCTTCAGTGAGGGGGCGGGGCCGGGCCTTCGGTATGAGACCGCAGCCCGTGCCCTTTAGGAGTTTGGAGCTGGTAGCGTGACCGAGCGGGGAGCAGCTCCGCTTGTTATGCGGGCTGCTACCTGCTCTATTATGCGCCCGGTGCCGCGGCTGCCTGCGGCACCGGTGCGCGAGTGTTAATGGAGGGGAGCTTCCCCTCACTTCTGACAGACACTGTGCTGGATTTTTACCTCAGAGCTGATACAGGTGCTGGATTTTTACCTCAGAGCTGAGGGGAGGATTTCTCCCCTCACGCTCTTCAGTGAGGGGGCGGGGCCGGGCCTTCGGTATGAGGCCGCAGCCCGCGCCCTTTAGGAGTTTGGAGCTGCTGGGCGGAGCCTTGCAGCGCGCGATCCACGCTGGCCACGCCCCCCTGCTGCGTCTCCCGCTCTGATCTGTGTTACCTCAGGCAGAGGACACAGTGTATTGGTGCCCAAAGACTCAGTGAGTGGCCCTGCGGCCGTTGCTTATCTGTACATATTTGCATATATATATGTATATATATAGGTATAATAGATATAGGTTTATATAGGGAGAACCTCTTACTGTCTTTTTCTATGTTTTTCAGGCTGAACTGCCAGGAATTTTTTTAGGTTTCTCCTGGTCCTAGAGTACCTGGGTACTTTTGCTATTTATTACAAAACCTCCCACTTGGACAATATAAGGGCATCCCGGGTTGCTTAATAGCGTAATTCCCTCACTCATAGCGACTATTCAAGTTCACCTTATGGAGGCATCCCAAGATTCCGGGCTCCCCTCGGGACAATCCCGGAAGTGTATGGGTTGTGGGGTATCCCTAACAGGGGATGATTTTTTCCTATGTATATCATGTGCACAGCAGACTATTACACGGCAGTCCGGTCCCCAGGCATCTGGGTCAGCGCAGCCGGCTTCATCCTCTCCCCCTCCCACTTTGACCCGTGCCCCGTGTGAGATTGCCACGGGGGGGGCAGTCGCAATCTGATGTGTGTGCCAGGTTGGCCAGTATTGAAAAATTCATTTCCTCCATGGTTGCCAAGAAAGCACAGGCTAAGAGGAAGCATTTATCACCGGTTAATCATTTTGAATATGATGATGACGAGGACGGCCTGGATTGGTCAGATTATTCCCCTCTAGAAGAAGGGGAATTATTTGAGGATTCAGATATTTCTGATGATCAGCAATTTGTTGGTGCTGATTCCGATCGGAGCTCAGGGACTTCCTTGGATACTCCTAATGTTCTGACTCAGATGTTTGAGGTGCTTGCTATCTCACCTCCGGCGGAGGTTCCTCAACAGCAAGGGGAGTTTTATGACGAATCCAAGCCGCGGTTGGAATTCCCTAATCAAAAGCATTTTGATAATATTATTTCTAAGGAATGGGAAAGGCCTGCCCGGCTCCCAGGCATTCCCCAAAGTTGGGATAAGAGGTATCCTTTTCCAGTGGATACGGTTAAGCGCTGGGCATCTCCCCCCGAGGTGGACGCCCCTATTTTGGGGTTATCCAACTCAGCCGTATTGAACAACCCTGATTGTTCCTCTCTTAAGGATGGTGAGGATAAACGCATTGACCAGATGGCTTGTCATGGTTTTGCCAGTATTTGGGCAGCAATAAGGCCTGTTTGTGCCTCATCGCTGTTGGCGGTGGCTACTAGAAAGGTGGTCAGGCACTTGTTATCCTCCTCCGGTTTGAATCCGGACAGTGAGGAATTTCGTGAACTAAAACAATGTGAGGTGTTTTTGTCCTTCATGGTGGCCGCTTTGGATGATTCCTTGATGAGTAGTAGAGCCTCTGCTCTAATGGTTACTATCAGGCGTTCAATTTGGTTACGCCAGTGGGCGGCTGACTTTGGGTCAAAAAAGTCACTAACAGCTCTTCCCTTCGTTGGGTTACAGCTCTTTGGAGATAAGCTGGATGCCGTGGCCAAGGGGGGCAAACTACCTCAACGCAAGAAGCAACGTCGCCCCTTTCGAGGAGCGTCTTCCTTCACTCCTTCCTTTCGGGGATCTAGAGCAGGAAGAGGTTTCGCCTTCCCTTCTACAAGGGGAAATTCCTGAAATAGGGGCAGAGGACGTGCCCGTTCAGGATACAGTTGGGGCTCAAAACCCAAACCCGTGGCCAAGCCCGCTCAACAATGAGGGGGCGCCCTCACCCGTGCGGGTGGGGGGACGGCTACAGCACTTCTCCCAGGTCTGGAACCGAGAGGTCTCGGACAGGTGGATCCGGGAAGTGGTGTCTTCCGGCTACAAGCTGGAGTTCGAGTCCTACCCTCCCCCCGCGTTTCCTCAGGTCTCGGGTGTCCCCGGAGGCACTGGCTGCGCAGCAGCTCCGGCCGGCAGTATCGAGTCTTCTGGAAATGGCAGTCATTTGCCCAGTTCCCTCATTAGACCGGAGTCGGGGTTTTTACTCAAATCTGTTCACGGTCCCCAAAAAGGATGGCTCCATCTGGCCCATACTGGACCTAAAGATTCTCAACAAGTTCGTCAGACTGCGAAGGTTTCGCATGGAAACGTTGCGCTCGGCTATTCATTCTCCTCGTCAGGGGGACTTCATGACGTCCATAGACATTCAGGACGCTTACCTCCATGTTCCCATTTTTCCCGCACACCAGAGGTTTCTGAGGTTCGCGGTGGAGGATCGGCACTTTCAGTTTGTAGCTCTTCCCTTCGGTCTCACCACAGCTCCAAGAGTTTTCACCAAGGTGCTTGCTGGAGTGATGGCTCTCCTCAGAGCGCAGGGGATTCGCATTGTGCCATATCTGGACGATCTCCTCATCATGGCACCGTCATTCAGCCAGGCAGAATTGGACACCAGGACGGTAATATCCACTCTGGAGAGGTTCGGCTGGGTGATAAACTACCCCAAGTCCTCCCTACACCCGTCCAGGACAGTATCCTTTCTGGGAATGTCTCTGGATACAGATCTGGCCAGATTTTTCCTTCCTCAGTCCAAGGTTCTTCTGATTCAGGAGTTGGTTCGGTCGCTCATGTACATGCCTCGACCATCCATCCGTCTAGGGATGAGACTGGTGGGTTTGATGGTGGCCTCATTCGAGGCGGTTCCCTTTGCTCAGTTTCACACAAGGACACTACAGCTCCATCTGTTATCGGTCTGGAACAGGTCTCCTCAGTCGCTGGATCATCTTTTTCAGATGTCTCCCCGGGTTCGCCGCTCGCTTCGGTGGTGGCTGAACTCAACCAACCTACTGAGGGGCAGATCCTTTCGGACTCCTCAGTGGGAGATAGTCACTACGGATGCCAGCCTCTCAGGATGGGGGGGCTTTTGGAAGGATCTGCAAGTTCAGGGTTTGTGGAGTCCCCTGGAAGCTCACGAGTCTATCAATGTTCTGGAATTGAGGGCCATCAGGTTGGTTCTTTGTCATTTGACTCATCAACTGCGAGACTTGCCGGTCCAGGTCAGGTCGGACAATCGGACGGCGGTGGCCTACATCAATCACCAGGGAGGAACCCGCAGCAGGAATGCCCTCAAGGAAGTGTCTCTGATCCTGGACTGGGCAGAGAGACATGTCCCGTGTATCTCAGCAGTTTACATCCCAGGTGTGGAGAACACGGAGGCGGACTCTCTGAGCAGGATGTCAGCCCGCAAGGGGGAATGGTCTCTCAATTCCAGGGTCTTTCACTCAATTTGTCTCAGGTGGGGGTCAACAGCGGTGGACCTATTTGCCTCCCGTCACAATCACAAACTTCCGGCTTTTGTGTCTCTGGCGAAGGACCCACTGGCTCTCGCGACGGACGCCATGTCCCTGAACTGGAGGGATCTGGGGTTTCTGTACCTGTTCCCTCCGTTTCCCATGGTGGCCAGAGTACTGCGCAAGCTTGCTCTGGAGAGAGCAACAGCAATTCTGGTAGCTCCAAGGTGGCCAAGACAGGTCTGGTTCGCAGACGTGGTAAGGTTGGCAGAAGATCAGTTCGTTCTGCCCCTGCTGCCAGATCTGCTCACACAGGGTCATCTTCGTTACCCCAATTTACCAATGCTGGCTTTGACGGCGTGGCTGCTGAAACCTCCATCTTGAAGGAGGAAGGTCTTTCTGACGCTGTTATTCAGACTCTCATTCGTGCTAGAAAGAAGTCTTCTTCATCCGTGTACTATAGGACTTGGAGGTCTTATATTGGTTGGTGTGAGTCTAGGGCCTTCCCTTGTAGGGAATTCTCTGTTTCTAGAATTTTGGAGTTCTTGCAACATGGTCTGGACTTAGGGCTCCAACTCAGTACTCTGAAGGGGCAGGTGTCTGCCCTGGCGGTATTTTTCCAAAAGTCTTTTGCACTACATCCTTTGGTTAAGACCTTTTTCCAGGGGGTTACGCATGTGCTGCCTCCTAGGAAGCCTTTGATTCCGGTCTGGGATTTGAATTTGGTTCTTTCTGCGCTACAGTGTCCCCCCTTTGAGCCCTTGCATGATAGTCCTTTGTCTTCCCTTACACAGAAGGTGGCATTTTTGGTAGCTATCACTTCAGTTAGACGTGTTTCTGAGTTGGCGGCTCTGTCTATTCAAGCTCCATATTTTGAAAGACATCAGGATAAAGTGGTTTTCCGTTTTTAAGACGGACTTTCTTCCTAAGGTGGTTTCGTCCTTTCATTTAAATCAGGATATTGTTCTGCCCTCTCTCTGTCCTAACCCCAGCAATGACAAGGAGAGGGTCCTGCATTCTTTGGATATGGTTCGTGTTGTGAAGTATTATTTGGTGGTAACGTCTGCCTTTCGCAAGACTGATGCATTCTTCGTGGTGCCTTTTGGGCCCAAGAAGGGTCTAGCACCCACAAAGTCTACCATCAGCAGATGGATCCGTCAGGCCATTGTAGGGGCCTATTCTGCTAAGGGGAGAGATCCTCCCTTTCGTGTTACAGCTCATTCTACTCGTGCGGTTGGGGCCTCCTGGGCTTTTCAGCACCAGGCCTCTGTTGAGCAAGTTTGCAAGGCCGCTACCTGGTCTTCTGTTCACACTTTTTCAAAGTTTTACAAGGTTGATGTGCGGGCCTCAGCGGATGCTGTTTTTGGCCGCAAAGTTCTGCAGGCTGCAGTAGTTTCAGTTGTGCTTTATACCTTGTTTTTGGATCCCCACCCTTTATGGACACTGCTATTGGATGTCCCACAGGTAATGAATATCTTGAAGCGGGGTGTGTGACATACTTAGAATAATACCATTTTGTGAATACTCACCTTGTAAAATGGGTATTATAAGTATGTCACACACCCCGCTTCAACCCGCCCTTTGGATTCTGCATCCTTCATATGGTGAACTTTGCGTTGTTATGACTGATATTTGGCTCTTCCTGGTCCTTTACCTTACTGCTTTCTTTATACTGGGTAATGAGTGGGAGGTCCCAGGTACTTATGGACTGGGAGGGGCTTTCTTTCCTCCAATCATCTCTGCAGAAGCCCTCTACAGGACCATACTACCCACAGGTAATGAATATCTTGAAGCGGGGTGTGTGACATACTTATAATACCCATTTTACAAGGTGAGTATTCACAAAATGGTATTTTGTGCACATGATTCATTTGAAGACCCCAAAGGATGGCCATGATGTGGCGATGGTAATGTCTCCTGCAGCTAAGTTGTCCTCTTTATCTGCCTGTAGCATTTTTTAGGAGCACTTGTTCTTAATCTGTAACAGAGGGGGTCAGAGATGTCCTTACCATGTTTGTTCTGTTTAAGCTTTTCTTCAAGACCAGTATGTTTTGAAGGTACAACCCAAGAATAAACTGCTTTGGGGAGGGAGATGAGGGTTGGCACCACAAGCTGGCAAATCTGTGCAAGCGGCGGGGCCCTGGCATCTTCAGATGCCCACTCAGGCCTGCCGATTATTCTCTGGAGGACCAGAGGATGATAAGCAGCAGCAGTGGACACTTCAGTGGCAATGGAGAAAGCAGAAAGGACTTCAGGAAAATCAGCAGCAGTGGGAAAAGCTTAAAGGACTGGAAGGGTGATTGGTAGCATTGGAGAAGTCAACAAGGACTAGAGGATTGGTTGTGACAGAGGAGGCAACAAGGATGATTGCTAAAATTGGAGAAGGTACACATCTGCTCTGGGCGTAAAGAAATGTGACGAGGCCCTGGTGCGAACATTAAATGGGGCCCTTTCAAAGCTCAAACAGTTGCACAATCAACCCCCCCCCCCCCCCCGCCCCCCCACAGAGTGGTGAATTTAATGTTATTGTGCCGTCAAGCAGACCTGAAGATTTTCAAGGCTTTCAATGTATGCCTATATTTCTGTATTTTTATTGTATTCTTAGACTCTCTTCCCCCTGTAATACTGTATTATTTGCAAAACTCAATAAAATATATTGCAAAAAAAAAAGTACAATCAAGGATCATCCAAAGGAACTTTCAGCACAGGAACTCTGGACCAAAATATAAAACGTAACTTTTACTATATATGAATTAAAAACATCTCATATAGGGACCAGCAGTCCCATTCCCTGAACCCGCAAAACGAGCAACATGAGGCTCCAGGATGCTTGAGGGTGCTCCCCTGAAACGCGACGCTTGCAGGGGTTTGTGGAATGAGACAGCTGGTCCCTATGTGAGATGATTTTAATTCATATACAGTAAAAGTTACGTTTTATATTTTGGTCTGGAGTTCCTTTGCTGAAAGTTCCTCTGGAAGGTTCTTTGATTACTGAGTTAAAGTGAACGTGACCTAGTAGATGCACAACAAAACTATACAAAAATAACATCTTCTATACATTAGTGAAATACTATGGCCCAGAAATATCACTATGGAACCACAGCACCAAAGTCGCTAGTCACATTGGTAATGGGCAATAGATGTCACATGTTGCACAGCAATGACTGATTTCATGAGGAAGATGGGGTGACAGATATTTCTAGTAAATCAATCAACATCAGAATTTATTGTGCCATTGTCATTAGAGCCAGTCAGGTATGAAGCCAAACATGAAAAACAGGCTGTTCCTCCTGAGATGATCGCGCTGCATCTTCACCCAGAGCAGGAATGTGTTATTAGTTGACAGTTGTCATCCTACTCATCGGCCTCTGTCATTTAGCCCCCGAGTGCTGTTGCACAACTTTTACCTACATATTTCAGATCATTCTTGTTTGGTGGGTGGAAGATCAGCACTAGCAAGTTGTGCGTATTTTTCTGTGAAATGTTTCTGTTTTTGTCTCTGCCTTGAAGTTTAGGGGTTATATCAGCTTTAGGAGACAGTGTAGGTGTTGGGGTCAAGTTTAAAGTGGCATTCCAGTCAAATAAAACTAGAGTGTCCTTGATTTAAGCAAAGGGGGGCATCCCTGTTCCACATACTGATGGGAGTAATGCCCTGTTCCACATACTGACAGGAGAAGCCCAATCTCAGGCTCCAGGACTATTTCCACACAGCATCACAACTACACATGCCAGTGGACCAGTGAAGTTCATTGTCTGGGCTTGCACGGTGCCTTCCCCACAGGTACCCAGCAGTCACTTGGGATCGTGATCCAGTGGCTGGAACGAGAGAACACAAAACATAGACACCTAATTGCCCCACTTTGCAAACTTAAACAGCCTGGCACAGTTGGAAAAGAAAGGTAGTGGCCATTTTGGAGCTTCCTCTCCCAACTGACATAACTGAAATGCACAGTAACAGGAAGCCCAGCACGACTCCTGTTTGCAGGTGGCCTGCAAGTCCACGAGTGGCCATCTTGTTTTTAAAATTTACCCCAGCAGTTGTTAGAAAACGGTAAATTATTTTTTATGTGCAGCAATCTAAATTGCCCTGGAGAGGCATGCATAGGAGCACTGTTTGTTGTGTTTGGGTCTGGTTTAATTCATTTTTGTCTGTTGGTCCACTTTAATGGGGAAGACTGTCCCACCAAATGCAGAAATGCCAGTCATACATGCAGTTTACAATCACTCTAATGCTGGGTTTATTTAGAGCGATTAATCGCTAAAGTGACCACAATTCAGTGATAATCGCTCCATGGAAACAGCCGCTGCGATGTTGGTTAAACCGGACCTTCAGTAACATTTAATGAAAAGCCCAAACCTTTCAAAAACTATTCCCCAGCATTTAACATTAATATACTGGTATATATTTTTTTTTATTCTTACCTCAGAAGTATCACATACTGAGGAGAGGAGAGGTGGGAAAGTGCAGGGGGGCAGGTTATATCTGTGTTTTGCACAGACAGAGCAGAGCTGGGGTCAGGAAAACTACAGCAATCCCAGAATTCAGAGCCACATAGTAAGAAGACAATTCCAGTCTGAGACTCCATGATCTGCCATCTTGGATGTTTAAAGTGGACCAACACCCAGGATTTTGACTATCCTGGGTTTTGGTCCACTTCAGGGGGGCACCCCGAGTAGGGGTGCCCCGCTGTGTAAAACCCCCCAGAAACCCCCAAACTCACCTCACCACGCTCCCACGGACAAGCGGCGGACAAGGCAGCGCGTCCGCCGCCGCCTCCCGCGCGCCCCTCTGACAGTGCGCGCGCCCGCGCCGGCCATTCACAAACGGCCGGCGCGGGCGCGCGCACAGCTAGAGGAGTGCGCGGGAGGCGGCCGCCGATCAGGTGAGTTCTTTTGGGGTTTTGGGGGGGGGTCCCTCACCGCGGGACATCCCGATCTCGGATGTCCCGCGGTGAGGGGGGTGATCGGCCCGGGAATCTTATAGATTCCCGGGCCGATCACCCATGGGTGACGGTCCACTTTAAAGGCTCAGAAAATGCAGTAGATGCAGGTTGGATGATTTTTAATGTGGCCAATCTGTATGCACAGGGTGGGGGAAACATATAAGATATGTTCCTATTTAGGGTGAAGGTCCGCTTTATCGGTCGGCCGTCATAGTTTCGGCTCACCAACATTTTCTCATTCAATGCTTGATGGTTGAAGTGTGGAAACAGAAGTCTCCCTCAAAACAATATGTTTTGCTATGAGAACGGTCGGTCGCTGAGCAAACAGCCAATTGATCTGCTCGTGTAAACCCAACATTAGTCTTTGACTGAATAGCAATAGTGGAATGCATGGATTGGCTGAGCATTGGCTCCATCACCAACATCTTTTGTGGAATAAAGATTCCTGGAGCATGTGACCAGGGACGGGGCTACACCTACTTATACACAGTAGCATAGAATGCTGTGGTTATTTGTTTATAAAAAGCCTGTAAATAGGTCACACCCCAAAACCACACCTTCAGTACACACTTCACCCACAAACAGGTTTAAAGTGCACCTATATCAGAAGAAAGTATATGCAGTCACCTTCTATCCCCAGCCCTGTGCCCCAAAACAGCCTGTGTTTCTTTTTTTTACCTCAGCCTTTGCCCAATATTCATAACAACGCGAGCTGGATGCAGCCCCACCCCCAGCGATGATGTGTTCAGTCACAGTACACACAGCTCAGCAATAGGGAGCACTTCAACCTAACTGCCATTAGGGCTGATTCAGCACAGTGCAGTGCTGCACCATATTTAGCTGTGCAAATGTTTTATTAATTTGCACAGCTAAAAAAATGCTGCATTGCACTGTGGAAAATGGTGCTAAATTTCACTAAGGAAAAAAATCATTATAAAAATGTTTTTCTCACAGAAAAACATGAAAAAAAAAAGACCTAACTGACCTAATTAGCACATGGCCATAATACTACTTGCTGTTAGTCTTTTTATCAATATTGGACAAATGCTTTAGTAAAAAATAGACACACAGGCTGTTTTGGGGGCACTGGCTTGGGGATAGAAGGTGACAACATAAACTTCCTTCCTGATTATAGGTGCATTTTAAGATATCCCACTTTGAGGCCCCCAATAAATGGTCAGTTTGCTGTTAACACTGTCTAGATCTTCACTGCTACTGCCAGTCTCCTGGTTTCCTTCACTGCCTATGCTGCTGCCTGGGTTTCCACTACTGTGGCTGAACTCCTGGTTGCCAGCATTTTCTGCTGTTTTGCCATTACCCCCCTCGGGATCAGCAATGCAGGCCTCCACTGCCTTGTTGCTGCCACCACCACCCTTGCCACCTGCCTCTGCTACCTTTCTGCCACAGCCACTTCAGGATCCTTGCCAAATCCTTCACCTGGATCTCTTCTGCAGCCACCACCAAGATCCTGGCTGCTGGCCTTTGCTGCCTCGCCACTACACCTTGGTCTTCAGTGTCTCAGCAGTAAAGGGCAGAATGCATTAAAGTGGCATACTCGCTCCCCCTGTGGCATCCAGATTCAGGATGTCCCCCAGGTCGCCTGAAAACCCACCTTCTTTCCTGGTTCAATGGTGTATGCGTGAGCAGCGGCTGCATCCCCGCTATCCCTTAAGCAGGGCACGTGCCCCCGACAGGCATTTGTGATTGGCCGGCACGGGCACACTCCCTGCTGAAGGGTAGCGGGGGATGCGGACACCAGCGGGCTCCGATCCGCTCGCGTTAGATGAGCTCTTGGATGAAGTGGCAGGAGTGGATCTGAGTGCACTGATTGGACGAGAGGCTGTGCATGACCCGTAGAACCGGGGGAGGGTGAGTGAGATCGGCTGACCTGGGGGATTTCACACAGTGAGGCATCCCCGATCGCGGTGCTGGGGACCAAAGACCAAAACCCAGGATAGTCAAAATCCTGAGTTTCGGTCCACATTAAGCAGTGGTGGCGAGGCAGTGAAGGATTCTTAGCCAGCAATACTGCTTAGTTGCATTACTATGATTCCATTACAATGTGGTGGGAGGGGCCTATATAATGCATATATTGTTCAGTAAGTGCTGTTATACTATAACGGCTTGGTAAGATTGTATGGAGATAGGACAGGTGGCCAGCATAAGGCTCTGCTCATGGTCATCCAAAACACACCTTTAAAAAATACAGAATCATTGGGTACCAAGAGAGTCCATGATATTGTTCCCATCTGTGTGTTTTGGGTGCTGTTCACTCAAATACATCTTCCAAACAAATGATCGCTTGCACGTGTATAATGCACATCCATCCAAACATCTAGAATGCATCAGGTTTCAGGTTCAAAATGTACCTTAAAACACATGCATTAATGTGTGAGAGTGTGATCCCAGCCTTAGGGTTAGGTGTTATTGTTAGGGATTAATTACAGGATTCATAGCTGAGTTGGTGTTAGGGTTGTGAAGTTTTTCTTGAAGGTGTGAGCTTTTTTAAAATGCCACAACATCACTGGCTTCAAGCTGCTCATCTATTGTGATGAAAGTGTGGTTTTACACTTTTGCCCACACATGCAACCTGGATAAGCTGAGCATCCATTTGGTTGAATAGATTGATACGTTGTGCCTAAATTGCACCACTAATGTCTGGTGTGTGGCTAGCATTAGAACTTTTATAGCAAGCAGACAAGGAACTCCTCTCAGATACTTTTTTTTAAATGGCCATGGGTTCTGTGTGCTCATGGAGCCAAGGGACTGAGCAGGCAGGTTTCTAGGATACATACAGTGATGGCCGTAAATGTTGGCACCCCTGAAATTTTTCAAGAAAATTAAGTATTTCTCGCAGAATAGGATTGCAGTAACACATGTTTTGCTATACACATGTTTATTCCCTTTGTGTGTATTGGAACTAAACTAAAAAAGGGAGGAAAAAATGCAAATGAGACATAATGTCACACCAAACTCCAACATGGGCTGGACAAAATTATTGGCACCCTTTCAAAATTGTGGATAAATAAGATTGTTTCCAGCATGTGATGCTCATTTATATTCAACTTCTTGGTAAAGCACATCATTCTACTGTTTTCCAAAACAGAAGAGAGTCCTACAAGGAAAAGAACACAGTACCTACAGTACAATATGGTGGAGGTTCAATTATGTTTTAGGGTTGTTTTGGTGCCTTTGGCACTAGGCGCCTTAAATGTGTGGCCTCATGGAAGGCCTCATGAAATCTGAGGATTACAGATTTTGTGTCGCACTGTACAACCCAGTGTCAGAAAGCTGAGTTTGTATCTGAGATCTTGGGTCTTCCCACAAGACAATGACCCCAAACATATGTCAAGAAGCACACAGAAATGGATGGCAACCAAGCGCTGGAGAGCTCTGAAGTGGCCAGCAATGAGTCCAGATCGAAATCCCATTGAACACCTGTGGAGAGATCTTGCTGTTGGGAAAAGGCGCCTTTCCAATAAGAGACCTGGAGCAGTTTGCAAAGGAAGAGCGCTCCAACATTCCGGGTGAGAGGTGTAAGAAGATTATTGATGGTTATAGGAAGCCACTGATTTCAGTTATTTTTTCCAAAGGTTGCGCAACTAAATATTAAGTTAAGGGTGCCAATAATTTTGTCCAGCCCATTTTTGGAGTTTGGTGTGACATTACGTCCGATCTGCTTTTTTTCCTCCCTTTTTTGGTTTAATTTCAATACAGGCAAAGGGAATGAGTATGTGTATAGCAAAATGTGTTACTGTAATCCTGCATCTGTGAGAAATACTTCCTTTTCTTGAAAAATTTCAGGGGGGCCAACATTTACGGCCACTGTATAGTACAGTGGCACACAGGAGCAAAATCATAGTCAGACATAGCCGGTGTCGAGGAACAGAGAAGGTAGAACAGACCGGCAGCAAGCAAAGATTGCCTGGAAACAAAGCCAAAGGGTTAGTGGTTGCTAGCTTGCAATGGTTATTTAAATCTGTAATTCAGGTCAAAGAAGCAGGCAGTAAACAAGCAGAGTCCAGAAACAAGCAAGGGTCTGCTATTAGTATTACTAAGCAAAAGTTCTGTAATACACAAACAAGGGAACAGGAAGATTTTCTGGTGCCATCTTGGTAACAGGAAGCTCTTTATAAGGGGCTCTGAGCATGCACCAATTAGTGATAAATCAGTGCATGTGCATTTATGAGCATATACAGTGGCATAACTAAATGTGATGGGGCCCTGGTGAGAACACAACATGGGGTCCTTTCAAGGATCATACAGTAACATTTTTTCTGTCTTTTCACACTTTTCAGACAACTAAAGACTGAAAAAGCAGAGATAAATTGTGCTTCCTTTCTCTATATGATGCCAAGTGAATACAAATGTAATAAATATGGTGGAGGAGCAACAATGATGGGCACCTCTGACCTCCTGGCCCTGGTGCCATTGCCCCCCTTGAAGTTATGTCTCAATCGTATATTATCACACCAAGACAGTAGAATTTAGCGCATGTGCACTATGAGCAGGACCCAGCAAATGGAGTGGAACTTGGTGGACTGTGAGCAGAACACACGTGCAAGTGTGCTGGCACTGGTTTGCCCAGATCCAAAAGGTGGCCATCCTCTGTATCACTTCCTAGCAATTGTTGAAGCTGGCTTAGGGCCCCAGCTGAATGGGGGTGCCCTGCTGTGTGAAACCCCCCAGGTCGCTGAAACGGGGAGGCCGATTCATTAATAGCGCCAGGTAGCGACAGATGAGCGACTGTAGCGTGATTTTTTCAGCGCCAGCCAGTATTCGCTGTGCTTGGCCGGCATTAGCTTGATGACAGCGACTCAGTCGGTGTGCGGTAATGTTGAATACGGGCTGGGGGGTCGCTGTTTCACAGGTCCAGCGTTGTATGTGAGCGCCTGACAATGAATGGCCAGAGCGAACGGCTAGCTTCATATTCATTAACAAATCACGCTCCGAATGTGCTGTCGCTGTCCATTCCTTGTTTAAACCCCAGAGCGCTGGCGGCGATGTGTATTAACTAGTTTTTAACCCCTAAACAACCATATTTTTTGAATGTAACATTATACATGTTTTTAGAATCATTTTGTAATATGAATACATTAATCTCAGACATGTTAGATCAATTCTGCACAAATTTTTTATAAATTTTTTTTTTACTTAAAAATAAATCCTAACATTGCAGAAGTGGTCTCCGATTTTTTGACATAAAAAAAAAAATTAAAAAATTAATACCAATTAATTATGAATAATTATAGATTGCTCCATTGAAATGCATTGGACATCGCCAGGGAGCGACAGCTCATACCTGGCGCTGTGAGGGAATTTGCAGCGGCGCTGTTCGGTCCAGGCGGCTTCATGATGAATGCCGCGCTAGCCGGAGCTCTCGCCGGCGCTAGCCTCATTTTGCTTGATAAATGCGGCATTGTGACCGCCGCCGGGCGTACTTGAGTCGGTAGTCGCCGTTAGCTGCCGCTACCTGGCGCTCGTCAGACACTACCTGGCGCTATCGCTTGATGAATAAGGGCACAACTCATATATATGGCACATGCACGACTGCTCGTCCAATAAGTACGCTCGAATCCACTGACGTCCCTTCATCTAAGCCTTCGTCTAAGGCAAGCGTCTCCGAGCACTCTGACGGCTGCATCTCCCGCTACCCTCTAACAGGGATTGTGCCCGTGCCAGCCATTCACAAATGCCTGCCGAGGGCACGCGCCCTGCTAGGGATGCAGCTGTGGCTTGCGCATGCACTGTTGGACCGGAAAAGAAGGCAAGTGTATGGGCGACCTGGGGGGGTTTGCACAGCGGGGCATCCCGATTTTGGATGCCGCAGGGAGAGGGAATTGATCGCCGTGGGTTTTGGACCACTTTAAAAGTCACCTCCAGGAACTAGCAGGTCGCTGACTGTAATGTCTCTGTGTGTGCTGTTCCAGCCCTGCCCTGAAAGACCAGTTCCTAAGCTGTGCCACATCTGACTGCATCCCGCGCCAAGACCTGCTGCCATCCTTAGCCATGTCTGACCATATTGGCTTTCTATTGCTATAGGCTGTTGTCCTGTCCCAGCCATGTCCCCTGTTGCCTAGGTGGAGGATGTCAAACAGACCTCATTTCACAGCCTCTCATACATCCCAGCTTGCTGCACTTCCAGAACTCCATTCCAAATTATGTGGTTTATAGACTGTATTGACAGTGACAGTACCATTGTGACGGCATAGCTACAGTATATATAAAAGGCATTACTTGGCTCTAGGGCAGTGCTGTCAACTCGCCTCTTGACCTCTACGTGCCAAACCTTCCTTCTAGTTGCTGACCCAGTTTATCATGTCTAACCTTGGCTTGACCTTCATTGTAACAGTAGCTAAATTCATACCTCCCAAGTGTCCCTGATTTGGAGGGACTGTCCCTCTTTGGAGTCCATGCCCCGCTGTCCCTCTTTGAGGTGTAACATGCAGATCAGCTTCAATAAATGATTTTGCCTATTTAAAGTGTTAATATAGTTTTAACTCTTACAACCTATGTCCTATCGATCCCTCAATTAGAAGGTGTGGCCTCATTTAACAAATGTACCTCTTTCCCACCCTGAAAAGTTGGTAGGTATGGCTAAATCATCGACCATAAACCACTGCTACCCGCCACCGACCTCAGCCTGTCTGTTCAAAATCTTGCTGCCTGCCCTTAACTTCAGCCTTCCCCTGACCTAATATAATCTTAGTTATTGCTTCTATGCTCTCTACACCTCATCACCCCCTGTGTACCCCTGTAGTACTATGCTCCCATGTGCATAAAGGAGATCATGGGAAACTGAATTTGGATTTTGACCATTTTGGCAGTGAGTGGTGGGGTGTGTGGACATTTAGTAGTTAAAATAGAACAAAACCCAACAGCTGCAGGCTTGGATTAGAGACCTGGCTGATGGCTTTCCTCTGGGGCATTCTGAATGCCCCACTGTGTGAAACCCCGCCCCAGGGAGCCGATAATCACTTAGCTTTCCCTGGTCCAACCGCGCATACACAGGCTTTCATCCAATGAGAGCCATCTGCTGTGACTATGCCATTCAGCAAGCAGCTCTCAAGGGGAGCATAAGTTGGCACATCCCCTGCATCCGCGACCGAATGCACGCACTCCAGTCCCAGTCATTATGGGGATGCAGCAGCATTCACTTCCCATTGAAATCCCTTTTGCCAAAGTATGTAACCAATGGCTCGGATTGGCTGTGTGCCAGTGCACGTGCTATAGGAACGGAAAAGAGTTGAGTTGTACTGGACGTTCTGGGGGGTTTCACTCAGGGGAACATCCCAATTCAGGATCCCGCTTGTGGGAACGGAACAAAAATCAGTCAAATTCCTGTTTTTTCTGCTTTAAGGAGTGTAGACCAGGGGGCAATATCTTCTCATTTGCCCCAATTCTCTGTTTTGTGCTTATGTAAACCAGTCACCTTCTTTCCATTGACATCAGATCTGAGATATTATTGTAAATACAACACGATGAGTCACAATGTCATCCATCCACCTGATCGCTATCTGCGGCTCCTTATCTGTGTGTGTTTAGGTATTCTGACCCTCCTGGTGTGTGTACACACAGGTATTATTGTTTCTTTTTTCTTGTGATACCACAGCTGACAAAAACATGACTGGTATATCGTTCACATCCTTCTTTACCCAGAACACTACCAGGCAACCTACCCATAACTTCCCACCATCCGCCTGTGTGTAACCAATGGGCAGGGTGGCTGCACAGCCACACTACACACTGACTAGACAATAGTCGGTATTTGCCAGTCTTGTAATAGGAGGATTAGGGTCAGCTGATTCCCTGTGCTTTGGGCATGCAGATTTGCTATCCCCAGCTTTGCGACGTCCCCAGTTGTCCTTGTTTACTTACCTGACTGGCCTCACTTACAGCGCATGTGCGGGCTGCGGTGGCATCTCTATCTTCTCTCCAGCTGATGTGCAAATGGCTGGAGCGGTTATTCACAGTTGAGTGGAAAGCGGCAAGACTACCATTCAGGTTTTTAGTGTCTCATTCATATGCAAAAACATAAAACCAGACAAGGATGGACTAAGAGAAAGTATGAGAAGATGAACAGAGGAAAAGTGAAAGAGAGAGTAACATAATATGAGATAGAGATGATAAAAGGATGGCAGAGAAGAAGAGAGTGGGGAAGATGGAGTGAATGAGAGAGATTGGAAGGAGGAACAAAATGTAGAGAAGATTGAGGAAATGTAGGAAAAAACGAACAAAGAAAAGACCTCGAATCAATAAGAGTTGAAAAGAACTCTCATGGTAGTAAAAAATTCAATTCACGAGAAAAAAGCCTGAGAATGTCACTGTTACTGAATCACCAGATAAAAAGACAATGAAAGTCAATGGCAGCTTTTGCTATAGTGTAGAAAGGAGTCAACAGGTATCTACTTTTCTTCGAAGTAAAAAAGTGCCATTGACTTTCATTGATTTCCTAGCTGGTGATTCAGCAACAGTGACAATTTCAGTCTTTTTTCTCATGAATTGAATTTTTTACTACCATGAAAATATTTTTCAATTCTTATGGAATCCAATGAGAATGCCAATAGAGATGAAGAATGTGGAAAAAAGAGAATGAAGGAGAGTGTGGGAAAAGAAAGAGAGAAAGAGGGTTTTACTACATCCAAAACTCAGACAGCAGCAAGTCTGGTGCCTCTAGGATGACAGGGTCCTGTGCGGGTGCTGCACACTGGCCATGCTGTAATGTAGATTGTTTATGGAAAAATAACACATCCCCTGAAAAAAAGTCAATATAAGACCCTGTATTATTTTTGCAGAATCAGGATATCAACAGGGCCAAATTGCTTTAAAGTGGACCAACACCCAGGATTTTGACTATCCTGGGTTTTGGTCGACTTCGGCGGGGCACCCCGATTGCTGTGTGAAACCCCCCAGAAACCCCAAAAAACTCACCTCTCCTCACTCCCACGTGACCGCCGCTGCCAATCCCCGCCGACGGACAAGCGGGAGGCGACGGACAAGAGAGCGCGCCCGCCACCGCCTCCCGTGTGTCACTCTTACAGGGCGCGCGCCCGTGCCGGCCATTCACAAACGGCCGGCGCGCGTGCGCGTCCTGCTAGAGGGACGCGCGAGAGGCGGTGGCGGCGCCGCTGGATCGAGGATAAGGTAGGGATTTCGGGGATCTGGGGGGGTTTCACACAGCGCAGTCAGGGGTCTGATCGGTCCGGGAATCTTATAGATTCCTGGGCCAATCTTGGGAGGGTGTTGGTCCACTTTAAGAATTGTCCTGTGCACCTTGTATAGGTATGGATACGCTGAACCTGATTCTGCCACTGCTCGTGTCTGAGCTGTGCCTGTTAGGTGTTGCTGTGCTTTTCGCATGCTCTGGGGAGCATTTTATTTCTGATATTTTTCTCATGCACATTTTTGTGCTTATTTTATGTCTTATGTGTTCTCTGATGGCCATGGGGACTGCAATACCAATTTGCAGAGAAACAATAATCTCCTAAATGAAAGAAAGTGGCGGGTTGTACTGGGAAAATTTCAAACAATGAACTCCACCTAGATTATCCCATACACCAACATGGGTGGGGTGGTTTTGAACAAGAACTCCACCCGGGACCAGCAGCTGTTACATCCCCCCTCAATACCTTCTCCACGTGCTGGCCACCCATGCAGGACTAATTCAGCTGAAGACCTTGCTCTGCCATTCTTTACACAAGGTGCAGTGGTGTCCCTGGAAGTACAGATCACCTAGTCTGTCCCTGAAACACACCAGCAGCCTGATACAGCTTATTACTAGAGCCCCACTTTACCTGGTTGTGTTATAACACAGTGCAGCCATATTGCAGGAAAGTGTGAGTAGCCCATGTCTGTAAAGGTTCTTATTCATCCAAGTCATAGGTGAACTGTTGGGAGATCACCACTTACAATAGCGATGATTAATAAATAATTTTTACAAATCTGGCATTGGTGAATATGAAATCTGTTGCATTTATGGGTAAAACATTTTTTTGGGGATATAGATTTTTTATCAAATAATGGCTGGGGCATAACTATATGTTGTAGTGACCCCACCAGGGCCCATAAGATAATGGGGCCCATCAGTCAGGATCATGCTAAAGATCTGGTAAAGCCAAGCTGCGCTTTCAGGTGTGATATTACGTTTATATTTGAGTGAGCGAATTTATACAAAACAAAGACATTTCTGTTTTAATATTTCCCAACAAACCACCCGGGGCATGTTTACAGGCGAGGCCCATCTTTTTTTCTATGGCATAAGTTTTTTTTTCAAAGTTTGAACAGCACTCAATGAGCTATTCAGAACTATTTGGCAAATTATTTCGCATACCCAATAGGGTGCTGTTTTTTCCAAAGTTTAAAAAAAATAACCTAACACCATTTGAAAAATGAAGGAAATCTGATTATAGGGTAGGTGATTTTTTTTTGGGGGGGGGGGGGAATTAGAATTTTTTTACAGATTGTGTGTTCAAGTTAAAAAGCTCACTGAGATGTAAGCTTTAGATCACACTCAAAGGTAAACCTGCTTTACCAGATCTTTAGCATGACCCAATCTGTTACTTCTTCACTCTACTAATCAGATTTTAAAATGGACCAAAACTGGAGCTAGCGTCTACAAGGCGGTTAAATACTCACCCCTGTGGCATTCTGATTTGGTCTGCCACGCTGTGTGAACCCCAGCGGTTGCTCAATATACTGCCTATCCCTCACTAGTGATCACTATGGCACATGTGAGGCCACCGGTGGCATCTCTTGACATTCCTCCTACAGCTGTGCGGCCGCACATGCCATGACTGAATGGCTGGTACAGACGTGCACAGCCATAGAGGGTTGTGGGTGGCAACGCTACCTATTCACAGAGTGGCTAAGTACCCATTCTGCTTCTTTAAGTGCTCATTTATATGCGCGGCCAAAGAAGCTTACTGCAACAGAGTCACATCTGTGCCATGGGATCACCAGTGCGGTATATTTATTGGCTGATCATCAGGGTTTCACACAGCAGAGCATCACAAATCAGGATACTCCAAGGGTATGGACCAAAACTAATTAGTAATAATTCCAGGTTTTGGTCCATTTAAATATATATGAAGGAGAGGCATTGGTAAAATGATTACCTCCAAGTTGCCAGAAGTATCCTCATATTACAATATTGGTCAAATCTTTCAAAATAATCTGAATTCCAACGGCCCGGCCCCGTCAGTAACATGAGAGCCTGTATTAATAATGAATCAATCATTGACTAGGATCTAATCAGATGAAACCTCCCACTACACAGTTGTTAAAATTGAATTGTTGTAACATCGTACGCTTGGAGTAGAATATTTCCAAATCTTTGCATTGTAAGAATCCTTCACACTAAGAAGATTTTTAAAGGTAATTATGATTGCTCTGCGATTTGCCAGCAATTGAAAAACTTTGACGTCGCTCTGCTCCAAAATCACTGCATGCATGGCAATCGCAGGACAATCATGATAGGCCCCATTTAGGTAAATGGACAGATATTTTCTTTGCAATCAGCCAGCAATCACTTTGGTGTCTATGAGCCCTAATTACCGTATATGTAACATAAATAAATAAGTGAAGGAATGTGCTTATACTCAGGGCAGTCATCCTGTGCAGGACAGCCAAGACTCCAGTGTGGGGCCCAAGGCTTCCTACTGCGAATAGGGGCATGGCCAGACACCCCCCGATCAGAGACCTGCTGGCTGCCACACTTTTGCTGTCAGCACTGATAAGCAATGGTAATGTCTTACACATATGGGTTACAGGGTGGCAAACTTTATACTGTTCCACCCCAGTAACTTGTAATAGGATGGCTGGGCCCCTTGTTTGAATGTTCTATATAGTTTGAAAACTGGATCCCAGCCATCACATGTATGTTACAGTGGGGCCCAGATCCTATGCAGCATATGTTGCTTCTAGGACCCCCTAAATCAATAATGTAATGACTGGGCCCCTTGTTTAAATGTCAGTTTTCTATCTATCTTGATACTGGGGCCCAGTTCCAACTAGGGCCTCAGCAATTACATATTGGTTATGGGGCCCAGACTTTATAGGGCCTGTATTGTGTCTGGGTCTAATCAATAAGTTGATGGCTGCAACCCTTCTTTGAACTTCAGTTTCCTATACAGTCATGATATTGAAGTGATCTCGGTTGACTTGAGGCCCAGTGTAAACTATGGGCTCTGCCATCACAAATAGGTTATGAGGGGGTCCCAGACGTTGTATTTGGTCCAAAAATTCCTGATGGCAGCCACAGTTTTGGTAAACGTATATTATAAAATACTATAATATATGAAGATTGTATTACGTATGGATAGCATTAGATGGAAATAAGTGAAACAGATCTCTGTTAGGAAGAATTACTGATTACCTAATGCATCACAATTTTTTAATGGCTTGGGCAGCCAGAGTCACCACTTCCAGGATAAACTTAAAGCAGACCTTCAACCTGAATAAGAGCATATCTTGTATGTTTTCCCCACCCTGTATATACAGATTAACCACATTAAAAATAATCCTACCTGTATCTATTGCATGTTATGAGTCTTTAAACATCCAAGATGGTGGCTCATGAAGCATCAGGCAGCCTGCAAACAGGAAGTGTCCTCTGACAGTGTCGCTCTGTATTCTGGGATTGCTGACCTTTCCCTGATCCCAGCTCTGCTCTGTCTGTGCAAAGCACAGCTATAACCCCGCCCTACTGTGTGATGCTTCTGAGGCAAGATAGTGGCTCCCATATCCTAGAGTATTGAACAGAGCTGCAGCCCAGTGGAGGAAAGAATAAAAAGTAAGTGACTAAAAACTTAAAATAAATTAGTTTTAGATGCTGGGGAATAGTTTTTTAAGGGTTTGAGCTTTTCATTAAATCATGCTGAAGGTCCGGTTTACTGACAAGTTCTTTGATGGGGGGCATCAGTCACCAAATTGAATAGTGCATAGATAAAGGGTATTTGGTATATTTTTTTTCTATCTTTTATGTTAATGTGTGCGAAAATCTGTACTAAACGTGCCATTATATTATCTTGGCGAGAAAGCTAATTTTATATGGTCAGTTAGAGCATCACACACACAGTTCAAAGCTGGTGGTGGTTTCTATCTATGGCTGTGTACCGCCATAACTGTCTCTGTTTGTTTTTAGTATCTCCCGGTTTCATCCAAAACTTTCCCTCCAAAACATACGGGGTAAAAGGATCAATAGCTGATCACTGTGTCTAGATGGGCAGATCAGTTTGATATGGTAACCAATAAACAAACAAACAAACCGCCTTGCCTTCAGGGCATCCTCTGTGTGCCTAAGAGCGGTGACCGGTACCATTTACACGCAGCTCTATTGTACTCTGAAGCCACAGGGATCTCTCCTAACTGACTAAAGGAGCTGGCCTCTTCTCGCTGGCCTCTTCTCTCTGGCCCCATTAAAGACAATAAAAAGCATATAGAATGCTTATGGCAGTGACCACTGCCCTGAATAAGGGTTCCAGTTTTGCCAAGTGGTTTGCACGTTTCAGTGTAACTGTAAACTGAAGGTGATATCTTTTGAGTCTGACGAAGTATATTTTTAGAGGAACAATCATTAGGAACTTTACTTTTCTGATGATTGTTCCTTTCCGGGAGGAGCATCCCAAATTGATATCGCCTCATTTTCACACCTTGCTGGCAACCCCACAGTGCATGCATGGGCTCTCCTCCAATCTGCAGCTAGCGTTCCATTCAGCTTTACTCTGTCAGAGTGGCTTACTAAGGCTGAATGGCAGCCATTCAGAAATAAGTCAGAAGAAGAGGATGCATGTGGGGTGACTATAATAAGAGTCTTTTAGGGCCAGTGATTGTCTCTCTTAAAGCCAAGCTTTCTAGAATACTTAGTTCTCTTCATCTTGATGTTGTATATTAAAGGGAATGTCCAGGCAAAAAAAAAAAAAAAACAGCTATACTCACTACATCTCATAAACAGAAAAAAGTATATTAAAAATGATTGCCTTAAAGCGGACCTTCACTCTAAATAAGAGTCTATCTTATATGTTTCCCACACCATGTACATACAGATTGCTCACATTAAAAATCATCCTACCTGCATCTACTGCATTTTATAAGCCTTTAAACATCCAAGATGGCGGCTTATGGAAGCTGCCATTTTTGCAGGCAGCCTGCAAACAGGAACTGACTGTGCTGCTCTGCATTCTGGGACGGCTGACCTTTCCCTGACCCCAGCTCTGCTCTGTCTGAGCAAAGCACAGCTATAACCCGCCCCCCTGTACCTTATCCCACTCTCCTCTCCTCAGTAAGTGTGATGCTTCTGAGTCAAGATGGCGGCGCCCGTATCCTAAATTCCCGAACAGAGTTGCAGCCCAGGGGGGGGGAAAGTATAATAAATTAGTGACTAAACATGCAAAATATATTAATTTTAGATGCTGAGGAATTGTTTTTTAAGAGTTTGGGCTTTTCATTAAATCAGGGTGAAGGTCCGGTTTAATATAAAGCAACCAGGGGTCTGGTGGTCTCCTTCATTATAGGGCATCACAAATTAGGATGCCCCGCTGTGTGACTCCTCCCAATTACTTAGTTCTCATTGTGTCTAGATGCTGCATCCCCAGCATTCCTTTATCTGGGGGCATGTACCTGTTGCAGACCTTTCTGAATGGCCATTGCAGGCAGCTAGAGGTGAGCAGGGATGTGGCCGGTGCTCACTCTAAGCAGTTTTCCTGACCGCACTGAGCTCAGTGAGGCAAAGGAAATCTGAATTGAACGAGCACCATTGATTAGCTGAGCAGCCCACTTGGGTATCAGAAAGATGTCAGATTTTCAACGATCCTGGGAACCAACACAGCAGGGCATCCCAAATCGGAATGCACTGCCAGGGAGAAAAAAACCCAAGTAAATGTATTCGGTTTTGTTCCTCTTTAATACTTTACTTTCTAATGAGGGTCCTACTAATTACTTGGTAAAGAAAGTTCAACTTTGGATGTGCTTTTGGGTTTAAATTGCAACCGCAATCTGAGTGAGCTTTTTAACTTTAATGCACAAAAACATGATTTTGTTCCCAATCACCTGTACGTGCAATGTTGAGTCACAAGATTGGTGAGTTGAGTCTGGTGGTGGGTACAAGATTGGTGAGCTGAGTCTGGTGGTGGGCACAAGATTGGTGAGCTGAGTCTGGTGGTGGGCACAAGATTGGTGAGCTGAGTCTGGTGGTGGGCACAAGATTGGTGAGCTGAGTCTGGTGGTGGGCACAAGATTGGTGAGCTGAGTCTGGTGGTGAGCACAAGATTGGTGAGTTCAGGCTGGTGGTGGATACAAGATTGGTGAGTTGGGTCTGGTGGAGGGTACAAGATTGGTGAGCGGAGTCTGGTGTTGGATACAAGATTGGTGAGCGGAGTCTGGTGGTGGATACAAGATTGGTTGCAGGTACATGGTCTGTGAGTTGGGTCTGGTTGTTGGTACAAGGTTTGCCAGTTGGGTCAGGTTGAGAATATTAGGTTTGTGAGTTAGGTCTAGTCATGGGTACAAGATTTGTGAGTTGGATCTTCTCATGGGGTTGGTTGTGGGTTTGAGGTTTGTAAGTTGTGTCAGTTTGAGGTGTTTAGGTGTGCGAGTTGGATCTGGTTGTGGGTACACGGGTCTGTGGTTGGGTCTGGTTGTGATTACGAAGTTTGCGAGTTGGGTCAGGTTAAGGGCATTAGGTTTGCAAGTTGGGTCAGGTTGAGCATACAAGGTTTGCAAATTGGGTCTGCTTGTAGGTATGAGGTCTGTGATTTAGGTCTGGTTGTGGGTATGAGATTTATGTGTTGGGTCAAATTGAGGATATTAGGTTTGTGAGTTGGGTCTGGCTGTGGGTACAAGGTCTGTAAGTAGGGTCTGGTTGTGGGTACAAGGTCTGTGAGTTGGGTCTGGTTGTGGGTACAAGGTCTGTGAGTTGGGTCTGGTTGTGGGTACAAGGTCTGTGAGTTGGGTCTGGTTGTGGGTATGAGGTTTGCGAGTTGGATCAGGTTGAGGGTATGAGGTTTTGCGAGTTGGGTCTGGTTGTGGGTCCAAGGTCTGTGACTTGGGTCTGGTTGTGGGTACAAGGTCTGTGAGTTGGGTCTGGTTGTGGGTCCAAGGTCTGTGAGTTGGGTCTGGTTGTGGGTACAAAGTCTGTGAGTTAAGTCTGGTTGTGGGTACAAGGTCTGTGAGTTAGGTCTGGTTGTGGGTATGAGGTTTGCGAGTTGGATCAGTTTGAGGGTATGAGGTTTGCAAGTTGGGTCTGGTTGTGGGTACAAGGTCTGTGAGTTGGGTCTGGTTGTGGGTACAAGGTCTGTGAGTTGGGTCTGGTTGTGGGTATGAGGTTTGTGAGTTGGGTCTGGTTGTGGGTATGAGGTTTGCGAGTTGGATCAGGTTGAGGGTATGAGGTTTGCGAGTTGGGTCTGCGTGGGTACAAGGTCTGTGAGTTGGGTCTGGTTGTGGGTACAAAGTCTGTGAGTTGGGTCTGGTTGTGGGTACAAGGTCTGTGAGTTGAGTCTGGTTGTGGGTATGAGGTTTGCGAGTTGGATCAGGTTGAGGGTATGAGGTTTGCGAGTTGGGTCTGGTTGTGGGTACAAGGTCTGTGAGTTGGGTCTGGTTGTGGGTACAAGGTCTGTGAGTTGGGTCTGGTTGTGGGTATGAGGTTTGCGAGTTGGATCAGGTTGAGGGTATGAGGTTTGCGAGTTGGGTCTGGTTGTGGGTACAAGGTCTGTGAGTTGGGTCTGGTTGTGGGTACAAGGTCTGTGAGTTGGGTCTGGTTGTGGGTATGAGGTTTGCGAGCTGGATCAGGTTGAGGGTATGAGGTTTGCGAGTTGGATCAGGTTGAGGGTATGAGGTTTGCGAGTTGGGTCTGGTTGTGGGTACAAGGTCTGTGAGTTGGGTCTGGTTGTGGGTACAAGGTCTGTGAGTTGGGTCTGGTTGTGGGTACTAGGTTTGTGAGTTGTGTCTGGTCATGGGTAAGATTTAGTAGTTGGGTCAGGTTAGTATCATATAGTGTATTTTTGCAGTGTCAAATGAGATCTGGGAGGGGATGGCTGGAATCAAGCTTCCCATATTGTTTCTTTTCCAGAGCTCATTAGACAGAGCTCCAGAACTGTTTGTATCTTGTCACCCAATGTATCCCCTCTGGAATATGCCAATGGTTCCCATCTAGGGGATTCTCCTTTGGCCCAGTCCAAGCTGACACTGAGAAATATCTGATCAGGTTGTTCCAGCTGTTAGCACATGTGTAGCAGAGACTTCCAGAGCAGGGGGCTGGGGGGGTAGATGGAGGAGCACCATGTTTCTCCAATCCAAACATTAATACTATGAGAGCAATGGGTTGCCATCTCATGCCCCAGCTTATAGTCTCCAGTCACGGTGCCGGGCTTCATATGGTCCAGTGGTGGTCATCCAGTGTCAGGCCATGGTGGTGGTCCTGATTCGGGGGTGCTCCACATCCCTTGTATTGGTGGTCACAGTCAGCGCCGTCTGACAGCATCTCCCAGAAACACGATGCCCCTGACAAACGTTGCGGCGCTCTACCTGTCCGCGCGGCCAATCAGCGAGCAGCACGGAGAGCGGCCCTTCCTAAAGGGAAAAGCCGTCAGCCAATGAGAAGTGCCCGAGCACGTAAACCTCCCTCTCAATCACAGCCAAGCTCAAAAAGCGAGAAAAGCCGACTAAACCCGTTTGTGCGCCCGGCTGCCATAGCCAGGACCGACCGAGCCAGCCAGCTGTCCCGACTAGAAAGTCCAGTTCTACCGACACGGCGACATGACACAAGACTACGACAAGTAAGTCACGGCTCTGTCTCTGTATATCAGCTGCACCGGACACCCGCCCGCCCGGACCTCAGCATCGCCCGGCCATCGAGCAGCCCCATAGGAGAGCCCAGCCCGGGCTAAGGGACACCTACTGCTGGTATATATTATATAGGGGCACCCATAGGAGAGCCCAGCCCGGGCTAAGGAACACCTGCTGCTGCTGGTATATATTATATAGGGGCACCCATAGGAGAGCCCAGCCCGGGCTAAGGAACACCTGCTGCTGCTGGTATATATTATATAGGGGCACCCATAGGAGAGCCCAGCCCGGGCTAAGGGACACCTGCTGCTGGTATATATTATATAGGGGCACCCATGGGAGAGCCCAGCCCGGGCTAAGGGACACCTGCTTCTGCTGGTATATATTATATAGGGGCACCCATAGGAGAGCCCAGCCCGGGCTAAGGGACACCTGCTGCTGCTGGTATATATTATATAGGGGCACCCATAGGAGAGCCCGGGCTAAGGGACACCTGCTGCTGCTGGTATATATTATATAGGGGCACCCATAGGAGAGCCCAGCCCAGGCTAAGGAACACCTGCTGCTGCTGCTATATATTATATAGGGGCACCCATAGGAGAGCCCGGGCTAAGAGACACCTACTGCTGCTGGTATATATTATATAGGGGCACCCATAGGAGAGCCCAGCCCGGGCTAAGGAACACCTGCTGCTGCTGGTATATATTATATAGGGGCACCCATGGGAGAGCCCAGCCCGGGCTAAGGGACACCTGCTGCTGCTGGTATATATCATATAGGGGCACCCATAGGAGAGCCCTGCCCGGGCTAAGGGACACCTGCTGCTGCTGGTATATATTATATAGGGGCACCCATAGGAGAGCCCAGCCCGGGCTAAGGGACACCTGCTGCTGGTATATATTATATAGGGGCACCCATAGGAGAGCCCGGGCTAAGGGACACCTGCTGTTGCTGGTATATATTATATAGGGGCACCCATGGGAGAGCCCAGCCCGGGCTAAGGGACACCTGCTGCTGCTGCTGGTATATATTATATAGGGGCACCCATAGGAGAGCCCAGCCCGGGCTAAGGGACACCTACTGCTGCTGGTATATATTATATAGGGGCACCCATGGGAGACCTGCCGCAGCTGCCATTTCCTTGCTGTGTACAGAAAATATATATATTTATATGTATCATAGTCTGTCTTCTGTATGTAATGCTGCAGTGTTTTGTGTCATATGTTAATTTATCTATAGTTCTGAGTCAAGGCAACTAGACTTTTTTTTCTTTTTTTCTCTTGAAGATGTTGCCTTTTTATCAAAATACTGCGCCTTGAATATGTCTGACTAGTCATCTGACTGGAATAAATCGAGGCAAATTGACTTTTTTTTTTTTTTATTTATTTATATTTTTTCTCGATAACATTCCTCTAGTCAGCCAGTTGGATGACTATCGAAATATCTTTAACAAAAAATACAACTGCAAGTCCAGTTGCCTTGTATTGTTCCTACAGATAATACCATGACCCGCAATGAGAACCTTCAGACCTCATCAGACTGGCTTTCTCTTCATATTCAGTTGCCTTGATTTATTATTACTATAGACCCATCATAACCTAGGTGAATGAGAAGCTTTACCATCCTTATTAATCTTGCTTTCTCCAAAGCAAGTCCAGTTGCCTTGATTTGTTATTATAGATACATCATTAACTGGATGAATGAGATGTTTTACCAAAATCATCTAACTGGCTTTCTTTGTAGCAAGTCCATTTGCTTTGATTTATTACTATCAACCTTGGTGAATGGGAAGCTTCCCAGACAGGTGATTATGGCGTTCCTGGTAGGAAACGATGTGGCGATAGCAAGGCGGGATGCTCAGGTCCATGGATGCACCTGCTGTGTTCTACCAATATTTCTCATTAGGCATTTGAGGGTCTGTGTCTGGTGCAGAATGATGATGGATGACATCTCAACTATGGCTCCATTTATTTATTTTTTAAATGTTTTTTTACATCTGTCTGCAGCCACAATCCCTGGTGCCTTGATCTTTGTTTTCTGGCAATAATCACTAAAGGGCATTGTAATCAATTTGAACTGGTGTCAGAATTGACGAGTTTAGGGTGTTATAAAGCCTAAATACAGGCTTGGCTGTTCTGCCTCTTCATACTTATTTCTTATAACATATGCACACCCTATATAACCTCTTTGAATTATATTCCATATAACTTTCCCGATTGGATTCTTATTTGCCTCCTATATTAAGAGGGATTAAGTAGTGGTTCAATTTTGGGGTGTTTGTGCTGTAAATCTTGGTATTGTGCTATAGACTGAGCAATTTCCCAGTTACACAATCTGATCACTAAATTTAAAGCAAGTCCTCCAGGACTGAACTCCATTTAAATCCTAATTGTCTATTGACTATTTCGTTTTGTATTTTATAATTTTTCATTATTATTAGCATGTTTAAGTTTGCAAAGCCCTAGGGGACGCAGACTGTTTCAATACAATGACAATTGTTTATCAAACAACAATTCAATACAACTGTTGCTTTACAAAAGCACAGCAGCAGGAAGCAAAACTGGCAGCATTATATCAAAATATATTACAAATCGTTTGGCATGAGCTTTGTTTGATCTCGTCAGATCTATACACCCACACGTTTCACTTTAAATTATAGTTTCTGCTGGGTTTAGCCATCATCCTTTCATGGACTGGGATTTCTGAAAACAAAAATGTTAAGTGTGTGTGTAATAAAAAAAAAAAAAATTATATACACACACTCAGGATGTATATTAGGGCATTGAATTGGCATAGGGTGGATGCACTTAGTCCTCTTGCGCTAGCATTGAATGATCACCTCTACAGCGGTGCTCACACCAGTCCAGCTTTCAATCTGATCAATGATGAAGGTGAAATGTTCGCTCTACAAGTATTATTTGTATTTAATTAAAAAGTGAATTTGAGCTATAAAATTTGATTGCAGCCAGATTATAGTTCCAGATTTATAGGTAAAATCTGTATCTAGGGTAGGGAAGGGGGGGGGTTATTGGATGTTGGTGGCATATGATCTGTATGGGCTTAGTTGGATTACTGTGACCATGGTTCCCCTTTTTTTCCCTTGCATTATGGAGCCACCTGCTGTGCTTGCAGAACATTTCTATGATATAACAAAGTTAGCAACTACTTGCTTAATTTTTTGTTGTTCTATAGGTATGTCGGTTGTGTTTTTTTTCTCTGTAAATGCAATCTCTATGGATACACGCATAACCGCTAATACGTATGTGTATTTCTGAGAGTGAGCTGGAAAAGTGAGGAGACAGTTGAAGGTGGATGAAACCTGAGCTCAGCAAGGCGTTGGTCATTGTAAAAAGAATTGTAGTGAAACAATTAGCGTCTGCCATCAGGTCTCAGTCCCCCAAATCCTTAGAAACTGATACAAACACAGGCTGGGAGCTTCAGTGTGCCCTCAAGCTGCTGCTCTCCAGCCTCTGTGGGGATCTCTGATACCTTAATGGGGATAGTCTACAGGACATCTATGGTGACCCGGTTATGGGCAGAATAAGAGACCTCAGTTACACCCCCCCATTAAAGGATTTCCTCCTCCCTGCCCAGTGACTGACTCACCTCTGGGCTGGAGACTTTTTTTTTAACAACTTGCAACACAATAATAAAGCAAACAGTCAGCTGTGCCTGTTAGTTTAAGTGGCAATAAAATGCTGACTGAGTCAGTCTTGGGAATAATTTTGCTGCATTAAACTTCAAACAGCAAAACGGAACAAACCTGGAACAGGGGTGACTCATGAACTCTATGGAGGTATCTCCCTCTCTACAGGTGCTGCTGGAGTTGGATAACCCTTCCATGTAATAATAATTTACCTGGATTTGAAGTCGCTCTCTTAAAGGAGAATTATTTGATAGGACCACTTGCATCACAATCTAATTGTAAGCTCTTTGTCAAAAATGGTGGTAGAAAGTGAAGACATATGGCAATGCCTTTTCTCCAAAGCTTACCTTAAATATAGTCAGTCTGAAGGGTATTGCCGTATTTCTTCACTTTCTACTGCTACTTACACAGTACAACACAATACAATACAAAACTCATTGTCTGTGTCTGCAGAACTTGTCTCATGCACAGAATCATTATGCTAAGCTGTATTGCCTGTCTGTGCACTTGTGCCACTATTAAGCTATACATGGTCCAGGTTTTGCCAATGAAGGCCCTCAGAGGGATCCTATTGTGGGATTTCCTGGTAACCATTTGGACTAGTCTGACCCATAGCCATATTGATCACTTCAACCTTTCTGCTGCAGTAGGACAGATGGCCTAATTTGTATTTGATACTAGTTGTCTATAGACTATTCAAGGCATTGGGGGTAGATTCAGAGCCTGGTGAGAAAACTACTCACTACACTTTTTTTTTTTTTTTTTTTTTTTTTTTTAGGAGAGAAAAAAGTGCCATTAACTTTTATTGTCTACCTTGGGGCTGATTCAGGGCCAGGTGAACATTTATACCTGGTAGACGATGAAAGTGAATAGCCGTTTTCTTTCCTAAAGAAGTGAGTTTTCTCACCAGGATTTGAATCAGCCCCCTTGACCTCTAATACACAGCTTCTGCATTAAAAAAATGCATCCATGAATGTTTTTATTGGAATGAAAATCAAGGCTAGAGGTTTTGAACATACCATTATGCTTTTATAGGGGAGAACACGGTCTGTCTCTTAAGCCAGCCTGTGCTACTCTAACCACTTATTGCTATTGCAGTTTTTCTGCTGTGTGTAGATGCTTTTACTCATAATAAAACACATTGAGCCGGTTACTGCTAAAGCCCTCAGGCTGTCCCAGACAGCCAGGTTAAAATAAGCAGTTCTTCCCTGTAAAAGTGGAATAGTACGCCCGAAAACCTGTTGCGCATGAATATTATTTTATGCAAATATCTAATCTATTTTAAGTTATTTTAGACTTGTGTATAAGTAACCTTCTTTTGTTTTTTTTTTTTTTTTATTTTTTGGACCATTTTTCTACCATAGTATGCTGCCACTTGCTCCACAATGGTGACCTACATTTATTTAGTTTTAATAGCAATGCCCTCACTGCTTGAATATGTCTTGCTGCATGGATGGGTTAAATGCAGAGGAAAAGCTCATGTGTGCATAAGCATACAATGGTTATATATATCCAAAAAGTCCAAATCCAAAAATCCATGCCGCCCCCACATAGCTTACAATCTGTGGCATGCTTATTTAAACTTTCTTGTATAAAACAACTTTTTAAAAAAAAACCCTTTTAATCTTGGACAGCACTGTTATTCATGTATTACGGAAATTGTACAATATGTAAAGTTTGTGACCAACATCCAATCCCTAAATAACGAGATTGCAAGGTGTGTTGGTTAACTGAAATATTTGGTGGCTTGGATGTTTCATTTTCATTTTTATTTTTCCTTTATTTTGAACTGGTGGCAGTGCTTGTTCAATTAAATTTCACCAATGGTAGGCCAAGATTGTCTACAAAAAAGTCAGGCCAAGACACATATTGGTTTGCTAATATAAAATATCATGATGGACTGTGTAGAATAGAATGCTTTTAGAGCATATTTTGCTGTTTCAGAGAAGCAGTCGCCACGGGGTTCCCTTTAAGTCATCAGGTTCTTTTAGTTTCATAAGCGGTGCGTGTGTGTGGGAATGGAGTTCCTGCCAAGCTGTAGCCTGACTAGAGCTGGTGAAACACTGATTCTGGCTCTGTGTGCACCTTTTAAGAGCGCAGATTACCTCCGAGGCATGTACGCTTTTCAACTGAATTTTCCGAGGGAGGGAGGGGGCGCGCCACAAACACCTGTTGTTTTAGCAGCACTTGCAACCTCTTGTTTGAGGAGCGGCCATGTCTGTTTCACAAGCTGTTTCTCATGTGTCGGTATGTGGATATCTTGAGGGTTGAGCGATGAAGTGACTTAGCTGTTGGTGTTACAGTCTGGTTGTGCAAAATGGCTGACAAGCGTGTGGCGTTACAGCGGCACTAGTAAATGTCATTTAGAGAGATCGCTTCTAACCTTGATTGGTGGTTCTTGTGTGAGTCAGAGTAACACAGCTGCATACCGACCGGCCTTACAGGCAATTTAATAAATGGTGTGTACATGGCCCGAATGGTAACACATTTTCTGTACACAAACTAACACAAACTGTTTGAGGCTACAGATGGCTCAGATGGGTTTTAACAATTACCCATAATCTAAGTGTCAGGCACATCTTTTCAATGACAAGCAATTTCGGCATTCATGGCAGTTCAGGGAAATGCTGATGGGTTCTGTGCACCAGGTTTCTTGCAAATATTACTTCCTGATAAAGTTTCTTCATCTGCAACAGGCTGCCCGCAGGCTGTGTAGGCCACAACCAGGTTTTCTCAACTCAACACACAGTGGAAAGGCAGATGGACAACCAAAGGCTAGATGCACTTCCATATCACGGAGGCTTCACACAGGCCCGTTCACTTGGGTTTCCAAAGGGGGTTGGGGTAGGGATATACACTCCTGGAAAGATTGTCTCTAGGCCATCTTACAGCAGACAAAATTTCCCTGGTCTAAACATGCTTATAGGAGTTAGTTTGGTGGTCTGGCAACCCGACTTGAAGCAGTCAAATGGCTGGAGGTCTGCAAACCCCCCCTCCCCCAAGTGCGACATCCTCATTTGAGAATAGATAATCTACCAAATTAGGCAGTTTAAGACTTAATCTGCTAATTGCCGACATGTGCATGGAGGAGTGGCTTCCTAGTGACATCAGAATCTCTAAAATCTGAGAGATAGGACAGTCATGTGGCATTTACATCATTTCATGTCCACGATGATTAGAACGCCCTTCCTGGTAGTACTTGTGAACCGGTAGTTGGGATTGTTTGTGGATCCAGGTTGGCTCCCTATGGATAAGATGTGATATAACCCCCCGCTAATTTTATATTGAAGTCTGTTCTATGGGTTGTTAGGAGGGTAGACATGAATGAACTGTCCTATGAGGCAGTAATGCTTATTCTATTGAATAGCTGGCCTTAATTTGTGCCCTTTTATCCAAATCAAAAATAAACAGATGCTTGCAGAAACTATAGCCAGATTCCTGTATAGCCAACATAGACCCGCAAGTACATGTAACACAAAATATGTAGTTTCCTTGTCGGTGACCCATCTTTTCTGCATGTCACTAATGGGTTTTCTGCTGTATTTTTCCTGTTCCTAGTTTTTCCAGGTAGTGAGGCCGTGTCTGCAAAAAAACATTTAAAAGGAAGTTGTCAAAGAATTTAAGGGTTTGTCATTGCTGAGTGAGTTCTAAAAATGCTGGAGGCATGGTTGTCTTCAGTGCTTTTATTTGCTTACCTCTAATGGCTATATCCTATGTACTGGCAGCATGCTGGTTTCTGGTTCATGTCTGAGTACTGGAGGTATATGAATCGCATGATAGACCGATTTCTGGTATTATTCAGGAGGCCAGCCTTGTGGTTGGGTCTCGCTCAAATTGGGATTTACCACTAGATTGGACAGATCATAGGTTTGCATTCAAATTTGAGAGTTTAGACTAGGCCAGGATGGGTGAAAACTTTTGAGAATACGGAGGAGGCAATTTTATAATGTCTGCAGGAGTGAAACTGAAAGGAGTTTGTGGGTCTACCCTCGTATGATAAATATCTAAAGCAGACCAATACCATGGCCTAAAAATGGTCCCACTCTTGTAGACTAAAGAATGCTCCCCATGTTTTTATGCTTGTCCCTGCATTGAATCCACTCCTGAGCAACAGTCGTTGGGGAGCCCTTAGAACCCTCATAAACGTTTGACATTTTGAATAAAAAAATTGTGGGGCATTTTGGCAGAAGACATAGATGCATTTTGGAAGGGGGGTTCTTACCGGCTAGAAGCTGGAAGTGACTGCTTTTATCGGCATTGCCTTGCACAGGTATTCTTTCTAATGATGCTTTGCACGTGAACAGTTGCTGTGAGGTTTCTGTTTTTTTAAGCATAATACGGGTATAAATACAGCATGTAGTATGTGACAATCCAACCTATTGTGCTGCTCTAAGATGTGTTCTCAGGACCAAAATTAAGTTACATCAGCAAAGCCTGGGGTTATTTCTGGAAGAATGGAAGAAAATGGAAGAATTAAACCTTGGTGATTTTATAGCAGGATCACTTTCCCATACTTGTAAGGGATACCATCTGTTAAAATCAGGAGATATCAGGTTGTGTTTCCATTGTAGACCAAGTAAAGGAATGTTCCCCCTCCACTGCAATGTGGGAATATTAGAATCCCAGCATATTGCATATTATTTTTTGAAGATCACACTGTAAAAAGCCAGGACACGGATGTCAAATTCACATGTGCATTAGTCAGCTCAGTCTTGGGCAACTGAGCAGAAGAGCCATGCATGTCACGGGCACACAGCTTTTGTTGTTTGGTTCAGCACTTATCGGTTTTAAATATGCCCACAAAAGTGCAAATAAAATTCCAAACTGGAATTAAAACTAAATCCCCTCCAAAAGAAGTAGCCGGGAGATTAATAGAAAGTAATACCAAGGGCACTGTCACTGGGGACATGGGTCCTACACATTGCTGTGTAGCTGAGGGACATGGGTCCTACACATTGCTGTGTAGCTGAGGAACATGGGTCCTACACATTGCTGTGTAGCTGAGGAACATGGGTCCTACACATTGCTGTGTAGCTGAGGAACATGGGTCCTACACATTGCTGTGTAGCTGAGGAACATGGGTCCTACACATTGCTGTGTAGCTGAGGAACATGGGTCCTACACATTGCTGTGGAGCTGAGGCACATGGGTCCTACACATTGCTGTGGAGCTGAGGCACATGGGTCCTACACATTGCTGTGGAGCTGAGTGAGGCACATGGGTCCTACACATTGCTGTGGAGCTGAGTGAGGCACATGGGTCCTACACATTGCTGTGGAGCTGAGTGAGGCACATGGGTCCTACACATTGCTGTGGAGCTGAGTGAGGCACATGGGTCCTACACATTGCTGTGGAGCTGAGTGAGGCACATGGGTCCTACACATTGCTGTGGAGCTGAGAACTGGCAACTGCCAGGGAGTGTCCTGGTGCAGACGATTACAAAATTATGAAAAAATTAAAATCCACCCCTTTGTGCAATCAGTGAGCTTCGCGTTAGAGAGCATCTTGTCTTTGAAGAGCTCATTTAAACCAGCCCCACAGCAGTATGTAGCGGTTTTCACCCCCTCCCCCAATCAGACAGAGCCCCTATCTTAACTTAAACAAGATGCTGTGCAGGTTATTGGTAAAAGGAGTGTGTTTTGATGTCTTCTTTAGATAGGTAGGCTCAGCATGTGGTCATCCCAACAAGAAATTCTACTAAAATGCGACGAGGCTGACAAACATCCCGTCATGTGAAGAAAAGCTTTAAAAATAGTCTTACACTTGATGAGATGTTTAAAGAGAAGGCAGGTTCACCTCCCTTCACTGCATTTTTAGTAAATGACCTTTTCTGTCTGGATGGAAAAAAATCTTCTACAGCTATTTTGTGTAGGGATTAGCTCCTTTTTTATCGTGAACAGGTTAAAAGGAGGTACAATTATAAATTGTACACCTTCCTTTCTTCTCACCTTTAGAAAACTGAGCTACTAGAACTCTTGGTCTTACAAGTACATAAAACCTCTTCAATTGTGTTAAGGATAGTTCCTCTCTCTTCTGATAATGCTGGTCATTCTTATCTTTATTGATATGGTCGTTACAGAAAGTACAAGAGTACTAATTTAATTAAAGCTTTGCAGAGCTAGAGGGGTCCATCTCTCCATACAGACAGAAGTGTTTAGGCAGGTTGATCCTTTGACAGCAGCTATGCAGGTGGGAGTTATGCTGTCAGTCACTCTGCCTCCCAGAGCAAAGAACTAACCTACAAAGTAGTTAAAAGTGATACGGCTGTTTTTTTTTTTTTTTGTAACTCTCCTATGTTTTATAGTATTCCTTATGAGTTGCTTGGTGATCCAGTATGAATGCAATTTTAATTTCTCTATCGGGGTCCAGTATCTTTCAGCTGGCTGCATTTTATTGCTGAAACCGGCGCTATGTCTTTGATGTGCAAATTGTCTGAAAAGAGCATAAACATTAGTGCTCCATAGCTTGGAATACAGCCTTCTATTCATTATCAAGAGTCTCCTTTTGGTTTGTTAAATACTAACCTATAATAAGTTTATTGTTGGCTGTTGACTATAAATAGTCCATAATTGTTGATTAGAATGGTATTGGTGGTTATAGGTTAAAATCTTAGTCTTATAAAATGTGCCATTTTTATGCTTTTGTCCAGACAGATCTGGAACATTGTATACCGCCCTCCTCTGCTTTGCTAGTCAGAAAATGTGCTCTTTTATCCATTCCACAACCAAACCTGTACCCTTGTAACTAAGACAGGTTATGTTGGAGCTAGTTGGGTGCCTGCAAGTTGGCAGAGCCCAGCTGTTTGAGAAGACAACCTTTCTAGGAGGTGGGGGCATATACCATAAAATATCCAGACTTGCCTCCAAACTATTACCTTTCCTATATTTTATTTCTAATATCACATTTCTTTTACTAGTAAACGGCCTGTGTTGGTGCTTCAGAATGACCCCATCTATCAGAGAAGAGCATATACCAGTGAGGATGAGGCATGGAAGTCCTTCTTGGAAAATCCCCTGACTGCGGCCACCAAGGCCATGATGAGCATCAATGGAGATGAAGACAGCGCAGCAGCGCTTGGCCTTCTTTATGACTACTACAAGGTATTGATAATCTGATGATCATGGAACTGGCAGCATGATACATTTCCTAAATGGCCACTGAAATTATATGGTTGTGGTGGAAACCGACAAAAGTGGTTTTAATATTTTGCTTTCTCAATAGTTGGTAAAAAATTATAATATGGATTTTAGTTTAGTAATTAAGATTAGAATTTGGGTTGGTAGGGCCTATTCTGTAATATGGGCATTCACCAAAAAAATGTTTTTTTTTGTGCCCCTCTAACTGTAGTCTATAAATGTGAGACTGCAACATGGCTGGTTGTTCAACTGAAAGCCCACTATTTTAAATGTTTCAGTCTTTTTAAAAGATGTTAGGCGGGGAAGCTACGTTTAATTTAGACCCTCGAGTAAAACGATCTTTCCAACCCAGTTTTGGAATTTGTAATAAATGTATGCAGTTGATTTTCTTTGGCTGCTGAATATTTCTGTTTTCTGGCACATAATTCTGAGGGCAAAATCATTGTGCTTATTCATGTCATGCCGGGATGCAGTGGACTGAACTGTCCTTTACATATGTTGTTGGCAGTTGCTTTGTGGGCATTTGAAAAACTCGTGTAGTTTTATAGATATCTATTGTTTCAGTATCAACTGGCAGCTTGTGTTTAACATAGAAGAGCAGAGCTAGTCTGTGTATCAAGTTGTCTTTTCTTTCTTGAAAGGTACAGATTTATAACTTGCATCTTGTTTTGTGTTTTCAGGTTCCTAGAGACAGGAGGCAGTCAGCCACTAAACACGATCATGATCACGCAGACACTGAACACTGCAAAAGGTAGGCCATCTATATTGATGATAATAATTCCATTCATATGGCACTAGGGGATGTTAGTAAAGTATGTTTAATGATTTAGGACAAAGCAAGGGTAAAATGTAAACCTGAATCAGTTATTGTAGTTGAAGTGGACAATTCTACCTGGAGTCTTGGCAAAGTGTGCCAAACTGAGCCTTCTAGCTAATGATGTTGATAGGACAAGGTTAAAAATTGTCTGCAAATTTTCCATTTAAATCACCCTCTCCCATTGTACGAGCCTGTAAAAAAAGAATGATTAGCTATTTCTGATCACAAAACCAATATCTGGTCTGCTGTACTGTTGATTTTTTTTAGAATCCCCCAGTTACCTACATCCATAGCTTGGGTACTGTCGCCTAGCTAGTATCGTCCGTTTTGCTTTATCATTTTGCTTTAGCAATAGCTGTTACAATCTTTGGTTTTGTTTCTCCCCTCAAGGAATGGGCTGCCACAAGTGAATGAGCAACCCTTGATTTGTACAGCAGACAACAGAGTCCAGGTTCTGAAAACCAATGTGCCTTTTAATATTGTTGTCCCACTAAACAACCATCTGGACAAAAGAGGACACCTGACTTCACCAGACACCACTGCCACAGTCTCTCTAACCTCATTGCCAACTCATGCAATTAAAACAGAGTCCCAGGGCCATGGCTTTATCACGCCAAATGTCTACCACCCTGAGCCCGTGGAACGAATTGTGTCTTTTGATCGCAATGTCACCCCTGACCACTACAGCTCCAGCAGCCAGCCACCCAGCTCTCAGAGGCGAACTCCTGACTCCACATTTCCAGAGACTTTCAAAGAAGATGAGGTAAGGCATCTCTTAAAGTGTTATTTTTGTCTTCCTTTTTTTGCTATATGTGAGCATGGCCTTTTCTTGAATGTGTTGGTCTTTATACTGAGGTTTATGGGGACTTAAAGCCGAAAATGGGCCCAGACAAACATCTGTTCTAACACCTACTGGATCTACTGGGGTTGCCTTCTGGTACTTTGCTCTAAAACAGGATTAAGGAAATATGAAACTAGCAGGGGTCCTCAAGCCCCCTCCTCGAGGGCTGAAACAGGCCATGTTTTGCAGATCTCCGCACACACAGGTGATGTAATTAGTGTTTAGACAGAGATAAATCCCGAATTATGACTCCTGTGCATGAGTGTGGAAAACTGCAATACCTGGCCTGTTTCGGCCCTCAAAGAGGAGGTTTGAGGACCTCTACTTAGAGACCCCTGTGTTAGGCCTAAGACGAGCACATGTGGATTCTTCCTCAAAGCCAGTACTTCCATTCCAGCTGAAAAGTTTCAGAGGACCACAAACTGAATATTCCTTGTTAGGGATCATGTAATGTGTACCTGGGATATCTCCTTGCTATATAAGTTTTTAAATTGCTGGTGTTTGTCTATGAACAAACAGTAGGTAGACATCTCCCGTCTTCAGTTGGTAGCAAATATGCAGATCAGAGTGCAGCTAACGGCTTATGTATGGCATTGCCAGTAGTGGTTTCCGGATGGATACAGTATTACAACACAAGCATTAACCATCATGTTAAAGGAGGTGTTTTATCCATGTTAAGTCCTTATTTACATTAAAATGATATTGCTAAGCATGAGAAACGGTTTGGGTCTGATATGCCCTAAATATTACAATCTATATCCAGTCTTGTGACCCAAAGTTAAGTCTTGACTGTAAGAGGTTTGCTCTCCTGCTGAGTTCTTTACATAAATGGTTGACTTGCTCTGAAATGATCGCACATGGCAGTGGATCAGTCCTTGTGGTTACAGCACCAAAACAAACATATTCATACCTGATCTCTGCTCTGTTTATTCTTCTTGTATGTTCTCCGGTATCCCTTGTTCCATAGTTATATACAGTATATTTATTTTTGCAGGTTTTCTTTCCAAGTGAACTCAACTTGCGGATAAACAGTGTGAGCTCTGATGACTACGTTTTTGATCCAGTTTCTGGGTAATTAAAAACATTTCTGCATTCATATTACACTGAATAAAATTGATTTATGCAATGTCTTTTTAAGCAAAACTGGAGCTAAGGACTATCAAGTTTGGTCAAATGGTTTAGGTGACATAAAATCATTCACATAGATTGGGGGGGGGCTCCTATGATGGATGGAAACCAAAGGTCGCTACTGCACTCAGATTCTATGCACAATTTAGTCAGATCACCCATCTGACTAAACCCTAGTGTGTGTGTGTGTGTGTGTGTGTGTGTGTGTGTGTGTGTGTGTGTGTTTTAAATTATGTTTTTGGGTTTTCTTATATAACTTGCTTTTTTCTTTGCAACATAGAAACAATTTCGAATATACGCTTGAAGCCTCAAAATCTCTTCGACCAAAGCCTGGAGACAGCACAATGACCTATCTGAACAAGGGCCAGTTTTATCCGATTTCACTGAAGGAAATAGGCAGCAGTAAAGGAATACACCATCCCATCAGCCGAGTTCGGGTAGGGTAGTCTTTGATAGAGATGATCATGCCATGAGCTTTTTACTGTTCTGTTTGGTTTTTATGTATGCTTATGGTATTGCTGGTTCCTAAGCCTGACAGCTAAGACAGAATAGTAAATCCCATTGGGACTAATGTTCTCAAGATGTGTCTCGTTTCCTCCAGAGTGTCATCATGGTTGTGTTTGCGGAGGATAAAAGCAGAGAGGACCAACTTCGTCACTGGAAATACTGGCATTCTAGACAGCACACTGCTAAACAGAGATGTATTGATATAGGTAAGCTCCTGTCCAGGAAAATACAGCTAATTAAACTAAAAGGCAAGCCCGATTGTTGTCCCCTTGTCTCACGTTGCACTGTCCTAAACTTGAATCTGTTTTTTTTAAAAGACCCCGTAGTTATCTTTAAAAGATACCTTTTGGAGAATAGAAATTGTTAGGTGGATTGTTCACTGTGAAGTTGTCAAAAAATCACCAGAATTCCATTTGTCAATTTTCAGCCGATTACAAAGAGAGTTTCAACACTATCAGCAACATTGAGGAGATCGCCTACAATGCCATTTCTTTCACTTGGGACCTCAATGATGAAGCCAAGGTATGTATGACTCTAATTTTTATGATTTATTCTCCGCCTTCATTAAACTGGGTGTGTTGCATGTATTACCATCCTACACTATAATTAACAGGTATTCACTCCTGCATCAGAGTGAAACCTGATTTATTACTGTAGCTACCTAACATGGGGAACTTGTATGATTCCCTGATTATTTTTTTTTCTCAATCAGCAGTGGATCTTTTTATAGTACTTTGTCTAAAGCTGCTGGATTTATCTTGGTGCTGTTTTACATTCAAAAACCCTTAAATTTAAACTGTATATAAATAGATTTTGTCATTAATGAAAATAATAATAATGTGTTATTTAGTTTTGACTCTTCCCATGAATTGCTAATAATTTGTAGCGTACAAGAGGTTGTGCACCTTGCTTGCATGTAAATTCCACTTGCTAATGGAAAGTTTCACCACATGGCCGGCTCCAGCTTTTTTTCCCAGCCCTCCTATATTTTTTTTTTTTTTAACGTGGAATTATTTGTGGGATAATATGTATAATTCCATGACTATGGGGTCGATTCAGAGCCCGGTGAGAAAACATACTCCCTTTTTTTATAGGAAAGAAAACTGCCATTGATTTGATTTTCATTGTCTACATTGGGGCTTAATAACTGGGTTTAAATTTTCACCTAATGGTAACTGAGCCCCAAGTCGATGGCAGTTTTATCTCCGAGCTCTGAATCGATCCCTTTGTGTACGTACCATGCCAATGGACAGTTTCGTTACCTTTTGAATTGAAAGGGGAAGCGAGTCCTGGGATGGCAAAAGGGCAGATAATGGCATGTGGAGGGCGTATGGTCTAAAGGAACATCCGCGGCTTTCTTTGTGTCGGCTTATGGATTGTTTCACTTGTTTAGCTGTGCTATTCTGGAGAGGCCAACAAGCTGCTTGTAAGGAGCCAATGAGGTAAATGGCTGGGAGAGGTCAACAATCAACAGTGTTTGTTTAGGAACTTTCATTCTTATTAGCTCACTAAATACAAAGACACAGAGAAAATGAAACGTACGCCTTACACCTGACCCATACCTTTTTCTGGATGTGATTTAGACAAAAGACACAGGTTTCTTTACAAAGGCATTGTGTTTGCAAAATGGAACCTTACTGGTGCCCCTAAGTTTTGCTAGAACCTTTTAGCAACGGCAAATCAATCATTGTTTCCTGCAAAGTTGATATTGCCATGAACAAATGTACAATTTTTTAACTCCTCTATGGTTCCCCAGTTTGGGTTATCTAGACCATTTAATTATCACCCGAAGTGAGACTGTATCTTCCTAATAGGATCAGAAACAAAAGTGTTAATTTGGTTGCTCCTACTCCCAGCATAAACATTCATAATAAGCCTGCAAATAGCTGGCCTTGTGCCTATCCCATGTGCCTCTCCTCCATGCCCTGCAGCTCAGGGTTGAAGCTGTAGCAGGGTTCCAAAGTTTGCCCCTCCTTTCAACTACATTCCCCCAGGATCACACAAAAACCCGGTCTAACAGCCAAGTAGTCCTTTGTAGCACTTCTCATTAGCAAGCCAGATTTGTACAGCAACTGCCTCAGCAGAGCTTGATCATGCCCCTTACCAGCTCAGCCACGACATAGAATTTGAAGCAAAGAAAGTGTCTTCATATAGAATACATTGTATTTATGTACAATCTGATATTTTGACTGTTTGAAATGGCTCATTTTACACTGCCCCCAAGGTGGATTAGGTGGGAGGAAGTTAATGTGCCTGGACTACTGAAGCTTTCAGCCTCTCATTGCTCGGTGATGTCTCACCATTCTGTAATAGCCCTTTATATGTTAAGTGGGATGGGGGAGGACAACTTTGGGGAAGTATTGATAATTATCAACTTCCCCTGTAAAAATAAGCATTGCCGTTACAGGTGATTTTGTTTATCATGAAAAAAAAACGTAAACCTATTTTGGCCCACGTTTATGTCACCAAACTCTCCTTTAGTATAATGGGATTTTGTCTGGAATTTTCATGGAATCTTAAGATTCTTTCCCCATATATCTATAACAAGTAGTGTGTAAAATCGGTTTCGCACATCTGAGTTTCCCTGTAATTACCTTTTTCCAAAACAATATGGCTTGGCCTATTATATAGCAGAGACTCATATAATCTGAAGGCTGGGAACATTTAATTGCTAGCTGAGCTCTTTAATAAGGGCATTAGTGTTACTTTAGATGTACGTGGCTTAATTTGCATTTCAATATAAGAACCTGAGCAGCAATGGTCCCCTGACATGTAGGTGACTGAGGAGTGTTCACCTTATAATTAATGAATATCTGGGGCTATCAGTCATGGCTTTTGGTTTTGCCAGATGTAAAATGGTTAATGTCTGTGTTAGTGATGCATCAGTCTATTGACTTGAATTTAGTAACTGATGAGCATGAACAGCAGGGCTTGTTTTCAGCGATGCCGCATCAAGGAAACACCCTTTCTTAAAATAAGGCGTCACCTGTGTGCTTCATTTCTTGGTATTGTGCTGGTAGTTATGCAGATTACATTGTGAAACACAATGGGAAAGGCAGTGTCTGTGATGGCATCTTAAAAAGAAGATCTTAAAAAGGAGAGAAAAGCAAGGGACTCTTGAAAGGGAACTTTTTATGAGCGGAAAAGAAAAACCAATGCGGTTAGCTAGGGTGGTGTGTGGAAGCGGTCAGGGTCCCAGAATAAGAGTTTAGGCTTTAAAGTTTAAAAATCAATGCTTCCTATCTGAACACTAGTTCCAGACAGGTGGCTCGCTAACTTTTTTTTTTTTTTTTTTTTTTTTGACACCTATAAGGTCTAACTTTTCTTTGCTTTTTGCTCAAAGAGTTAGATTAATCTAGAGTTGCATTTACAGCTTCTACTGGACCCTTGTGGCCCCCTTCACCCATGCATGCTGTCTCCCCCCCCCCCAAACTTAGGTGCTGCTCTCTTTGCTGGGACCACCATCGAAGAGGCCAGCTCATTGTTTACTCCTCAGCGCTCTGAGTATAGAGCACTTAAAGAAACATGGCACTGACCTCTTAGTTCTACCCTGGGGAACCTGCAGCTGTAGACCCTGATGCTCCCTGCTGACATTGCACCCACACTGCATACTGCGTTAGCGTCTCAGGAAGGACAAACACTGCCTAGAACTCCAACCAGACCACAGTCCTGTGTGTGTGAGTACTGGTGCAGGGGAGACTTGCATTTGCGCTAGGAGATCTAGGCATGAGCTAAGATTATGGGCAATCCAGGGGGGTTTAACACCTCGGGATGCCCCAGAGAGGCTTTAAACCAGTCCTTAGACTTTTTGACTCTGGGGCCAGGTGTCCTGGGATTTTGGCCATCTTTTATGCTGGAGGTGTCTTCTTTTTTATTGGGGGGGGGTATGACATTTTTTTTTTATTTAGAAATGAAATTTTTTTTATTTAGAAATATTTATGAATGAGCTTTTCCACATGACTGGTGTCAAAACAAACTTTCTTCAACCTGCAAATACCTTCAGTCATATAGTTGGCTTCCATACTTTCTATTCAAAGTCTCTACCTTGATATATTAATCTAAAAATATTTATGGTTCCAGACTAGCTTTGTCCAAACCATATGGATATAAGTGAGGTTCTGAAGCGAATGACCATATAAGACCCCTGTAAAGGCCTGGCGTGGATTATAGTTCCCCCAAGTTGGGTTTGATGTTGCAGAGCTGCGTTGTTTCCTGGATAGCATTAGAAGTGTATTAGCTGATATTACGTGTTGCCATGTGTAGGTCACTCAGAGTGAACTTTTCTGACTTGACATGGCTGACTACAAATACACAAGCTGTGTTTATTTCGCTATGCTGTAGGAATGAGGATGGACTGGCTGACTGTGATTTTTACTTTGCGTTTTTGCTTTTGTTGGCCTCCAGTGAAGAATCTTGCCAGACAAGCTGAAGATACTTTGAGGATTGTTTTTTGGGGTTGGGCCTAGAGCCGGCCAATGGCTTCTTACCTGTTAATGTCACTTGCGGATGACTTCACTAACCAGTTTTACCACTTCTTGAAAGCTGTCTAAGGCGTGGATTATTTTATCTTTGGATCTATTTTTGTTTCTTATTGATCTCTGCTTTTTATTATGTTAAGATTTTTTTTCCATAGTTTGAAACCTAAAGTTTTATTCTCCAAACCTCTCAGGAAGCCACAAATACGATCTCCTGTTAAAATGTTCTTTAGGACCTGCCTGCATTTCATCGTGCAGTGACCTACTTACATTTTCCCCTAGCCTCACCCTCCCCTTCACCAATTGTCCCTAAATGTTTCATAAGCTTTTAGATTGTAAGCTCGCTTAGGAAAGCTGCTAATTTAGCACTACTTACTATTCGTCCCTGCACCAGCTAGGATATATATATATATTAGTAAAAATGCACTCAACTGATCAGCTTTTTGTCCATGGTGAAGGTTGGGCACTGTAAGATCAATTATTCAGCTCTCTCGCAATTCAAGGAGTTGAAGGACTATTGGGTAACTAAATGTCCTTTGCTCTGCCTGGAACTAGTCTTTGTTTCACCACTCCTTGTGTGGGGACCCATATCGGGTATGCCCACTGGCCTTCCCCTTGGATGCCCCCCCCCCCCGGTTGCCACAAAACTCCTCTTTTCCGCTACTTCCTCAGCAATGTTTACAATTGAGGTTGCATCTCTGGGATGAGGCTCGCTCTCGCACCCAGCCATTCAGATAGAATGGGGTGGTAGCGTGTCTCACTCTAAAGTATGGGATGAAACCAATGTGATCACTGTGGGTATGCAGGAGTGTAGCCAGTGCCATGGCTCTCTCCATTCAGGTTTTTCGCCACTCTAACGTCAGATCGGCTAGCAGAAGCTGAATGGAGGGAAGTGCACTGATTGGCTGCCCAACTTTGCATGCACTGGAGGGCCCCCAAAAGGTGGGTAAATGCAACAATCCATGAGGATACACCATGTGGGGCAATCCAGATCTGGATGCCCCACCAGAAAGTAACAGCACCTGGGAGAGTGAAAATCCAGAGTGTTCCTCTTTACAGCTATTCATGACTGCGTCGAGCTTCCCCTACTTTGTGTTGTATTTTACATCCTATCCATGACCAGGCTGAGCAACCTGAGCTTAGTGACTGATAAAAGTGGTAAACTGTTGTTTGTGATCCTTTTGCTGTAAGACTTCTGGGGGCAATCTTTCATTCAGAATCTAGGCTTGACATTAAAAATTACTATTTATATTAAGTGGATAATATATGGATGGTTAAACACCTCCTTAAAGCTCAAATTGTTACTGAATACTACACCATTTGCTTACATATTTCAATTTGTGTGCATTTTCAGTGTAAATGGCCTATGATTTTACTTGTACAAGGGATACATTTTCTAATCACTTTCTCCTCCTCTGCAGGTATTCATATCCGTGAACTGTCTGAGCACAGATTTTTCTTCTCAGAAGGGGGTGAAGGGCCTGCCACTCAACCTCCAGATTGACACATACAGCTACAACAACCGAAGCAACAAACCTGTTCATCGGGCCTATTGCCAGATCAAAGTCTTCTGTGACAAGGTGAGCTTCAAACATGTGTTCTGCCCAGGTTCTGTTGGTGGTCCTCCTATCTAGACCCTGTGACGGCCAGCCTCTAAATATGCCTTACAGTTTGGTTTATCCAGGCCAGTTACTGTATATCAAAAGTTGGACAGGCATTTAATAAACCCTATCCCCTACACGCCCCCTGTCTGCTCCTTTGGCTTACTTTGTAAAAATGGCAATCTGTCTGTGCTGTGATTTAACAGTCTAACTTTGGTTAGTTTTGGTAATGCAAAAAACTGAAGCATCTTTTATCTGTTGCAGGGTGCTGAGCGTAAAATTAGAGACGAGGAGCGTAAACAGAGCAAGAGAAAAGGTAAGTGTTACAGAGCCCGGCTCTCAGATCAGAGATGGGTACCCGCATCCTGCATGACCATAGAGGTTTAGATGAACGAGAAATCTACCATACACTATTTTAGCTCCTATTTTTTGTATTGTTAGACATTTTCCATCCCATTGAATTGTGGTTTGAATGGTAAATAGGGCTATAACCAGCACTCAGTGATATTCAATGTCACGAATCAATATTTTGTTGGTTGATGTACATTCAAATTAAATTGGAATCCTTCAACCTCAAATATTTATCTAGGTTCAATGTGCAATGAGTCAGAGGCAGCTTGGTACTTGGTCTCCCTAAACATCTACATAGTATTATATTTGGAACAAATCAGCACATTATTTCAACCCCAGAGCATTGGAAGGGGTGGGGGTGTAAAAGGATGCCTGACCATCACCCTCCTAAATGGCTTTTGTGAGCTTGGTCATACCCTTACACGAGCATTAGGAAATATATATATTACGCTTGAGGCCTTAAACTGTCTGAAGGGACCACCTTCTGCTTAATAGACTTGGCTAACCCTGTGATTTGCAGTGTTTCTATGAAAGCAAGTAAAAAACTGGTAATGGTAAGCACTGCTTAGCAGATTAGGAGTAGAGACTTGTCATAAATGGGTCTACCATTGGCATGGTTCACCAGCTTTAGTATGTATTGCAATACTATGTTTTCAACAAGGGTTGGATATTTTTGCAGAGGGTTAAATGGATTTTTCCACTCCTCCCAATATGTAGCACTTTTAATTCTTAGTAATAAATGGCAATATCAGGTTTATTTTGTTCACAAAGGCTTATTCAACCTATTTTATTCACTGGACCTGCCAACTAAGTAGGTTTTGGTCACTAGGTTTTAAATGATGAAACGGGACTGGATGTTTGGCCATGAAAGTTGTTGGATTGTTTTTTGTATAAACTAGGCAATTTACTCTCTGTATTTCTGTTGTGCAGTTGCTGATGTTAAGGGGGCACTCCTCCCAACACACAAGAGGACCGACATCACAATCTTTAAACCCTTGCAGGATCTAGACACCCAGCCTGTCCTGTTCATTCCTGATGTGCACTTTGCCAATCTCCAGCGCACTACTCATGTAAGTATAACTAGTCCCAAGAAAACCTAAGGTCACGTTTTCCCCTCCCCAATGGGGGCTGTTCCCCCCTATTTTTTTTTTTTTTTTTTTTTGGACAATAAATTACTGGTACATTTTAGAAGATTTTTTTTTTGTTTTGCTTTGTGCAGCTTTTAAAAATAGTTTTGTTCCCCAGTCTTGGCCTACAACTGCTTTATTTCCTTCCTCATGACAATATAACTAGCAAAAAAATATCCTATTATGACAGGACACCCTTATTTATTGGCTATTGTACAATGTTCGAAGACTGTTATGGAAGTGTGCCTTTTTTTTGGTAAATGGAGTACTTCTTTGACGATATTTTGGTTGCTGTAAATAAAGGAGGAATTCTTGGATTTGTAAAGAGAATTGTATGTGTTTTTTAGGTGCTCCCCCTTTCACCTGAGGAGATGGAAGGAGAGAGGTAATTTTCTATTTTATTTTTTTATTTTAATTTTAAGTAGACTTACTGGCTTGTACTGCTATTAAAGCGGACCAAACCCTGTTATGACCAGCCCAAGAACCTAACACTCTAGGGCCTGCTGATTCCTTTCCTAGGGGTTTTCCGCTTTGGGACTCCCCACAATATGAAACCCCTGGTATACCAATAACCTAATTTTCCTTAATCCCACAACACATACCGTAGCCTCTGGCAACAGCCCTGGAGGAACTAGGGATTGTGCTGCGAAGCGTAATGCACAGCATACCTCCTAAAGGGGACCAATTGCTGTATGGGTTTTTGTCCTTTATGTAGTATCCAAAACCAACCACATTTCTAATTCTTCACACAGGTTACAAATATAAATGTAGATTTAAATCAGAAAAATGATGTATACAATGTGACTATATGTTGTGTTTGACTATTTTCAGCTCTGGTATGAAGAGGGTGCCTTTCAGTCCAGAGGAAGAATTTGGAACTCCTCCTGCTAAGTTACCACGAGTAGATGAACCAAAGAGGGGTATGTACTGTACCCATTTATACTTTTCTGTATATTTTTTTTTTTTCTTAAAACGTCAGTGGCATATATTTTTTGACCTACAAGCCTTTTTATCTTTCTGCTGTTGTGAAGTAAATAACCTTCTATTAGGAATAGGCATATCCTACAGTATTAACACCTATGAAATTGACCTTGCAAAATTCAGAAATATTTTTGTTTAGTTGATGGAAATTCATGTATTTATTAGAAACCATACATTAAAGATAGTCCCCCATTTGGGAAATAATCTTTAGCTACATTGTTGAATTGGTTTCTTGATGATTGGGTAATAAAAAGAGGACTTCCACTGTCAATTTTAGAATTGTGTTAAAACATTAGTGAGCATTAAAGGATTGATCTCCACTATTGCAGTGCTGCTGTATGTGCGGAGAGAAACAGAGGAAGTGTTTGATGCTTTGATGTTGAAGTCTCCATCACTGAAAGGACTTATGGAAGCTGTAAGTATTTTTTAAAACCCTCATTCTAAATATTGGTATAAGGGCGGTAAGACTATCTTGCGCTATCTCTATCTTTTGACATATTGTAATTGTGAACAGGCCTACAATTCAAAGCCCTAAAACCTAAAAATTGGGCCTAAGTGCCCCAGTAGGTACTGGAAAACAATTCATAAATTATGCAATGTTAAGCCATTAACATGGTAGTGGGCTGTCCTTCCTCCACTTTGAAACCACCAAAAACCTACCAATTACTGGAATATATAGGCCTTAGGTATGATGCAAGTTAATTATTTTAAAAGCACATATATGGAAGCACTGTGTACCTTCTTTTAAAGTGGACCAACATCCAGGATTTTCACTATCCCGGGTTTTGGGCCACTTCCGCGGAACCCCCCAGAAAGCCAGATAAAACTCACCTCTCCACGCTCCTACGGCGCATGCATGGCCGCTCATCCAATCAGCGCGCTTGGAGCCGTTGTGGTATGCACGTACAAGCGGCGTCCAACCACAGCGGCTCTGAGCATGCTGTCAGACGCATCTCGTGCTTCCCTCTAACAGGGAGCGCGCCTGCGCTGGCCATTCACAAATGCGCATGCGCCGGTTTTGGATGCCCCGCGGGAAGGGATCGGATCGGCCCGGGAATCTTATAGATTTCCGGGCCGATCCGCTAGGGTGTTGGTCCACTGCAGTGATGTTGCAGGTAATTGTTATACCATTGCATCAGGCTCTATTTGGCGCTATTCTAAATGGTTTTCTGTTTTTAAATGGAAGCAGAAATGGCAGAGATCAGGATTTACAGTTTCAGCCAATGACCTTCTCTTTTTTTTCATACTCTGCCCCAATCAGCTCAGCAGAGTGGGATGGGATTGCTGGTCCCTCCCTCTGCCTCCTCCAGATTCATCACATTGCTGCCAGTGAAGAGCCCCCCCCATTATGCTGATTATTATGCAGCATCACAAATCCAAGGGCCACGCCCACTTCTTTTAGAAGCGAAATCATGATCTGAACCTGTAAACCCCGATATCTCGCCCATTTCTTCTTCAATTTTAGAATGGAAAACCGTTTAGGACAGTGCCAAATGTAGCCTGATGCAGTGGGATAACAATGGTTTTTGCCTGCAGTAGCACTAGAAGTTCTGTTCTTACTGTAGAGTTGCAATGCGATTGCACAGTAAATTGCAAGTAATTGCCATTCATTGGACTTTTGCAATCCCTTTTCTCAAATCTCTGCAGGACTTTTGTGGGGCGGTTTGCAATTGCATATGTAAAAGAGTCCATAGGCTAACATGGGCAGCGATTTGCTTGTAATTACCAGTGCCACAGTGCAGGGCTGTATGGGAATAAGTTCCTCATTTTTAATTTAACCGACATTCCACATTTTGTTATCTGCCCCCAGATTGTATATAAATTTAGATTAATCAGAAAAATAACCATTTTTTTTTCCTTTTTTTTTTTTTTGTTCCCTACAAAGGTTTCAGAAAAGTATGAGGTTCCTATTTCAAAAATTGGAAAAGTCTTTAAGAAATGTAAAAAAGGGTATGTATCGCCTATAAATAATGTCCTAATCCAACACTATATATATATAATATATATATATATATATATTTTCACAGTTTCTGTTGGTTAAATTGTGTACATACATGTTCCAGCAGCTGACGATATTACTTCAGCTTTCAGCTTGAACATGGCTTGGGGTGAATGTTGCCTGAACCCAGAATGGTGCTCCCCATACACAAAACTCTGAAAAAAGCGAGAGATGGAGGGAACACTTAAAAGAGAAAAAGGGACCTAGAAAAGGAAGAGGCTGAGCTTAATTGGGCAGGAAAGAATGAGGGAGAGCGCCGTATGTAAGATGGAGAATGGAGAAAAGTATTAAATGTTGAAAAAGGGAAAGCGAAACGGTGGGGTGAGTAGGAAGAGACAGAGTGTGAAAAGAGTAAGATGTAAATTGTATCTGAAAAAGAGAAATGGAGGAAAGCTGCTAAAATAAAGGGGGTTGAAAAGAGGAGGGTTGGGGTGGTTATATGGAAAAGTGGTTGGGGTGGTTATATGGACAAAGATAGGACTGAAACAGGGGAAGACGAGGAGGAAAAGAGGGTACAAATTAAATTTAAAAAATTGAGATGGGGGGGATGGAGACAATGTGTGAAAGGTGGAGATGGACCCGATAGGAAAGGGTTTTTTTTTTTTTTTTTCTTCCCCAGGCTGCCTCATTACAAAATATTGGAATCTCACCGCACTGGCCGTGTCTGTGCAAATGTTTATGAGCACCTTATGGCACCTTTTTTATATTTTTGGTTAAGAGGGCAGTTGTACTTAATCTAAAGCTCTTGTCCTTGTTTGGGAAACGTCTACATCCCACCACCCTCCCCTTTAAGTTTTCCAATCCAGTGTTCACCAACCCGCAGATCTCCCCACACACACATGGCCTGCTGGTGAAGTGCTGGAAAAAACATTCTGATCCACTGCCTTAGGAAAATGTTTTTATAATTCTAACATGTTTTCATCCTCTCCCCCTCAGTATCCTGGTTAATATGGATGACAATATAATTTGCCACTATTCAAATGAAGACACCTTCCAGCTTCAGATTGAAGAATCCGGAGGAAGCTACAAGCTCACCCTGACGGAGATCTAGCCTTGCTCCCTTGTGCTCATAGACTGGACTATAATGGTCAATGTTCACCACTTGCCTTGCAAGAAAACGGGTCAGCTTCCATGGAGGAAGGTCGGGCTGCTGTTACACGCTTATCCCTCAGATGTCTGAGATCACTAAAATCTACCTGTAAAACACTACATGGTGTTCCGTAAGACTTCGGCAAACTAGAGTTGGCTTATTTTCTTTTGCCTGTCCACATGAGAACAATGCCTCAGCTTTTAGTTAGGTCTGAAGATTAAAGCTTACGCAGAAGATATAACCTAAGAAGGACCCGCAGCCTAGTTACACCCCAGCAGCAAAGGGCTTCAAACTAACTGTGTATAAAAACTGCCTTGCATATGAAGAACAATAATGGGTTTTATTATATCCTTTGCCCTTGTAGCTGCAATGTATATAAGAAGTGCAATATATATATATATTTTTTTTGTATTTTTTATCCTTTGTAAATGTGTATACATGAGCTTAAAACATATATAATATATAGAATTACAAGGAATGTGTGTGTATATATGGTAAGGATTTATCACTAGTGCCAAATCTGGTTTTAATAAACATCTGACCAACCAGCACAGGGTATAACAAGCGTTTTGTAAAATATTTTTTTTTTCTGCTCAGGAAGTAGGGAAGCCATATTTATTTAATTTTGATGCATCAGGAAGAGCAGTACCTTATGGTTTATATTGGAAACTGGGGATGTTGTAGGTGCAAGAGCCTTCTGTTCTTTTTATATTGATAAAAATGTAGATGGTAAAACCTTAGATAAAGCCTTTTACACTTTTTTACAACCGGTATACAGCGACTTAAGGACATTTTGCTCAAGTAGTGGTTTTATTTATATAGCTTTCTTTTTTAAAATAAATTTGACAAAGCTAACAGACGTCTATCTGTATTGCTTAAGGGCTTACAACCTGCCCCCGTTGCTTTCTTGGCACTTTCTAGACAGGAAGTTGCTGAAGGATGACACTGGGAAAATGAGATTTAAAATGCTTGTAAATAACAGGGATCATTTTCTAATAAGGGTAGTTTCCCAACTTCCAAGATGAGGGGGGTTGTATCTTTATATGCACTAGAATCTCTTTCCCATTTAATAGTATTCACCGATAGAAAAAGTTGCCCCCCCCAGCTTCTGGTCCGTTCCCCAGGGGCATTCTAATTTATGATGCCCTGCTCTTCAACCTCTGGTGAAGAATTAAGATGGCGCCATGGATCGCTCCCTGGTTTAGGGTTAGTCCTTGGTGATTGTCTGCCACACAGCAGGGTCTCTCAATTTTCTGAGGGCAAGCTGTAACCCAACTGTAGAGTATTTTAGTATTTAGGGCAGTTCTGAAAAGCTGGCAATTTGTGGCCACTTTGTTGTAAAGGGGTTTTTTTTCTTAAACCGGGAAAAACATCCAGGATTTTCACTCTCCTTTCCAGTTGAGCATCCAGATTTTGGATGCTCTGCTGTGTGAGATCACCCATTAAAAACTCCCCTTCAATTACTGGCAAATTGTGCTAGTGCTCCATTTAATACTTGCTAGGAAAAATCTATGGAATGTCTGCCACCAGCAACTCCTCTGCATGCCCACTCAGCCATTCAGAAATGCCAGGTACGTGCCTCAGCTAAGCGTATAGCAGGGATGCGGCCTGCGCATGTGCCATGGGATTGCTGGCTACGTGACTATACTGGGTGATTGTAGGAGGGTTTCACACAGTGAGGCAGCCAAAATCTGGATGCCATAGGGATGAGGAAATCTGCCGTTCCTCTTAGAATGGACACTAAAGTGACTCAGTGGGTGAATTTTAGTGCCCTCTGTCCCTGGTCCCGAGACAGGACGGAGGGGCAAAAGACTCACCTGGTCCTCACACCTGTTTCAACGCTTCTCACAGTGGCTGCAGAAAACTGCATCCCCTGCTCTGTGCGCTCTCTCAGCTCCCCAATAAATCTAATGGGCATGAACACAGAGCAGCGGGTGTTTCTTTGTACAGCAGCTACTAGAAGTACTGGAGAAAAGTGCTGGATGTGGGGACCAGATTTTTTTTTTTTACCCCACCCCTATCTTGCATCCATGCTAAGGGGGGGGGGGGTCACAAATGGAACACTATTTGAATACTTTTTTTATCTTGCCCCAATGGAAATTCCTAATTTTAAATATACTTATATTTTCTGTTCTGTATTTTTAAAGCACCTAGTTTACATTTATATTCAAAGCTGGGACCTATGAAAAAAAAATGAAACAAACCTGCTTGTGGTCATTGCAATCATCGTTCAGTGATTTCATGCTGACCATGTTTCAGCTTTTATGTTTTGGTCTTTGAATTATTTTTTAATCCAGTATCAAGGCGCTTACTTTTACGTTTTTAAAAGCAAACTCAAAATTCTTTTGGCTGCCTCCAACTGAAGCGGGTAAATAATCGAGTTCCTCTTTCATTGCATTTATTATTTTTTTTTTAGTTAACCATAGCTATCTTGTGCAAATAGTGATCTAGGGCTCTATGTTCTCCCAGAACTTTACAGGCTATGGAAACTGGAAATATTTTTTGTATGTATATATTTGTTTTGCTGGTCTGTTTAACAGGCTAATAGAGAATAGTTTTATTGGTCAACTTCAGGGAATTTAATTTAAAAATCATATGTAATTATGCAAATTTATGTTTGTTATGCCTCACAGCAAAAGGTTTTGGTTAGAGGTTCTATAATGGAAAATGAATGTGCATTGTTCTACTGTTACACCTGTAATGTCATCTTTTTAAAAAAGAAATACATTTTATATATCTCTTTTCTGTAATCTGACTGCTTTTTTAATTTTTTTTTTATTCTATACCTTGTTTATTCACTTGCTCTTGTTGAGGACTTCAGCGAGGGTAAAGAAAAATCACCCCCCCCTGCATTGGATATAGCCTTATATTAAAATGACTGCAAAAACAAAAAATTAGATGTATAAACTGACAGCTCAGTTCACTTGCGGGGTTGTTTTTAGTGTATAAAGTAGAGTAGAGCAGACGGCAGAATTGTGCTGGCTTATCTCTCTGCAGCTTCCAGTGCTGCACATTGCAGTTTCCATTGCTGCAGAGATGGGTAAGCTGACATTGTTTTTCAGATTCAATTTCTTCATGTGTGTGGAATAGCAGGCAGATCTTAAATATACATGGCAGTCGCCATCTTGCCAAAGTCCTGCATGCTGTTAATCCCTCTCAATAATCTTATGTCACTGACTGCCAGAGAGGGGCTTTAGGGGAGCAATTTACTAAGCTTTGATTTTTCGCTTTAAGTATGACATCCAATGCTTTAAATGCAAAAAAGCATGTGAAAAACCCTTCCCACTCTTGATAGAAAACTCGATCTTCTATGTCCTATTCGTAAGAAACCACATTTCCTCATCTGCACAGCCAAAAAAAAGCTATTCATGCTTGCCTATAGCCCTGCACAGCTGATTTGCCCGATACTGGTAGTTGCCTTACTTTCTGGCATCGGTGATCCAGAGCAGAGCGCCCGCCCGCTTGTATGAGTCACTGACTGTCCACACCCAATTCCATACACTACTGTGGCGTACCAAGCCTCGCCACTCCCCCTTCATTGAAGTGACTGGAGCAGGTGTGGCCAGGCAACCAATGGTCGTGAGCAGGGATGGCGTGATCTGGATCCTCTGGCCCCATCCCAGGAATTTGATACTTATCTCAGCTAATCGGCTACATTAAACTAGGTGAGTATGTATACTTTTTTTTTTTTTTTTTTTTATACCATATTTTTCACTCTAGAAGACACACTTTTTCTCTCCCAGAAGGGGGGGGGGGGGCGTTGGAGCGTCTTTTATGCTGCAGATGATATATATACCCACTTAATTATTTTACAAAGTGTAGCCAAAAACAGATTGGTCCCGATTAATACAACAAATGTATTTTAATAATGAATACGCCATCATCAGCTGGAACATACACAAAATACAAGGTTAAAATCAATCAGTATTTTACCAGTTCACTTGAATTTGTTCCCCTTTAAGGGTGGTCTTGCATTATTTCTATATAGTTGAGTCCAAGGTTCTCTAGTCCAGCACTGTTCTTAGATTTTATCTGTATAAGCAAATGGGTTAAAACATGACACTCAAGATCCTGTAATATAAGCAATATCATGCCCTAGGACCATGTTCTCCAACCTGCTTCTCGATAGCCACCAACAAGTCTCCACATAGCTGGCTCTATAGTTCTGTCTGAGTACTAATTACTTCACCTGTGCATCTGTGTGGGGATCTGCAAACATGATTTGTTGGTGGCTCTCAAAGAGAGGTTTGGGGAACCCAGACTTGGATGACTTACCTTTTGATCGGTCAAAATTCAATGCATAAAAAGACAAACTAGCATGAGCAATGGGAAATTGAATATCTTTTGCTATAGGTATGGAATTTTCACAGGATGGAAGGGATCTAACATCTACTGCTAAATGTTCCTCCAAGTGGACTTACTATCCTGGTGCTTGGTTCTTGTCTCTGGGGCATCCCATTTTAGGATGACCTGCTAGTTGAATACCCCAGGACATCCCCAAATCATGACCCCCGGGATTACTTAGTCGGCGCCTTTTAGACTCTGGGCTGGTATAGCAATTGATGGGTCCACTTTAAGGCTATCTTGAGCAAGACATCACAAAAATCATAAACTGGTACCACCACTAAGGAAGGCGAAGAATTCAGGTAAATTAAATACTAGGCCTTGAATCAAATCGGAGTTGTTTAATTCCTGCACTCTGTGTAAGCGTTTCTCTTAATAAGATAAAATTATTACTGTACCTCCAGGTTTCGATGGCACAAGAGTAACAATAAATCAGATTATCACATGAAGAAACAATACTTTGGCAATAACTTCTCTGCTATAACAATTTATGGCCTAAAACAGGGCTCAATGTTTCTTAACTTGAGAGCCACTATACAAAGAAACTGTCTGTTTACAGTCAATAGATAAATATCTCTCATAACTTTACCCCACAAGTTTATCCACCAGGTCCAAAGAGGTTAAATGGCTGAAGTTGAGGCTGAGAAATGTGCCAGCTTGGGTGCCATTGTGTGACCTCCATATCCCGGAGATGCTTGCTTTAGGTCAGTTTTGAGTTTTTGTGGGCTGGCAGGGGGAGGAGTGAACTTTACCTTTGCTATTTAAGTATACACAAGTGGGTTGATTCAAAGAAACATGTAACAGCTTGGATTTGGCTCACGATCATCCTATTTTTCACGTCCGCTCGTGCGTTCGTATGAACTTGCGAGTGATTCAATAAGCAAATACGTTTCTATCCTAAAAGATACGTCCGTTCGTATGGCAGTTCGGGAATCAGACCTATGTCAGTTTCCATCCTGAATTTTCCGTTTCATTTCTCAGGTTTCAACATTGGTTTTGCCCCTTTTCCTTTTTTGTCTGGACGTAAATCCTTCTGATCTTGCGGCTCCGCACTACAAACTTACCTCATTAAAGTGCATTCTAAATATTTGGTCTTTTATGTTTCTTTATTTCATTCATTTTGTAGTAACCAACCATTAATGAATGCATTTGCATAGGTAAATCTTACTTTGTTTAATTTTTACTTAACTTGCATTTTTTACTTGTGGATTTAATTTTAATATTTATGCTTCAAATGGTACAACTTTAAATTTTTAGTGTGGTTACCCACACCCTCTACATACAGATTGCTCACAAATATTAAAAAACACCCAGAAACTTCTGCATGTTATGAGCCTAGAAACAGCCAAGATGGCGGCTCAGGTATTATCGGGCAGCCTGCAAACAGAAAGGGCCTTGTGACTGTGTTGCTCTGGATTCTTTGATTTCTGACCTTTCCATGTCCCCAGCTCTACTGTGTCTGTGCAAAATACAGCAGTAACCCACATCCTGCACTTTATCCCGCTCTCCTCTCCTCAGTAAGTGTGATGCATCTGACCAAAGATGTGCTTAAATAATTAAACAAAGCAGAGGTAAACAACTACACCAATAAATGCAATCTAAAAATATTATTCTAGTACCTCAATTTTAAATTAAATAACAAAGGACATAAGTTTCTTTAATTAACGCAAATATATTGCCAAATAAAGGTTTACATGCAAAGGACTAATTAAGGTCCACATTAAAATGCTTTTATAAGGCATACATGAATCAGGTATGCATTGCCATACAATTTATGGCCTCGGCCATGCTGATACATGCAGTTCATTGGAGCACAAGACGCGCAGACTCCTCCACTTAGCCAAAAAACCTGTTCACGAACAGCAATCCGGCTGCTAAAAGGTGTCGGCTGTGGCTTTCTTTTAAAACGCGTTTAGAGGTTTCTCTGAATCACACCTAAACACATCCAATTAACCTAAGTTTTACGTTTTGCTCGTAAGTTTTACGTTTTGATCCTAAGTTTTACGTTTTGATCCTAAAATTTAGGAACGAACTTCCGCTGATCGTAAGAGCATATACGCATTCGTACGTAGGCTCGTGCGAGTCGTAAATGGCCAAAAAAACAGGAAAAAATGACTAACACCCACCCAAACTTACGATTCTCGATACGAAATCACTTAACTTTTGCTCTTTGAATCGAGGGGAAGGTGTAGCACTACATGCATGACTAAGGGATTATACCCCAGAAACACGTTGCAGTGGCGCTGGTGCCACTAGCTGCTTTATGGACCCTGATGATTGACTGAATAAAACTGGATTTTATTGAATGCTGGCAACCCTTGCCTTTTTTAAGATTATACTATGGTACAGCTTGCCTATTTCGGCAGTTTCCACTTGGTTCTCTAGATTTTATCCCCCAAATGGCCCGTGAATGTCATGAGCATCCCATGATACCCAATGTGAATGCTGGAAGCTGAGTGCAGCTTTGCTGGCCTGACCTATTAAACAGGGACAGTCCAAGAGCCACACAAGCCAAAAGGGACAGCCCAAGAAGGAATGAACTGGTCTCTCCACTTCCTATCAAGAACCAGTAGTGGGTGGCATGAGAGAAGTCTCTGAAGAAATGAGAGGAAGTCTGGACCCACACTTTTATGCTCCATTATAGTTGTGCTAGTAGTATAACTTGCTTACAATATAACATAGAAAACTGACACTGTAATCATTTCCATTCTGTGCAGACAGTACATTTGGCATTGGGCCATGGCATCTCTTTTAGAATGTGAAATAAATTTCTTCAATGATGTTCATGCGCATGATCTATTCTTAGAGTAGGTGGTGAAGGAGATCTCCAGTGTCTCGGTATTAATGACTTAGCTGCATTGATAGATGGTTATGATGTAGCGGGTAGGTGGGTGCTGAGGAGAAGAGAGATTTATCCATAATCAGAGAGATCAGTTAGTAAATTTCAGTCCAAAACCTCAATACCCTTGGAGAGGAGCACCAGATGTCTACTGAGGAGTCATTCTATGGGTCGCCAACACCTATCTGAGACAAGGTTGTGGAGAAGGTCTGGAGTTCTGTACTAGCGAGACCAAAGTTTGTAATACGTTTCTTGGATTGTAGATTCTAGAGGAGATCAACATAGTAGCCCCTAACAGCGGATGGGATGTACACTCCAGGGGCTCCTACTCCACCATGTCCTTTGTGGGCTCTCAGCTTTTAATCCTAGGCTGTTTATCCCCCCAGACAAATTTAGAGAAGGCTTATTTGATGCCTCTGAAAAAGGCAGGGGGTATCAATATGCTAATTGGGGTGGAAAATTCAGGGAGAACAGATCTCTCATATATGGTGGGAAATTTATTCCTAGAAGTTTAGTACTAGATGTTTCCCATCTAAAGCGGAATGATTCTTTCATAGCCTTCATGGAACATTCATCAAGGGTCAGACACACGGCAGCAGACTTAGAGAAATGTATCTTTAGTGCAGATAATTGGCGAAATCTTTAAAATTCTGACATCAGGGAGGGAAGTGATATCAGGGGTTGCTGATATGCTGCGGATTTTCTTCACTTTCTTCACTACAGGCTATCATGACTCCTCTGATAGATGCATCCTTCTGTATGCGAAGGAGGAATGGCTCCAATAATGCTGAATTATTCTGTATAGCCCACAGGACACTGTATTTCAAAACCTTAAAAAATGATCCTTACCTCATTGAAAATATGATGAGCTTCACCTGTAAAAATGTCCCATTATGATGAACCTCACCTGTAAAAATGCTCCATTATGCTCCATTATGATGAACCATACCTGTAAAAATGCTCCATTATGATGAACCTCACCTGTAAAAATGCCCCATTATGATGAACCTCACCTGTAAAAATGCCCCATTGCATATGCAGATGTTTTTTGTGACAATTTTGGACAAAAATGTTTTTTGTACTTTTTTGTGTTACATTTAAATAACTCTATTAGAAGCAGGTAGCCATTGTGACCATAAGGCTGCCCAAATGATTAGCATGGTCACGATAGGAGTGTCAGAAAGGTTACATTTACCCTTCCTGTTTAGTTTGGGTAGCAGGTTGTTTCCCTGGGGGATCGGCTGTACAAAGTATCCATCTGAAGACTCTCGCAGCTTCATTTGAGGCTGTCATGAGCACCAGATCACATGCTTGTGCTGGCCTGGAAGGCTGTGAGAGCAGGTTTCCTGCTGGATGCTGCAAATCCCATCGGAATCACATGATTCTCCCAGTTCACTTATGCACACTGACTAAAGAGCAGAAAGTTAGGAGAGTGGTTCAGGAGCAGGGAGGGTTAGATGATGGGTTTCAGATCAGGAGATGGGTGGAAGGGGTGGGGCTAGGTGATGGGTTTCAGATCAGGAGCTGGGTGGGAGGGCTGGGCCTAGGTGATGGGTTTCAGATCAGGAGCTGGGTGGGAGGGCTGGGGTTAGCTGATTGGTTTCAGATCAGGAGATGTGTGGAAGGGGTGGGGCTAGGTGATGGGTTTCAGATCAGGAGCTGGGTGGGAGGGCTAGGTGATGGGTTTCAGATCAGGAGCTGGGTGGGAGGGGTGGGGCTAGGTGATGGGTTTCGGATCAGGAGCTGGGTGGGAGGGATAGGTGATGGGTTTCAGATCAGGAGCTGGGTGGGAGGGGTGGGGCTAGGTGATGGGTTTCAGAGCAGGAGCTGGGTGGGAGGGGTGGGGCTAGGTGATGGGTTTCAGAGCAGGAGCTGGGTGGGAGGGGTGGGGCTAGGTGATGGGTTTCAGATCAGGAGCTGGGTGGGAGGGTTGGGGCTAGGTGATGGATTTAAGATCGGGAGCAGGGTGGGAGGGCTGGGGCTAGGTGATGGGTTTTAGATCAGGAGCTGGGTGGGAGGGCTGGGGCTAGGTGATGGGTTTCAGATCAGGAGCTGGGTGGGAGGCGTGGGGCTAGGTGATAGGTTTCAGATCAGGAGCTGGGTGGGAGGAGTGGAGCTAGGTGATGGGTTTAAGATCAGGAGCTGGGTGGGAGGGCTGGGGTTAGATGATGGGTTTCAGATCAGGAGATGGGTGGAAGGGGTGGAGCTAGATGATGTGTTTCAGATCAGGAGGTGGGTGGGAGGGGTGGGGCTAGATGATGGGTTTCAGATCAGGAGATGGGTGGGAGGGGTGGTGCTAGGTGATGGGTTTAAGATCAGGAGCTGTGTGGGAGGGCTGGGGCTAGGTGATGGGTTTCCGATCAGGAGCTGGGTGGGAGGCGTGGGGCTAGGTGATAGGTTTCAGATCAGGAGCTGGGTGGGAGGGGTGGAGCTAGGTGATGGGTTTAAGATCAGGAGCTGGGTGGGAGGGCTGGCGTTAGATGATGGGTTTCAGATCAGGAGATGGGTGGAAGGGGTGGAGCTAGATGATGTGTTTCAGATCAGGAGGTGGGTGGGAGGGGTGGGGCTAGATGATGGGTTTCAGATCAGGAGATGGGTGGGAGGGGTGGTGCTAGGTGATGGGTTTAAGATCAGGAGCTGGGTGGGAGGGCTGGGGCTAGATGATGGGTTTCTGATCAGGAGATGGGTGAGAGAGCTGGTCCTAGGTGATGAGTTTCAGATCAGGAGCTGGGTGGGAGGGGTGGAGCTAGGTGATGGGTTTCAGATCAGAAGTTGGGTGGGAGGGGTGGGGCTAGATGATGGGTTTCAGATCAGCAGCTGGGTGGGAGGGCTGGGTCTAGTTGATGGGTTTCAGATCAGGAGCTAGGTGGGAGGTCTGGGGCTAGCTGATGGGTTTCAGATCAGGAGATGGGTGGGAGGGGTGGGGCTAGGTGATGGGTTTCAGATCAGGAGCTGGGTGGGAGGGGTGGGGCTAGGTGATGGGTTTCAGATCAAGAGCTGGGTGGGAGGGGTGGAGCTCGGTGATGGGGTTAAGATCAGTAGCTATGTGGGAGGGCTGGGGTTAGATGATGTGTTTCAGATTAGGAGATGGGTGGGAGGGCTGCGGCTAGGTGATGGGTTTCAGATCAGGAGCTGGGTGGAAGGGGCTGGGTCTAGTTGATGGGTTTCAGATCAGGAGCTGGGTGGGAGGGGTGGGGCTAGGTGATGGGTTTCAGATCAGGAGCTTGGTGGGAGGCCTGGGGCTAGGTGATGGGTTTCAGATCAGAAGTTGGGTGGAAGGGGTGGGGCTAGGTGATGGGTTTCAGATCAGGAGATGGGTGGGAGGGCTGAGGCCAAATAATGGGTTTCAGATCAGGAGCTGGGAGGGACGGCTGGGGCTAGGTGATGGGTTTCAGATCAGGAGATGGGTGGGAGGGGTGGTGCTAGATTATGGGTTTCAGATCAGGAGATGGGTGGGAGGGTTGTTGCTAGATGATGGGTTTCAGATCAGGAGCTGGGTGGGAGGGGTGGGGCTAGGTGATGGGTTTCAGATCAGGAGCTGGGTGGGAGAGGTGGAGCTAGGTGATGGGTTTAAGATCAGCAGCTATGTGGGAGGGCTGCGGCTGGATGATGGGTTTCAGATCAGGAGCTGGGTGGGAGGGGTGGGGCTAGATGATGGGTTTCAGATCAGGAGCTGGGTGGGAGGGGTGGGGCTAGATGATGGGTTTCAGATCAGGAGCTGGGTGGGAGGGGTGGTGCTAGGTGATGGGTTTCAGATCAGGAGCTTGGTGGGATGGCTGGGGCTAGGTGATGGGTTTCAGATCAGGAGATGGGTGGGAGGGGTGGGGCTAGATTACGGGTTTCAGATCAGGAGATGGGTGGGAGGGCTGAGGCCAAATAATGGGTTTCAGATCAGGAGCTGGGTGGGAGGGCTGGGGCCAGATGATGGGTTTCTGATCAGGAGCTGGGTGGGAGGGCTGGTGCTAGATGATGGGTTTCAGATCAGGAGTTGGGTGGGAGGGTTGGGGCTAGGTGATGGGTTTCAGATCAGGAGCTGGGTGGGAGGGGTGGGGCTAGCTGATGGGTTTCAGATCAGAAGTTGGGTGGGAGGGGTGGGGCTAGGTGATGGGTTTCATATCAGAAGTTGGGTGGGAGGGCTGGGGCTAGGTGATGGATTTCAGATCGGGAGCAGGGTGGGAGGGGTGGGGCTAGGTGATGAGTTTCAGATCAGGAGCTGGGTGGGAGGGCTGGGGCTATGTGATGGGTTTCAGATTAGGAGATGGGCGGGAGGGGTGGGGCTAGGTGATGGGTTTAAGATCAGGAGCTGTGTGGTAGGGCTGGGGCTAGGTGATAGGTTTCCGATCAGGAGCTGGGTGGGAGGCGTGGGGCTAGGTGATAGGTTTCAGATCAAGAGCTGGGTGGGAGGGGTGGAGCTAGGTGATGGGTTTCAGATCAGGAGCTGGGTGGGAGGGCTGGGGCTAGATGATGGGTTTCAGATCAGGAGATGGGTGGAAGGGGTGGAGCTAGATGATGTGTTTCAGATCAGGAGATGGGTGGGAGGGGTGGGGCTAGATGATGGGTTTCAGATCAGGAGATGGGTGGGAGGGGTGGTGCTAGGTGATGGGTTTCAGATCAGGAGCTGGGTGGCAGGGGTGGGGCTAGGTGATGGGTTTCAGATCAGGAGCTTGGTGGGAGGCCTGGGGCTAGGTGATGGGTTTCAGATCAGAAGTTGGGTGGAAAGGGTGGGGCTAGGTGATGGGTTTCAGATCAGGAGCTGGGTGGGAGGGCTGGGGCTAGGTGATGGGTTTCAGATCAGGAGCTTGGTGGGAGGGCTGAGGCTAGGTGATGGGTTTCAGATCAGGAGATGGGAGGGAGGGGTGGGGCTAGGTGATATTTTTCAGATCAGGAACTGGGTGGGAGGGGTGGGGCTAGGTGATGGATTTCAGATCGGGAGCGGGGTGGGAGGGCTGGGGCTAGGTGATGAGTTTCAGATCAGGAGCTGGGTGGGAGGGCTGGGGCTAGGTGATGGGTTTCAGATTAGGAGATGGGTGGGAGGGGTGGGGCTAGGTGATGGGTTTAAGATCAGGAGCTGTGTGGTAGGGCTGGGGCTAGGTGATAGGTTTCCGATCAGGAGCTGGGTGGGAGGCGTGGGGCTAGGTGATAGGTTTCAGATCAAGAGCTGGGTGGGAGGGGTGGAGCTAGGTGATGGGTTTCAGATCAGCAGCTATGTGGGAGGGCTGGGGCTGGATGATGGGTTTCAGATCAGGAGCTGGGTGGGAGGGGTGGGGCTAGATGATGGGTTTCAGATCAGGAGCTGGGTGGGAGGGGTGGGGCTAGATGATGGGTTTCAGATCAGGAGCTGGGTGGGAGGGGTGGTGCTAGGTGATGGGTTTCAGATCAGGAGCTTGGTGGGATGGCTGGGGCTAGGTGATGGGTTTCAGATCAGGAGATGGGTGGGAGGGGTGGGGCTAGATTACGGGTTTCAGATCAGGAGATGGGTGGGAGGGCTGGGGCTAGGTGATGGGTTTCAGATTAGGAGATGGGTGGGAGGGGTGGGGCTAGGTGATGGGTTTAAGATCAGGAGCTGTGTGGTAGGGCTGGGGCTAGGTGATAGGTTTCCGATCAGGAGCTGGGTGGGAGGCGTGGGGCTAGGTGATAGGTTTCAGATCAAGAGCTGGGTGGGAGGGGTGGAGCTAGGTGATGGGTTTGAGATCAGGAGCTGGGTGGGAGGGCTGGGGCTAGATGATGGGTTTCAGATCAGGAGATGGGTGGAAGGGGTGGAGCTAGATGATGTGTTTCAGATCAGGAGATGGGTGGGAGGGGTGGGGCTAGATGATGGGTTTCAGATCAGGAGATGGGTGGGAGGGGTGGTGCTAGGTGATGGGTTTCAGATCAGGAGCTGGGTGGAAGGGGTGGGGCTAGGTGATGGGTTTCAGATCAGGAGCTTGGTGGGAGGCCTGGGGCTAGGTGATGGGTTTCAGATCAGAAGTTGGGTGGAAGGGGTGGGGCTAGGTGATGGGTTTCAGATCAGGAGCTGGGTGGGAGGGCTGGGGCTAGGTGATGGGTTTCAGATCAGGAGCTTGGTGGGAGGGCTGAGGCTAGGTGATGGGTTTCAGATCAGGAGATGGGTGGGAGGGGTGGGGCTAGGTGATATTTTTCAGATCAGGAACTGGGTGGGAGGGGTGGGGCTAGATGACGGTTTTCAGATCAGGAGATGGGTGGGAGGGCTGAGGCCAAATAATGGGTTTCAGATCAGGAGCTGGGAGGGACGGCTGGGGCTAGGTGATGGGTTTCAGATCAGGAGATGGGTGGGAGGGGTGGTGCTAGGTGATGGGTTTCAGATCAGGAGATGGGTGGGAGGGCTGTTGCTAGATGATGGGTTTCAGATCAGGAGCTGCGTGGGAGGGGTGGGGCTAGGTGATGGGTTTCAGATCAGGAGCTGGGTGGGAGAGGTGGAGCTAGGTGATGGGTTTAAGATCAGCAGCTATGTGGGAGGGCTGGGGCTAGATGATGGGTTTCAGATCAGGAGCTGGGTGATGGGTTTCAGATCAGGAGCTGGGTGGGAGGGGAGGGGCTAGATGATGGGTTTCAGATCAGGAGATGGGTGGGAGGGGAGGGGCTAGATGATGGGTTTCAGATCAGGAGATGGGTGGGAGGGGTGGGGCTAGGTGATGGGTTTCAGATCAGGAGCTTGGTGGGATGGCTGGGGCTAGGTGATGGGTTTCAGATCAGGAGATGGGTGGGAGGGCTGGGGCTAGGTGATATGTTTCAGATCAGGAGCTGGGTGGGAGGGGTGGGGCTAGATTAAGGGTTTCAGATCAGGAGATGGGTGGGAGGGCTGAGGCCAAATAATGGGTTTCAGATCAGGAGCTGGGTGGGAGGGGTGGGGCTAGGTGATGGGTTTCAGATCAGAAGTTGGGTGGGAGGGGTGGGGCTAGGTGATGGGTTTCAGATCAGAAGTTGGGTGGGAGGGGTGGGGCTAGGTGATGGGTTTCAGATCAGAAGTTGGGTGGGAGGGCTGGGGCTAGGTGATGGATTTCAGATCGGGAGCGGGGTGGGAGGGGTGGGGCTAGGTGATGAGTTTCAGATCAGGGGCTGGGTGGGAGGGCTGGGGCTAGGTGATGGGTTTCAGATTAGGAGCTGTGTGGTAGGGCTGGGGCTAGGTGATAGGTTTCCGATCAAGAGCCGGGTGGGAGGCGTGGGGCTAGGTGATAGGTTTCAGATCAAGAGCTGGGTGGGAGGGGTGGAGCTAGGTGATGGGTTTCAGATCAGGAGCTGGGTGGGAGGGCTGGGGCTAGATGATGGGTTTCAGATCAGGAGATGGGTGGAAGGGGTGGAGCTAGATGATGTGTTTCAGATCAGGAGATGGGTGGGAGGGGTGGGGCTAGATGATGGGTTTCAGATCAGGAGATGGGTGGGAGGGGTAGTGCTAGGTGATGGGTTTCAGATCAGGAGCTGGGTGGGAGGGCTGGGGCTAGATGATGGGTTTCTGATCAGGAGATGGGTGAGAGGGCTGGTCCTAGGTGATGAGTTTCAGATCAGGAGCTGGGTGGGAGGGGTGGAGCTAGGTGATGGGTTTCAGATCAGAAGTTGGGTGGGAGAGGTGGGGCTAGATGATGGGTTTCAAATCAGGAGCTGGGTGGGAGGGCTGGGGCTAGTTGATGGGTTTCAGATCAGGAGCTGGGTGGGAGGGCTGGGGCTAGATGATGGGTTTCAGATCAGGAGCTGGGTGGGAGGGGTGGGGCTAGGTGATGGGTTTCAGATCAGGAGCTGGGTGGGAGAGGTGAAGCTAGGTGATGGGTTTAAGATCAGCAGCTATGTGGGAGGGCTGGGGTTAGATGATGGGTTTCAGATCAGGAGATGGGTGGGAGGGGAGGGGCTAGATGATGGGTTTCAGATCAGGAGCTGGGTGGGAGGGGTGGGGCTAGGTGATGGGTTTCAGATCAGGAGATGGGTGGGAGGGGTGGGGCTAGGTGATATGTTTCAGATCAGGAGCTGGGTGGGAGGGGTGGGGCTAGATTAAGGGTTTCAGATCAGGAGATGGGTGGGAGGGCTGAGGCCAAATAATGGGTTTCAGATCAGGAGCTGGGTGGGAGGGCTGGGGCTAGATGATGGGTTTCTGATCAGGAGCTGGGTGGGAGGGCTGGTGCTAGATGATGGGTTTCAGATCAGGAGTTGGGTGGGAGGGGTGGGGCTAGGTGATGGGTTTCAGATCAGGAGCTGGGTGGGAGGGCTGGGGCTAGGTGATGGGTTTCAGATCAGGAGCTGGGTGGGAGCGGTGGGGCTAGGTGATGGGTTTCAGATCAGGAGCTTGGTGGGAGGGCTGGGGCTAGGTGATGGGTTTCAGATCAGAAGTTGGGTGGAAGGGGTGGGGCTAGGTGATGGGTTTCAGATCAGGAGCTTGGTGGGAGGGCTGAGGCCAAATAATGGGTTTCAGATCAGGAGTTGGGTGGGAGGGCTGGGGCTAGATGATGGGTTTCTGATCAGGAGCTGGGTGGGAGGGCTGGTGCTAGATGATGGGTTTCAGATCAGGAGTTGGGTGGGAGGGCTGGGGCTAGTTGATGGGTTTCAGATCAGGAGCTGGGTGGGAGGGCTGGGGCTAGGTGATGGGTTTCAGATCAGGAGCTGGGTGGGAGAGGTGGGGCTAGGTGATGGGTTTCAGATCAGAAGTTGGGTGGGAGGGGTGGGGCTAGGTGATGGGTTTCAGATCAGAAGTTGGGTGGGAGGGCTGGGGCTAGGTGATGGATTTCAGATCGGGAGCGGGGTGGGAGGGGTGGGGCTAGGTGATGAGTTTCAGATCAGGAGCTGGGTGGGAGGGCTGGGGCTAGGTGATGGGTTTCAGATTAGGAGATGGGTGGGAGGGGTGGGGCTAGGTGATGGGTTTAAGATCAGGAGCTGTGTGGTAGGGCTGGGGCTAGGTGATAGGTTTCCGATCAGGAGCTGGGTGGGAGGCATGGGGCTAGGTGATAGGTTTCAGATCAAGAGCTGGGTGGGAGGGGTGGAGCTAGGTGATGGGTTTCAGATCAGGAGCTGGGTGGGAGGGCTGGGGCTAGATGATGGGTTTCAGATCAGGAGATGGGTGGAAGGGGTGGAGCTAGATGATGTGTTTCAGATCAGGAGATGGGTGGGAGGGGTGGGGCTAGATGATGGGTTTCAGATCAGGAGATGGGTGGGAGGGGTGGTGCTAGGTGATGGGTTTCAGATCAGGAGCTGGGTGGGAGGGGTGGGGCTAGGTGATGGGTTTCAGATCAGGAGCTTGGTGGGAGGCCTGGGGCTAGGTGATGGGTTTCAGATCAGAAGTTGGGTGGAAGGGGTGGGGCTAGGTGATGGGTTTCAGATCAGGAGCGGGGTGGGAGGGGTGGGGCTAGGTGATGGGTTTCAGATCAGGAGCTTGGTGGGAGGGCTGAGGCTAGGTGATAGGTTTCAAATCAGGAGATGGGTGGGAGGGGTGGGGCTAGGTGACATTTTTCAGATCAGGAACTGGGTGGGAGGGGTGGGGCTAGATGACGGCTTTCAGATCAGGAGATGGGTGGGAGGGCTGAGGCCAAATAATGGGTTTCAGATCAGGAGCTGGGAGGGACGGCTGGGGCTAGGTGATGGGTTTCAGATCAGGAGATGGGTGGGAGTGGTGGTGCTAGATTATGGGTTTCAGATCAGGAGATGGGTGGGAGGGCTGGTGCTAGATGATGGGTTTCAGATCAGGAGCTGGGTGGGAGGGGTGGGGCTAGGTGATGGGTTTCAGATCAGGAGCTGGGTGGGAGAGGTGGAGCTAGGTGATGGGTTTAAGATCAGCAGCTATGTGGGAGGGCTGGGGCTAGGTGATGGGTTTCAGATCAGGAGCTGGGTGGGAGGGGTGGGGCTAGATAATGGGTTTCAGATCTGGAGCTGGGTGGGAGGGCTGGTCCTAGATGATGGGTTTCAGATCAGGAGATGGGTGGGAGGGCTGAGGCCAAATAATGGGTTTCAGATCAGGAGCTGGGAGGGACGGCTGGGGCTAGGTGATGGGTTTCAGATCAGGAGATGGGTGGGAGGGGTGGTGCTAGATTATGGGTTTCAGATCAGGAGATGGGTGGGAGGGCTGTTGCTAGATGATGGGTTTCAGATCAGGAGCTGGGTGGGAGGGGGGGTTCTAGGTGATGGGTTTCAGATCAGGAGCTGGGTGGGAGAGGTGGAGCTAGGTGATGGGTTTAAGATCAGCAGCTATGTGGGAGGGCTGGGGCTAGATGATGGGTTTCAGATCAGGAGCTGGGTGGGAGGGGAGGGGCTAGATGATGGGTTTCAGATCAGGAGCTGGGTGGGAGGGGAGGGGCTAGATGATGGGTTTTAGATCAGGAGCTGGGTGGGAGGGGAGGGGCTAGATGATGGGTTTCAGATCAGGAGCTGGGTGGGAGGGGTGGGGCTAGGTGATGGGTTTCAGATCAGGAGCTTGGTGGGATGGCTGGGGCTAGGTGATGGGTTTCAGATCAGGAGATGGGTGGGAGGGGTGGGGCTAGGTGATATGTTTCAGATCAGGAGCTGGGTGGGAGGGGTGGGGCTAGATTAAGGGTTTCAGATCAGGAGATGGGTGGGAGGGCTGAGGCCAAATAATGGGTTTCAGATCAGGAGCTGGGTGGGAGGGGTGGGGCTAGGTGATGGGTTTCAGATCAGAAGTTGGGTGGGAGGGGTGGGGCTAGGTGATGGGTTTCAGATCAGAAGTTGGGTGGGAGGGCTGGGACTAGGGTGGGAGGGCTGGGGCTAGGTGATGGGTTTCAGATTAGGAGATGGGTGGGAGGGGTGGGGCTAGGTGATGGGTTTAAGATCAGGAGCTGTGTGGTAGGGCTGGGGCTAGGTGATAGGTTTCCGATCAAGAGCCGGGTGGGAGGCGTGGGGCTAGGTGATAGGTTTCAGATCAAGAGCTGGGTGGGAGGGGTGGAGCTAGGTGATGGGTTTCAGATCAGGAGCTGGGTGGCAGGGCTGGGGCTAGATGATGGGTTTCAGATCAGGAGATGGGTGGAAGGGGTGGAGCTAGATGATGTGTTTCAGATCAGGAGATGGGTGGGAGGGGTGGGGCTAGATGATGGGTTTCAGATCAGGAGATGGGTGTGAGGGGTAGTGCTAGGTGATGGGTTTCAGATCAGGAGCTGGGTGGGAGGGCTGGGGCTAGATGATGGGTTTCTGATCAGGAGATGGGTGAGAGGGCTGGTCCTAGGTGATGAGTTTCAGATCAGGAGCTGGGTGGGAGGGGTGGAGCTAGGTGATGGGTTTCAGATCAGAAGTTGGGTGGGAGAGGTGGGGCTAGATGATGGGTTTCAAATCAGGAGCTGGGTGGGAGGGCTGGGGCTAGTTGATGGGTTTCAGATCAGGAGCTGGGTGGGAGGGCTGGGGCTAGATGATGGGTTTCAGATCAGGAGCTGGGTGGGAGGGGTGGGGCTAGGTGATGGGTTTCAGATCAGGAGCTGGGTGGGAGAGGTGGAGCTAGGTGATGGGTTTCAGATCAGCAGCTATGTGGGAGGGCTGGGGCTAGATGATGGGTTTCAGATCAGGAGCTGGGTGGGAGGGGAGGGGCTAGATGATGGGTTTCAGATCAGGAGCTGGGTGGGAGGGGAGGGGCTAGATGATGGGTTTCAGATCAGGAGCTGGGTGGGAGGGGAGGGGCTAGATGATGGGTTTCAGATCAGGAGCTGGGTGGGAGGGGTGGGGCTAGGTGATGGGTTTCAGATCAGGAGCTTGGTGGGATGGCTGGGGCTAGGTGATGGGTTTCAGATCAGGAGATGGGTGGGAGGGGTGGGGCTAGGTGATATGTTTCAGATCAGGAGCTGGGTGGGAGGGGTGGGGCTAGATTAAGGGTTTCAGATCAGGAGATGGGTGGGAGGGCTGAGGCCAAATGATGGGTTTCAGATCAGGAGCTGGGTGGGAGGGCTGGGGCTAGATGGTGGGTTTCTGATCAGGAGCTGGGTGGGAGGGCTGGTGCTAGATGATGGGTTTCAGATCAGGAGTTGGGTGGGAGGGGTGGGGCTAGGTGATGGGTTTCAGATCAGGAGCTGGGTGGGAGGGCTGGGGCTAGGTGATGGGTTTCAGATCAGGAGCTGGGTGGGAGCGGTGGGGCTAGGTGATGGGTTTCAGATCAGGAGCTTGGTGGGAGGGCTGGGGCTAGGTGATGGGTTTCAGATCAGAAGTTGGGTGGAAGGGGTGGGGCTAGGTGATGGGTTTCAGATCAGGAGCTTGGTGGGAGGGCTGAGGCCAAATAATGGGTTTCAGATCAGGAGCTGGGTGGGAGGGCTGGGGCTAGATGATGGGTTTCTGATCAGGAGCTGGGTGGGAGGGCTGGTGCTAGATGATGGGTTTCAGATCAGGAGTTGGGTGGGAGGGCTGGGGCTAGTTGATGGGTTTCAGATCAGGAGCTGTGTGGGAGGGCTGGGGCTAGGTGATGGGTTTCAGATCAGGAGCTGGGTGGGAGAGGTGGGGCTAGGTGATGGGTTTCAGATCAGAAGTTGGGTGGGAGGGGTGGGGCTAGGTGATGGGTTTCAGATCAGAAGTTGGGTGGGAGGGCTGGGGCTAGGTGATGGATTTCAGATCGGGAGCGGGGTGGGAGGGGTGGGGCTAGGTGATGAGTTTCAGATCAGGAGCTGGGTGGGAGGGCTGGGGCTAGGTGATGGGTTTCAGATTAGGAGATGGGTGGGAGGGGTGGGGCTAGGTGATGGGTTTAAGATCAGGAGCTGTGTGGTAGGGCTGGGGCTAGGTGATAGGTTTCCGATCAGGAGCTGGGTGGGAGGCGTGGGGCTAGTTGAAAAGTTTCAGATCAAGAGCTGGGTGGATGGGGTGGAGCTAGGTGATGGGTTTCAGATCAGGAGATGGGTGGAAAGGGTGGAGCTAGATGATGTGTTTCAGATCAGGAGATGGGTGGGAGGGGTGGGGCTAGATGATGGGTTTCAGATCAGGAGATGGGTGGGAGGGGTGGTGCTAGGTGATGGGTTTCAGATCAGGAGCTGGGTGGGAGGGGTGGGGCTAGGTGATGGGTTTCAGATCAGGAGCTTGGAGGGAGGCCTGGGGCTAGGTGATGGGTTTCAGATCAGAAGTTGGGTGGAAGGGGTGGGGCTAGGTGATGGGTTTCAGATCAGGAGCGGGGTGGGAGGGGTGGGGCTAGGTGATGGGTTTCAGATCAGGAGCTTGGTGGGAGGGCTGAGGCTAGGTGATAGGTTTCAAATCAGGAGATGGGTGGGAGGGGTGGGGCTAGGTGACATTTTTCAGATCAGGAACTGGGTGGGAGGGGTGGGGCTAGATGACGGCTTTCAGATCAGGAGATGGGTGGGAGGGCTGAGGCCAAATAATGGGTTTCAGATCAGGAGCTGGGAGGGACGGCTGGGGCTAGGTGATGGGTTTCAGATCAGGAGATGGGTGGGAGGGGTGGTGCTAGATTATGGGTTTCAGATCAGGAACTGGGTGGGAGGGCTGTTGCTAGATGATGGGTTTCAGATCAGGAGCTGGGTGGGAGGGGTGGGGCTAGGTGATGGGTTTCAGATCAGGAGCTGGGTGGGAGAGGTGGAGCTAGGTGATGGGTTTAAGATCAGCAGCTATGTGGGAGGGCTGGGGCTAGATGATGGGTTTCAGATCAGGAGCTGGGTGGGAGGGGTGGGGCTAGATGATGGGTTTCAGATCAGGAGCTGGGTGGGAGGGGTGGGGCTAGATGATGGGTTTCAGATCAGGACCTGGGTGGGAGGGGTGGTGCTAGGTGATGGGTTTCAGATCAGGAGCTTGGTGGGATGGCTGGGGCTAGGTGATGGGTTTCAGATCAGGAGATGGGTGGGAGGGGTGGGGCTAGGTGATGGGTTTCAGATCAGGAGCTGGGTGGGAGAGGTGGAGCTAGGTGATGGGTTTAAGATCAGCAGCTATGTGGGAGGGCTGGGGCTAGGTGATGGGTTTCAGATCAGGAGCTGGGTGGGAGGGGTGGGGCTAGATGATGGGTTTCAGATCAGGAGCTGGGTGGGAGGGCTGGGGCTAGATGATGGGTTTCAGATCAGGAGATGGGTGGGAGGGCTGAGGCCAAATAATGGGTTTCAGATCAGGAGCTGGGAGGGACGGCTGGGGCTAGGTGATGGGTTTCAGATCAGGAGATGGGTGGGAGGGGTGGTGCTAGATTATGGGTTTCAGATCAGGAGATGGGTGGGAGGGCTGTTGCTAGATGATGGGTTTCAGATCAGGAGCTGGGTGGGAGGGGGGGTTCTAGGTGATGGGTTTCAGATCAGGAGCTGGGTGGGAGAGGTGGAGCTAGGTGATGGGTTTAAGATCAGCAGCTATGTGGGAGGGCTGGGGCTAGATGATGGGTTTCAGATCAGGAGCTGGGTGGGAGGGGAGGGGCTAGATGATGGGTTTCAGATCAGGAGCTGGGTGGGAGGGGAGGGGCTAGATGATGGGTTTTAGATCAGGAGCTGGGTGGGAGGGGAGGGGCTAGATGATGGGTTTCAGATCAGGAGCTGGGTGGGAGGGGTGGGGCTAGGTGATGGGTTTCAGATCAGGAGCTTGGTGGGATGGCTGGGGCTAGGTGATGGGTTTCAGATCAGGAGATGGGTGGGAGGGGTGGGGCTAGGTGATATGTTTCAGATCAGGAGCTGGGTGGGAGGGGTGGGGCTAGATTAAGGGTTTCAGATCAGGAGATGGGTGGGAGGGCTGAGGCCAAATAATGGGTTTCAGATCAGGAGCTGGGTGGGAGGGGTGGGGCTAGGTGATGGGTTTCAGATCAGAAGTTGGGTGGGAGGGGTGGGGCTAGGTGATGGGTTTCAGATCAGAAGTTGGGTGGGAGGGCTGGGACTAGGGTGGGAGGGCTGGGGCTAGGTGATGGGTTTCAGATTAGGAGATGGGTGGGAGGGGTGGGGCTAGGTGATGGGTTTAAGATCAGGAGCTGTGTGGTAGGGCTGGGGCTAGGTGATAGGTTTCCGATCAAGAGCCGGGTGGGAGGCGTGGGGCTAGGTGATAGGTTTCAGATCAAGAGCTGGGTGGGAGGGGTGGAGCTAGGTGATGGGTTTCAGATCAGGAGCTGGGTGGCAGGGCTGGGGCTAGATGATGGGTTTCAGATCAGGAGATGGGTGGAAGGGGTGGAGCTAGATGATGTGTTTCAGATCAGGAGATGGGTGGGAGGGGTGGGGCTAGATGATGGGTTTCAGATCAGGAGATGGGTGTGAGGGGTAGTGCTAGGTGATGGGTTTCAGATCAGGAGCTGGGTGGGAGGGCTGGGGCTAGATGATGGGTTTCTGATCAGGAGATGGGTGAGAGGGCTGGTCCTAGGTGATGAGTTTCAGATCAGGAGCTGGGTGGGAGGGGTGGAGCTAGGTGATGGGTTTCAGATCAGAAGTTGGGTGGGAGAGGTGGGGCTAGATGATGGGTTTCAAATCAGGAGCTGGGTGGGAGGGCTGGGGCTAGTTGATGGGTTTCAGATCAGGAGCTGGGTGGGAGGGCTGGGGCTAGATGATGGGTTTCAGATCAGGAGCTGGGTGGGAGGGGTGGGGCTAGGTGATGGGTTTCAGATCAGGAGCTGGGTGGGAGAGGTGGAGCTAGGTGATGGGTTTCAGATCAGCAGCTATGTGGGAGGGCTGGGGCTAGATGATGGGTTTCAGATCAGGAGCTGGGTGGGAGGGGAGGGGCTAGATGATGGGTTTCAGATCAGGAGCTGGGTGGGAGGGGAGGGGCTAGATGATGGGTTTCAGATCAGGAGCTGGGTGGGAGGGGAGGGGCTAGATGATGGGTTTCAGATCAGGAGCTGGGTGGGAGGGGTGGGGCTAGGTGATGGGTTTCAGATCAGGAGCTTGGTGGGATGGCTGGGGCTAGGTGATGGGTTTCAGATCAGGAGATGGGTGGGAGGGGTGGGGCTAGGTGATATGTTTCAGATCAGGAGCTGGGTGGGAGGGGTGGGGCTAGATTAAGGGTTTCAGATCAGGAGATGGGTGGGAGGGCTGAGGCCAAATAATGGGTTTCAGATCTGGAGCTGGGTGGGAGGGCTGGGGCTAGATGGTGGGTTTCTGATCAGGAGCTGGGTGGGAGGGCTGGTGCTAGATGATGGGTTTCAGATCAGGAGTTGGGTGGGAGGGGTGGGGCTAGGTGATGGGTTTCAGATCAGGAGCTGGGTGGGAGGGCTGGGGCTAGGTGATGGGTTTCAGATCAGGAGCTGGGTGGGAGCGGTGGGGCTAGGTGATGGGTTTCAGATCAGGAGCTTGGTGGGAGGGCTGGGGCTAGGTGATGGGTTTCAGATCAGAAGTTGGGTGGAAGGGGTGGGGCTAGGTGATGGGTTTCAGATCAGGAGCTTGGTGGGAGGGCTGAGGCCAAATAATGGGTTTCAGATCAGGAGCTGGGTGGGAGGGCTGGGGCTAGATGATGGGTTTCTGATCAGGAGCTGGGTGGGAGGGCTGGTGCTAGATGATGGGTTTCAGATCAGGAGTTGGGTGGGAGGGCTGGGGCTAGTTGATGGGTTTCAGATCAGGAGCTGTGTGGGAGGGCTGGGGCTAGGTGATGGGTTTCAGATCAGGAGCTGGGTGGGAGAGGTGGGGCTAGGTGATGGGTTTCAGATCAGAAGTTGGGTGGGAGGGGTGGGGCTAGGTGATGGGTTTCAGATCAGAAGTTGGGTGGGAGGGCTGGGGCTAGGTGATGGATTTCAGATCGGGAGCGGGGTGGGAGGGGTGGGGCTAGGTGATGAGTTTCAGATCAGGAGCTGGGTGGGAGGGCTGGGGCTAGGTGATGGGTTTCAGATTAGGAGATGGGTGGGAGGGGTGGGGCTAGGTGATGGGTTTAAGATCAGGAGCTGTGTGGTAGGGCTGGGGCTAGGTGATAGGTTTCCGATCAGGAGCTGGGTGGGAGGCGTGGGGCTAGTTGAAAAGTTTCAGATCAAGAGCTGGGTGGATGGGGTGGAGCTAGGTGATGGGTTTCAGATCAGGAGATGGGTGGAAGGGGTGGAGCTAGATGATGTGTTTCAGATCAGGAGATGGGTGGGAGGGGTGGGGCTAGATGATGGGTTTCAGATCAGGAGATGGGTGGGAGGGGTGGTGCTAGGTGATGGGTTTCAGATCAGGAGCTGGGTGGGAGGGGTGGGGCTAGGTGATGGGTTTCAGATCAGGAGCTTGGAGGGAGGCCTGGGGCTAGGTGATGGGTTTCAGATCAGAAGTTGGGTGGAAGGGGTGGGGCTAGGTGATGGGTTTCAGATCAGGAGCGGGGTGGGAGGGGTGGGGCTAGGTGATGGGTTTCAGATCAGGAGCTTGGTGGGAGGGCTGAGGCTAGGTGATAGGTTTCAAATCAGGAGATGGGTGGGAGGGGTGGGGCTAGGTGACATTTTTCAGATCAGGAACTGGGTGGGAGGGGTGGGGCTAGATGACGGCTTTCAGATCAGGAGATGGGTGGGAGGGCTGAGGCCAAATAATGGGTTTCAGATCAGGAGCTGGGAGGGACGGCTGGGGCTAGGTGATGGGTTTCAGATCAGGAGATGGGTGGGAGGGGTGGTGCTAGATTATGGGTTTCAGATCAGGAGCTGGGTGGGAGGGCTGTTGCTAGATGATGGGTTTCAGATCAGGAGCTGGGTGGGAGGGGTGGGGCTAGGTGATGGGTTTCAGATCAGGAGCTGGGTGGGAGAGGTGGAGCTAGGTGATGGGTTTAAGATCAGCAGCTATGTGGGAGGGCTGGGGCTAGATGATGGGTTTCAGATCAGGAGCTGGGTGGGAGGGGTGGGGCTAGATGATGGGTTTCAGATCAGGAGCTGGGTGGGAGGGGTGGGGCTAGATGATGGGTTTCAGATCAGGACCTGGGTGGGAGGGGTGGTGCTAGGTGATGGGTTTCAGATCAGGAGCTTGGTGGGATGGCTGGGGCTAGGTGATGGGTTTCAGATCAGGAGATGGGTGGGAGGGGTGGGGCTAGGTGATATGTTTCAGATCAGGAGCTGGGTGGGAGGGGTGGGGCTAGATTACGGGTTTCAGATCAGGAGATGGGTGGGAGGGCTGAGGCCAAATAATGGGTTTCAGATCAGGAGCTGGGTGGGAGGGCTGGGGCTAGATGATGGGTTTCTGATCAGGAGCTGGGTGGGAGGGCTGGTGCTAGATGATGGGTTTCAGATCAGGAGTTGGGTGGGAGGGTGTCAGATCAGGAGTTGGGTGGGAGGGGTGGGGCTAGGTGATGGGTTTCAGATCAGGAGCTGGGTGGGAGGGGTGGGGCTAGGTGATGGGTTTCAGATCAGGAGCTGGGTGGGAGGGGTGGGGCTAGGTGATGGGTTTCAGATCAGGAGCTGGGTGGGAGGGGTGGGGCTAGGTGATGGGTTTCAGATCAGAAGTTGGGTGGGAGGGGTGGGGCTAGGTGATGGGTTTCAGATCAGAAGTTGGGTGGGAGGGCTGGGGCTAGGTGATGGATTTCAGATCGGGAGCGGGGTGGGAGGGGTGGGGCTAGGTGATGAGATTCAGATCAGGGGCTGGGTGGGAGGGCTGGGGCTAGGTGATGGGTTTCAGATTAGGAGATGGGTGGGAGGGGTGGGGCTAGGTGATGTGTTTCAGATCAGGAGATGGGTGGGAGGGGTGGGGCTAGATGATGGGTTTCAGATCAGGAGTTGGGTGGGAGGGGTGGGGCTAGGTGATGGGTTTCAGATCAGGAGCTGGGTGGGAGGGGTGGGGCTAGGTGATGGGTTTCAGATCAGGAGCTGGGTGGGAGGGGTGAGGCTAGGTGATGGGTTTCAGATCAGAAGTTGGGTGGGAGGGGTGGGGCTAGGTGATGGGTTTCAGATCAGAAGTTGGGTGGGAGGGCTGGGGCTAGGTGATGGATTTCAGATCGGGAGCGGGGTGGGAGGGGTGGGGCTAGGTGATGAGTTTCAGATCAGGAGCTGGGTGGGAGGGCTGGGGCTAGGTTATGGGTTTCAGATTAGGAGATGGGTGGAAGGGGTGGGGATAGGTGATGGGTTTAAGATCAGGAGCTGTGTGGTAGGGCTGGGGCTAGGTGATAGGTTTCCGATCAGGAGCTGGGTGGGAGGCGTGGGGCTAGGTGATAGGTTTCAGATCAAGAGCTGGGTGGGAGGGGTGGAGCTAGGTGATGGGTTTCAGATCAGGAGCTGGGTGGGAGGGCTGGGGCTAGATGATGGGTTTCAGATCAGGAGATGGGTGGAAGGGGTGGAGCTAGATGATGTGTTTGAGATCAGGAGATGGGTGGGAGGGGTGGGGCTAGATGATGGGTTTCAGATCAGGAGATGGGTGGGAGGGGTAGTGCTAGGTGATGGGTTTCAGATCAGGAGCTGGGTGGGAGGGCTGGGGCTAGATGATGGGTTTCTGATCAGGAGCTGGGTGGGAGGGGTGGAGCTAGGTGATGGGTTTAAGATCAGCAGCTATGTCGGAGGGCTGGGGCTAGATTATGTGTTTTAGATCAGGAGATGGGTGGGAGTGCTGGGGCTAGAAAATGGGTTTCAGATCAGGAGCTGGGTGGGAGGGGTGGGGCAAGGTGATGGGTTTCAGATCAGGAGCTGGGTGGGAGGGCTGGGGCTAGTTGATGGGTTTCAGATCAGGAGCTGGGTGGGAGCGGTGGGGCTAGGTGATGGGTTTCAGATCAGGAGCTTGGTGGGAAGGCTGGGGCTAGGTGATGGGTTTCAGATCAGAAGTTGGGTGGAAGGGGTGGGGCTAGGTGATGGGTTTCAGATCAGGAGCTTGGTGGGAGGGCTGGGGCTAGGTGATGGGTTTCAGATCAGGAGCTGGGTGGGAGCGGTGGGGCTAGGTGATGGGTTTCTGATCAGGAGCTTGGTGGGAGGGCTGGGGCTAGGTGATGGGTCTCAGATCAGAAGTTGGGTGGAAGGGGTGGGGCTAGGTGATGGGTTTCAGATCAGGAGCTTGGTGGGAGGGCTGGGGCTAGGTGATGGGTTTTAGATCAGGAGATGGGTGGGAGGGGTAAGGCTATGTGATATGTTTCAGATCAGGAGCTGGGTGGGAGGGCTGTTGCTAGATGATGGGTTTCAGATCAGGAGCTGGGTGGGAGGGCTGGTGCTAGATGATGGGTTTCAGATCAGGAGCTGGGTGGGAGGGGTGGGGCTAGGTGATGGGTTTCAGATCAGGAGCTGGGTGGGAGAGGTGGGGCTAGGTAATGGGTTTCAGATCAGGAGCTGGGTGGGAGGGGTGGGGCTAGATGATGGGTTTCAGATCAGGAGATGGGTGGGAGGGCTGAGGCCAAATAATGGGTTTCAGATCAGGAGCTGGGAGGGAGGGCTGGTGCTAGATGATGGGTTTCAGATCAGGAGTTGGGTGGGTGGGAGGGCTGGTGCTAGATGATGGGTTTCAGATCAGGAGCTGGGTGGGAGGGGTGGGGCTAGGTGATGGGTTTCAGATCAGGAGCTGGGTGGGAGAGGTGGGGCAAGGTAATGGGTGTCAGATCAGGAGCTGGGTGGGAGGGGTGGGGCTAGATGATGGGTTTCAGATCAGGAGCTTGGTGGGAGGGCTGGGGCTAGGTGATGGGTTTCAGATCAGAAGTAGGGTGGAAGGGGTGGGGCTAGGTGATGGGTTTCAGATCAGGAGCTGGGTGGGAGGGCTGGGGCTAGGTGATGGGTTTTAGATCAGGAGATGGGTGGGAGGGGTGGGGCTAGGTGATATGTTTCAGATCAGGAGCTGGGTGGGAGGGCTGGTGCTAGATGATGGGTTTCAGATCAGGAGCTGGGTGGGAGGGCTGTTGCTAGATGATGGGTTTCAGATCAGGAGCTGGGTGGGGCTAGGTGATGGGTTTCAGATCAGGAGCTGGGTGGGAGAGGTGGGGCTAGGTAATGGGTTTCAGATCAGGAGCTGGGTGGGAGGGGTGGGGCTAGATGATGGGTTTCAGATCAGGAGCTGGGTGGGAGGGGTGGGGCTAGATGACGGGTTTCAGATCAGGAGATGGGTGGGAGGGCTGAGGCCAAATAATGGGTTTCAGATCAGGAGCTGGGTGGGAGGGCTGGTGCTAGATGATGGGTTTCAGATCAGGAGATGGGTGGGAGGGGTGGGGCTAGGTGATGGGTTTCAGATCAGGAGCTGGGTGGGAGGGGTGGGGCTAGGTGATGGGTTTCAGATCAGGAGCTTGGTGGGAGAGGTGGAGCTAGGTGATGGGTTTAAGTTCAGCATCTATGTGGGAGGGCTGGGGCTAGGTGATGGGTTTCAGATCAGGAGCTGGGTGGGAGGGCTGGGGCTAGGTGATGGGTTTCAGATCAGGAGCTGGGTGGGAGTGCTGGGGCTAGGTGATGGGTTTCAGATCAGGAGCTGGGTGGGAGGGGTGGGGCTAGGTGATATGTTTCAGATCAGGAGCTGGGTGGGAGGGGTGGGGCTAGATGACAGGTTTCAGATCAGGAGATGGGTGGGAGGGCTGAGGCCAAATAATGGGTTTCAGATCAGGAGCTGGGTGGGAGGGCTGGTGCTAGATGATGGGTTTCAGATCAGGAGCTGGGTGGGAGGGCTGGTGCTAGATGATGGGTTTCAGATCAGGAGCTGGGTGGGAGGGGTGGGGCTAGATGATGGGTTTCAGATCAGGAGCTAGGTGGGAGAGGTGGGGCTAGGTCATGGGTTTCAGATCAGGAGCTGGGTGGGAGGGGTGGGGCTAGGTGATGGGTTTCAGATCAGGAGCTGGGTGGGAGGGGTGGGGCTAGGTGATGGGTTTCAGATCAGGAGCTGGGTGGGAGGGCTGGGGCTAGATGACGGGTTTCAGATCAGGAGATGGGTGGGAGGGCTGAGGCCAAATAATGGGTTTCAGATCAGGAGCTGGGTGGGAGGGCTGGGGCTAGGTGATGGGTTTTAGATCAGGAGATGGGTGGGAGGGGTGGGGCTAGGTGATATGTTTCAGATCAGGAGCTGGGTGGGAGGGCTGGTGCTAGATGATGGGTTTCAGATCAGGAGCTGGGTGGGAGGGCTGGTGCTAGATGATGGGTTTCAGATCAGGAGCTGGGTGGGGCTAGGTGATGGGTTTCAGATCAGGAGCTGGGTGGGAGAGGTGGGGCTAGGTAATGGGTTTCAGATCAGGAGCTGGGTGGGAGGGGTGGGGCTAGATGATGGGTTTCAGATCAGGAGCTGGGTGGGAGGGGTGGGGCTAGATGACGGGTTTCAGATCATGAGATGGGTGGGAGGGCTGAGGCCAAATAATGGGTTTCAGATCAGGAGCTGGGTGGGAGGGCTGGTGCTAGATGATGGGTTTCAGATCAGGAGATGGGTGGGAGGGGTGGGGCTAGGTGATGGGTTTCAGATCAGGAGCTGGGTGGGAGGGGTGGGGCTAGGTGATGGGTTTCAGATCAGGAGCTTGGTGGGAGAGGTGGAGCTAGGTGATGGGTTTAAGTTCAGCAGCTATGTGGGAGGGCTGGGGCTAGATGATGGGTTTCAGATCAGGAGCTGGGTGGGAGGGCTGGGGCTAGGTGATGGGTTTCAGATCAGGAGCTGGGTGGGAGTGCTGGGGCTAGGTGATGGGTTTCAGATCAGGAGCTGGGTGGGAGGGGTGGGGCTAGGTGATATGTTTCAGATCAGGAGCTGGGTGGGAGGGGTGGGGCTAGATGACGGGTTTCAGATCAGGAGATGGGTGGGAGGGCTGAGGCCAAATAATGTGTTTCAGATCAGGAGCTGGGTGGGAGGGCTGGTGCTAGATGATGGGTTTCAGATCAGGAGCTGGGTGGGAGGGCTGGTGCTAGATGATGGATTTCAGATCCGGAGCTGGGTGGGAGGGGTGGGGCTAGATGATGGGTTTCAGATCAGGAGCTAGGTGGGAGAGGTGGGGCTAGGTGATGGGTTTCAGATCAGGAGCTGGGTGGGAGGGGTGGGGCTAGGTGATGGGTTTCAGATCAGGAGCTGGGTGGGAGGGGTGGGGCTAGGTGATGGGTTTCAGATCAGGAGCTGGGTGGGAGGGCTGGGGCTAGATGACGGGTTTCAGATCAAGAGATGGGTGGGAGGGCTGAGGCCAAATAATGGGTTTCAGATCAGGAGCTGGGTGGGAGGGCTGGGGCCAGATGATGGGTTTCAGATCAGGAGATGGGTGGGAGGGGTGGGGCTAGGTGATGGGTTTCAGATCAGGAGCTGGGTGGGAGGGCTGGTACTAGATGATGGGTTTCAGATCAGGAGATGGGTGGGAGGGGTGGGGCTAGGTGATGGGTTTCAGATCAGGAGCTGGGTGGGAGGGGTGGGGCTAGGTGATGGGTTTAAGATCAGCAGCTATGTGGGAGGGTTGGGGCTAGATGATGGGTTTCTGATCAGGAGATGGGTGGGAGGGCTGGGGCTAGATGATGGGTTTCAGATCAGGAGCTGGGTGGGAGGGGTGGGGCTAGATGATGGGTTTCAGATCAGGAGCTAGGTGGGAGAGGTGGGGCTAGGTGATGGGTTTCAGATCAGGAGCTGGGTGGGAGGGGTGGGGCTAGGTGATGGGTTTCAGATCAGGAGCTGGGTGGGAGGGGTGGGGCTAGGTGATGGGTTTCAGATCAGGAGCTGGGTGGGAGGGCTGGGACTAGATGACGGGTTTCAGATCAGGAGATGGGTGGGAGGGCTGAGGCCAAATAATGGGTTTCAGATCAGGAGCTGGGTGGGAGGGCTGGTACTAGATGATGGGTTTCAGATCAGGAGATGGGTGGGAGGGGTGGGGCTAGGTGATGGGTTTCAGATCAGGAGCTGGGTGGGAGGGGTGGGGCTAGGTGATGGGTTTCAGATCAGGAGCTGGGTGGGAGAGGTGGAGCCAGGTGATGGGTTTAAGATCAGCAGCTATGTGGGAGGGTTGGGGCTAGATGATGGGTTTCTGATCAGGAGATGGGTGGGAGGGCTGGGGCTAGATGATGGGTTTCAGATCAGGAGCTTGGTGGGAGGGGTGGGGCTAGGTGATGGGTTTCAGATCAGGAGCAGGGTGGGAGGGGTGGGGCTAGGTGATGGGTGCAGTTAGCAGCTAGGGAGGGACGGTTAGGTGAGGGGTGCAAGTCAGAGACTAGAGACAGGGGTTAGGTAAGAGGCACAGGTCAGAGGCTGAGAAGTGGGTGCAAAAGGTGCAGGTCAGCAACTGGGAAGCGGGTGGATTATTCATATATTCATATAGCTTCATCTTCTTCTGTAGCACTTTACAATGTAGTAATTACATACAAGGTAAAACATATAGTACATAGACAGTTGCAGACCCAGTGCAAGAAATTACAATGCAAACGCTATGAGAGATACAATAGGACAGAGAGCCCTGTTCTTTCCAGCTTACAGTGTAAAGGTAAATACCAATGGAGCTGCTATACAGCCACATGGGGCACTATCAGAGTCTACAGACTGACACAGTCCAGCAGTGAATGTCAGCACAGCACAGCAGTAGTTTGTTACAGTGTGGGGCTCATTAACCTCAGGGGCCCACTGGGATTTTCCCAGGTACCCCGGCAGGCCAGTACAACGCTGTCCACCAGTTTGTTTGCAAATGGAAGATGAGGGAAGCCCCAGGTGGGCAGGGCTGTATTTACCATTAGGCAAACCTAGGCACGTGCCTAGGGTGGCAACCTGGAAGGAGGGGAGGGCGCTGCCCTTAATATTGTAGTAAGGAAAAGAAATTAAAACTCTAATATACAGAAAATTAATGCCTCCTAACAAGCACCCCCCAGCCACAGAAGGACGCAGAGTGTATTTGTGTGAAGGGGGTGTACAATGGGTTGAAAACAGGTCAGAGCATCCCCCCTCCACGGGTGTGGTCATGTGACTCCTGTATATCAGAATGCAGTAAAAGAAGGAACATGTTGCCTGCTTCTCTGCATTTCCTCCTTGGTGCCCTCTCCATCCTCTACACATATACTCTGCATCTAGCCCATTGCATGCCTCCCAACTTTTCAGGGTGGGAAAGAGGGACAATTGATGGACAGGAGATACATTGTAACAGTTACAACACTGTAAACACTTGAATAGGCAAATGAATAATTTATTGATTCAGATCTGCAGGTTACACTTCAGAGGGACAAATAAGAACAATAAGGGACAGCGGGACATGGACTCAAAAACGGGACAGTGCCTCCAAATCAGGGCCATTTGGGAGGTATGTCACTGCACCCTCTAACCTACACACATTTTTTTTATATTGAACATGACGCTTAAAGCGCTTAAAGTGCCTGGGGCACCATGAACACCAAATCCGGCCCTGCAGGTGGCATGAAGTAGAATGAAATGATTGCATAACCTCTCATTTTAATAAATACTCCATAGCGGGCTGTTAGCTACAACATTCTAAAAAAAATAACGTCTCCACCTCCATAGAAAATTCACCACCTCACATGGAGAACTTCTGCACCTCGTTTTTTCCAGTATTTTGAATATTAATGAACCTAGATTGGAGAACCTGTCTTTCAGTATTTTTCACATTTGTGTGACACCCCCCTATTCGCCTATTAAAACGTACCTGTCCAGGGTCCATGCGCGGCTCTTGTCCAATGAGAGAGAGACGCCTGCTGTGACTATGTCATTCACAGGTGGATCTTATTGACTGGAATGAATTGTAAACAATGAGAACTGCAGAATGACATCACAGCAGGCGGCTCACATAGAACAAGAGTCCGCACATGTGGTGGTGGAGCGTGGGAAGCTGAGTCTTTATGGGTGAACTTGGGTGTCACACACCCCAATCGGGAATGAGGAAAAGCCAGCGGCCAGCCCTGGAATCTTTTTGATTCCAGGCCGACTGCTGCTTTCCTGCTTTAAAGAGGACCAACACCCAGGGGTGATCGGCCCGGAAATCTATAAGATTCCCGGGCTGATCACCTCCCACCCCGCGGGACATCCGAGATCGGGATGTCCCGCGGGGTGAAACCCCCCAGAAACCCCCAAAACATCTTACCTGATCCGCCGCCTCTTCCGCCGCCTCCAGACGTGCGCGCGCCCGCGCCGGCCCTCTGTGAATGGCCGGCGGGGGGGCGCGTGCGCCGAGAGTGACGCGCAGGAGGTGGAGGAAGCGGCTTGGACGTTCCTGATCCCCGCCTGGACGTTGGCGGGGATTGGCTGCGGCATTCACGTGGGAGCGTTGAGAGGTGAGTTTTTTGGGGTTTCTGGGGGGTTTCACACAGAAGTGGACCAAAACCCAGGATAGTCAAAATCCTGGGTGTTGGTCCACTTTAAATACTTTAACTCCTAGATGGGGGTACACACAATTCAATATGGTTCAGGAAGGCAGAGAACGCTACCCTGCGTGCTCCGCCATGCGCCCACAGCTTCTTGGAAGACCCCCTTAGAAGCTGTGGGCGCATGGCAGAGCGTGCGGGGTAGCGCTCTCTACCTTCCTGGACCACATTGAATTGTTACCTGGGTAGTAGCTATTGCTTCACAATGGATTTCTTTATTTTATTTATTGGCTTTGCAAGTCAAGTTTCCTTCGCACTTAGCACTTTACATTAGAATTAGGGAGGTCTCTACTGGGATTATAGGAGCTTCCCCTCCTGTTATGTTTATGGTGTTTAACCTTCAGGTGTATTTATTCGGATTGCACAGGGTGTGTTGTGTGTGTCTTTTATTAGGCCCTTATTTATGATGGAATAGCGACAGGTAGCGACTGGTGAGCGTCCGGTAATGACGGGCCCCGCCACGAGAACGCCGGCTCCCCACCACAATCACACATTTATCAAGCCAATCCTGCTTAGCGACTGAGATAGCGCCATATAGCGACTCATTCATCATTATTCCAGCCTCAGCCCACAGCACCAGCGACAGGTATGACCTCTCGCTACCTGGCGCTCTCCAATGCATTTCAATGGAACAATCTTTAAATATTCATAATTAATTGTTATTAATTGTTTTGTTTTTTTTTTAAATGTGAAAAATTCTGTGACCACTTCTGCCATTTTAGATAAAAAAAATAAAAAAATTGTACAGAATTGATATTACAGGTCTGATATTAATGTATTCATATTACTAAATTACTAAAAATATGGTTGTTTGGGGGTTAAAAAACAACTTTTAACCCATCGCCGCCAGCGCTCTGGGGTTTAAACATGCATTTTACAGTGCGAGAATTTTTTGAGCGTGATTTTTTAATGAATATGGTGGGAGCCGGTCGCTAGGGCCAGTCGCTATCATGTGCTCCCATATAGCTTGGAACCTGTCAAATAGCGACTCCTCACCCAATATTCAACAGGCAAACCGACTGAGTCGCTATCAACTACCGAACAACGGCCAAGCACAGCGACTACTAGCGGGCGCTCTGGAAATGCCGCTACAGTCGCTCAACTGTCGCTACCTGCCGCTATTAATGAATCGCCCTCCCAATTTCTTTCAGTAGGTAGTGTTATTCATTTTATATGGATTCTATTAATTTCTCGATTATTAACTACATTCTAATTTATTGACATTAGTGGTTCTATCTTGGCACTAGTTGCACTTTATTACATTTTTCTATGTATTTTATGTGGAGCATGTATTTACTATTGTATTGATACCACACTATTATGATTGATGAGGGAGAACAAATTGGAATGTATTAATACCTACCACCCCTTCTATTGTCTATCTAGATTATTGTGATTTTCTGCATTATCAGCGTTCAGAACAGGCAGATTTTTAAACTTGTCTAGTCCTGTGATTTTTGTTTGTCTGATGTTGTTTTCATTTCATGGCTTTAATAATTGATGATTCTGGGGTTGTGCCCAATAGTAAATGTATTTGTTCTTGTGGGATGGGGCTAGGGGAGCAGCCCCATACTTAAAGGTCCATTTTCTTAGATTTGTTATTGAGTGGTGTCCACTTGTGTTGTATTGATTCTTTCACCTAATCTTTACCCAATCAGTTACACTCTAATGTGGCTGGAGTTGGGCTCGATGTGGTAATGCAATCTATAATAAATAAATCATTGAATCTATTTAAAAACATGCTTTTTTCATATGATAAACAAAATGATTGATTAGCATCAGTTTTATTCTAAAGTTGCTATATCTGATGGAGCCACTAGAGGGAGCCCTTTACTCTGGTTTAAATTCACCTCTGTCCTGGGGCCACTAGAAGTATGTTTTATTCAGGTTACATCAGTGTGTGGGATGCTCATTAACTATTGAATTTCCAGGGCCGGGAACTGGCTACATGCAGTCTGCTGAGCCCACACGTCACTGGGCGCCCATTCCTGAGCCGTCCCTGGCAGCAGCCCAATGCCCAGAGACATGGCATCATCGTCAGATTACTGCCAAACAAGGGGAGATTTATTTCATTACAGAAATGAAAAATATCTGAACTTTGCTAAATGTTATTTGTGTTTACAGAGCAACTGAGGATTATAAGAGGCCAAAACCCAGCATCCAACCCCAGATATTTGTTCAGGTGAAAGTGGACCAAAACCCAGCACGATCGGGGCATCCCAATTTTAGTATATATTGTTGTAACTGTTACGCCCTATCTCCTATCTATGCCTCAGTGAGGGGGCGTGGCTTAGTTCACATATTGTCCCTCTTCCCCACCCTGAAAATTCGGAATGTTCCTGAAGCAAAGTATATATTGTTATAAGACTCTTGACACTCAGTATCCCTTGCACATCATTGTGTGATCACTGGCCCGGTGAGTTGCCAGCTGTCATATGACTGGTCCCTCATACCTACCAACTTTTCAGTTTGGGAAAGAGGGGCATTTGTTAAATTAGGACACGCCCCCTTATTGAGGGATGGATGAAGACACGCCCCCTCATTGAGGATTGGATAGGAGTTGTAATAGTTAAAACAATATAAACACTTTAAATAGGCAAATGAATCATTTATTGATGCAGATCTGCATGTTACACCTCAAAGAGGGACAAATGAGAACGAGGGACAAGGGGACATGGACTCAAAAGAGGGACAGTCTCAAAATCAGGGACATTTGGGAGGTATGGTCTCTCCTAGTCCCCCCCCCAACATGTCTCAACCCCTGTCCCCTCCACATGTCCCAGCCCCCCTCCTCTACATGCTTGTTGCCCCTCCACACTACTCCCCCCCCTACATGCTTGTTGCCCCTCCACACTACTCCCCCCCTACATGCTTGTTGCTCCTCCACACTACTCCCCCCCTACATGCTTGTTGCCCCTCCACACTACTCCCCCCCCTACATGCTTGTTGCCCCTCCACACTACTCCCCCCCTACATGCTTGTTGCTCCTCCACACTACTCCCCCCCTACATGCTTGTTGCTCCTCCACACTACTCCCCCCCTACATGCTTGTTGCTCCTCCACACTACTCCCCCCCTACATGCTTGTTGCTCCTCCACACTACTCCCCCCTACATGCTTGTTGCCCCTCCACACTACTCCCCCCCTACATGCTTGTTGCTCCTCCACACTACTCCCCCCCTACATGCTTGTTGCTCCTCCACACTACTCCCCCCTACATGCTTGTTGCCCCTCCACACTACTCCCCCCCTACACGCTTGTTGCTCCTCCACACTACTCCCCCCCTACATGCTTGTTGCCCCTCCACACTACTCCCCCCCTACATGCTTGTTGCTCCTCCACACTACTCCCCCCCTACATGCTTGTTGCTCCTCCACACTACTCCCCCCTACATGCTTGTTGCCCCTCCACACTACTCCCCCCTTACATGCTTGTTGCCCCTCCACACTACTCCCCCCCTACATGCTTGTTGCCCCTCCACACTACTCCCCCCCTACACGCTTGTTGCTCCTCCACACTACTCCCCCCCTACATGCTTGTTGCTCCTCCACACTACTCCCCCCCCTACATGCTTGTTGCTCCTCCACACTACTCCCCCCCCTACATGCTTGTTGCCCCTCCACACTACTCCCCCCTACATGCTTGTTGCTCCTCCACACTACTCCCCCCTCCTACATGCTTGTTGCTCCTCCACACTACTCCCCCCCTACATGCTTGTTGCCCCTCCACACTACTCCCCCCCTTACATGCTTGTTGCCCCTCCACACTACTCCCCCCCTACATGCTTGTTGCCCCTCCACACTACTCCCCCCCTACATGCTTGTTGCCCCTCCACACTACTCCCCCCTACATGCTTGTTGCTCCTCCACACTACTCCCCCCCTACATGCTTGTTGCCCCTCCACACTACTCCCCCACTACATGCTTGTTGCCCCTCCACACTACTCCCCCCCTACATGCTTGTTGCCCCTCCACACTACCCCCCCCTACATGCTTGTTGCCCCTCCACACTACTCCCCCCCCTACATGCTTGTTGCCCCTCCACACTACTCCCCCCTACATGCTTGTTGCCCCTCCACACTACTCCCCCACTACATGCTTGTTGCCCCTCCACACTACTCCCCCCCTACATGCTTGTTGCCCCTCCACACTACTCCCCCCCTACATGCTTGTTGCCCCTCCACACTACTCCCCCCTACATGCTTGTTGCTCCTCCACACTACCCCCCCCCTACATGCTTGTTGCCCCTCCACACTACTCCCCCCCTACATGCTTGTTGCCCCTCCACACTACTCCGCCCCTACATGCTTGTTGCCCCTCCACACTACTCCCCCCCCACATGCTTGTTGCCCCTCCACACTACTCCGCCCCTACATGCTTGTTGCTCCTCCACACTACTCCCCCCCTACATGCTTGTTGCCCCTCCACACTACTCCCCCCCCCCTACATGCTTGTTGCCCCTCCACACTACTCCGCCCCTACATGCTTGTTGCTCCTCCACACTACTCCCCCCCCTACATGCTTGTTGCCCCTCCACACTACTCCCCCCTACATGCTTGTTGCTCCTCCACACTACTTCCCCCCTACATGCTTGTTGCTCCTCCACACTACTCCCCCCCTACATGCTTGTTGCTCTTCCACACTACTCCCCCCTACATGCTTGTTGCTCCTCCACACTACTCCCCCCCCTACATGCTTGTTGCCCCTCCACACTACTCCCCCCTACATGCTTGTTGCTCCTCCACACTACTTCCCCCCTACATGCTTGTTGCTCCTCCACACTACTCCCCCCCTACATGCTTGTTGCTCTTCCACACTACTCCCCCCCTACATGCTTGTTGCTCCTCCACACTACTCCCCCCCTACATGCTTGTTGCTCTTCCACACTACTCCCCCCCTACATGCTTGTTGCTCCTCCACACTACTCCCCCCCTACATGCTTGTTGCTCCTCCACACTACTCCCCCCCTACATGCTTGTTGCCCCTCCACACTACTCCCCCCCCCTACATGCTTGTTGCCCCTCCACACTACTCCCCCCCTACATGCTTGGTGCTCCTCCACACTACTCCCTCCCTACATGCTTGTTGCCCCTCCACACTACTCCCCCCCCCTACATGCTTGTTGCCCTCCACACTACTCCCCCCCTACATGCTTGTTGCTCCTCCACACTACTTCCCCCCTACATGCTTGTTGCTCCTCCACACTACTCCCCCCCTACATGCTTGTTGCTCTTCCACACTACTCCCCCCCCTACATGCTTGGTGCTCCTCCACACTACTCCCTCCCTACATGCTTGTTGCTCCACCACACTACTCCCCCCCTACATGCTTGTTGCTCCTCCACACTACTCCCCCCCTACATGCTTGTTGCCCCTACACACTACTCCCCCCCCCCCCTACATGCTTGTTGCTCCTCCACACACATAGCCCCGAACCAGGCTGGGGACATTAATCAAATCTTTTTATCATAGACACTGCTCTGACCCCAAACCCATACCTCACAACTTTTCAGGGTGGGGAAGAGGGACAATTGTTAAATTAAGCCACACCCCCTCATTAATTGATGACTAGGAGATAGGATATAATATAAACACTTTGAATAGGCACATTAATAACTTATTGATGCAGATCTGCATATTAAACCTCAAATAAGGACAGAGAAGAACAAGGGACAGGGGGACATGGACTCAAAAAAAGGATAGTCCCTCCAAATCAGGGATAGTTGGGAGGTATGCCCAAACCCCCTCAGTAGTGAGCATATATGTATAGTTACATCTCTGTGTAAAGTAAGGCTGTCTTGCTGGAGTGAAATGGTGGCTTTAGCATGACACCTAATAGAGGTCTCTGTGTATTTTGGATTATACTTTAGCCCTGGCTGCCATGTTGGAGATTTATTAATACGGAGCCAGCCGCAATGCTCCAGACCTGTCCCCGCTTCAACCTGTTGTTTACAGTCCCCGTCTCCCTCGTGCTGATGAAATACCCGGTTAGCACTGCGGTGATTTCAGGATAGTTGCGCAATCCCCAGCGTCATGTGACGGGTGACAGAACCTGATACACCCTATTAAAGAAGCACAATAACAATCACGTGAGGAACCCAGAACTTCAAAACTGATAGATATTCAGGTACATCTACAGTATGTGTAAATAAAATCTATATAATACATGTATATGTTAATTAAAGTAGACCTACACTCTCCCTGGCTGTGTCTGGGACGGTGGCTTGTCCACAAGGACACTAAACTAACCTAATCTGCCCCCTCATGCCATGCATTAGAAAGATACTCTACTATTCCCAATTGAGTGGCATTCGATGGGGGACAGGAAACAGCTGTGCACACATGCCGCAGCCGCACGCCCACCAATAGGAGATGCTTCTTTACCGTGCCCAGCTATTACCTTTCTCTTATCATACAGAATTCCATGCCTGGCTTCGGATTCCTAAGGATCTTTACCTGTACCCAGGGCTGGCTCCAGCTTGTGGGAACCCGTGGGCAAGAGAGTCTTACTGGGCCCCCAAAGTAGTGAGTCACATAATGTAACCTTTCAGCTCCGCTGCCACAAATGGGTCATCTTCTGCTGCTGATCGCCCTCCAGTCCTTATTGCCTCCCCTATAGTCGTGCAACTAGGTCCAGGGACTAGGTTTTCCCTGGTAACAATTGAAGTCTTTACTCATGACCACGCCTACTAAGTTAATGTGTTTTTTTAAATATCATACATTTTATTGAAAAAAAGATCTCAGGGGCCCCGGCACTTGCCTTCGAATGCTGAGCTGTGGTTCCAGGCCTGGATTCCTTGGGCTTAAAGAGGACCAAAACCCTCAGGGCACCCCAATCAGGGGAGCCCTGCTGTGTGAAACCCTCCAGGTCCGCCAAAAACTCACCTTCATTCCCTGTCCAACGGCGCACGTGCAACGATCGCATCTCCGCTATCTCTTTAGCTGGCATTTGTGAATGTCCGGCATGATCCCTGTTATAGGGTAGCAGTGGATGCGGCCATCAGTGCACTAAGATCACCTTAGATGAACACTTGGACGAAGGGTCTCGAGCAGATCCGAGCACGCTGATTGGAAGAGCGGCCGTGCATGCACCGTTGTGGAAGAGGTGAATTTGTTCAGGTGACCGGAGGGCAAGAACCAAACCCCAGGATAGTCAAAATCCTGGGTTTTGGTCCTCTTTAAAGTGTGCCAGGCCGATGCTGATGGTCACTGGGCCTGTTTCCACCCCCAGTGCCTAGGAGGAGGTATGGATAATTGTGAGGGTACATTGCCAACCACCCTGCTCACCAGGGTTGGCAGTAAGGCTGCTACCCCATGCCTTCTGAATTGGTAAAGAGAACCCCTTGCTAGTTCACAAGTTGTAATTGTAAGAGTAAACACTACTTTCCAACATCCTCGCATATCCCCGCCCTGTTTTTGACTATCCTGGGTTTTGGTCCTTTCCCCCGGGGCACCTCGATCTAGAGTGCCCCGCTGTGTGAAACCCCCCAGATCGCCGAGCGCAACTCACCTCCTCCATTTGGTCCACTTTAAAGGCAAACTCCCTTTTTGATATGATGTGTGTGATATAAACTAAACCTTTGTGTTAGGCTTGTTCCTTTGATTTACTTATCAGCACTATGTTTCCAAGTTTCTTATATTCCAGTGGATCTGTCTTGGTAAAGTAAGAGTGGCTTTCTTCAGTAAAGCTCCCAGTATCCGTATCTCAAGGTGAGTTTTGCACAGCAGGGTTGAAGGGACCATTGTAAGTCTTTTTAGACTTTTGGTCCACCTAAAAAATCTTTTGCTTATGAAAGTCATCAGTATGTAGTCTGATCACCAGAGTAGCAGTTCACAGCAGGGTAATGGAACCTGTTTATAGGAACACAAGTAGCACAGTTTTGGTTGGCTAAGCCAGCTGGCAGAAGCTCAGTGCTCTGCAATAGCCGGGCCGGGAAGTGATTCAAGTGACTAAGCTTTATACTTGGCTGGATGTCAGAGTTCACCGCCAATATCTGTTGCAGAGTGTGCGTGCTGGGTGCAGCGTAACTGGCTTTACTAGCACATGAGTGCAGTAATAGAAGCCGCCTTACATGGTGGATAACATAGATGCATAGGGATCACCTCAATGTACAGGCAACAAAACATGCAGCAGAGAATTTACAACAGAGACTACAAGCAGATATATGTAACAGCACCATCTACAGTCATAAATGTATATTGCATTAACCTAGCAATAAAGATGCAGATCACATACAGAGACAAGTTGTTGCACAGTATCTTCAACAATATCTACAATGTGCAATAACATTATGATCAGCACACACTAAAGATGAAGCAATTGGTTGTTGCTGAACCTGCAGTTACCATAACAATTTTTTTGGAGGTGAAAAGGTCAATAAAGTGGGACAAAACTAGGCCCCAGATTTTAAAAGACTCTAGAGCCTTCTTCTCTAGTCACAATCCTAATTTGGGGGTTTTGACTGGGCAGGAAAGGAGAGATTGTAGTCGACCGGCAAGTTTCACATTTTGGGGCATCCCATCTTAGGTTCCAAACAGAGGGAGGGAGACCAGTCATATGGCTGGCAGGATGCCGGTGCATGACCAGTAGATGGGAGTAAAGGTCAGACCATGCACAGTATTACCACAGCTGCTTCCTCGTGGACCCTGTCTCTGGTGCTTAGGCCTGTACCAGCCAGCCTAGGTTTATGGACTGTACCATGCTTTGAGCTGTTTTCTTCTGCTTATCCACCAAGACTCAACTGCCACTGAGGGCACCATTTCCCCTATATTTGGCACAGTAAAAAACAATACACCACTCCACTACTGCATTCGGCTGTATTAAAAGAAATAGGCAAAGCAGGGAGGCAACAGGGCCCCAAGCATAGGGGGTTCTGGTGCATGGCGTCTCAGGGATGTCCCCTACTGCGGAAGTCCTGGGGTCATCCTCCACTCTGGCGCAGGGGTGTAGGTTAGAGGACCCCTGTAAAGATAGAGTAGGGGAAAGTATTAAGATAGGTGAGAGCCTAAGTCCTAAAGGTAAGTATTGGGACTTCTCTCTATAGGGGCGAGTGCAAATTACACATTAGGTTGTTGCTTGGATGGGTTGGTATTCCCAGGGATACAGTGCCCTGGGTGGATGGTGAGTGGAGTTAGCCTCTTTTATGGAGTAAGTGGAGCCTAGATGAATATACAGTCATGGGCGTAAATGTTGACACCCCTGAAATTTTTAGTTTTAAGTATTTATCACAGATGCAGGATTGCAGTAACACATGTTTTGCTATACACATGTTTATTCCCTTTGTGTGTATTAGAACTAAACCAAAAAAGGGAGGAAAAAATGCAAATTGGACATAATGTCAAACCAAACTCCAAAAATAGGCTGGACAAAAAGATAGTTTCAAGCATGTGATGCTCCTTTAAACTCACCTGGGGCAAGTTACAGGATTAACAGCGGCGGGCTGGTGGAGGAGGAGCACAGCGGTATAAATACAGGAGTGGAGCGTCCGCCCACCACCCTGACGAAGCTCTGGTGGGCGGAGCGAAACGCGCGTCGGCAGACAGCCGGCCTTTCCACGCCCTCGTCCTCCCCCTACCAACTGCGGCGGCATACCTTGTGCGCAGGACGGGAGATCATTGGCCATATGCTACATACAGAGCTGCAAGCTGCCTACAGCTAAGTAACATTGGGGCACAATTTCATTATTGTATATGAGCCACTACAAGTTGGAAACTCCGAATTGCATTTAAGTCTGTACATCACAAGTTGTTGATTTGGGACATTAAGCACAGTGACACTTATGGCACAGTTTGCAGCAAAAGGCACGCATTGATCTAGCGTGAGTCAATTACTGTTCCCATTCGGGACATCCATTACTGGCTAACACTAGAGATGAGCGAACTTTTGAAAAATGCGATTTGGCCGATTCGGCGAATTTTCTGAGAAAAATCGTTTCGGTCCGAATTAATTTGCGACGAACCGCTTTTAAAAATGGCTATTTCTGGGCGTCCGAGAGCCTCCATAGGGTTGCAGAACATTTTGCTTGGCTGTAACATGCATAGGATGCATGCTGGGTTAGTGAAATAATATTGTAAAGAAGTATGACATGCAGATCAGAGGCGTCGCTATTAGATTCGCGAGTCTTGAGGTGGCATAAGCATAATGAGCCCATATATTGCCTGAAAGACACACTCTGGACTTGGCAGCAGCATAGGGAGCCCATATATTGTCTGAAAGACACACCCAGGAGTTGGCAGCAGCATAGGGGGCCCATATATTGCCTGAAAAACACACTGGAGTTGGCAGCAGCATAGGGAGCCCATATATTGCCTGAAAGAGACGCTGGGGTTGGCAGCAGCATTAGGAGACCATATATTGCCTGAATAACACACCCAGGAGCTGGCAGCAGCATTAGGAGCCCATATATTGCCTGAAAGACACACCCAGGAGGTGGCAGCAGCAGCATTAGTATATTGCCTGAAAGACACACCCAGGAGTTGGCAGCAGCATAGGGAGCCCATATATTGCCTGAAAAACACATTGGAGTTGGCAGCAGCATTAGTAGCCCATATATTGCCTGAAAGACACACTCTGGACTTGGGAGCAGTATTAGGAGCCCATACATTGCCTGAAAAACACATTGGAGTTTGCAGCAGCATAGGGAGCTTATATATTGCCTGAAAGACACACCCAGGAGTTGGCAGCAGCATAGGGAGCCCATATATTGCCTGAAAGACACACCCAGGAGTTGACAGCAGCATAGGGAGCTCATATATTGCCTGAAAGACACACCCAGGAGTTGGCAGCAGCAGCAGCATTAGGAGCCCATATATTGCTTGAAAGACACACCCAGGAGTTGGCAGCATCAGCAGCATTAGTAGCCCATATATTGCCTGAAAGACACACTCTGGAATTGGCAGCAGCATAGGGAGCCCATATATTGCCAAAAAAACACATTGGAGTTGGCAGCAGCATAGGGAGCTCATATATCGCCTGAAAGACACACCCAGGAGTTGGCAGCAGCAGAAGCAGCTCGTATATTGCCTGAAAGACACACCCAGGAGTTGGCAGCAGCAGAAGGAGCTCATATATTGCCTCAAAGACACACCCAGGAGTTGGCAGCAGAATAGGGAGCTTATATATTGAGCAGCAGCATAGGGAGCCCATATATTGCCTGAAAAACACATTGGACTTGGCAGCAGCAGAAGGAGCTCATATATTGCCTGAAAGACACACCCAGGAGTTGGCAGCAGAATAGGGAGCTTATATATTGCCTGAAAGACACACCCAGGAGTTGGCAGCAGCAGCATAGGGAGCCCATATATTGCCTGAAAAACACATTGGAGTTGGCAGCAGCATAGGGAGCTCATATATTGCCTGAAAGACACACCCAGGAGTTGGCAGCAGCAGTAGCATTAGGAGCTCATATATTGCCTGAAAGACACACCCAGGAGTTGGCAGCAGCATAGGGAGCCCATATATTGCCTGAAAAACACATTGGAGTTGGCAGCAGCATTAGGAGCCCATATATTGCCTGAAAAACACATTGGAGTTGGCAGCAGCATAGGGAGCTCATATATTGCCTGAAAGACGCACCCAGGAGTTGGCAGCAGCAGAAGGAACTCATATATTGCCTGAAAGACACACCCAGGAGTTGGCAGCAGCAGAAGGAGCTCATATATTGCCTGAAAGGCACACCAAGGAATTGGCAGCAGCAGAAGGAGCTCATATATTGCCTGAAAGACACACCCAGGAGTTGGCAGCAGCAGAAGGAGCTCATATATTGCCTGAAAGGCACACCCAGGAATTGGCAGCATCAGAAGGAGCTCATATATTGCCTGAAAGACACACCCAGGAGTTGGCAGCAGCAGAAGGAGCTCATATATTGCCTGAAGGACACACCCAGGAGTTGGCAGCAGCATCAGCAGCAGCATTAGGAGCTCATATATTGCCTGAAAGACACACCCAGGAGTTGGCAGCAGCATAGGGAGCCCATATATTGCCTAAAAAACACATTGGAGTTGGCAGCAGCATTAGGAGCCCATATATTGCCCGAAAAACACACCCAGGAGTTGGCAGCAGCAGCAGCATTAGGAGCTCGTATTTTGCCTGAAAGACACACTTTGGACTTGGCAGCAGTATTAGGAGCCCATATATTGCCTGAAAAACACATTGGAGTTTGCAGCAGCATTAGGAGCCCATATATTGCCTGAAAGACACACTCTGGAGTTGGCAGCAACATTAGGAGCCCATATATTAGCCTCGATTCAGAGAGACAAAAAAAACTTCCGTTTTAGTTCCGATCTGTTTTTTTTTGTGAAATGTTTCCGTTCTCATAGAAACATAGAAACATAGAAGGTTGACGGCAGAAGGAGACCATACGGTCCATCTAGTCTGCCCTTATGTGTATACTGTATGTACTCTTTATCTTAGGATAGATGTGTGCTTATCGTATGAGCGTACGAGCGATTCTATGCCTTCTGTAAAGTTTCCGTCCATTCGTACGGCAGATTACGAATACGAGGATGTCATTTTTTCATCCAGACTTTTCCATTTCATTTTCACATGTTACAACGTAGGCTTTTGTTTTTGCCCTTTTCCCATCGTATCCTCCAACGAATCCTTTACGTTTCCCGTTCGATTCTGTTTCCCTTTTTCAATAAATATTCGTCCAGACCGAAATCCTTACGATCTTGCGCCTGCGCACTACAAACTTAACTCATTAAAGTGCTCGCCTACATATTTGCCACCCTCATTTCTACTACAATGTTTAGCTAAATCACTTAGCACTGTCCTCCATCTTCCCTTTTGGACCCTTAAAGCTCACCCAAACCACTTAGCACTGTCCTCCATCTTCCCTTTTGGACCCTTAAAACTCACCCAAACCACTTAGCACTATCCTCCATCTTCCATTTTATCCCCCTAAAACTTACCCAAATCCCTTCTCGGTCATGTGAATATTCATCTTTAAATATTTCTGGGCCCATTAGTTTTGTGTTAATGTATTTTGTAAATGAAATGACAATGTAACATTTTTTTTTATACCATCATAAAATATAAAATGTTTAAAAATTTAGAAAATTTCAAATTTTTACAACTATAAAACACAAAATACAAACACAAAAGCAATGGCAGGCCACTGAACATTATTCTTCATCTGTGGTCCCCAACGAGTTGCGCAGCTCCTGCATCTCGCCCACCAACTGAAGGACCCTGACACTCAGTTTTGCCACTCTGGCATGTGTGGTCCCTGTTAAAAAACGTAAATTAAAATTTTGGTATAACCTTGTTGGGGTCATACTGCAGTGCCCCCCCCCCCCCCCCGTATGGTCCAAACACCTAAATCTGGACTTCAAAAGCCAGAGGGCCCTCGCCACCACGGCCCGGGTTTTGCATAGTGCCCGATTAGAGAACTCCTGGCCCGCATTCTGCAGGAGAAGAACGGGCATCAGGAGCAAGGGCGAGTGTCACATCTTGCAGTTCCTGCAACCAAATATAAAATAATTACACAAAGCAAAGGTAACCAACTAAAACAATAACTCCTACAACAAATTAAGATTCAAGTTCAACAATCCAAATATAATTCACAAAGGACATACGTCTAAAGAAATATAGCAATTATATGGATGTGTGGAAAAATAAATATTTACATGCTAAGGACTAATTAAGGTCAGCATTATAATGCATCTATAAGGCATACATGAAATGTATTAATTCAGGTATGCATTGCTATACAATTTATGGCCTCGGCCATGCTGATACATGCAATGCCTTGGTGCTAAAGGCGCGCAGACTCCTCCACATAGCCGCAAAACATGTTCAACAATAGCAATCCGAGCCCTCAAAGGTCTCGTAAGTGGATCGGAAATGAAACGGATTTATAGGGTGGTGATCCGTCGGAAATCAGCTCTCTGAATCAGACAGAAACCCATCCCAGCAACGGAAGTTTTCTGAACGAACGGAAAATTTCCGATTTTGTTTGGAAAAGGATTCGAACTAACGGAAATGTTCCGATTTGCTTCCGTTCATCGGAAGCGCATTCCCGAACGTTCGTGCGAGTAGAAAATGGAGGAAAAAAAGCAAAAAAATGACAAACACCCACCAAAACTTTCACAGACAGCTACAGAAGTCCGGACGAATGTGTCTCTGAATCGAGGCTATTGTCTGAAAGACACACCCAGGAGTTGGCAGCAGCATTAGGAGCTCATATATTGCCTGAAAGACACACCCAGGTGTTGGCAGCAGCAGAAGGAGCTCATATATTGCCTGAAAGACACACCCAGGAGTTGGCAGCAGCAGCAGCATTAGGAGCTCATATATTGCCTGAAAGACACACCCAGGAGTTGGCAGCAGCATAGGGAGCCCATATATTGCCTGAAAGACACACTCTGGAGTTGGCAGCAGCATTAGGAGCCCATATATTGCCTGAAAGACACACCCAGGAGTTGGCAGCAGCAGCAGCATTAGGAGCTCATATATTGCCTGAAAGACACACTCTGGACTTGGCAGCAGTATTAGGAGCCCATATATTGCCTGAAAAACACATTGGAGTTGGCAGCAGCATAGGGAGCCCATATATTGCCTGAAAGACACACCCAGGAGTTGGCAGCAGCAGAAAGAGCTCATATATTGCCTGAAAGACACACCCATTAGTTGGCAGCAGCAGCAGCAGCAGCATTAGGAGCTCATATGTTGCCTGAAAGACACACCCAGGAGTTGACAGCAGCATAGGGAGCCCATATATTGCCTCAAAAACACGATGGAGTTGGCAGCAGCATTAGGAGCCCATATATTGCCCGAAAGACACACTATGGAGTTGGCAGCAGCATTAGGAGCCCATATATTGCCTGAAAGACACACCCAGGAGTTGGCAGCATCAGCAGCATTAGGAGCTCATATATTGCCTGAAAGACACACCCAGTAGTTGGCAGCAGCAGAAGGAGCTCATATATTGCCTGAAAAACACACACAGGAGTTGGCAGCAGCAGCATTAGGAGTCCATATATTGCCTGAAAGACACACCCAGGAGTTGGCAGCAGCATGGGGAGCCCATATATTGCCTGAAAAACACATTGGAGTTGGCAGCAGCATAGGGAACTCATATATTGCCTGAAAGACACGCCCAGGAGTTAGCAGTAGCAGAAGGAGCTCATATATTGCCTGAAAGACACACCCAGGAGTTGGCAGCAGCAGAAGGAGCTACCATGCATCAGCTACTCGCATGCATCAGCTATTGGTGGGTGGAAATCCTGGCTGATCCATGTCTGAATTATCCTCACAAAGGTGAGTCTCTCCACATTTTTCGTGGACAGACAAGTTCTCCTTGGCGTTACTATGGCCCCCGCAGCACTAAAGACCCGCTCAGATGGCACACTACTGGCCGCACAGGGCAAACTCTGCCAGCTGCGGCCACAAGTCAAGTTTGGCTTCCCAGAAGTCCAGCGGATCCTCAAGGTGCGTTGGCATGGTCATTTCAAGGTATGACATGACCTGCTGATTCAGGCCCTGCTCCAGGTCTTCCTGCTGCTCATAAGTAGCCTCACTATGCGAGTGCAGAAAGCTACTCATTAGCAACTGAAGACTGAGGCTGCTGCTGATGGAGCTGCTGCTGCTGCTCCTGCCACCCCCCCCCCCCGGCAGCCATGGCAGTGGAAGGTGAGCGCAGAGGTTCCCCCGAGTCAGACCTGCGAGAGTATGGACCATGGCGCAGATAGGAATCAGCCAACTGACTACGTAGAATGTCTTTGGAGTAGGTCAGTTTGTCCTCCCTCTCAACGGGTGTAAAAAATGCCCCCATTTTGTGCTGGTAGCGAGAGTCCAATAAGGTGGAGAGCCAGAAGTCATCCCGCAGAAAAATGGAGACAATTCTGCGGTCACTAGGCAAACACGTGAGCATGCATCGTGCCATTTGTGCAAGTGACTCGGAGGGACTACCTGTCTCTATCTCCACTGCATACTGCCACGGTGTGTCTGGGTCCTCTGTCTCGCCTTCCTCACAACCCTCTAGCTCCACTGGCTGCTCCTGCTCCTCCTCTCCTGTCAGATGACTAGGCAGTAAAGGACATGTATTGTCCCTGACCGTAGTTACATCTCCAGATGTCGGCGCTGCTGTGCACTTTGGTGCACAGCGACAGGCTAAAGGACTGGCCCACCTTCTGCTCAACAAATTTGTGCAGTGCTGGTACTGCCTTCTTTGCAAAGAAATGACGGCTTGGGACTCTCCACCTCGGCTCGGCACAAGCCATCAGCTCCAGCTGCAGCACCAGCATCTTGGACAGGAGCACATTTAGCTTCTGCGCCGTAGGATGAGTGGGCGCATACTGTTGTCTCTTGGACATGACTTCGCTGATGGATTGCTGGTGGGATGAGGGACTTTTAGTAGGAAGAGCAGGAGCATCTGGAGCGGCAGAGGATTGGTATGACGCACAGCTACCTTCGGCTGAGGTGCTGGAGCCTTAGCTGGGTGAAATTGAAAGCGGCATGGCACTGGCTGACGCAGAAGACTGGACCCCCACTTTGGAGCCTCGGTTCTCCCAGGCCGCTTTATGGTGACGCTGCATGTGTTGCCGCAGGGCCGTGGTACCAACTTTGGGGCCCTGGCCACGCTTGACCTTCTGTCTACACATCTTGCATGTGGCCAGGTTACCCTCCTGCGGATGCTTGATGAAAAAGTGCCACACTGCCGAGTAGCTAATTTTCCCTCCAACAGTCCCCACTAATTCACTGCTACTGCTGCCAACTCCAGGAACCCCTGCTCCACTACCTCCCGGGAAGGCAGCCTGCCACGCAGCAGGTGGCCTACCCGGCCCCCGGCCATGTTTGGCTCCAGACATCCCAATTCTGCCACCATGCTGACTGGCAACCCTATTGCCACCTTGCTGCCTCAGCTGCTGACTCTGCGGCAACCTGGGACCCTCTCCTCCTGATGATGGCCTCCCAAGTGCGATCGGCTTCATCATCATCATCATCATCGAGTTGTGTCTACACGTCACTGATGTCCTCCTCAGTTTCCACAAGAGCGTGTGCTGCACCTCCCACACCACTTTCCTCCTCAGTGTTTGTCTGCCTAGCGGAAAAAGCGGCGGATGTCTCCTCCATTTCTTGGCTGGGCAGTAGCTGCTGACTGTCCTCTAACACATCATCCTCACTGAATAGTGGAGCTGAACCCAAAGCATAAGATACGTCAGCTGGAGGGGGGGGGGTCTGAAAGAGGCAATGGAAGGACAGGGGCTGCTCCTGGGCCATGCCAACTCAGGAACCTACGGACTGTTGACTGGGGGTGTCAGATGTCACTTGTGATGAGGTTGATGACCGCGTTAACCAATCGATGACGGCAGATGCGTTGACACGACCGCTTGCAGATACCGGGAGATCAGGTCTCTCACCGTGACTCCTGCTGCCACTCGCCCCTAGTCTGCTGCGACCTCTGCCTGATGAATCTAGGCCTCTCCTGGGTGCACATCCTGGCACATCTCTGCCTGACATTTTTACTGCGTTTAGGAGGGGAAAACAATACACTACACTACACCTAGAACAGTATTTTTGTAACAGCAGGTGTGTAGAAAAGTTAGATCAAAATAGGCAGACACTGTAGCTAAAAGCTAATGCAAAAAGACACTGTCAGATGGTCTTACACAGGATGCCAATGGTCAGAGTTAAATGCACCACAGGAAGTCTTAAACCCTGGTTTTTGTTCAAAATGTAAAAAAAGTAAAGATGCAGGTACTATTAAAAGCTAAGTGCTAGTATTCGGGATGCCCCCCCCCCCCCCCCGGTAAAAGGCAATTGGTGCTTTAAACTTTAAAACCAGACTTTTTTATACAAAAGGCAAAAGGTTAGTAGGCAGGTACTCTTAAAAGATAAGTGCTAGCACTGACAATGGCCCCTGGTGAAAGGCAATGGGTGCTTTAACCTTTAAAACCAGACTTTTTTATACAAAAGGCAAAAGGTTAGTAGGCAGGTACTCTTAAAAGATAAGTGCTAGCACTGACAATGGCCCCTGGTGAAAGGCAATGGGTGCTTTAAACTTTAAAACCAGACTTTATTATACAAAAGGCAAAAGGTTAGTAGGCAGGTACTCTTAAAAGATAAGTGGTAGCACTGACAATGGCCCCCAGTGAAAGGCAATGGGAGATTTAAACTTGTAAACCAGACTTTTTATACAAAAGGCAAAAGGATAGTAGGCAGGTACTCTTAAAAGATAAGTGGTAGCACTGACAATGGCCCCTGGTGAAAGGCAATGGGTGCTTTAAACTTGTAAACCAGACTTTTTTATACAAAAGGCAAAAGGTTAGTAGGCAGGTACTCTTAAAAGACGCGGATGCCCCCCCCGGCGAAAGGCAAAGTTTGCTTAAAAAGTGACTTTGATTACAAAATCCAACCAGTTAGTAGACAGGCACTCTTGAATTATTTATGCTAGTGTTTGGGATGCCCCCCCTTTAAATACAGTGGTTGGCTCCTTTGATAGTGAAAAAGTGAGGTTGATTACAAAATGCAACCAGTTAATAGACAGGTAGTCTTGAAATATTTATGCTAGTGTTTGGGATGCCCCCTCCTCATACAGAGGTTGGTTCATTTGATTGTGGTAAAGTGACGTTGATTACAAAATGCAACTAGTTAGTAGACAGGTAGTCTTGAAATATTTATGCTAGTGTTTGGGATGCCCCATCCTCACATAAAGAGGTTGGCTCCTTTGATTGTGGTAAAGTAACGTTGATTACAAAATGCAACCAGTAAGTAGACAGGTAGTCTTGAAATATTTATGCTAGTGTTTGGGATGCCCCCTCCTCACATACAGAGGTTGGCTCCTTTGATTGTAGAAAAGTGATGCTGATTACAAAATGCAACCAATTAGTAGACAGGTAGTCTTGAAATATTTATGCTAGTGTTTGGGATGCACCCTCCTCACATACAGAGGTTGGCTCCTTTGATAATGGAAAAGTGACGGTGATTGCAAAATGCAACCAGTTAGTAGACAGGCAGTCTTGAAATATTTATGCTAGTGTTTGGGATGCCCCCTCCTCACATACAGAGATTGGCTCCTTTGATTGTGGAAAAGTGACGTTGATTACAAAATGCAACCAGTTAATAAACAGGTACTCTTGAAATATTTATGCTAGTGTTTGGGATGCCCCCTGCTCACATACAGAGGTTGGCTCCTTTGATAGTGGAAAAGTGACATTGATTACAAAATGCAACCAGTTAGTAGACAGGTAGTCTTGAAATATTTATGCTAGTGTTTGGGATGCCCCCTCCTCACATACAGAGGTTGGCTCCTTTGATTGTGGATAAGTGACGTTGATTACAAAATGCAACCAGTTAATAGACAGGCAGTCTTGAAATATTTATGCTAGTGTTTGCGATGCCCCATCCTCACATACAGAGGTTGGCTCCTTTGATTGTGGTAAAGCGACGTTGATTACAAAATGCAACCCGGGCCGATCACCTCAGGGTGTTGGTCCACTTTAAGGGATATGTACAGTGATTTATTGGTGCCAGGGTTTGTTTAATAGAAATAAAACAGTGTTGTTCTGGCAATATGAGTGCCGGTCCCACATTTAACCACTTGTTTTGTTGCTATCTTGATCTTAAAAGGGAACAGAACTTGGTGCAGCAATGGACAAAGGCAGGTGAACCTGTGCAACTCCGAGAAGAGCCTTCCTGAGCCGAGACCAGAACCCTGACCAAGGGTAAGCGCTTGAGGGAAAGACAAGAGTGTGTCTACCCTGTGTACCCTGGTTAAGCAGCTGGTAGGTCTCTGGCCCCCGTCCCATGCCCCCATTGTCTCTATTGTACGGGGGTCTTCAACCAATACCTGAAGTGTTTAAGGATTTTATTCCTGGGAAGAGTCCCCCGTGGTAAAGTTTGCTGAATTTCCCTGAAATTCTCAAGGTGCTGGGTCCTCCCACACTACTGGGTCCCATGATTATTCTAGAGTCTTCAACAGTGGGATGTACTTCTATTGCTTCACTAAGCCACACCCTTCGTGTAGACTGTCGTGTCCGGACCTGTCTCGGGGGAAGAGAAGTGTAAAGCCTCAGACAGAAGTCTTCTCGCAGTGGGGTGGCCTCCCCATCTTCCCCATCCTATTTCTGTGTCTGATTCAAGTAAGCCTGTGAATCTGAGAGTGATGGCTGATGCTTATTTGGAACTTTGTCAATGAAACAAGTGCACCAAGGTGCAAGAGTGTCTAGCCCTGATACCCAGAACTGTATGCTGTCATTTGGAGTAACTTGTTCTTTACTGTGATCTTAGAATCATTTGCATTAATGTGTTCTTTACCGTGACCTTGGAACAATAAAGTAAGTTGATTATTGCATTGATGTCTGGCTATTGAGTCTGTGTCTTGAGGAGGTGTCTCACCTCATATGGGTCGATTCAAAGAAACATGTAACAGCTTTGATTTGGGTGCCGATCATCCTATTTTTCCCGTCCGCTCGTGCGTTCGTATGAACTTGCGAGTGATTCTATAAGCAAATACGTTTCTATCCTAAAATGTACGTCCGTTCGTATGTTATCTCCCGAACTTGCCTCAGTCAGTTGTCAATCGTAAAAAACAGGTTGATGTGATCACTTGTTGCGGCGGCAGCCTGTTTTTTCGGCCGCTTCCATCGTCCACCTCTTCCAATTACTTGCGTTTGCCTCTGGTTTTCAATGGTTTTTGGCCTCTTATATTCGTTCGTTCGTATGTATATAAGGTCTTGCGCATGCGCGATCCAAGCTACACTCCACAAACCAATGTGGGCCCTATCTGACACTACCAATCTCACCACTACTGCCTCGCGCCAGGCTACCACTTACCTTTAGGAACCCTAAAACTTACCCAAACCCCTTAGCGCTTGCATCCTTCTTCATTTCTCGGACCCTCAAACTTACCCAAACCCCTTAGCGCTTGCATCCTTCTTCATGTTGACGACCCTAAAACTTACCCAAACCCCTTAGCGCTTGCATCCTTCTTCATGTTGACGACCCTCAAACTTACCCAAACCCCTTAGCGCTTGCATCCTTCTTCATGTTGACGACCCTAAAACTTACCCAAACCCCTTAGCGCTTGCATCCTTCTTCATGTTGACGACCCTCAAACTTACCCAAACCCCTTAGCGCTTGCATCCTTCTTCATTTCTCGGACCCTCAAACTTACCCAAACCCCTTAGCGCTTGCATCCTTCTTCATGTTGACGACCCTAAAACTTACCCAAACCCCTTAGCGCTTGCATCCTTCTTCATGTTGACGACCCTCAAACTTACCCAAACCCCTTAGCGCTTGCATCCTTCTTCATGTTGACGACCCTAAAACTTACCCAAACCCCTTAGCGCTTGCATCCTTCTTCATTTCTCGGACCCTAAAACTTACCCAAACCCCTTAGCGCTTGCATCCTTCTTCATGTTGACGACCCTCAAACTTACCCAAACCCCTTAGCGCTTGCATCCTTCTTCATTTCTCGGACCCTCAAACTTACCCAAACCCCTTAGCGCTTGCATCCTTCTTCATGTTGACGACCCTAAAACTTACCCAAACCCCTTAGCGCTTGCATCCTTCTTAATTTTCGGACCCTCAAACTTACCCAAACCCCTTAGCGCTTGCATCCTTCTTCATGTTGACGACCCTCAAACTTACCCAAACCCCTTAGCGCTTGCATCCTTCTTCATTTCTCGGACCCTCAAACTTACCCAAACCCCTTAGCGCTTGCATCCTTCTTAATTTTCGGACCCTCAAACTTACCCAAACCCCTTAGCGCTTGCATCCTTCTTCATGTTGACGACCCTCAAACTTACCCAAACCCCTTAGCGCTTGCATCCTTCTTCATTTCTCGGACCCTCAAACTTACCCAAACCCCTTAGCGCTTGCATCCTTCTTCATGTTGACGACCCTAAAACTTACCCAAACCCCTTAGCGCTTGCATCCTTCTTAATTTTCGGACCCTCAAACTTACCCAAACCCCTTAGCGCTTGCATCCTTCTTCATGTTGACGACCCTCAAACTTACCCAAACCCCTTAGCGCTTGCATCCTTCTTCATTTCTCGGACCCTCAAACTTACCCAAACCCCTTAGCGCTTGCATCCTTCTTAATTTTCGGACCCTCAAACTTACCCAAACCCCTTAGCGCTTGCATCCTTCTTCATGTTGACGACCCTCAAACTTACCCAAACCCCTTAGCGCTTGCATCCTTCTTCATTTCTCGGACCCTCAAACTTACCCAAACCCCTTAGCGCTTGCATCCTTCTTCATGTTGACGACCCTAAAACTTACCCAAACCCCTTAGCGCTTGCATCCTTCTTAATTTTCGGACCCTCAAACTTACCCAAACCCCTTAGCGCTTGCATCCTTCTTCATGTTGACGACCCTCAAACTTACCCAAACCCCTTAGCGCTTGCATCCTTCTTCATTTCTCGGACCCTCAAACTTACCCAAACCCCTTAGCGCTTGCATCCTTCTTAATTTTCGGACCCTCAAACTTACCCAAACCCCTTAGCGCTTGCATCCTTCTTCATGTTGACGACCCTCAAACTTACCCAAACCCCTTAGCGCTTGCATCCTTCTTCATTTCTCGGACCCTCAAACTTACCCAAACCCCTTAGCGCTTGCATCCTTCTTCATGTTGACGACCCTAAAACTTACCCAAACCCCTTAGCGCTTGCATCCTTCTTAATTTTCGGACCCTCAAACTTACCCAAACCCCTTAGCGCTTGCATCCTTCTTCATGTTGACGACCCTCAAACTTACCCAAACCCCTTAGCGCTTGCATCCTTCTTCATTTCTCGGACCCTCAAACTTACCCAAACCCCTTAGCGCTTGCATCCTTCTTAATTTTCGGACCCTCAAACTTACCCAAACCCCTTAGCGCTTGCATCCTTCTTCATGTTGACGACCCTCAAACTTACCCAAACCCCTTAGCGCTTGCATCCTTCTTCATTTCTCGGACCCTCAAACTTACCCAAACCCCTTAGCGCTTGCATCCTTCTTCATGTTGACGACCCTAAAACTTACCCAAACCCCTTAGCGCTTGCATCCTTCTTAATTTTCGGACCCTCAAACTTACCCAAACCCCTTAGCGCTTGCATCCTTCTTCATGTTGACGACCCTCAAACTTACCCAAACCCCTTAGCGCTTGCATCCTTCTTCATTTCTCGGACCCTCAAACTTACCCAAACCCCTTAGCGCTTGCATCCTTCTTAATTTTCGGACCCTCAAACTTACCCAAACCCCTTAGCGCTTGCATCCTTCTTCATGTTGACGACCCTCAAACTTACCCAAACCCCTTAGCGCTTGCATCCTTCTTCATTTCTCGGACCCTCAAACTTACCCAAACCCCTTAGCGCTTGCATCCTTCTTCATGTTGACGACCCTAAAACTTACCCAAACCCCTTAGCGCTTGCATCCTTCTTAATTTTCGGACCCTCAAACTTACCCAAACCCCTTAGCGCTTGCATCCTTCTTCATGTTGACGACCCTCAAACTTACCCAAACCCCTTAGCGCTTGCATCCTTCTTCATTTCTCGGACCCTCAAACTTACCCAAACCCCTTAGCGCTTGCATCCTTCTTAATTTTCGGACCCTCAAACTTACCCAAACCCCTTAGCGCTTGCATCCTTCTTCATGTTGACGACCCTCAAACTTACCCAAACCCCTTAGCGCTTGCATCCTTCTTCATTTCTCGGACCCTCAAACTTACCCAAACCCCTTAGCGCTTGCATCCTTCTTCATGTTGACGACCCTAAAACTTACCCAAACCCCTTAGCGCTTGCATCCTTCTTAATTTTCGGACCCTCAAACTTACCCAAACCCCTTAGCGCTTGCATCCTTCTTCATGTTGACGACCCTCAAACTTACCCAAACCCCTTAGCGCTTGCATCCTTCTTCATTTCTCGGACCCTCAAACTTACCCAAACCCCTTAGCGCTTGCATCCTTCTTAATTTTCGGACCCTCAAACTTACCCAAACCCCTTAGCGCTTGCATCCTTCTTCATGTTGACGACCCTCAAACTTACCCAAACCCCTTAGCGCTTGCATCCTTCTTCATTTCTCGGACCCTCAAACTTACCCAAACCCCTTAGCGCTTGCATCCTTCTTCATGTTGACGACCCTAAAACTTACCCAAACCCCTTAGCGCTTGCATCCTTCTTAATTTTCGGACCCTCAAACTTACCCAAACCCCTTAGCGCTTGCATCCTTCTTCATGTTGACGACCCTCAAACTTACCCAAACCCCTTAGCGCTTGCATCCTTCTTCATTTCTCGGACCCTCAAACTTACCCAAACCCCTTAGCGCTTGCATCCTTCTTAATTTTCGGACCCTCAAACTTACCCAAACCCCTTAGCGCTTGCATCCTTCTTCATGTTGACGACCCTCAAACTTACCCAAACCCCTTAGCGCTTGCATCCTTCTTCATTTCTCGGACCCTCAAACTTACCCAAACCCCTTAGCGCTTGCATCCTTCTTCATGTTGACGACCCTAAAACTTACCCAAACCCCTTAGCGCTTGCATCCTTCTTAATTTTCGGACCCTCAAACTTACCCAAACCCCTTAGCGCTTGCATCCTTCTTCATGTTGACGACCCTCAAACTTACCCAAACCCCTTAGCGCTTGCATCCTTCTTCATTTCTCGGACCCTCAAACTTACCCAAACCCCTTAGCGCTTGCATCCTTCTTAATTTTCGGACCCTCAAACTTACCCAAACCCCTTAGCGCTTGCATCCTTCTTCATGTTGACGACCCTCAAACTTACCCAAACCCCTTAGCGCTTGCATCCTTCTTCATTTCTCGGACCCTCAAACTTACCCAAACCCCTTAGCGCTTGCATCCTTCTTCATGTTGACGACCCTAAAACTTACCCAAACCCCTTAGCGCTTGCATCCTTCTTAATTTTCGGACCCTCAAACTTACCCAAACCCCTTAGCGCTTGCATCCTTCTTCATGTTGACGACCCTCAAACTTACCCAAACCCCTTAGCGCTTGCATCCTTCTTCATTTCTCGGACCCTCAAACTTACCCAAACCCCTTAGCGCTTGCATCCTTCTTCATTTTCGGACCCTCAAACTTACCCAAACCCCTTAGCGCTTGCATCCTTCTTCATGTTGACGACCCTCAAACTTACCCAAACCCCTTAGCGCTTGCATCCTTCTTCATTTCTCGGACCCTCAAACTTACCCAAACCCCTTAGCGCTTGCATCCTTCTTCATGTTGACGACCCTAAAACTTACCCAAACCCCTTAGCGCTTGCATCCTTCTTAATTTTCGGACCCTCAAACTTACCCAAACCCCTTAGCGCTTGCATCCTTCTTCATGTTGACGACCCTCAAACTTACCCAAACCCCTTAGCGCTTGCATCCTTCTTCATTTCTCGGACCCTCAAACTTACCCAAACCCCTTAGCGCTTGCATCCTTCTTAATTTTCGGACCCTCAAACTTACCCAAACCCCTTAGCGCTTGCATCCTTCTTCATGTTGACGACCCTCAAACTTACCCAAACCCCTTAGCGCTTGCATCCTTCTTCATTTCTCGGACCCTCAAACTTACCCAAACCCCTTAGCGCTTGCATCCTTCTTAATTTTCGGACCCTCAAACTTACCCAAACCCCTTAGCGCTTGCATCCTTCTTCATGTTGACGACCCTCAAACTTACCCAAACCCCTTAGCGCTTGCATCCTTCTTCATTTCTCGGACCCTCAAACTTACCCAAACCCCTTAGCGCTTGCATCCTTCTTCATGTTGACGACCCTAAAACTTACCCAAACCCCTTAGCGCTTGCATCCTTCTTAATTTTCGGACCCTCAAACTTACCCAAACCCCTTAGCGCTTGCATCCTTCTTCATGTTGACGACCCTCAAACTTACCCAAACCCCTTAGCGCTTGCATCCTTCTTCATTTCTCGGACCCTCAAACTTACCCAAACCCCTTAGCGCTTGCATCCTTCTTAATTTTCGGACCCTCAAACTTACCCAAACCCCTTAGCGCTTGCATCCTTCTTCATGTTGACGACCCTCAAACTTACCCAAACCCCTTAGCGCTTGCATCCTTCTTCATTTCTCGGACCCTCAAACTTACCCAAACCCCTTAGCGCTTGCATCCTTCTTCATGTTGACGACCCTAAAACTTACCCAAACCCCTTAGCGCTTGCATCCTTCTTAATTTTCGGACCCTCAAACTTACCCAAACCCCTTAGCGCTTGCATCCTTCTTCATGTTGACGACCCTCAAACTTACCCAAACCCCTTAGCGCTTGCATCCTTCTTCATTTCTCGGACCCTCAAACTTACCCAAACCCCTTAGCGCTTGCATCCTTCTTAATTTTCGGACCCTCAAACTTACCCAAACCCCTTAGCGCTTGCATCCTTCTTCATGTTGACGACCCTCAAACTTACCCAAACCCCTTAGCGCTTGCATCCTTCTTCATTTCTCGGACCCTCAAACTTACCCAAACCCCTTAGCGCTTGCATCCTTCTTCATGTTGACGACCCTAAAACTTACCCAAACCCCTTAGCGCTTGCATCCTTCTTAATTTTCGGACCCTCAAACTTACCCAAACCCCTTAGCGCTTGCATCCTTCTTCATGTTGACGACCCTCAAACTTACCCAAACCCCTTAGCGCTTGCATCCTTCTTCATTTCTCGGACCCTCAAACTTACCCAAACCCCTTAGCGCTTGCATCCTTCTTAATTTTCGGACCCTCAAACTTACCCAAACCCCTTAGCGCTTGCATCCTTCTTCATGTTGACGACCCTCAAACTTACCCAAACCCCTTAGCGCTTGCATCCTTCTTCATTTCTCGGACCCTCAAACTTACCCAAACCCCTTAGCGCTTGCATCCTTCTTCATGTTGACGACCCTAAAACTTACCCAAACCCCTTAGCGCTTGCATCCTTCTTAATTTTCGGACCCTCAAACTTACCCAAACCCCTTAGCGCTTGCATCCTTCTTCATGTTGACGACCCTCAAACTTACCCAAACCCCTTAGCGCTTGCATCCTTCTTCATTTCTCGGACCCTCAAACTTACCCAAACCCCTTAGCGCTTGCATCCTTCTTAATTTTCGGACCCTCAAACTTACCCAAACCCCTTAGCGCTTGCATCCTTCTTCATGTTGACGACCCTCAAACTTACCCAAACCCCTTAGCGCTTGCATCCTTCTTCATTTCTCGGACCCTCAAACTTACCCAAACCCCTTAGCGCTTGCATCCTTCTTCATGTTGACGACCCTAAAACTTACCCAAACCCCTTAGCGCTTGCATCCTTCTTAATTTTCGGACCCTCAAACTTACCCAAACCCCTTAGCGCTTGCATCCTTCTTCATGTTGACGACCCTCAAACTTACCCAAACCCCTTAGCGCTTGCATCCTTCTTCATTTCTCGGACCCTCAAACTTACCCAAACCCCTTAGCGCTTGCATCCTTCTTAATTTTCGGACCCTCAAACTTACCCAAACCCCTTAGCGCTTGCATCCTTCTTCATGTTGACGACCCTCAAACTTACCCAAACCCCTTAGCGCTTGCATCCTTCTTCATTTCTCGGACCCTCAAACTTACCCAAACCCCTTAGCGCTTGCATCCTTCTTCATGTTGACGACCCTAAAACTTACCCAAACCCCTTAGCGCTTGCATCCTTCTTAATTTTCGGACCCTCAAACTTACCCAAACCCCTTAGCGCTTGCATCCTTCTTCATGTTGACGACCCTCAAACTTACCCAAACCCCTTAGCGCTTGCATCCTTCTTCATTTCTCGGACCCTCAAACTTACCCAAACCCCTTAGCGCTTGCATCCTTCTTAATTTTCGGACCCTCAAACTTACCCAAACCCCTTAGCGCTTGCATCCTTCTTCATTTCTCGGACCCTCAAACTTACCCAAACCCCTTAGCGCTTGCATCCTTCTTCATGTTGACGACCCTAAAACTTACCCAAACCCCTTAGCGCTTGCATCCTTCTTCATTTGGACGACCCTAAAACTTACCCAAACCACATAATGTACATATGTCTATATGTTTCTAAGCATGTATTTTCGTGTTTGTGTAAATGTCTTTTTGGGCGCATATTAGAAATGACACATTTATGAAGGATTAAAATATTATTTATTATAATTTTTTTTTTTTGGGTGGTTTGTGTTTTTTTAAAACATTGTAAAATGTTTAAATTTTTTTTTGTTTTGTTTTTAAAACTATAAAATTATGTTCAATAAAAGCTAGTTTAAAACTATTTTACAAAATTAGCCAGGACCAAGGGCACTAATCCTCCTCCTCTTCTTCTTCTGTTGGCCCCAACGTCGCCTGTATGGCCAGCAGCTCGGCCACCAACTCCTTTATTCTTTTTTTTTTGCCCTCCAATGTTTTTGGGATCATCCCTGTAACAATAGAGAAATAAACATAAATAGGAGTACCAGACCGGTTTGTATGCTGGGAATAGATTTTGGGTTAATCAAATACATGTAAATGCATAACATATGTCATTCTTCTAAGGGATAAAGTAAATGCATTTCCCACAGGTAAGTATTGAAACTCCTTAAACCGGACCTTCAACATTATTTAATGAAAATCAATAACTATTCCCAAATGATTCTGCACCAGATCTAAGTACATTTTGGTGGATTTTTGATTACTGCGCCGCCATCTGGACTCAGAAGCATAACACTTAATGAGGAGAGGAAAGTGGGATAAAGTACAGGGGAGTAGGTTACAGTTGTGCTTTGGTAATACAGAGCATAGCTGGGTTCAGGGAAAGGTCAGCAGTCCCACAATGCATGGCAGCACCTTACTTTTTTAAATCTGTATGCCATGCTGCCTGTAAATATTGCGCATTCCGTATGCCGCCATCTTGGATGTTTAAAGGCTCCTAACATGCATTAGATGCCGGTAGCCTGTTTTTGAATGTTCGCAATCTGTATGTACAGTGTGTGGGATAATTATTAGCTAGGCTCTTAATACGAGTTAGGGTCCGCTTTAAGCTAACGAAGTGCCCACATGAAAGTGTTAACTATACATTGGCTACACCTTTAGTTATGTGTGTGTTATTAGCTAAAAACACATAAATATGAATAATGGCATGGCTACTTACTTTGTTGGTGGCCAACAGATGGCTGGTTGGGGCCAACAGGATGCCCTTGGTCCTGGCTATGCTGTGAAGAAGTCCCTGGAGAAACATGTGACATTTGGTTAGTAGTTGTATAGAGTCACTATTCCCAACATATCTGGCTCCCAGTCTGGCTGACATCACTCACCTTCGCCAGGATCAACTTCCAGCATCTCTGCTGCCTCCTCCTCCACTATCTCACCCGCTCCCGAAGCTTCTACAAATACATAATAAAGGAGCACTTAGTTTTTGGCCTGGCATGTATATCTTTGTGCATATACATGAAGAGTGACATACCAGAGCCTTCCCCATGCCTGGCCGGGTATGGGCCGGTTGGGCCCCTCCTCTGTGGTAAGGTCCAGGGACTGGTCTGAGGAGGCCACAGAGGAGGGGTAGGTCCGTCGCCCGGGAGATCCACCACCTTCACTCACAGATGCAGAAGCATGCAGCACTGGTCGGCCTGTGCGCCTCCGGGTGCGGCGAATTCTGAAATCCATTTCCAACACTAACAAAGAAAAGTCATTATAAATAAAGGCATAACTTATACATTTGGAACATATACCATGCTATCGCTTTGTACTTACTTGGGAAATGGATCCCAAAAAACCTCCGCACCCGGGGCATGTGCAGACGTTTCAGGTCCGACCAATGCTGCATTATCTGGGTGTGAGTGAAGGTGGTGCTGGTCACACGGTGGATTTCCGCGATGATCTCCCGGGCGATGTCCCTTTTTTCGCACACATTGGGCGCGAAGTCATACCGGCGCTGAAGCATGATCTGAAAAACATAATGGACACAGAGCTTTTACTTTTACACACAGAGCCATATGTGTTGCATCACAAGTTGCGAATTGTCATGTCATTAACACACACATTTAGAGTGCCAGCCATTTTTGGGGAGTGCCTTAAAGCGGACGTTCACTCTGATTCAGAGTCTGGTCTTATGTTATATGTTTCACACACCATGTACATACAGCTAGCCAACATTACAAATCAGGCCACCTGCATCTATGGCATGTTATGATGGTTTGAACATCCAAGATGTCGGCTTATGCTTAGGCTTTTTGCCCACGTGTGTGGCTTGCCGTTGTGTTTTGAGGTCTTAGGCAAACAGTGGTCCTCAAACATCCGCATCAAGGTCCGAGACAGGCCAGGTTTGACAGCTAGCCACGCTACTCCACAGGTTAATTAACTGGTGCTAAGCCAGAGCAATTGCCCTAATTAGGACATCAGCATAGAGAGGTGAAAACGTGGCCTGGCTCGGCCCTTGAGGATGAAGTGTGAGGAGCCTGTTCTTAAACATTAAGATCCCCAAAACTAGTTCCAACCGCATCATTTACATTTAGTACATCAGTCAGTATTAGCTTAAAAGGCAGAGCAAGGCACTTACCAGCATGAGGATCTCTTCCTGTTGACGGGTGAAGATAGTGGGCGCCATCTTTATGCTTCTTCAAGGCAGCAGATAAGTGAAACCCCAGCGGTTTCCTGGTTCCGCACGAACGTACGTCCGTACGAGCGCGTAGTCGTGCGCATAGGCGTCAGACGCTGGGCGCATGATTTAAAGGTCCCTGCACCCAAAGCTCATTCTCTTTGAGCTTTTTGCGAAAATGGCACCCAAAAAGGCAGCAGCTAAACGCGCCCAGCCAAGGCAGACCTCTGAGGGCCCAACCACCAGGTCCCAGCAAGGACCCAAGAAGCTAAGGGCCGAGAAGGCAAGTACCACCTCGGCCCCACCAAGGGACACTGGACCCTCCCTTTCCCAAAAAAGGGCCCCAAAGGCACGTGCCCCTGCGGCCAAAAAACAGGCCACAGCAGCCACCACCACCTCTGCCCCCAGAAGAGGCCGCCCAAGGGAGCCCACACCACCCATGCTTTCAAGCCGGGCACTTAGCCAACCCAGGCCCCGCAGCAGGCCCAGAACACCATCCAGGCCCCGCAGCAGGGCCAGAAGCCCAGCAAGGCAACACAGCAGGCCCAGAACACCACCCAGGCCCCGCAGCAGGGCCAGAAGCCCAGCAAGGCAACACAGCAGGCCCAGAACACCATCCAGGCCCCGCAGCAGGGCCAGAAGCCCAGCAAGGCAACACAGCAGGGCCCGAAGCCCAGCAAGGCCGCGCAGCAGGGCCCGAAGAGCATCCAGGCCCCGCAGCAGGCCCAGAACACCATCCAGGCCCCGCAGCAGGGCCAGAAGCCCAGCAAGGCAACACAGCAGGCCCAGAACACCATCCAGGCCCCGCAGCAGGGCCAGAAGCCCAGCAAGGCAACACAGCAGGCCCAGAACACCATCCAGGCCCCGCAGCAGGGCCAGAAGCCCAGCAAGGCAACACAGCAGGCCCAGAACACCATCCAGGCCCCGCAGCAGGGCCAGAAGCCCAGCAAGGCAACACAGCAGGGCCCGAAGCCCAGCAAGGCCGCGCAGCAGGGCCCGAAGAGCATCCAGGCCCCGCAGCAGGCCCAGAACACCATCCAGGCCCCGCAGCAGGGCCAGAAGCCCAGCAAGGCAACACAGCAGGGCCCGAAGCCCAGCAAGGCCGCGCAGCAGGGCCCGAAGAGCATCCAGGCCCCGCAGCAGGGCCCGAAGCCCCCGACCTGGCACCAGCCGGGAACATAGCCCCCGACCTGGCACCAGCCGGGAACATAGCCCCCGACCTGGCACCAGCTGGGAACAGAGCCCCCCAAGAGGCCAAAGAATGGCCACCCGGACCACATCTACACCTGGAAGTTCGGTGGCCAGCCACGCAAGAACACCCAGTCCCTTGGCCAGTCCAGTCCAGTCATTGGGAAGCCAGCAATCCTTCCATTCCCCTACCCAGCCCCAGGCCATAATGTCACCACATGTGTCTGCACACATGGAGGAGCACCCAAGCCAACCATCTGTCCGCACATTGCGGCGCGGACATTTGAGTGGGAGATTCTCCCATGACCAAAATATGGCATTGGCTAGTGGCCTTACATTATACTATGACGAGCTCTATGGGAGCAAATCAAAACACACCACTAAGCAGCGCAAGATGGAATTATTTGAAACCATCCTACGACAAGTAAATGCAGCGGGGGAAGAGAGGAAAGATGTGGCCCAAATCCAGAAGAAAATTTCGGATCTCAAATATGCTGTACGTCAAAAAGAAATTAAAAGGCATAATTACAGGTAAATAAATGATGTCTCCAAATGTAATGATTAGGATGTACTGTATGCACCTTTTCTGGGTACCAAACTATTTTTTCATTTCAGCATGAAAACTGGAGGTGGCTTTCCAACCAAACTGGAGTTTACACCTGCTGAGGAGATTGTGCTGGGCCTTCTCCATCCTGTCGCGGTCGGTGGCCATGCGGGTCTAAGGGACACAGACTCACCGACCCGTACACAAGGTGAGTACTCTTAATCTGCATGTTTGCCTGTTTGCCCAGAAAATTAAAGTTCACTAGTACCAAGATGACGGTATGGCCCTATGGTGTGGCTTGCTTGGCCTCGCAATACTGTGCCTGTTTGTGTCCTGTTTTGGTCCCTGTGAATCACACATTTCGGACCACATACATTATGTAAAAGAACAATTAACACTAATTATGTGTGAAGTAACGAAGTTTATGAAGAAAAGTGATATATTTGGACTCAATCACAAAACACACATCATTAGGGATGTGTTGGCTATTTGTTGTGTGAGTTGTGTTTGAGGTAACAATTTAATTCAACACCCCCAAACATATCTGACCTAGAGCAGCGATACTCAACTGGCGGCCCGGGGTCCCAATGCGGACCTTGCCACCAGATTCCCGGACCCCTGCCCAGACAGCCCTGCACTCAGTTACTTCTGTGTTGACGTGCTCAGAGCTGCCCCCTTGATCGGCGATGTAGTGGTTGGTCTCCTGGCCAATGTCATGGCTCCATGAAACCTAGCATTGCAATATGAAGTACTGCACAGGAAGTGGCATTGCAAGGTACACACTAACTTGGTGCATCATTCTCTTTGTCCAATCCTGTCCCGCTGCCCCAGCTCTGCCCCATCTGCCCCTGTCCCACCATCTGCCCCCCCCCACATCAGCCCCATCCATTCCTAACAGATTTGCTCCATCCATCCCATCACCATCCATTCCTGTCCTCCCAGCTTTAGCCATCCAATCCCTGTCCCCTCAGCTCTGCCCCATCCAGCCCAGCAAGGGCAAGCAGCCTTTATTAGTTTGCACTTGGCAATCTCTAGCCCCTCCCCCAGTGTGCTGATTTCTAACTAGACACCCCCTGCGACAGCCCCATGCCCGGACCTTCACCTCTCACCGGATACCTTTAAATGGACCTTTACAAGAAGTGGTTGAGTACCCCTGACCTAGAGAATGGTAGTCAAACTCAAAATAGTTGCTCTGCAAGTTGTATGCTGACTGGGTACACTTCCTGACTTCGAACTGAGGTCAGTTAGCAGTTTACTCGATCCATTGCACATATCTTAAATTGAGTGTATTTTACCAATTGGACCCATTGCTGTAGAGTTGCTTAATATTAGAAATAGTGGCTTGTTTATTACCTACCCAAACAATGCTTATGTGTGTGTTTACCTTGTTTTGTTTTCTCTTCTTCAGCCCAGCATGACCCCTCAGCAAGTGTAAACTCACCCACCAGGTCCGTACAGCATAGGAGCCCAGATCCGAGTTTTCCGGTAAGTTTATTTAGTACCCAAAATACTACCAAGTGCTTAAGCATGTGTTAAACTGATGGAATCCTAATTTGGGACGCCAACTTAACCTTTTTTTTTATATGTCCCTACAGACCCACACACTCATGGAAGAGATCCAGGAAATGGAGGAAGATGATGTATCCCTGCTGGCCACGTCCGATGACCTCCCCCTGGGTCCCAATCTGCAACTGCTCCCTAATGTTTCTCTGGCCAATCCTCAGCAGCAGAGTGAATCTGCATCCATTGTGCATGCACATGGGGAGACTGACACAACAGTCCCCAGTGTTCACTCTGCTGCTGAGGATTTGCCAAGCATGCCTGTTGCTGTTGAGGGGACGACACAACGCTGCAGGGCACGCCCAAGAGCCAGGGTAATTGTGCGGCGGACTCCATTACGCCGCCGCACAATTTCCCAGGGGAGGCACAGTGCCCTGCTTGATTTATGGAACCAAGAGAGGGACTCTTTTGAGGCACAGCTCGTAACTGAGCGGGAGGAAAGGCATGCCGATATGGTCAACCTAACTAACACCTTACAGGGCATCCTCGCGGAGTTTCGGACCCTCAACAGCAACATGGTCAATGCAAGTAATGGCATCCAGTCAGCCATGGCTGAGATGACCAATATGCAGAGAAACATTATGGAGCAGTTGCAAATTCACAATGCAACCATGGCCCAGGTTAGGTCCCATCCCCACGGACCTCCACCTGGGTTTTATGGGCAGCCACCCTATTAATCCATGAATGTGTGGGACATCTTTTCTCTTCCCCCCCACTGTATTTACTTGTCCTTTGAGGTTTCAAACAATCCATTTTGTGTTTCACATGCAGGTTGTGTTTTGTCTTTGCTCCCATAGAGCTCCTTAGAGTAATGATTAAGGCCACTAGCCAATGCCATAGGTCTATGTGCTGTCTAGTTGGCAACTATCATGTGCCAATTATGGCTTTTGACATTTGTTTGGTTTGTTGGTTTGTGCTCCTCCTGTTTGCAGACATGTTTGTGTGACATTATGGCCATGCCCAAATATCCCTTGGCACAGGCAATATTAATGACTGGACTAGGCTGGCCTTTGGACTGGGTGTCCTTGTTTGGTTGTGCCACTCTCTTCCAGGTGTAGATGTGGTAGATTTAATGTTAATACCTTATTTGTTTTTGAGCCACAGTTGTATGTGGATTTTTATTTGTTATGCACCACCAATCAAAGTGCAAAAAGTAAAAAAATTTCAAACTTACAATACTTGTTGCGTTTTGAGTTGAAACACATTTAACATCACCTTGGGCTAAAGCAGATACATTTTTGGTTAAGAGGTGTAAAAATGCAAAGATCAATCTAAGTAAACACCAGGAAAAACATTAGGCAACAATTAAGGGAAATTGTGTATTTATTTAAGGTAATGCCACATTACGGCCAAACAAATATTTGAAAATAAAGGCAAATACACACACACAGAATGGCAAGACAAAAAAAGGCTTTAACTAAAATGCTGCAATATCAAATTTGCTCTCACTGATTGGCCAGACTCACTGGGTGGGCCCACATAATTGTCACCATCATCTTCTCGGGCTGTAGAGGGCAGAACATCCACATAACGGGGGACACGTTCTTGAATGGCAAAATTATGCAGAACAGCACATGCCATTATGATGTCTATCACTTTGTTAGGAGCATATTGCAGGGCGCCCCCGGTATGGTCCAAACAACGAAAACGTGTCTTCAACAGTCCAAATGCCCTCTCAACAACAGCCCTGGTCTTGCGGTGCGCACGATTGTAGGCTTCCTGAGAGGCATCCTGGGGCCGCAGCACAGGCGTCATGAGCCAGGGGAGAAGTGGGTAACCAGAATCACCTTAACAAGACAATTAAATAACAAAAATTAACACATTGCAAGACAACAAACACAAACAATTTGACATATATCAAAATGAGGTAAGCTAAAGGGCCAAAAAAGACACCCAGGGCACATTACAAAAAACACTATTGGGCCAAATGTAGTACATAACTAAAAATGCAGCTTAAATAAAGCCAAGAATGAAAAAACATCTGCACGGACAAGGCTTTTTAGAAATATGTTTTTGATTCTGACTTCGCAAATGTTACAATTAGGATGCTGCTGAGGGGCCCACACCATTTCGATAAAGAATGCACTGTATGAAGTCCACTTTGGCGTTGCAAGACCAATACTACAAAAGGACAAAAAACTAGCAGATACTTCGGGACAATCTGCTACCCAATATATTTTGGGACATGGAAGTTACAGACATCCTAACCAAAGTTAAAAAAAAAACCGAAGCACAAAGGGAGCAAAGCGTTTGGTTGAAAAACAAAATACAATCCACAAAAGCCCCCCCCAAAAAATGCTGGTTCGTTTTTCTGACAAGAATTATAAAGCTAAAATAGGCAAACAATACAGATTCCTGGGAAATATCAGTAACCAAAAATAGGACACACTTACCAAGCAGCCATGCACCCGAAAATTCCCCAGACTCAAATCTCCTAAACAAACCAGATCGTCTCAGGATATAGGAGTCGTGCGACGATCCAGGGTAGCCGGCAAGGACACTCAGGAAACGCATGTCCGGCCCCACCACGGCCTGGACATTAAGGGAGTGTCCCATTTTTCGATTCCTTAAGGCAAAAACAAAAAAAAAGGGTAAGTGATAAGGGCAAAAAACATTTAGAAAAAAAAACATGTCTGCACACAAATTCAAACAACAAATGAGAAGCCTAAATAAGGCATGTACACAAAAGGCCAAACAAAAATATGCTGCCGCCAAGGAAAATAGGTTACATTACACGTTGGGCCCCATAATAACCCAAACCCAAAATATATACCTATATATATATTCGTCGGATGCCCTAGGTACGAGTGCCACATGTGTGCAGTCAACAGCACCAATTACGTTGGGCATGTCGGCCACATTATAAAAACCAAGCTTAATGGCGTTTCTGGCTGCCATATCATCCGGGAAAAAAATATATTTGGGAGTTATGGCAGCCATGCCTTCCAAAAATTTAGAGAGTGCGCGGCTCAGCGTAGGCTGGGACATCCCCACGGAGAGGGCACCCAGCCTCTGGAACGAGCCGTTCGCCAAAAATTGCAGGCAGCCAAGCATCTTGGTCATACCTGAAATTGCATGCCCCTTCCTTGTGGTGCGGGCTAACCATGGCCGCAGCTCACTATATAATTTATGGAGGGAAGCGCGATTAAGCCTGGTCAGCTCAAACAGCTCAACATCATTCATGCTATCGATGTTCATGCGACGACGCAGGGGCAATCTGCTCTCAGACATCCGGATCAAATCGGTGCCAAAAAGCATAAGCCCTTGATGTGCCACAAACTCGCTCCTCTCCATCCTACTCCCGAGGCCAAATAGCTGCCGGCAAACATTTCGGGAAGCAGCTCTTTAATGGGCTTCAAAACAATTAGCAATCACCTCTCTGAATTGGTCGCAAGCCCATGTGAAGCACGTAAAAAATAGGATCGGACCTAAAAAATACGATTTGGACGGGAAAAACACACGAACTAACGCAAAATATACGATTGACGTCCGGAAAGCGTATGTTCATATACGTCTATGCGCGAACGTTCGTGCGAATACGAAATGGCCAAAAAAAAAGGAAAAAATGACAAACACCCACCCAAACTTACGATTCTCGATCCGAAATCAATTAACTTTTGCTCTTTGAATCGAGGGGATAGTATCCAATACCTTTCCACCCTGGCTACCGCTTCCCGGCAGGTGCAGCAGAAGGTTGACTGGTTAGCTATCCAGTCACAATGCAGAAATCATGCAACTGCTGATACACAAGGCAGTCAGTCCAGCAGCCTTAAAGGGCCACTCTTCATTCGAGCAGCCATGATGGAATTACTCCTGCAGTAGCCCAATTGTCTTCTATTGAGTGGAGCAGGGAGGGGAGTGAGTGGAGGAGGGAGGGCTTTGTCTTATACATCTCAATAGAAGACAATGGGGCACTGCGAACATGGCTGCTCCCATGAACCAGAAGATATATTTTTATTGGACTGGCCCTTTAAACATGGATGTGCTGCTCTCGACAGAGGTTTTTCTCTACAATAATCAAAACGAGACAAGTGCTGGGGGAGGGATGGATGGATTTTCTGTTGACAGATAAATATATATATATATATATACATATAGCATTATAAATAAGAAGTATCATGTCTCTTTATTTAACTCAATACTGCCCTAGTTCATGGCCTACTATGCCTGTCCACAAGCTCAGTCCTAAAACATGGAGGTTGTAAGACACCCAGAATTTGGGGTGGACTGGCCATAGGGCAAATGTCAGGTGGGCCGCACTGCTTTGGGGCAGTCTGGGCTGCTACTTACTTACACTTCCATCCAATTCCTGCCTTCCCCCAGCCCCCTCATCTCCTTCCCTGCTCTACACCCTCACCCTAGCAACCCAAGCCCATGTCCTCCCCCTAATGATTTAGCATGAGCCTTGGAGCACACTGGATGTCTGTTCTGGAAAATCCCGGGCTGGCCCCAGTTTGTCACTACCCAGCATAGTACAATGTCTCTCGGAACGTCAAATGATTTATTTTGACCACAGCTCAAATATGATCTTACATGAAATTCATTTTGATATCAAATATCATTGGTGGAGACTTGCTGAGCTGTGTGTCAATATTTATATGCCAAGAGTAGACTAAATAAATCATTCTGCTGATATCTGAAAGGTTAGCAAACAAATGGTGAATAATTAAACTTAACACCACTGCAGAAGTCTGTGAAGCCTGGGACAATAGTGAAAAAGTCCTGAACAGCAGATATGTAGCTTGAATTTAGTGATAAATGCTGATTTTATCAACTACATGTAGGGACATAAATGTTACTAATAATATAGCTGTCTATGCAGATGATGTGGGGATCGGGGGTGGGAGTATTTGCCTATTACCCATGTCCTAAGGGCTATTTAGCAATCTGGAAACTTTTGATGACCCTACTGAATGTGGTCATTTTTTTATTACAAGAGGACATGTAACACGTCCTAAGTATGGTTGTCTCCTACACTTAGAGACCTCCAGCACGTGTATCTTTCACTACGCCCCCCTCAGAAACTATCCCTCCATGACTATAAAACTATTAGGATCAGATGACCCACACTCATGCAATGTAGTAACTGGTTGTTATACAGACCCTACAGTCTGGGTAAGACTGAGTGAAACCTTTCTAGGGGCATCACGATTTCAGATGCCCCACTATGTGAAATTCTAAGGAGTCTATTATCACTTGCTTCGCTTTACACTCCCATGGCGCCATGCTGTGCAATTGGCAGGGGAGGCCTGCACATGCACTGTGGGAGCATGGAGGGAGGTAAGAGGTCAGCAATTACAGAGGGTTTCCCAAACCGTGGCATCCCAAATCACACCAAAACCAGGGTGAATGGGGCATAATCCCGCGTCTGATATCATCATTGATTTATTTGGACTCTTAGAACTCTATCATTTTAAAGTACAGCTATATACCAATGTGATAAAACAGGGTCTGGGTTGCTGGTGCCAATATTGGTCAATATTGACAGTGTATACTAAGTATATACTAAGTAACTATACTTAAGTGTATACGGGGAGGCCGATTCATTAATAGCGCCAGGTAGCGACAGATGAGCGACAGTAGCGTTATTTTCACAGTGCACGCTAGTATTCGCTGTGCTTGGCCGTTGTTCGGCTGTTGACAGCGACTCAGTCGGTGTGCGGTAATGTTGAATACGGGGTTAGGAGTCGCTGTTTGACAGGTTCCGCGCTGTATGGGAGCGCATGACAGCGAATGGCCATAGCGAACGGCTCCCAGCATATTCATTAACAAATCACGCTCAAAAAATTCTCGCGCTGTGAAATGCTTGTTTAAACCCCAGAGTGCTGGCGGCGATGGGTTAAAAGTAGTTTTTTAACCCCCAAACAACCATATTTTTTGAAAAAAAAAAAAACATGTTTTTCAAAACATTTTGTAATATGAATACATTAATATCAGACCTGTAATATCAATTCTGCACAAATTTTTTTTTTTTAACCTTAAAAAAAATATCTAACATTGCAGAAGTGGTCACAGAATTTTTGACATTTAAAAAAAAAAAAAAAAAAAAAAAAAAACATTAATAGCAATTAATTATGAATATTTAAAGATTGTTCCATTGAAATGCATTGGAGAGCGCCAGGTAGCGAGAGGTCATACCTGTCGCTGTTCAAGGTCGCTCGCTGGCGCTGTGGGGTGAGGCTGGCTACCTGGCGCTATCCCTTGTTAAATAAGGGCCTAAGTAAATAGGTTTACAAGGCACAAGTCAGAGCACATCATTCCTTTTAGTCTAATAAGCACTTACAGATGAGCTTATGATTTTAAGTAAGGTTTAAGGGTAATTCCACTTGCAATGGCATTTCTTAAAGTTTCCATTATTGTGTGCCAAAATATGTCTTCAATGTACTAAGCTTATCTGTTATTTTTTTTCATTTTCTCTTTGTTTGCAACTCTGTATTATGATAGAAAACAGTTTTCCATAGTGACAATGTGTTTACCTTAGCTATGTACACCAAAGTGGTGAGTACATATCAGAGACTTCCTCAATCTAGCTTGCTAATAATCTGATTGGCTAAGGCATGGACAAATTCAACGCATTCTGCTGAAATTCAACTTCAGTTTGAAAGTGAGGGGGGAATGCCACACTGGCCATGGGGTATGGGAGGGAATGACACTCTGCCTGTTTTATGGGGATTCTGCACCTTGCCTACTATTTGGGGGGATGGTGTTTTAGAACAACATTTGTATCAGAATATTTAATTTCTTATTTTCCTCCTCCAAATCCTATGTGTGCCCTATGGGCAGGTGAGTCTTATATGGTGAAAAATATGGCATGTGTTTCCCGGCATCAGCCTATGAAGTGTTCTCTTTCTGACTTATAAATATACACAAAGGGTGGATGTGCACTGCCCTAATAGCCAAACAATTATTAAAGGTGCTATAGCCCGTGGGGTCTTGACAACAATATATGTAATAGATCAATCCCCGAAAACAACCCTATACAAAGGCCACACTCAAAGGAGTAAAATGCAATTATTTTATTATTAAATGAATCCAAAATAATTTAAGAAAAATGTCACATACACAACACATTACACAATTAAAAAACATATACACAAAAACAGGACATCCTTTTTTAGCCAATTTGTAATGGGCACTTTTGGCAGCAATAACCATAATGGATATGGCATCATCAGAACTAGGTAGTGAGAAATTTTTTAGGGTGTTCTTTGTTTTGTTGAATTATTTGAATTATATTAAATTGATGCATTATGGGACCATAGATACATAGTCTTAATTTGATAGTCCCTAGTTATCTCCATCTTACCCATTTGATATAGGAGGCTCATTTTGTTGTAAGTAATTATTTGAGGTGGCTTTAACACCATGGCCATATGAATGATGATAGGTCCTATAAGCCCTTATGAATTAAAATCATCATCAGGGGAGCCGCCTTTATAACCATATGCCTTTGGGACACCATGCATGGCATATATGATGAAGAATGTTTTTACTGTCATGCATATTGACCCAATACCCTATAGGGGGGCTGGGGACTCTTTTAACTAAGGACAATGGGGCCACTTATTATAACAGCATATTTTTTGCCATCATTTTTGTGTTACAATAAGCCTTGTATTATGGTGTTAACAATCATATTCATTTTTATATCAATCTTTTTATTGCCTGTATTTTGTGGCAATTATATTAATTGGTTATCATGGGTGCCTCCGTGACTCCCTAATCGTCCATCCAATGCTTTAGTACATGTATGTGAGTATTCAGACATCATGTTGGGGATTGGCCCCTATAATACCCATTAGGGGGGATTTATATTTCTATTTCTATATTCCTGTGTATAGCCTTGATTTAGCAATATATTACTTTCAAGAGATATGGACACCTTTTTTAGTATTATTGTGGATTTATTGTAGGATGTATAATAAATGTAAAATGTATTCTGTAACACTATACCACACATATATTTCCTGTGTTTAATTCCTTTTTACCTGTATTTGTATTGTATATTTCTCATATTCTTTCATTTTTGTAGTATATATTTTCTTATGTTGCTATTTCTTTGTGATCAATTTGGGTCCTTCCCCCCCCCCTTCCCGAATACTCACCTTCCACGTTCCTGCACTGGACATGGATCCGGTTGCCGGGTGGACAGGATGCGCCGGCGTGATGTGCGCGCGGCCGGGTGGGCGGCTGGCTGGCGCCTCCTACTGCAGGGGAGTGCGCCTTGCCCGTCGCGCGCCCGGCGGCGTGTCTCACGCTGGCGCATCCTGTGTTTGCGGTCCAGCAGTGGTGCGGCGGCGGGGCGTCTGACGTGCTGCCCTTACGGCCTTGTTCATTGGCCGGGCGGGGCGCGCGTGTGGGCGCTGACGCCGTCTCTTCCCATTGGCCAGCAGTTTCATCTTCGGGGTATTTAGGGAGGGGGATCCCCGAGCAGCCGATACACCCTGGCGAAGTGTCATTACGACACGCAACGCGTCAGTGGCGGCTGCTGCGGGGGATCCCCGGGTGACAAGGTAATGTAAGTGTATTTTCCTGGCTGGCCAGTACTATGTGTGTTTTGTATTGCACTCCAGCACTTTAGGGATTATAGTTGTGGGTTTGCCTCGGCAATGGTATATTGTTTTGTTTGTTTTGTTTGTTGTTGTTCTTTTGATTCATTATATTTACTTTATTTGGGTACACAGTTATAAGGTTTGCTTCAATTTGCACATTATATGCACAATATGCATTATGCACTTTAGCCTTGTATAAAGTGGCGGTAGCACGTTTTTATTCATTTTTTGTATATATATGAATTATTTCCTATCCATCAGGCAAGTCTTTTAGTAGATACAATTACACACCATAAATTATTGTTATTATTATTATAGTCACCGTGTATGGTGGATCCCCTGTTTTTGTGTTTTTTAATTGTGTTTTTTAATTGTGTTTTTTAATTGTGTAATGTGTTGTGAATGTGACATTTTTTCTTAAATTATTTTGGATTCATTTAATAATGAAATAATTGCATTTTACTCCTTTGAGTGCGGCCTTTGTATGGGGGATGTTTTCGGGGATTGATCTAGGATCCCCTTATTACATATATTGTTGTCTTGACCCCACGGGCTATAGCACCTTTAATAATTGTGTGGCTATTAGGGCAGTGCACATCCACCCTTTGTGTATATTTATGATCTCTCTAGATTGGACAAATACATAGTGTTTTGCCCTAAACGGAGAGTGCACGTCCACATCATTTTTGAAGTAGTGGAAAATGATTGGTCCAAGAAATTGGCAATATTAAAAGATACTGCCTCTCTTGGGCCACAGGAATCGTTAGAGGATAAAACTACACAGGAATTACTTTTCAGGTCCATCAAACGGGCCCGGTGGGATTACCTCCACACATGGTGGAATATTATTAACAGTTTGCAAGTGTATAAAGAAATGGAGCTTATCCCGCGCGGGCTCAGGGTACAAATCTTCCCGGCCTGGGAGGTTTCCCCTGAATTTAAACAACAATGGGAAAAAATATTACATACTTGTTCTATGTCACTTATTGATATGTTAATTAATGAGGACAAAAAAATACTGGATACTATCAAGTTTCGACTACAGGAATTGTATACACAACTAAATCTTTTGAAAATTTAGGAACAAGTAGTTACTTTCACTGAAAACCTATCTAAAGAATTGGAAAGGTATGAAGTATATGTTATGAATAACAAAAGAGATAAACTAAATAGGGATAAAAAAGATGCCAGCACTGGCAAAGTCTACAAATGGAGGCACCATGGCAACGGACGGGGCGCATTCAGCCATGGAAATTTAAAAGGGCAATCTTCTTCTCAATCAGACAAGAGGGGGTATTCTCCCAATAATCACACTAGGCGGCATGGCATTCCATCCTATACATCATCTGTATCCAGCAGATCATCCGATCGATCTTCTGCTGATTTGAGTTTTTTGGAGGAAGGCCCCACAGGAGAACAAGGCGGGGGGGGCAAAAGAGGAGAAATAGACAGCAGAGACAGGGATATGGAGTACAGGGAGCATCGTCGTCTACGCCCCCGGGAGATCAAACAGAGGCGGGTGCAATCACCACGCCGATCCAACCGCGGGCATCCAATCTGGAATTAGAGATAATTAATTTAACGGATATCCCATTGACAAAACCACAATTAACACTGCTGGCTAAAGGCCTTAATTTTTCACCCACAGCAAATATCAATAAATTTGATGTAATTAAGGACCTGTTTTTATATTGCAGACACCTATCTCTTAAGCATCATTTTTCCAATTCGAACCAGACAGTACAAGCCCCCGTATGGGGCACTCAGGATGAACAAGCATTACATGATCTTGTGACATTATTGGAGGAACAAGAGCCTATCCAACAAGGACTGAACCTAAGGAAACCCTCAACTTACACGCCCCCATGGGCAAATATACCAGCTATTCGGGTATTCTTTGAGATGGTAAGCAAAAACATCAGGGAAATGGCGCCCAATAGATCCCCGAAAAATCTCACACGAGAGGAATGGGAGGCCTTATGTACCTTACAAAAACGCGAGGACATTATTGTCAAGGAAGCCGACAATACTATCTTGAGGAAGCCAATAGACAATTGTCAGACGTCAATACGTACCAGAAATTAGGCAGTAACCCTTTAAAAGAATACAAGCAAGAGTTTGATGTAATACTGGAAGATGCATATACCAATAGTATTATCAACCGTACTTTATTTGAATTTTTGAAGGTGGAGTATCCTCGGGTGGCAACTTTTTACATGTTGCCGAAAATCCATAAGAGCATCACGAAGTCCCCTGGACGCCCCATAATATCAGGTATTGGAAGTTTGACTGAACATGCATGCACCTTTATAGACAGTTTGTTACAACCACATGTCATAACCCTTGATTCATACGTACGAGATTCAACTGACGTATTAAATCGGGTTAACTCACTGCATGTTCCAGAAAACACCTTGCTTGTTACGTGTTATGTGGAAGCATTGTACACGAACATTTCGCACCATATGGCTATACATGCCACCAAATATTTTTTGGATATGGAATCAAACGACAAGAAACCATTGCACGGGTTTGCCATTGATTTATTGTGGTTTATTCTGACCCACAATTTCTTTGTGTTTAATGCCAGATATTACAAACAGATTAGGGGAGTGGCCATGGGAGCCAAGTGTGCACCTTCCATTGCCAACCTGTTCTTGGGTTGGTGGGAGCGTGAGGTAGTTTGGGGAGAGTCGATGAGCCTGTACCAGCCCTATATTTCTGCTGGTACAGATTCATCGATGACATCCTCTTCCTGTGGCAGGGCCCGGTTCATTTATGTGAGGAGTTCATTTCATCTATGAACACCAATTCTTTGAATATCCACCTCACATATACATATTCACCATTGAGGGCTGTTTTTCTAGATTTAACTCTGCAAGTTGAGTCTGATGGATTTATTTCTACCCATCTATACAGGAAGCCCACTTCCACCAATGGTTTATTACATTTTACCAGTTTTCATCAAAAAAGGCTCAAAGAGGGCATTCCGGTTGGACAAATGCCAGGCTGAGAAGAAATTGCTCCAATGATGATAACTTTAAGGAAGAGATTAAGGATATGCAAGCTCGCTTTTTAAGAAGGGGATATCCAAGCAAGGTTGTTGACAGAGCAGCCAAAAGGGCCCTACAAACACCTAGAGATCAGTTATTAACGTATAAAAGGAGGAAGGCTGATAATGAGGTGAGATTCATCACAAGATACAACAGTGATTGGAATAATGTGAGAAATATCTTGAATACACATTGGGCGGTCCTCCAATCGGATCCCCAATTAGCATCCTGGATAGGAAGGGGTCCCTTGTTGACTGCAAGGCGCGCCCCTATCTTGAGAGATCGACTCTGCACAAGTCACTACACTACACCAACAACGTGGTTACAGACCCAACAGGGAGTAATGAGTAGACCATGCAGGAACTGCACGGTCTGCCCCTTCGTCGATAAGACCAGTGTCATTAAAGATCTATATACACAAAGGGACATCAAGTTGACAAAAAACCTGAATTGCAAATCACAGCGAGTGATTTATGTCATTAAATGTCCATGTCCCAAATATTACGTAGCGGAGACCATGAATGCAGTTAAAAGCAGAGTTCAAAAACATCTTTCGACCATTAGAGTGGCCGCACGAGATGTGGAAAATGGAAGAACACTTACCCCGGTGGCAGCCCACTTTTTACATATCCACAAAGGTAGTACATGTGGTATGAAAGTCTTCTTTATAGACCAGGTATGCTTAGGAATCAGAGGCGGAAATATAAAAAGGAGGCTTGAGCAAAAGGAAACTCAGTGGATCCATACTCTGAGGACACGTGTTCCTCATGGTATGAATGAGGACTTTGGGTTTACTTCATTTTTGGGTCGTGATTGTGACTAACAGACACTTGTTGTTGTGGGAGTTTGTAATTTTTGGTTGCCAGCGGTTTAATGTTTTTTAGCTTTTACGGTCTGTTTTAGGTGTTTGGAATCGTACCATAAAAGCTTTAATGGTTATTCAACATATTGATTGATCATATTTTTCTTCCTTTGTTTCTCATAGAGGATAACATCTCTCCTGAATGTGAGTTCTACTTTTTAATAACATAAAATCGCACAGAGTGGAACAACAACTTAGGTTGTACATGTATCTTGGGCCCATTAAGTGATCATCCACCTTTGGCCATAAATATTGAAGTCTGGTCCATGGAACAATCAGGATTTGAATCAAGTGATATCTGGAACCAGGATGCAATATGTCTCCTATGGTCTATATGAGAGACCATTATGGTTATTTTTGGACATTTATTTTCTTCTGAAAATTAAGATGGCGTTGTAATTTGAATATGACATTAATCAAAGCGACCAATCCAGGTTGTGGACATCCTTTTTTAGCCAATTTGTGATGGGCACTTTTGGCAGCAATAACCATAATGGATATGACATCATCAGAACTAGGTAGTGAGAAATTTTTTAGGGTGTTCCTTGTTTTGTTGAATTATTTGAATTATATTAAATTGATGCATTATGGGACCATAGATACATAGTCTTAATTTGATAGTCCCTAGTTATCTCCATCTTTCCCATTTGATATAGGAGGCTCATTTTGTTGTAAGTAATTATTTGAGGTGGCTTTAACACCATGACCATATAAATGATGATAGGTCCTATAAGCCCTTATGAATGAAAATCATCATCAGGGGAGCCGCCTTTATAACTATATGCCTTTGGGACACCATGCATGGCATATATGATGAAAAATGTTTTTACTGTCATGCATATTGGCCCTTACGGCCTTGTTCATTGGCCGGGCGGGGCGCGCATGTGGGCGCTGACGCCGTCTCTTCCCATTGGCCAGCAGTTTCATCTTCGGAGTATTTAGGGAGGGGGATCCCCGAGCAGCCGATACACCCTGGCGAAGTGTCATCACGACACGCAACGCGTTGGTGGCGGCTGCTGCGGGGGATCCCCGGGCGACAAGGTAATGTAAGTGTATTTTCTTATTTAATTATACATTCGGTTGTTCAACCTCGTGGCGTTCCATACATTGATTCACATTCTGCCTGGCTGGCCAGTACTATGTGTGTTTTGTATTGCACTCCAGCACTTTAGGGATTATAGTTGTGGGTTTGCCTCGGCAATGGTATATTGTTTTGTTTGTTTTGTTTGTTGTTGTTCTTTTGATTCATTATATTCAGCACTTTATTTGGGTACACAGTTATAAGGTTTGCTTCAATTTGCACATTATATGCACAATATGCATTATGCACTTTAGCCTTGTATAAAGTGGCGGTAGCACGTTTATATTCATTTTTTGTATATATATGAATTATTTCCTATCCATCAGGCAAGTCTTTTAGTAGATACAATTACACGCCATAAATTATTGTTATTATTATTATTATAGTCACCGTGTATGGTGGATCCCCTGTTTTTGTGTATATGTTTTTTAATTGTGTAATGTGTTGTGTATGTGACATTTTTTCTTAAATTATTTTGGATTCATTTAATAATAAAATAATTGCATTTTACTCCTTTGAGTGGGGCCTTTGTATGGGGGTTGTTTTCGGGGATTGATCTAGGATCCCCTTATTACATATACTCTTTCTGACTTACACATGAATTGTTTACATACACAAAAAACTGAAGAAAGTTAGGTGTTTCACACAGCAGGGGACTGGCATAGTAGACCGGTGAGTGTATTCTGGAAGAGGTGGGAGGCAGGAAAGAGCATCTGGCCATGGCTGGACTATGGTGAATGACGTTCTGTCCACTTCAGGATTATGGTCCCAACAGTGCTCAATAGAACCTTCAGTAGTTTAGAAGTTCTGTAACCAATGGCATCAGTACATTTCACAGCCATAAGATTGCAAAGGTCTTGAGAAAGCTCACTAGTTTTACCCATCTTGAGATGTTTCTTTTGTGGCACCTAAGTAATAAGACAACTTTTTATAGAATATAAGTTGAACCAGATGATCTTTAATTGCAGTGGCAGTATTGATGTCTAATTACTGATAGATTTCAGGTGGTGTCATGACTTTCCATGGCCTTTTGCACCTTCTTCATGTGTTCAATACTGTTTATCTGCGTCATTTCCCCTTAGTAAACATAATTTATGGAGAGGATAGGATTGCCTTAGAAGCATCACATACTGAGGAGAGGAGGAGGGGGCAAAAGTTCAGGGGGTGGGGTTATAGCTGTGCTTTGCATAGACCGAGCAGAGCTGGGGTCAGGAAAAGGACAGCAATCCCAGAATGCAGATCGGCACATTCAGAAGACACTTCCTGTTTGCAGTCAGCCTGGGACTCCAAGTACCTTCATCTTGAATGTTTAAAAGCTCAGAAAATGCAGTAGACACAGGTAGGATGCGGGCAATCTGTATGTACAGGGTGGGGGAACATATAAAATATGCTCTCATTTAGGGTGAAGGTCCGGTTTAAGTGACTATTGACTTGTTCTATTGATTTTGTATGTGTGTCGTGTCCATATTCCCCTCTAAGGTTGGTTTGTATCATGTCAGAAAGTGCAACGTTCATGTGGACATTGACCAGAATCACAATAGGGTCGCCCTGTCCGGCTTTATATCAAATACTGTTTCAGAGTTGTCAGGTGACCATAAAGTCAACTATGCTGAAATCAAAACCTTGGAAAATCTGCACTCTGGCCAAGCAACCTTCACTGATAACCAGTGAACTTGTAATCTAGGAACTCAAACAAAACTCCAGAAATCAAACAGTGCCGCGTTTAAGGCATGTTGCAAAATATTACAACTGTATAGATTTCGGAGATATAAAATAATCAAACACAACAAAACTGAGCTATTTTATTGGAATGCTGAGAGTCAGAGCTGTTTCTAGGGGAGGGTGAGCAGGGCGATCGCCCTGGGTTCCAAGGCCATTGGGGGAACCTTTATGCCAGCCATCCTGTTTTCCGCAGATGAGTTAGAGCCACCGTTAGTGGTGCAGGTAATAAGACAGGCCCCTCATCCCCCATATTGGTCATGTTGGGTGCACTGTCTGCCTCTAATAAAGAGGCACAGCATGGCACATACCTATATGGAACTGTTGGCTGGTTTGTTAAAGTGGACCAAAACCCCGCTCGAATGAATGGCTGGCGCAGGCACGCTCCCTGGTAGAGGGAAGTGGGGGATGCAGCTGCCAGCGCGCTCAGAGCCGCTGGCCTTAGATGCCATCTTAGATGGCGTGTCGTCGGCGGCTCCGAGCACACTGAGTGGACGTGCATACGCTGTAGGACCGGGAAGAGGTGAGTTTCTTCGGGCTATCTGGGGGGTTTCACACAGCGGGGTGCCCCGGGGAAAGGACCAAAACCCAGGATAGTCAAAATACTGGGTTTTGGTCCACTTTAACAACAACAAGCTCGGGGGACATCTAGAATGCTGGAGCTCACCTCGCATATAACCCCTGAACGGCCAGCATCGGGAAAGGAGTCCCGTGTTTGGCTGCGGGGCGGTCACAGGGGCAGGTCGTTCCGGTGGCTGGCGCCGAGGACGCGACTATGGCCCATGTGACTGCCCGGGTATTGGTCCAGTTTAACCTGGAGCCCTTCTTACTGTTAGAAATCCTGATGGCGAGGAGCTGCAGGAAAGTCCCAGGTCATGCAACCAGGGAATAGATAGCCATGACTGGGGAGGCAGCTGACAAACCAGGGTCAGGAATACTGGTACATAAGTGAGTATCACAATGAATCTAGCAAGCAGAGAACGAAGTTTGGAGTTCAGTCTGGAGTCATGGTCAGACCATTTTGGTTCATGGTTAGTAAACAAGTTAGGATCATAATAGGAAGCAACACAAAGAGACAAAGTCAAAGTGGGAAGCCAAGTTGTACATGAGAGGTCAGAAGTTCAAGGTTCACAAGAACAGGAGCAAGAAGAACGACTGATCTCCCAAACAGGGTTCCCTGCTATGACTAGGCGAGTGCAGGTGCAGGGTTCTTCAGACCAGGCTTGTCAGTTCTCAGGAGTAGGAAGTTGTACAGGAGAAAGAGGACAAACGGACTCACCAACAGGCCTCACTGCTCATCATAAGCCAGTGCGCAGTCACACTAGTGCTTGGCTACCCATGTACACGCAAGGGGTTCTTCACACCAGGTTTGTCGGTTCTCAGGCATGGGCACGAAATGGGGGCAAGCGTTCATTTGCTTTCTTTCTATCTCTGAAGGTGAAACTCCTAGGCATGTGACAAGTAGTTTGATTTAGTGATCCAGATTCATCATGGGCCAACAAGTGAGGCACATCCATCCAACCAACCAGAAGTAGAGGAGCAGTGTGGACTTCCGAAACACTGCAGAATGTCTGTCTGAGACCTCTTCTCTTTCCTTGCCAGTTAAAATTAATGAGCAGGCTGGTGGCTCTGCTGTGTGCAGAGTCCTCCTGTGTCCCCCCAGCACCCCGTAGCAGGCATAACTGGATGGTTGGTGGCAGGTGCCTGCAGTAGGAGGGAGCCACCTTGCATGGTTATTCATTGCTAGGCATTGTCTTACATCGAGGGGGCCTGCACATGAACCATGGGATCACCAGGTTGAGGTAAGCAAGCAGCAAACTTTGGGGGTGGGTCCCAAATCAGGATGCCCCTGTGAAGAAGACCAAAATCTGGGTTTCTGTTCTGCTTTAAAGAGAAACACCATCCAGGATTTTTACTCTCTGGGTGTTGTTCCTTTTGAGGACATCCTGATTGGGGATATGTGAAACTCTCATGATCGTCAATAAAAACTCACCTTCCAGTGATCCCACGAAACACCCACTTCTGTTAGCACCCCCGTGGCAGCCATTTAGAAATGCCTGGCATGGATTCTCACCTCAGATAGAGGTAAAGCAGGGATGCAGCCCATCCATGTGCCTTGGGATCGGTGGCTTGTTGAGTTTGGTTTCACACAGCGGGGCATCCCAATTCAGCTTGCCACTGGGATGAGGCCATTGTTCCTCTTTGAATCAGACCTTTTTTGTTTAGAAACAAAGCATGATTTTTTTTTCAGGCAATATTTATTGGAAACTAAATGAATCTATTATACTAGGAAAAGGAATGACAACTTTGCTTATAGAAGAGATGAGAAGAGATGATTAAGGAATGACACATGGGATTGCTGAGCATTGTGGTGCTCTGCAGGTCTCGTGAAGGTGTCAGCACTGTGCGTATAATGGTGTATATAGGTCATAGGTGCCAATGTTTGTACACATAATAAAACATAATAAAACGTATCGGCAAGAAACTGAGCCCCTCTCTTAGACAGGGAAGGATTGCGCTGAGTATTGAGAACATTGGTGTACCAAACAAATTGTTTTGCTAAATTTACTCTAGATATTGCCCAATCAATTGCTATAAAAAGAAGCTGCTTACTTAGTTGATGGGATTGAGCAACCAAACCCTGGCACGCAGTTCATGTTCTAATTGCTTTCTTTATACCATTTCTTTTTAGATGCCTAAAATATATGTGCACACAGGAACACCACTCCCATCTGTACTTAAAGTAGAACTGCACCCACATCTGATAAAGTGTCATTGCCCACACCAAGCTCCTCCTGCATAGTAAACTGGTAAAACATATATATATATAAATGTATATATATTGTTATATATAAAAGTATATATCCCTGGTACACAACCCATCCTTACTCACATGCATCCTCATTTACTGCAGACCTTTATAGAGAAGGAAATACCTAGGGGAAGGGATATCTTCCTCTCCTCGGGTTGGGCACGTATGGAGGCTCTGCAGAGTAAGCGGGAAACACAACTTATGGACTCGTGGCTGGTGTTGACCTTTAAATGCTCAGAGAGCTTACCTCCTTCGAAAGCCTGACGTTTTCACCATCGGCCCCAAAAGAACCTTGTCCCAAATCTACGCGTTATTGCAGACACAGAGGGATCGGGGGTTGCCATGGTACTGCGGGGAGTGGGAGAGGCCTTGGGGCGGCCTATAACTGCCGAACAATGGAAATATATTTTTGCCATAACGCATAAGACCTCTATGTCCTCGAAATTGCAGGAGCTGAACTACAAACTCCTATCGCGTTGGTATTATACTGCTGTCAGATTACATAGCACTCCCCAGTTTGTTGAAGATGCCGGAACGCTGAGGGAACACTGCTGCATATATTCTGGGAGTGTCCGAAATTAGCCTCCTTTTGGGACTTGGTGACCTCGGTTATAACAGATATATTGCAGGAACCCATTAGGAAGGATCCGGCCCTGTTCCTCTTGCACTTGGCAGACATGCCAATGCCGGTTTATAAGAATTCCCTTTTAAGACATCTGGTCAGTGCTGCTAAGTTCGTTATCCTGAGACTGTGGAAATCGAAGGCTGTTCCTTCCTTGGTGGACTGGGTCAAAGAGATCCATTGCACTATGGAAATGGAGGAGCTCAACCCTTCATGAGAGAACTTCGCAGTTTTTACTTACCTGGACTCCCTGGTATTTATTCAGGGACACCACACGTTATAAACAGCTAGTACCCAAACAGTTGGGTGTGGGATGATGGCCTTAGATAGGGCCTGATTGAGGAGACTCAGGTGTGATGAGCGGGGGGGATTTTTTCCTCCCTGGTGTGGGGGCCCCTGGAGAACACCCTCAGCACATGACCCCCCCCCCCACTTCTCCCTCCCCCTTTCCTTTTTTTTTTTTTTGTGTTACTACCCTCTTTTTTTTACTCTCTTTCTTATACAACTGTATGCGGAGTGCAGCGTAAGGGGAAATAAAGTGAAATGAGACATATGGGTTGATTCAAAGAAACATGTAACAGCTTGGATTTGGGTCACGATCATCCTATTTTTCCCGTCCGCTCGTGCGTTCGTATGAACTTGCGAGTGATTCAATAAGCAAATACGTTTCTATCCTAAAATATACGTCCGTTCGTATGGCAGTTCGGGAATCAGACCTATGTCAGTTTCCATCCTGAATTTTCCGTTTCATTTCTCAGGTTGCAACATTGGTTTTGCCCTTTTTCCTTTTTTGTCTGGACGTAAATCCTTCTGATCTTGCGGCTCCGCACTACAAACTTACCTCATTAAAGTGCATTCTAAATATTTGGTCTTTTATTTTTCTTTATTTCATTCATTTTGTAGTAACCAACCATTAATGAATGCATTTGCATAAGTAAATCTTACTTTGTTTAATTTTTAGTTAACTTGCATTTTTTACTTGTGGATTTAATTTTAATATTTATGCTTCAAATGGTACAACTTTAAATTTTTAGTGTGGTTACCCACACCCTCTACATACAGATTGCTCACAAATATTAAAAAACACCCAGCAACTTCTGCATGTTATGAGCCTAGAAACAGCCAAGATGGCGGCTCAGGTATTATCGGGCAGCCTGCAAACAGAAAGGGCCTTGTGACTGTGTTGCTCTGGATTCTTTGATTTCTGACCTTTCCATGCCCCCAGCTCTGCTGTGTCTGTGCAAAATACAGCAGTAACCCACATCCTGCACTTTATCCCGCTCTCCTCTCCTCAGTAAGTGTGATGCATCTGACCAAAGATGTGCTTAAATAATTAAACAAAGCAAAGGTAAACAACTACACTAATAAATGCAATCTAAAAATATTATTCTAGTACCTCAATTTAAAAATAAATAACAAAGGACATAAGTTTCTTTAATTAACGCAAATATATTGCCAAATAAAGGTTTACATGCAAAGGACTAATTAAGGTCCACATTAAAATGCTTTTATAAGGCATACATGAATCAGGTATGCATTGCCATACAATTTATGGCCTCGGCCATGCTGATACATGCAGTTCATTGGAGCTCAAGACGCGCAGACTCCTCCACATAGCCAAAAAACGTGTTCACGAACAGCAATCCGGCTGCTAAAAGGTGTCGGCTGTGGCTTTCTTTTAAAACGCGTTTAGAGGTTTCTCTGAATCACACCTAAACACATCCAATTAACCTAAGTTTTACGTTTTGATCGTAAGTTTTAGGATTTGATCCTAAGTTTTACGTTTTGGTCCTAAAATTTAGGAACGAACTTCCGCTGATCGTAAGAGCATATACGCATTCGTACGTAGGCTCGTGCGAGTCGTAAATGGCCAAAAAAACAGGAAAAAATGACTAACACCCACCCAAACTTACGATTCTCGATACGAAATCAATTAACTTTGGCTCTTTGAATCGAGGGGATAGTGGAGGGCTCGAGTTGCTGCTTTGGGGTGTCTCGGAGGTATAGCCAAGCCGCTGGGAGTTTGCCTGCTGGTAACCCCGGGGGACGCTCCAGGCTTTCGGAGTCCACCCCGGTTGAGAGGGCTTCTGTCTTGGCCCCGGGCAGAGGGGTGAGATGGTGGCTGCCGAGTCACCCCTGGGGGCAATTTGGGAGGGCGAGGATGTATATATACAATTTGATATCTTGTGCTCTTATGCTGATGCGTCCTTGTCACATATTGGCTTCCCTTCATGTGTATTTTTGTGATTGTTTATTCCCGCCTTGCAGGGCGAACTGTTTTGTAAGCTGCTACTCTTTGATAAATAAAGAATATTAAAAAAGTATATATAAAATTAAAAAGTATATATACACATATTATTCCCACACATCTGATCGGCCCTGTCCCTGGAAAACATACTCCACCAAAGATCCATCCCGCTTACAACCAAGCCATCCCTGCTCTATTCATTCCAATGGTATTGTAGTAAATGAGGTAGGTGCGATCAGTCACCATGACTGACGTAAGGGGACGGCTGCTTGGCTCCAGGATGCCGTGATGTGACAAGTACTTAAAGCGGACCAAAACCCACATTTTTAACTAGCATACCCTGATTTGCTCTCCCATGAAGGGTACCTTTTGCCATTTTTTATTGCACCTGCTTCACTCTAATCCCAGATAATGACGCCTGTTTTAGCTGTAAAGCTCCGCCTCCTCCATTAATTTCCACTGTTGTGTGTGGCAATGATGTCATTGCCACACCTATGTAATGGCTGATCACTGCCATCTTACAAAGAGAAACAGCAAAAAATAAAGTGTTCCAGGTTGATTTGAAATGCAACAATATCCATTTCTAGTTCTACACCCTAATAAGAGAATATTGGCAGGGGCTTTGGCCAAGTGTATTTTACAAGTTCAGTGGGTTATGGTCCTCTTTAAACAATGAATCGTGCCTAGAACTACAATCAATCAAAGAGGAGATGAAAACAATCATCAAAAAACAGGTGCTTCATAAATATCATACATACAGAAATGCGGTATTGGGACTAAGGCCTCGATTCAAGAAGAGTATGAAAAAATGCTCATGGTAGTAAAAAAATCACTTTATGAGAAAAAAGACTGAGAATGTCACTGTTACTGAATCACCAGCTAGAAAAACAGCACTCTTTACTACAGAGTAAAAAGAAGTAAAAGGTAAAAAGAGTAAAAAAGTGCCATTGACTTTCGTTGTCTTACAAACTGGTGATTCAACAATACTGAAATTCTCAGGCTTTTTTTTCTCATAAAAAGTTTTTTTTCTACCCTTATTGAATCGAGGCTTATAGGTGAGTATCTATTTTGTTTTTTAGGCCAGAGAGGGACTTTAAAAACATTTGTAGGCAAAAAAAACCATAAGGTCTAATAAGCCCCTTCCACCTTTTTCTTAATGCTGTTTTACCTGTCAATCTTGGCTAATGCTCCTCCTATTGGGCAAGATCAGACCACAGCTTACAGCTCTGCTACAGTGTGGCCAAGACTTTTCCCTCCAAATGAGAGAGAGCAGTAAAAATGAAAAATATCTCAGTGAATGGAGCCGCTCAATGACACAAGGGGTGGAGACTCGTCCACCAGTTCCCTACTGAATGGTGGACAAGCTCCTGAAAAGTCCTCAGACCAATGCAGGCCTTATTAACAGATCACCAAACCAGGCATGTTTAGGCTGCTGCAGGGGACACAATGTGATTTTTTTGGTTTTGGACAGCTCTAGATTCCAGGATGTAATTTTATTTCTTAACCCTATGCCCTGCCTCAGCACTAGAGGGTTCTTTAAAAGGACTGTAAATTCAACAGCAATAATAAGGCAGCATGCAGCTCACCTGATGCCTGCTCTCCACGTGCCTCTCCTCTATTTCCTGTAGCCAAGGCCAGTTTTATACCAAATGTGGGCCACCCTCTGCCTACCCTGCAAAAGCATCTAATTATACATCAACACCAGAAGACAAAATACCTTCATACAAAGGCTGAGCATACCTTAGGCAATTGCCCAGTTTGCCACCCTTTATCATGTTAAAATGCTAGAAGTCATGTTTAATTAACTGGACCAACACCCTTACAAGGTGCACAACAACAGTGCTCATATGCATCCGCCATTCAGGTTGCTGCACATAAAAATGCATTTACCTTTTTGTAATTAGTGTTGTGGTCAATTTAAAAAAAAATGGCATCCCATGGAGCTGCATGCCGCCTTTAAACAGGAAGTGCTGCTGGGTTTCCTGCTGCTGTGCATTGTGGGCTATGTCTGTTGAATCTAGGCAGCAACACAGCTCGGATGTTGGGAAAGCAAGCCTCAAAATAGATGCAACCAGGAGAAAATCGTTGAGGAGGCGTTTCAGCTTTTAGTGGATGCAGGAGCAAGTGCTGACAATGATGCAGTATCATGGGGGCAGATGGGGCAAGGAAGTTTTTTTCTCAACTGTGCCAGGCTGGGGGTCCGGTTTAATAATGATGGGAAGTAAAGTCCAGGATGAAGGTTACTAACTTGCCGCTCATAATCTATTATATACCTTTTGTGTTTAAAGTGGACCAAACTCCAGTCTAAGTCTATGACTCTCCAGGGCAGGCATACTCGTTTTCCCCCGGGGCATCCAAATTCGGGATGCCCCACTGTGTAAAACCCCCAAGGTTGCTTAGAAACTCACCTCCCTTTAGCGGGGTCGCATGCCCACGCCACACATATGTGAATGGCCGGAGCAGGCACGCTTCCTGTTAAAGGGTAGCGCAGAGGATGCGGCCTCCAGCGCACTCGGATCCGCTCGCCTTAGACGAGCTCTTGGACAAAGGGGCAGGAGCAGATCCGAGCACGCTCACTGGACGAGAGGCCACACATGTGCCATAGGACTGAAGAAGGGTGAGTGAGATCGAGCGACCTGGCATGTTTTACACAGCGGGGCTTCCCCGATCGAGGTGCCCAGGTGGCAAAGACCAAAACCTAGGATAGTCAAAATCCTGGGTTTGTGTCCACTTTAAATCACCCTCTTTTCAAATCCTTATCTCTGTAAGCATTGTAATTTATATTACCCAATATGCCCACCCTACCTTTACCTAAGCCAATCAAGAGGGACTATCAAATGAAATTCCTCTGATGTTCCTCTGATGTATCGAATCCAACATGTAGAAAACTCCACCTATACGGTCTATAATTAAAATAATTATGTCTGTACATGTAAATAATTAGATGACTGTGTCCAGGATTCAGTATAATTCTTGGAAGTACTGTAATAAAAGGAATAAAAACATTGTCAGTTGTTATTTCCAAAGGTAGGAGCAGGTACTTATCTAATCTGCCAACTGTAATTTGGTGGCAGTTATATTTACTGGCAGCTGGAGCTACTCAAAGATAACTGTTGCCCTAATAAAATTAGTCGCCATTTGATATGTCTGTGGGAGCAGCAGATACTTGTTAAACAAGTGATGTGGCCGGAATGTTCTACAAAAGTTTTTATTTTTCCAAAACTAATGGCTTGTTTAGACGGAGTGATTATCAAACGAGAAATTGCTAAAGCAACCACAATATAGTGATTATTGCTCCATGGAAATGGCAGCTGCGATCAAACGAGAATTGGTTAGTCAGCCATCATATAGTTTTGGCTCACCAAAAATTTCTCGTTCATCGCTTGATGATTGGAGTGTGGAAACAGAAGTCGCCCTCAAAACAATGTGTTTTGCTATGAGAACGACCGACTGACCAACAAATCTTTGGCGTCGCTCAATTGCAGAAGATTTGTGTGGTTGGTTACAGGAATACTGAAGTGTTCCTCCATGGCTCAAGTTTGGGCTTTGGCAGGAAGTGTCGAATTTTTAATGTTTTCAGTGCTTTTATAATATTTTTGGGTACATAATAATAATAATAAACTTTGTAGCATTTTTTTAAATAAAAACATTTACATTTTTCAAGAAAAAACATATTGAGTGTAAAAGCCCCATTCCTTTCTATTGCAACGGTACCACATATGTATTGGTAGACACCGGTACCCAGGAGACCCCCCAAAATGAAAAGAGAATAGGGGTTGAAAGGATCTTTTACCAGTTAAACACACACGCTACAAAAAAAAACTTTATATATTTTTTTCTACTTATCTCAAATCCATCACCAATTTCTATGTCCCTCTCGGATCACAACAGCAACACCTACAGCCTGAAGTGATTGGCGGAAGCCGAGTGCATAGCAGGGGATTGGAGTTCCCTGCCCAATACCTCCATTGATCACTCCCGGCTCCTATTATACTCGCTAAGTGTATAAAAGGACCTTTCCTGCCGTGGACAATGAGACAGAAGCTGATGGGATGGGGGGGAGGGAACAGGCATTCTTTGCCCCGCTGAAGACCTGGAGGGGAGTCATAGGCTCCTGCTGGTAGATCCTTGACAGAGGTGAGAATTTTTTTTCTTTTTTCTTTGCTCATAAACAGGGGAAAATGTCAGCTATGTGAAATTCACGTAGCTGGAAGTTAAGGGACGGAGAGGCAGCTACGTAAATTTCTTTCGTAGCTGGCATTTAAAGGGTTAAAGCAAATATTTTAATAGCTTAAGGGCTAAGGTGAACCCTGCGACTGCATCAACAAACCCCTCAGCCAAACCTCTGGTGATGACCAGGGGACAACTGGCAACAATGATTAACTCTTGAGCAGCAGTGGAGAATGCAGCGAGGACTGGAGTATGGCAGCAGCAGTGGAGGAAGCAGTATGGCCTGAAAGGTGATGGTGGCAGTGGAGAAGGCAACAAGGACCAGACATCGATCTGTGGCAGAAGAAAATGGAGTAAGGACTAGAGGACAATTGGTGGCAGTGGGGATTTAATGGCGATTAGCAGCAGAGGAGGGCTCATCAGTAGCAGAGGAGCTGAGGGTGACATGATGTGATGTGACACACCGCAAAGGGGCCCACTGAGGCCTCTTCCCGAAGGGCCAACATAGGTCTGGAGCCAGCCATGGCAAGGTGGCATCAGCAATCGGGATGCCCCCCCATGCTGAGTACATTGGCAATCAACACCCATTTTATAGAAAATGCTTGAAGAGCTCTAAGAATAATCACATAAATGCAGTGCCTAGAAAAAACTAACCTAGCCCCATTACAAAACCCTACTTTTGGTAGATGAGCTATAACTGATGGGGGGTTTTCCCTGCCCCCAACCATACAAAACTTTGTGTCTGATTTTGGTTTCCTAGCGATCTTTAATTTAAATACCAAATCAGGAAACCCAGGTGCAATTGTTAAAAGGGACCTAATGTAATTTTGCCAGATTTTTAGCATTGCCATTCTCAGTTGCGAGACCATTTCCATTATTTTGATACAGCACGATAGTTACCAGTAGGGGTGTAGCTAGGGGGGAGCAGGGTGGGTACGTGTCCTGGGTGCAGCAAAGGGGGGCCTGAGAACAGGTGGGGGCGCCATTTTGAATCTTTGTCCCAGATGCCAGAAGGCCTAGCTACTGCTCTTGTTACCAGTATGTGATTTAATGTTAGTGCAATATCAAATGAAAACAGCTTGTGAAGCTAAGACCTATGCAGAGGAAATCCCAAGGTGTGACTACAATCACTTGCATAGATCATGTCTAGAAATCTGTGTGATCTTCAGTTTCAACTGATGTAAAAATGAAACTACTGGAGCTAGTGATATGGTGAACCTGCAAAACATCGGAATAGAGGGCACGCGGTATATGGTCAATCATTAAATGGTTGTTCTAGGAAAATGAAAACAGGCGCCTGCCACCTTGTTTGTAGATTCGGGCTTTGTGGCAGATGTCAGAGAGGCTGAACAAACAAAATATATGTCATGATGAAGGACTGGATGGTCAGAAACCAGCTAATGCACATGACTTTTTTTTAATAAATATTATAATTTTATTGAATTGTTTTGCTGGCATCACTGAACAGTATGTCAAAATGGTCAAGGTGAACTGCGGCCAAAACAGTTGTTACAGATTTACTGACAAACTGACATACTGGCTTTATCCTCACATTCCAGTGGTGAGATTCCCCTAGGTTTCGCTCTACAGCCTGGAATCTGCATAGTATGCAATTATTTTATAAAGATGGAATTGGCTTAGAGAAGGTGATGTCTTAGGTATGGTTACAAAAGAAAAGGAAAAACTCAGGACTGCCAAAAATATTTCCCAAATGTACCTATTAGAACAACTATGGAATCCCTCACTGTACCCTGCACCTTTAATTGCTGCCATTGTGTCCTGATGATGAGGGACAGGGCAATTGGGGGGCTGCCTCTTTGACATCAGCTCCCCCACATCATTTGGGGCCTGGGGCTTTGTGCTTTGTGCCCCATCCGCCACCAGAATAATACTGTTAACTGGGCACATCCATCTATAGTTGGAGGGGCTCTCTCCTCAGTGTGCAGTTACGGTGTCCCCCAGCATGATTTCCTCCCCTACTCTGTCTATCTCTATCGCTCCTGCTGCAGGTCAAGACAGAAGTTCCTGGGGGTCATACCTTTATTGGAGGGACCCCATTTGCATCTGTCAGTGGCCCCGCTTTTTAGTGGCTCCTCCCACCATAGTGATTCAGGTAGATGCCTAATATATAAGGCACATAAACCCAACCCCCCAGACCCAGGAGGCTAAGCTTGCGCGGTCACGGGCTGACAGGTGGCTTGGTACAGATGCATCCTTTTCTTTTTTGTCTTTACAGGGACCGGATGATCTCAAAACAATGATGGCAGTCCAGACTAGCGAATATGGATCTCCCACGGTTCCTTTATTATTGGGACTGACTTTGATGGCGTGTGGAGTACTGGTCTGGACAGGTAATTGACAAACAGGGCCCCTATTGGACAGGACTTGCTTCAGCAGCTCGACTTGGATCAACAGCATGGTGGCTTTGAGTGTGGTACATCAAGATCAGGCATCCACCTCGGTTGGCAGAGTCACATCAGTCCCATTCAGTGGGGGTCCTACAAACAGCGCACACCAGGTCAATGGCTATGAGAGCATTCAGATGGGGTTAGTGATATTGGTGTTTGGGGATATGTCCAGGTTTTGTGAGGGCTTAAAGGGGTTATTAAGTTAGTGTTTTTCAGTTTCACAGACAGTCTCGAGGAGGTATGGGGGGCACATGGCGTTGGTAGTGTTAGTGTCAGGAGTCTTGGGGGAAGCTAGGTAGTAAAAGAGCATGGAGGATAGGGCTGGGGGGCAATTCCCACCACTAGCTTGGGAAGAAACCTGCACCAATATTGGATCATGTTAAGAGCCACTCATACATTTGTTTGGAAAGTCACCTAAAAACATATGTTAAGGAATAGATTTGGGAGAGAGAAAATACTTTGACATATTCAGGCTGTTGCCATTGGAACATTTTAATGTGGAAAAGTGGCAAAAAGTAAAGGATCATCAGATGAGGATAGGTGGAGGTTTCTGTTGAGTCTGTGAATGTTCAGGAATCGGCTCCAGGCATTTGTTATCCTGGGCAGAGTTACTGAAGAAAAACTCCCTGGACTCTGTTCACTCCTGTTCTGCTACCTGGATTTGGCAAGTGCATCAGGTTTATGACAGGACCACATGATTGTGCTACAATGAACATTTCTGGCAGAGAATGCCTGTCCATCCATAACATAGGGATTTGGTTGTGGGTTATGCCCCCTCCGGTGGCAGGTGCCGCTGTGGGCCTCCTGTTCCTGGAAAAAAGGCACATGTTGGGCCTTCAGTGATTCTCATTGAAAATAGGGAAACACATGCAGGTTTAAACACGAGTCCAGTTGGGTGCAGTTTTAGAAAGAAAAAGGTGCCAATGAAGACATCTGGGGAAGCCTTTTGGAAAAGGGGAGGATGCCAGTGATAGTAGAGGCAATGCTCCCTTGGTTGAGTAGGTACGCAGATAGAGAGGCAGCTCTATTAATTGTTGTTTTTCATTTAATTTTGTGATTCCCTGTTCTTCACCTATGGCTTACCATAGCACGCCACAACTTCTATTCTGCGCGTATGCACCCGGGAGTGATTGAAGAAAGGGCCAGAAGGAGATTTTACTGGGTTGGATGGCGGGTCCCCTCCAATGGAAAATTTTCAGTTGGACTTTTGGCTTTGCTCTCCAGTTAGTGAGTGAAAGTGTCAGGCCCAGGGGCAATAATAGCATAGACCGACATCAAATCAGCCTCAATCTGCCAGCACCTGCTATGAAGCTTTTGTTAGGGGGATGCTTTCTTGCTGGATGAATGCCGATGAGCTGCTCCATATCCTGCTGCTATCCTGAATGGGTAGTCAAGAAAATTTGGGAGTTGCCTTGGTAACATGCTATCTTGATCATTTCTTCTGCATAGTTCCGGGTGGAACAAGGTTGTGTGAGCTACATTACCATTCATTGATCCCACAGCACATGCATGGGCCTCAGAAGGCACCCTCACTCTGCAAGCTTGCAGCTACTCAGCAAAGTTGAATGTCTGCAGGCTGCCCAAGCCAGATGGCACAAAGATGCTGCAGTATGGTCACGGAGTGTTTTGGGGGCCCCTTCTTACAGTATATCTTGCCCAAGTGTTGATTGTTATTGGATCTCACTGTTCCATTTTTTCTGTCTCTTGTTATAGGGTTTTGAGCATTGTATCTCACTTTGATTATTTGTGTGCTTGGCACAATGCACTGGCACTTTTTATGTGCACCTTAATAGGCCTATGGGGGTTGTATATGCTTTATGTACTTAAAGCGGACCTTCACCCTGAATAAGAGCCTATTTATATGTTTCCCCCACCCTGTACATACAGATTGCTCACATTAAAAATCATCCTACCTGCATCTACTGCATGTTATGAGCCTTTAACACCCAAGATAGTGGCTCATGGAGCATCAGGCAGCCTGACAAACAGAAATTGTCTTCTGACTATGCTGCTCTGCATTCTGAGATTGCTGCCCTTTTCCTGACCCCAGCTATGCTCTGTCTCTGTAAAGCACAGCTATAACCCACCCCCTGCACTTTATCCCGCTCTCCTTCCCTGAGTATGTAATGGTTCTGAGTCAAGATGGCGGCGTCTATATCCTGGAGTCCTGAACTGAGTTGTGGCCTGGTGGGGGAAAGAAAGAATAATAAGTAAATGACTAAAAACTATAAAACAATAAATATATTAGTTTTAGATGCTGGAGAATCGTTTTTAAGGGTTTTTTCATTAAATGATGTTGAAGGCCCAGTTTAATGTTGTATATTTTTTGTCACTTCTGCTTTAGTGGCATTAATAAAGTGCATATATTTTTTTTGCTAATCATTAGTTGTCCTACCTTTTACCTAACTGGCAAATTTAAGATCACTGATTAGCTGATCTCAACTTTTCCGGGTGATGTGACAAGCCTGCTGGCCGCATCTCCGACCCCCCCCCCCCCCAGTCTGAGAAGGCTGGGGAGCATGGATGCAGGAAAGGTAAGTTTTGTGTACAATCTCTGAGGTTTCACACAGTATGGTATCCCAATTTGGGATGCCCCTGGGTGTTAAGAAAGCGCCCGACCCTGGAGTCTAAAAAACTCAGCTTCTTAATACGTGTTGCTGAAGAAGCTTATTAGAGGAGAACTATGCCTGTGGCCTGGGAAGAAGTTGAAAGGTCTAATCCGTAGATCCCCCTCTCTGTGGGGAGCTTGCTCTCAGCCCACAAAATATAACACAGATCTTCCAGTCATGAAGGCACCAGCATAGTGCTGGGAATTTCTGGGTCACCGTTCACCCAGTCGAATGCATTCACACATAGGTCCCCCATCAGTGTAGCTGGTTCTGGGATCGTGTTATGGTGAACTATGCCCAACACCCGTGTTTGTGTGTTTTACTACAAAGTAATTAGACCCCAGCACTAGCATGCTGGGACCTTGCCACCAAAAATTAAGCTCTATGATAGACTTAGGGTTTTTTTTTTTGGCTAAGGGCTAAGAGGGAGGGAACAGCTCTCCTCTCAGAGGGGGGGGCGGAGTGGTGGACTTTAGAATAAAAAGGTCTCCAGATTGGGCCCTCTGAGTCTTTCTTCTCAGGGGTCACTTGAGTGTGGAAGGAGTCCAAGGATACTCACAGGCTCTGCTTGCCCCTATGTCATATCACACTACGGGTAAGGTTTCTCTTCGTTCATTTCTGTTTGCATTACTCACCTGTAACCTTCTCTTCAGACCTGAATTTGAATCTCTTAATTGCTTGTATATTGCCGATGTGCTCTTATCGCAATTAAGCATATAAGTTAATTTTGAGCTGTTCTTTTAGCTTGATCCTGAATTCATCTATGTCTTTTCGGTTATATACACTACTGTGGGCTGGCTTCTGGCCCAATATTTCTCACCAGAGTATCTAACAGAGCTGGTGGCAATTATTTACAGCTGGCAGGTCATTAAAAGATTCTCACAGGTACAGGGACGTTAGCCGAGCTCACATGATATGGGTTTCCTCACAGCGTTTAACTATAGTTATTATAATTTAAATACAAGCATCAATTGCCTGCACTTTCTGGCTACTGGTTGAATGGATTTTTATTTATTTTCATCTACAGTCTTCTACCTATATTTGTTACATTCTCCTGCTGTTGAGAATGTTTGTTACATTGTGATACAATGTAACAATTTTTTTTTAGCACCTAACCTAAACAATGCATCAAAATGTAATGCCCATTTTTCAGCAGCAGGGGAGTGTAACAAAAGTATCAGCCAAGAGGCAAAAGGCTGATGAAACTCTGTTCAGCCTGATACCAGAAAGAGCAGGCAAATGATACTTGTCCTTTCACACAATTGTAGGCCTCACCCTACACATGGTGGAGGGTTAGTACACCTACGGCAAATAGATAACAAGAAGCAATGGTAGCTACTAATTCTCAGAACCTCCTGTCAGGTGCCTGGAAACAATTCCAGGTGACAGTTATGAGCACTGCAGTGTGTTTCTATGTACACACATCAGTTATAGTGCTGGGCTGCTGAGCCAGCACATTTCTGCTGAGAAACAGTGGATGAAGTATCTCCACATGAAATACTTTGCTTCTTCTTATTTGTTGCTTAACGTATTCCTGTCTAGTTCTGATTCATGACTGAGAGTTTGTGAGGTATATGTAGACTGACTACAGAACAGGGAGCGACCTTTTACCTAGATTCCTCTTGACAGACACAAACATGTTGCCCCCACCCCCCAGCTGAATACTGCTTTGAAGAGGCAACATCACCTGCAACTCCAGCTCTTGCAACCCTGGGGATGGATTAGATCCTTCCCATATTAAAGAGGAACATTACAGGTCATGGGGAGTTGGTAAAAACTTCCCAGACCTGGCTTGCCCATGGCCCCTCTCTGGTTGCATCACACTTGGCATCTCGTACTCCGTCGGGCAGCGCCATCTGGGAATCCTGACATGCACCGCACCACCCCTTAGATGTTGCGCATGCGCAGTGACATTGCATAGGCTGTAATGACACTCAGCGCGAGATCTGAGGAGCGGGGCAGGACAAGAGGACGGCTACAGGTATTGCTGGCTAAGCCTGCAGCCTTCACTCAGCGATGGCTAAGGAGGGGAGGGGGAGGGAAAGGGGCCAGGATGTTGGCATTTTACATAACGCTGACATCCAAAAGGGAGCAGGATGTTTAGAGAGGAGAGTGCAAAATCATGTCTTCTCAGTGGACATCAGAGGATCCCTATCATAAGCCAACAATCCCCAATCTCCACCGCCTCTTGTGCCTATAGTCAAGCCCCCGCTTGCTGGAGACACGGGTTATGCCTCTCCAGACTCGGTTGCCCCCAGGACTTACTGGCGCAAAGATTGCTGGCTTATGGTAAAGACGGGTGAACTGCGGGGTATCCCAAATCAGGAGTGCAAGCGAACAGAGTCCAAAACGTCAAATCCAAGGGTTAGGCAGAGAATAGTCAAGACAGGCAGGGGTCAAAGCCGGGTGGTCACAGAAGTGCGGTATCCAAGGGGTAAGCAGAAGCAAGGCAGCGGACAGGAGTGGTCAAAGACGAAGCCGGATCAAACACACAAAACTGATAATGGCTATAACGGGCACTGGTGGTCAGGTCAAGGATATATTTAAAGGGGAACTGGCCAATGGAAAAGGGGGGAATGAAATGATTGGTGCAACTAGGAACTCACAGCTAATAGGGGCAGCCCCAGGGACTGGACCGCCCTGATCAGTCAGGCTGTCCAGTCCCTGGGTTCATAACAATGAGAACACCAGGACCAGGATTGGCCCTTTTAATTCTGCCCCGGCAAATGCGCTGGGAGCAGCGCCGCCGGAGGGCATAGAAAGAGCGTGCTCGCGAGCGAGCATGTGACACAGACCCGGGCGCACCCCTCCGAGAGGGAGGAGGAAGGCACCGCGCCGGCCGAAGAGGCGGAGGAGCTGCCCGGGACGCTGGGGACCCCAGCTGCCGCCGCCTCCGACGCGGAGGCGGCGGAGGCTGAAGCCCCAGCAGAGGAGGAGGAGGCGGTCACCCGGCGCGGCCGCCGGAAGACTGGAGCCGGCTGAGACCGCGCTGTGGCGCCGCGGGAACGGGCCCCAGGTAAGTTTCTTACAATCCCAGAAGGATGAGTGCTGAAAGCCTTTTCTGGCTTTCTAGGAGTTGTCATGCAGCTGTGCATCACAAATCAGGCTGCTCCAGAGGGAATCTATTCCAGACCTAAAGTTTACCTGGTGGGGCGGTTGTACTTACTTAACCTTTCCGCCCAGTCTGATATTATACCTATCAAATCGGGGTACATTGGCTCTGGAATGTTATTGGGACAGAGCCTTGTGGTTCACTGGCTAATTCAGGCTAGGGCCCTCTCCTCACCACGGAAGAGCCCAAGAAGGGGGGACCCTATGTCATTTTTTTAAAATTAACCCCTTATGTTCTGTCAGCCAGAAGGTATAAAAGGCTTCCAGCAGCAGCAGGAGTGCAGAAGCCAGAGTGATTGACGAGGTACAGAGTGAGAGATGGATGGGAGGTAGGTATTAAAAAAAAAATGAATACATTCAACCCTTTTGTGAACTGGTAAGGGGTCGAGAATGCCCCTATACCAGTTCACAAGGCTTAGGAGCTGGCAAGGCTGGACCTTGCACGCTGTTTTATGACATGGAATTTATTGACCCCTGACCCGCGACTCTCCACCGCAATGGGGTCTCCACCGAGGCTATGCCATTCGAGGGCCCACATAAACTTGGAGCCGGCCCTGGCATAGCGTACACATGGTTGTCTGTCTTCTCCTGGCTGAGTGCCTGCCTCATCATCCCAGGCTACCCGCTCCTCCATCCAAAAAAAAAGGGGCTCTGGTACCTGGAGGCCACTGACTGAGCTGCCACCTCCCACAGCAGCCTGTTACATCAGAACCTGCGCCAGGGCTCGCAGCAACAGCAAGCCACCAGGTACCTACAGTGGGCTCTACTAACTACCTGGCATATCTGCTTTCACCTTCCCCAGAATAGCGCCACCCCCAGTAGCATATAAATAGAAGGGGTCCCCAAGAGTGTGCTACTGTGCCCCTGACCATTATTCAGTGGTGTAACTAATTGTGGCTGGGCCATGGTGCAAATATTTAATGGGCTCGGTCACACACATCTGCAGAAGTATGCTTAAGCTGCACCACCAGCGCCAAGGTGCCCCTGTGAGGTGCAGTCCTAACTCGAATCTCTGAGAGCCCCATTTGGGACATACAAAGCAATAGGTAAATTGGGAGCATGCTTACCTGAGGTTGCCCTAAACCTCAAGTGCAAGCCATGGGGTGGAAGGGTCAAATACCTTGCAATACAGCCTAGACCCCACACTCCATGTGCTTGCACACATTCAAAACAAACAAAGGAGGGGTGGCAGCCGCTCACACCATTTTATAACTAACCTGGGAGGTGCACGTTAGCAGGGCAATTAGAGTACAAAAGTATTGCATTGTATGTCCCAAATGGGGCTCTCAGAGATTCGATTTAGGACTGCACCTCACAGGGGCACCTTGGCGCTGGTGATGCAGCTTAAGCTTACTTCTGCAGATGTGTGTGACCGAGCCCTCTGTTTTTAACCAAGTTTAGAGACAGATTGTAGGTTGGTCAGCAAGCTAACTGGTTTGAGTGCTGTGGCTCCTTTAAGACTTTTGTATTCTAATTGCCCTGCTAACGTGCACCTCCCAGGTTAGTTATAAAATGGTCTGAGCGGCTGCCACCCCTCCTTTGTTTACCCTGTCATGGGTCATGCAGAGACATTTTGTTTTAATTTAATTGGATACAGTTAGACAACTAAAGCCTGAAACTGCAGAGACAAATTGTGCCTTCTCTCTGTACATGATGCTATGTGAGCACACATCAAACAAAAATGGTGGAAGAACAACAATGGTGCCCCCCCAGATCTTACAGACCCAGTTGCAAACTCTGCAGCCCCTGAAGTTACACCCCCGCTTTTACCCCCTGACCCTGTACAGTTTGGTGCCTGCAGCCACCTCTTTTAGTTCATCCTCGTTATAGAAGGAATTCAACTTGGCATCTGGGACTTGAAGTGAGTCCTCTGGCAGTAATGGCCAGCACCTAATCCAGGGTCATGCTTGTTTTTTAGCATCTGTTGATCCTTACTACAGAAAGTATTGGGAAACATCACAAGGCAAGAACACGGCAATATTTGCAGTAGGCTTCTAGGAACACTCAGTTGCTATAATACATTTAGATAGGACATGAAATAAAAATAGAGCAAAACATGTTATTCTCCGAGGGCTCATTGTGCAGGCTGCAGGAAAACAATGAAAGGCTGGCATGATTTAGAGGCGGCTTGTGAAGTTTGTATAGTCTGTTTTCACATTTGCGCAGCGTTGTTGTGGCTGGCACGGCGGCAGACTGTGGGGCTTTCTGGCTCCCGAGTTGTTTGTGCGCAGTGAAGGTAAGGAGGTGTTCCTGGCTGCAAGGTGCCTACACAGCACATGATCGCTCCACATCACATAAAAACAAGGCTGACTCATGACAAGTTTCTGGGGAGGACTGTCTGGACGCCTTGTTTATGATGGATTCTTGGCCGCAGGACAAGCTGCACTGATATGACATGCAGGGAGCTTTCTGAGCATCAAGCACTGATCAGGTCGCTATTGTTTTTAAAGCTGACCTCCAGTGAAAATGACTTTAGGTCCCCTTTTAACAGTCACTCCTGTGGGGGTCCTGATTTGTTGCCCCTGCAGTTAAAGAGGTTTAGGAAACCAAAATTGGTCCCTGTATGATACAGGGCAGGAAATAGCAAGGCGCTGTAATCAGGCTTCTCTTCTATTGGAGTAGGTGTGGCATGTGTGCGTTGCCCATCAGAACAAATTAACAGTAAGGGCTTTATTCATCAAGGGATAGCGACAGGTAGCGGCAAGTGAACACCGGGCGGGGTGCGCAATACCACATTTATGAAGGCGATTCTGTTGAGCGCCTCTTACAGCGACACGTAGCAATCGATTCATCATCACAAATGGCTCAGCGGATCCCGGCGGCGCTCTGGCTTTCAGAGCGCCTGGTATTACCTGTCGCAATGGACGTTACTTTTCTTCTCTTTAAACAGGGTTTTCTTTTATTATTTTTTTTTGTTTGTTTTGTATCAAATCATTGTGTCACCTCTTCTGGCCTATTTAAATACATTTTTGAAAACTTTTTTTTTATTTTTTTATGCAGAATTGTCATTACAGGTCTGGTATTAAACCGGACCTTCACCATGATTTATTGAAAAGCCCAAACCCTTAAAAAATGATTCCTCAGCATCTAAAATTAATATATTTTAAGTTTTTAGTCACTTACTTATTATTCTTTCCCCCACTGGGCTGCAACTCTGTGCTGCCATCTTGACTCAGAAGCATCACACTTACTGAGGAGAGGAGAGTGGGATAAGGTACAGGGGGGGGCAGGTTATAGCTGTGCTTTGCTCAGACAGAGCAGAGCTGGGGTCGGGAAAAGGTCAGCAATCCCAGAATGCAGAGCAGCACAGTCAGAAGACACTTCCTGTTTGCAGGCTGCCTGATGTCCCATGAGCCGCCATCTTAATGTTTTAAGGCTCATAACATGCAGTAGATGCAGGTAGGATGATTTTTAATGTGAGCAATCTGTATGTACAGGGTGTGGGAAACATATAAGATAGACTCTTATTCAGCGTGAAGGACCGCTTTAAAGTGTTAATGTTACAATGTAATAGCAATATTATTCCATATGTTTTCACTTTGTTACTTGTGTGTTCGAAAACAGACTTTAATCACACAGCTTCTGGCGCTCTGGGCTACAGTGACACAATTTTGAGCGCCGGCGCTGTGTGAGGCTTTTTTTTTATGTATATGGTTTGAGTCGCTCACACTGACCAGTCGCTACCATTCGCTCCCATATAGCTCTGTTCTGGTGTTATAGCAACTCACTCATCAAATTCATCAATGCCGCCAATGTTACTACAGTGACTGAGACGCTCTGTAATAGCGACTCACGGCCGATCAGAGCGACCACTAGCGGTTGCTCTCAGCGCCGCTGTACAGACGCTCATCTGCCGTTACCTGGCGCTAGTAATGAATTAGCCTGCAAGTAAACTTAAAGCGAACCAAAACCCACTGAACGTTTGAGAAAAATCTGCCCAAAGCCCCTGCCTATGCTCCCTTCTTAGTGAGTAAAACTAGAAATGGAAATTTTTGCTTTTTTAATCATCCTTGAACACTGATTTTTTTTTTCTGTGCCCTTGTGTGAGATGGCCTGCGATCAGCCATTACATAACTCTGGCAATAACATCATTGCCACACACAACAGTGGCAATGAATAGAGGAGACGGAGCTTTACAGCTAAAACAAAGGCCATTATCTGGGATTAGAGTGAAGCAGCAGCAGTGAAAATTGCCAAAATGTGATCTTCATGGGAGGAGCAATTCAGGGGATGATAGTTAAAAAAGTGGGTTTTAGTCCGCGTTAAACGCGCCTGTTATAAACCGCCAGCCTTCTATTTTTCTATAGATGGAGCTCTGATAGGAAAATATTTTTCTTTAATTTTGATAGCATGGAAGGAAAGGGGGTAGATTAAGGGGGTTATTTAAGAAGGGATAGCGGCAGGTAGTGCCTCGTAGCGGCAGGCAGCGTATGGTGAACGATGGGCGCTGTAGGCAAAACCACATTTATGAAAGCGAATCTGGTGAGCGCCTTTAACAGACCCATGTAGCGTCCGATGTATTACAGGCGGCTCATAGCGCCAGCGCTCTAGCTTCCAGAGTGCCAGGTATTACCTTTCGCTCAGTGTCGCTCTCCCATACATTTCAATGGGCGTTCATTTGCTTGTGTTTAAACAGCGTGTTTGACAATTTTTATTTTTTTTTGCTCAAATCATTGTGTGGCCTCTCCTGGCTGCAAACAAACACTTTTAGAAACTTTTTTGACCTCTCTATATTTTTATGCAGTATTATCATTACAGGTCTGGCACTAAAGTGTTAATGTCACAGTGTCATTCACTGTGTCATTCCATGTGTTTTCGCTTTGTTACTGTGATTTCGCTTTGTTCAGAAACTTTAATCACATAGTGTCTGGCGCTCTATGCTATAGCGACCAGATTAAGAGGGCCGACACTGTGTGTATGTCCTTTTTTGATAAGTATGGTGTGTAGCGCCGAGCGTCAGTCGCACTGAGCTGGCGCTACCTTTCGCTCCCTGCAGCAATCATCAGTCCCGACCAGGTCACTACAGCGACTGAGGAGCTCTGTTACAGCGCCTGATACCCACTTACAGTGTCTACTAGTGGTCGCTCTAAGCGCCGCTATACAGACGATCTGCCAATACCTTGCATTAGTAATGAATCAGCCTCTACGTCAGTTTAGTGTCCATGTAAAGCAGGACCCCCCCCCCCCCCGACACAGCGTTGCCATGGAGCATGGAGGCCCACATTTCCCCTGTTTCGGGACCTGCGTGCAGCCATCTTGGAGATGATGCAATTACAGAGCATAAGAAGCCACTCAGTGCACTGTCTGTGCATTAGTGCTCCATAAGCTGGGGTATGGGTAAGTAAAGCTGTTTTTTGTGAACCCCTGTCTCAATGCTGAGGGGAGGTGAGCAGGGCAGGGGACTACATTCTGACTGGACCTCCACTTTAAAGTGGAAGTCCAGTCTTGAGGTAAACACCCCCCTCCCCCCACCCTGCTACCCTCCCCTCCACCCTGCTACCCTCCCCTCATACAAAGAGGGACCGGGAATATAATGGTTTTAGCAGCTGTCACCTTTCTCTTTTGAAACTTGTCAGAATGCCATAGATTCATTACATTTTTAATGTAATGTATGACTGGATTAAAAGGCATTTCTATATTTACCTTGATGTTATCCTACTCTATCTGTTTCCTTAGGCTCAGGCTGAATTCAAACATACCACCTTTTGTGCAGAATCGACTGTACTATTTTATTAATATTATTATTATCATCATTGCTGTTTATTTATATAGTTCCATCTTCACCCAGAGAGCTGTACAAAGTAGAAATTACATGACTGTGCTAGCGTTCCATACGTCTTAAGCTAACACCAACCCACCCACACTCCCAAAATAAAGGAGCCAACAACCACTTCTTCGGAACTGATGGAATTTTAATTGGCCACAGCCTCAACATAAAACAAAAACAAATAACAATTAACGATGCACTCCCGGATCTCCCCGATCCAGGTCTGAGATTCCACCACACCCTACCTACCAACAGAAGGGGAGGGGAGGCAGCCCGAAGGCTCACCAACCTCCCGGAATCTGAAACAGAAGCCAATTCGTGAGCCCGGCCGCATCCCTCCTAGGCCTGGTAGCTCAACGGGGCTAACTGCCAAGATCCACCTTAACCCCTTCCCTTTGTCCCTCCCCTTCCCTTAAACTCAGTCACCTATCCTCCTGGCCCGTTTCTGCCGAAACAGCCGCTTCCTTGTAACCTACCCCCACTTCCTGTGCCATCTCAGACCCGACCCGAGAAGAGGAGACCGCCAAAGCTGGACGGCGCTGAAACCTTAGTGCCGCACAGCCCGCCACCTCTCCACTGCCAATTCAATTCGCTCCTTAAGGAGGAGATTAAATAGATCTAACCCCAACCCGTTTAGATGCACCCCATCGGCACTGTAGAAACCCCTAATTCCTTCCACCTCCACGTGGCGTGCACTCAGCCCTCCATTCAATCTAACGAACCGGGCAATTGCCCTATTTACCTTGATACGCACCCGGTCTATAGCTCTTGGATCCCTCGCGTGCCTCCACTCGTACCGGGGAACTATCTTGGACCAAATCAACACCACCCCGGGAAATTCCCCTAGAAAAAACAAGAGGTCCCTAGTGATCGATTTGATCAGCTGCCTCATCGGCACCCGGCCCAAATCGTCCCCCCCCCCCCGCGTGACACACCAACACCCCTGGAGGACCCCACTGCATCGCCGACTTCAAGACGTGATCTCTCATATCCTGCACTTCAACCCCCTGATGCCGGCCCACACCAGCTTCGCTCGATCCCCCGAAATGCCGAGCTGCTCGCCGCTCCTTCTCACCGCCGCTCTCTGCGCCGCCCAAAAAACAAATGAATGGCCGACCACCAACACCGAGCACACCGAGTCTAAAAGAAAATAACATTAGTAACGGTACCGACACTCCCCCCCCATCATGCTGTTATACCTGCTCAAGTCTCCCTGGACGAATATATGACATAAACCTTTTTGACTCCCATCTCCCCAGCTTTCTTACCAGGTCTACCGGCAAACCCAATCTCGCCGCCTCCCTTGCCGCTCCTATGTGAAAAGAGTGAGTGCCATACTCCCTGCTAGACAGCCCCATCACCGCTAAACATTTCCGAAACACTGCCAAGAACTGGAAGCGCGACAAAAAAAAGTCCCATCCTCGTGTATGAACAATGGTCCCCCCGTAAGTGGCCTAACGCCCAAAAACCCCCTTAGCGCGAGAACCGGACAGGAAACATTCGGACCCAGCTGACCCAAAAATATACTCACCCCCCTACCTTCCTGGTCAGTCTTCGACACGCGAATCCGAATCCAAACCCCTTCCCCCGCAAAAAACACATCATCCACCTGGAGGCCACCTGGCTCTCGCTTATTCCGGCGAACTAATTCCCCCACCCGTAACGCCCCGAAAAACGCCACCGAAAAAGCTGCTTGAAAAAGTCATACCTCAAATTCCGACGAACAAACCTGAGTAAGCCGACCCATGACCCCCTGTAAAATTTCCCAGGAAACCGGACGCCTCGTATCTACTGTCTTATGCTCCCTGCGCCACCCCTTCAGAGCCTGCCTCACCCAAAACATTTTTGTGAAATCTTTCCATCCTGCCAACTTACACAAAAAAGCAAGGGCCGCCAGATTTTTGTCTATTACAGACTGGGACTCCCCCCCTGCTAATAGCTCCCCCACATACCAGACAAACAGGTCCTGCCTCTCTCCTTCCACGAGCGGAGCACCAAACTCCCTTTCCAGCTCGAACCAGCGCCTCCACACCTTCGAGTAGCCCCCCCACGTAGAAGGCGCAACCGATCTCTGAATTAGCTCGAACCACCAGCTCAAACGATCTCCCTCAACCACTCCGGGCACACTTCGCCGACCGCGTTCGCCTTGGGCGCCAAGCTCCGAAACCGATCCCACTGCAAACAAGAGAGCATCAGCCACCCCGTTCTCAACCCCGGCACATGAACCGCCCTGAACCATATGTTACACCGCAGGCATGCCAGTACCAGCCAGGCCCGAATTAACATAGGGGCGGACGGAGCTGCCGCTCCAGGCCCCTACGTTAAAACAGGCCCAGCAGCCTGCAAACGCGGCCCGCATAGGCCCGTCCGCCGTGCGGGCACTTTAACAAATGAAGAGGGCCGACCCTGCACTGTCACTGGCCGGCCCGTCTCCTTATCTAGGCCCCCAGTTCCGGCCGGCTCGAGAGGCACTTTTCCTGCAAGGGGGCCTCCATCAACCTTTGGGTACACTGGTCTGGTTTGTCGGTCTGGGAGTGGCTGGCCGATAACAAAGTTACCAGTAGCAGCCCTCCTGCGCGCCCGTGCAAGCCTAGGGTGCCGCTGTGTTTTAAAATTTAAGGCCAGCTATAGTGCCATGGAGCGGAACAAAAAGTGTCAGCATTGTTCCCCCCGTGGAGGCCGGCCCCCGGAGCACAGCTATCGCTTCCGCTTCCGGGGGGCGCAGTACAAATCTGAGGGAGTGAAGAGCATGCAGCCAGGCTGTAGAGATGAGAGGTGACAGAGGGAGAGAAGAATTGGTGACAGAGGGTGCTGAGTGGAGGAGGCGCAGCAACGCAGCAATTCAGTGTGAGTGATTTTCTGTCTTAGTTACATGGTGGGGGCCCGAGACAAGTGAGGAATGCTGTCAACTAAAAGCAGCCGAGAGTGACACATTGCTCGGAGCCGGAGGGAGGGCATAGTGAGGACTCACATTCAGGAGCCGAATGTCTGGATGGATGGTAGGCTGTCCCTGCAGCGTCACTCCCCCCTCTGTATCTCTCTGAAGCTCAGCAGTGATGGGGGGGGGGGTGTGGGGGGTGTGATGGGGGGGGGTGTGAGACAGACAAAGAAGGGCCTTCTCCCCACCTCTCCTCCTCTGCGCAGCACAAGCCCTTCACCAGGAAACAGAATGACGTGAGCCGCTCCTCTAATGCTCTGCTCCGTGTGCTGACAGGAGACAGACACACTGCTGCAATGAAAAGGTTTTAAAGTTGTACAGTGTGTGTGTGTGTGTGTGTGTGCTGTCTGCATCCTGGGGAAGGGGGGTATGTAGTGCCGTCTGCATCTTGTAGTATGTGTGTGTATATAGTGCTGTCTGCATCTTGTAGTATGTGTGTATATAGTGCTGTCTGCATCTTGTAGTATGTGTGTATATAGTGCCGTCTGCATCTTGTAGTATGTGTGTATATAGTGCTGTCTGCATCTTGTAGTATGTGTGTATATAGTGCCGTCTGCATCTTGTAGTATGTGTGTATATAGTGCTGTCTGCATCTTGTAGTATGTGTGTATATAGTGCTGTCTGCGTGTTGTGATGTGTGTGTGTGTGCTGTCTGCATCGTGGGGAAGGAGGGGGTATGTAGTGCCTTCTGCATCTTGTAGTATGTGTGTATATAGTGCTGTCTGCATCTTGTAGTATGTGTGTATATAGTGCTGTCTGCATCTTGTAGTATGTGTGTATATAGTGCTGTCTGCATCTTGTAGTATGTGTGTATATAGTGCTGTCTGCATCTTGTAGTATGTGTGTATATAGTGCTGTCTGCATCTTGTAGTATGTGTGTATATAGTGCTGTCTGCATCTTGTAGTATGTGTGTATATAGTGCTGTCTGAGTGTTGTGATGTGTGTGTGTATATAGTGCTGTCTGCGTGTTGTGATGTGTGTGTGTGCTGTCTGCATCCTGGGGAAGGAGGGGGTATGTAGTGCCTTCTGCATCTTGTAGTATGTGTGTATATAGTGATGTCTGCATCTTGTAGTATGTGTGTATATAGTGCTGTCTGCATCTTGTAGTATGTGTGTATATAGTGCTGTCTGAGTGTTGTGATGTGTGTGTGTGTGTGTGTGTGTGTGTGTGTGTGTGTGTGTGTGTGTGTGTGTGTGTGTGCTGTCTGCATCCTGGGGAAGGAGGGGGTATGCAGTGCCTTCTGCATCTTGTAGTATGTGTGTATATAGTGCTGTCTGCATCTTGTAGTATGTGTGTATATAGTGCTGTCTGCATCTTGTAGTATGTGTGTATATAGTGCTGTCTGCATCTTGTAGTATGTGTGTATATAGTGCTGTCTGCGTGTTGTGATGTGTATGTACAGGGTCTAAGATGCTGGTAGCTGGGCATGCTATACTGGTACATACCTTATACGTAGTCATGAGTCAGGCAGTCATATTAAAGTGAACCAACACCCTGCTAGATCGGCACAGGAATCTATAAGATTCCCAGGCCGATCCGATCCCTCCCCACGGGGCATCCAAAATCAGGATGCCTCACTGTGTGAAACCCCCCAGGACGCCCGTAAACACTTACCTTTTCCCAATCCAACAGCGCAAGCCCTGGCTGTTGTCCAATGAGAGCTGTATGCCGTGACTATGTCATTCGCAGGCAGCTTTCAATGTTCTGAATGTGGAGCGTACCTCGGCAGCGTGCTAGCACTCCCTCTCGAGCCATTTAGACCATGTACGCCGTAGAGGATGCAACAGTGCACACTCCCCATTCTAGTCAATGAGAGCCGTTTGCTGAATGACATGGCCACGCAGGCGGATCTCATTGGACAAAAGCCGCACACATGCACCGCTGGAACCAGGAAGAGGTGAGTGAAAATCATCTTTTTGGGTGGTTTTCAAACAGCAGGGAATGCCAATTTGGGATTCCCCAGGGGACTGGAATAAAACCCGGGAAAGCCAAATTTCCAGGGTTTTGTTTCACTGTAAAGAGGCACATTTTGCCTGTCCTGGAGCCTAATAGACTCCAGGGCCAGTCGATTCCCTCACCCAGGAAAAAATACTGGGGCCTCCACCACTCTTAATCCTGCCCTGCTTCTCGTGTTTCAGCCCTGTAGCAAGCCCTGTGTGTTAATCAAAAAAGCTGCGGGTGTGACGTCACATCGGATAGGTGTTACAGTCTGGGGGCATAGCGAACCCTCTACAACACCTCTTTGACACTCTGGGCCCCCCAAAAGCGAGTTGATTCTTTTTTTTTTTTTAGCTAAAGAACAAACTCTATGAAGATATGCAAAATTCTCATACACTAACATGTATTCAGCTATCCTGGAAATTTAATGTACATTAGACATGTAACAAATGCAATTTGTCTTAAACAAAATTGCTTTGTGTTGCGTTTTCATTTTATATACTTCGATAAATAGGCCCGTCAAAATCTACAGCACCAGGCCCGGGATGCTCTTAATCTGGCCCTGGTACCAGCTGGCGCAACAATACGACGACTGGGGGGGGGCGATGACGTTTGGGAATTAACCGCCGCCACTACCGCCGTGTTGTCTGATCGGAAACACACCGCCTTGTTCCTTAAAGACTCCCCCCATAAGACCATCGCCACCACCAACGGGAACAACTCCAAAAAGGCCAGGTTCCTGATCAGCTCTGACTCCGCCCACCTCCCCTTCAAATAAGCCCCAAAATCTGCCGCATCCGTAAATAATTCCACCTCATCGTTCGATCTCATGGGATCCAAAGAGTACCCCAGGCCATTGAACGATTTCAGGAAGGAAACCCACATCCGCACATCCTCCTTCAGCTCCACCGTTAGCCGAATAAAGTGATGCGGCTCCTTGATCCCAACTGTCGCCAACGACAACCGGCGCATAAAAACCCGCCCCATCGGCAACACCCTGCAGGCGAAATTCAGCTTGCCCAGTACTCACTGTAGCTGCTTCAGCCGAATCTTTCTAAGCCCAAGAATCCCTTCCAGCCCTGTTTCCAAATCCCGCACCTTGTCCGCCGGCAACCTGCAAACCCCTTCCACCGTGTCGATCTCGATCCCGAGAAACTTGATGGACGTCGCCAGGCCCTCAGTTTTGTCGTGCGCCACCGGCACTCCAAACACCCGAAATACCTCCAGCATGCATGCCAGGATGAGCTCGCACTCCCTCGATTCCGCCAACCCCACGCAAAGAAAATCATCCAAGTAATGCGTTATGGACGTCCCCCCCCGGCCTTTTCCTTCACCACCCACTCCAAAAACGAGCTGAATGCCTTGAAGTATGAACATGAAATTGAACATCCCATCGGGAGACAGCGGTCCACATAATACCCCCCCTCAAAGAAACACCCCAATAAGTACACACTCCCCGGGTGAACTGGCAACAACCTAAACGCTGCTTCAATATCTGTTTTGGCCATGAGCGCCCCCGGGCCCGCTTCCCGCACCATCGCCAATGCAAAGTCGAATGACGTGTACGCCACTGACGACAACTCCCGGTCAATGCCATCGTTGACAGATCCCCCCTTTGGAAAGGACAAATGGTGAATCAGGCGAAACTTCCCCTTTTCCTTTTTTGGCACTACGCCCAATGGGGACACCACCAATCCCTCCACCGGTGGATAGGTAAACGGCCCCGACATCCATCCCAATAATACTTCCTTTCACAGCTTCTGCTTCACCACATCCGGATGTAGCCTGGCTGACTTCAAATTTTTTACCGCCCCCCTTTCCCCGGGGGGGTGCCTGACATGGGATCCTAAAACCTTCCTTAAAACCCTCTGCCAGCAACTGTGCGGCCCGCTGATCCGGATACCTATTTAGCCACGGGAGCATCACCTCTCCTTTCACCGGCGTTATCCCTCTTGGCAGGACCTTCTGGGAACCTCCTGAACCCCCCCGTCCTTTCCTGAAACAGCGCCCAACGGAGTGATTACCCCCGCAGGCTGAGCATTCGCGCCAGAATTTACATCCTGCACCGAATTTACACTGGGAATCATTAAACGCCCAGCACACTCCTTTTCTTGTTGCCTCCGCCACCCCTGGAGTGGACGAGGTGGCGCCCCCCTGAAAGGGCGATGAGCTGGCCGCAGCAGAATGCACCCCCCCCCCCGAGAGTTCATAACCCGCAACCACAGCCTGATGTCCCTATGGTCCCAACCTAGCTCGGCACACACCGACATCCGCTGCCGGTATTGCTCGTCATACCTCAGCCATGCCATCCCCCCATAAACCCGATGTGCCTCCCATATGTTGTCTAGGTAACAAAACAGCGGAGAACAATTCTCCGGGTTCTTTTCCCCTACTACACTTGCCAAGATCGCAAAAGCCTGTAGCCAGTTCCTGAACGTCCTCTGGATCAACTTAAAAGCCCTCCTGTCCTCATCCTCCTCTTTAAAGTGCTCCCTTCCCCTCCCCCATCTGTCAGTTCCAGAGGGAGCAGTGTAAAAATATCTACATACTCCCGCCTTCAAATCTTTTCCTTAACTTCCAGCTTCAGGTGGCCCCCCAACGGGCCCTCAAAGCAAATGTACGAGTGCCCCTTAGCCTGATCTGAAACTGATGCCCCCCTTTTTTCCACCTCTGGACCAGGTCCCTTATCCACCCCCGCGTCACGATCTGCCGGCGCTACCCCTGTCTGCACCACCGCCGTTCTACAACCTACAACCATCTCCCTGGGCACTCCCCCCCCCCCCCCTCGCCGACGCCGGGTCCCACACCCCCCTCGGGTCCACCGCCGACTCCGACCCCGTAGCCTCCCATCTATCCAATAACTCCCGCATACCTGTTATAAAACCCCCCAACCCACCGGAGCCACCCCCCCCGGCGAGCCCCTCAAAACCCCAAGTGCGACACGTTGTTGGATACGCCGATCTGTAGAGGCTCACCTTGATGAATGGCCCCGCCGCTCGGGATGACCACCCCACGACCGTCGTCCAGAGATCCAGAGCCCAACTGACCCCGGATCCCGCCTCCTGCCGGATGTCCCAACGCACCCGCCGACCCCGAGGCCGCCGCTGGAGCTCCGAATGAATATCTCGTCCCACCCGCGCTGGACGCCGCAAGCCTGGCAGACTCAGCGCGGGCCTCTCCGGCCCATCGTCCTGATGCCCCGACCGCCATGCCACTCCGGATCCCCTCCTGATCGGACATCGCCTGCTGGGAAAAAAGAAGCGAGGAGTCTGTCCGTTCCATGCCCACCGCCCCCGTGAGCTGGGACGCGGGGCTGGATCATCCACGGCGCGGGGCGCGCTAAGAGGGGTGGACGCCAGCCGCACTAGGCCCGGGAGCGGCGAAGCCAGCTCAAACGGCCAAGCCTGCAGCTGGTTGGGGGGAGGGGTACATGACCCCCCCCCCAACAACCCTGAAATGGGGCGGGCGGTTGGGCGCTGTTAGTGGGGGGGGGGGCGGGGGGAGTGGCGAGCGCGCGACCAAAGAATTAAGGGCATCCCAAGCCGGGATGCCCGAGGGGGCCGGGGGGTGTGCCGCTTGAGGGGCCCCCCACGCGTCACTCCAGGCGCTGGGGGCCCCTGCACCGTCCATTGAGGGGGCCCGACAAGGGTCCGTGCGGACCCCGGGGGGTCCCCCCCTTTGTCCCCCCCCTGTGTGCTGTATTAGGAGCCCCGACGGCGCCAGAAAAGGCGCCCGGGGCTCCTGTACTTCCTGTTGGAGGAGCCCCCCCAGCGTCAGTAATGACTCCGGGGGCTCCCCTCCACTGACCCCCTAGTGAGGCATTAGGAGCCCCGGAGGCGTCGCAAACGACGCCTGGGGCTCCTGAACATGCTGTATAGGGAGCCCAGCCAGCGTCCGTGAGGACACTGGGGGCTCCCCCTCTTTGGCCCCGCAAGTGTGCTGATATAGGAGCCCCGCCGGCGTCATAGCAGACGCCTGGGACTCCTGTACATAGGGAAGAGGGAGCCCTACTAGCGTCCATGAGGACGCCGGGGGCTCCCTCCTTGTGTCCCTCCCTGCTGCCTGACTCCAGAGCCCCTGTAGCGTCAGCAGAGACGCCAGGGGCTCCACTGCCAGAGCAGGCGGCCAGCGCGAGGCCGCCTGCTTGTGTCTCTGCCCCGGCCGGGGCAGAGCTCCGACTGCCGCCTCTCCCTCCCCGCACTGGAGGGGGCGGAGCCTCTCCCCGCCGCCTCGAGCTACCCGGCGGGGAGGAAGCAGAGGGCCCCGGCACCCGGCGCGCGCGACCACTCCTGGGCCGTGGCCGCGCCGCCGCATGAGGTAGGTGGGGGGTCCCGGACATGGGGGTGGGCTCCCAGGCATGGGAGGCGGGGGGCGGGAGGGAGCTCCGGACCGCAGCGGCCCGCTGGGGGCGGGAGGGGCCCGCACCCGCAGGGGAGGAGGGCCCGCTGGGCCCGACCGCTGTGCCCGGGACCGGAGCCAAAGGGGGGCTCCCGCGCCGCCTAGCACGGCGAGGGGGGGACGGGCTGAGGCGGGCAACGGCCCGCCGAACCCGTCTGGAGCGCGAGGGAGGAGTGGGCGGCGAGGCGGTGGACGGAGACAATAAACTCCTTGCATAGTCCTCGCCTCGCCGCTCCACCTCCCGACGCAGGACAGCCATTATGGCTTCCATTTTTTTTTTTTTTTTGATATGGGGGTCTGGACGGGCGCCAAATCTGACAGCACGTTCCAGCGAAGAGATCAGGGGCCAAAGAGGAAGAGGAGGGACCTGCCCCTATATAATCCCCCCCCTCCCCTGAGGTCACTTCCCCCGATCTCTTCCCCCAATCCCATGGCTGGTCAGCTTCCAACAGGAAGCGCAGGCCAGTCAAGGGGCTGCCAGCCCTAAAAGGGTCGGCGCCCTTCTGACAGGGTAGAACATATGGTACATAGGCTATTACAAACAAGGCATGACACTATATTATTTGTTCTTAAATCTCACAATGATGAGTTCAGGGCTTAAGAAACCAACGTCATTATGGCGCACATAACAACCGGGACTGTGGATTATTTGTCCCAGGTAAAATTATTTGGACATTACTAGTAGTCTCTGTAAATCTACCGTATATCATTTGTAGTGATCTCCTGCCATGTGCCATCAGACACACAGTAGCTGTTCAAGTCATTTGAGAGTGTCGCCATACACCACCATGTAAGTGATATTATGTAATATGCTGACTATGGAACTGATTAATGCAGGTGCAAATGTAATGGAATGTTTTAATGTTTTACATGTTTTTGACATGTCAGAGCAAGGTGTGGTGTATGGACCTCAGGAGGCAAAGAGGATCCCCTCTGGGGATGAGACAGGGAGAAGGCCTGATTTGTGCACCCCCTGGGGCCTATGTATGTATAAATAAAAGCTGAGGGGTGGGGGGGGTCAGAGGATTGCACAGGAGGCGGAGTGGCTCTCCCAGACCAAAAAATACTATGCAGCGGCACACTTAAACAGAATAGTGTACTGAAACCGACATGGGGTACACAAGCGCTGAGTACAGCTGGAACAGCAGTGGGCCCCCGTCCCACTAGCAGGCCTTCCATGGTCCACAGGTGACATCCTCAGCGTGCTCAAGTCCCATCCGACAATCGACCCGATGCACAGGGTAGGGGCAAAATATGCTCTCAGCCCAGTTTTGGGGGCTCTGGAATTCATGCCAGGTCAACTGGATGCCGATTTTTGAAATGGAGGGCAGCTGGCAGGGGTGTGGTCCGAGACTTCCTAAAGGGAACACGGTGGAAATCCTTACAGGAGCTGATTGTTCGGTGGGACCCCCCTCGGCTGACATTCTGGAGAGCGATGCAGATCGTTCAATTCCTGCACAGATTACCCACCCCAGGAGAATACAGTAGAGACTTGACTCCATTCAAAAAGCTGTGCTCCTCAGCACAAGCGACAAGGGGCTCACTCTCACTGATTTACCAATGACTGGTAGACCCAGGGGAGGCTTATGCCCCGAGTTTTGTTGGGGCATGGGAGAGAGATCTTAAACCTCCTTTTCCCCGACCCAGAGGAGGAAAATCTTGGAGCTGGCCCAACGGACATCAATCAGTAACCAATACCAAGAAGCGGGCTACAAACTCCTTAGTCGGTGGTACAAGACACCCCAGATGCTACAGCGATTTTTGCCTGACGATCTCACCCCTCTGCTGGAGATGTGAGAAAGCCCAAATATACACTTCTCCATATCTTTTGGGAGTGCGAGAAGATTGAGCGTTTCTGGAGAGAGATTGGGAGATGGATTCACAAGATAAAGGGAGAATCTGTTCACCCCACTCCTGAGGCCCTGCTTTTACACTCCACGGCTCAACCTGCGGGGAAATACAGGAAATCCCTGGTGATTCACCTAATGCTGCCCAGGCATGTATTCTGGCATAATGGGGAGACCCAGGGCCGCCTTCTTTGGGGGTATAGATTCAGAGAGTAGAGTATATTAGGCGCATGGAGGATCTTACAGCCACACTGAGGCGAGTGGAGGAGGATCATAGGCTCCTCTGGGCTCAATGGAATTCATTTACAGAATCAGATGAAGGTAAGGCCGCACGCGGTGTGGCCTGAGCAGGATGGGAGATGTGCGCAAAGGAAAAGGAACACTTGGCACCGGACATGGGATTAGAGATTCACCTTCCCCCCTCTTCCTAACCCCCCTCTTCCTTGTCCCCACCTCCTAACCTCCCACCTCCCCCCTATTCATCCCCCCCTTGCTTGTCCTTGCCCTACCACCCAGGGGGGAGGAGATCGCCTAATCTGGCCCCCCCTACTCCCTCTTGCCTACACACCCACCCTTAGACCCCAGGTTGTTCTTGAAGAAAAAAAAATCAGGTTGCTGCCGGGGGGGGGGGGGGGGGAATGGGGGGGACATAGAGCGGTCGGTAGGGCGGGTATGGGAAGCATTTGGACAGGAGGGAACAAGGAGGGGAAGAGTGCTAGGTTTCCGTGGGTAATCCAGCGGATTCACGAGAGTTGCTTAATTGTAACCATGTGTATTCATATCCGTACAAGTGAAGACCGTTCATTGAACTTTAACCTGCTGCCGTTTTTCATCTTCAGTTGGACCTGAAGTCAACAAGGGCTCGCTATCGGCCTCCCACTGGAACTGAACAAGTACTTTGCATATTTTTACCCCAAGCCCAGGAAGACCCCCTTTCCAAACATGGCCCTGTCTGAGGGTCACCTCCCCATCTCCCCCAAAGTATACCCAAGCCCACCCAGGTGGCTCTGTTCTTTACAGGTGCATGTACTCTGCATATTTATGACTGGAGAAAGGGGCAGTCTGCATGCATGTTGGGGAGGCAGATAAGGCCCTCAATGTAACAATCCTTTCTATTTATCTATTTTTTGTATAGGGTTGTCCAGGCTAAGTGTAAAAACAAGTCCTTTGCCTCAGAGAAGATCTAGCTTATTCATCTATAGTATATGTCTGAATCCTCTGCGCTTCTGACCTTGGTGAATATCTCTCTAGCAGTTACAAAAATGAACCATAGCTTGTGAGTAAAAGAAATGAAGTGGATACACAGAAATACCAACACATGGAACACCCCCTCCCCCGGTTTCACATGGGACGCTTGCAGTGCGGACATTTTAGCCATGGTGCAAAACAGAATGAAATCATCCCAACAATTCTGTTTTTAGAGATCAGACTGGCAAAGAACAACTGGGACTGGATCGGAGGCCCTTTGGGGAGGAGGAGACCCCCCAGCACTGGACCCCGGATGGAGGTGAGCTCGGTTGCAGACCCGGGGAAATGGCAAGCACCTAAAATCTGCTTAACAGCCGGAGAAGCGATACCGTAGATTCCACCTGCTTAGTGTATAAAGGGTTAAATCCTTTAATCCCTTTATACTGCCATACATGAGTCTCTCCCTAACCAGGCTTATGACAACTTCCCGTTAATAAGTTGTTGTACCATGTTAGCTGTCGATGTACACCCCCAGTCAATTGATTATGCAAATAATATTTTCCTCTGATTTTCCTAAATGGTGGATGCAAATGACAGGCAGTAAATTGTTTCATGTCATCACCTGTTAAAGTAAAATTTTATTAAGAAATCCACCCAATGATAACTGTATTTTGTTAAAATAAAATGTACTGTTCCAAATTATTCTGCACTACAGAGTTTCAATACATTTTATACATTGTAAAGCGCTACAATTGATCATTTCTTGAATTTACATCATTAACAGGTCACAGTTAGTGAAATCAAAAGCTATTTATACCTCGCTGAATCTGGGATGTCTCATCAATTTAGCTCATTGGCTGAATGGCAGCAGTGAAATGTATGCATTGCCTGAGCATTAGGTCAATCACAAATCTCCTTAACCAACCAGAGATCCCCGAGTTGTGCTTTGAGTATGTGATTTGGGTGTGTTTTTCCACTTACACTCAGGGAAGTAGCATAGAATCCTGCAGATACTTTTTCCTCAAATAAGCCACACCCCTAAACACTCCCCCATCACACCCTTCACCCTGTAAACTGCTCCATGTCCCACTTTGAGGCCCCCCAAAAATGGTCAGTTTACATATGGTCAAAGTAGTGAGATGCCCATCTTTATCATTAAATGGCAGGTGTTTCAAACAATTGAAGCAGACACATAAAATGCAGCTTAAAGAACATTGGGAGAGAGACCTTAGAGCTACCAAAACTAGCACAGAATGGGGAAGAAAATTGTCTACTATATTGTCTTGCTAGAAGCAGCATACAAGATGCTGTTCCGATAATACTTGGTACCAGCCTGGATAGTGCATACTATCCCCAGTTATCCGAAAATCTCAGGGGGTGTAGTACTGATAGGGACGAGTTTAACATTTGGTGGGGATGTCCAATAGTGATTTTGACCAGGGTTTTCAATTTGCTCCGCATTTGCACAGCAAACCTCCCAGCCTTTCGAGACACAAATTTAAATTGATGACACTTGCAAAACGGGTTATCTCTTCTGCCTGAAAGAAACATCTGAGAAGTTACTACTAGAATTAATGGCTTCTTTATTAATGAGAGGCTGACTTGCATACTTTCCATCAAAAATTCCTTCAGATATGGGAGCCTTGTATGCAACACGTTAACTTGCATTGTGAAACATAACAAGATTGTAGTTTATATTAGGATTTGGACTCACAGGGTGGCATGGGTAATCCTTTTCTTTGTTCTTTCCTTTCAATATTTTTTATTGTAACGTTACAATGTAACAATGTATAATATAGTTAAACAATCAATTTGTCTGTACAAAATAGATGCGTGGTTATGGATAATAACAGCTTGAGGTAAGGAAATATTTTGGTTAGAAACAATATTAAATTAGTTTACATGAAAGAGTCAATTCATAATGATAAACAATATTAAATTAGTTTACATGAAAGAGTCAATTCATAATGATTAGCGATGAGCAAACTTTTGAAAAATTCGATTCGGCCGATTCACAGAATTTTCCAGAAAAATTAGTTTCGGTCCGAATTTATTCACGTTGAATCGCTATTAAAAACGGCAATTTCTGGGCTTCCGAGAGCCTCCATAGGGTTGCAGAATGTTTTGCTTGGCTGTAACATGCATAGGATGCATTCTGGGTTAGTGAAATAATATTGTAAAGAAGTATGACATGAAGATGAGAGGCGTCGCTATTAGATTCCCTGTCACAGAGCGGCACAATTAGAGAGCCTTGAGGTGGCATCAGCATGATGAGCCCATATATTGCCTGAAAGACACACCCTGAATTTGGCAGCAGCATAGGGAGCCCATATATTGCCTGAAAGACACATTAGAGTTGGCAGCAGCATTAGGAGCCCATATATTGCCTGAAAAACACACCCTGGAGTTGGCAGCAGCGTTAGGAGCCCATATATTGCCTGAAAGAGGCACTGGAGTTGGCAGCAGCATGAAGAGAACATATACAGATTTTGGGCCCATATATCTTATCCTAAGAATATTGATAAAAATTAAGATTAACGTAAAACATTTCCTCAATTATTACTTGTGGTCTGATGCGGAGGAATGTCTGTAACTGGAGAGCAGCGCCTTAAATATGTTTTGCACTATCCATATTTCTTTAGTGTTGGTCTGGCACCATGATCAATCTACTTTGATGCATCAGGCATTGGTGGGTGGAAATCTTGGCTGATCCATGTCTGATTCATTTTCACGCAGGCCAGTCTCTCCCAAAATTTTTTTTTAAGCGTACTGGACCACATTGAATTGCCCTCATCAGAGCATCACATATGCATATCTAAGAGTTTTATCACTTTGTTCCTGTTAAAGTCTTCAGGGCCTAGTTACTACTAGTGAAAGGCCATAGATAGTTACACACCTGCTGCTGTTATCGACAAATCCTGTTTTAAGTGTAGTGTAGCGTTTTGTCCTCCCCTCATATACTCACTAAGTATGTCAGGCAGAGAAGTGCCAGGATGGGCACAGAGAAGTTGCAGAGGCCTAAATTCATCAAGCAGAGGTCGCAGCAGGCTAGGGGTGAGTGGCAGCAGGAGTATCAGTGAGAGGCCTGATCTCCCGGTATAAGCTAGCGGTTGTGTCTCGACCAGCAACCCATCTGCCGTCATTGATTGGTTAACACGATCATCCACTTCATCACAAGTGACATCTGACTACCCCAGTCAACTGTTGGTTATATCTTATGTTTTGGGTTCAGCTCCACTATTCAGTGAGGACGATCTGATAATCTGAAAAATCAGCAGCAACTGAAGAAGTGGAGGAGACACTCGCCGCTTCTTTCACTAGGTAAGAAAGTAGTGATGAGGAGAGTGGCGTGGGAGGTGGTATTGCAAGTGTTTTGGCTTCTTAAGCAGACACTGTTGAGGAACCTGAGGAGGACATCAGTGAGTTTTGAGGGCACTTTTAAAGGCTTGAAGTGATGGAGAGTAACATATTAGTAACATATTAGTAACTGTCAGAACTCAGTTACCTGGGGCCCGTTCCAGCGCTGTCTCGGGGCGGCCGGCCGTAGCAGTCCCTCTTCGGCGGCCGCCCTCCTCCCTCTCCTCCGTGTCCCCGGCTCCTGTACTCGCGCGCGTGAGCACGTGATTTCTATGCCCTCCGGCAGCGCTGCATACAATGAGCCCAATGGATTTGGGGGATAACGCCCCTAGTTTGAGTTGGGGCCAATGAGCCCAGGTTAAGAATTTTTGGGCTATACGCCTTCTGGTTGTCTGGGCTAATCTTGAGTGAGTTCTGAAGTTACACCAATCACGCATCCACTTCCCCACCCCCAATCATGCCTGGTCCCTATAAAGCTTCACCCCGTCATTTACTCAGTGCCTGTGATAGCGCCTTGTACCTAGTTTGTCTCTTGAATTATTCTCTGTGTTATCTCTGTTTCCGACCCCTGCCTGAACCGACCATTCTCTGTCTGATCTCCGTTGCCGACCCCTGCCTGAACCGACCATTCTCTGTCTGATCTCCGTTGCCGAACCCTGCCTGAACCGACCATTCTCTGTCTGATCTCTGTTGCCGACCCCTGCCTGACAAAACAAACTGGACTTGCTCTGATTCCGCTCTTCATTATTGGTTCTCCAGACCTCCAACCAGTAAGCTCCCATCCTTTGAGCAATTGAAGTCCTGGGGGCAACCGATCCCGGGCAGGCGTATACTGTGTCCCGGCAAGCAGGGGCTCCTACAGGTGAAGCTGGCTGCGGATATTGGGGGTTGAGGGCTTACCTGGAGGGCTGGAGTTACCTGAGCGTGACATTAGAGTACCCTGAGCGTGACATTATCACAGGCCCAAAAAACCATGGATGACCTGGTACAGCAAGTGCAGGCCATGGCTACTGCTATTAATCAGCTTGCCCAAAGAGTGGCCACTCAAGAAACCAGGCAGATTCCTGCATCCTCTGTACCACCTCACGTGTCGGAGCCGAAGGTTCCGCTACCGAAGAAATTTTATGGAGACCTTGCCAAGTTCTCCAACTTCAAGATTTTTTGCGAGCTCTATTTCAAGTTGAGGCCCGTATCTTCGGCCACCGAGACCCAGCGGGTAGGTTTAGTAATCTCCCTGTTACAAGGAGACCCTCAGTCTTGGGCTTTTAGTTTGCCTCCCAATGATGCCGCCCTGCATTCTGTTACGGCCTTTTTCCTTGCTATGGGTGTATTATATGCTGACCCGGACCAACAGTCTACAGCCAAAAACAGGCTTCGGGCCCTGAAGCAAGGGCGGAACACGGAGGATTATAGCGCTGAGTTCCGCCGTTGGGCGGTAGAGTCCAGGTGGAATGACCCTGCCCTGTGTAGCCAATACCGAATGGGCCAGTCAGAGGGTATCAAAGATGCGCTTGTGAATTTCCCTTCACCGTCAGACCTAGACCAATTGATGCAGGTCACCATTAAGATTGACCGATGCCTTAGGGAGAGAGCTAGGGAGAGAGTTAGGGCTCCCACGTCTTTCAAGCCCTTCCAAAACCCTAACCCAACGTCTTCCCTTAGGGAAAATACACCTTCCTCCTCTCAGGAAGAACCTATGCAGGCTGGGAGAACTCGCCTTTCCCAGGATGAGAAGCAGCGAAGACGCTCCATGGGGTTATGTTTATACTGTGGGAACCCGGGACATTTTGCCAGATCCTGTCCTAACAAGGGGAACTCGGCTGGAAACTTTCATGCCTAGATCAGGGGGAGAGTGCTGATCTAGGTGAGTCTGTTTACTACTCTTGCTTGAATAAGATGTTAATCCCTGTAGATCATTTCCTGGGGCCAAACAGTCAGTTTCCGCTTTTGTGGAAAGTGGAGCTGCGGGCAACTTCCTGGATCCGAGCATGATCTCAATCTTGGGAATTCCACTGGTACCCCTTGGGAAATCTCTGCAGGCCCTGGCCATTATTGGGGAGGCCATTCAGGGGGGTCCGGTCTATACTAAGACCCCACCTCTTAAACTAGTCGTTGGGTCCTCCCACTCAGAGTTCATTGAATTCTTCGTCTTTGATTGCCCCGAAACTCCGGTGGTTCTGGGATACCCTTGGTTAAAACTCCACAACCCCATTTTAGACTGGCAGGCTGGGGAATTAGTTAAATGGAGTAACTTCTGTAAGAATCATTGCTTTTCCACTGCCCTCAGGAGTTTCCAGATGCTTCCCCAAGGGTTACCTCAGCCGTACGCTGATTGGGCTGACGTCTTCTCTGAACATTCTGCTGACACTCTTCCCCCACATAGGGCCTATGACTGCCCCATTGACTTGCTCCCTGGGACTATTCCTCCTAGAGGGAAAATTTACAACCTTACCCGGCCTGAGGAGCAAGCAATGAGGGATTTCTGAAAATTTGGGTAAGGGGTTTATCCGCCCCTCAACGTCGCCTGCGGGGGCTGGGTTCTTTTTTGTGGAAAATAAAGATGGCGGTTAGAGGCCTTGTATGGACTACAGGGCCCTGAACAAAATCACTGTAAAAAAAAAACGGTATCCCCTTCCTTTGATTGGGGATTTATTTAATCAAGTTGTTGGTGCTCAGATTTTTTCCAAGTTAGATTTAAAAGGGGCCTACAACTTGATTCGTATTTGGCAAGGGGATGAGTGGAAGACGGCATTTAACGTAAAGGATGGCGATTATGAATATCTGGTCATGCCCATTGGCCTTTGTAATGCTCCAGCCGTCTTCCAAGACTTCGTAAATGATGTTTTTCGGGATTATTTAGGTAGATTCGTGGTCATTTACTTAGACGATATCCTCATTTTTTCTAGTTCTTTGTCTGAGCTTAGACGTCATGTAAAATTGGTTCTTCAAAAATTAAGAGAAAATAATTTGTATGCCAAGATTTCTAAATGCATGTTCGAGGTCACCACTGTTCCCTTCTTGGGGTATGTAATTTCTAACCAGGGTCTGGAGATGGATGCGGAGAAGGTTTCCGCAGTACGGAATTGTGTTCAACCCAAAACATTGAAAGAGTTACAGCGTTTTTTAGGCTTCGCAAATTTCTATCGACGCTTTATCAGGGGCTTTTCCCATATTGTGGCACCTCTTACTAACCTTACCCGCAAGGGCGCCTTTACTGAAAACTAGTCACCGTCCGTCAACGAGGCCTTCCTGACTTTGAAACAGGCTTTTACCTTGACGCCTGTTTTAGTTCACCCTGACGTAAACAAGCCTTTTATCATTGAAGTAAATGCTTCTGAGTTGGGAGTGGGGGCAGTTTTATCACAATACTCTGGTCGTCCTGAGCGTTTGCATCCTTGCGCCTACTTCTCGCGGAAATTTAGCACCGCGGAACAGAATGATGTGGGAAACAGGGAATTGTTGGCAGTAAAACTGGCCTTTGACGAGTGGCGTCACTGGCTAGAGGGTTCATTGCATCCGATCATGGTCTATACCGATCATAAAAGCCTTGAGTACATCAGTTCAGCTAAAAGACTAAACTCTCGCCAGGCGCGTTGGGCATTATTTTTCTCGCGGTTAAACTTGATAATCACATTTAAGCCGGAAGCTAAAAATACTAAGGCAGACGCCCTGTCCCGCATGTTCGGAGAATGTAAAGATAGGAGTGATATGGGGGAACCAATTTTGCCACTAGGTTGTGTGGTGGGGGCATTGCTTCCTGATCTATCCAATACTTTGGCGCCATTCCAGAACGAATCTCCTGTGGATGTACCTTTGGGATGTCAGTTTGTTCTGCTGCACCTGCGTTCCGATGTTATTCGCGAATTTCATGATGCAAAAACTGACGGTCACCTGGGAAATCGGAAAACGTTTACTTTAGCCCGACGCCATGTATGGTGGCCTACTATGAGGCGCGATATATCTACCTTTATCAATGCATGTTCTGTGTGTGCGCGAAGTAAAGGAGTACACAAGGCCCCTAGTGGATGTTTGGTTCCATTAGAGATTCCTAAAGAACCATGGACTCATATCTCTATTGACTTTATAGTTGATTTGCCACAATCACATGGGAACACTGTGGTTTGGGTTGTCGTGGACCGTTTTAGTAAGATGGCACATTTCATTCCTTTACCTAAACTCCCGTCGGCTCCTGAACTCTCGCGACTATTTATTTCACATATTTTTCGTATCCATGGCATACCGTCTAATATAATTTCAGATCGGGGTGTGCAATTTACGCGTTTTTGGAAGAACTTCTGTTCACGGTTGGGGATTCATATATCTTTGTCTGCTTACCATCCTCAAACCAATGGGCAGACTGAAAGAACCAATCAAACTCTTGAACAGTACTTACGGTGTTACATTTCTGATGCTCAAGAACAATGGTCAGAATTCATTGACTTTGCAGAATTTGCGTACAAAAATGCGCCGAGTGAGCGTACCAAAGAAATCCCCATTTTTATGCAATTTGGGGAAGAATCCCAGAGGTTCTTCTCTCTCAGGGTCACCTTCCGATTTACCGGCATTGGAAGAGTGGCTCCAAGAGCGGAAAAACATCTGGGCCCGCGTCCAAGAGACTTTGAAAAAGACTGTTTTAAGATACAAAATATTCGCTGATCGCCGCAGGTCTCGAGAACCCGCACTTCAGGTTGGGGACCTCGTTCGGGTTTCTACTAAAAACATTTCTCTCCGGCAACCTTCCAGTAAGTTGGGACCCAAGTTTATTGGACCTTTTCCTATTACTCAGAAGTTGAACAATGTAACCTTTAAGGTCCAACTTCCTCAAACCATGAGAATCCCAAACTCCTTTCATGTGTCGCTGCTAAAACCAGCTAATAATACACCATTTCCGTCCCCGACACCAATCCTAGTTGATAACGAACCGGAATATGAAGTGAACAAGATTCTAGACTCGCGTAAAATCCGTAATTCACTGCAATATTTGATTGACTGGGTTGGCTACGGACCGGAGGAGAGATGTTGGGTTGCAGCAAAAGATGTGCACGCTAGGGTTCTTGTTAAAAAATTCCATCGTGACAATCCAGGAAAACCTGGTAAGGGGGGGTAGTGTCAGAACTCACTTACCTGGGGCCTGTTCCAGCGCTGTCTCCAGACGGCTGGCCGCAGCAGATGATTTCTATGCCCTCCGGCGGCGCTTCACACAGCGTGCCCGCCGGAGGCTCTGTTAAGGGCCAATGAGCCCAATGGATTTGGGGGATAACGCCCCTAGTTTGAGTTGGGGCCAATGAGCCCAGGTTAAGGATTTTTGGGCTATACGCCCTCTGGTTGTCTGGGCCAATCTTGAGTGAGTTCTGAAGTTACACCAATCACACACTCACTTCCCCATCCCCAATCATGTCTGGTCCCTATAAAGCTTAACCCCGTCAATTGCTCAGTGGATATAGCGCCTTGTACCTAGTTTGTCTTTTGAATTATTCTCTGTCTGATCTCCGTTGCTGACCCCTGCCTGAACTGACCATTCTCTGTCTGATCTCCGTTGCCGACCCCTGCCTGAACCGACCATTCTCTGTCTGATCTCCGTTGCCGACCCCTGCCTGAACCGACCATTCTCTGTCTGATCTCCGTTGCCGACCCCTGCCTGAACCGACCATTCTCTGTCTGATCTCCGTTGCCGACCCCTGCCTGAACCGACCATTCTCTGTCTGATCTCCGTTGCCAACCCCTGCCTGAACCGACCATTCTCTATCTGTTCTCCGTTGCCAACCCCTGCCTGAACCTGATCTCCGTTGCCGACCCCTGCTTCATACCCCGACCTCGAGCTGCCTCATCCTACTGTACCGCTGCAATCTCTGCTTACCTGGTGTCGACCTCTGGCCTGTCTTTGGACTTCCTAGTGAAACCTGCTCCAACAAACTGGACTTGCTCTGATTCCGCTCTTCATTATTGGTTCTCCAGACCTCCAACCAGTAAGCTCCCATCCTTTGAGCCATTGAAGTTCTGGGGGCAACCGATCCCGGGCAGGCGTATACTGCATCGCGGCAAGCGGGGGCTCCTACAGGGGAAGCTGGCTGCGGAGATTGGGGGTTGAGGGCTTACCTGGAGGGCTGGAGTTACCTGAGCGTGACAGTAACATATTAGTAACATATTAGTAACATAGTAACATATTAGTAACATAATAGTAACATAGTAACATCTTAGTAACATAGTAACATATTAGGCCTAAATTCATCAAGCAGAGGTCGCAGCAGGAGTGAGTGGCAGCAGGAGTCTCAGTGAGAGGCCTGATCTCCCGGTATCAGCTAGCGGTCATGTCTCGACCAGCAACCCATCTGCTGTCATTGATGGGTTTACACGATCATCAACTTCATCACAAGTGACATCTGACACCCCCAGTCAACTGTCAGTTATATCTTATGCTTTGGGTTCAGCTCCACTATTCAGTGAGGACGATCTGATAATCTGAAAAATCAGCAGCTACTGCCCAGCCAAGAAGTCGAGGAGACACTCGCCGCTTCTTCCACTAGGGGGGCAAGTAGTGATGAGGAGAGTGGCGTGGGAGGTGGTATTGCAAGCGTTTTGGCTTCTTAAGCAGACACTGTTGAGGTACCCGAGGAGGGCATCAGTGAGTTTTGAGGGCACTTTTAAAGGCTTGGAGTGATAAAGAGTGACAGATTTAGCGGTCAGAATGGTGGCAGAAGGGGAAAGTATGGAGGCAAATGTGCTTGGAGTAGACCACTTGCTGCGCGGCAGGCTATCTTCCCAGGAGGTAGTGGGAACATTTGCAGCGTCACCATAAAGCGGCCTGGGAGAGTTGGCTTCAAAGTGGTGGTTCAGCCTGCTGCATTACCCAGTGGCAAGCCGCTCCCTGTTCCAGCCAGCCAAGGCTCCACCACCTCCTGTGTGTCATACCCATCCTCTGTCGCTCCAGATGCTCCTCCTCCTCTTAATCAGAGTAAGTCTTTCCGCCAGCAATCCATTGGCCAAGCCATGTCCAAGAGACAACAGTATGTGCCCACTCATCCAATGCTCAGAAGCTAAATGTGCTCCTGTATAAGTTGCTGGTGCTGCAGTCCCTCCCTTTTGAGGTGGTGGACCTTTCAGATAACTGAAGGCTTGTGCCGAGCCGAGGTGGCGAGTCCCAAGCTGTCATTTCTTTGTGAAGAACTATTTTTCCCCATGTTCAACTGTGATTTTTGAAGGGATTTCTCAGGGAAATTATATATTGTTTTTTTTCAGCAGAGCCTGGGGTTTAACATGAAATGTCTTGTTTGTCATTTTATAAGTGTATTCTCAATATTTTTGGGTGAAAATTGTGCGAAAAAATAAAAAAAAACTATTTTTTACAATTTCTAGTTTTTTTTTGTAATAAAAAACGTAAGTTTGTCAATAAAATCTTATTGCGTGTTAAACCCCAATTGCTCCTGGTTACAGCGGTACCACATATGTATAGGTAGACACCCTTTCCTGCCCAGGAGACTCCCCCAAACTGAAACAACGCTTTAGGAGATTTTCAGATAAAATACAACTATGCTATGCAATATGCCCACCTTGCAGTTTTTCAAGAAAAACAACCCTTTACATTTAAAATACCCCCAACAAACTATATATTCCCTAGAAGTATACACCTCAGGCTTTCTAGGAGTACTAGGCTTGTTGACATGGGTGCAGTTTTCTGGAAGTAATCCCTCAATGTATTCTTTCTCAGGGTTTCCCTAAAAATGAATAAAAAAGCAGAATCAAAACCACATTTTCCTAAAAAAAAAAACTATATGCAAACCAGAAAAAAACAGAAAATCTGAAAAAGCAACATCCCCCAAACAGAACGATACCAAACATGCATAGGTTCTGTCAAGGAAAGAGTTGCCAAACACACCAAAGTAAAGCATGCGCATAACGGTAATTGTACTTCAAAATTTCAGCTCTGCAGACAAAGTGTGCACCTTGTGTTTTTTTTACCAAAACAACCCTTTACATTTGGAATATCCCCCGTAAACCATATATTCCCTGAAAGTACATATGTTAAGCTTTCTAAGCGTACCCAGCTTGTTGTAGTGGGCTCATCTTTCTGGAAGTAATATCTCGAAGAATTCTTAGGTTGCACAGGGTTTCACAAAAAATGTATAAAAAAGCAGAATAAAAAACACCTTTTCCTAAAATATCAATATGCAAATAAGAAAAAACAAGCTAAATCTGAAAGCGCAATCCGAGCAGAACAATACCCAACATGCATAGGTACCTGTAACCTTTTAACTGCCAGCCTACTTAAGATTTTGTCACCCTCTGCTGACAGGATATTTTTCACCATTTTGTGTGATGTTTAACTGTGATTTTTGCAGGAATTTCCAAGCAAATGGCTTTAACATGAAATGACTTGTTTGTATTTTTTCTACTTATTTTAATATATTTTTCTTTAAATTCTTTATTTAAAGATTTTTGCATATAAACATACAAGGAATGATACACGAAAACACCATATAAAACAATACACATTAGACAATGGGGTAAGGGTTCAGGGGCAAGGGGGCTAACGAAGGGGGGGGCATGGGGGAGCAGCTAGATGACTTGTATGTCACTCATGTTCACAGGTGGGTGGCTCAACTACATGTAGAGGCTATCTAAGGGCCCCCTGTCTATGGGCCCGAGGGGTTCTCCTCCGGGTCAAAGAGAGAGGGGGGGTGAGGGGGCTGAGGCGTGTCGCTTGGTCAGTAATCCAACATGGCAGTACTGATCACGGTCACAGGATCTCCGGATCCCTGAAGGACTGCTTGAACTCCTCAGACTCTTGGTAGATCAACCAAGGCATCCAGGTTCGCCTATAATGCTCATCTCTATCGTGCATAGCCAAAGTGAGGTCCTCCATTTCCGAAATACTCAATACTTCCACAACCCAGTCTCTCACCGTGGGGGCTCTTTTCTGTTTCCAGTATCTCGGGATCACGATCTTGGCTGCATTCAACAGGTGAGCCTGCAGGGAGTTTTTGTACTTGCTTATGAGGTGATCCGTCAGATGCAGCAAGATCCGTGCCGGGTCCGTGAGAGCCGGATCCCCGGTAAGTCGAGAAATTGTGGCCAACACGCCCTCCCAATATTCACGAATCTTGGAGCAAGACCACAATGTGTGTATTAGTGTGCCCCGTTCGGTGCCGCATCTCCAACACTGGGGGTCCACCGAGGCCGATATTCTGTTGAGTCTGTCGGGGGTGTAATACCACCGTGTCAGGACCTTATAGTTGGACTCCTGTACTCTGGTGGCCATGGAGGATCTGTGGGCGAGGGATGCGATCTTCTCCCTCTGCGCCTCATTAAACTCCAACCCTAGGTCAGCTTCCCATTCTCTCCAGAATGACGGGGGGCCATCTCGCTCACCCACTAGCTGCAGGTACAACTTGGAGGTCAGGTGTTTATGTGGTACTTCACCCAGACAGATCTTTTCGAGAACAGTATGGGGCCTACACTTTACTCTCGTCAATCCCTGCCTGGCTACGAAAGACTGTAAACGAACTAGAGTCCATGGGTCGAGCTCTGCGTTTCCCCATCTGGATCTCAAGTCCGCCAGGGGCGTCCATCCACTCTCTGTAATCAGGTCCCCTGCTCTCAATTGAGTCAACCCACTCCATTCCCTGAGGCCTGCTCTGGACGCTCCCGAGGTAAGTAACGGGTTAGTGATAATGGGTACCATGGGAGAGGGCCATGGGGAGATCTCAGGATGGTGTCTATATTGTCTGAAGACCCGCAGCGACGCTGCAATAGTCGGGTGGCTCTTTAGCTCTAAGGGGATAGCCCCTCCACCCCACATTGAGACATCAGGTGGAGTGTGGGCCGCGGCTCGTTCCAACTGGACCCATCTCTTCGAGTTCTGGCATGTAGCCCACTCACATGTTCTCTGCAAGTGCGTGGCCACCCAGTAGAGTCTGACATCTGGCAGTGACATTCCCCCCTGGTTCCTGGGCCTGTGGAGTATGCGTTTCCCTAATCTCGCTCGTTTTTTGTTCCAGACAAAGCTCATGAGAGACTTGTTAAGGTCTGTAAAGAAACCTGCAGGAATCCGGGTTGGCAGAGCCTGGAACAGGTACAGCAGCCTGGGCAGGATCGTCATTTTTATTACATTTACCCTCCCCATCCAAGAGAATGTAGGGAGGTCCCATCTCTCCAGATCGGCCTTGATCTTCCTGGCCAGCGGGTGGAAATTTAGGGGCACTATGTTATATAGGCAACTCGGTAACTGGGTCCCTAGGTATGTCAGGGAGGCCTTAGCCCACTTAAAGGTGAAGGATTGACGTAAGGTCTCGACTAGGTCTCTCCGGAGGGAGACATTCATGGCCTCTGACTTTTCAAAGTTAATTTTTAGGTAGGAAAGCCTCCCGTACGATTCAAATTCCCTCATTAGGACTGGGATAGTCACAGAGGGGTTAGTGATGAAAAAGAGCAGGTCATCTGCGTATGCAGCGACCTTGTGGGTGCTCTCTCGGGATACAATTCCCTGAATGTCCGGGTCGTTTCTGACCGCGCACAGGAATGGTTCAAGTGATAAGGCAAAGAGGAGGGGTGAGAGGGGGCAACTCTGCCGGGTGCCATTCTTGATCCACACCGGGTCCGAGAGGTGGCCATTGATTCTTACTCGTGCCGAGGGGGTAGTGTATAGTGCCTCTATGAGCCTTCTCATGTTGTCCCCCAGGCCAATATACCGAAGGGTCTCCCTCAAGAAAGGCCAGCTCACCCTGTCAAATGCCTTTTCGGCATCTGTGGAGAGGAGCATCAGGGGGGTTCCCAAGGCCTTGGCCGCGTGCACAACATCAACGGCTCGGACAACATTATCTCTGGCCTCTTTATGGAGCACAAATCCTGTCTGGTCTAGGTGCACTAGCTGGGGGATCAGCGGAGCCAATCTATTGGCCAGGATCTTGGCGTAGAGTTTCATGTCTACATTGAGAAAAGAGATGGGTCTATAGCTTTTGCAAGACAACGGATCCTTTCCCGGCTTGTGTATCACCGTAATGTGGGCTTCTAATTCCCTGCATGAGAAAGCCCCCGGGCTTTCTTCGTCCAATATGGTGTTCCAGGCCCCTACCAGTCGCGGTCCCAGCAGAGACTCAAAGGTTTTGTAATATCTGGCTGTAAAACCGTCTGGTCCCGGCGCCTTGCCCCCGGGTGTAAGTTTAAGAGCCTCCGCCAGCTCCCCCGTGTTAATTGGAGCTTCTATTAGGGCTGCAGCCTCCTTAGTGATCTTCGCCATGTTAGAGCGCGACAGGTATTGCCTAATTCTCTCCAACAACTTCGGCCCCGGTGTGTCCCCGCCTAGGCCATAAAGGCCCGCATAGTAGTGCCTGAATGTTCCCGCTATAGACTCTGAAGTGTGGTTTTTCTGACGGGATTCATCCATAATCTCAGATACAAAATTCTGTGCCTGCTGCTGCCTGAGAGCTCGGGCCAGGAGAGCGCTATTTTTATTGCCAAACTCATAATAGTGTCTTTTACACCTTCTAATGTCGTGCTTGGCTTTTTGTCTCAGATGTGTGTTAAGGGCGATCCTAGCCTGTGTGAGTTCGCCCAGTACATCCGTCGCCTCTGACCGTTTGTGGGAAAGCTCCAGAGCGTAAACTTTCTCCGACAGCTTCTCTAACAGTGCTGTGCTTTCTTTTTTCAGTCGCGAGGCATGGTTAATCAAGATACCCCGGATGACGCTTTTGTGAGCCTCCCACAGGGTCAGGGGCGAAACCTCCCCATTGTCATTTTCGTTGAAGTACGAAGTGATACCCTCTCTAATCCCCTGCTGGACCACTGAGTTTTTCAGCAAGGATTCATTCAGCCTCCAGGTTAGTTGGGGGGGGGGTCTGTTTACGAGGTCCAGATCTAGATAGATTGGGGCGTGATCGGAAAACGAGGTGGGGTAGATGCCATCTCCCGCGACCCTCTCTAGCAGGCTATGGGATACCCAGAGGTAATCAATACGGGAATAAGTCCCGTGCACCTTGGAGTAAAAGGAATAGTCTCTAGCTGTGGGGTTTCTAATCCGCCACACATCTACCAGCCGTAGTCCCTGTAGCCTCCCTCTCAGTGATCTCAAAGCTGGTTGGGAGATTGTTGACCTGCCCGCCGAGGTGTCGATGAGAGGGTCCATCGGGAGGTTGAAATCCCCACCCAGAATCAGCTCACCCTCCGCAAATTTTTCAACCCTATCTAATGTCTGCCTGAGGAACTGGACTTGACCCTGGTTGGGGGCGTAGATCGAGACCAGGGTGTATCTCTTCTGGTTAATAGTACCCTTCACCATGACTACTCTCCCCGAGTCATCAGCCCATGAGTCCAACACTGAGAAAGGGGTGTCTCTCGCTAATAAGATAGCTACTCCTTTTTTCTTACTTTCAGGAGAGCTGCCGGTAAAGACGTGAGGGAAGTATTTACTATTTAATTTTGGGGAGGCCCCTCTTTTGAAATGCGTTTCTTGAAGAAAGATTATTTTCGCCTTATGTCTCCGCAACTCTTGCCTGAGTATTGTTCTCTTTTCGGGCGTGTTAAGGCCTTTGACATTCAGGGATACTATTTTCAGCGGACCCATGTTGAGTGGACCCCTGTGGGCGGCTCTCAGGTAGGAAGCACAGAGTGAGGCAGCCGCTAGAACCTCGGGGGTTATGGGGGATTTGAAGGGGGATTGGGGGTAAGGGTTTGGGATAGACCAAGAAAGAGGAAAAAAAAAAAAAAAAAAAAGGGTCAAACGAGAGGGGAGTAAACAAATATGCAGCAAGGACTAGACTAACTATTAGTCTGTTAATGGATCACGAAGCACGTGTTCCAAACGGGGTGCCTTTTAGCGGAGGACAGTGAAGTTCCACTCTATCCCCCCAGGTATGGGTATGGGGGGTAGTCCGCTTCTGTCTCCCCGTCTACGAGGACCGAGGTCGTCTCTAGAGGGGTGCACCAGTTGTTTAGAGGGGCGAGGAGGGCAGGGGTCATAAACCGCAGGGGAGCAACCGAACTATAGCATTGATTTTCATTCTACTACACTTAAGGGCAATGTACTTGTGGTGAGACATGTGATGCGACGGATGAAGGCCGCGGGCCGGCACACTAGTACCATCAAAGCTCTATCGCAGCAGGGCGATCCCATCAAGCCGCCGACCAGGATCCCGCCGAAGCAAGGGTCCGCACACCAGGCCCCCCGTCAGAAGGCGAGTGGTTCGCCATCGGTCAGCCGATCGACCCCGCTCAGCCAGGCGCGGACAGCATCCGTACACATACACATGTGGGGAAACCCGTAACAGGTCCAAACAGATTCAACATAACAACGTATCAATGAACGAGTGAAGAGGCTCGGTGGCACGCGCCCCGCCAGACACGAAGAGGCCTACAGTAGCCAATCCGCGTGGGGCGGAGCGTCACCATTTCTCCGGACTCTCAGCTGGAAGGGGTGGCCCCAGCGATAAGTGGCGCCCTGGCTCTGGACCGCCTCCAGCAGGGGCTTCAAGAGCTTCCTCATTTGCAAAGTTCTGCGGGATAAGTCCTGCAAGATGACCACTCGGGCGCCTTGAAACGTGACCGGGCCCTTCTCCCAAGCCCGGCGGGTAATCTCTTCCTTAACTTTAAAGAAGTGGACTCTGCATATAGTGTCTCTGGGCCTATCCCGCTCCGTAGGGCGTGGGCCCAGCGCACGGTGCACACGGTCGAGCTCAATGCAATTGGTGCTGGGGAGCTCCAGTAGCTCATTAAAGATTGAGGTGACCGCAGCCGCGAGGTCACGGGTCTCCACAGACTCGGGTATCCCCCTTAAGCGGAGGTTGTTCCGACGGTTCCGATTTTCAACATCATCATGTGCGAGGAGTAGATCAGACACATGGCGTCTGTTCGCGTCTTGTTGTTGTTCCAGAGCCGCCACGCGCGCCGCAAGCGCTCCCTGCGAGTTTTCCACATTGTCCACTCTGAGTGCTACATCCGTCACCGCTCCCTGCAGGGTCCCCAACTCCTTCTTAAGAGCCCCCTCCATTCTGGATACGTATCCATCAAAATCACTCTTGGTAGGGAGTCCGCATAGGGCCTCTTTGATGTTGACTTTAACCGCCTCCGCGACTACTTGCGATAGGAAATCAAACGGTATGGACGGGTGAGAGTCACGGCCGCTCTCCGGTAGCGCGGGGCTTATGGGGTGCATCCTCCCATTGCGGGGGCTGTCCTCAGGATTCCGGGAGTCTTGCTCAGCTGGGTGGGATAAAGTGTGAGGGGTGCAGGGCAGACTCACGGCGGAGGAGAGGTGCCCGCATTTATCCAGCTGCGACGGTCCAGGGGAGTCCCAGGGTGAATGGCCACTCATTCCGGCTTTCAGGGTCACTCCCCGTCGATCCCTCCAAGGTAGGGCATGGCGCTCCAGGGGCGACGGGGCGCCCGACGAACCCCCCAGTTCGGGTGAAAAAGCCAGGGGTCCCGGCGAGATCCGTGCCATCGCTCCACTGCTCGGGGATATGTTCCGCGGGCTCAGGGTCGGGGACGGGATGTCTGAGGTGTCTCCGGCTTCTGTCAGGGGCACGGCACTTCCCGAGCGTTCCTGTGACAATGCGTGTAGAATGGGGTCGCTATTGCACACCTGACGAGCTTCTGGTGCTGGCACAGGGCAGGTCCCATTCACATGTGGTCCATCCCATGTCCCTTCCAGGCCGGGGGCCCCACGCGCGCCACCCAGGGAATCTCCTAACGCGGTACCGCCGGGTGTTCCTCCGGTGCACCCGGCGCGCCCGTCCGCCGCATTGTGAATCTGGGCCTCTACTAATAGGCGGCGCCTCTCGCTCTCCAGGTTCCCACTCATGCCGGGTCCCGCATCTAGAGGTGCGGGGGCGCATCCACCGGCAGCCGCCCGGCCGCGCCTGTCGCCTGCATCCGCCGCTGACGGCGGCAGGGGGAGGCCTCCCGCCCCCCCCGTCGGGCCGCGCATACTGCTCCCGTCCGCCGCTGCCTCTGCAGGGGGCTCACCTCCAGTCGGCGGGCGGGCGTCTCCCTCCTCCGGGCCGCCGGATCCGCGCCGGGCATCACCAGCAGGACGGGCGGCTCCTCCACTCACGTCCAGGTGCGACGCCGCCATCTTGGGTCTCCCCTCACTCGCCGGTGCGTCCTCTCGGGCTCTAAAGAAGGACGGGATAGAGCGCTCACCAGTCTTCCTGGAGGCTCCCCTTCCTTTCCCCCGCTTTGGCATCTAAGAAGCTGGCTCAGCTGGATCGCCCAAGTGACACAGGTACTGTTGTATGTGCGGAGCTCCCCTCACATGCGTCTTCACGGCGCCATGCCAAGCCACGCCCCCCCCCATTTTAATATATTTTTAAATAAATAAGTATAAAATGTTTTTATATTTTTTTAATTGTCTCCTTTATTTTAACAAAAACATTTATTTTATTAAAAAAAAAAACATATTGCATGTGCAAGCCCCATTTCTCCCGATTACAATGATACATATGTGGTATCGGTAGCCCCCGGTTCCTGTCCAGGTGATCCCCTAAACTGAAAAGAGCACTACTAGAGATTTTGTCACCCTCTGCTGACAGGATATTTTTCACCATTTTGCGTGATGTTTAACTGTGATTTTTGCAGGAATTTCCAATTTATGCCGTAAGTGGGGAAAGTCAGGCACGTAAAATTTACGTGGCTGGCGGTTAACTGCAGGGGAGGCAGCCACGCGTTTAAGGGGCTAAGGCCCACTGGGTGATTCTGGTTTCTGCACCACAACAGCAACTTGGACAGGTCCCTCCACTGTGGCCTCCACACTTCTAGGCCGTTGTGCCTGTGACAGTGCACTTGCACTTATCAATGGTGTCACAGAAAAAAAGTGCCTAATTGTCAATTACATATTAATTGTTAACATTTATCTTATTTGAACACATTTATAATAATAACATATAATAACACATAACATAATAACATATAACATAATAACAATAACATATAAAATGTATCACTTTTTTTGGGTTAATTTTGTATTTTTATTTTTTTTTCATTTTTTTTTAATATTTTGTATTTTTTAAAAATATATATTTTTTAAATTTTCTTTTTTTTGTATTTTGGTTTTTTTTAAAATATTTTTTTTCATTTTTTTTTTTTAATATATTGTTAATTGTTTTACAAATTTTTTTTTTTCCCATTTTTATTTTTTTTTTGGTATTTTTATTTTTTTCAGTGCACTTCCAGCCTACCATGTGTGCAGGACACGGTGGTTTCACGCTGTTCTTCACATGGTTTGCCTTGAGCCACGGAGTCACACATGGGAGGAACTGCTAAAAGTCATAAGGCAATAAATGAAATCATGGCTTACTCCACGAAAACTGCAAATCGGAACCATGGTGACTGACAATGGGAAGAACATCCCGTCTGCGCTGCGACAAGGAAGCGTGAGCAATGCATGCCTGTATGGCACACGTGTTCAACCTAGTCTTCCCCCCATCTGCAAGACATCCTAACAACGGGAAGGAAACTTCCCATGCACTTCAGCCACTCCTACACCGCCAAGCACACCCTTCTTGAGCTACAGCGTCAGAACGGTATCCCCCAACATAGTCTGATTTGCGCCCGTTGGAATTCCACCCTCCATATGTTGGATCGACTATACGAACAGAGAAAAGCCATCACTGATTTCTTGATGATCCAAGCGGATAGGGGGACTCCCCTGTGTAACTTCAATGTAAACCAGTGGCAGCTCATATGTGACACCTGCCGTTTGCTCAGGCCCTTTGAGGAAGCCAAGGCCAAGCCAAGACTACGGGATGAACGATGTGATTCCACTACTTCATGTACTACAACACATGTTGGAAACCATGGCTGGTCAGGGCACTGGAGACATGGCGCCTACATTTCACGGCCACATGAAGCCTGTGGGGGCTGAAGTGGAGGAGGAGGAGGAGGGGGTGGGGCACAGCGAAGCACAGTTTAGGTTTGACAAAATGGCCATTTTATCTAGTCATCTGACAGGAGAGGAGGAGCAGGAGCAGCCAGAGTAGCTAGAGGGTTGTGAGGAAGGCGAGACAGAGGACCCAGACACACCATGGCAGTATGCAGTGGAGATGGAGACAGGTAGTCCCTCCGAGTTACTTGCACAAATGGCACGATGCATGCTCACGTGCTTGCGTAGTGACCGCAGAACTGTCTCCATTTGTCAGCGGGATGACTTCTGGCTCTCCACCTTATTGGACCCTCGCTACCGGCACAAAATGAGGGCATTTTTTACACCCACTGAGAGGGAGGACAAACTGACCTTCTACAGAGACATTCTACGTAGTCAGTTGGCCGATGCCTATCTGTGCCATGGTCCATACTCTCGCAGGTCTGACTCGGGGGGACCTCTGCGCTCACCTTCCACTCCCATTGCTGCTGGGGGGGGGTGGCAGGAGCAGCAGCAGCTTTCTTCAACCGCATAGTGAGTCTAATCATGAGCAGCCGAAAGACCTGGAGCAGGCCCTGAACCAGCAGGTAGTATCATACCTTGACATGACCATGCCAACGCACCTTGAGGACCCGCTGGACTTCTGGGCAGCCAAACTTGGCTTGTGGCCGCAACTGGCAGAGTTTGCCCTGGAAAAGCTGTCCTGCCCGGCGAGTAGTGTGCCATCTGAGCAGGTATTTAGTGCTGCGGGGGCCATAGTCATGCCAAGGAGAACTCGTCTGTCCACGAAAAATGTGGAGAGACTCACCTTTGTGAAGATGAATGGAAAAGTGACTTTCTTTACAAAATGCAACCAGTTAGTAGACAGGTACTCGTGAAATATTTATGCTAGTATTTGGGATGCCCCCTCTTCAAATACATAGGCTGGCTGCTTTTACAGTGGAAAAATACAATTCTGTGAAACTCACCTGTACAATTGTTTTTGAAAATATCCAGTCCAGGTCGTTCCAGAAGTGATGACAGTTAGGTAGTCCGCCACCAGGTGGCGCAGTTACTGCAAGATCCAAAGCTGTAACTCCTCCCGACCCCCTATAAAATGAGGTGTCTCAGTAGAATCTCCAGTGGTTAAAAAGCAGTAATAAAGGAGACAGATCAGGAGGCCAAGGAACCATGTTACATCACATAGCTTCAGCATGTACTCTCTCCAACTAAAAATTAAGGACAACGGTCCAATATAAAAATGGTAATCACCATAACAGGCAAACAAGAGATAATGAACAAGGGCAGGGTGGGACGACCTTTTTTTTTGTATTCAAAAACAATTCTACAGGTGAGTTTCACAGAATTGTATTTTTCACTATATCCAGTCCAGGTCGTCCCAGCAGTGATGACAGTTGGGACATCCTAAAGCAGTGTCCATTAGGGTGGGATCCCCAGTGCGGAACAGCATGTATCACTACCGCCTGAAGCACCTTCCGGCCAAAGACCGCATCAGCTGAGGCCCTAACATCAACCTTGTAAAACTTGGTAAAGGTATGAACTGAAGACCAAGTAGCCGCCTTACAAACTTGTTCAACAGATGTCTGGTGCTGAAAAGCCCAGGAGGCACCAATAGCTCTAGTAGAATGAGCAGTAACATGAAAGGGGGGTTCCTTCCCCTTGGCGGAATATGCTTGGACTCCCACAAAGCAATGTAAGCGTGCCAAATTCTGTTGTATATCATGGAAGAGGACTTCTACCGGGCTTGAATCATGGTCTGCACAACCGTGGCCGACAGCTCCTTCTCCGTCAGGATTGAGGTTTCAATAGCCAGGCCGTCAAAGCCAGCATCTGTAAATTGGGGTGTCGCAGCAACCCCTGAGTGAGAAGCCCTGGGTCGTCGGGCATGATGTAGCGATTGACTGACATCTGAACTAAGTCCGCGAACCAACTCCATTTCGGCCGGCGAGGAACCACCAGGAGCCACCCCCTCCTGGGCTATCTTGCGCAGCACTCGGCCCAGGAGTGGAAACGGAGGGAATGCATAAAGGAGCCTGAACTCCGTCCAAGGAATTGCCAGAGCGTCTGTGGCGAAGGCCAGAGGATCCCTTGTGATTGTGTCTGGATGCAAACAGGTCCACATCCGGTAGACCCAGGCGGAGAGACAGAGCGTGAAAGATCTTGTTGCTGAGAGACCATTCCCCCAGACGAGAGGCCCCCCTGCTCAGGGAGTCTGCCTCCTGGTTCTCTACCATGGGAATGTAAACCGCCGAGATGCAGAGAACATTCTCCTCTACCCAAGTCAGAATCTGGGTCACCTCCTTGAGGGCTCGCTTGCTCAGAGTCCCTCCCTTTTGATTGATGTAGGCGACAGCTGTCTGATTGTCCAATCGAACCTGGATCGCACGACCCCTCAAGTGGGGAGTCAAGCGAAGAAGCACCAAACGTATTGCTCTCAGCTCCAGGAGATTGAAGGGCAAGTGGGCCTCCATCTGCCCCGATTGACCCTGGAACTTCTGCCTTTGTCAAAAACCTCCCCAGCCGGTCAGACTGGCGTCCGTGGTAACAATCTCCCACCGGGAAGTAAGAAAGGACTTGCCCACCAACAGATTTCTGGAGTCCAACCACCACAAGAGGGATTGTCTGGCCAGGGGGGACAGTGAAAATTCCTGTTCCAGGGACTCCTGCGTCCGGTCCCAACCGGTAAACAGATTCAGTTGAAGAGGTCTCATGTGGAACTGGGGGAAGGGCACTGCCTCGAAGCATGACACCATTAGGCCCACCAGTTTCATCCTCAGACAGATCGATGGCCGCTGACAAGACAGTAAGGCCTCCACCTGCGTCTGGAGGCCCGTGGCAGGTGGCCTTCTGCTGGGGCAGGAATATCTTGACCTGAGAGGTGTCAACGTCATACCCAGAAAGGACCTCACCATACAGGGAGTGATAGAAGACTTGGGGTAATTGATTACCCATCCGAAATCCTCGAAAGTGGATAACACCGTCCGGGTGTCGCTCTCGGCCTGCTGAAGGGACTGAGTCGCAATCAGCAAATCGTCCAGATAAGGAAGAACGCGAATGCCCTGGTTCCTCAGAATTGCCATGGTGCCCGCCAGCACCTTAGTGAACACACGGGGGGCTGAGGATATCCTGAACGGCAGAGCCACAAACTGGTAATGCTGATCCTCCAGCGCAAACCTCAGGAAATTCTGATGCCCCTGAAAAATCGGGATGTGCAGATAAGCATCCTTGATGTCCACCGTGGTCATGAAGTCGCCCGGCCGAAGCGAACTCACTGCGGACCGTAAGGTCTCGATGCGGAAATGTCTGACTCTGACAAACCTGTTGAGACCCTTCAGGTCCAGAATAGGTCTCAGCGTTCCATCCTTCTTGGGCACCGTGAACAGATTGGAGTAGAATCCTTGACCCCGTTCCTGACGAGGCACGGGACAAATCAAACCTGACCGCAGTGTTGGACAGCCATTCTCAGGCCCTGTGCCATCAATGGGTTCTGGGATATCAGCGCCTGAAGAAATCTTAAGGGCGGCCAAACTGCCAGCTCTATTTTGTAACCGGAGGAAACCACCTCCTGAATCCACCGATCCGAGACACGCTGTCTCCAGACGTGAGCAAATAGCAGAAGCCGTCCCCCCCATCCAGATGGGTGAGGGCGCCCCCCTCATGCCTGAGAGGGCTTGGCAGGGGGCTTGGATTTAGCTCCCCAGGAGGGATGTGGTCGGCCGCGAGACCTACCTCGTCCCTAGGAATCTCTGCGGCCACCTGAAAATGAAGAGCCTCTACCTCCTCGAAAAGTGCAATAGGCAGATGAACCCCGAAAGGGCCGCGCAGGCTTCCGTTGCTAAGGGAGTCTCCCATCCTTAGCCAGGAGGTCCAGACGTCCCCGAATAACCTGTGCCCCAAAGAGGGATACTAGAAAGTGACTTCTTGGCCGCAGCGTCAGCCGACCACTGCCGCAGCCAAAGAGAGCGATGGAGCGAAACAAGCAGGGCTGAAACCCTGGTGCCGAGCCGCACACCATTCCATAGCGGAGACTACAAAGGCAATAAAATCCACACAAGCTTTGAGGTTTTCATACTCCTCCGCCCGCTTGCGAGACTTAGCAATATCAACAAGACGTCTCACCTTCTTCCTGATGGCTAAGGAGACAATGGCCATGGCACAGACAGGGCGAAGCCCAGCACCCACAAAGGTAAATGCATGACAAGCCAGCTGATACATACGCCTGTCAGCAGGGTCGCGCAAGGAAGCGGTATCGGGTGACGGCAAAACCGTAGTGTTGGATAACCGAGGCAGACCAGCTCCTCCGGGAAGGGGTACCGCCTGTCCAGGCCCTTAGGCACCGATGGTAATTTATTAGGTCTTTCCCATTCCATAAAAAACCATACTGGAAAAGTGGGCCTGCTCAGGGAAGACAAGTCTCAGTCTCTCAGGCCGAAATAAATCACCCTGCTTCCTTTTAGCCTCTTTAGGAAGGAAAATGTGCAAGGTCTCAAACACTGAGAACAGCAACTTCTCCGTATCATCGGGAGCCACATATCCTCGCCCGAAGAAGAACCAGGGTCTCTGTCATAGCCAACCGACTGATCCCCTGAGGAAAAGGAATCCTTAAACAACTCTCCTTCCTCCATGGAGTCCCGACCTCCAAAAAGATCATCAGCAAAATCCGAGTAACCTGGCTCAATGTGCTCAAGGCTGGCCACCCGGAGTGCCAATTCAGCTTGGGACCCCCTGATGGCTTCCCCCTCACTGGGGGCTGAATGCAAGTGCGGGGGTGTTGGCGAGGCCGCAGGCAAAAGAGGGCTAGGGGCAGAGACGCCCGCCCTATCATGCTCCAAAAACATGCTCCTGGCGCAAGTGATACAAACCGTGCTAAGTCCGCCCAGGAGGCTGGTACCACACATGGGGCAGAGCTTCACCCGCCCAGATGGGGCCCCTAGCTCACGATCCCCAGAAGCCTCCATTATGGTGATTATAGCGAGGTAATATTGGTTACAAGGCACTAACTGCCCAAACCTAAGATATCCCCAATTAAGTCCCTCTTTTTGTGATCCCTCTTAATGGAAGAGGGCGCGGAGAGAGAGGGGGGTGGCAAAGGGGCCACCTAGAAGACACAAGCAGACAAGGAGCTATGAGAATCCCACAACACATGCAGCTGAAGAGCATAAAGAGGAAAAAAGAGAGGGACTCACGGGATCACCAGCAACCGCTGGGGACAGCAGACAGCAGCAGCACTCGGCCCAGGGCAAGGAAGATGGCGCCAACAGCCAGCCTCATGCGAACCTCGAGGGGCCCCCGGCTACGGGCACGAAACAAACGCCTTCACATAGACAAAATAGCGCTAAGGCTTTTGTGTGACAAGGCAGAGAGGAAGGGCGGCCCAGGGAGGGGCCCCCCCAACGCAGAGCGCAGTGCGTCCTGCACCGCCACCACTGAGGCCTCCGCACAAGGCCCCCACCAAGGAGTGCTGCTGCCGCCCCCCCCCCCCTCACAGCGTGTCAAGATGGAGGGGAGAGGAGAAGGAGCCGAGGGAACGAGGGAGGTAAGTATGTCAGGCAGAGACAGGACAATAAAACAACAGTAAGCATGCACGAACATATATAATAAAGCTTGTGGGAACAGATGGCCATAACACATGGGCCAAGGTGGTTCCTCCCCCCCAAAAGGCTGACCATCGCCTATGGCCGGCTACCCTTTAGGGAGGGTCTGCGTCCCAGAGCCTAGCTCTGTCAACGCCTGACCCCCGGCGTTCTCCCTACCTTCACTGTTCCGTCAGCCGAGGCTGGGAGGCAGTAGTGGGTCCATGGTGGGAATAGGGGTGCAGCGGCCGACCGGCTTAGAATGCCCCGCTCAGCTGCAGTATCGTGAGAGAGTATCCAAGACGATCCTAGCAGCACTGCAAGATGAATTCTTGGGATTCTACTGAGACACCTCATTTTATAGGGGGCCGGCAGGAGTTACTGCTTTGGATCATGCAGTAACTGGGCCACCTGGTGGCGGACTACCTAACTGTCATCCCTTCTGGGACGACCTGGACTGGATATAGTGAAAAGTGACTTTCTTTACAAAATGCAACCAGTTAGCAGACAGGTACTCTTGAAATATTTATGCTAGTATTTGGGATGCCCCCTCTTCAAATATATAGGCTGGCTGCTTTGACAGTGGAAAAGTGACTTTGATTACAAAATGCAACCAGTTAGTAGACAGGTACTCTTCAAATATTTATGCTAGTATTTGGGATGCCTCCTCTTCAAATACATAGGCTGGCTGCTTTTACAGTGGAAAAGTGACTTTAATTACAAAATGCAACCAGTTAGTAGACAGGTACTCTTGAAATTTTAATGCTAGCACACTTTTTAAAGAATGACACCAGGAAAAGGAAAAGCTAAATAGGCCGGTGTGTTATTCACACTAAATAGGCTTGAAAGCTAATGCAAACACTTTAACTTTCCCTGTCTTTCTCTGTCACTGTCACAGCCTCTCTCTTTCTCTATCTGTCCCTCGCTTCTTCTGTTCTTTGTTCTATCTATCTATCTCTCCCTTGCTGTATCTGTCTGTCTGTCTGTCTGTCTCTCGCTGCCTGATCTGCTCTGGCCGCAATACAGTTTCAGAATGAGCTTCCGCAAAATGGCCGCCGCTTATATAGGTCTGTGACATCATTGGTAAGCCTGTCTGCTGATAGGTAGCATGTGACGCCTACCCAGGATTCCTTGCCCCATGGGACATGTCCTGATATGTGGATCCACCATTTCAGATGGGCTGGATAGCAGTAAATGGATTTTTAATGAAGTGATTTGAGCGATCAAATCGTGGCGATATTCGTAATCGTTACGAATCAAATTTTTCCTGAAATTCGTAACGAATTCAGGTTCGTCAGATTCGATTTGCTCATCTCTAATAATGATACTTAAGAAGGATAAATTAAGGTAATGAGTAGTTTGGAGGGAAAGGATATGAATGTCGAGACAAACTGATAACGTATTATAAGGTTATAAGTTTTATCATATCAATGTGGTTTGAAAAGAGGTATTGAATCCAAGAACTCTGAGTAATTCATTCCAATGATTTTGTATAGCAGATATTTTCATACGTCTCATTACTTTATTGACTCTAGTTAAAAGGTCTTGGAACAGCAGCTGATCTTTTTTTCCAGGAAGTTGCTATAATTCATTTAGCTGCAGTTATCTTACCTGGGAAAATCTATACAACCTTTTTCAAATTCTTTTGAAAGATTTATTCTTAAACTAAGATGTGATTGCATTAAATGTTTAATCTGTAAATAGTGAAAGTTTTCTGAAGATGGGCAATCATTGTTGCCCTGAATTAACATAGCAACATAGTATGTAAGGCTGATTAAAGACTTTAGTCCATCCAGTTCAGCCTTATTTAATTGTGGGAAAGGACTTCACAGTGTGTGGATAATTCATAAATTCTAGTTATTTTTTCTTGCTTCCACATTTGAAAGAGATGGGGATAATGTGAATATGCTGGGAAAGATAGATGGTCTAAGAATTTGGGGGGTCTCGATCCCAAATTCTTTGAGTGGGAGATAATTGGGTTATCTACTGTTACACGGTCCCCAAATAAATGTATTTACTTTATATTGTAAGGAGTTAATGATTTGTTTAGGGATGCTAACAGGCAATACTCAAATACATTAGTTTGAGTAGCCATGTAATTTTAATGGCTGCTAATCTGCCCAACTAAGATGTATTTTGGTGAGACCATTTTTCTAAAAAATCAGTTGCTCGATAAGGGGAAGACGAGCGGAGATTGATAAGTGGGAAATGGGATTGTATAGATTGCAAACTTATGTAAGTTATATCTTAAACAAAGCTAAAGAAATGCGCTTGAAAACAATATTAGCTTTACAGGCTAATAAATCTATTGCTCATAAAGAGAGGGGAAAAAACTACTATTTTAGTCTTCTTTCAACTATCTAACCAAAGATCAAGTAGGTGAAGGATGAATGAGCTGGTTGAGGACACCTGTGCCTCTACCTCTTGCAATTACTAGTGAATTGAGATTTTCTCTCAACAGACCTTAAGAAGAGTTAGGGGTCACCAAAACCAACAGGAAATCCCTGCAAACACAATGTCTTGGGCTGTTTTTAGCTAGTGGTATCCATCTTTTCTGGGGTTAAAGTGGTAGTGGTTGTATGAGGCCCAAGTTCTGAAAAAGTAATTCTGTATCTTTTATAGTGGTAGAAGTATGTGTATTGCCTTTGAAATTGAAGATTAGTCTGAATGAAAAGCCCCATCTATAGCATATGCGTTTATGTTGGAGGATTTCTAGAAAAGGTTTTAGTTCTTTGCAACTCATAACAGTTTGTGGAGCCAAATCTGTGAATATTTGGTAGGGCTGTTGTTGTAAGATAAGGGATTATTTGTCTCTTGCGGCTTGTGTAAGTTTTACTTTGGTTTTGTAGTAGTGCATCTTTACTGTAATGTCCCTAGATGGACCTTCTGAATTTTTTTGGTTAAGGCTCTATGAGTTTGCTCCATTTCGAGGCGGATTGTAGGGGTCAGCTCTTGAAATAATGATGTAATTGCAGATTGTAGGTCTGTTACTGATTCTGGGATTCCTCTAATGCATATGTTTGATCTGAGTTATCTGTTTTCTTCTTTAAGAGGTGAGTGGAAAATCAGCGTATCCAACCCGCAAAGTTCGATTCCATACCGAATTTTGCAAGTTTATGCTCATTTTTTGGTGATTTTATTGGCATTTGCAAGTTCGTGCTGCCTTTGTGGTCATTTTATTGGCATTTTTAGTTTGATCCAATTTTCATCTGAAGAAGAATAGACTGGCTTTTTATTTTTTAATTGTATTTTTGCAAGTTTAACTGTGTCACTAAATGCGGCTTTTATAAGCATCCAATTTAACATGGAAACTGTCTTCAGGTTTTTTTTTATATGTTTTGATTAGATCCAGTTTTTATCTAATGAACATTAGCCTGACTTTTTATTTTTTAACTGTATTTTTACAGTTTTAACTGTTTTACTAAATTCGGCTTTTGAAAGCATCCCATTTAACATATAAACTGCCTGTGGATTTATTTTTTAGTACATTTTAGTAAATGTATTGGCATTTTTGGTTGGATCCAATTTTATCTGAAGAAGAATAGCCTAACTTTATTAATTGTATTTTTTCAGGTTTTAATGGTTTTACTAAATGCAGCATTTTAAAGAATCACACCTAACATGGAAACTGCCTGTGGGTTTATTGTTTTATATTTTTGGTCATTTTTTTGCCATTTTTAGTTCTTAATTTTTTTTGTCACTTTCCGTGCTTTAATGAATGCTAGTTAAGAGGCATTCAGTAAAACAAGGTAAAGTGACAGTGGGGATAAATATATATTGATCCCTCCCCAAAGGCTTCCAGCTCGGGCACCAAGCATGTAACCCAGGGCTCATAGGCCTCACTGTTGGCAGCCCCTGTCCCTGCAAGTTACAAGCCCTTATGCCCTTTGGTATGTCCTCGGGGCTCTTTCTTGGGCACCCTTGGAAGAACTCTGTGCCCACACCAATGGGTACGGGGCTCTTCCGCACCCCCGATGCCTCAAATGGGGGTGCAGGTAATGTGTGATTTTACTGGCAGGAAGCTTGCCAAGTCTGGCAGGTGCCATGCCGGCTCCTGGTTATGGTGAACTGGTATAGGGGTCCCCCTAGAGAAAAAGAAATTAGACACCACACCATTTTTTTTTATTGTTTGTTAATTTAACTTATACACACCCATCCCACTCTTCAGTCTGGACACTGTCCTCCTCCGGTCCAGCAGGTCTTCTTTGTCCTGTGCCTTGTGCTAGGGAGCGGAGTTAAATGTGGGGGTTCAAATCAGCGGAGGTGAGGGTTTTAGGTCATTAAGTTGGTAGACGGGGTTGGGTGAAGGTTAGGTGACAGGTTAAGAGAATGAGGGGGAATGTTAGATGAAGGGGGGTGAGTCAGCAGCCACCTTTTCCAGTATGAGGTGCTTGCTGCTGCATTGGGTGCTGCACCTTCTGCCATACCAGTTTAAAAGAGGTAAGTATAGCATGCTGGTGGGGGGGCTGAAACAAGGTGTATAGGCAGCTTTTTAAAAGTTGACCAAAACCTGGGATTGTAACTATCCAGGGTTTTGGTTGCTTGCTTCCAGGGCACCACAATTAAGTATGTTTCAGGAGCTAGCCCTGAAGTCTTTAAATCCAGGGTCAGTCATAGGGGCATAGCTAGAATGGGCGGGGGGGGGGGGGCACTTCCCCAGGTGCAACAGGTCAGGGGGATGCCAAAGGGGGCCTGAGCACAGGTGGGGGTGCCTAGCTACTCCTCTGGTTGGCCACACTGGGTTTTGTTTCGGTATCCAAACTGGCACGTTCCTGTGTAGTGAGTCAGCGATGCCTAGCACTTCTTGTGACAGGAGCGGCATCAGAGCCTGCTTGCACGCTAAACCACCAATGGATGGCAGTGTGCAACACATTGCCCCCTGTGACCGCCACTGTCCTTGGCCTTTCCGCACGCTCGAAGACTCTTGGGGCTCAAGCTCTGGCTAGGAGCCAATCTGTGAGCACTGGAGCTCCTCTGCCACATGAAAATGGAGGGTGTATTTGTGTAGTTGGGAGTTGCCTGGGCCAATCGCTGGCCCTGAATATGTTTCCCCACTGTCATTTTCCCTGCACAATTTCCTTGTGCCTGAGTCTTATTCTTTCACTGGTGGCTTTGCCCATTACTAGACTCTTTAGTGGTATTAATTAAAGCAGGGAAAGTGACAGTGGGGTTTGTTTTATTTTTTCTTGGCTGTTTATTTAGATTTTTACAAATGGGGCCCCCCAAAGGCTACCAGCCTGGGCACCAAGCATAAGTGCTTGTAACCTAGGGCCCAGAGTCCGCACTACTGGCTGCCCCTCTCCCTGCAAGTTACAAGAGCCCTTATTTTGTAAGAGCACTGGGCTCTTTCGCACCCCCGATGCCAGAAATGTTGTTGCGGGTAATGTGTCATTTTACCGGCAATGCACCCGCTGAACCCTGCATTGTCATGCCAGCTCGTGACCATGGTGATTTGGTATAGGGGTCCCCTGGACCTCTTAGCAGCTTACCCCAAGTAGAAAAATTAAGACACCACACCAAAATATTTTTATTGTTCTTAATTTAACTTATACTCACCCATCCCAGGCTTCTTTACTCTGTCTCCCATCGGGGGCGCCATCTTCCATGGGTCCAGTGGGTCTTCTTTGTCCCAGGCCATCTTCTCCTTCTTTGGGGCCCCCTCCAGTGTGTAGATGGCCGTCATAATCTGGACTTGTAAGAAGGGGGAACATAGGTGCCCCAGAAGCCCCCAGCACATGACCTAGCATCAAGCCTGAAGCCAGGCCCAGGTACCCACTTGCAGAAGCATTCCCTAACCTTTGGTCGCCGGTTCACTGCCCTATGTGATCACCAATGTGGGGTGGTGAACTGGCAACTGGTAGGGGTCAATGCAGGATTGACGTTCCTCTGGTATCAAGAGAGGGTTGATTTCCTATCCCCGGGGATTCCCCAGCTGCTCCCCGTTCACTATGCCGGGCTCTGTGGGAAAAAAAGAGTTCTAAGCAGCACATTAATAAATACAGCATAAAGGGATGATTAGATGAAAGCCTCAGCATGTGCAATAGGATTGCTTGTAAGGTGGGTTTGCTGGCAATCTCAGGGAGTTTCATCCAGTGGGGCATCCAACACTTGGGAATCAGCCAGTTTGGTCTGCTTTAATAAGAAGAGCAGAGATGAGCATGGCACCCCATCAACCAAGCCCCCCCCCCAGAAGTTCCAATTGACATCCACCTCTCTCCCCCAAAAATAAAAAAAACAATGGCAGGAGTGAGCAGGCACAAGGTGGGACAAAATAAGTACCCCCAGCAAATAATTAAACCCCTCCAACCCAACATAAAAAGCAATGGCAAAAGTTATGTGCCACTTGAACCCTGCCACAAGCCGCGATAGTGGGGCGAGTGGCCAGAACCAGTAAACTAAGCAGGCGGGTAAACATGTGGCACCCCCCTGACCATGGTGCCCTGTGCGACTGCAGACCTGGCATACCGCAAAGACTAGCCATGACTCGTGTTATTCAATTTTTCCACTTTACCTATCCTGCCCATGTGTTTTAAGGGGGTTTTAACACTTTCAGTGGCAGCTTACCTAGAGTTGTTGTCACCCTCTTTTGCCAGGACATTTTTCTCTATACATGTCTAGTTTTGAAGGAATGTTTAGGGATTTCCATGGGAAATAATAAATATTTTTTCAGCCTTTGCATGAAATGTCTTGTTTGTAATTTTTTCAGCGCTTTTCGATATATTTTTGGGTGAAATATGTGGAAAAAATCATATTGTGTGTAGTCGCCCCATTCCTCTGAATTAAAATAATGCCACATATATATCGGTAGACACACAGTTTTCTGGACGCAAAGGAATTCACTTGTTGCACAGGGTAATAAAAAAGCAGAATTAAAACCTACATTTTCCTAAAATATCAATATACAAACAAGAATAAACAAGCTAAGTCTGAAACAGCAAGGTCCCCTGAAAAGAACAATATCCAAATCTTCGTGCTTGGCACACAATGGTAGCAGAAGCATTTAAAGGGTTAAAGTTAGAGCGATTTGGCGGCTTTCATTGTGGCGCTGTTCCCTTTGGGATTGTGGTAAGCTTTATTTTGGTTTTAGGTTAATGGATAAATGCATGCATTTTGTTATAATGTTACAAGCATTAACAACATTAGAATTTTTTATTATTAATAAAAAATATTAAAATAATATTCATATATAATTTTTATTACATTTACTTTTTGTGCACATATGCTATTCTGCACTCTCATTCTGGCAGGCAGCCAGGACTTCTCGCACATGCAACAATGTTTAAAAGGAGCAACCTGACATTATTACAGGGCTGTCTGATCTTCAGAGATTCCTTTTATCTTGTGATTCCCTGAGTATTCCTGGTATCCTGTTATCTTCTGTTTTTTCTGAATCATATGCTCTGACCTGGACTCCTCCGATCGTTCCTTGGCTCTGCGCTTTGGTCTGATCGTCTATACCTGCTCTCAAGGACTGGTTGCCTACTTTGACCATTGGCCTGTTAACTCATGCTGCTTCTGTGCTACTGACTATGGCTCCTCTACAGATCTCTCTGCTCACCTAAGGCAGAGGAAACCCCCTGTATAACCCTCCCCTTCTGTAATATATTTAGTCACTTGGGGGAGATTCCATGGAGGCTCCCACAACTTAGTATAAAAGGCAGCTCCCCCGGCCCTGAGTTCAGTTCCTTGCCAGGCAGCGAGGATGGAAGAAGGGGGACCTATGCCCCCCAATCCAGAAGTGCCACCGGGCATCAGTCCTGACACCCCAAGCTGCCCCAAGAAGACAGTGGATGGGGGCAGAGAAGAGCCCCGAAGAGCCAGCGGTGAGTGACATGGGACAATAGAAGTGCTGGCAAAGCAGGAGGAGGACACTGCCTGGCACTGGAGACAAGAAAGAAGACAGGGACTGGTGAGTAGTTCAATTTAGAACAATAAAAAAAGTCTTTTTTTTTTTTTTACACTTCGGATGAACTGGTAAAGGGTCCAGGGAACCCATATACCAGTTTACCGTGGTAGTGAGCCTCAGTGGATGAAATCAATATGGGCACAGGGTTGCCCACGCCCTGAAGAAGCCCCAAACCAAAACCAAAGGGCATAAGGGCTAATAACTTGCCGGGACGGGCCGTCCAGCTTGGCTTTTGTGCCCTGGGTTCCAAGCCCTTATGTTTGGTGCCAAGGCTGGTTGCCTTTTTGGGGGGCGTGCAAGAGCGGCATTCTTTTCATCAATGAAAACTAGTGCAACTCGCTGACAGTGATTCATTCAACTGTCATGCAAGTTGTAAAATAACGGATGGCTCACCATGAGTTCTCAGCAAAAAAAAAACTCAGAAGGGGCTTTGAATCAGGCGAGTTGCCAAAAAATCGGGCCAGCAAACTGCATTGAGAACCCTGGCAAGCTCTTCAGCAAAGGCTCTAAATTAACCCCATTGTGTTGGCAGTTTCTCAGCCTTTCTCTGGCTGGCCCGGACAGCTAACGTGCTGCTGGTCATGTGACCCTCCAATAGGGCTGCTGAAGCTAGCCCAAAAAATACAAGGGAACTAATGGCTCAGATTGACACTGGAAATGATGGATGCCTTTCATCATTAGTCATTACACACAACCTATTAAAATATACTTCAGAAAAGTTGATTATACTAAAATATACTTCAGACTGTTATTCTACTTAGGGAGACAGACTGAGCTCCCCCGTCTAGGGTTAATATTAGCAAGAAGCTGTAAATTGTCCTTTCCTGGTAATTGGGCAAAGTTCTCTATATCTGGAAGCCAAACAGACTCAAGCCATAAAGAAATTAGAGCTGCAACTGAAGTTCAAGTATCAATTACTTTTTTTTATAACAGAGAACTCTTTATCTTCTTGATAGTCACATTGAGTGCTGCAGAAACTGTATGACCCCAAAGTTTTATGACTTTCTTGTAAATTTTTGTTTTGTTTTATCAATGGCTGCATGCGCAGTATGAGGGATAGAAAAGGGCACGGTGTCCGAAGTTCTCAGTATAATGTGTAAAATCTGAAGCAAAGGAAATGGCTGCCTTTTATAGTAACTATTAGTTTTGTTTACATTAACAACGGGACTTAAAGAGGAACAAAACCCAGGATGTTGACTATACCAGGTTTTGTTTTGTGCCCATAACAACCCAACCCTTTCCGGTCCAACAGTGCATGCGCGGCTCTCGTCCGGTCAGAGCCGTTTGCCGTGTGCATCCTCACTCGTATCTGAATGGCGGATGTAGTAGTGCGCGCACAGCCTGGAGATGCAGGGGATGTGCCCTAGAATCTTGGGCCAGCCACTCAGGGTTTTGTTTCTCTTTAAATTGTGAATACACATCCCTGTCAAAATTTCAAAATCCGCGCATGTAGAAAAATATAGAACTTTTCCCACCTTTAGAGAGACACAACAGCTGTTTTCCTCATCCCTGGGATATCCTGATTTGGGATGCCTCACTATACTATGATTCCAAACCTTGCCGTAATTGCTTGGTTTAGCGTGAAAGAAAACTCGCAGACCGGGAAAATGCTCAATTTATTCACAGCCACGTCCGAGAATATTTTGCCCCAGTGTACGCGAATGTGTTTTGTTGAGCCGAGCATTTACGTTTTTTGCCGGTGAAATAGCATCTTAAGGTGAGACTGTAACGTTTTCCTGATGTATGCTGCCGCGGAGTCCTTTGTTCTCACTGCTGAATGTCCATCTCGCTTGCATTCAGCCATAGGCTTATGGAAGTAGTTGTCTTTTTCTGTTGATTCACTAGAAGAATTTTCAGCTCAACCACTAACTTTTTTCTGGGGGTGCTCGATCGTGGGTAGTCCCAAACTACACAGAATCAATGGATGCAAATTTGGTGATCCGCGCACTCCATATAAAACTCCGCTTTTAATTGTAATCCATTAAAAACATTTCCATAATAAAGAATTATTCCATTACTCAGTGGCCATCATTATCATCCATTTGTACCAGGACTTAACTACTTTTGATTGTAAGGTTGGAATAATTCTTTATTATGGAGATGTTTTTAATGGATTACAATTAAAAGTGGAGTTTTATATGGAGTGTGCGGATCACCAAATTTGCATCAGTCTTTTTCTGTTGCTGAACTCCAGCTTTGGGACATCCTATATTGTGTGTGCATTCCCACAGTGTTACTCACCTTGTCCCACCTGCTTCCTCCTTCTTTGGGGCATCCCATGTTGTTGAATGTGTCATGCAGTACCACTCACCTCATCCCTTAGTAACCTGCTTTACCTAATTTATTTCTGCCACACCCACCACTTACCTTTCCCCGTTTTTTATTGTAAAAACCTTTTTTTTTTTTGGTTGTCACAACTTTTTTTGTCTCTGATGTATAAAAACAAATTTTGAACTTTTTTTTAATATGTAAAAATATAATATAAAAAATCTGAACTTTTTTATTTTTAAAATGTGCAAACTTGGGTCAAAGCAAGTCAACATCTGCCTAAAACATGTGTCCAAGTTCACCCTACCAATTGCCGTCAATGCTCATACTTATTGTGCAGATGTTGATGGGGTGTCTACGGTGCCACTCTCTGGCTCTGCGACTCAGCCTCCAGCTTTCTGATAGGGCAGCAGGTGTGGGCTGTGCTTCTGGTGCATCCGACTAGTGTTTCAGTTCACTCACCTGAGTCATGTGTTGCCTGGGGGTTGTACCATTGCTGCAAATTCCCCTGGGTCGGGCACAGAAAACAGCACTTAGAACAGCTGTCCTTAATTTATGTGTCTTCTGGTGGGTGTTTTATGTGTTACCTGAGTTTGCGGCAAGAGGTTGATACTCTAAGCCCAACAGGACTCCTCCTCCTCTTGGGCTGGCCGTCATCTTCGGCAGAAGAGGAGGATGCAGTAGGATTCTACACCATACCTCCATGAACACCCTGGCTTGGTCTCTGCTGTGGTCGGGCCCTTCAGCTCCGTGTGGGTTTTATTCTCTGGCCAAACTCAACTTCTAACAACATTAGTACACACAGCTCTGCATGTGTTCTATGTACCAGCCCAGGGCCGGATTCAGTTTGATGGAGGCCCCTGGGCACAAAATTGGGTGGAGGCCCCAAATACAGTATTTTCTTTCCTTTAAAATAACAGTCCAGCCATGTAACTGATTAGTGGTTGTCTGGCACCCGCTACTTACTGAAACATCAGATCGAGTCCATTCGAGCACCCTTGCGTGTTGCTCGGGAACTCGCCCACATTCTGGGTGGAGGGTAGTGTAGTTGCTCAGCTGGTCCAGCAGAAAACAGTTCCCTGCATTGAGGTGTGCTTGGTGGCTTATGTGCAGTGACAGCTCTGCACCCACCCATCACTGGAGCATTGCTGACGGAAGCTTTGCAGCTCTAGACTCTCCGTCCTGCCCTGTGGTGGCCTTGGCTGCCTGGGTGCAGGGGGCCCCCACTGCCACCGATTGCTATAACTTTGTTGCTGGCCCCGCGGCCCGTCAGACCAAAGACTGAAAAGCCTCCTGGATCAGACCATAACCCAAAGGTTGGTGGAGGCCCCCTAAGCAGGGCAAGTGGTGGAGGCCCCTTGCGCCCCCTCATAATCCGGGCCTGTACCAGTCACTCACCTGGGAAGTGAAGGTAGAGAAACTCCCTCATCTGGGCCATCTGCCTTCTCTTCAGGTCTGACCACAGCTGGAGGACCTGGGTGTGCAGGTGGGTAGCTGGTGTTGTGGATGGTATTGAGATGTGGTATCTGTGGGGTGTCCCACAATTGTCTTTGGCCTTACTTTGCCTACACACACCCACTCACATTGCAGTAGTGTTGTTGGGCAAAGCTTACTCCAATAGTTTACCTTTAAACATCTCTGCCCCCCAGCTCATTATAGCAATTATATCTAAAGAAAATATAGTAAATTATACGTGAAAAAATGTATTCTAATTGTTAAAAATCATGTCAAAAAACATGGGCGCCATTATTTTTAACAACTTCGCCCATGCTAAGAAAGTGGCTTTTGCCAACTTTTTGTTGGCAGGAACAGCGGCCCACAAAAACTTGGTCAGTTTTTCCTGTGAAAAATCGGCTCTAAATCACCCAAATTTGTACGTTTTGTGGGATCTCTCTTTGAGAAAACTCGCTAAAACTGTATTAAGCCGTCTTGTTTGGGTGTATGCAAAATGAAACTTCCCGGAAAAAACATTAAGTGGCTAGGTGGTGTGAAACCATATTGTCCTTGCTTGCCTAGCTTCAGCAGGCCGAATAGGAGCTGCAGGTGTTGATGGAGTGTGCTACGGCCATGGGTTTGAGGATCGAGGGGGGGGGGGTAGAAGGGGAAATCAAGGGATTCACACTGCAGGGAGTTCCACTAGAGAAATCTCTTAAAATGGACCAAAACCGGACCTATTAAAGATGTTAGGTCCTGTTTGCATTCCCTGGGGCATGCGGATTTGGGGTGCCCCACTGTATGAAACCCCCGGAGCCCAATATTCTTACTTCACCAACAAGCCTACTTCTTCTGCAGCTGGCAGCGGCATCACTCACATCCAAACCGGCATGTTCCGGGGGAAGTACCAAAATCCAGAGAACTAAAAATCAAAAGGTTTTGTTCCACTTATTTATATGAGTTTTGGTCTACCTTAAAGCAGAACAAAATCCATGGTTGGACAACTTTGGAGTCTAAAAGACTTCAGAGCCAGCCACTAGCCTTTCCCTGGGGCATCCCAAACTGGCATGCTCCTCTCTTTGAAACCTCCCATGGGTCGGCGCAAAACTCACCTTTGCCATGGCTGCCATGGTGATGAAAAACATCGGTGACCCGATCCACAGTTACTCTGAGCTGAGGCGCACTGCCACGCATAGCCATTCAGATAGGCTGGAGGCAGGAGCATGCCCAAGTCTAAAGGTAATTGAGGATGCGCCCCCACCCGCTCACTATTGCCGAGCTTTGCGTCTAAACAGAGCTGAATTGCCAAACGTTAATATCCATGGCATACGATTTAGGCCCGGAGACAGGTAAAAAATTGGGATTGCCCCAGGGGCAAGTGACAAAAAAAGTTCCGCTATAGATGGTGTTTAAATTCACGGTGTTTTGACAAGTTTAACCGGACTGGCAGGGACATAACTATTGGGGTGCAGTCGGTGTGACCACACTGGGGGCCAGTAGGTCAAGGAGGCTCCATTATTATTGCTCCTCCACCTTATTTATCATATTTGTACTCGATTAACATCAATTAGAGAAAAAGAGCACCATTCCTCTCTCTGTTGTTTCAGTCTTAAGTTGTCTAGAAGTGGCGTATGGGGCCAAAAATCAGCCCTGGATGGAGACATCCCTGCTGAGGCCCCCCAACCATGATGCTGGGGCTATATCATTGGGGCTAGGGTTCCTTGGCTTGTGGGTACAGGAGGCTGAGGAGGAAACTAAGAGGGCAGGGATTGAATGTGGGTGTTAAAAGCAGCAGCCCAACTGGCATTATCCCAGGTCTCCCTATGGCCAGTCCGCCTGTTGTCTCGCTGCCATCAACTGAGTTAGGAGACAGACAAAATACCTAAACCCTCCCTTTCAACTCTGTGCCACGGTATCATCTGTTACAGGGTCACTAAACTAACCTAACCCATCCATCATACCGCAGTGAATCCTGCATTGGAGGGATACTGACCTTTGTTCTATCAGAGCTCTAGTCATTGGGGACAGGATACAGCTACACCCATGAAGCAACTGCACCTTCCCCAATAGGAAGTATGCAGCAGTTTTCTGTTCCCATCATACCAAGCTCCATTAGAAAAATGTGAGTATTTCCTAAACAGGGTTAGCCTTAGGTTCAATGTGCAACATTTAAAGGGGGCCAACAGTCAAAAATGACTTAAACCAGACCAACACAACAAACAATGCTCATATATATCCCTTCCCAGGGCAATTTTGATTGCTGCACATAAAAATGAATTTACCTTTTTATAACACTTTAAAAACAAGATGGAAGCTGATGCATTTGTCAGTTGAATCCAGGCAGAAGCATGGCTGAGATTCTTCCTTTAGCCAAATGGATATCTTGTGAATTAATAAGAATGTAAAGAATCCTTGGGCATACAGCCAGCTTCACGCTGCCGGTCACTTGTTTGCTCTGCTTCCACCTGCAGCAATGTGAATTCACTACTCAATTGGAGCATTGAAAAGATGACGCTGGGACTGTGTGCAGGAAGAATTCAGTGACTGAATGTTAAGAACGGGTGAGAAGAGACGTGGGGAAATACCTTGTTGAGTGACTGGCACTGCTTCACTAGCAAATGCTTGACCCGGAACTGGTGCAATCCTTTCCCCAGACTTTCTATTAAATTAGTATTTCTGTTACAGCAGCTTTGTAAAGGACAGATCTCAACAGGTTAAAGTGGACCAAATCCCAGGATTTTGACTATCCTGGGTTTTGGTCCTTGCCCCTGGGGCACCCCGATCGGGGTGACCCTCTATGTGAAACCCGCCAGGTCACCCAAACAAACTCATCTCTTCCTGGTCCTACGACGCATCCAATCGGCCACTCGTGAGTTTAGGGGCGACCTGGGGGGTTTCACACAGTGGAGCATCCTGATTTTGGATGTCCTGGGGGAAGGGAATCGGAATCTATAAGATTCCTGGGCTGATCTGGTTGGGTTTTGATCCACTTGAAGCTTGGCTCACTCATCATCAGTGCTAGGGCTATAAATGTAGGGTCACCCCTGTGTCCTCTCTCCGATCCTCTTCTCCCTCTACACCAATGACTGTGTCTCCACAGCAGACATGGTCAAAATCCTTAGATAGTGCACCATCTATAAATGGGGCAGAGTTACAAAGAGTGGACCAAAACCCAGGATTTTGACTATCGCAGGTTTTGATCCACTCCCTTGGGGCACCCCGATCGGGGGTGTCCCGCTATGTGAAACCCCCCAGATCTCCCGCATCAACTCACTGCACCGCGGTCCTACAGCGCATGCGCGGCCGCTCTTCCAATCAGCGTGCTCGGAGCCGCTGAGCTATGTACGTCTTAGCTCAGCGGCTCAGAGCGCGCTGGCGGCCGCATCTCGCGCTTCCCTCTAACAGGCAGGCGCCCTGCTAGAGGCATAGCGGGGATGTGGGCATGGCCCCAACCTGGGGGGTTTCATATAGCGCAGCATCCCGATTTTGGATGCCCCGTGGGGAGGGAATGGATCGACCAGGGAATCTTATAGATTCCCAGGCCGATCCAGCTGGGTTTTGGTCCACTTTAAGGCAACAAAGTTCCTGGGAATTACCTTTTTAGACACCCTCAAGTGGGACAAAAACACTTGTGGCACGAAATGTCCAGAAAAGGAAAAACAAAGGCCCTTCTTTCTATGGCTATTGAAAAAGGCCGTCCTTCCTAGGAAAATCACCTTTTACAACGCAGTTATCAGCTCTGTCCTAGGATTCTCAGTCTTCTGCTGGTATGAGGGGGCGTTCAAGAGGGACAAGATCCAACTCCGACGAATTATCAGAACAGCCAAGAAGATCATTGGCGCCCACCTACCCCCATTCGGTGCCTTGTACAAGAAGAGCATCTTGACAGGTGCCAAAGGATAACCACATTCATTTCGCACCCTGCTTACATGCTGTTTAAAAGGAAGCTACAGACTACCAAAATGCAGGACCACCAGGTCCAAGAGCGGCTTCTACCCCTCAGCAATTTGACTATTAAACAGATCCTCTCCCAACGATGCTTCCCCAATACTGGCATAACCGTTAGAGCTGCTTCACATAACCTACTACTGATAAACTGCCAAAGTCATTGGGGTCGATTTAGAAAGCGAAAATTGCCATTCACTTTCATTGGGCTCGATTCAACAAAGGTAGAAATAAATTCGTGTCACTCAAAAAATCAGATCGCATGCAAGTTTTAACTTTTTCGAGTGATTCAAAAAAGGGGTTGAATTAAATACTTGCGCTGGAAAATGCAATCGTAAAATTTTCTAATCACTCGTAAAATTTTCAAAATGCTCGTAAAAAGGCTGTCGCAAGCGAAAATTATTGGAAAATGTACTCAAATTTTTTCTCTATTGTTTAGTATTGTTTTCTGACTGTTGCATGGTGTTGTAAGGCTTTTTAATGGGTAAATGTAAATGCATAATTTTTTTTCCACTTTTTAAGTTACCTGTGTAGCTGTATGTACATGGCTAACATTGTGGATACATGTAATAAAGAGGCAAGGTATGCTGTAGTGGAAGTACTAATTAAACAGTAATATTTATAAGAGGCATACATGTAGTTTTTTTTTTGGGGGGGGGTTTGGTTGGATTGCTAGGGACTTGTATTAAAAATGTTTCCTTTAATGCAGAAATGTGGCCATTGTTTTCTATACAAAGCTTGCTCACATAGCACCACGTGTCCCTGGGTGCAGGGAGCAGCTCTTTGCTAGCTTTAACCTCATGGTACGCCATTCTTATGCTTACACTATAGCGTGGACCAAAAGCCAGGATTTTGACTATTCTGGGTTTTGGTGCACCGCAATGTAAAAACCCAAAGGTCTTCTACCAGTTAATGGTGCCAAATATGGATTCCAAAGCTGCACGATTTAGCCTAGTAAGCTGGAAAAGTGCTTGATATGGCAGCTGATCCACTTCCAAACGTGTCCGAAAATATGGGAATGGGTAGTGTGCGCCTTCTCTGCGCCACATTATCTGCAATATGTTCGAAGTCAATGGCCTCGATTCACAAATCATTGAAAAAGATTCTCATGGTAGTAAAAAATGTAATTCATGAGAAAAAGCCTGAGAATTTCACTGTTACCAAATCACCAGATAGGAAGACACTGAAAGTCAATGGAACTTTTTACTACTAGTAAAAAAGGGTAAAAAGTTCAGTATTTTTTTCAGGAGTAAAAAAGTGCCATTGACTTTCATTGTCTTCCTAACTAGTGATTCACAAACAGTGGAATTCTCAGGCTTTTTTCTTATGAATTGAATTTTTTACTACCATTAGAGTTTACTACCATTGCAAAGAAAGTAGAAGGTAGAAGAGAAGTTTTCTCCTGCTGAAAGCTGCATCAAAAAACTAGTGTGAAACACTCTAATTTATATCATGTGTGTGGCTCATCAAGTCCACCTGAATCAGAAGAAACATTTTCGAATTGTTACGATCCACTAATTTAATTCGCACTTTTACAATCGCAATCGAATTTCATTCAAGTGACTCGTGTTTTACAATGGTTCCAGGTAGCTGAATCACTCGTAAAAAAAAAATAGCAAAATCGCAACTTTTTAAGCACAAAACACACGAAAAATCCATTTTCGACCTTTGTTGAATCAAGTCCATTGTCTACCTTGGGGCTGATTCAGAGCCAGGTGAAAATTTACACCAGGTAGAAAATGAAAGTGAATGGCAGTTTTCTCTCCTAAAAAAGAAGTAAGATTTATCACCAGGCTCTGAATCAATCCCGTTATCACACACTTTGAATTTGGGTGCCCCCTTAATGCTTAACCCTTTCGCTGCCAGCCTACCTGCAGCATTTGCCACTCCCTGTTGCCAGACGATGTTTCACTATTTTGCGCTACACATATTCAACTGTCATTTTTGAAAGGATTTCCAGGGATTTCCCAGGAAAATTATATATTGTTTTTTTCAACAGAGTCTGGGCTTTAACATGAAATGTCTTGTTTGTATTTTTTAGGTGTATTCTCAATTTTTTTGGGTGAAATGTGTGAAAAAAAATAAAAAAAAATATTTTTTTACAATTTGTAGAGTTTTTTTGTAATAAAAAATGTAAGTTTGTCAATAAAATCTTATTGCGTGAGAAACCCCAATTTCTCCCGGTTACAGCGATACCACATATGTATAGGTAGACACCCTTTCCTGCCCAGAAGCCTTTTATAGCTGCTGGATGACAAATGGTTAATTAAAAAAAAAATGACATAGGGTCCCCCTTCCCGGGGAGGGGGACCCCATTTTTTTTTTGGATTTTTAAGGGTTAAAAACCCTTAAAAATCCAAAAAAAAAAATGACGTGGGGTCCCCCTTACCCAAAGTAACCAGCCCGGGACCAGCTATGGGGGCTTGTAGGCACAGAGTGGGGGGGCCAGCTTTGGTGGCCCCCCCACCCTGCAGCCTACGAGCCCACATAGCCTATGTGGGCCCGGGCTCTTCTGCCCCCCCCTGGCCTTTGGGGAGGCAGGTAATGGGGGTGTGGGGGTTAATGGCAAGTCACCCGCTAGGGCAGGTGACTTGCCACCCCCCCAGCCTTGTGAACTGGTATAAGGGGTCTCATGGACCCCTTACCAGCTCACAAAGGGTTAACTGTTAAAAAAAACCACGACACAATAATAAAAAGTATTTTATTAGAAAAAAAAAAATTTTTTTTTACTGTACTTACCTTCGATTGCAAGCTCTTGTCCCTCGCCGCTGAGCTGACAGATGCCGGTGATCGGCATCCAGAGAAGGAGAAGGCAGGAGATCAGAGGATCTCCTGTCACCTCCTTCCCCAGCGCCGATCACCGGCATCTGAGAAGCTGAGAAAGCTGAAGCCCGTTCGGGGCCGGGATGACTTCATAAGCCCCGCCCCCAAGGGGGCGGGGCTTAGAGGCATGATGGCGGCCGCCATCGAGAAGAAGAGAGGAGAGAGCCTCCCAGGCTCTCTCCTGAAGATCGGTAAGTCCTGGGGGGGGATCGGAGGCCCCCCAGGTGAAGAGGAGGGACAGCGGGAGCCAGCGCACACACAGGTAAGTGAATGTCATTTTTATTTTTTATTTTTTTTACAGTTAGAAGCTGCTGCTGCAGAAGCGGGGGGGGGGGTGGCCTATTCCGGGGGCTCTCCTGGAGCCATCCGACCCCCCACGGGGGATCGGATGGCACCAAATTAAAGAGGAGACCCGGCCGGATCCAACAAGGGGTCAGGTGAGTATTTTTTACTTTTTAAACTAGAAGCGAGGAAAGTCAAGCACGTAACACCTACGGGCTTGGCACTTAAGGCCCAGCCAAGCCAGCACGTAGGTGTTACGGGCTTGGCAACAAAAGGGTTAAACCATACCAATACCCTTACAACAAACAATGCTCATATGCATCCCTTCCCGGGGCAATTTGTCCCTCCCCAGGGCAATTCAGATTGCTGCACATAAAAATGAATGTACCTTTTTCTAACTCACGCTGTGACACTGTGGTCAATATTAAAAACAAAATGGGGTCTCCTGGAGGTGCAGACTCCCTGCAAACAGGAAGCGCTGCTGGGTTTCCTGTAACTGTGCATTATCACTTATGTATATATGCTAAGAAAGGAAGCTCCAAAATGGCCCCTACCATTAGAAACTCGGTAAAGGCGATGTTTTAGCTTTGAGTGGATGCAGGAGCAAATGTAAGTGCTGACAATGATTTAATATCATGCATGCAGATGATACAAGTGAGTTTTGGGAAGTTTCCATTTCCAGCTGTGCAAGGCTGTTGGTCCGGTTTAATGCTGTAATGTTCTCATGTTTTCCCATGCCTGATATAAAGCATTTCTGGCTTCCCCCACCCTGTAATTGTATTGTATTGCTTATTCAAGCCGACCAAATTCACTCCTTGCTTTCCCCCTACCCTGTAGCCTTGTACTGTGATTTCTTGAATGACCTAATGTTGCTTGTTTTCCTGCTGCCATCTTGTATGGCATTGGAATATATTATATTTGAATGATGTAAACTGCCAAAAGAATTCCTAGTGCAATCAGTCGAATAAAGCCTGGCGAATATAGTTCTATTATATTCTATTACACAGGCAGCTCGGTTCAGGTCAGTGGCTCACAGAGGAATGAAAAGAAGAGCACCCACCTTCCAAATATGTCAGACACCTCAGATCTGCCCGCTTTTCATGAACTATAAATATTGTCCATTATCCAAATAATCAATAAAAAAGCACATTCCGGCAAAGGGTTGTATCAGGCCGCTTTAAATTAGGCTCGCCCAATCAGAGCCACCCTTTAGCTGAGGATCACTTCAGCATCCAGCCATTTAGATTGGCTGGAGACGGGGGCACGTCTTGGACTAGAGGAATGTGGACCAGGGATGTGGCCTGTCACGTTAGCAGTCAAATTTGAGGTCAGCCAACCTACAATTTCGAATCTTTCAGGTGAGTGTGGCTACGATGGTGAAATAAAGGCATTATCTTTAAACATCGCCCACGATACTCGAACGAGCGGGATGGATAGGGTGTGTTTGGGGGGGTTTAAAGGATCCGCATTCGGTTCTGCTCTGCTGTTCTGAGCAGGCCTCTCAGCCAGTCTACACGCTCGGTCTTAGCCTAGCCTGTGCCATGGGAACGACAGGAGATTGAGAGGATCGGGCGACGGAGATACACATTGTGGGGCATCCGAATTCGGGATGCCCACCCTGAGAGGAACAACACATGGGAAAGTGAAATTCCTATGTGTTGTTCCGCTTTAATGTGGCACAAAACGCACTGCCCCCCCCCCCCGCACCACACAACCACCCTCCCCATCTGAGTACCTCAGGCGTTGATGTGGTCTCCGTGTTGGCCAGTCTTTAAAAACTGGGGTTTTCCACTGCTGAGGTCACACTCACTCTAGTTTCCCAGCTGGTCCAGCAGAAAACAGTTCCCTGCATTGAGCTGCCAGTGGCTGTGCTTAGTGGCTTATGTGCAGTGACAGCTCTGCATGCACCCATCACTGTATTGTTGCTAATGGCGGCTTTGCTGCTCTAGACTCTCCGTCCTGTCCTGTGGTGGCTTTGGCTGCAGGTTGGCAAAAAACAAAAAAAGGCTTGCCCAGGCGCGAGGGGGGGGGGACGCACTGCCGCTGATAGCTTTGTTGCTGGCCCTGTGGCTCCTCAGACCAAAGAGCCTCCTGGACCAGACCATAACCCTAAGGTTGGTAGAGGCCCCCTTTGTAGGGAAAGTGGTGGAGACCCCAAGGCATGCGCCCCTTGTGCCCCCTCATAATCCAGCTGTGGTGGAGACTGAGCCCCCCCAGCCTATCTGCATGTCCATGCACAGCAGTGCACCATGGCTAAAGGGAAGCCAGGGGTGTGGCTGTGGGAGTGACAGGGAAAGTCTAGCAGCTGGCCCTTGAGTCTTTTAGATTTCAAGACTGCACTGTGCGGCTTTACAGACACTTTAATGCTAAAAGTCAGGGGCCATGTCTTTTATTCACCAGCATTTTGCATTTCTTGATAAGAAATATTATAAATGTCCTCGAGAATGGTACCAGTCCTGTCCTATAGCCACATGGTGAGGACGTTTGCATCAGCTCCCATTTTGCCATACCATGAGCCTGGTAGCAGCTTCCTCACTTATCCTCCCAACTGTCCCTGATATGGAGGGACTGTCCCTCTTTTGAGTCCATGTCCCCTGCCCCTCGTTGTTCTCATTTGTCCATCTTTTAGGTGTAACATACAGATCTAGATCAATAAATGAGTAATTTGCCGATTTACATTTTTATTGTTACAATCTATCTCTTATCCATCAATGAGGGGGTGTGGTTTAATTTAACAAATGTCCCTCTTTCCCAGGCTGAAAAGTTGGAAGGTATGGCTTACCTCTATGTCCGTGTGTAAGGCGCCTGGGCTGTGATGGTGTAAACATTGCAGGGAGTGGCTCAGCATTCTCTGTACAAGGCTGTGGAATATGTCAGAGCTATAGCAATGTGGAGCTGCTTTCACTTTCCTGGAAAGCAGTATATACTTGGGTCCTTTGTATACTGAAGCTGGGGGCTGGTGCTGCTCAGCAGAGCTGCCATCAGAACTTTCTATACAGCCCTAAAGCAGACCTCCATGCTCAACCTACACTCCGTCAGTGAGCCCTGCATTACAGAGATAAATAGCCATGCACATATGCAGCAACTGCACCTCCTTCAATAGCAGAAATGCTGGATTATAGTGTGCAGCTTATTCCTGTCCCCCATAATTCAGCGTCCCATGCCTGATTTTGGCTACCTATGGATCTTTAAAGTGGACCAAAACCCTAATTAGACCTTTATAGACCTATTTATTCCTTTTTGCCCGAGGCATCCCGCTGTGTGATTGTCTAGTTGAATACAACTAGACAATTAAAGGCTGATACACCAGAGTGCTTCTTTTTTTCCATACATGATTTAGTGAGAGCAGAAATCTATAATGAGGTGGACATGGCCAGTGCAGTAACTATATGTGACGGCCCTGGTGCTAAGATTAAAGAGGACCAAAACCCACCCTGGAGTCTATGAGTCTATCACCTGAATACTCACCTCCGTTTTCAGTCCAATGGTCGGTGTGAATAGCCAGTGCGGGCATGCTCCCTATTAAAGTGGACCAAAACCCATCCCGGGCCGATCGATCCCCTCCCCCCGGGGCATCCAAAATCGGGATGAAACGCCCCAAGGTCGACCCGTTCACTTACCTTGCTTCCCAGTCCAACGGCGCATGTCCACTATCCCTCTAGCACTGCACGTGCATTTGTTATAGCTGTGCTTTGCTCAGACAGAGCAGAGCTGGGGTCAGGAAAAGGTCAGCAATCCCAGAATGCAGAGCGACACAGTCAGAAGACACTTCCTGTTTGCAGGCTGCCTGATGCTCCCTGAGCCTACATCTTGGATGTTTAAAGGCTCATAACATGCAGTAGATGCAGGTAGAATGATTTTTAATGTGAGCAATCTGTATGTACAGGGTGTGGGAAACATATAAGATAGACTCATTCAGAGTGAAGGTCCGATTTAAATTCAATGGTTGCACCTAGACAACTAATGATCTCTAAATAAAGTGAGCACAAACATGATAAATAAAGTGGAGGAGGCACACTGATTGGGCCCCCCTGACCTTATGGGCCCCCTGTGCAGTCGATACCCCTGCCCCATACACTGGAATGCAGATCACTCATAGACTGCAATGCATCATATATATGTGTGCGCTATGGTATACGTCTGCGCTATATGATACGCTATGTGACTCCCCCGGCCAATGCATGCGTGAGCCAGCACAGCTGGTAAACAGGCCCCCGGGTGGGCGTGGCGGGGGAGTGCCGGCCGCTCCTCAATGAACTCGTTGACCGAAGCTCCCCTCCCCGGGTCTCGCAGTGCAGACAGGCAGCGGGGGCGTGGCTTCCAACAAACCCCGCCCCCTCATCTAGACGTGTCGCCTGCGCTACGCGACCTTTCCCCCACTTTCCAGAGCCATGCCTGAGACACGAGCTGATCACGCTCCCGGCTCGGCCGCCATTGGTTGCTAGGGCTGCGAACTGTGCGCTGATTGGTCCGCGCTACTGCACGCCCGTGTCCTCAGCTCGCCTTCCCCGCCTCTTCTCCTCCCCTCCGTGTGACTGCACGCTGGAGCCCGGCCCGCCCGCAACATGAGCCCGGCCAACCCCGCCACTGCTGCTTGTTGTTATTGCTGCTGCCGCCTAGAAGCGCCGGCACCGACACTGACACCATGCTGAACTCCGCCGGCACCGAGCGGAACCCCCCGCCTGCTGTGAGTTACCAGGCTCCCCTACTCTATACAACTCTATTGGAGGCTGCCTGTGATCTCTATGGTTACAGGTGATAGCTGTGCTGTGCATCTATTGTCATCTGTCATTGCATGGAGAAGCTGGGTGATCAATGCTATTGTCACCTCTCACCAGCCATAGCATAGAGATCCTGGCACAGCTGTATTGTCACTGGCCATAGCATAGAGCTCCTAGCACTGCTGTATTGTCACTGGCCATAGCATAGAGCTCCTAGCACTGCTGTATTGTCACTGGCCATAGCATAGAGCTCCTAGCACTGCTGTATTGTCACTGGCCATAGCATAGAGCTCCTAGCACTGCTGTATTGTCACTGGCCATAGCATAGAGCTCCTAGCACTGCTGTATTGTCACTGGCCATAGCATAGAGCTCCTAGCACTGCTGTATTGTCACTGGCCATAGCATAGAGATCCTAGCACTGCTGTATTGTCACTGGCCATAGCATAGAGCTCCTAGCACAGCTGTATTGTCACTGGCCATAGCATAGAGCTCCTAGCACAGCTGTGTTGTCACTGGCCATAGCATAGAGCTCCTAGCACTGCTGTATTGTCACTGGCCATAGCATAGAGCTCCTAGCACAGCTGTATTGTCACTGACCATAGCATAGAGCTCCTAGCACAGCTGTATTGTCACTGGCCATAGCATAGAGCTCCTAGCACAGCTGTGTTGTCACTGGCCATAGCATAGAGCTCCTAGCACAGCTGTATTGTCACTGGCCATAGCATAGAGCTCCTAGCACTGCTGTATTGTCACTGGCCATAGCATAGAGCTCCTAGCACTGCTGTATTGTCACTGGCCATAGCATAGAGCTCCTAGCACTGCTGTATTGTCACTGGCCATAGCATAGAGCTCCTAGCACTGCTGTATTGTCACTGGCCATAGCATAGAGCTCCTAGCACAGCTGTATTGTCACTGGCCATAGCATAGAGCTCCTAGCACTGCTGTATTGTCACTAGCTATAGGGGCACTATAAGGACTTGCAGATAGCACAATCTATATTGTCACTAGCCATGGGGGCACTATAGGGACTGGCTGGTTGTCTGACATACAGATTGTGTTATCAGCCAGTGACAATATAGATTGTGCTATCAGCCAGTCCTTATAGTGCCCCTATAGCCAGTGACAATACAGCATTGCTAGGAGCTCTATGCTATGGCCAGTGACAATACAGCAGTGCTAGGAGCTCTATGCTATGGCCATCTGTAATGTCACTGGCTGTAGGGGAACTATAGGGGCTGTCTGATGACACAATCTGTATTGTCACTGGTTATAGGACTGATAGCATAGAGCCACCTGTACCCTCTTAGCCTTGCTGTGCTATAAGGGTACTCATGTTGTGTTACTAGACATGATGTAGGTATACTATGATCAGCGTTTTGTGGATTCAGTTATGTCTCAGCTCTCTTCTGTCTGTGATGTAAGTGTTTGTATTGTAGTCATCATGGAGCCTCCCTGTGACCATAGCATAACTGCATTGTTATTGTATAGCTGTGCCATATTGTGATACTAAGGTACTCCTATTGTGTTATATCATAAGGGGTCTGTAGTTATCTGCTGTATAGGATATCTCAGCCATTTCTGCTTCAATTCAAAAAGGGAAAACGGTTTAGGACAGTGTCATGTACTAGACACAATGGTGTAACAGTTACCTTTGCTTGCAGAATTGCTTTTTAGTACTTGTTGTCTTATCTCATTAAAGGCCTTTAGTTGTCAGTTATAGAGGTTCACTTTAGCCCTTGCAATGTTATTGTATAGATGTGCTGTGATGTTATTATCCTGACTGTATAGGGGACTATGGTCAGACCTGTTACCAGTTCAGTGATGATAGCATAGATCTGTTGTGATCTTGTTTGGGGATGTACTGTGTTATTATATAGCTCTGTTATGTTTTGAGGGGTCTGCATTTGCTTGGCATATGTCATTCAGTCATAGCATACGTCCATTGTTGTGGCTGTATAGTAGGGGCTATGTTCAGGTGACTGCTAGGATGTCTATGACCATAGCATATATCTATTGTGATCTTGTTGGGGATGTTTTGTGCTAGCACAGAACTAGGTATTGTTATGGTGATCTGTAGCTGTCAGTCATACATGAGTCAGTAATAGCATAGGCACATTGTTTTTGAGGTGCTATGATCCAGCAGGCTGTGCTGTGGCACTATAGTATATGTGATCATGTTGGGGCTGTGCTGTGGTACTATAGTATTTGTGATCATGTTGGGGCTGTGCTGTGGTACTATGGTATCTGTGATCATGTTGGGGCTGTGCTGTGGTACTATAGTATTTGTGATCATGTTGGGGCTGTGCTGTGGTACTATGGTATCTGTGATCATGTTGGGGCTGTGCTGTGGTACTATGGTATCTGTGATCATGTTGGGGCTGTGCTGTGGCACTATAGTATTTGTGATCATGTTGGGGCTGTGCTGTGGTACTATGGTATCTGTGATCATGTTGGGGCTGTGCTGTGGTACTATGGTATCTGTGATCATGTTGGGGCTGTGCTGTGGTACTATGGTATCTGTGATCATGTTGGGGCTGTGCTGTGGTACTATAGTATCTGTGATCATGTTGGGGCTGTGTTGTGATACTATAGTATCTGTGATCATGTTGGGGGTGTGTTGTGGTACTATGGTATCTGTGATCATGTTGAGGCTGTGTTGTAGAACTATAGCCCTGTTACCATTTGCCTGTGGTCAGTCCTGTGGTTCAGTCTGAGCCCAGATCCATTGTCCGTAGCCAATAAGTCTGATGATATAGGTATACCAGACTGTGTGGTGATGCTTTAGTACTATTGCTGTTATCCCCTGGAGAGGAAGGTTGTGTGGGTGTGTGTGTGTGTGTGTGTGTGTGTGTGTGTGTGTGTGTGTGTGTTTGTGTTTGTCAGTCATGTGATCCAGCCTTGGTACCAGTTTGTAGATCATTTATCATATAGATCTTTTATGATCCTGTAGAGGGTGTGTGTGTGTGTGTGTGTAGTTGTCAGTCATGTGATCCAGCCTTGGTACCAGTTTGTAGATCATTTATCACATAGATCTTTTATGATCATGTAGAGTGTGTGTGTGTGTGTGTAGTTGTCAGTCATGTGATCCAGCCTTGGTACCAGTTTGTAGATCATTTATCATATAGATCTTTTATGATCATGTAGAGATGTGTTGTGGTGCTTTTTTATTACTATTGCTGTGTTCTACTTTGGGGGGTGTCTGTATTCAGTCATGTGATTGTCGGTCTGTATTAGTTGTCAGTAAGTGTGATCAGACCTGTTAGCAGCCCAGTGATCACAGTCCAGATGTGATGGGGTCACACTGAGCCCTTATGGTCTGCAGAAAGGGGCAAAGCTGCCATCATCAGCGGTGCAGCCGCTTCGTATCGGTGCCACCAGCCTACGCCCCGGTAACCGACCTGTCTGCTTGTTTCGGCTGCGATGATTTTGAACGGGGATCCCGCCCCCGATACGCCCTCTCCCTTCCCCACCGCGCCCCCTCACATGGCTATTTTAATGGATGACGTCGCGGAGAGCTATATTTAGACACAAAGCCCCGCCCCTCGGGGGAGCGGCTGTCGCTGGGCGTGGCCTCGCGCCTGTCTGGGGCGTGGCGGATAAGTTCTCATTGTGCCCGGCACCTCCCCGCCCCGCCCCATGAAAAGTGAAAAACAACTCGGCGTGTGTGTGGGCGGGTGCGGAGCCGGCTCACGTGACCTGTGTGCCATGGGCAGGACCTTTGCCCTACTTCTGCTTTCGCTGTTTATACCGTTGTGGGGCGCTGTCCCTGAATGCTGGCACTTGTAGTTCTCCTGCTCCTCCGCTGTGTAGGGGGGCTGTTTAACCTTTTTGTTTAATCAATGCCATTTTGTGATTCGCCTCCAGACATGGCGTGTAAATCTGCATTAGTTTACTGCACAATTTGATTGAATATTTCTTCAATTTAATCTTTAAAGCAGACCTGCAGACAAAAAGGACGTGGATCGCTTTAAACACTAGTGGGGGGCTGATTCTAAATGTCTGTACAGATAAAAATCAGTAGGAAGCCCAGATCAGGCATGGAACTCTGTGTGGTGGGGGACCAGAAATGGCTGTGACCTGCACTGTAATGAGCCAAAGGTGAGTATCTCTGTAATGTAGGGTAGGTGCACTTAAAGTGGACCAACACCCAGGGGGGATCGGCCCGGAAATCTATAAGATTCCCGGACCGATCAGATCCCTCCCCGCGGGGCATCCGAAATCGGGATGTCCCGCGGGGAGGAACCCCCCAGGAGGCCCACAATCCTCACCTTACCGGCGATCCAACGGCGCATGCGCGAGACGCGGCCGCGTCTCTCGCTTCCCTCTAGCAGGGCGCGCTCCCGCGCCGGCCGTTTTGTGAATGGCCGGCGCAGGCGTGCTCCCTGTTAGAGGGAAGCGAGAGACGCAGCCAATGACAGCGCTCTGGTATGCGCGTCCAAGCGGCTTTGGACGCGCATACCAGAGCTGCTCTGAGCGCTGTCATTGGCCGGACGAGGTCACGTGGGAGCGGGGAGAGGTGAGTTTTTGCGGCGATCGGGGGGGTTTCAGGGGGTGCCCCACCTAAGTGGACCAACACCCAGGATAGTCAAAATCCTGGGTGTTGGTCCACTTTAAAGTGGACATATCAACAAGGCTGACTCTAGGGCTGGCAAAGTGCCCCCACACAATATGGCCTCACACTGGCCCACAATCACATACTTTTGTGAACAAAAGCAGAGACACAAAACAATTCCTACCACAAAACGCGTGCTGCAAACATAACCAGACAGGTGTGAAAGATAGGCTTGGTGCGGGAGCACGCTGCACACTACAGGGAAACCAGTGATGCGGTCGCTGCTGCTCCCTATACTGGGGCTTGGTTAAAAACCATGCTTTATTCCAGGCATCAGTATGTGCGGCATAAAGTGCTGATTGGATGAGAGCTGTGCATGCGCCATGGTAAGGGTAGAAAGTTATGAGGGCGATCTGGGGGGTTTCACACAGCGGGGTGTATGCCCCAGGGACCTATCGCTAGGATCCTGGTGATGGGTTCACTCTAATTGTGCCAGACTTTTCCCTCCCCTGACAATTAATTAGTTACAGGGATATTCCAGGCAAATCAACAAAACAATAAATACTGACTTCTTCTCCCACACAGCTGTCATAGGTCTGGCTGTCTTGTACTCACCCATGGTCAGTGGATTTCCATAGTGCTTATTCACCATTTGCAAGCGTCCCAGGTCGTCTCTATCGCAGTGATTAGCATGTGCCATGCTTCATTCACTGCAGCAGCGGGGCTGTCCTTCTACCTGAAGTGGCGGGGACAAACCTGGATGCTGTGGGGCCCAGGATCAGGCCACTGGACCTCTGCGAAGCAGATGTAGGGAAGAAGAGGGTTAAAGTGGACCAAAACCCAGAATTTTGACAATCCTGGGTTTTGATCCTTTCCCCTGGGACACCCCGGTCGGGGGTGCCATTCACAAATGCCTGGTGCGGGCATGCGTCCTGCTAGAGGGATAGCAGGGATGCGGCTCACGCATGTGCCGTTGGACTGGGAAACAAGGTAAGTGTATGGGGGTGACCTGGGGGGTTTCCCACAGCGTGGTATCCAGATTTCGATATGCCCGGGGGGGCACAATCTATCAGCCCAGGAATCTTATAGATTCCCAGGCCGATTGCTGTGGGTTTTGGTCCACTATATATTTTTATGTTTAACTCTGTATACCCGTTATGTAGATTATCAGTGGACCTGGGTGTCAGTGAAGGTCAGGTTTCACACCAGGCATCTCAATGTAGTAACCATTTCCTATGGAAATCCCTGCTGCATTGGGGTTGCGATTGAATAGTGACTGTGCTAGGGGGGAGGTCTTCTTTGAAGCAGGAAGAGCTGGGTGTGGGGCAAGTCGGGGCATGTCCATAGCCTGTCTCGTGATGTTGGCTTTTATTCTGGGTGATGATGATGACGAGGCATGAAAGGCCTCCAAGCTTCCCTCTGCTGGGAACCTGCCCAGGGACGCAGTACAGGAAATGAGCGCAGCAGTTTTCACATCTGCTGATGAATGACAGTTCCTCTTTAACTTGTTTTGACATAGCTCTTTTCCTCTCCTTGTTGAAAAAGAGAAAAAAAAGTGTAATATATATATATATATATATATTATACCACAATCTAACCAGTAATTCTAATTTATTCTCAAAATACAGCAAGTTTCCCTAATTTTGAGAAACAGGTGATTTCCTCATTTTTTGGGGTCTGAAACGCCGCCTTCATCCAGTGTACTTGCGTAGCTGGTGATGCCATGGCACATCCGCAGGCTTCCCTGATATACTCTAAGATGAGGCACCTATCCGGGCTTTTCTTTAATGACTGGCAGTGTGGCTTGTCATGTGCACTCTATTCATCTTTCATAGCCGATGTGACGTCAGGTCCACTAAGCAGTGTATGAATGGAGCACAAACACTGACTGGGCGGCAGCCCACTCATGTGCTGTGGGATCACCAGTTTTTAAGGGGAGATCCATGAGATTTCACACAGTGAAGCTTTCCGAGTCGTAGGAACAAAACCCAGGAGAGAGAATAACCCTGGGTGCTGGTCCTCTTTAATAATAATTTTATTGGACCATATTATTATGTTGGTTTTCCTTCTCTCCCCCCCCCCCCAATTCTAGTTGGGGGGGGGTTTCTAAAGTTAATTGGACTTTCCTGGGTTTTGTTCCTTACCCCTGGGGCACGCCCGCTATGTGAACCACCCCCCCCAGGAATGGCAGGGATGGTAGTGCGCACACACATCGGGTATGTGGCAGCACACTCTCCCCATTGTCACAGCAGGTGGCTCACATTGGACGAGAGCCTGCGCATGCGCCATTGGAGTATGGCAAGTTGAGTTTTTTTTTCAGGCTTCCTTGGGGGTTTCACACAGTGGGGCATCCCAATTTAGGATGCCCTGGAGAAAATCCAGCAGCCAGCCCTGTAGTCTTAGATTTCAATCAAGCCACCGGTGGGTTAAAGAAGAACTCAACTGACTGGAGATCCCCTGAAGCTTGCAGCATGGGGGAATCCCAATTTGGATGCCAGCAATCACGTGGGTTAGTAAACAGGTGTGTGAAGCCGTGAGTAGGGGCATCCTAGTAGAGGGTGAGAGGATCTGTAGTCAGCGTTGACTAGAGTGCTTCTTTAAATAGAACTGGTTGTTACATGAACCAAGGAATACAGTTGCCGGTCAGCAGCTTCTGTTTGATCCAGTTTTTTAAATCCCTGTTACTCTTGTGTATAGCATTTAATGGGGTCCACACATGCATCAGTATTTTTCATTTTATTGGTCTTGTGCTGCAATTTTTAATGTAATTTTTTAAATTCTTAGCACCTCTTGTGGTTGAAATGATCAACTAATCAAAAAGGGAGCTAATTGATTGTTTTTATATCTGCCTTTATTTGAATTATCCCCCTGTGTTGCCATCTGCCCTGTGATTTAACATGCAATAGTGCTGGATGGAAACTCCAAAGCTTTTTAGAAATGAAAGCCCCTATATTCCTTTCATGATGGCTTCCCCTCAGAGACCCGCGGGCAGGATATGAGCCATGAGGTAAAGTGTGGTATTAGACTTGCGCACACGCTGTATCCCTGAGCAGCTGGCTGGTTAATGATTGTTCGCCATAAGCTGCTGCTGCTGCCTCACAGGATCACCATGTTGGTTTAGGTTATCTGAGGACGTGAGCGGCTGCACGAGGCACAAAACGCTGCACGCTCCTGCCGTGCTGAGACCAGATTATGTACATCTCACTTCATCCAGCTCTCAGGAAGACCCTTCACCTATGCTGCCGCCTGAGACTCATACTCCCTGAACTGCCTATTTCTTCCACAAATAAAACTCCCATAAGAACGCTCCATGACCTCAAGCTTTCAGGTTTTCCTTTGGGCTGTGTGGCATTACAAGAAGGGTTGTGATGTATTGAAACCAGCTCAGGCACCCTGTGTGTATTCCCATCCCACTCGCCACGTGTCAGGTTAATACAGTGCGACTGTATGTCTGTTTCACAGGGCCGGCGTCAGCACCCGGCAAGGCGGGCCAGCTGCCAGGGCCCACTGACAGGGCCGGCCTTTAGGGTGTGCAACGGCACTTGACCAGCAGCGGACATCTCTATTGACAGGGTTCCACACAACAGGGCATCTTGATTTAGATTTCAGGGGAGGAAGTGCTGGGTTTTGTTCTGCTTATAAATTGCCCAGCTGATTTCCTATCCCAATCTGTGATACCCTACTATGTGAAACCCCCTGGGATCGCTGGCATAATGACTATGCAAGCATATTCCACCCCTAAGTTTTGGTCTGCTTTACAGGGGCATCTCAATTTGGGATGCCCGTTTGTAAAAAAAACAAGTAGCATGATCCTTAGGGGGCATCCAGATTTGGGACGTCCCTCGGTGATGTGATGCGAATCTTCACCACAAAGGGGCCCACTGAGGCCATGCCGCCCAAGGGCCCACATAAACCTGGAGCTGGCCCTGCCGCTTCAGGTTTTTATTTTGTGCATGTTTTTAGAATCCTAACATAATCTTCACTCTCAATCTGTAGACAAATTCAGCAGGCAGCTCATGCCCTCCACATAGCAAGCATGCAAAAGCAAAAAAGCCCAAATCCAGGGCAGCCTGTACATCCATTCTGCTTCATTATCTAACCATGTTATCACATATCATGCTTGCTGCCTGAATACCCCCACCCTAGGCAGAGGACACTGATAATTGTTGTACACGGCACCATGTCTGAGGTGGAGCCCTTGCTGCTGCCACACTTGTGAATCTGTGCAGCAGCTTCCTTTTTCGCCCAGTGCAGCTATACATTTATGCATTGGTAACTATAGCTGCACTGGGAAGGGGTGGGTATTCAGGCAGCGGGCATCCCAGATCAGGATGTCTTTGCAGGAGCAGGTAGTGCAGTAGGGTGGCTATCCAAACAGCCAGTCGCGTCAATGTGGGTCCATGATTGCCCACTGATGGTCCTATAACCGGCCACCAATGAATGTGATCCCAGAAGAGGTGAGTATTTGGGCTCCAGTCACTGGGCATCCCTTGTGGTGGCTGCTGCAAAAAATAGGATGTGGGGTCATCTTTAAAGAAATGGTGGATCCCTTCACATAAGCGTTGTTGGTCTGAGGAAGGGAGTTGTTATGGTGGTGCACATATGGAGCCTGCTTGAAGATGGCTAAAGGACTCATGCCGATGGTGCTGCCCAAACAGTAACATTATATAAAACCCATTGGTCCACCTTGGTGTAGGATCCCGAATAAGTCCTCAATAACCTGAGAAAATTTCTACTCTTCTTACCACATTCCTGGGCCTGTGCCAGCCACAGCTACTCCTCAGCAGGCCCCATTGACTTCTGACATCACTAAGACATGTGCAGGAGCATGGGACATAATAAACAATTTGGCCTGATTTAGTGATTAACTTTTTTTTAACGATTGATGGAGGGGGGATGCAGAGGCAAATGTTGCAAATTTCGCCACATCTGGCACTATCATTTAAAGGTGTTACATGTGCTCTCCTAGATTTTGGCGAGTCCCGGGTTTGGTATAAAGATCTTTGGGTGGGTTCATATGGTGATGTTTTTTTTTCTAGTCATACTTAACCCTCCTATGTTGTCTCCACAGGTTGACTTCATGGATATCTGTGAGTCCATCCTGGAGAGGAAGCGACATGATAGTGAGCGTTCCTCTTGCAGCACTCTGGAGCAAAATGACTTTGAGGCAGTGGAAGCTCTGGTGTGTATGAGCTCCTGGGGTCAGCGTGGCAACAAGGGAGAGGTGCTGAAGATGAGGCCGCTGACACCAGCCTCTGACTCCTCCGATTTCCTAATGCAGTATGAGTCCTCCACACCCATAGCTAAGGACTTCCATTTTCTCTCCACCCTGGTAAGAATAGAACTGGTATAATTATCAATAATAGCTATGATCAGAAATGAAATGAGAAATCTGCTGATGTGTTTTTTTAAATTGCCAACCACCCTGTGGGAATTGTGGTGGAGGGCGGCGTAGGCATCCATATGGGATGGTTATGTTTGCTTACCCTTTTACCCCAACCTCTATACCCAGCAAATTTCCACCCACAGTCTTGGAAATGCTTCCAAACCTATCCCTTCCCCAATCGTGGTGGTATTCTCTAACCCATATACCTCCAACTCCAAGCAAGCGGGCAGCGCGTGGCGGCCCTGGAGTCTAAATTAGTGCTAGACACAATGCCCCATAGACTTCTACAGGGGTTGTTCCGGTTTAACGCTTGCCTCTGTTTTTGACAGCCTCGATACTCCTTTCATTTATTTTTTCTCACCTCCATGGGTTGGACACTTGCTCATTGTGATGCTTTGAAATGAAATAGCAGCCTGGTGGAAGGATCTTTGTTCATGGAGAACCCCTCCTATTCTCAACTTTAAAGTGGGCCAAAACCCACGGCGATCAGCCCAGGAATCTATAAGATCGAACCCAGGCTGATTGAATATCATCCTGATTTTGGATGCCCCGCTGTGTAAAACCCCCCCAGGTCTGCCTCATAAACTTACCTTGTTTCCCGGTCCAATGGTGCATGCGTGAGCCGCAGCGGCGGCCACATCCCCGCTATCTCTCTAGCAGGCAGTGTGCCAGCACCAGGCATTTGTGAATGGCCGGTGCGGGCATGCTCCCTGTTAAGAGGGTAGCGGGGGATGTGGCCGTCAGTGCGCTTGGAGCCGCTTGCCTTAGATGACGTGACGTCAGCGGCCCCGAGCGCGCTGATTAGACGACCAGGAAGAGGTGACTTGGTTTCGCGACCTGGGGGCTTTCACACAGCGGGGCACCCTCGATTGGGGCCAAGGACCAAAACCCAGGATAGTCAAAATCCTGGGTTTTGGTCCACTTTAACCTCTGGTTAGTAACTTCCTCTGGTTGCGTTTTTTCAACTTTTCCTGGGGACCGCGACCCTCTATATGTGGTGCCTGAGCAGTGTCTTCTGGGACAGGAAAGGCCCTCTACCTCCTCTCATCTCACTTCTAAACTCCTCTATTATTTTTCTTATGTTGGAATTGTTTAAAGAGGACCAAACCTTGACTCCAGGGCAGCTGACTCCCCACTTTCAAGGCATCTGGGATGCTGCATTGTGTGAAATGCCCAGGCAGAGATGTAAATCTTACTTATTATTGTATTTATGTAGCGCCATCATCTTCCTTAGCGCTGTACAAAGTAGTGATTGAATAATAAATATGCTGAATACAATATACAATAGGAGAGAGAACCCCTTGCGAACTTACAGTATTCCGGTATCCCACGGTGCAGACGTGGCCAGCTTCACCAGCATCTTGCGGTTGGGAGTGCCTGACAGATCTAAGGAAAACTGGAGCTGAAGATGCTCCTTGCTCCCTATACTGAACTCTATTTCCAAACAAAGCTTTATGGTGTGCATTAATATACATGGCATAGAGCGCTGCTTGGATGAGAGCCCACACATGCAACGTCGAGCTGCTTATAATGGAAACCCCAGAGGAGTTTCACACACAGGAGCATGTCAAATTGGGCTGCCTCCTGTAAAAGGCTCTTTCTAAGGGTTTTTGTCCACTTTAAATGGCCAATAGTGGGAGCTGCTATGTAAACCTCCCTGTCCAAGCAGCACGCTCGCTTCTTCAGGATCATCTGCCTGTCAATTGTGGCACCGGAAGAATGCCCTTCAACTTACCTTTCTCCCTCCACTCTGCACAAATCATCCAGCAGCTGTTATAGTCTGCAGGGGCTCACAAAGGGGGCGATTCAGAACCTAGTGAGAAAACTCATTCCTTTTTTAGGAGAAACATTGCCATTCACTTTCATCGTCTACCTCGGGGCCGATTCAGAGGCAGGTGGAAATTTACATCCGGTGGACAATGAAAGTGAATGGCAGTTTTCTCTCCTAAAAAAGTGCTTTTCTCAAGTTCGGATACTGATTCTCACCCTTCCGGTGCACATTTGAGAAAGATCAGAGAGAGGGGTGTATGCTGCTTGGACATGGGAAGGGGGGATTTATGTAGCAGGTACCACTGTGGGGCATCCCAATATTGAGATGTCCCCTCGAAAATTAAAAGTCTGTCACAACTATATCTTAGTATGTGATATACATACCTGGCAAAATAAATTGGAATCTGGTTGGACAAATGGGCAAGGAGTTTAAAATAACCTTAAAGTTTTTAAAGAACAAATAACTTTTCTGAAAAATCGAATGAGAGGGGGCACATCCTAGACCACACAAATAAAACTTGTAAATGACGTTATAGATTATTAACATCAGCTTGGCAGAATGAAAAAGATATTGCTGGCTTTGGCTCTGCTGAATATAGTCATAAATGATGTTATGAGACGTCTCACCACAGCTAATTGCCATAATAAAGCCATTAACCAGGCATCATTATCGCACACTTACAAGCATGTGCCTGTTTTTACAAGGCTGCTTACCACTGTGTAATGAACCTCCTGCAGCCCTGCACTCAGTTACTTCTGTGTTGACGTGCTCAGAGCTGCCCCCTTGATCGGCGATGTAGTGCTTAGTCTCCCGGCCAATGTCATGGCTCCATGAAACCTAGCATTGCAATATGAAGTACTGCACAGGAAGTGGCATTGCAAGATACACACAAACTTGGTGCATCATTCTCTTTGTCCAATCCTGTCCCGCTGCCCCAGCTCTGCCCCATCTGCCCCTGTCGCACCATCTCCCCCCCCCCCCCAGCTCAGCCCCATCCATTCCTAACAGATTTGCTCCATCCATCCCATCACCATCCATTCCTGTCCTCCCAGCTTTATCCATCCAATCCCTGTCCCCTCAGCTCTGCCCCATCCAGCCCAGCAAGGGCAAGCAGCCTTTATTAGTTTTGCCTGGGAAATCTATAGCCCCTCCCCCAGTGTGCTGATTTCTAACTATACACCCCCTGCGACAGCCCCATGCCCGGACCTTCACCTCTCACCGGATACCTTTTAAATGAACCTTTACAAGAAGTGGTTGAGTACCCCTGCGATAGGGGGTTACGTGCAGCAAGGAGAACATTTCATTGGTTCTAACGCTGGCATAGTTAACTAAAAACACAAAAAAGGTTGGATGGAGTTTGACGGTAAAGGAGTGCATTAATGGCTGAGTGAGTCAGGGGGCAAACGAATCATGCTAGAGCTCTTTGATTGTGAAAAGAGCCCTATAGGATAGAATGATGTGTCTGGCATTGTCATAATGCATCCATTCATCTCTTATCTACAATCAGACTGGTCTCAATCCCCTTATTGTACGTTTGGAGTTTTAAACCAGTATGTGGATTTAGCTGCCCAATATTTACCCCATCAATTTGTTTAAATCCTATTAGAGTTGTGGATAATTTAGGGATGAAAACTAGGATGAGGAACCATAGATTGTTAGCAAAACAAATGATGTGCCAGCATTAATGATGTGTGATCTTCCTTTCTCTATGGCTACTGCCCTAATGGACCCACGTCCCAGCTGTGCGTGTTGTTAACTGTTGCTGATCTGCGGTTGCCTAACAATCTGCTTAAGAGCTGTCCATGGTGCCCAAAGCTGACAGCTCATCTCCTGTCCTGGACATTATTGGATAGTTATTTTAATTATGATGACCTTGATTTGGAGAGGTTGTTCCCCTGTAGTAAGCCAGTGTCTGCACACAGTTCTGTCACCCATGGCCAGATCATCAGCATGGTCTGGCCAGTACTGCTGTAGATAGAGCAGCATTACAGAAGCAGTGCAATGGCAGCCTCTGTGATGGGCTTCTTTGAAGGAAGTTGGCTATGCAGTTATTAGTTCTCCAAATGTTTAGTATTTTTAACCCACATAACTTTTGAAGTAAGACTTCAAATCTACTGAATGCCCTTCCTATCCTTTTTACTTTACAGAGGACCTCTAAGCAGCGTAAAGTCCCTACCCGTGAGCTTGGCCCAATTTGTATTCTTGTTTAAAAAAAAAAAAAAAACAAAAAAAAACTTGGCATTCAATCATCATTGGAGCTAGGCCCTGTTTCACTATTTATCTGAATTGGGCTTAGCTCACATGTGGGGACCAGAGAGGTGGGGCTGCTTGGAGACTAGGAAATCCTAAAAAGCTCCACAGCCAGCAGCCAGCTTGGTTAGCCATGTGCAGTATACGTTGGCCTCCAGAGGGGAAGGTTGTTGTTGTGAAAAATGAATATTGAAAGATTCAGGTTCCCAAGGGGGTCCTTATAAGTATGGAATCTCACATTTCTGGATTTAAAAACATATTTTTTTTTCAAATTCATTATTTAAAGATTTTGTAGTTTTAAACATTACATACAGTTAAAAATACAGTGGTAGACATGAGGAAAGGGGGGAGAGCATCCGGGAACACCATATTCAAAGCATAGAAATCAACACAACCATATATAGGACAACTGCCTCCGTCACACCTTACTTGGTGGGAATGAACCGACCTCAGCCCCCGCCCAGGGGGACAGGGCATGGTCGGATCCCGCTCCCACCGCCAAGTGCTGTATATCTCTGGTTAACTCGAGGTTGACGATGCCCCCCACGCATTGGGCTGGTATCACCTATCTTGTCATTTCCATGAGGGGGAAAGGTTTTCCAACGCTAGGTGTGCCCGTTCGACCAGCTCGTGGGGAGTAGGGAAAAACAATGGGACTTAAGGGGGGTTAAGGATAAAGGGAGGGAGGGAGAGGGGGGATCTAAGGTATTAGGTGTAAGGGGAATGAGTAATGAGTAGGGTGGGATGCGGCTCTTGGTTGGGACCGAATCGTTTCTTCCCTTGACAAGTGACGCAAGAATTCGTTCTATCCACGTTTAGCTTGTATGGAACAGGGTGAATCAGCAAATCGGTCGAGGACCCTGTACTATCAGCCAAACAGATTCCTAAACTCTGCCGATTCCTCATATTAGCCAGGGCAGCCATGTGGATCTGTATTGCTCATCCCTGTCATGTAAGGATAGTGTTAGGTCCTCCATTTCCTTGACGTTCATAACATCTCTCGCCCCGTCTTTTACAGAGGGGGTTTGTTTTTACTTCCAAAATCTGGGTATTTTTTTTTACTTGGCAGCATTTAGGAGGTGAATCAGCAAGGTTTTCTTATATTTCCCTGTCGGAACCTTCGTTGAGTATAGGAGGATTTGGGCTGGGTCACCCTGCACCTGGGCCCCCGTGAGCTGTGTGACAATGGGTAGGACTACCCTCCAATACTCCTGGATCTTGGGGCATGTCCATAGAATGTGAAACAATGTCCCTCGCCTCTCACCACATCTCCAACAACTTGGGTCCACTGCACTGAACATCTTCCCCAATCTATCAGGGGTATAATGCCACCGCGTCAGCAGTTTGTAGTTGGCCTCTTGGATTCTCGTGGCCACTGAGGATTTATGCGCCAAAGTCGCTATTTTAGTCCTTTCTTTATCATCTATTGTTCTTCCCAGGTCAATTTCCCAGTCTTTCCAGAATGAAGAAGGGGGCTCCTGTCCGCCTATGAGGAGTGAGTACAGTCTAGAGATCAAGTGGGGGTATGGTTGCTTATCTAGACAAATCTTCTCAAGTGTGACCCCTGGTGTTTTCCTTCTTTTAGCCTATCCGGGACAAAATTGACTGAAAACGGAGGATTGTCCAGGGGTCAAGATTCCCGTTCTCCAGCCTAACTCTCAGGTCTCTTATGTCTGCCCAACCCCTTCCCATTATCAGGTCGCTGCCCCTTAGCTGTCTCACCATTCCCCACTCCCTGAGGGCCGATCTAGAGCTGCCCTGTAAGAGTGCAGGGTTATCTACTAGTGTAATCAAGGGGGTAGGCCAGGGGGAGATTTCTGGGTGCTTCTTATGGCGCCGAAAGACTTCTAGTGTGGCTGCCATGGTTGGGTGTGCTCTCAATCCTGACCTATGTTTCCTTGTTCCTGACTGTTATGTCTAATGGGGCTTGTGCTAAGCTCGACCTCTTCGAATATTCTTAGTATACAGTACGTCCTGCTCCAGATATAATACTTACACTTGGGTTATCCTCCGCCAGATGGCCCTGCACTGCAGAGACATGGAAAAACAGGCTCCTCCCGGCCCTTCAAATACCCAGGGACCTCCCACAAATCCCCTGATTTCTCTGCAGTGCTGACTGCGAAGACATGAAGTATCACTCTCTCGCAGGTGAGCGGGGCTATCAAAGCCTGCGGCCCTGTTGGACTATGTACCGTGGCAGATAGGTGGCCATTAACCTTAACCCTGGCAGAGGGTATTGTGTAGAGGGCACTGCTGAGCTTCCTCCTATTGTCCCCTAGGCCTATGTGCTTGAGTGTTGCCCTCAGGAAAGGCCAGCTCACCCTGTCAAAGGCCTTTTCTGTGTCCGTGAATAGGAGCATCAAAGGCGCATCAGAGCTCTGTGCTGCATATACGGCACTAAGTGCTCGCACCACATTGTCCCTAGCCTCCCTCCCCAACACGAAACCCGTTTGGTCCAAGTGAACCACCTGAGCCACTACTGGGGGCCAACCTGTTAGCCAGGATCTTTGCGTACAGTTTCAGGTCCGCATTGAGGAGGGAGAGGGGGCGATGGCTCTTACATGACAGGGGATCTTTTCCCGGTTTATGCAGGACAGAAATGTGCGCGTCCAGGTCTCTGCTTGAGAATGAGCCCAGGGCCTCCGGGTCCCTTATAGAGTTCCACGCTTTAATCATTCGTGGGCCCAATATTGAGGCAAAGGTTTTATTATACTTGACGGAATATCGGTCTGGGCCCGGGGCCTTTCCTGAGGGGGTTTGTTTGATCGCCTCTAACAGCTCCTCTACCCCAATCAGGTCCTCTAACAGCGCTGCGGTCTCCCCTTCGACCGTCGGCATGCCTGAGCTCCCTAAATATTCCTCTAATTTGCCTGGGCGAACGCGTGTCGCCGGGCCCCCTCCCAGGTTGTACAAGCCAGAGTAATACTGCCTGAACGTGTCTGCTATTCCTTCTGTGGTGTGTTGCGTCTGGTGGGCATTGTCCCGTATCTCGGCAATGAAATTCTGAGCTTGCTGTTGCCTAAGTGCCCTAGCCAGCAGCGCGCTACTTATTCTTAGTATACAGTACGTCCTGCTCCAGATATAGTACTTACACTTGGGTTATCCTCCGCCAGATGGCGCTGCACTGCAGAGACATGCAAAAACAGGCTCTTCCAAATACCCGGGGACCTCCCACAAATCCCCCAGATTTCTCTGCAGTGCTGACTGCGGAGACATGAAGTATCACTCTCTCGCAGGTGAGCGGGGCTATTAAAGCCTGCGGCCCTGTTGGACTATTCCCACCCGTCCTCCCTGTGATGTGCCTCCCAGCCGTGGCTGCGCTGGTCGGGTGAAGGCAGGCAGCACCATGCGTGCTTGACGGAGCCATGCTCCACCACAGTCCCCCACCAAAGGGTAGGCGGTTTAGGCTGATGGTGAGCCTCTAGGGGATGCCCCTCCCGCACTATTGCCCCATGCCCCGTGTAGCGGTGGGCCCTGTACAAAGGGTCGCCATCCTCCCTCGTTCCCCCCCGTAGCCCGGGGGGTAAGAATGGGGGGGGGTGTGGTGGTCTTAATGTATGTTTACACGTTATGGCCTTAGTCTTGCCCCGGACTGGTATTCCTGGTGTCAGAGCCACGCTGTTTGCATTTTACTGCGGCGTCCTCATTGGCAAATCCTTTTCTAAGTGTGTCCTACACTTCGCTCCTCATGACAACGTTGAAACTATCTCAGAGCTTCGCGCTCTTCGGGGGGGGGGCGGGGACCCGTTTGGCGCGCTCCGCATCACAGCCCGCTCTGGACCGCCCTTCGAGGTTCGCTTGGCGCCATTTTGATGCTGGTCGCACGCACACGTGGTAGCGGTCCTCCTCCTCCCTTGGTCTGTAAGTGCCCTCGCGGGCGATTTTCATGATCCTTGATTACTGCACTTGGTTCTGACACCCCTTTATTCCCTTTATGTCTTTCAGACTGGTGAACATTGGCTTCTCCCGGCCCGGTGTAAAATTATAGCGGGCCTTGTAATATTCTCCCACTTCCCTAGCGGGTCTTTGGGGCATCCAGGGTTACTTATTGTGCAAATCCCTACTGGCATATTGTGCCTTAAATAATCACCATATGGAGGCATCTCAGAATGATGTGACCGGGGTCCCTCTGGGACAAGACCGCCGGTGTATAGCGTGTGGACAACCCCATGCTGATGCTGACAGGGTACGGGTCTGCGTACCCTGTGCCAAGCAAGCCCTGGCCCTGCAATCAGGTCAGTCAGTGGCTACACCTAGCTTCAATTCACCTATCTCCCCAGGCTTAAATCTCTCTCCTGCCGAGTCGCCTACAAGTGGGGAATTGCAGCCTGCTGGGCCTTCCAGACTGCCTACGGCTGAACAGTTTATTGCTAGGTTGTCAGAGCGAATGGGCCCTGGTAGGAAGCGGCACCTGTCGCCTCATGTTTCTGTATGTTCTATGAGAACCGAGGAGTTTACTACTCCGTGTGACTATACCCCTTCTGATGAAGGGGAGTTGTTCTCTGACTCAGGCTCATCTGATGAGAGGCCGAGGAGTCATGACGATTCTGGCCCTGAATACTGGGGCCAGTGTGACACTGACGATTTGTTGATTAAGGTCTTTAAGGCACTGTCTATCTCTCTCCCCGGTCAGGTCCCCAAGCCTAGAGGGGAGCGTTTCCATACTACGACCGCACGTTTGGAATTTATAAAACAGGCTCATTTCCATGCCCTTGAGCTCAAGGAATGGGAATGCCCCAGTAAGCTCCCAGGGGACTGGGATAGGAAATACCCTTTTCCCCCTGAGGTGGTTAATTGTTGGTCATCACCCCCCGTGGTGGATGCGCCGATCATAGGGGTCCCTAATACCCCCTTTATTACAACCCCTGCTTATAGTACCCTTCGGGATGCTGAGGACCGGCGCATTGAGCTGCTGGCCTCCCATGCCTTTTCTTGTGCTGGGACGGCGCTGCGCCCGGTCTGTGCCGCAGCTATTACTGCAGTGGCCTCTAGAACCCTCATCAGAAAGTTGCTTGATCATCATCCCAAGGATCTCCCCTGGGAGGTGTTTAATGCACTCTCCAATCATGATGTATTTGTAAAATGTATTCTATTAGCGCTGGATGACGCTATTAGAATGTGTGCAAGAACTTCTGCCCTTGCGGTGGCTATACGTCGCTTCGTCTGGCTGCGACAGTGGGGTGCTGACGATGCTACTAAAAAGACTCTTACTGGGCTTCCCTTTAGAGGGCAACGCCTATTTGGGGCCCGTCTAGACCTGTTCGGTAAAAAGGGCAAATCACCCCTTAGCAGACTGCCGTCTCGGCCCCCTCGGGGCAGGGGCACCCCTCCTCCCCCCTACCTTAGTGTTAAACAGGAAACAGGGGTGTCCTTCCGGATTTTTCGTGCAGACTCCTGCCCCACGAGCAGCAGACAACGCCCTGGCCCCTCCGGCGGGGCTAAGCTCAAATCTTCTACCAAACCCCCTCAAGCATGATGGGGCGCCCTCGCCCGTCTGGGTGAGGGGATGGCTGCAGCACCTTGCTCTGATCAGGAGGCATCTCGCCTCATTCTGGTGGATTCAGGAGGTTGTGTCCTCCAGATACAGGATAGAGTTTGCTGCACGGCCTTCCCCAGTTTTTATCAGGTCCCAGGTATTCCTGGTCCCTGCCGCAGTTCAGTTGCTGGCACAGGCCATGCTAGGCCTGCGAGGTCTGAGGGTCTCTTGCAGATTGCCCGTAACAGGCAGAGGCAGGGGCCGCTATACCAACCTTTCCACAATCCCCCAAAAGGATGGGTCGGGCTGGCCCATTCTGGATTCACAGCAATTCTCTAATTACAGGCAGTTTCTGCATGGAAACTCTGAGTTGGGCCATCAGCACCTTGCGCCCAGTGGGCTTCTTGCCGTCTGGGGAACTCTAAAATGCTTATGTTTACATCCCTGTGCCTTCGGGTCTCTGAGGCTCTTCAGGTTCGGTAGTCTAACACTGCTAATTGTGGCCTTGTTATCTGGCCTCTCTTCAACTCCCAGAGTGTTCACTCAGGTGCTGACGATGGTGATGTCTCTGATGAGACCAAGGGGCGTCCGCGCGATGACTACCTGGACGCCCTTTCTCACTTCCCTGTCTCTGCGTCAGGCTAAGTTATCTATCACCCCAAGTCCTCATTGTCCCCTTAAATGGTAACTCTATTACTAGGAATGATTCTGGATTAGGTTTAAACCAGAATCTCCCCTTCTCAGCAATAAAGTGTGCAATCTGGTCACATGAGCTCAGTCCCTCATTGCTGTCCCGGTCTCTTCACCAGGCAGGGATGCAGCTGGTGGGCCCGTTGGTAACTTGCTCGGAAGAGGTCCCTTATGCTCAGTTCCCCTTGGGCCCTTCTGCGACTTCTTTTGGTAATACAGGACAGGGATCCAGCATCCCTGGAGCAGGGTCTGTGGGCCTTCCCACCTGGTAAGAAGGTTTTCTCTTGGAAGTGGATGAACTCAAGGAACCTGTCTGGGGGCAGTTCCTTCTTGCCCCTTCCTGGAAACGGTCACCATGGATGCCAACCTATCAGGTTGAAGGGGGAGGGTTTCTTCTGAAACTCCCTGCGATTCTGGGGGTGGTGGGGCCCTTAGAAGGTCCTTACGCCTATTGATGTTCTAAACAGTGAGCGTTTTCATTTGGTTCTATCTCGCTTGACCACTTCCCTTCTGGGCTTGCCAGTTTGGGGGCGCTCGGTCTGTCTGACGACAATGTCCTACATTAATCATTGGAAGGGGCCTGGAGCTGGTGGACCCTCCAGGAAGTGTCTGTTCCTTTTCTGGGTGGAGACAATGTTCCCTGCATATTAGTGATATTAGCTCCGGTGGAGCCCCTCTGCGACAGGATGTGCTAATCCCCGTGTCACTATGGAGTCCAACCAGTCGTGGATCTGTTGTGTTCCGTCACTATCACAGGCTCTCGGCCTTTGTTTCCCTGTCCCAGGATCCTCTGGCAGTGATCCGGATGCCTTAGTAACGTCATGACAGGACGTTCGGCTCTGTATGTCTTTTCTCCATTCCCCCTGCTAGGCAGGGTTCTGCGCAAGATTGCTCTGGTAAGGGGACCAGTGATTCTGATGGCCCCCAGGTGCCCTAGTAGAGTGTGGTTTGCAGACATGGTACCGAGGACAGTAGTTTTCTGTACCTTTGCCAGGAGTGTCAGCTCTGATCACTCAGGGCCCCCTTTACGTCACTCCAATCTACAGTCTCTGGCCTAGTCGGCCTGACTGCTGAAACATACATCTTGATGGAGACAGGCCTATCTGTCTCGGTGTTTGAGACTATGGGAAGGCTAGGAGCAAGCTTCTTCCTCTTCTATCTGTTAGAGGGTATGACATACCCATATTGATTGGTGTGAGTCTAGGTCTCTTCCCTGTTGGGTGTTCTCGGTTCCCAGGATTCTAGTGTTTCAGCATGATTTGGAGTTGGTTCTCTAACTCAGTACTCTGATGGGTCAGGTTCTGCCCTGTCCACCTTGCCTTAGTAGTCTCGGGTTCAGTCTTCTTTGGCTAAGACTTCCTTCAGGGGGTACTCATGTGCGTCCCCCATGTAATCCTATGGTCCCTGTTGGGATTTGAAATTGAATTTCATTCTGTCTGCTTGCAGGTTTTTGTCCCTTGGTCCTATTCAGGATGCTGTCTGGCTGTTCTTACCCTCAAGGTTTTCCTTCTGGTGACTGTTACCTTGGTCAGGCGTGTGTTATCTGGCGGCTCTGTCCTACCTAGCCCCCATTCCTTGATATACACCAGGATAAGGTGGAGTTCCGCCTGAAGCCGGACTCTCTGCATCGGGAGGTGTCTTATGTTCACTGATTCAAGATATTGTTATCCCTGCTGTGCCTTTTTCCTAGCAACGCTGAGGAAAGGGTTCTGCATTCCTTGGACAGGTGTTGGAAGTTTTTCCTTGGTAATCACTGTGTCCTTTAGGAGGACTGATGTTGCTTGGGGCCTATGGTCATTACATCCTGAATGTGCCCGATCTCGTCTGCTCTCGGGGAGTTGGGCGGCTTTGGCTCTGGTTATTACCATAATGGATGTTCCTTCTGGTACTTGGTAGGGTCTTTTGGCTTCTGCCAAGTCTACTGTAGCGATTGGATTCGTCAGGCTGTTACTCAGGCCTATTCCAGCAAGGGGAAGAATCTTCCTTGTCGCCTTGATTCTTTTTCTACTCGTGCTTGACGCCTCTTGGGCTTTTCAACACCAGGCTTCTGTTGAACTGGTTGGCTAGGCCACTACCCTGGCCTTCTGCTCATACCTTTGCAAAGTTTTACAAGGTTGATGTTAGGGCCTCAGCTCATGCTGTCTTGGCCGTATGGTCTGCTGTTGTCGTTTTTTGTTGGGGATCCCACCCTACGTTATGGACACTGTTATTGGATGTCCCAAGTGTAAGTACTATATCTGGAGCAGGACGTACTGTATACTAAGAATAATACAATTCTGTGAAATAATCACCTGTAGAATTGATATTATTTGTATACAGTACGTCCTGCTCCACCCCACCCTGGTTTTTGCATTTTTCTGGATCCCCTGTATGGTGATTGTTACCATTGTTATAGTTACCAGTTTCGGTGGTTAATTCTCCCGGCTTCTTGTTCACTGCTTTTCAATGCTGGGGGTTTGTGGGAGGTCCCCGGGTATTTGAGGGGCCGGGAGGAGCCTGTTTTGCATGTCTCTGCAGTGCAGTGCAGCGCCATCTGGCGGAGGATAACCCAAGTGTAAGTACTATATCTGGAGCAGGACGTACTGTATACAAATAATATCAATTCTACAGGTGAGTATTTCACAGAATTGTATTTTGTTGCTGTGTTCATAATATGTACGTTTGCATCTCCTAATTACATGTTTGGCCTTTTGTCTTAGTGCATTCAGGGCCTCCCTCACCTGGGTCAGCTCCCCGAGCACCCCAGCCGCCCCGGATTGTTTATGGGACAACTCAAGGAGCCTAACCTTTTCCATAAGTTTCTCAATTTGGGCTACCCTTTCCCTTTTAAGCCTAGCTCCATGGCTGATCAGGATTCCCCTTATTACTCCCTTATGTGCTTCCCACAGTGTCAAGGGAGAGACTTCTCCACTGTCATTAATTCTAAAATACGTCTCAAGACCGTCTTTTACATCTTGCAGCACGACTGTGTTTTGGAGAAGCGATTCGTTTAGCCTGCACATAGAAAGGGGTGGGGGTCTGCCTAGCAGATCTAGGTCTAGGAATACCGGGTCATGATCTGAGAAGGAGGTTGGGTATATTCTGTCCCCTGTGTCCTGGCCCAAAAGCCCATGTGAGACCCATATATAGTCCAGCCTGGAATATGTCTCATGCACATTAGAGTAGAATGAGTAGTCCCTTGCCCTCGGGTTTCTGACGCGCCATGCATCCACCAGCTGCAGGCTGTGTAGTTTTTTCTTCAGAGATCTCAGGGCTAGATGGGAAATCACTGATCTGCCCGCTGTCTCCGCTGTATCGCGTCCGGTCCCACACGGGATGGGGGGGAAGGCAAATGGATGAAGGTTTTAATGTGGGGTTTGGGGGAAGGGTAAGAGGGGATAAACAAAGAAGAAACAGTTAACTATAAGACTACTGAGTAGTCAACCGGAGGTCGCCTTACAAGGGGTGCTGTTTTACAAGGGGTAACTGGTGCTGTTTTACTTTCCCTTACGCCTCCTATGGGCCGAGTACTATCCTTTCCCCTCTGGGTAGACCAGTAGGCTTCCCCAGGGGGGTGCACCAAATATTTCGGGGAGGTGGAGGAACAGAAGCAGGGACAGCGATGAGGGAGACGCACTATATGTACTGCCTCCTAGTGTTACACCACAGGGCATTGATAATAAAGTGGCGGGGGGGGGGGGACAGTGTAAAACTCGCCTCAACATGGCTCCCTCAGCATTTCGGAAAGCATACACTGTCAGCCCGGGGGGGCTCGGGTGCCCCGGGCCGTAGGCAACACCACATAGAACATATTTCAGATATTTCAAGTAAGGGTCCGGCCACCGTCCCTCCGGTCGCGTAATCGGGGTCCAGAAACCGAGGGGACAACATCATCAAGAACAACTTTAAAACTTTAAGGGTCGCCTTACCGGTACGCCCCAACAGATGCCCGCCGCCTTGCGAATATTAGGAAACAAGGTTGTCTATAGCTCTGGGCGAGCGGCATTGGGGGCCGGCGCAGCGTAGCTGGGGCATCTTGTGGCCACCGTCAGCACCCTCTCGCTCCCCCTCTGGCAGCACGGAGAGCTCCACCGAAGCGCCACACTGTGCCCACAGAAAGCAAGACAATGAGGGTGGTATAGCGGGGCACATCCCCCGGGGCTCCCGAGCCCAACTTTAACATTTAACTAGCGCACATAGCATCCAACCCAGGCTTGAGGTGAGCAGTAGAGGAGGCCGACGCAGGGCGGCCCCTGTCTCACATGTCTATCGTCAGTGCCTTCCAATTCCTCTCCCAGCACCACGGAGAGCTCCGCCACAGCGCTGCGGCATTTTCCTGTTGTAGACTGCCAGGTAGGGCGCCCTCCAATCCGGGATGTCCACCGAGGCGGCCTCCAGAAAGTGAAACAAGTCCGGGAGTTGGCTTGAGGATCTGAGGACAAAGAGTCCCCCGCTTCTGCGTAAAAACATTTTTGACCTCCCAGGCATCCATTAAAACTTAAACTGGACCTTCAGCATAATTTAATGGAAAGCCCAAATCCTTAAATTATTCCTCAGCATCTAAAATTAATACATTTTAAGTTTTTAGTCACTTATTCTTTCACCTGCTGGGCTGCAGCTTTGTTCAGGACTCCAGGATACGGGCACCGCCATCTGGACTTAGAAGCATCACATACTGAGGAGAGGAGAACGGGAAAAAATACAGGGGGTGGAGGTTATAGCTGTGTTTTTCACAGACCGAGCAGAGCTGGGGGTCAGGGAAAGGACAGCATTCCCAGAATGCAGAGCAACGCATAAGACACTTCCTGTTTGCAGGCTGCCCGATGCTCCATGAGCCGCTTATCTTGGATGTTTAAAGGCTCATAACATGTAGTAGATGCAGGTAGGACGTTTTTTAATGTGAGCAATCTGTATGTACAGGGTGTAGGAAACATATAAGATAGACTCTTATTCAGGGTGAAGCAGGCTGGTGGAACTAATAAAAAGGTTTAGGCAGCCAATAATGGTGGAATAAAAGTTTAAGCGTAGACAGCTTTGTCCAGCCTCTGCACATTTTTGTCCTAGTGTAGTAAATGTTCATGTCAGACCATTGTTAATTTCGGGTTTCTTCTCTTTTGTTTTGCAGTGCATGACTCCTCCACACAGTCCAGAATTTTCTGAGCCGTGTACCACACTCCCTCCTGCTTCCCAGGTGACCTATTCCAAGCCAGCGACCATGATGTCCAGCAGCGCTCAGTGCTCTGTGTCTTCTTCGATGGTGTCCAAGCCCTGTGCGCCTGCAGTCCACAGCCTGTCTTCCTTGCAGCCAGAAGCATCTGAGACGCCTCATCCCTGCCGGGCAATGGTCACAAGTGTCATCCGTCACACAGCGGACACCTCTGCCTTTCACCACTTCCCACAGTCTCCAGCAAAAGCACCCATGGCTGAGGACCTGTCCTCCAGGAAGTGTGAAGTTAAACATTCCAAGCTCACCAAAAAGACTCCCGTTCCTGAGGATCTGTCTCGTGGCAGCTCCCCCATTCACCTTCCACAGACTGACAGGCCAAACATGAGCACTGGTACCCAGAACCCACTCAGTTCTCAGACACAACAGACTGTGAAATGTGAAAATGAACTCTCAAGTGACACCAACCAGCCTGTTCCTGTTGCCAGCCCCCCACTTCTCTGCCAGATGATTCCAGTAAATGGGCACCCGGGTGTCATTTCTGCTTTTATTAAGCCTCAGCCCCAACCTCTCTGCAATACTATTAAACCCATTTTACCACAGGCCACCCCCCTATCACAGCCAGTCCTTATGGGCACACCAATGTCTCCAGGCACTGTCATGCTGGTCCTTCCTCAAGCATCTGTCACCCAGCCACCCCAGCAGTGTCCACAGACTCTAATGGCTGTTGGAAACACAAAACTGCTCCCTCTTGCCCCGGCTCCTGTATTTATCACTTCTGGACAGACCAGCCCCCCACAAATGGACTTCTCCCGAAGGCGGAATTATGTCTGCAATTTTTCTGGCTGCAGAAAGACTTACTTCAAAAGCTCCCACCTCAAAGCACACCTCAGAACACACACAGGTGAGGATGGGGTATTGCCATTGTAATCTTGTGCTGTATTCATTGTGGGGGCAAATCTAAAGTGGAAGTCCAGTAGTACCATTGCCTCTGTGGTGCTCCTGTTATGTTTTTTTCCCTTCATCCTACAAGATGGCCATAGAGAGAGAGAGAGAGCTCCTCACCCTATAGAGGAAACACAATTGGAACAAGCCCCACCCCTTTCCCTCAGTCTTCAGTATTGTTTCCTCCCTTGGAGGAGGACCGCTGGAACAAAGGCTAACTTATCTTTTTGTTTTCACATCCTCCCCCAAGCATCTCTGGAGGGGGCCGAGCCTATCGAGCGCCGTCCGTGAAAACTTCTGGGCTGGGAGGTCACCTCCGCCCAGAACCACATGGGTTCCAGACTCACTAGATTGAGAAACAGCAGGAGTGGGGCCGCAGCGGTGCTACTCACAGGGATGGTGTTCTTGCCCCATCAGGATAAGACGTGAGGCATGTATTTTCCTCTGCTTTTGGGGGAACACACAAGCTAATATGGCCTATTGTATGTAGCACCCTCAGAGTTTCACAAATCGGTATTCCTTTTCTCCTATTATCGCTTAGCCTCCATTAAAAAGGAGAAAGAAAAGGATAAAGACCCTCCCAAACCCAAGTTGGACATAAAAACTGTCAGACTCTGTCTAAAATATCCCACGATTCTTGCAGATTCTTGAAATAGATCCTTCTGTAGCCTTGCTTAGAACACAAGATGGAAAACTAAGCAGCCAGTTACTTTATACAGATGATGGGCAATACGCACACATTCCGTAGGTTGGATACATTTTTTATATCCTTTTCAGGAAGGAATAGTGGCCTGGCAGCATCTAAGGCTTCTCTAGCCAGATGGGTTAGACAGGCAATCTCCCTAGATTATAAATCTATGAATACCACCCCGCCTTACATCAGAGCCCACTCTACTAGAGCAGTCTCCACAACATGGGCGGAGGAAATTTGCAAGGCAGCCACATGGTCCTCTCCCCACACCTTCCTCAAACACTACAGGCTAGATTTATTATCTGACACAGACCAGGCCTTTAGAACTAGGAATGGGAAACTGCCTGTAAGAACCTTTGACTAAAGTACTTGCTTATCTTCTCCTTGGCCGTCCCAAAAGACGAAAAGAGAAATTCCCTGTTAGTCTTACTGATAACTGTATTTCCTCGGCCCTTATATCCCCCCTCCCCCCCATACATTAGGTCCTATTGGTCACCACCAATTAATACTTGTTTAATATTGAGGACTGGGGGAAGGGGTGGGGCTTTTAAACTTGTTCCTCTATAGGGGAAGGAGCTCCCTCTCTCCATTGCCGTCCTGAAGAACTCGTAGAAATGCCCTTACCAGTAAGACTAACAGATTTTTTTTTAAATTTATTATTTGGGTAGCTGGGCTTCATAAAACTCTTCGGTGTTTCTGTTGTGCAACGCTCTGTAAAGCCAAAGAGTAGGGTGTTCAGAATATCCTGCCAGGCTGTGCTTTCTTCAGCATTAAAGTTATCCTATACCCATATACCGGGAAAGAAGGTTTGTCGTCCCCAGCCCAGTGCCTGAAAACAGCCTTTGCTTCTTCTTTTTACTAAAGCCTTTGCCCAATGTTTATAAAAACATTAACTGGATCTAGTCTGATGATCAAATGGTGGACATATGGCTCCCTGGCTATGCAGAAGCGCCCCCTGGTGCTCCCCAGCGATGATTCACTACATCACCACAAGCTACCTGGGGATAGAAGATGACTACATTCATTTTAGTATACGATCAATTTAAGATCATTGTTTCTGGAAGGAGCTTGGTTGATCCCTTACTTAGGAACCTGCTGAAAGGTATCTCGGTATCCCTGACGAATAGTAATGAATAAATGAAAGGCATCACATGGAATTACCATAGCATCGGTTGTACTGGGGAGGTCAGATGAAGAAGAATTTTTTTGTTGGTTTAGGTTCAAATTCCCAGCAGATAGGTTGCTTGCTACATACAGGGCTAATTATAATAAAGGGAATGTATGCTTAAAGTGGACAGAAAGCGGGCCTGGAGTCTAAAGGCCTCCAGGGATGCCTGATTCTCTCCCCCCGGGCATTCAGATTTGGGACCCCCCCGTCCTCTGAGTCCGCTGTAAAAACTTACATCCAATGGCGCATGTGCGGGCCACAGTCTGCTATACTTTTAGCAGGACGCGTACCAGAGTTAGAGGGTTAGCCCGGATGTGCCCGCCAGTGCGCTCGGCCACACTCAGATATTCTTGGCTAGACTCCACCCTTAGCAGAGTCTTAGTTGACTATGATAAGCACAGCTTAGAATAAGCACATGCTCTGTATAGGACGCGCAGGATGCCCCAGGGGAAGGCTAGCAGCTTTAAGACCACCTTGGCAGGATCCAATTTAATGTTCACACCAGGGCCCCGTCCCAATCTGTTACACCACTGACTTGATTTGCTAGATTTATTATCTGACAAAGACCAGGTCTTTGGTCGACGTTTCCCATCCCTAATTCTAAAGTACTTGCTTATCCTCTCCTTGGCTGTCCTGAAAGACGAAGGGAGAAAATCAGTTTGTCTTACCGGTAATGGTAAGACTAACGGCCCTTATAACCCTCCCATACACCACTGACTACTTGTGACCCAACTTCTGGTCAACCTTATCCTTTAGATTGTATGCTCCCAAAGTCAGGGCCCTCACTCCTAATGTTCTCCAGATTATATATATATATATATATATATATATCTATATATATCTGAATTCTCAGACTGATTGGGCTTTATAAATAAACACTCCTAATAATCTTTTAAATTTTATGTTGCAGGCGAGAAACCCTTCAGCTGTAGCTGGGAAAGTTGTGACAAAAAGTTTGCCCGATCAGATGAACTCTCACGACACCGCAGAACCCACACTGGTGAAAAGAAATTTGCTTGCCCCTTGTGCGACCGCAGGTTCATGCGCAGCGACCACCTGACTAAACACACCCGACGACACATGACCACCAAGAAAGTTCCTAGCTGGCAAACAGAGGTTGGAAAGCTGAGCAGAATGCCCTCATTGGAGCAATGCAGAAAGGCCGGGCCCTCGTTAAGCATGCTGGTATCCATGCCTCCTCCAATCTAAGAGCCACCAAACAAAGCAAGAAAACCAATTCTACCCTAGGCTCCCAGTGACTGAAAACAGAAAGAAAGCATAACGCGCTTTTCTCCTGTGATGTTGTCTCAGACCCGGTCCAGTTTTTGACACTGAATTATACCCTTCTGAGTGATATGTATACACATATATAATTCTATTTACCAGCCTTTTTACACCGGAAAATAAAAAAAAAACTTTTGGCAATATTTTTTTTTATGTAAAAGTCTGTTCTTGAAGGCAGGTTGGAAATGTTTTCTGCTTTTCAAAATGTTTATTTTATTTTTTATTTCATGGTAAAAGTTGACCACACTTTCAGAATGTAGTTATGTTTTAGATATTGTGGAAACCGAGCAACTCTGGATCTCTGGGACACGTTATAAATAAAGCCACACCCCCTCATTTGGGGATGGATAGGAGATGCTGTAACAGTTACAACAATATAATTACTTTGCATGGGCAAATGAATCATTTATTGATGCAGACCTGCATGTTACCCTTCAAAGATGGATAAATGAGAACAACAAGGGACAGGGGAACATGGACTCAAAAGAGGGGCAGTCCCCCCAAATCAGGGACACTTGGGAGGTATGCACTAGGCACTGGTTCCCCTGGTGAACTTGTTACCACTGGCCATATTGTTACCATGGTTCTTGTGATGAATCAGTAGATAAAGGCTGTGGAGACAAAACACAGTGCGATAGCTTTTGCCAGCCGGTGGCCATCTTAGAGGAAACCTATGTCTTGATTACTCACAATTCTTTTGAGAACAGGACACATTTCCTGCACAAGCATACTTTCTTTGGGGGGGGGGGGGGGGGCAACGTCATATTGGCTAATGGTAATCTGATTATGCAACCCTGGGCTATGTGACTTTTATAACCTGTATTTCTCAGTTTACATTAAAGGGACATTCCAGAAAAAGTATAATAACACAAATATAACTGCAAAAATCAATATAGTTTTAGGCTAACAGTGTTTATACAACCAAATGACCCCCCCCCCCCCCCCAAAAAAAATAGCCTAATATATGACCAGCCCAATAATTATACTTATATCAATTGCTAATGCAAAAACATGAAGTTACTGACAAAGTCAAATCCATTAGAAAGTATTTAAGCGACAGGGTGTTATAAGTTTCAATATAAAAGGATGGTAATGAGCCACCAGCCATAAAATGTTTGAGCCAAAGAAGTCCAGTCACAAGGTATCAAAATAATATTCCTATAGCATAACAAAAGGTAACAAACATTGCTAATAAATGAGCACCTTACTGCAAGTGAAATGGGGGGGCTCGGTCACGCACCAGAAAGTCCAGGCTGCCAACATCCTGGCTGTGAGGGGCGGCATCTTTCATTCAGCATGATTTACATCTTCTAACAAGCCCAAATGAACTCTTCATTGTGTTGGGCTTCTCATGCTAGCATGAGTCTCCATTTCTGCATGTCTCTCTATAGGGGACTGTGAATTCAAACAGGGGACCCTGAAAATTGAGTCAGCACAAAGGCTCAAGTTCTTTAGTGTCTTTCAGGGAATGAAAAGTGGTGGTGAATAACAGATGTAGCCCCTGATGACCAGCATGTAGAAAGCTGTAAGCAGGCTAATGTAACCCTTTGCCTGGAATGTCACATTCGTTCACAGCATATATGTGTAATTGAGTTTCAGTTGAATGTCATATTAAGGGTTCTGCACATTTAAAACTAGACCTCAAAGTGTCATATCGGCCACTCGGCCTCAACTCGGAGATTAACCTGATTAGGGGAATAAAATAAAATAAAAAAGTAACTTACTGAGCCTCCCACTGGGAAAAGTTATTGTGTCCCAGCACCCCCACTGGGAGTGTCGGCGCTGTGATTGGGTGACACAGGAGTCACTATACTCTGCTGTGGCCAGGTCCATCACTCTTCCAAGTTTAGAGTGACCCAGGTTGTCCACTGCTTTTGGATTATACTTTGATGTAGCTGTCTGGGATTTCCTGAAGCCAGGTGACATGATGCAGGCAATGGAGCGGACAGCCAAAAGGCAAGCAGGATCAAGATGCTGTGTTGTGCCTTGAGGAGTCATTTTTGGACCTGTTTGTGGGAAAGGAGGGGAATATAGAATTTTTTTTTTTTTAATATTTTTTTATTGTACCATCCGTATGTCTTTCAATACTAAACATTTAAAGGTACAGTCCAGTTGAAGGGTTAAATTGGCCAGCTTTCTGCTCACCTCATGCTTGTGGTCTGTAGCTTTCATTCTACATTTACTGATGAGCCATAAACCATACCCGTGCTGATCCCGGACAACCAGCACAAGGATAGTGGAAAGCAGGCTTATTTAACCTTTGCCTGGACAGACCCTGTAAGAGGATATTTCCAGAGTTGGCCAGTTTCCCAGGATATATTAAGAGCTTAATGTATTATGGTCCCACTTTCCCATTATCCCTTCCTTCCTCACTTTCATGTTGGAAATACACAGCTTAGCTTTTCTGTTTTCACCAGTTTGGGTGCCAAGACCATCAACCAGGTGTTCACCAGTACCGGCTGGGTCTCTGTCATGTCTGACAATCGTTTTATAATTGAATCAGTCTGTTGTTTACAGTTTATATACTACTAATAAAAGTTTTACAATTAAAGGACCATACCACCCAGATCGGTAATTCACTTTTTTCATATCACTGTTTTTTTGTAACACTGGACAAGACTTAGAGCAGTCGTAACCCAGCTAAAGCACAACGATTCCTTTGTTATTCTTAGTATACAGTACGTCCTGCTCCAGAAATAATACTTACACTTGGGTTATCCTCCGGCAGATGGCGCTGCACTGCAGAGACATGCAAAAACAGGCTTCTCCCGGCCCTTCAAATACCCAGGGACCTCCCACAAATCCCCCAGATTTCTCTGCAGTGCTGACTGCGAAGACATGAAGTATCACTCTCACTCCTGGTCCCTGCTGCTGTTCAGTTGCTGGCACAGGTCATGCTAGGCCTGCGAGGTCTGAGGGTCTCTTGCAGATTGCCTGTAACAGGCAGAGGCAGGGGCCGCTATACCAACCCTTCCACAGTCTCCCAAAAGGATGGGGCCGGATTCACGGCAATTATCTAATTACAGGCAGTTTTCTGCATGAAAACTGAGTTGGGCCATCAGCACCTTGCGCCCAGTGGGTTTCTTGCCGTCTGGGGGGACTCTAAAATGCTTATGTTTACATCCCTGTGCCTTCGGGTCTCTGAGGCTCTTCAGGTTCGTGTTGGTAGTCTAACACTGCTAATTGTGGCCTTGTTATCTGGCCTCTCTTCAACTCCCAGAGTGTGCACTCAGGTGCTGACGATGGTGATGTCTCTGATGAGACCAAGGGGCGTCCACGCGATGACTATCTGGACGTCCTTTCTCACTTCCCAGTCTGTGTCAGGCTAAGATGGATACCCGGCTGATGGCGGCCATTGGGAGTCATTTGGATGGGTGATCAATCCTCATTGTCCCCTGGATCAGGTTCTAACGAGAATCTTCCCTTCTCCGCAAAAAAGGGGACAATCTGGTCACATGGGCTCAGTCCCTTATTGCTGTCCCGGTCCCTTCACCAGGCAGAGATGCAGCTGGTGGGCCCGTTGGTGTCTTGCTCGGAAGAGGTCCCTTATGTTCAGTTCCCCTTGGGCCCTTCTGCGACTTCTATTGTTAATACAGGACAGGGATCCGGCATCCCTGGAGTTGGGTCTGTGGGCCTTCCCACCTGATAAGAAGGTTCCTCTTGGAGTGGATGAACTCAAGGAACCTGTCTGGGGGCAGTTCCTTCTTGCCCCTTCCTGGAAACGGTCACCATGGATGCCGAACTATCAGGTTGAAGGGGGAGGGTTTCTTCTGAAACTCCCTGCGATTCTGAGGGTGGTGGGGCCCTTAGACGGTCCTTACGCCTATTGATTTTGAAACAGTGAGCGTTTTTCAGTTGGTTCTGTCTCGCTTGACCGGGGCGCTCGGTCTGTCTGACGACAGTGTCCTACATTATCCATTGGAACGGGCCTGGAGCTGCTGGACCCTCTAGGAAGTGTCTAAGTTCCTAATTTGGGTGGAGACAATGTTCCCTGCATATCAGTGATATTCGCCCCGGTGGAGCCCCTCTGCGACAGGATGTGCTAATCCCTGTACCACTATGGGGTCCTATCAGTTGTGGATCTGATTTGTGTTACGTCACTATCACAGGCTCTCGGCCTTTGTTTCCCTGTCCCAGGATCCTCTGGCAGTGGTCCGGATGCCTTAGTAATGTGATGGCTGGACGTTCGGTTCTGTATGTCTTCCCCATTCCCCCTGCTAGGCAGGGTTCTGCGCATGATTGCTCTGGCGATTCTGGTGGCCCCCAGGTGCCCTAGTAGAGGGTGGTTATGTTACCAAGGATAGTAGTTTCTGTACCTTTTGCCAGGAGTGCTAGCTCTGCTCACTCAGGGCTCCCTTTATGTCACTCCAATCTACAGACTCTGGCCTAGTCGGCCTGACTGCTGAAACATCCATCTTGATGGAGACAGGCTTATCTGTCTCGGTGTTATGAGACTATGGGAAGGCTAGGAGCAAGCTTCTCCCTCTTCTTCTTCCATCTGTTGTAGGGTATGACATACCCATATTGATTGGTGGTGAGTCTAGGTCTCTTCCCTGTTGGGCCTTCTCGGTTCCCAGGGTGCTAGTGTTTTTTGCAGCATGATTTGGAGTTGGTTCTCCAACTGAGTACTCTGATGGGTCAGGTTCTGCCCTGTCCACCTTGCCTTAGTAGTCTCTGGTTCTGTCTTCCTTGGTTAAGACTTCCTTCAGGGGGTTACTCATGTGCATCCCCCATGTAATCCTATGGTCCCCGTTGGGATTTGAATTTCATTCTGTCTGCTTGCAGATTTTTGTCCCTTGGTCCTATTCAGGATGCTGTCTGGCTGTTCTTACCCTCAAGGTTGTCCTTCTGGTGACTATTACCTTGGTCAGGCGTGTGTTAGTGGGCGGCTCTGTCTACCTAGCCCCCATTTCTTGAGATACACTAGGATAAGGTTGAGTTCCGCCTGAGGCCGGGACTATCTGCATCTGGAGGTGTCTCTTGTTCATTGTTTCGAGATATTGCTATCCCTGCTGTGCCCCTTTTCCTAGCAACGCTGAGGAAAGGGTTCTGCATTCCTTAATCAGGTGTTGGAAGTTTTCCTTGGTAGTCACTGTGTCCTTAGGGGAACTGATGTTCCTTGGGGCCTGTGATCATTACAACCTGAATGTGCCCGATCTCATCTGCTCTCGGGAGTTGGGCGGCTTGGTCCTGGTTATTACCTTAATGGATGTTCCTCTTAGTCCCTGGTTCGGTCTTTTGGGCTTCTGCCAAGTCTACTGTAACTATTGGATTTGTCAGTCTGTTACTCAGGCCTATTCCAGCAAGGGGAAGAATCTTCTTTGTCGCCTCGATTCTTTTTCTACTCGTGCTTGTTGCCCCTTGGGCTTTTCAGCACCGGTCTTCTGTTGAACTGGTTGGCTAGGCCACTACCATCGGCCTTCTGCTCATACCTTTTGCAAGTTTTTACAAGGTTGATGTTAGGGCCTCAGCTTATGCTGTCTTGGCCGTATGGTTATGCAGGTGACAGTGGTTTTAAACTGTCTGCTGTTGTCGTTTTTTGTTGGGGATCCCACCCTACTTTTTGGACACTGCTATTGGATGTCCCAAGTGTAAGTATTATATCTGGAGCAGGACGTACTATATACTAAGAATAATACAATTCTGTGAAATACTCACCTGTAGAATTTATATTATTTGTATACAGTACGTCCTGCTCCACCCCACCCTGTTTTTTTTTTTGCATTATTCTGGATCCCCTGTATGGTGATTGATATCATTGTTATCATTACCAGTTGTCCTGGGTGGTTTAATTCTCCCAGCTTCTTGTTCACTGCTTTTCAATGCTGGGGATTTGTGGGAGGTCCCTGGGTATTTGAAGGGCCGGGAGGAGCCTGTTTTTGCATGTCTCTGCAGTGCAGCGCCATCTGGCGGAGGATAACCCAAGTGTAAGTATTATATCTGGAGCAGGACGTACTGTATACAAATAATATCAATTCTACAGGTGAGTATTTCACAGAATTGTATTTTTCTCTTTTTTGTTTTGGAGGGGAGGCCTTCTGTGACTATACTTAAGACGAAGGTACGGAGACAGTCCAGGTAAAAGATAAAAACATACCACCACTTCCTCCACGGCTGCTTTATCTAGGTTTGGCTGTCTAATACCCATTCTCAAGGTTTGGTCCTGCAATGTGCATGCACCCATGGATTCCTAGTCCACCATTTGCAAACACATTGGTGGACAAGGATCAGCCCACCTCCGTCACACAAAGTCCTTTTATTGCAATAGGAAGTGTGGCAGGCATAGCCCCATCATTTTCTTTCTGCATGAGGTGGTGCAGGTGTTTCTGGACGCCATATCATCTCAGGATTGGATATTAGAGACTTGCAAGACCTGGTTACAATTGCAGGGCAGAAGAGGTAAGTTTTATTTTTTTTTATTTTATTTTGCCTCGACTGTCTTTTGATTGCTGACGGGTTTCCCCTTGGCACTTTAAACATCTCCTAATGCCCTTAACACCACATTTATGGAAACTCCTCTAGTGGAGAGTCTTGATGTTCTGTGGTTCAGGTCCCCAGCACATGGATACTTTCTGCTGCTGGAAATGGTGAGTATTACTAAGGGTTAGTTGGGGGGTGTTTAGAGTGCCGAGGGGAAGGCTACAGAGACAGACTGTCCTAGGACGTTGGTCCACGGTGTATGTCCACAACAAAAGTTGGCTGGATGATTTTTTTTCCTTTTGTTAATCTCATTGGGGAGGTCTAGACTAAAGTCCTGTCTTTGGTGACCAAACAGTAGGTAACTGAGGGTCAGCTGTATCTCCTCATCTGCCCCCTTTAATATTAAACATCCTGTTATTCCCCTCTAAACTGATGATTGGATATACTGAAAGGGTTTCGACTACTTCCTCCAACCCTTAAAATGAAATCTAACCTTTAACCTGCCTGTGTGTTACCTGGATCAATATTATGCTATGTCCACTGTATGTTTATATAAGGGAGTTTGAATAAGCTTGTCCATTTTATCTATTGCACTATACTTTATATGTCTTGTTTTACCTTATTATATATGTATTTGTATATTTCCAGTAGCATTTAATGGGAAAATTGACATTTGGTCTCAGTGTTGGGGCATTTAAATAGAGAATTGTCACAATGAATGGGGATGTAACCTGCTAGAAGGGTCATTCATGCATTTCCAGTACATGGTGGTGTATAACTTTGGCTGCTTTTGGTTATGGAATGTTTTCCAGACTGTCATGACAAATAAACAGTTCACATTTGTATCCAGGCTGTGGCTTATTCTTTAATTAAGAAGTCTGCAAAAATGGGGTAATACATATCTTTTTGTTGTCAAACTAAAGCTAACCTTAGAACATTGCTCTGATATTCCAATCCAGACAAGAGTTTCAGTTGCACTTGACCTAAACAAGAAGAATCGCTGCTACCATTCAACAGAAGCTTGGCTTGTTAGAAAGCCTTACATGGCCAAATGCATGCTGATCTCTAGCTAAGGGAACAGCTATACATAGAAGGTTAGCGGCAGAAGAAGACCACATGGTCCATCTAGTCTGCCCTTATGTGTGTATGTTCTTTATATATGTTAGGATAGATGTATGCTTATACCAGGCATGTTTAACTTCACTTACTGATCTCCAATATTCTTAGTATACAGTACGTCCTGCTCCAGATAGATTACTTACACTTGGGTTATCCTGCGCCAGATGGCGCTGCACTGCAGAGACATGCAAAACAGGCTCCTCCCGCCCCCTCAAATACCCAGGGACCTCCCACAAATCCCCAGATTTCTCTGCAGAGCTTACTGCGAAGACATGATGTGTCACTCTCTCGCAGGTGAGCGGGGCTATTACAACCTGCGGCCCTGTTGGACTATTCCCACCCGTCCTTCGTGTGATGTGCCTCCCAGCCTGGGCTGCGCTGGTCGGGTGAAGGTAGGCGGCACCATGCGTGCTTATGGAGCACTGCTCCACTGCAGTCCCCCACCAAAGGGTAGGCGGTATAGGCTGATGGTGAGCCTTTATGGGATGCCCCTCCCGCATTATTTTCCCATGCCCCGGTAGCGGTGGGCCCTGTACAAAGGGCCGCCATCCTCCCTCATTCTCCCTGTAGCCTTCGGGGGGGGGGGGGGATGACCGTGTATCGTGCTTCGTGCATGCAGCCTTTTGTAATGTCTTTTTGGACTAGTATATGTGGTGTCAGCCGATGCGCTGACTTGTCTTTTACTATTGCAATGCCGCCGCCGCCGCACGCGCCTTTTCCTTCATTTGGATGTTCCGTGCCGGGCGGCGGCATTACCTCAGCCGCTTCTGCGTCCTCATTGGCTGCTTGTCGGATGGACTTCGCGCTCTTCAGGGGGGCGGGGCCTGGCCTGCCGCGCCCTGCGTCACGGCTCGCTCTGGCCCGCCCTTCTAGGTACTCGGCGCCATGTTGTCAGGTCGCGCGCCTGTGACGTTCTTACTTACCGTGGTCCGTAAGTGCCCTCGCAGGCGGCTTTATACTCATTGTAGTCTAGTTCTGACACCCTTTCTTCTCATTGTGTCTTTCAGACGGGTGAATCCATTGGCTTCTCCAAAATTACTCCCACTTCCCCAGCGGGTCATTGGGGCATGCAGGGTTGCTTTATAGCGTCAATCCCTACTGGCATATTGTGCCTAATAATCACCATATGGAGGCATCTCAGGATAATGTGACCGGGGTCCCCTTGGGACAAGGCCGGCTGTGTATGGCGTGTGGACAGCCTCATGCTGACGCTGACAAGGCATGGGTCTGTGTACCCTGTGCTGAGCAAGCGCTGGCTTTGCAATCTGGCCTGCCAGTGGCTGCACCTCGTTTCATTACTCCTCCCAGCGTAAATCTCTCTCCTGTTAAGTTGCATACTTGTGGGGATTCTCAGCCTGATGTGTCTTCTAGACTGCCTACTGCTGAACAGATTATTGCGAGGTCTTTAGCACGTAAGGCCCCTGGTAAGAAGCGGCACTTGACGCCTTATGTTACTGTTTTCCCTATGGGATATCAGGAGTTTATGAATCTGTGTGGCTACACCCCTTCTAATGAAGGAGAGCTCTTTTCTGACTCAGGCTCATCTGATGAGAGACCAAGGGGTCATGACGATTCTGGCTCTGACCCCTGGGCCCCGGATGACACTGACAGATTATTGACCCAGATCTTTGAGGTTCTGTCTATCTCTCTCCCTGGTGAGGCTCCCAGGCAAAAAGGGGAGCGTTTTCATACAGCAACATCACATTTGGAATTTCTAGAGCAGGCACATTTCCATACCCTTGTGCTCAAGGAATGAGAGTGCCCCAGTAAACTTCCCGGGGTTCCAAGGGATTGGGATAGGAAGTATCCTTTTCCCCCTGAGGTGGTTAAATGTTGGTCATCCCCACCCAAGGTGGATGCCCCGATCCTAGGGCTATCTAACACCCCTGTCATGTATTCCCCTGATTCTACTACCCTGCGGGATGCTGAGGACCGGCGCATTGACCTGCTGGCCTCCCACGCCTTTGCATGTGCGGGGACGGCGCTGCCCCCGGTCTGTGCCTCTGCCATTACTGCTGTGGCCACTAGAACCCTTATCAGAAAAATGCTTGATAGTGCCCCTGATGATCTCCCTTGTGAGGTGTTTAATGTACTCTCCAGTTGTGATGTTTTTGTAAATTTTGTCCTATTAGCATTGGATGACACCATCAGAATGTGTGCAAGGACTTCTGCCCTTGTGGTGGCTATACGCCGCTTGGTCTGGCTGCGACAGTGGGGTGCTGACAATGCTGCAAAGAAGGCCCTCACTGGGCTTCCTTTTAAGGGGCTTCGCCTGTTTGGGGCTCGTCTAGGCCTGTTTGCTAAGAGAGGTAAGTTACCCCAGCGCAGACGGCTGTCTCAGCCCCTTCGGGGCCAGGGCCCCCCTTCTCCCCCCTACCATGGTGTTAAACAAGAAACAGGGGTGTCCTTCGCGGGGGCTCACGCAGATTCCTGTCCCAGGAGCAGAAGACAATGTCCTGGCTCCTCCAGGGGGGCTAAGCCCAAATCCTCTCCCGAGTCCCTTCAAGCATGATGGGGCGCCCTCGCCCGTCAGGGTGAGGGGACGGCTGCAGCACCTTGTTCAAGTCTGGAGGCATCACGCCTCAGACCGGTGGATTCAGGAGGTAGTGTTGGCTGTGGGGCCTCCCCCAAGATTATCAGGTCCCAGGTACCCTTGGTCCCTGCCTCTGCTCAGGTGTTGGCACAGGCCGTGTAAGGCCTGCTGGGTCTGGGGGTCATTTGCAGATTTCCCTTAAAAAACAGAAGCAAGGGACTCTACACCAACATTTTCATAGTGCCCAAAAAAGATGGGTCAGTCAGGCCCATTCTGCATTTACAGATCTTCAGCAAATTGTCAAGAACAGGCGTTTTTTCGCATGGAAACTCTGCGCTCGGCCATCAGCTCCTTGCGCCCTGGGGGTTTCATGACGTCTGTGGATATCAAAGATGCTTACCTTCACATCCCTATGTTTTCAGGACACCAAGGTTCCTCAGATTCGCGTTGGAAGATCAACACTGCCAATTTGTGGCCTTGCCATTTGGCCTCTCTTCAGCTCCCAGAGTGCTCACCAAGGTACTAGTGGGGGTGATGTCTCTGATGATGCCAAGGGGCGTCCGCGTGCTGCCCTACCTGGACATCCTCATCACTTCCCAGTCTCTACATCAGGCAAAGTTGGATACTCAGCTGGTGGTGTCCATTCTGGAATCATTTGGAGTCCTCACTGTCCCCTTCCTTGGTAACTCCATTCCTAGGAATGAATCTGGATACAGTTCAGGCAAGGATCTTCCTTCCTCAGCAGAAGGTGGACAATCTGCTTGCACAGACTCAGTCCCTCCTAGCTTGTCCCCGTCCCTCCACCAGGCAGGGGATGCAGCTGGTGGGCCTGATGGTGGCATGCTTCGAAGCGGTCCCTTATGCTCAGTTCCACTTGGGCTTCTGCAACTTCTCCTATTGTCTGTATGGGACAAGGACCCAGCATCCCTGGACAGGGTCTGTGTGCTTCCCCCCCTGGTAAGGAGGTCCCTATTGTGGTGGATGGACTCAAGGAACCTGTTGGGAGGCAGATCCTTTCTTGCCCCTTCCTGGGAGACGGTCACCCAGGATGCCAGTTTATCAGGTTGGTGGGGGTTTTCTGGAAGTCCCTGCGGTTCCAGGGGAGGTGGGGCCCTTAGGAGGTCCATACACCTATCAATGTCTTGACGCTGTGAGAGATCAGGTTAGTTCTGGCTCGCTTGATTACTCATTTTCAGGGCCTGCCTGTTCAGGGGCGCTCGGTCAATCTGACGGCAGTTGCCTACATCAATCATCAGGGAGGGACCCGGAGCAAGAGGGCCCTCCAGGAAGTGTCTCTGATCCTGACCTGGGTGGAAGCCAATGTTCCCTGCATATCAGCGGTATACATTCTGGGGGGGGGGTCCCTCTGCAACAGGGTGTTCCAATGTCTGTGTCACCGTTGGGGCCAACCCGATGTGGATCTGTTTGCGTCCCGTCACAATCACAAGCTCCCGGCCTTTGTCTCCCTGTCCCAGGATCCTCTGGCTGTGACCACGGATGCTTTAGTAATGTCATGGCAGGACATTCTGTTCTGTATGTCTTTCCTCCATTCCCCCTGCAAGATTGCTCTGGAAGGGGTGCCAGTGATTCTGGTGGCCCCCAGGTGGCCAAGAAGAGTGTAGTTCGCAGACGTGGTGCAGATGGCAGTAGATCAGTACGTTCTGCCAGGAGTGCCAGATCTGTTCACTCAGGGCCCCTTACGCCATCCCAATTTACAAACTCTGGCTTTGACAGCCTGGCTGCTGAAACCTCCATCTTGATGGAGAAAGGCTTGTCTGCCTCAGTGGTTGAGACCATGGTGAAGGCTAGGAAGAAAACTTCTTCTTCCATCTATTGTAGGGTATGGCGTACCTACATTGACTGGTGTGAGTCTAGGTCTCTTCCCTGTTGGGTGTTCTCAGTCCCCAGGGTTCTGGAGTTTTTTACAGCATGGGTTGGAGTCGGGTCTCCAACCCAGTACTTTGAAGGGTCAGGTTTCTGCCCTGTCTGTCTTCTTTCACAAAGGATGTGAGCTTACAGGGGTTGAAGGCAGATGAACCAGAGGCCAGACTGGGCAATGTCGGGTAAGTACTGGAAACAGTTCGGGTGCTTCGGAAACAGGTAATACTGGAAGCAATTCGGGTGCTCAGGAGAATTCAAGCGAAGTCAGACGTCAAGCCAGGGGTCACAACGGGAGGTCAGAGAGCTGCGCAGTACAAAGGGATGAGACGAAGACGTGGTCGAGATTCAAGCAGATGGTCAATAACGATATAAACAGGCAATCACAGGAACAATAACAAGCCAGCTAAACGCTATCACAGGCGCTGACACACTGAAGAGGTAATCCCTTTATAGGACTGAACCCAGCTGGATTGGACAGGGAGGCAGTGACTGTGATTGGTGCACTTTGGATCTGTGTGCTGATTGGTGCACTTCGGATCTGTGGTTTGATTGGTGCACTTAGAGAGCTCTGGGCTGATTGCCCCAGCTGAACTCCAAAGGCATACTGCCCAGAACTGCACCTCCTAGGTTTAGCTCTTTTAAACAGCCTCCAGTGGCCACTCTGTGTATAGCACCACCGGAGGACATAAGCTGACTGTACTCGCGCACAAGCATGAGTAGAATGACAGTGAACGAGGGAGGAGGGCGCGCTCGGCGACACACGCGCCGCTGGAGCTGGCATCTGAGGCAGAAGCGGCTGCTGGGCAGGAGAAAGCCTGGCCAGTTGCCTAGGGACACCACAGGCACGGGCTGAAGGCAAGTCATTCATGACAGAAACCCTGTGCAACCAAAGAATTAATCGAGGGATTACTTCCAGGAAACTGCACCCACGTCAACAAGCCTGGTACGCCTAGAAAGCTTGAGGGGGTATTTCAAATTTAAAGGGTTGTTTTTCTTGAAAAACTGCACAGTGCGCATAGTATTTTTTCTGAAAACCTCCTAAAGTTGTTTCAGTTTGGGGGAGTGGCTTGGGCAGGAAAGGGTGTCTACCAATGTGGTGCCATTGTAACTGGGAGAAATGGGGATTTTACATGCAATAAGATTTTAATTTTTTTTAAAGAAAATATTAAGAATACACTTAAAAAAATGACAAACAAGACATTTCATGTTAAAGCCCAGCCCAGACTATATAATTTCCCTGGGAAATCCCTGGAAATCTCCTCAAAAATCACAGTTGAACATGTGTAGCACAAAATAGTGAAAAATGGTCTGGCAACAAAGGGTGACAAGAATTCTATGTAGGCTGGCACCTAAAGTGTTAAAGAATACTTACACCCAAGTGGTATGAGCCAGTGGTATTAAAGGGTACTCACACCCAAGTAGTTGGAGCCAGTGGTATTAAGGATTACTCACACCCAAGTGGTTGGAGCTTGTGGTATTAAACAGTACCCAACCTATCTAGCCCTCACTCCAGCCGCTTTCCCTGAATAAATGTCCAGAAAAGGACAATAGCTTTCTTAACCTATGTAGCCCTCACTCCAGCTGCTTTCCCTATATAAAATGTCCTTACAAGGACAGTTTTATTTAAAAAATGCCTATCTGTCCCTCAGCCACTGCAGCACCTTTCCCTAACAACAGCATGGCGTGACTACAGCATGGCGTGCTGTGCAGCCAATCAGCCTTTTCGAATAGAAAGTTTGGTGCGGTACAAACCCGAAATTTGGAGTTTGGGTTCGCCCAATGCTACTCAGCACCTTTCTGAGTGCTTGAGATTGCCCAGAAAGACAGGTGGTTTGCACAGCTTCACCTACTCAATAAAAACCATAGGTAAGCCTGTAACTTTTAGTTACCATGTGCCATGTAGATACATTCTTAAGAAAGTACCCTTTACCCTTGAATAAGGTATTTGAAGCCTGACATGGGTTTCTCCCTATGCAAGTGGCTTGCTTTACACTTCCATTGAACTGCAAGACTGACGTCAAACACACATGTCCCTCCCTACAGGTCAGACCCAGCCAACCTTAGGTTAGGTCATGCGAGGTAGCCATCGAGACAGGAACAAGGTAGGAGCTTTAAACTATATTGATAGAAATATTTGTTCACCAACAGGAGTTTTTCTGACAGGTCAGTCTAAATCATCTGAAATTAATATGGCATTAGTTACCCCAGTTTGCTAAAATGGCTTCCACTCTTCTGGGAAGGCTTTTATCCAGAAGAGCATTTGTGAGGTCAGACAATGATGTCGGTTGAGAAATCCTGGCTCGCTATCCCCATTCTAGTCTACTAAGTGTTGGATGGGTTTGAAGTCAAGACTTTGTGGGGGCCACAGGCCACCGGGTTCATGGAGCCGGATGTTAGCTCTGTGTGTGCTTGCACCGACAGAGAAGAAGCAGCAGCGCTGGTGACGGGGACATCAGTAACCTTGTCTGCCCGTCTGCTGCTCCTCCATCTTCTGGCCTCCTGTGGCAGCCCGCCCAGTGTTTATTTACTTATTTTTTCCTTTGCCTATGGGGAATGGGAGGGGTGCCACACTGCCTATGAATAATGGGAGGGGGGAATGCCACACTGCCTATGGGGGATGGGAGGGGGAAATGCCACACTGCCTATGCAGAATGGAAGGGGGAATCCAACACTGCCTATGGGAAATGGGGTGGGGGGTGTCCCACTGCCTATAAAGAATGGGAGGGAGGAATGCCACACTGCCACCTATGGGGAATAGGAGGGGGAATGCCACACTGCCTATGGGCAATGGGAGGGGGAGTACCACACTGCCCATGGCGAATGGGATGGGGGGATGCCACACTGCCCATGGCAAATGCAATGGGGGGAATACCACACTGCCTGTAAGTGGGGGATTCTGCATCTTGCCTATTTGGTTCTTGGAGGGACTGTATTTTAGCACAACATTTGGTTCAGATTTTTTTTTCTTATTTTCCGAAAAAAATGGTAACTGCATCTTACAGTTAACTATCAAGGGTTAAACCACAAAAAAGGCATGCCCCCCCCCCTCTTCAGCAAAACCAGCCTGGGCACCAGCTATAAGGGCTCATCTGCAGCCCCCTGGCCTTTGACGATTGCAGGTAATGTGGTGGGGGTTTTTGGCAAGTCTTTGCCAAGGGTTAAGTGTAAAGAGACACACACATTTCCATAGAAATAGTGACAAGTACATCCAAGATGAACTCCACCTTACTCATGGTTGCCGTGCTTGCACGGATGTTAAAGTAAACATGTTTAAACTGACAACCATTCACTACAATAAAAGGTATGTTCTTCGTATACATATAACACAAGGTCCCGTGAACATTGTTTGATTAGATGTCACTAGTGAAGTGCGCTATAGAAATGTAAAGTATTTAAAGAGGACCAACGTCATTTTATGTGCCTGGCAGAAGATGCCGCAGTTGGCGCCTCCTATTAGGGACGTTTGGGCCACTGCAGCCTGTTTTTGTCCTCTTGTCTTACCTAGACAAGTTGTCAATAGTTTCTGGGTGGTGGCGGCAAGGAATTAAATATAATGTGAACCTACAAGGACTTTCCTTTTCAGCCATCATTCGGAGGTGTGGCAGAAGGAGCCCAGTTTCAAAGTGTTTCATGAGTGATGGACAAACTGCTTCTTCCTTTAATTATCCAAATTACACATGTCTGAGGCACTGCACTGAGTAGCTGACCATCCTGATGACTTGCTGGGGGGCCGGATTTATTCTAAGTATGCAGCACGTCCTGCTCCAGATAATGATTCTTAACAGATGGGATTACCTCTGCCAGAGGGCGCTGGACTGCAGAGATGGCAAAAAGAGGCCCCTCCTGGTCCCATATATACCCGGGACCTCACACAAATTCCCCAGTTCCTTCTCTGCAGTCGGCTGCGAAGGTCAGAAGATGGCTTCTTTTCTCGCAGGTGAGCTGGGCTTAGCAGCCCTTGGCCCTGTAGGACTATTTCCACCCGTTCCACCTTTTGCTTATGCCTCTCAGCTTTGGCTGCGCTGGTCGGGAGATGGTAGGCAGCACCTACCACTGGTGCTCTGTTACGGGGCTTGGCTTCGGCCGCAATCCCCCACCAAAGGGTAGGCGGTGCAGGTTATGGTGAACCTGAGTTGGGATGCCCCGTCCACCTTTGCCCATCCCATGTTAGTTTATAGCTTTTGTTGTTTTTTACTATGCATCCCTTTCAGGGCTCCGCGCCCTGTCTTCTATTTTATCACTGTTGTGTTTATGGGTGCTTTTTTATTAGGTAAACACTGTATTAAAGAGGTTTCTCTCGGTCCTGGCCCCTCTATTAGTTTCCTTAACTTTATTCGATGCCAAAAGTGTTAAATCCTCCCACTTCCCTGCGGACATTTGGGGCATCCTGGGTTGCTTATGCGGCGTAATTCCTACTGGCCAGTTGTGCCACCTTAATCACCATATGGAGGCTTCACAGGATATTGTGCTCGGGGTCCCCTCGGGACAAGCCCGGCTGTGTGTAGTGTGATGCCTGTGAGTGATGATGTGCGGGTCTGTGTACCCTGCGCCTGATTATGACTCCCAGTGAGCTTAATACTAGTGGGGAGTCTCAGCCTGACGTGTCTTCCAGGTTGGCCAACATTGAGAGGCTGATTGCTAGCTCTGCGGCCCGTAAGGCCCCAGCTAAAAGGCGGCATGTGGTGCGGGTGCGTCTGCCTTTCCTATGGAGATGGAGAATTTTCTTGATTTGTCTGACTATACCCCACTTGAGTAGGGGGAATTGTTCTCTGACTCAGAGTTGTCTGTTATCTGCATTTCAGTGGTGCTGACTATGGCACTGATCATTGGGATGCTGATGATACCAATAGAATGTTAACTCAGATTTTTGATGTGCTTTCCATCTCCCTTCCTGCAGCGGCTCCCAAGTTGCAGGGGGAACTTTTCAGTACTGCTAAACCACGTCTGGATTTCCAGAACAGGCCCATTTGAATAATCTTGTTCTCAAAGAATGGGAGCGTCCTGACCGGCTCCCGGGAATCTCCAAGGGCTGGGATAAAAGGTATCCTTTCCCCGCTGATGTGGTTAAATGTTGGTCAACCCCTCCAGAGGTGGATGCTCCAGTATTGGGGTTGTCCAACACTTCTGTGGTCCATTCACCTGATTCCACTACTCTTAAGGATAGTGAGGACAGGCGCAATGATCAGCTAGCTTCACATGACTTTGCCTGTGTGGGCTCTGCCTTGCGCCCTGTCTGTGCTTCTGCTATTACTGCTGTTGCTATCAGGTCTCTCCTCACGAGCCTGTTGGAAGGAGCTCCTGCTGATACTGCTAGTGCCGAGCTCAGGGCCTTGTCACCGTGTGAAATGTTCATGGCATATGTCCTCTCTGCTTTAGATGACACCATTAGGATGTGTAGTAGAACCTCTGCATTGGTGGTTGCTATACGCCGCTCTGTCTGGCTGCGCCAGTGGGCAGCTGATAACGCTGCTAAGAAGGCCCTCACGGGACTCCCTTTTAAGGGGCTGCGATTATTTGGTGATCGCTTGGAACTGTTTGCCAAGGGGGGGTAAGTTGCCTCAACGTAAGAAGCAATTGCGGTCCTTTCGGGGGCCTTTGTTCCCCTTCTATCGAGAGTCCAGGCCTGGGAGAGGGGTCTCCTTTGCTGGCTCCAGGGGAGACTTCTGGGGCAGGGGCAGAGGTCGTGCCCGCTCCGGATCTTCCTGGGGGTACAAGCCCAAATCTGTTGTCAAGCCTCCTCAGCCATGAAGGGGCGCCCTCACCCATCCGGGTGGGGGGACGACTGCGGCTCTTTGCTCGTGTCTGGAGACAACAGGTCTCAGACAGGTGGATTCTGGAGGTTGTGTCCTCCGGCTACAAGCTAGAGTTAGTCGCATGGCCGCCTCCAAGATTTCTCTATTCTCGGATTCCTCTAGACCCCTTGGAAGCTCATGGACTTTTTCTGGCGGTGCAAAATCTACTGGGCTGGGGGGTCATCTGTCAGGTCCCTCCTGTGGAAAGAGGTCGGAGTTTTTATTCCAATCTGTTCACAGTTCCCAAAAGGGATGGGTCAGTCAGACCCATCCTGGACTTAAAGCTGCTCAACAAGTTCATCAGGACCGGGCACTTTCGCATGGAGACCCTGCGCTCCGCGACCAGTTCGTTGTGCCCGGGAGACTTCATGACCTCCATAGACATCAAGGATGCTTACCTTCATGTTCCAGTCTTCCCAGGGCATCAGAGATTCCTCAGGTTCACCCTGGCGGACCAGCACTACCAATTTGTGGCACTGCCCTTCGGTCTCACTTCAGCCCCCAGGGTCTTCACCAAGGTGCTGGCGGGTGTCATGGCTCTCCTCAGGGCATTCGCATTCTTCCCTATCTGGACGACCTTCTCATCACTTCTCAGTCCTTCCAGCAGGCGGTATTGGATACCCAGCGGGTGGTGACGGTTCTGGAGTCATTCGGCTGGGTGATCAATCACCCCAAATCTTCCCTATCCCCATCGCGGGTGACTTCCTTCCTGGGCATGAATCTGGATACTGTTCAGGCCAGGATCTTTCTTCCTCAACAGAAGGTGGACTCTCTGCAAGCTCTGGTTCACTCCCTGCTGTCATGCCCTCATCCCTCCATCCGGCAGGGGATGCAGCTAGTGGGGCAGATGGTGTCCTGCTTCGAGGCAGTTCCATATGCACAGTTTCACATGAGACCTCTTCAACTTCATCTCCTATCAGTCTGGGACAAGAGTCCCCTGTCTCTGGATCAGGCTTTCGTTCTGTCCCCTCTGGTCCGGCGGTCCCTCTTGTGGTGGCTGGACTTGAGGAACCTGTTGGGGGGCAGATCCTTTCTGGCCCCCTGTTGGGAGACGGTCACCATGGATGCCAGTCTGTCAGGTTGGGGGGGCTTCTGGAGAACCCTACAATTCCAGGGGCTGTGGGGCCCTCAGGAGGCCCATGCCCCCATCAACGTCCTGGAACGGAGGGTGGTTCCGTCGATACTGGCCCAGTAAACTCCTCACCTTCAGGGACGGCCGGTCCAAGTTCGCTCAGACAACCAGACGGCGGTTGCCTACATCAACCATCAGGGAGGGACTCGGAGCAAGAGTGCCCTCAAGGAGGTGTCCATGATTCTGTCCTGGGCAGAGGACAATGTTCCTTGCATCTCAGCAGTGTACATTCCGGGTTGGAGAATTTGGAGGCGGACTCCCTGAGCAGGGGGACCTCTTGCCTGGGGGAATGGTCTCTCAGCAGCGAGGTCTTCCTGTCACCGTTGGGGGGTACCGGATGTGGATTTGTTTGCGTTCCGCCACAATCACAAGCTTCCAGTCTTTGTCTCTCCATCCCAGGATCCCCTGGCCCTTGCGGTGGATGCTCTGACTCTATCCTGGCAGGAGTTCCGTCTCCTGTATCTTTTTCCTCTACCCCCCTTGCTGGGCAGGGTTCTGAGCAAGCTGGCTCAGGAAAGGGTGCCAGCAATCCTGGTGGCCCCCCAGTGGCCAAGACAGGTGTGGTTCGCAGTTATTGTTCAACTGGCAGCAGATCAGATCCATCCCAATTTACAAACGCTGGCTTTGACGGCCTGGCTGCTGAAACCTCCATCTTAAGGGATAAGGGGCTTTCTGAGTCTGTGGTTAACACTCTAATCAGGGCAAGCAAGAAATCCTCTTCTACCATCTACTATAGGATCCTACATTGACTGGTGTGAGTCTAGGGTCCTTCCTTGTCAGGTGTTTTCCATTCCTAGGATTCTGGAGTTCCTCCAGTATGGTTTGGATCTGGGACTTCAGCTCAGCACGCTCAAGGGTCACGTTTCTGCCTTTCTTCCAGAGATCTTTCGCTCAACATCCTCTGGTCAAGACTTTCTTCCAGGGGGTTGCTCATGTGCGTCCCCCTCGCAAACCTCTGTTGCCAGTTTGGGACTTGAATTTGGTTTTGTCTGCCCTTGAGGGCCCTCCTTTTGAGCCTGTGCATGAAGCTGCTCTGTCTATTCTTACTCTTAAAGTTGCCTTTCTGGTGGCCATCACCTCGGTCAGGCGTGTTTCGGGAGTTGACAGCCCTATTCAGGCCCCCTACTTTGAGAGACACCAGGACACGGTGGTTTTCAGATTTAAACCTGATTTCTTGCCTAAGTTTGTCTCTGCCTTCCATCTCAATCAGGACATTGTGCTTCCTTCCTTGTGCCCTAATCCTGGTAATTCCAAGGAGAGGGCCTTGCATTTCCTGGATGTGGTCAGGAATTTGAAGTTCTACTTGGTGGCTACTGCACCTTTCAGAAAGACTGATGCCTTGTTTGTGGTCCCTTCGGGTCCCAAGAAGGGTCTGGCCCCTGCTAAGTCTACTATTAGCAAATGGATTCGTCAGGCTATTTTTAGAGCCTATTCTGCTAGGGGATCCTCCTTTCCATGTTACTGCTCATTCTACACGTGCTGTTGGGGCCTCCTGGGCCTTCCAGCACCAGGCTTCTGTTGAACAAGTTTGTAAGGCTGCTACTTGGTCTTCTGTTCATACCTTTTCCAAGTTTTACAAGGTTGATGTTCGGGCCTCAGCGGATGCTGTTTTTGGCCGCAAGGTTCTGCAGAGTGCAGTGGTGTGAACTGCGCGTTGTTGCTTTTGTGATCCCACCCTGTTTAAGGACACTGTTATTGGATGTCCCATCTGTTATGAATCATTATCTGGAGCAGGACGTGCTGCATACTTAGAATAATACAATTCTGTGATTACTAACCTTGTAGAATTGGTATAAGTATGCAGCACGTCCTGCTCCACCCCACCCTGTTGCATTATCTTGGATCCTCTGTATGGTGATTGTTATCCTTGTTAAATTGTTACTGGTTATTTGCTCCTCCTGGTTATCCTTACTGCTTTTCAAAACTGGGGAATTTGTGGGAGGTCCTAGGTATATATGGGACCGGGAGGGGCCTCTTTTTGCCATCTCTGCAGTCCAGCGCCCTCTGGCGGAGGTAATCCCATCTGTTATGAATCATTATCTGTAGCAGGACGTGCTGCATACTTATAATACCAATTCTACAAGGTGAGTAATCACAGAATTGTATTATCCCCTACCCCATGGTTCCCATCCCTGTGCCCTGTGTGCCTGCTTCACCATAATCTTTGGTCTCTGGAATCAGGGGTCCTTCCCTGTATTTACATTATAAAGAGAGGAAATTCTAACAGGGTCCAGATGAGGACAATTATTTTTCTTTGTTATATTACTGGGGAAGACAGTATCCTTTTCTCTCTGAAGTCCCTTAGGTGAACCAGTATGTTCTGTGTGCCTTCCCATGGGCTATAGGGAACCTTTGAGAGTTTAACTATAGGTACATTGAGGATCTCCTTAGATAGTTGGAAACAGCTGCATGGGAAGATGTTAGACCTCTGCTCCTGTGGGAAGGTTAGTAATACAGTGGGCTAGTATGATTGCTTAGGTTCTGTTCTGTGAGATTCCCAGAAGTGAACCCCTAACCCACTTGGTGAATCTGAAGTGTTATTGTCTTCCGGGTATCTATGGATTCAGGCAGGGAATTGGACATCTTGGAACTGTGGCTGCTGACTATAGTATGGAAGTTTACACTATGGATAGGATCATAGCTTCTGTCTCTTTTAAGGGGAATGACTCAGGCAAGGACTGGAGCACACTAGCCTTTCTCCTCCTCCTTCAACAGACGTACAGGGAAGCTCCGTAGCTAGTAACTCACTTGTTTATGCGGATTTGGTCTTGGCAGAAAGGTGTTGGGTTTGAATCACCCATCTATAACAAAAAGCTCTTAACTTTTCAGGGCTGTGAAGTATCGCCCTCCCCTTGTTCTGAGGTCTGGGTTTTGAGAGAAGGAATGCCTGCCCTGGTCTCCCTGCTGCTCCAGTTGTAGGATCTGAGGTTATTATAAAGTTAACTTGAGACCCAGTGAATGTGGGGGAGCTGGGCCCTTGCTGTGGAGGAAGCTCAGCATCTGATCTCCAGTGTTTCTCTGGAGCAGGGGTAATCAACCAATTCATGTAAAGGTCCATTTACAGAGATCTGGTGAGAGGTGAAGGTCCGGGCAGGTGGATGAATAGTTAAAAATCAGCACACTGGGGGGGGGCACCCCAAGAATCCTATTGGGCACTGGGGGGAAAACAGGGAGGCCAGAGAATGGATGGGCAAAACTGGGAGGACAGGGATGGATGGAGAAGAGAGACTGGGCTGGATGGGGCAGGGCTGAGGGGGACAGGGATGGATGGGGCAAAGAGACAGAGAAAATCCAATTCTGTGAGTACTCACCGGTAGAATTGATTTTATAGTGTACAGCATGTCCTGTTCCAATTAAATTTAAATTCCTTACACTTGGGTTATTTCGCCACAAGGTGGTGCAGTGGACTGCAGAAAGAGTTGTGGCCACTCCCGGCCCCATGAATAGCCATGTACCTCCCACCAATTTCCAATGTTAACAAGCAGTTAAACAAGAAGCCGGGATAATCAAAAAATGGATAAGAACCCAAAATGAACTTCTGAACAATCAGCATACAGAGGCAACCAAGAAAAATGATAAGGGAAGGGTGGAACAGGACGTGCTGTATACTATAAAATCAATTCTACAGGTGAGTACTCACAGAATTGTATTTTTCCAAGTATACAGCATGTCCTGTTCCAGTAAATTCCTTACATTTGGGACATCCAAAAAGCAGTGTCCGTAAGGTAGGGTAGGATCCCCCAAAGAGCAACGGCGGGCAGTTTAAACCACTGCCGCCTACAGAACTTTGCGGCCAAAAGCAGCATCAGCTGAGGCCCTACCCTCAACCTTGTAAAACTTAGAAAAAAGTATGAACAGAAGACCAAGTAGCGGCCTTGCAAACTTGTTCAACAGAAGCCTGGTGCTGAAAGGTCCAGGAGGCACCGATAGCACGAGTGGAATGAGCAGTAAGGCGGAAAGGAGGCTCCTTCCCCTTAACAGAATAGGCTTGCACCACCGCCTGACGGATCCACTTGCTGATAATGGATTTAGCCGGAGGCAAACCCTTCCTAGGTCCAGAAGGGAGAACAAAAAGAGCATCAGTCTTCCTGAAAGATTCAGTAGCTACCAAATAAAACTTCAGAACCCTGACCACATCCAAGGAATACAGAGTCTGCTCCTTGGAATTAGCAGCATTAGGACACAATGAAGGCAAAACAATGTCCTGATTGAGATGAAATGCAGACACAACCTTAGGCAGGAAATCTGGCTTATACCGAAACACCACCTTGTCCTGGTGTCGCTCAAAGTAAGGAGGTTTAATGGAAAGCGCCGCCAACTCAGAAACACACCTAACAGAAGTGTTAGCCACCAAAAAGTCTACCTTAAGAGTCAAAACAGGCAAAGCAGCCTCACGTAGAGGCTCAAAAGGAGGACCCTGCAAAGCAGATAAAACCAAATTCAAATCCCAGACTGGTAACATAGGCTTACGTGGCAGGCGCACATGAGTAACCCCCTGGAAAAAAGTCTTAACCAAACGGTGGTTGGCAAAAGATCTTTGGAAGAAAATAGCCAAGGCTGAAACATGTCCCTTGAGAGTACTAAGCTGAAGGCCCAAATCCATGCTGCAAAAATTCCAGGATCCTGGGAATAGAAAACACCCGACAGGGAAGAGACACCAAGCAATGTAAGCATTCCATACCCTATAGTAGATAAATGACGAGGACTTCTTCCTAGCCCGAATCATGGTAGAGGCAGGCAGCCCCATATCCATCAAGATGGAGGTCTCAGCAGCCAGGCCGTCAAAGCCAGCGTTTGTAAATTGGGATGGCTTAGCTGCCCCTGAGTGAGCAGGTCTGGAACCTTGGGCAGGACGAATTGATCTACTGTCAACTGCACGATGTCTGCAAACCACACCCTCCTGGACATAGAGCGAAACACCCTGCTGCTGAGGGACCATTCTCCCAAACGAGAAGTCCCCCTGCTCAGGAAGTCCGCCTCCTGATTTTCCACCCCCGGGATGTACACTGCCGAGATGCAGGGAGCGTTCTCCTCCGCCCAGGACAGTATCAGGGATACTTCCTTGAGGGCCCTCTTGCTCCGGGTCCCTCCCTGATGATTGATGTAGGCAACCGCTGTCTGGTTGTCTGAGCAGATCTGAACAGCCCGACCACGAAGGTGTGATGTCAATTGGGCGAGAACCAACCTTACCGTCCTCAGTTCCAGAATGTTGATGAGTATAGGCCTCCTGGGGGCCCCACTGACCCTGGAATTTCAAGGACTTCCAGAATCCCCCCCAACCTGTCAGACTGGCAGCTGTGGTGACAGTCTCCCAACAAGGGGACAGAAAGGTTCTGCCCACCAAGAGGTTCCTTGAGTCCAGCCACCACGAGAGGGACCTTCTGGCCAGGGGGGACAGAACAAACACCTGATCCAGGGAGACAGGGTCCCGATCCCACACTGATAAAAAGGTGTAGCTGCAGCGGTCTCATGTGAAACTGAGCATAGGGTACCGCCTCGAAGCAAGACACCATCAGGCCCACCAGTTGCATCCCCTGCCGGATGGAGGGATGAGGACAAGAAAGAAGGAACTGGGCTTGAGCTTGAATACTCTCCACCTTCTGTTGAGGGAGAAAAACCTTGACCCGAGATGTATCCAGAGCCATGCCCAGAAAGGACCTCACCAGTGACAGGGACAGAAAAGACTTGGGATGGTTGATCACCCAGTGTGGACACCACCATCTGGGTATCCAGTTCTGCCTGATGGAAGGACTAAGACGAGATCAGAATGTCGTGCAAATAAGGAAGGATGCGAATGCCCTGAGATCTCAACAGAGCCATCACACCTGGCAGCACCTTGGTGAATACCCTGGGAGCGGAGGTGATACCGAAAGGTAAGGCCACAAATTGGTAGTGCTGATCCTCCAGAGCAAACCTGAGAAATTTCTGATGACCTGGGAAGATTGGTACATGAAGGTAAGCGTCCTTGATGTCTACGGATGTCATGAAGTCTCTCGGGCGCAAAGCAACTGCTGAGCGCAGGGTCTCCATGCAAAAATGCTTGAATCTGACAAACTTGTTGAGGTGCTTTAAATCCAGGATGGGCCTGAGGGACCCGTCCTTTTTGGGAAGAGTGAATAGATTGGAGTAGAAGCCTCTGCCCCTTTCCTTGAGAGGCACAGGGCAGATGGGCAGATAACCCCCAACTCCAAAAGGTTTCGGACTGCAAGCCCTGAGCTGACAGGGGGTTTTGAGCCATCCGGGATCTGATAAATCTTGGGGGCGGGGGGGGGCAGGAGTCCCCCCACCCGGATGGGTGAGGGCGCCTCCTCATGCCTGAGGGGGCTTGGGGGAGGATTTGGGCTTGGGACCCCATGAGAGCCCGGGACGGCCTCGTCCTCTACCCCTGCCCCAATAGTCTCCGCGTGCCCCAGCAAAAGAAACTCCTCGACCAGCCCTGGAAGTGCGGAAGGAGGGGAGAGAAGCACCGGTCACCCGAAAGGGCCGAGACGGCCTCCTACGTTGAGGCAGCCTACCACCCCTGGCAAATAGGTCCAAGCGTTCACCAAAGAGCCGCAGCCCCTTAAAGGGGAAAACCAGTGAGGGCCTTTTTAGCAGCATTATCAGCCACCCACTGACGTAGCCAGACAGAGCGTCGTATAGCCACCAACAGGGCAGAAGTCCTACCACACATTCTAATGTCATCATCCATGGCAGAAAGGACATATGCAATAAATTCATAGCAAAGTAGGAGAGATCTATAATCCTCACCTCCTGCGTCATCAGAGGCCCCATCTATGAGACACTTAAGCAGCCCTTTAATAGCAATAGCCGTTATGGTAGAGGCACAACCCAGGTGCAGTGCAGTCCCCACACAGGCAAAAGCATGACAGGACAGCTGGTCCAAGCGCTGGTCCTCACCATCCCGCAGGGTAGTAGTGTCAGGTGAATGCATGACTGATGTTAGACAACCCTAGGACGGGCGCGTCCACCTCGGGAGGACATGACCAACACTTAATCACATCAGCGGGAAAAGGATACCTCTTGTCCCAACTCTTGGGCACCCCAGGTAGCTTACTAGGGCGTTCCCACTCTTTGAGCACCAGATTATTAAAGTGATTCTGCTCAGGGAACTCCAAGCGTGGTTTAACAGAATGGAAAAGCTCACCCTGCTGCTGCTGAACCACAGCAGGAGGGGAACTACAATGTGAGTCAATAACCTGTCAGTGTCATCTGAGGACCATGGGTCTTCTCCAAAGAGAGACACGGTACCACCATATAACTTAGATTGTTCCTCAGAGGATTCTGAATCAGAGAATAATTCCCCCTCCTCGAGGGGGTAAAAGCCAGAAAATGAGTAAAGTTCCTCATCCTCCACAGGAAAGAGGGAAGTAGCAGGAGATAAATGCTGCTTCTTAGCATAAGCCTTACGCGGCGCTGACCCAGCAATATGCTTTTCAATGCTGGCCACCCGTGAAACCAAGTCATATTGAGACTCCCCGCTAGTGTGCCCCTCACTGGGGGTGAGATGCAAGCGTGGGGGGGTAGGCGAAGCAGAAAGGGGCGCAGCACCGGGACCCGTAGCAGAGGACCAGGCTGCAACGCAAGTACATGTTGGGCGCAGGTCAAACACACCCTGACACCGTCACTAACAGGGGATACCCCCACAGGCAACACACAGCTGGGCTTGTCCCGAAGGAACCCCAAGCACATTGTCCCCGGAAGGTGTAACGGCCAGTACAGGGACACAGCTAGCCACCCTTTTTGGGATGTCCCCCAAAGCCCCCTAGGGAAGGTGGGAGAATGGTAAGGGGCAGGGCCGGGAGAACCACAGTCAGAGGTGACCCGCAAGTGCCTGCAAGACACAATAAGTACAAAATAAACATCCCAGCGCATACATAGTAAAGCAATATAAAAACCCCCGTAAGGGACTCACGGACCAATCGGACCAGACCGCGTCGCAGCACCGCAAGGACGAGGCCACAAAATGGCGCTGGCAGCAGTACCTAGAGGGGTGGACTGCGAGAGTATGACGCAAAACGTGCCAAACCGCGGTTCGCGCCTCGCGCTTCCCTCTAACAGGGAGCGCGCCCGTGCCAGCCATTCACAAAAGGCCGGCGCGGGTGCGTGCCCTGCTAGAGGGAAGCGCGAGACGCGGGGTGTTGGTCCACTTTAAAAATGATATATACAAACAGATAGCAAACTTAGCATACCTTTGTCAATAATGAGAAGTAAAATAAGAGTAGTGGATGGTATAAAACCATGTGGCAATTGTCAGATATGTTAAGGTGGGGAATGTATTCTTGTAACACACATTTTCCACATATATTTGATGCTAGGTTAACACATTGCTGTAACAATGCCAAACTATAGTTCCCTAGTTCAGCTGCCAAACTCCGTATTGTGTATTATGCTTATGACCATTATGTGCTATGCTGCCATCTAGTGACCATATTATATAGGTTAAATCCCGTTTTCTCTATGTGGTCCCTCAGTGCACCCAGGTGGGAGAGCTGAGCAACCACATTTGGAGCATGGTTGTGGGACATTGGAGGAGTCAACCATGCATCATGGGTGTGGTCACATAACTTTAAGGCATATATTAATACATATTGTGTTTCTTCCCATCTACATTTTGTGATTCACAGAGTGACAGTCCAAATGTATATTCCTCATTTTATCTGAAGAGATATATATATATATATATCTATCTATTATAGCCACCGCCTATATGGTTGCATGGTGGTGGCTTAATTTGAGCATAGAGGGGGCCTGGCAGGCTGAGACTAGCAGTCCTAGCACCCTAAAGACAATAAGATAATAGTATGGTGATTGAATGGCCAGTTATAAACAGATTGGGATTAGGGTGAATCCTAACACGCAGCTCATTGCTTAGAATGGTTCAGAGCTCACTATTATTTAGGTAGTGGAGATACCAATAATGTGCTTGTGAGTCACATTGAATATAACATTGAATTTAACATATATTCTACAGCTAAGCATATAAAATGAGCAACAATCCATCAGAACCCTTGATTTTCACAAAATATTTCTTTAATTGGGCAAGCAGGCATTTTGCTTGGTTGCTTTGGTTATCTGCAGGTTGCCATACCACTTAAAATAAGCCCAGTGCAGTAAAGAATTGATGTGTTTAGATGGTAATTCATCTATTTGTATTTCTAGGCGTCCTTGCAGTAATCTGAGGACATAGGATGGACCTGTGTATATTCCTGTTCAATGATGTCCATCAGTGCTTCCTCTACATCATCATACATGATAGGGGGCAAGGTCTCTGGAGGAGCCAAACATGTGCCTGAAGACCTGAAAAAACACAAAATACAACACCAATCAGATCACTGAGGTTACAAAAGCAGTGTACACAATATACAACATCAAAACTAAATAACAATCTAACATTTTTGGTGTATTTAAAGTAGTAGCTCACTCCTTTTGTATTTAGCATTGGGGCTGTGCATCCTTTAACTCGTTGTTTTAAAGCAATCCTACACCCTTGCCTACCAGATAAAAGAAAAAAAACATGTAAACCAGTAAAGTGAATTACAAGTGTTAAGGAGCACACTTTTCCATTTTGTCTTCTGTGGGCATTTCAAAAAGACAATTCTGTGAGTACTCACCTGTAGAATTGCTTTTACCATGCATGGCATGGCCTGCTTCACCCCACCCTTGTTACGTTGCGGCCAAAGGATCGGCGGGCACCCGAGACCGGAAAAACCGTGAAGGAGGGCGAGACTCGAACTCCAGCTTGTAACCAGACGACACCACCTCCCGGATCCATCTGTCCGGAACCTCCTGGTCCCAAACCTGGGAGAAGTGTCGCAATCGTTCCCCCACCCGCACGGGTGAGGGCACCCCCTCATTGCTGAGCGGGCTTGCCAGCAGGCTTGGGCTTGGCGCCCCAGGACTGACCGGGACGGCCACGGCCCCTCCCCCGGGTCCAACCTGCACCCCTGGTTGTGGGAAAGGAGGCCCCTCTGCCCGCTCTGGCTCCCCGAAAGGAGGGACTAAAAGCAGCCGCTCCCCGAAAGGAACGACGCGGCCTCTTGCGTTGAGGCAACTTACCACCCTTGGTAACCGAATCCAATTTGTCGCCAGACAGGCGCAAACCCACAAAAGGAAGAGCTGTAAGCGACTTCTTAGAGCTAAAGTCCGCCGTCCACTGACATAGCCATACCAACCGACGAATAGCAACCAACAGGGCCGCGGTCCTGCTAAACATCGCAAGTGCATCGTCCTGGGCGGTCTTGACAAAGGAAATAAACGACTCACACTGTTTGAGAGAAAATAACTCATCACAAGTGGGATCAAAAGCTGCGTACAAATCTCTAACAATGGACCTAACAGCCATCAAAAGAAGCGCCAAAGCGCAAACTGGCCGCAGTGCCGATCCAGCACTGATAAAATCATGGCGAGCCAATTGATCAATCCGACGATCCTCACCATCCTTAATGGTAGTAGTGTCAGGGGAGTGCAACACAGCCGTGTTAGACAGCCCCAACACGGGGGCATCGACGTCAGGGGGAACAGACCAAAGCTTCACCAAATCCTCCGGAAAGGGATAACGCTTATCCCAACTAGGAGGAACTCCAACAAGGCGCGTAGGCTGTTCCCATTCCTTAAGGACAACCCTCACAAAGGGTTGTTGTCTGGGAAACACCAAACGCGGCTTGGGCACATCAAACAACTCACCCTTTGGCGGGGGGGGGGGGGGGCGCCTCAGGCGGATCCAAAGCCAAAATCTCAAACATTTGAGCCAAAATGGAAGGAGTGTCAAGGAACACCCCCGCAGCCTGATCGCCAGCGGTACCACAATCAGTCCCAGTGAAAACAAGGCACCCAAGAAACTACAAAAAGAGTTGCCAGCATACGCGCGCACACACACACACACCAACACAACCACTCAGAATGTAAAGGCAAAATATATATATATATATATATATATATATATATAAACATGTATAATTATATGTACATCGAGGAGGGGAAGAAAAAGAGCCATAAATATATATGACAGGGATAACTGCGCAAGCGACTGACCACCAGCACACACTGCACAGTCACACAAGCAAGGCAATCAAGCAAACACCAATACTTGCAATGACGGCGCCCTCCTCAGCCAAGCCAGGGACCCGTGTGAGCGACAACTCTGGAGTGAGGGAGAAGGTAGGCGGGCCGGGCTCAGCCGGGAGATAAGCCCCTAGGCACCATGGGGTGCCATCTACCATCGCCCAGCCAGCAGCCTAGGCTGGGAGGCTTCCGTTATCTATCTAGGCATACAAACAATGACTGGGCAGAAATAGACCAAGAGGGGGGTGCCGGGGTTTGCCCCGGCTACCTGGAAGCAGGAGACTTCTTTCTTCTGTCTTGTCGCATCTTGCAGAGAGAAAACACTGGGTGTTAAGTGGGAGGTCCCAGGTATATGTAGACCGGAAGGGGCTCGTTTTTCAAGACTTCTCTCTGCAACGTCGCCTCCTGCTGGAGGATAACCCTATCTTCAGAATTAAAGGGGAAGCGGGGTGTGTGACACACTGAGAATATACAGTTTTGTGAGTACTCACCTTTAAAACGGGTATTATGAGTGTGCCATACACTCCACTTCGTTCTTCATGACATCTGGGTAATCTCCAGTAGAGGGCGAACTTCTGCAGAGATGAATATGCAAAAAAGAAAGCCCCTCCCGGTTCATGTATACCTGTGACCTCCCACCAATTCCCCAGTATATAAAAGCAGTAAAGGGACTAGGAAGAACCAAATATAACCGTAACAATCAAAACCAATGGTTCACCATAAAAAAGCCCCAGAATACCTGAAAAAAAACAAGGGTGGGGCGAAGTGGAGTGTATGGCACACTCATAATACCCGTTTTAAAGGTGAGTACTCACAAAACGGTATTATTCTAAGTGTGCCATACACTCCACTTTGTTCTTCATGACATCTGGGACATCCAATAGCAGTGTCCGTCATGGGTGGGAACCAGAAACAGTAAAGAATGCACCAACTCAAACCACTGCAGCTTGCAGAACCTTGCGGCCAAAAACAGCATCCGCTGAAGCCCGCACATCAACCTTGTAAAACTTGGAAAAGGTATGAACGGAAGATCAAGTAGCAGCCTTACAAACTTGTTCAACAGAAGCCTGGTGCTGAAAAGCCCAGCATGCACCAACTCTACAGAGTAGAGAGAGCAGTGACCTACCAAAACATATATCACACCTGGTTAACTGTAGGCCTGGCATAAATGCTGGAAACAAAAATTGCTGAGCAAAACATGAAATTTTATTGCACCCATCTCAGCACACACATGGAACAAACTGACAAGTAAAATCCTACATACAGTGCTCTAAAAACACGGGGGCCCACCGTGCACATCACACACACCGCCACGCATTCAAACAGCCCACCCCGCTGACCGCGCCGCTGGATCCCACCTAAATGGCAAAACCCACTGATCCTCAAATCTTGCTGAAAACCAATTACTTCTGGAAAAAGAGAGTCCGTGGTGTGCCTCCTCTCAAAAATGTGCTGTTTCTATATTGATATGCGGCTTAAGTATACTCGACAGACGTTGATGTCGCCTTTAAACGGATCTCTCAGGCTGCAAGGTGTCCCAGGGCCAGTCTCTGGCTTGCGCTCTAGTTAGCAGTATATACAGACTCTTTCAGTTGCCAGCATAACATTGCATGTATGTCTTTGAGCCCAAATGGAAAACACCGTCATTCTATCTCCCACCTATACACAGACAGGTACTTAGCTGCAGCTTCCGGGAGACCGTCGCTTGACACTGCCGCCAATGTCCGTGTTGCGCAACACTTCTATGATGGAGGAACTGTAGGTTGTAGCGGGGCTGAGAGCGGGGTGGCCTGCACGTGGAGGGGGCCGGCCGTCCGCCGACGCGCGTTTCGCTCCGCCCACCGGAGCTTCGTCAGGGTGGTGGGCGGCCCTCCACATCCCCACTATATGTGCGAATTCCCTCCTCCCGAACGGAGGTGGCCAATCAGGTGAGTGCTGCTTGTAGTGACGCAATCCGCGTCGTGCTCGTACTCCGGCCCCAGCAAGTGAAGGATCACTCATGAGTTTACTATATTGACGCGCTCCGCGTCGTCGTAATATTCCAGCCTGCACGCCGTGTAGTAACCACGCAGCTGTCACACACTGTCAAAAGGTAACCGTCACTGTCAAAAATGTAGCCATCAACAGCACGTACTTCTCCGGCCATCCGAGGGACACACAGCGGGACCTCTTGTCCCATCTGTCGCAAGCATTTCATGAGGGGATGTGGGTGTGTGTGTGTTAAAGAGGGCCTCCAATACAGATTGGTGTCAGTTGGTCCACTGCCACAATATAGTCCAGCGCCTGTAGTCTCCAACAAATAAGTCATCATCTCCATATCCAAGAGCATAGGTAATGGTCAGTGTTGCTAATATGATAGACTCAAAAGAAGGCAAAGGGGCCCCATATCGAGTTCCACTTCCTACCGGGTCACTCACATAGCCCACATTGAAGAGGAGAAATTACAATTAGAGGAACTGGATGAGAATATCAAAGCTAGCTGTTCCCAATTAGATACCCTAGCTGATGCCCCTGACTTTCAGAAATTGAATGATTTAGTAATAAATGAGGTGGAACGTGTACAAAAAGCAGTGAAAGAAATAAAACAGAAAAAGTTCTGGAGAGATTCATCTGACTTTGAGTCAGGTAAGATCTTCCTGGAAATAAAACCTAGAAGTAGGGTGGGGGGGAGACAAAGAAACTGGAAGGAAATCTCCAGTGACCTCTCAGGGTGTGAAACTGAGGCTTCTGAAGATAGCCCCCCGCGACAGTCTCAGAGGTCACGACGGTCGGTGTCTTTTTTAGACCCGCAGGGAAAAGGAGACGACGTAGGAGGGGACAGCGTCGCTACAAGAGTAAAAACCCTGAGAGGTATCAGGAAGACTGGGAAGAGATGGCCCCCCAAATAGGAGGTAGTACACCTGAGACGGGGTCCTTCAATGTCATTAACTTATCAAACTTCGTTTTAAATGAGCATCATAGATCTGTGTTATCGAGGGGCCTATCCTTCTCTCCTGTAGTGGGTGGAGATGAATTTACTTTATATAAAGATACAGCCCTTTTCTTGCGAAAGGTTCTTTTTAAGAGCATGTATACAAGAGATATGCCAACCCAGAGTGATTTGAAATTGGAGGGTGCCCCAAACACTAAGTTAGACCGCAGTACGGACCCCAGTTTGGAGTTAATAGTACCTGTACCCCTTGAAGATTTAGGGGCAAATACACAAACGGATGAAGAAATCCCAGACCTTCTACCCAATTTAGAAAAATGCCGCCCTAAATCAAAGAATTTTCCACCACTGACGTTGAATCGCAATATTTCAGTATTTTTTCAAGCAGTTCAACATGACTTGAAGCGAATAAACTGGAGACAAGGTTCACCTTATACTAACATGAATTTATCACGAGCAGAAAATAATGCCCTAAAGGAACTAGAAAGTGCATCGGACATTATTATACGCCCGAGTGACAAAGGCGGGAATGTAGTTTTGTTGAACCAGGACTACTATATAAAAGAAATTGGACAACAGTTGGGTGATGAAAGAACTTATAGGAAGGTGGGGATAAACCCATTCCCAAGTGTAGTGGCTAGACTTAATGACAAGTTCGATTGGGCCCTGGAGGAAAAATTGCTGACCCCCAAGGTATTCAAGTACCTGACAGTTAAGGATTACAATATCCCGGTACTCTATACCATTCCAAAGATCCACAAGTCCCCCACCACACCACCGGGCAGGCCCATCGTGTCGGGGAATGGGGGCCCTTTAGAATGTGTGTCAAGGTTTGTTGACGAGAATCTTAAACCTTTAGTGAAAATTTTGCCGTCGTTTGTGCTAGACAGCAGCGATGTGCTGCGGAAATTGCAGTCCTTTGAACTAGACGGAGATTGGTTATTGGCAAGTATTGACGTAGAGGGCCTATACACGTCCATTCCCCACACGGTGGGCCTGGAAGCTGTAGCGCAGTTCCTAGATGAATTAGGTCCGTGTGATGCGGCCCACAATGAAATGGTGGTTGATTTGCTGCATTTTGTTCTCACGAATAATTTTTTCAGATTTGATGGCAGCTACTACCACCAGATACGTGGAACAGCCATGGGGGCGGCGTGTGCCCCATCGTACGCCTGCCTGCACCTGGGACGGTGGGAGAGTCTCGAGGTGTATGGGCGGGAGGACTTTGGGGCACGGGTCGCCCTCTGGCTGCGCTACATAGATGATGTTCTGGTGGTGTGGAGGGGGACCCCGGAGGAGTTTGAGGATTTTGTGGATCAGTTAAACCAGAATACTCGTAATATTAGTCTTACTTTTAAAATTGGTCATCAAAGCATTGAATTTTTGGATTTGTTGATTAAGCGAGACGGGGTGAGACTATCTACATCCACGTATAGGAAGCCCACGGCGGGCAATACTTTACTCCATTTCACCAGTCACCATCCTTTCCCACTCCTGCGCGGGATCCCGCTCGGACAGTTCTTGCGGATACGCAGGAACTGTAGCTCTGAGCGGGATTACGTGCGGGAGGCTAGGGAATTATCTAGCCGGTTCCGGGAAAGGGGGTATCCACATAGACTCATCCGCACTTGCTTTAAAAAGGCCCTAGACATGGATCGTGGGGATCTTTTGAAGAAGGATAATCGAGAGAGAAGGCGAGGTAAGGAAGTAGGAGATCAACCAGTGAGACTAATCACATCCTTTGGGGCCCATTGGGAGACTTTTAGGACAATCTTACAGTCCCATTGGCATATTCTGCAACTGGACCCGAAAATAGCCCGGTGTGTAGGCCCACGTCCCCTTATTACGGCTTGGCGAGCGACAAATATAAGGGACAGATTGGTCCATAGTGATCTGGTTAAATCCAGGGTGACAACTGGGACGAATAGGCTAGAAGGGTCCTATAAATGTGGACATTGCAAAATATGCCCGTATATAGAAAAGACTGGTTCGTATGTTGGTGCAAGAGAGGGCCCCCCCGAGAAAAATAAGGGGCTTCATCAACTGTGGAACCACCCATGTGGTGTACATGCTCACCTGCCCGTGTAATATGAAGTATGTTGGTAAGACCAAGCGTGAATTGCGCACACGGGTAGGTGAGCATGTTCGGGATATCAAAACAGGGAGTGAAAAAAGTCCGGTTTCCGACCATTTCAAAAATGCCCATCAAGGGAACCCAAAGGGCCTTAGGGCTGTGGGAATCTTTGTTTTGAGGAAGAGTGGTAGACGGGGGTTTTTGGATCAGCGCCTAATGCAGCAGGAGGCGAGATTGATTTTTGAGTTGGGAACTATGTCCCCCGATGGGCTAAATACTGACTCTGGCCTGGGGGCCTTTTTGTAAGATCTCCCCCTTTATAAGATCTCTTTCCCCCCCCACAAACCCCTCCACCTCCCTCCCATTCCTGCCGCCCCTGTGGGTGATGATATTGAGCAATATATGAATATATAATTAGCTAATAGGTATTTTGGCTGTGATTTGTAGCAAGGGTAGGTAGTGTGGGCTATGTATGTGACCTGGTAGGAAATGTGGGCTATGTGAGTGACCCGGTAGGAAGTGGAACTCGATATGGGGCCCCTTTGCCTTCTTTTGAGTCTATCATATTAGCAACACTGACCATTACCTATGCTCTTGGATATGGAGATGATGACTTATTTGTTGGAGACTACAGGCGCTGGACTATATTGTGGCAGTGGACCAACTGACACCAATCTGTATTGGAGGCCCTCTTTAACACACACACACCCACATCCCCTCATGAAATGCTTGCGACAGATGGGACAAGAGGTCCCGCTGTGTGTCCCTCGGATGGCCGGAGAAGTACGTGCTGTTGATGGCTACATTTTTGACAGTGACGGTTACCTTTTGACAGTGTGTGACAGCTGCGTGGTTACTACACGGCGTGCAGGCTGGAATATTACGACGACGCGGAGCGCGTCAATATAGTAAACTCATGAGTGATCCTTCACTTGCTGGGGCCGGAGTACGAGCACGACGCGGATTGCGTCACTACAAGCAGCACTCACCTGATTGGCCACCTCCGTTCGGGAGGAGGGAATTCGCACATATAGTGGGGATGTGGAGGGCCGCCCACCACCCTGACGAAGCTCCGGTGGGCGGAGCGAAACGCGCGTCGGCGGACGGCCGGCCCCCTCCACGTGCAGGCCACCCCGCTCTCAGCCCCGCTACAACCTACAGTTCCTCCATCATAGAAGTGTTGCGCAACACGGACATTGGCGGCAGTGTCAAGCGACGGTCTCCCGGAAGCTGCAGCTAAGTACCTGTCTGTGTATAGGTGGGAGATAGAATGACGGTGTTTTCCATTTGGGCTCAAAGACATACATGCAATGTTATGCCGGCAACTGAAAGAGTCTGTATATACTGCTAACTAGAGCGCAAGCCAGAGACTGGCCCTGGGACACCTTGCAGCCTGAGAGATCCGTTTAAAGGCGACATCAACGTCTGTCGAGTATACTTAAGCCGCATATCAATATAGAAACAGCACATTTTTGAGAGGAGGCACACCACGGACTCTCTTTTTCCAGAAGTAATTGGTTTTCAGCAAGATTTGAGGATCAGTGGGTTTTGCCATTTAGGTGGGATCCAGCGGCGCGGTCAGCGGGGTGGGCTGTTTGAATGCGTGGCGGTGTGTGTGATGTGCACGGTGGGCCCCCGTGTTTTTAGAGCACTGTATGTAGGATTTTACTTGTCAGTTTGTTCCATGTGTGTGCTGAGATGGGTGCAATAAAATTTCATGTTTTGCTCAGCAATTTTTGTTTCCAGCATTTATGCCAGGCCTACAGTTAACCAGGTGTGATATATGTTTTGGTAGAGTACTTCCTTGTGGTGGTTAGTAGGACGCCGCGGAGATTGGTGCGGCAGTGCATATGCTTATATCTTTAAAAAACTCTCTCCAGCCATTTTATTAGAATTTGTTGATGAGAGAGAGCAGTGACCCTAAAAAGGGGGAGTCTTCCCCTTAGCAGAATAGGCCCCAACAATGGCCTGACAAATCCATTTGCTAATCGTAGACTTAGCAGGCGCCAAACCTTTCCTGGGCCCGCAGGGCACCACAAAAAAGGTGTCCATCTTGCGGAAGTAAGAAGTAGTCACCAAATAGTACTTCACACAGCGAACAACATCCAAATTGTGCAGAACCCTCTCCTTGTCATTGTTAGGCTTAGGACACAAGGAAGGGAGAACAATGTCCTGATTGAGGTGGAAAGCAGAAACCACCTTAGGAAGAAAATCCGGCTTAAAACGAAAAACCACCTTATCCTGGTGTCTCTCAAAGTAAGGGGCCTGAATCCACAGGGCCGCCAACTCAGAGACCCGCCGAACAGAGGTAATAGCCACCAAGAAGGCAACCTTCTGAGTGAGAACCGAAAGAGCAATATCCTGTAGCGGCTAAAAAGGAGGACCCTGCAGAGCCGAAAGAACCAAATTCAAATCCCAAACAGGAACTACAGCCTTCCGAGGGGGCCGCACATGCGCCACCCTTTGGAAAAAGGTCTTAACCAGCGGGTGTAAAGCAAAAGACCTCTGGAAGAAAACCGACAGAGCAGAAACCTGTCCTTTCAAAGTACTAAGCTGGAACCCAAGATCCAGATTATGCTGAAGAAAATCCAAAATCCTGGGTATAGAAAAAAACCATGCAAGGCAAGGCCCTAGCCTCACACCAATCAATATAGGACCTCCAAGTCCTATAGTAAATGCCCGAAGAGGACCGCTTCCTAGCCCTAATCAGGGTCTGAACAACAGCCCCAGACAAACCTTCCTCTTTCAAGATGAAGGTTTCAGCAGCCAAGCCGTCAAAGCCAGCGTTTGTAAATTGGGGTAAAGTAGATGACCCTGAGATAGCAGGTCCGGCAGCAAGGGAATCCGGTACTGGTCTACGGCCATCCTTACAACGTCTGTGTACCAAACTCTTCTTGGCCACCTTGGAGCCACCAGAATCGCTGGTGCCCCTTCTAGAACCAGTTTGCGAACTACCTTTCCCAGCATGGAGACAGGTGGAAACAGGTACAGAAAACCCAGGTCCTTCCAAGCCAGTGATAAGGCATCCACTGCCAAAGCCAGGGGATCCTGAAAAAGGAGACACAAAGGCTGGAAGTTTGTGATTGTGCCTCGAGGCAAAGAGATCCACCTCCGGAGTCCCCCACTTGCGGCAAAGATCCAGAAAAACCTCGGGGTTGAAAGACCACTCTCCGTGGCGAGAGGATCCCCTGCTCAGGGAATCCGCCTCCGTATTCTCCACTCCCGGAATGTAGACTGCCGAAAGGCAAGGAACATTGCTCTCCGCCCAGTGCAGGATCAGAGAGACTTCCCTGAGGGCACTCCTGCTGCGAGTCCCTCCTTGGTGATTTATGTAAGCCACTGGCGTTCGGTTGTCCGAAAAAACCTGAACCGGAAGACCCCGTGACTGTGGGGTCAGCCGAGCCAGAACCAGTCGAATGGCTCTGAGCTCCAATACATTGATGGGGGTGTGATGTCTATGGGTGTCATAAAATCCCCTTGGCGAAGGGAATTGATAGCCGAGCGCAGAGTCTCCATGCGGAACTTCTTGGCACTGATAAACCTGTTGAGAACCTTGAGATCTAGAATGGGTCTCACCGAACCCTCCTTTTTGGGAAAAACAGGCTCCTCCCGGCCCTTCAAATACCCAGGGACCTCCCACAAATCCCCAGCATTGAAAAGCAGTGAACAAGAAGCCGGGAGAATTAAACCACCCAGAACAACTGGTAATGATAACAATCACCATACAGGGGATCCAGAATAATGCAACAACAGGGTGGGGTGGAGCAGGACGTACTGTATACAAATAATATCACAGAATTGTATTATTCTTAGTATACAGTACGTCCTGCTCCAGATATAATACTTACACTTGGGACATCCAATAGCAGTGTCCATAAAGTAGGGTGGGATCCCCCAACAAAAGGTGACAACAGGCAGTTTAAACTACTGCCGCTTGCAAAACCTTGCGGCCAAAAACAGCATCAGCTGAGGCCCTAACATCAACCTTGTAAAATTTTGAAAAGGTATGAACAGAAGACTAAGTAGCAGCCTTGCAAACTTGTTCAACAGAAGCCTAGTGCTGGAAGGCCCAAGAGGCACCAATAGCACGAGTAGAATGAGCAGTAAGGCGGAAGGGAGGATTCTTCCCCTTAGCAGAATAGGCATGAATCACAGCCGGACGAATCCATTTGCTAATAGTAGACTTGGCAGGAGCCAAACCCTTCCTAGGACCAGAAGGGACCACAAAAAGAGCATCAGTCTTCCTGAAAGCCGCAGTGACTACCAGGTAGTACTTCAGACACCTGGCCACATCCAGTGAATGCAAAACCCTTTCCTTAGCGTTGCTAGGATTAGGACACAATGAAGGAAGAACAATATCCTGATTCAAATGAAAGGCAGACACCACCTTTGGCAGAAAATCTGGCTTAAAGCGGAACACCACCTTGTCCTGGTGTCTCTCGTAGTATGGGGGCTGAATAGACAGAGCCGCAAGCTCAGACACGCGCCTGACCGAAGTAATAGCCACCAGAAAAACAACTTTGAGGGCAAGTACAGCCAGGGCAGCATCCTGAATAGGCTCAAAGGGAGCACCCTGTAAGGCAGACAAAACCAGGTTCAAGTCCCAAACAGGGACCGTAGGCTTACGTGGGAGACGCACGTGAGTGACCCCCTGAAAGAAGGTCTTAACCAAGGGATGCTGTGCAAAAGACTTCTGAAAGAAGACAGACAGGGCAGAAACCTGACCCTTCAGAGTACTGAGTTTTAAACCCAACTCCAATCCATGTTGTAAAAACTCCAGGATTCTAGGGATTAAGAATTCCCTGCAGGGGAGAGACCTAGACTCACACCAGTCAATGTAGGAACACCATACGCTATAATAGATGGCAGAAGAAGTTTTCTTCCTAGCTTGTACCATGGTATCCACCACTGAGGCAGACAAGCCTTTCTCCATCAAGATGGAGGTTTCAGCAGCCAGGCCGTCAAAGCCAGAGTTTGTAAACTGGGATGGCGTAAGGAGCCCTGAGCGAGTAGATCTGGCTCCTCTGGCAGGACGTACTGGTCTACTGCCATTTGTACCACGTCTGCGAACCACAATCTTCTTGGCCACCAGAATCACTGGCACCCTTTCCAGGGTAATCTTGCGCAGAACCCTGCCCAACAGGGGGAACGGGGGGGAAGGCATACAGGAGCCGGAATTTCTTCCATGACAGTGACAGAGCGTCCGTGGCCAAGGCCAGAGGATCCTGAGACAGGGAGACAAAGGACGGGAGCTTGCGATTGTGATGAGATGCAAACAGATCCACATCCGGTAGGCCCCACCGGTAACAGGGACTGGAATACCCTGTTGCAGAGGGACCACTCCCCCTGACGGGAAGTCCCTCTGCTCAGAGAGTCTGCTAGAAGATTCTCTACCCCCGGGATATAAACAGCCGAGATGCATTGAACATTGGCCTCCGCCCATGTCAGAATCCGCGACACTTCCTGGAGGGCACCCTTGCTCCGGGTCCCTCACTGATGGTTGATGTAGGCAACCGCTGTCCTGTTGTCTGAGCGCACCTGCACAGACAGACCCTGTAGGTGATCGGTCAACTGCTCCAAAACCAACCTGACCGTCCGTAGTTCCAGAATGTTGATGGGTAAATGGGCCTCCTGAGGGCCCCACCTCCCCTGGAACCTCAGGGATTTCCAGAATCCCCCCCCAACCTGACAGACTGGCATTCGTGGTGACCGTCTCCCAGGAGGGGGCTAGAAAGGACCTGTCCTTTAGCAAGTTCTTGTGGTCCAGCCACCACGAGAGGGACCTTCTGACCAATGGGGGAAGCACACAAACCCCGTCCAAGGACGCGGGGTTCTTGTCCCATACTGATAGGAGGTGAAGCTGCAGAGGCCTTGAATGGAACTGAGCAAAGGGCACCGCCTCGAAGCACGCCACCTTCAGGCCCACCAGCCACATTCCCTGTCTGAGGGAGAGCTGGGGGCACGAGAGCAGGGACCGTACCTGCGCAGTCAGATCTTCCACCTTCTGTTGGGGAAGGAATATTCGTGACTGAACCGTATCCAGAACCATCCCCAGGAATGGGGTCACCGGTGAAGGGGACAGGGAGGACTTGGGATGATTGATCACCCAGCCGAAGGACTCCAAGGTGGACACCACCAGCTGAGTGTCCAGCTCCGCCATGAGGCGATGAGGATGTCATCCAGGTAGGGCAGCACTCGAATGCCCCCTGACCTTAGCAAGGACATCACCCCCGCCAATACCTTGGTGAACACTCTGGGAGCTGAAGTGAGGCCAAACGGTAGAGCCACAAATTGGTAGTGTTGATCTTTCAACTCGAATCTGAGAAACCTTTGATGCCCTGGGAACACAGGGATGTGAAGGTAAGCATCTTTGATGTCCATAGACGTCATAAAATCCCCTGGTCGCAGAAAGCCAACGGCCGAGCGCAGGGTTTCCATGCGAAAGCGCTTGTTCTTGACAAATTTGTTGAGAATCTTTAAATCCAGAATGGGCCTGACTGACCCATCTCTTTTGGGTACTGTGAAAAGGTTGGAGTAGAAACCTTCTCCCAGTTCTCTCAAGGGAACTTTGCAAATAACTCCCAGCTCCAGAAGTCCTTGTACTGCCTGCATCAGGACCTGAGCTGATCCGGGACCTGACGAATCTTGAGGGGGGCCGCACAGCAATCTTGTAGCCGGAGGTAGCTACCTTCTGAATCCACCGGTCTGAGACTTGGCGCCTCCAGACGTGCGCAAAGTGCTGTAGCCATCCCCCCACCCTGGCGGGCGAGGGCGCTTTGGGTTTGGTCCCCCAGGAGGAGCCAGGGCGTCGCCCCCTGCTCCTATGCCAGGAGTCTGTGCGAGCCCCCGCGAAGGACACCCCTTTTCCCTGCTTAGCGCCTCTGTAGGGGGCTGAAAGGGGGCCCTGGCTGCGAAAGGGGGCCCTGGCTGCCGCCTGCGCTGTGGTAACTTACCTCCTTTAGCAAAAAGGTCTAGGCGGTCCCCAAACAGGCGTAGTCCCTTGAAAGGGAGCCCAGTAAGGGGCTTTCTTAGCAGCATTGTCGGCCGCCCACTGTCGCAGCCATACCACCGCCAAGGCGGAAGATCTGGCACACAGCCTAATAGCATCATCCGATGCAGACAGGATAAAGTTCACAAATACATCACAGTTAGACAGTGCATTAATAGTATCAGCAGGCAACTCGTCTGGGCCGTCAAGTGCATTCCTGACCATGGCCCTGAGCGCCACGGCAGTAATGGCCAGAGCGCAGACCGGGCGCAGTGCCGCCCCTCCAAACGCAAAGGCATGGCACGCCAATTGGTCAATGCGCCGGTCCTCAGAATCCTGCAGCATAGTAGTGTCGGGGGAGTGCATAATAGAGGCGTTAGACAGCCCTAGAATAGGAGCATCGACCTCGGGGGGCGATGACCAGCACTTGACCATGTCAGCAGGAAATGGATACTTCCTGTCCAGACTCTTAGGGATCCCGGGAAGTCTACTGGGATGTTCCCACTCCTTAAGCACGAGGTTATTGAAATGGGTCTGCTCAGGAAATTCCAATCGAGCCTTAGCAGTATGGAATAGCTCACCCCTTTGCCTGGGAGCCGCAACAGGGGGAGAGATGGACATAACCTCAAAAATCTGAAGCAATAGCTTATCAGTATCATCCGGGGTCCAGGGTTCAGAACCAGAATCGTCATGACCCCTAGACTTCTCATCAGATGACTCTGAGAGCAACTCCCCTTCGTCCGAAAGGGTATGGTCATATAGATGCGTAAACTCATCAGACTCCGTAGGGAAAGGAGCAGAGTCAGGGATTACGTGCCGCTTTTTGCGGTAGCCTTGCGCGCTAGAGTACTAGCAAGCAATTTTTCAACACTGGTCAGTCTAGTAGCCACATCAGGATGAGAATCCCTGCTTGTATTGGGGGTTAGACTCAGGCTTGGGGGGGTAGGTGAAGTGAGACGAGGTGCAGACCCAGCCCCAGAAGGGGCGGGAAGTACCATTAGCGCCTGCTGTGCACAAGGGACGCAGACCCGAGCATTGTCGCCGTTGATAGATGAGACCCCACAAGCTACACACAGCCGGGCTTGTCCCGAGGGAACCCCGTTTACAATATCCTGGGATGCCTCCATATGGTGATTAATGGGCACAATAGGCCAGTAGGGATTGACGCTATAAGCTACCCTGGATGCCCCAAAGACCCGCAGGGAAGTGGGAGTAATTATACTAGGTCCAACTGGAAATTACACCGGGCCGGGAGAAGCCACTAGATTAGATTGTCTGAAAGACATAATGGGAATAGGGATGTCAGAGCCATGCGCAGTAAGCAAGACAAATGAAAATCGCCCGCGAGGGCACTTACAGATCGAGGGAGGAGGAGGACCGTTACCACGCGCGTGCACGATGAGCATCGAAATGGCGCCAAGTGGACCTCGAAGGGCGGGCAAGAGCGGGCTGTGACGCGGAGCGCGCCAAGTCAGGTCTCCGCCCCCCGAAGAGCACGAAGCTCTGAAGACAGTAGTCAGTGCAGACAGTAAAGTGAATGACACACTATAGAAGTAAAAACGGGGATTACTTCCAGATGCGCCCAACAACGTATACCAATGAAGACGCCGCAGCGTCTGAGGCTCCTGTTCGTGCGCCCGTCCAATAAGGGCAAGATAATTGCGCGGCGGCGGCCGATAAAAAATAAAGACAGCGCGGCTCTGACACCAGGTGTATGAGTCAAGGACAATAGTAAGGCCATAACGTGTACTGAATACACAAGACCACCACACACACCCCCCCCCTTTCTTTCCCCGCCGAGCTACGGGGGGAACGAGGGAGAATGGCGACCCTTTGAACAGGGTCCACCGCTACACGGGGCATGGGGCAATAGCGCGGGAGGGGCATCCCTTAGAGGCTCACCATCAGCCTAAACCGCCTACCCTTTGGTGGGGGACTGCGGAGGAGCATGGCTCCATAAGCACATGTAGTGCTGCCTACCTTCAACCGACCAGCGCAGCCCAGGCTGGGAGGCACATCACAAAGGGGACGGGTGGGAGTAGTCCAACAGGGCCGCAGGCTTTAATAGCCCCACTCACCTGCGAGAGAGTGACACATCATGTCTTCACAGTGAGCACTGCAGAGAAATCTGGGGATTTGTGGGAGGTCCCTGGGTATTTGAAGGGCCGGGAGGAGCCTGTTTTTCCATGTCTCTGCAGTGCAGCGCCATCTGGCGGAGGATAACCCAAGTGTATTATATCTGGAGCAGGACGTACTGTATACTAAGAATAGGACGAGGACTTCTTCCTAGCCCTAATCAGAGTAACAACAGAAGCCGGCAACCCCTTATCCATCAAGATGGAGGTTTCAGCAGCCAATCCGTTAAAGCCAGTGCTTGTAAATTGGGATGGCACAGCCGTCCCTGAGTGAGCAGATCTGGATCCTTGGGCAGGACATACTGATCCACTGCCAACTGCACAATGTCTGCGAACCACACCCTCCTTGGCCAGCAGGGGGCCACCAGAATGGCTGGTACCCCTTCCTAGGCTATCTTGCGCAGCACCCTGCCCAGCAGAGGAAGGGGAGGGAACACAGAGGAGTCGAAACTCTGTCCAAGGCACTGCTAGCGCATCCGTGGCAACGGCCAGAGGGTCCTGTGACAGGGAGACAAACCTGGGAAGCTTGCGATTGTGGCGGTTGCTGAGAGACCATCCCACTGCTCAGGGTGTCTGCCTCCAGGTGCTCCACCCCCGTAATGTAAACCTCCAAGATGCAAGGCACATTCTCTTCGGCCCAAGACAGTATCAGGGACACTTCCTTGAGGGCTCGCTTGCACCGAGTCCCTCCCTGATGATTGATGTAGGCAACCGCCATCTGGTTGTCCGAGCGGATCTGAACAGCCCGACCCCGAAGATGTGAGGTCAGCTGAGCAAGAACCAACCTGATCGCCCTCAGTTCCAGAACATTGATGGGAGCATGGGCCTCCCAGGGGCCCCATTGACCCTGGAACTACAGAGACTTCCAAAAGCCCCCTCAACCTGTCAGACTGGCATCTGTGGTGACAGTCTCCCAACGCTGGGGCAGAAAAGTCCTGCCCACTAGAAGGTTCCTTGAGTCCAGCCACCACAAGAGGGACTGTCTGGCAAGGGGGGGGGGGGGGGGGACAGAGCAAACTCCTGATCCAGGGACACAGGGTCCCGATTCCAAACAGACAGAAGGTGCAACTGAAGAGGCCTCATGTGAAACTGAGCAAAGGGGACCGCCTCGAAGCAGGACACCATCAGACCCACTAACTGCACCCCCTTCCGGATGGAGGGATGGGGACACAAGAGCAGAGCCCGAGCCTGCTTCTGAAGTCCCTCCACTTTCAGCTGGGGCAGGAAAACCTTGACCTGAGAGGTATCCAGAGTCATGCCCAGAAAGGACCTCACCAAAGTGGGAGACAGTGAAGACTTGGGATAGTTCATCACCCAGCCGAAGGGCTCGATAGTGGAGGTCACCACCTGAGTATCCCTCTCGGCCTGCCGAAGAGACTGAGCCGCAATCAGAATGTCGTCCAGGTAAGGAAGGATGCGAATGCCCTGATGCCGCAGCAGAGCCATCACGCCCGCCAGCACCTTGGTGAACACCCCAGGCGCCGAGGTGATACAGAAGAGTAAGGCCACAAATTGGTAATGCTGATCATCTAGAGCAAACCTGAGAAATCTCTGATGACCCAGGAAGACTGGCACATGAAGATAAGCATCCTTGATGTTGACGGAGGTCATGAAGTCGCCCGGGCAAAGGGAACTAAGAGTCTCCATGCTAAGGACTTGAACCTGACAAACCTGTTGAGACCTTTCAAGTCCAGGATTGGCCTCAGGGACCCGTCCTTTTTGGGGACCGTGAACAAATTGGAGTAGAAACCCTGACCCCGTTCCTGGGAAGGCACTGGGCAAATGACTCCTGAGTCCAGCAGACGTTGAACCGCAAGGCGCCATCCCCGAGCTGACAGAGGGTTGAGAGACATCTGGGATCTGAGGAATCTGGGGGGCGGCCAGGCTGCAAGGCTTCAAACTATCTTGTAACCGGATGACACCACCTCCTGAATCCACTGGTCTGAGACGCGGAGCCTCCAGACGTGAGCAAAGAGCCGAAGCCGTCCCCCCACCCGGATGGGTGAGGGCGCCTCCTCATGCCATGAGAGGGCTTGGCAGAAGGTTTGGGCTTGGGGTCCCATGAGAGACCGGGACGACCACGGGATCTGCCACGGCCCCATGACCCCCTGCGGGCACCTGAAAAGAGGGACCCTCGACCTTCTATGGGGGTACGAAAGGAGGAGACTGAAGCAGATGTCCCCCGAAAAGGCCGAGGCTGCCTCCTACGCTGAGGCAGCCTACCATCCTTGGCTAAAATATCCAGGCGCTCACCAAAGAGACGCAGCCCCACAAAGGGGAGTCCAGTGAGAGCCTTCTTAGCAGCAGCGTCAGCTGCCCACTGACGCAACCAAACAGAGCGGCGCATAGCCACCAAGAGGGCAGAGGCCCTACCACTTAGCCGTACTACATCATCCATGGCAGTAAGAATAAAGGCAACAAAATCAGAGCACAGCAAATGGTCCTATACTCATCCCTTTCAGCTGTAGCGCCAGCAAGGAGACGATTGATCTGTCTCTTAAGAGCAATAGCAGTTATGGCAGCGGCACAGGACGGACGCAAACCAGCCCCCACAAAGGCAAAGGCATGGCAGGCCAGCTGATCCATACGCCGAGCCTCGCTGTCCCGCAGTGTAGTAGTGTCAGGGGAAGGCATAACAGAAGTGTTAGACAATCCAAGAACGGGACCCGACCACCGCTTAACCAAATCAGCTGGAAAGGGATACTTCTTATCCAAACCTTTAGGCACCACGGGCAATCTACTAGGACATTCCCACTCCTTGAGCACTGCTGCTTAATGGTACGAAAAAGCTCACCCTGCTTCCTCTTAGCCACCTCAGGGGGGGCAATGTGTAAAACCTCAAAAAATACCATTCTGTGAATACTCACCTGTAGAATGGATATTATAAGTATGCATCACACCCTGCTCCAGAAGGATTCATTACGTCTGGGTTATAGTCCACAAGAGGGCGCTTTACTGCAGAGATGGCAAAAAAGAGGCCCCTCCCGGTCCACATATACCCGGGACCTCCCACTCATTTCCCAGTATAAGTAAGCAGTAAGGAACCAGGAGAAGCCAAAACCAAAATAACATTAACAAGGAAAAATTCACCATATAGAGGATCCAAGAATAAAACTCAGGGCGGGATGGAGCAGGGTGTGATGCATACTTATAATATCCATTCTACAGGTGAGTATTCACAGAATGGTATTATTCCAAGTATGCATCACACCCTGCTCCAGAATGATTCATTACGTCTGGGACATCCAGTAGCAGTGTCCAACAACGGGTGGGGATCCCCAAAAAAAAAAAAAAAAAGGCAACAATGCGCAGTTCAAACCACTGCAGCTTGCAGAACTTTGCGGCCAAAAACAGCATCCGCTGAGGGTCGAACATCAACCTTGTAAATCTTGGAAAAAGCATGAACAGAAGACCAAGTAGCAGCCTCACAAACTTGTTCAACAGAGGCCTGGTGCTGAAAAGCCCAAGAGGCCCCAACAGCACGAGTAGAATGAGCAGTGATCCGGAAAGGGGGATCCTTCCCCTTGACAGAATAGGCCCTAACAATGGCCTGACAAATCCATTTGCTAATGGTAGACTTGACGGGTGCCAAACCCTTCTTAGGACCAGAGGGCACAAACAAGACGTCCTTCCTGAAAGGCGCAGTAGCCACCAGGTAGTATTTCAAGTTTCTGACGACATCCAGAGAGTGCAGGGCCCTCTTCTTGTCGTTACTAGGATTAGGACATAAGGAAGCACAATGTCCTGATTGAGATGAAAGGCAGAGACAACCTTAGGCAAGAAGTCTGGCTTAAAGCCAAAAACCACCTTGTCCCGGTGTCTCTCAAAGTAGCGGGCCTGAATGGACAGAGCCACCAACTCAGAAACACGTCGGACAGAAGTGATAGCCACCAGAAAGGCAACTTTCCAGGTGAGAATAGACAGTGCAGCCTCATGCACAGGCTCAAACGGAGGACCCTGAAGGGCCGACAACACCAAATTCAAATCCCAAACCTTTAACATGGGTTTGCGGGGAGGTCGCACATGAGCGATCCCCTGGAAGAAGGTCTTGACCAGAGGATGAAGAGCGAAAGACCTCTGAAAGAAAACCGCCAAGGCGGAAACATGCCCTTTCAGAGTGCTGAGATGAAAACCCATATCCAGACCATGTTGGAGGAACTCCAGAATCCGAGGGATAGAAAACACCCGACAAGGGAAGGCCCTAGCCTCACACCAGTCAATGTAGGTCCGCCAGGTCCTGTAGTAGATATTAGAGGAAGATTTCTTCCTAGCCTTAACTAAAGTCTGAACAACCGCCTCAGACAGACCCTTTTCCCTTAGGATGGAGGTTTCAGCAGCCACGCCGTCAAAGCCAGCGTTTGTAAATTGGGGTAACAGAGATGTCCTTGAGGGAGAATATCCGGAACCAGAGGCAGAGGGTACTGATCGACCGCCAACTGCATGACGTCTGCGAACCACACCTGTCTTGGCCACCTGGGGGCCACCAGAACAGCTGGCACTCCTTCGTGAACCAGCTTGCGTAAGACCTTGCCCAGAAGGGGAAACGGAGGGAAGAGTTACAGGAGAACGAAGGACAGAGACATGGCATCCACTGCCAGAGCCAGAGGGTCCTGGGACAGTGACACAAATGCTGGGAGCTTGTGATTGTGGCGAGAGGCAAACAGATCCACATCCGGCAGCCCCCACATGCGACAGAGTGATGGGAAGACCTCGTTGCTGAGGGACCATTCCCCCCCGGCGAGAGGCCCCCCTGCTCAGGGAGTCCGCTTCCAGGTTCTCCACCCCCGGAATGTAAACCACCGAAATGCACGGAACGCTGCTCTCGGCCCAAGACAGAAGCAAAGACACCTCCGGGAGGGCACTCTTGCTTGGAGTCCCTCCCTGATGATTGATGTAAGCGACCGCAGTCCTGTTGTCAGAGCTAACCTGAGCCGGCAGGCCCTGAAGGTGAGGCGTCAGCTGCGCCAGCACCAACCGAACCGCCCTCAGCTCCAGAACATTGATGGGGGCGTGTGCCTCCTGAGGGCCCCACAGCCCCTGAAATTGATGGGCTCTCCAGTAGCCCCCCTAGCCTGACAGACTGGCATCCGTCGTGACAGTCTCCCAGCGGGGCGTCAGAAATAATCTGCCCCCCAAAAGATTCTTCGGGTCCAGCCACCACAGAAGGGACCGCCGTACCAAAGGAGACAGTACAAAGGCCTGATCCAGACACTTGTCCCAGGCCGACAGGAGATGGAGCTGAAGAGGCCTCACGTGAAATTGAGCAAAGAGCACTGCCTCGAAGCAGGCCACCATCTGTCCCACCAGTCTCATCCCTTGCCGGATGGATGGATGAGGATTGGACAGTAATAGATGAACCAGCGCTTGAAGAGCATCCACCTTCTGCTGAGGTAAGAAAATCCTGACCTGAATGGTATCCAGCTTCATGCCCAGGAAAGAAGTCACTTGTGATGGAGAGAGTGAGGATTTGGGGTAATTGATTACCCACCCGAACCTCTCCAGTGTCGCCACCACCGTCCGGGTGTCCAACTCCGCCTGATGGAGTGAAGGAGACGTAATGAGAAGGTCGTCCAGATAAGGAAGAATGCGAATGCCCTGGGCTCTGAGAAGGGCCATCACACCCGCCAGTACCCTGGTGAACACCCTGGGTGCAGAGGTGAACCCGAAGGGTAGAGCCACAAATTGGTAGTGATGTTCCCCTACCGCAAACCTGAGGAACCGCTGGTGTCCTGGAAAGACCGGCACATGAAGGTAAGCGTCTTTGAGGTCATAAAGTCCCCCGGGCGCAGGGAGCTGACAGCAGAGCGCGAAACCGTCTGGCTCTGATGAACCGGTTGAGAATCTTCAAATCTAGAATGGGTCTTATGGAGCCATCCTTTTTGGGCACTGTAAAGAGATTGGAATAGTAGCACTGACCTCTCTCTCTGGGGGGAACCTGACGAACGACCCCCATGGCCCGAAGGTTTTGCACCGCCAACAACAGTCCCTGCGCTGCCCGAGGGTCCGTAGGAACCCGAGATCTGAGGAGGCCAGTCTGCGAACTCCAGCTTGTACTCAGAGGAGACAACCTCCGGGATCCATTTGTCTCATTGCTGAGCAGGCTTGGCAGTGGATTTGGGTTTGGCACCCCAGGAGGATCCGGGTCGGGCACGGCCTCTGCCCTTGCCCCAGAAATCTCCCCTTTGTCCAGCAAAGGATACCCCCTTGCCTGTCCTAGGCCCACAAAAAGAGGGAGCGAAAGAGCCTGAACCCCGAAAAGGTTGCGGCTGCTTTTTGCATTGGGGCAACTTACCTCCCTTAGCAAAAAGGTCCAAACGATCCCCAAACAGGCGCAAACCCTGAGAGGGAAGCCCCGTGAGCGCCTTTTTAGCAGCATTGTCAGCTGCCCACTGGCGCAACCAGACCGAACGGCGGATAGAGACTACCAATGCCGAGGTCCTGCTATATATCCGAATGATGTCATCTAAGACAGATAAGACATAAGTGATGAAGAACTCACATTGCGACAGGGCTCCCAAAGCACTAGAAAGATCCTCATGGGAGCTATCCAGAATGCCCCTGATCAAGGTCCTAATAGCCACGGCTGTGATAGCAGAAGCACACACCGGGCGCAAGGCCGAACCCGTACAAGCAAAAGCATGGGAGGCCAGTTGGTCAATATGTCGGTCCTCACTATCATTCAAGGTAGTGGAATCAGGAGAATGCACGACGGACGTATTGGACAACCCCAGGACGGGGGCATCCACCTCGGGGGGGGGGGGGCTGACCAACGTTTGACCGTGTCAGCGGGAAAGGGATACCTCCTATCCCACCCCTTAGGGATACCAGGAAGCCTGCTAGGCTTCTCCCATTCCTTAAGAATCAGCTTGTTAAAATGCGTCTGATCTGGGAATTCCAACCGTGGCTCAACGGTACCAAACAATTCCCCCTGCTGCTTAGGCGCCACCGCAGGGGGGGGGGGGGAAATGGCAAGTACCTCAAATATTTGGGTAAGCAGCCTATGGGCGTCGTCCGCGTCCCCACGCTCTGTACGGACATTTGCGCCCAGGTACTGCTGATCATCAGAGAAATCAGAGTCCGAGATTAATTCCCCCTCCTCAAGCGGGGTATAGTCAGACAAATCAAGAAAATCATCATAATCAGAGGCAAAGGCCGGCACAGCGGGCGCAATGTGCTGTCTTAGCTGGAGCCTTCCTGGCTGCAGAACTAGCAATCATTCTCTCAATGTTGGCCAGTCTAGCGCAAACATCGGATTGCGACTCTCCGCTAGTGTTAATGTCACTAGGGGTCATAACCAGGCGCGGAGGTGTGGGGGATGAGACCAGCGGAGCTGACCCAGCTGCATGGGGCCCAGATTGCCGCACAATCGCCTGCTGCGCACATGGTACACAAATCTGCACATTATCGCCCACAAGGGATGGCCCACACAACACACACAGCCGGGATTGCCCCGAGGGGACCCCGAGCACAGTATCCTGGGGAGCCTCCATATGGCGATTTTAGGTAGTCGCAATGATCAACGGGAATTACGCTAATCAGCTACCCGGGATGCCCCTTTAAATGTCCGTTAGTGGGAGGATTTTATAGGATAAAATTAAAGATCCCCCTTAAAGTGGACCTTCACTCTGAATATGTTTCCCACACCCTGTACATACAGATTGTCCACATTAAAAATCATCCTACCTGCATCTACTGCATGTTATGATCCTTTAAACATCCATCTTATCAGGCAGCCTGCAAACAGGAAGTGCCTCCTGACTGTGCTGCTCTGCATTCTGGGACTGCTGACCTTTACCTGACCCTAGCTCTGCTCTGTCTGAGCAAAGCACAGCTATGACCCGCCCCCCTGTACCTTATCCCACTCGCCTCTCCTCAGTAAGTGTGATGCTTCTGAGTCAAGATGGCGGCGCCAGTATCCTAAATTCCTGAACAGAGTTGCAGCCCAGTGAAGGAAAGAATAATAAGTTAGTGACTAAAAACGTAAAATATATTAATTTTAGATGCTGGGGAACCGTTTTTTATGAGTTTGGGTTTTTCATTAAATCACGCTGAAGGTCCGGTTTAATTTTTTTTTTTTTGGGGGGGGGATGGGCCACAGGATCGGGAGGAACCTCTAATTAGGGTTGTCCCCCTGGAAGACATAATGGGAAAACTCACATGAGTAAAAAACCCCAGCGTGCATACCCATAATAGTAATTATACATATATATTATATACATATATACATACATACACTGCCTGCAGAGTCCCAATCACCTAGCAGCCACAAACATGAAATACTAAGCAATTACTGAAAAAGGGAAGCCTGCATGGGCACTCACGGAACTGACAGGGATCGCAAGATGGCGTCCGGACGGAGAGCGGGAAGAGAAGGAGGACGGGGGTGGGCCACTGCTGAGCGCGCCGAGCACTAGGCCCTGCCCCCTCCAAAGCGCAGGGACAAGCTAACAGGCCGCGCTCCCCAGTCAACAGGCTGGGAGCCGGCCGTGACGTCACCGGCTCGCCGCAGAGCGCGCGCTGATCAAACAGAGGGGGCCGATGGAGGAGAGCGTGCTGGTAGCTGCCAGCACGCGTATCAGTCACAAAACACTCACACACCAGTAAAAACATACATATAAATACAATAGTCTTAAAGGAGCCACAGCACTCAACCCTGTTAGCTTGCAGGCCAGCCTATAATCTGTCTCTAAACTTGGTTAAAAACAGAGGACTCGGTCACACACATCTGCAGAAGTATGCTTAAGCTGCACCACTACGCCAAAGTGCCTCTGTGGGGTGCAGCCCATTTGGGACATAGAGTGCAATAGATAAATACAATAGCCGACTGAATACCCCCCCTCCACTCACCGGGAACAGGGAGGCAGAGGTAAAGCCCATAGTTACATTCGGGTTATGTAATGAGGGCAGTAAAACTGACAGGGCATCCCATATCAGGATCACCAACCTGAAAACCGCCTACCCTTTGGTGGGGGATTTGCGGTGGAGTCTAGCTCCATTGTAAAGAACACCTCTAATAGGTGCTACCTACCATCACCCGGACCATGCAGCCGTAGCTGGGAGGCATTTAAAAATGGCCCGGGTGGAAATAGGACAAAAGGGGGGCCAGGTGCTACTCTGCTTACCTGCAAGGAGAGAGAGAGAGCCATCATCTTGACTGTCGACGCCGACTGCAGAGACTAAACAGGGAAATGAGTGGGAGGTCCCGGGAGGGCCCTCTTTTTTGCCATCTCTGCAGTAAAGCGCCATCTTGTGGACTATAACCCAGACGTAATGAATAATTCTGGAGCAGCGTGTGATGCATACTTGGAATATGTGAGACGACAGATTAGCGGTGTCCTCAGGTAACCAGGAATCCTCAGACTCAGACCCAGGGTCACGGTCGCGGCCCACCTGCTGGTCCCCAGAGGAGTCAGAGCAACGTTCATCAAAAAGATCAATTTCCTCCTGCTCCTCAGTAAACAGTGCAGGCAAGGAAGTCAGGTGCAGCTTCTTGCTAGAGGCCTTACGCTGAACAGGCCTGGCAAGCTGTCTTTCAATGCTGGCCACACGAAGTGCCAAATCAGATTGTGACTCCCTGCTAGAGTCCCCCTCACTGGGGGCTAAGTGCAGGCACGGCGGGGTAGGAGATGCCGAAGGGGGCGCAGAGCTTGGTAAAGAAGCAGGCAGCCCAGACTGAAGCAAAAGGACAGCCTGGGCGCACGGCCCACACACCGTGACGTCATTACCGATGGGGGATACCCCACACATGGAACACAACCGGGATTGTCCCGAAGGACCCCCGAGCACGTTATCCCCAGAAGCCTCCATATGGTGATTAATACAGGCGCAATATGCCAGCACAGGGTAAAGGCTAATAAAAGCCACCGGGGATGCCCCCCGAGGGATGCCTCCAGAATCAGTGATCATCTTATTTCTCAGAAAAAGGGAAGATGAAGGGGGGGGGGGGGGGGGGAAGTAAGGAGCAGGACCGGGAGAAACCACAACCCACGGGTGTCCCGCCTGAAAGACATAAGCAAACATACATAAGTATCCGGCAGCCATGCCCCAAGGATAACCAAAAACCCCAGAGGGGACTCACGGACCAAGCAGGACAAGGATCCCCAGCCGCCAGACCACCGGAGGAAGCGACGCAGGCAGAAATCACCGCTGCAGCCCAGGGATTGAAGAGGGCCCCAGACACGCAGCAGAAGCAAGACGGCGGCAACAGAGGAACCTTGAGGGGCGAGCCGCGAAAACTACGCGAAACGCGTGATCCGCCGGCCCCGCCCCCCGCGAAAACGTCGCTCACGTGGCCTCGCCGACGTCATCCCCACAGTGAAAAAAGGCCTCACAAATATAGCGCCGACCGCCGCGGAGCGCATTATAAAGCAGCGGCGGCGGCAAAAGCATAAAAAAACAGTCTAAAAACAGGCTAAAAAACACACTACCACCCCCCCCCCCCCGAACACCCGTCAGGGAGAGAAGGGGGGGGAGGAGAGCGAGCAGGCAGCGGCAAAGCCCAGGCCAGTGGGAGGGGGGGGGGGAACCCAAACATAGAAAAACATGTCAAAAAACACCCCCTCAGAAGCTAGGACAGGAACTCCGCATCCCTAGTAGGCTCACCATAAAGCCTATGGCCGGCTACCCTTTGTGGTACAGGGTCTGCGGCTTGGAGCAGCGCTCCTTGAGCACTTGACCCCAGTGCTCCCCTACCTTCACCCGATCCGACAGCCGAGGCTGGGAGGCACAGAGGGTCCGGAAACGAGTGGAAATAGATATGCAGGGACACAGGCATGGTTGCCCCGCACACCTGCGCATAAAGCAATTCTGTGAGTACTCACCTGTAGAATTGTTTTTGTTCTTGCATGGCACGGCCCGTTTCTGTATTCATAAAAGTTGGGTTATTCCGCCACAAGGTGGCGCAGTGGTACTGCAGAAAAGCTGTGGCTTGTCCCGGCTCCCTATAAAAACGGGCTTAACCATAGAGTTCCCCAGCGCACTCAAGCAGTGAGAAAAGAAGCCGGGAGACAAAAAGTAAAAAATGTGAAAAAGGTAAAAGACCCCAATTGACTTGGAACAATCACCATAAAGAGGCAACCAAGAACAACGATAACAAGGGTGGGCCGAAGCAGGCCGTGCCATGCAAGAACAAAAACAATTCTACAGGTGAGTACTCACAGAATTGCTATTTTCTTTATTGCATGGCATGGCCCGCTTTGGTATTCATTAAAGTTGGGACATCCAAAAGCAGTGTCCAGAGTAGGGTGGGATCCCCAAAGAGTAACGGCCAGTAGTTCAAGTCACTACAGCCTGAAGCACCTTGCGGCCAAAAGCAGCATCCACTGAGGCCTTAACATCAACCTTGAAGAACAAGTTTGCAAGGCCGTTACTTGGTCTTCTGTTCATACTTTTACTTAAGTTTTACAACAGAAGCTTGGTGCTGAAAAGCCCAAGAGGCACCAATAGCACGAGTGGAATGAGCAGTAAGGCGGAAGGGAGGTTCCTTTCCCTTAGGAGAATAGGCTTGAACCCCCGCCTGACGGATCCACTTGCCGATAGTGGATTTAGCCGAAGGCAAACCCTTTCTAGGTCCAGAAGTGAGAACAAAAAGAGCATCAGACTTCCTGAAAGGCTCAGTGGCGACCAAATAAAACTTCAGAGCCCTGACCACATCTATTAAGATGAAAGGCAGACACAACCTTTGGCAGGAAGTCCGGCTTCAGCCGAAACACCACCTTGTCCTGATGCCTCTCAAAATAAGGAGGAGGTTTGATGGAAAGTGCCGCTAGTTCAGAAACTCGCCTTACAGAAGTGATAGCCACCAGAAAGGCTACCTTAAGGGTCAGAATAGACAAGGTAGCATCACGGATAAGCTCAAAGGGAGGCCCTTGCAGGGCAGACAACACCAGATTCAAATCCCAGACTGGTAGCAAAGGCTTATGTGGTGGACGCACATGAGAAACACTCTGAAAAAAGGTTTTAAGCAACCAATGATTGGCAAAAGATATTTGGGAAAAAATTGCCAGAGCTGAAACATGGCTTTTTAGGGTACGAAGTTGAAGGCCCTGATCCGAACCATGTTGCAAGAATTCCAGAATCCTGAGAATAGAAAACACCCGACAGGGAAGAGACTTGGACTCACACCAGGCAATGTAAGCATGCCAGACCCTGTAATAAATAAAAGGACGAGGACTTCTTCCTAGCCCGAATCATGGTAACAACAACAGAAGCAGGCAACCCCTTTTCCATCAAGATGGAGGTTTCAGCAGCCAAGCCGTTAAAGCCAGAGTTTGTAAATTGGGATGGCGTAGCTGCCCCTGGGTGAGAAGATCTGGATCCTTGGGCAAGACGTGCCGGTCTACTGCCAACCGCACGACATCTGTGAACCAAACACTTCTTGGCCAACAAGGGGCCACTAGTATGGCTGGTACCCGCTCCTGGGCTATCTTGTGCATGACCCTGCCCAGGAGAGGAAACGGAGGGAACACAGAAGCTGAAACTCCGTCCAAGGCATCCGTGGCGAAGGCCAGAGGATCCTGAGACAGAGACAAATCTGGGAAGTTTGTGATTGTGATGGGACGCAAACAGGTCCACGTCTGGCTGACCCCAGCGGTGACAGAGGGAGAGAAACACCTGTTTGTTGAGAGACCACTCTCCCAGACGAGACGTCCCCCTGCTCAGGGAGTCCGCCACCTGGTTCTCCACCCCTGGGATGTAGACCACTGATATGCAGGGAACATGCTGTTCCGCCCAATACAGAATCAGGGACACTTCCTTGAAGGCTCGCTTGCTCCGAGTCCCTCCCTGATGGTTGATGTAGGCAACCGCCGTCTGGTTGTCTGAGCGAATTTGAACAGCCCGACCCCGGAGGTGAGTGGATAGGCGAGAAAGAACCAACCTGATCACCCTCAGTTCCAAGACGTTGATGGAAGCATGGGGCTCTTGTGGGCCCCACCGACCCTGGAACCTCAGGGACTTCCAGAAGCCTCCCCAGCCGGTCAGACTGGCATCTGTGGTGACCGTTTCCCAGCACGGGGGCAGGAAGGACCTGCCCCCCAGAAGGGTCCTTGAGTCCAGCCACCACGAGAGAGACTGTACGGCCAGGGGAGACAGAACAAATTCCTGATCCAGGGACACAGGGTCCCGATCCCAAACTGACAAGAGGTGCAACTGGAGAGGTCTCATGTGAAACTGGGCAAAGGGGACTGCCTTGAAGCAGGACACCATCAGGCCCACCAACTGCATCCCCTGACGGATGGAGGGATGAGGACACGACAGCAGAGCCCGAGTCTGCAGCTGAAGACCTTCCATCTTCTGCTGAGGAAGGAATACCTTGACCTGAGAGGTATCCAGCGTCATGCCCAGAAAGGTCCTCACCAATGACGGGGACAGAGAAGACTTGGGATAGTTGATCACCCAGCCGAAAGACTCCAGAGTGTATGTCACCATTTGAGTGTCCCGCTCGGCCTGAGGAAAAGACTCGGCCACAATCAGGATGTCTTCCAGGTAAGGAATGATGTGAAAGCCCTGGTTCCTTAGCAGAGCCATCACTCCCGCCAGCACCTTGGTGAACACCTGATGTGCCGAGGTGATACAGAAGGGTAGAGCCACAGCCACAAACTGGTAATGCTGACCCTGCAGCTCGAACCTTAGGAATCTCTGATGACCTGGGAAGATAGGCACATGAAGATAAGCATCCTTGATGTCCACAGTGGTCATGAAGTCGCCTGGGCGAAGGGTACTGACAGCAGAGCGCAGCGTCACCATGCGAAAATGCTTGAATCTGACAAATTTGTTGAGGCCCTTCAGATCCAGAATGGGCCTCAGAGAGCCGTCCTTTTTGGGGACCGTGAAAAGATTGGAATAGTACCCCTGACCTCTTTCTTGATGAGGCACCAAACAAATGACTCCAGACTCTAAATAGGCAATGAACCGCCAGAAGTAATCCCTGAGCGGACAGGGGGGTTAAAGACATCCGGGATCTGATGAATCTTGGGGGGGCCAGGCAGCAAACTCTCTTGTAACCGGAGGACACTACCTCCTGAATCCACTGGTCTGAGACGTGAAGCCTCCAGACTTGAACAAAGAGCCGAAGCCGCCCCCCCCACCCAGATGGGTGAGGGCGCCCCTTCATGCCTGAGGGGGCTTGGGAGAGGGTTTGGACTCAGGATTCCAGGAGAGACCGGGACGACCACAGGTTCTGCCACGGCCCCAAGAATCTCTGGGGCCACTGGAGAGGAGGGAGCCACGGCCCCCTCTGGGAATGCGAAAGGAAGGGAGGGGGGCAGAGGACCCCCGAAAGGGCCGAGACTGCCTCCTACGCTGAGGCAGCCTTCCATCCTTGGCTAGAACATCAAGACGTTCTCCAAACAGCTGCAGCCCCACGAAGGAGAGGCCAGTGAGAGCTTTCTCAGCCGCAGCGTCAGCTGCCCACTGGCACAACCAGACAGAGCAGCGCATAGCCATTAAGAGCGCAGAGGTCCTTCCACACAGCATTATCCATAGCAGTAAGGATAAAGGCCACAAAATCAGTGCAAAGTAAGAGAGTCCTATATTCCTCCCCCACACTACCAGCTGTTGTGCTATCAATGAGACACTTAAGCAGTTTCTTAAGGGCAATAGCAGTAATGGCGGCAGCACATACAGGGCGCAAGCCAGCCCCCACACAGGTAAAAGCATGGCAGGTCACTTGATCCATGCGCCGGTCCTTACCGTCCCTCAGAGTGGTAGTGTCAGGGGAAGGCATGACCGAAGTATTGGACAAGCCTAGCACAGGAGCATCCACTTCAGGGGGAAATGACCACCTCTTAAAAAGATCAACGCGAAAGGGATACCTTTTATCCAAACCCTTGGGCACCGCAGGCAACTTGTTAGGATGTTCCCATTTTTTAAGCACCAAGGTGGTAAAATGTTCCTGCTCCGGGAACTCTAGACGCTGTTTACCAGGGCGAAAAAAGCTCCCCCTGCTTTCTTTTAGCTACCTCAGGGGGAGCAATATGCAAAATTTCAATATGTGACAGCAGATTATCAGTGTCCTCAGGGTACCATGAATCCTCTCCGGACGCAGACCCAGGGTCATTATTGCAACCCCTCTGCTGGTTCCCAGAGGAGTCAGAATCCTGGGAGAGCTCCCCCATCTCAAGGGGGTGACCGTCACCAAGCTCATCACCCCCACATACATCTCAGTAAGGGGAGCAGGCCTAGGGTCCAGGTGTCTCTTCTTGCCAGATGCCTTCCATTCATGGCAAGCTGCTTTTCAATGTTAGCCACCCGCAGAGCCAAATCAGAATGTGACTTCCTACCAACATTCCCCTCACTGGGGCCCAATTGCAGGAGCGGGGGGAGTAGGTGAAGCCGAGCGAAGCGCAGAGCCGGGAAGCATGCAGGCAAACCAGCTCGAAGCGCAAGGACACTTTCAGCGCACGGCACGCACACCGTGACACTGTTACTCACAGGGGATACCCCACACATGGAACACAGCCGTGCTTGCCCCGAAGGGCCCCCAAGCATGCTATCCCCAGAAGCCTCCATATGGTGATTAACACAGGCGCAATAGGCCAGCAGTGGGTACAGGCTTAAGACAGAAGCCACCCGGGATGCCCTCCCACGGGATGCCCCCAGAAGTTAAGGGGGAATGAGGGGGAGGAAGGAGTGGAGCCGGGAGAAACCACAACCCAATGGTATCCCGCCTGAAAGACATAAGTAAAAACACACATGAGCATCCCACAGCAAATACACCCCAATTCAATTAAAAAAACCCCAAGGGGGACTCACGGACCAAAGACACCGCTGGGTCACACAGGCACAGACTGCTGGATAAGGCGACCCGGCGGAGGAAGCAGCGCTGCAGCCAGGAAGGGAGAGATCCAGACGCACAGCTCGTCAAAAATGGCGCCGGCAGAGGTACCTCGAGGGGCGGGCCGCGAGGTGAACAACGCGATACGCGTCATCACCCGGCCCCGCCCCCTCCGAAGAGCGCAAAAAACTGCGCTCACGTGACCCGGCCGGCGCCATGACAAAGCAAAATCACCTCAGGTTATAGCACCCACAGCCGCGGAACGCAGTACAAAGCGGCGCGGCAGCTAAAAACACCAGAAAACACACCAAAAAAACATAAAAACACCACAGATATGACTACTAGGGGGGAAGAGAGAGAGAGAAGCAGCGGTGAGCAGCCATGGTCAGGGAGGGGGGGGGGGGGCGCAGGGAGCTGACCCAAAAGGAAAAAAGAGGACACAGTCCCCAAACTACTTACCCCCTCAGAAGCTAGGACAGAAACTCTGCATCCCTATTAGGCTCACCATAAAGCCTATGGCCGGCTACCCTTTGTGTTACAGGGTCTGCGGCTTGGAGCAGCGCTCCAGGAGCTCTTGACCCTAGTGCTCTTCTACCTTGACCCAATCTGTCAGCCAAGGCTGGGAGGCAGTGAGGGTCCAGAAACGGATGGAAATAGACTTGCAGGGCGGCAGGCTTGGTTGCCCCGCTCACCTGCGCAAGAGAGAGTGCCATCTGCTAACTTCGCAGTCCACTGCAGAGAGAACACTGGGGAACTCTATGGTTAAGCCCGTTTATATAGGGAGCCAGGACAAGCCACAGCTTTTCTGCAGTACCTTTTGGCGGAATAACCCGACTGTTATGAATACCGAAGCGGGCCGTGCCATGCAATAAAGAAAAGAGAGAGCTATCTTCTATCTTCGCAGTAAGCACTGCAGAGAACAACTGGATTAGTCTATGGTGATTCCATTTTTATATGGTACCGGGCGGAGCCACAACTCTTCTGCGGTGCCACTGCGCCACCTCGTGGCGGAATCCCAGATGTTATGATTTTGTGAAGCAGGCCGTGCCATGCACTAGAAAAAATACCATTTTGTGATTACTCACCTGTAAAATGGTTATTACAAGTATGTCACACACCCCGCTTCCGAATATTCATGAGACATTGGGTAACTGTCCTGTAGAGGGCGATCTTGCAGAGATGACATGAAAAAAGGAACCCCTCCCGGTCCATAAATACCTGGGACCTCCCACCATTCCCCAGTAAAAGACAGCAGTAAAGGGACCAGGAAGAGCCAAATGTAAACAGCAAGGAAAATAGGTTCACCATATAAAAGGATCCCAGAAAACAAAAAAAGGGCGGGATGAATCTGGGTGTGTGACATACTTGTAATAACCATTTTACAGGTGAGTAATCACAAAATGGTATTATTCCCAGTATGTCACACACCCCACTTCCGAATATTCATGACACTTGGGACATCCAATAGCAGTGCCCATAATGGGTGGGGATCCCAAAAAGGCAATAATGCAAACTTAAACTACTGCAGCTTGCAGAACGTTGCGGCCAAAAACAGCATCCGCTGAGGCCCGCACATCAACCTTATAAAACTTAGAAAAAGTATGAACAGAAGACCAAGTAGCAGCTATGCAAACTTGTTCAACAGAAGCCTGATGCTGAAAAGCCCAAGATGCTCCAACAGCACAAGTAGAATGAGCAGTAACACGAAAAGGGGGAACCTTCCCCTTGGCAGAATAGGCCCCAACAATGGCCTGTCGAATCCATTTACTAATGGAAGACTTAGCGGGCGCCAGACCTTTCCTGGGCCCGGAGGGCACCACGAAAAAGACGTCCGTCTTACGAAAAGGAGAAGTAGCCACCAAATAATATTCCACACATCGAACCACGTCCAAAGAATGTATGGTCCTCTCCTTGTCATTACTAGGCTTAGGACACAAGGAAGGGAGAACTACATCCTGATTGAGGTGGAAGGCCGAAACCACCTTAGGAAGGAAATCCAGCTTAAAGCGGAAAACTACCTTGTCCATGTGCCTCTCAAAGTAAGGAGCCTGAATAGACAAGGCCGCCAACTCAGACACGCCGATCAGAGGTAATAGCCACCAAAAAGGCAACTGAGTGAGCAGAGAAAGAGCAATATCATGCACCGGCTCAAAAGGAGGCCCCTGGAGAGCCGACAGAACCAAGTTTAAATCCCAAACCAGCAGCAAGGGCTTTCTAGGAGGCTGCACATGAGTAACCCCCTGGAAAAATGTCTTAACCAGGGGATGAAGGGCAAAAGACCTTTGAAGGGGCAGGTTTCTGCCCTGGCGGTTTTCTTTCAAAGTACTAAGCTGGAACCCCGAGTCCAGACCATGTTGAAGAAACTCCAGAATTCTGGGAATAGAAAACACCCTACAAGGCAAGGCCCTAGCCTCGCACCAGTTAATATAAGACCTCCAAGTCCTATAGTAGACGTTAGAGGAAGATCTCTTCCTAGCTCTAACAAGAGTCTGAACCACCGCATCAGAAAGACCTTCCTCCTTTAAGATGGAGGTTTCAGCAGCCACGCCGTCAAAGCCAGCGCTGGTAAATTGGGGTAGCGTAGCTGACCCTGGGTGATAAGGTCCGGAAGAAGAGGCAGATAAAACTGATCTACTGCCAGCCGCACGACGTCTGCGAACCACACTCGTCTTGGCCACCTTGGAGCCACCAGAATTGCTGGTGCCCCCTTCTAGAGTTAGCTTGTGCACCACCTTGCCCACCATGGAGAAGGGGGGGGGGGGAACAGGTACAGAAACCCCAGTTCCCTTCACGCCAGGGACATGGCATCCACTGCCAGGGCCAGAGGATCCTGAGACAGAGACACAAAGGCAGGAAGCTTGTGATTGTGACGTGAGGCAAAGAGATCCACCTCCGGAGTCCCCCACTTGTGACAAAGGGACTGGAATACCTTGGAACTGAGAGACCATTCTCCTCGGCGAGAGGATCTCCTGCTCAGGGAATCCGCCTTCGTGTTCTCCACTTCCGGGATGTAAATGGCTGAGATGCATGGGACATTGCTCTCTGCCCCAAACAAGGATCAGAGATACCTCCCTGAGGGCACTCCTGCTGAGAGTCCCTCCTTGGTGATTGATGTAAGCGACCGCTGTCCGATTGTCCGATCGGACTTGAACTGGCAATCCCTGTAAGAGAAGAGTCAAGCGAGACAGAACCAACCAAATGGTCCGCAGCTCCAAAACGTTGATGGGGGTATGAGCCTCCCGAGGCCCCCATAACCCCTGGAACTGATGTTCCCTCCAGAAGCCCCCCAGCCCGACAATGCCCGATCCAATGACAGCTGACACTTGTCCCAAGTCGCTAGAAGATGGAGCTGAAGCGTCCTCATGTGAAACTGGGCAAAGGGGACTGCCTCGAAGGAAGCCACCATCAGACCTACCAATCTCATCCCTAGCCGGATAGACGGGCGAGGATTGGAAAGCAGAAGCCAAATCAAATCTTGGATCAGAAGAATCTTGGGCTGAGAAAGGAACACCCTGGCCTGAAAGGCATCCAGAGTCATGTCCAGAAACGAAACCTCCCTGGACGGGGAGAGGGAGGACTTGGGATAGTTGATCACCCAGCCGAACCTCTCCAGCATGGATACCGCCACTCTGGTGTCTAGCTCCGCTTGGCTGAGAGAGGAAGCCAAAATGAGTAGGTCGTTCAGGTACGGAACAATGCGAATGCCCTGGACCCTGAGGAGGGCCATCACCCCCGCCAATACCTTGGTGAACACCCTCGGAGCCAAGGTAAGCCAGAATGGAAGGGCCACAAACTGAAAATGCTGATCTTCCACCACGAACCTGAGGAATCTCTGGTGTGCCAGGAAGATAGGTACATGCAGATACGCATCCTTGATGTCTATGGACATTATGAAGTCCCCCTGACGAAGAGAATCGACGGCTGAACGCAAGGTTTCCATGCGAAACTTCCTGAAGCGGATAAACCGATTGAGGATCTTCAGATCCAAAATGGGTCGAACGGAGCCGCCCTTCTTGGGCACCGTGAATAGATTGGAATAGAATCCCAAGCCCCTTTCCGCGCAAGGCACCGGGCAAATGACAGCCATGTCCAGCAGATAACTTACTGCCGCCCGGAGCCCCTGTGCGGCCAGCGGATCCGAAGGCACTCGAGACCTGAAGAATCTGGGAGGAGGCCGGATCTCGAATTCCAGCTTGTAACCAGAAGACACCACTTTCAGAATCCATTTGTCTGAGACCTCCTGGTCCCAGACCTGGAAGAAGTGCCGCAGCCGCCCCCCCCCCTCATTGCTGAGCTGGCTTAGCAGCGGGCTTGGGTTTGGAACTCCAATTGTGACCTGGACAGGGCACAACCTCTGCCTCTACTCTAGGAATCACCTCTGAGGGTAGAGAAGGCCAAAACTCTGCCAGTCCTGGCACCAAGAAAGGAAGGGTTAAAGGAGGCCAACCCCCAAAAGGGACGGCATTGCATCTTACGCTGAGGTAACTTCCCTTTTTGGCCACAGAATCGGCCGCCCACTGGCGTAATCACACCGACCGCCGAATAGCTACAAGCAAGGCCGAGGTTCTACCACACGACCATGGTGTCATCCAAGGCGGCAAGCACAAAGGACATGAATAATTCACAGCGCTTAAGGGCGGTGAACTCATCACTAGCCGGGTCAAGCCTGGAGGTACTCAACAGGTCTCTAACCACAGACCTGGTAGCCACAGACCTGGTAGCCACTGCCATAAGCGCCGAAGCACAAATAGGCCGCAAGGCTGAACCAACACTAGCAAAAGCGTGGCAAGCCATCTGATCAATGCGTTTATCCTCACCATCTTAGAGAGTGGTGGAGTCAGGAGAATGCAAAATAGAAGTATTGGATAACCCGAGCACCGGGGCATCCACCTCGGGAGGGGACGACCATCGTTTTACCACGTCCACCGGAAAGGGATACTTTTTATCCCAACCTTGAGGAATACCTGGAAGCCGAGTAGGCTTCTCCCAGTCCTTAAGAATAATGCCATCAAAATGCTTTTGATTTGGGAACTCCAGGCGCGGTTTAGAAGTCCCAAAGAATCCCCCTTTTTGAGGAGCGGCCTCCTCAGGAGGAGAAATCGCCAGAACCTCAAAAAGGTGAGCCAAGACCTTCGGGGTATCATCAGCATCCCCCTGCCCTTGCTCAGTATCAGCACCAACAAACTGCTGATTGTCAGAACCCTCTGAATCCTCAAATAATTCCCCCTCTTCTAGCGGGGAATAATCAGACCAGTCAAGAAAATCATAATCATCAAACTCAAAGGCCGGTGTGGCTGGAGACAAATGCTTTCGCTTAGCCGAGGCCTTTCTGGCAACAGAGCCAGAAATAAATAATAAACATCAGATTGCGACTCCCCACCTGTGACAACATCACTAGGGGTACGGACAAGGCAGGTTGGGGAAGGAGATGAGGCCGGGACCCCGGACCCAGACGCCTAGGCCCCCGACTGCTGCGTTATGGCCCGCTGAGCACAAGGTATGCAAACAAGTACATTATCCCCCGCAAGGGATGCCCCACAACCCACACACTGCCGGGGTTGCCCCGAGGGGAGCCCAAGCCCGGTATCCTGAGAAGCCTCCATATGGTGATTTTAATGTAGTCGCAATGACCAGAGGGATGCCCCTTCAAGTTCCAAGTGGGAGGATTTTTTTTATTTATTTTTTTTTGGGAACCCTAAATTAATCTCTAAGGGACCCTAGGACCGGGAGAACCCCCTTTTGAAACATCAAAAGAAGGGATCCCACCTGGAAGACATGAGAACAGACATGTCAACATGCACATGACCTACCATATATGACAGATAAAATACTCACAGCAGCAAAGCGGCGACCGTCAACCCTCACAGCAGCGAGGGAATGAGAGAGAGCAGCGAGGCCGGAAGAAGAGGGGCGGGCAAGCGCACAACGCGGCTGCGCCTAGCTCCGGCCCCGCCCCCTCCCCCGCAGCGCGCTTCAGAGAAGCCGGCACGGGGGGGGGGGGGCGGGTTGCGACGAGCACGCCGAGCGCCCGCTCCCTCTTTAACTGCACCGTCGTAAAAGTGAAACCAGCCCAGCAAACAACGGCCGCAAAAATACACACCGTACACACACCTTTTCCCCCAAATAAAGCAAAACAACCCACGGGAGAAAAGGCATGAAGATCTTAAACCGGACCTTCACCATGATTTATTGAAAAGCCCAAACCCTTAAAAACGATTCCCGAGCATCTAAAGTTAATGTATTTTATGCTTTTAGTCACTTATTATTCTTTCCCCCACTGGGCTGCAACTCTGTTTAGGACTTTGGGATATGGGCGCCACCATCTTGACTTAGAAGCCTCACACTTACTGAGGAGAGGAGAGTGGGATAAAGTACAGGGGGCGGGTTATAGCTGTGCTTTGCCCAGACAGAGCAGAGCTGGGGTCAGGAAGTCAGCATTCCCAGAATGCAAAGCAGCACAGTCAGAAGGCACTTCCTGTTTGCAGGCTGCCTGACGTTCCATGAGCCGCCATCTTGGATGTTTAAAGGCTCATAACATGCAGGAGATGCAGGCAGGATGATTTTTAATGTGAGTAATCTGTATGTACAGGGTGTGGGAAAGATAGACTCTTATTCAGAGTGAAGGTCCGCTTTAATATTTGCTCACAGATATACTTTAAAAATAATGGTCATGAAACATCCTTTGAGAAATAAAACATTTGGGTGCATAGGTTTAGGTTCAAATCCTATTAGTTACCTTAGTGTATTTGTGGATTTGCACTGGGTGCAATAAAAACATTTTAGACTGAAGAGCCAATGGGTAGAGGTGCAGTTATAAAGAACCTAAGGTCTTGGATGCACTGAGGATTATAGTTATGCTCAAAGAGGCCATACCTATAATTGTTCCAAACTATTTTTTCTTCGCACATATGCTGGACACAGACCAAACTATGCTTTGTATGTGTTTTTACCCACAAATGTTTTCTGCAAAGGATAACTGCCAGCATTGCCTGGGCCAGATGTTAGAGAGCCATGGCCATTGCTATACAATTAAATAGGTAAAATGGGCTACTGCTCAACAGTTAAACTAAATGGAAATGGTGTCAGCCACGCCATTGGTGGCATAGTTTTTTGAAGCTGTATCGGAGCAGCTTTTAGTTTGTGTAAATTAGAGGAAAGTATAACGGGTACTATGGTATAGGAAGGATGAAAGGAGGTACATTTTTAAATATATTGTGTAACCCTTTGAGGATGTAGGCTGCATGTAATGGCCCTTATGTTTTGCAAGTTGACCAACATAACATCTGCAGTTTCTATTTGGAGTGCATCACCTCGCATGATCCTCCATTTTTTTATGAAGTCAGATAGGTAGACACTTACTTTAGTAGGTTATTATTTTTCATATCAAGGGCACTTTCTGGTACTGGAGCCTACAATATAGGGAAGAGAAAAACATTTTTTATTGTGGCAAAGGCAAACTTCTATCATCTCATACGTACTAAAGTGCTTTAGAGGAAAACACTACATCACTGCATTATAAAGCAGACTAGACATAACATTCCACAAAACGATTCCAGTACCTCAGTAACATAGATAAGAGACAGTATTGCAACATGCGGTGTAGACATTCAGAATTAGCATGGATCCTGCAGTATACTAGATCCTTGTCTTTCAGATAAGACAAGCGTGCAAATGGAAGGTTCTTTAAAAGTGCACCAAAACCCACTGAACTTGTGAAATACGTTAGGCCAAAGCCCCTGCTGATACTCCCTTCTTAGGGTGTAGAACTAGAAAATACAATTCTATGAGTACTCACCTGTAGAATTGTTTTTACTATGCACAGCACGGCCTGTTTCATTTCATCCTTACTTCTGGGTATTACGCCACAAGGTGGCGCAGTTGACTGCAGAAAATTTGTGGCTCCTCCCGGCATTATATAAAGCCAGGAATCACCAATAGACCCCCAGTGTTGAAAAGCAGTTATGCAAGAAGCCGGGAGATAATCATGGAAAAAAAAAAAAAAAAAAAAAAAAAAAGAGAAAAAGAAGAACAGCCTCACAAAATAACTTTGGAACAAATCACCATAAAGAGGCAACCAAAGATAACGATAACAAGGGAGGGAAGAAACAGGCCATGCTGTGCATAGTAAAAACAATTCTACAGGTGAGTACTCACAGATTTGTATTTTCCCTAATGCACAGCATGGTCTGTTTCATTTCATCCTTACATCTGGGACATCCAAAAGCAGTATGAACAGAAGACCAAGTAGCGGCCTTACAAACTTGCTCAACAGAAGCCTGGTGCTGAAAAGCCCAAGAGGCACCAATAGCTCTAGTAGAATGAGCAGTAACCTGGAAGGGAGGTTTCTTCCCTTTAGCAGAATACGCTTGGACCACTGCCTGATGGATCCACTTGCGGATTTTGCTGGAGACAAACCCTTCCTAGGTCCAGCCGAAAGAACAAAAAGAGCATCAGATTTCCTAAACCACTCAGTGGCGACCAAGCAAAATTTGAGCGCACTGACCACATCCAGGGAGCGAAGGGTCCGTTCCTTAGAATTAGAGGGATTAGGACACAAAGAAGGTAAAATAATGTCCTGATTGAGATGAAAGGCAGACAACCTTGGGAAAGAAATCCGGCTTAAGACGGAACACTACCTTATCCTGATGACGCTCAAAATAAAGAGGTTTAATGGAAAGTGCTGCTAGCTCAGAAACTCGACGCACAGAAGTAATAGCCACCAAAAAGGCTACCTTAAGAGTCAGAATGGACAAAGCAGCCTTGCAAATAGGCTCGAATGGAGGACCCTGCAAAGCGCACAACACCAAATTTAAGTCCCACACCGGTAGCAGAGGCTTACGCGGCGGACGCACATGAGTAACTCCCTGGAAGAAGGTCTTAACAAGCCTGTGACTGGCAAAGGATCTTTGGAAAAAAATTGCCAGAGCTGAAACCTGTCCTTTAAGCGTACTAAGTTGAAGGTCCGAGTCCAGACCATGTTGTAAAAACTCCAGAATCCTGGGAATGGAAAAATCCCGACAAGAGTCCGACTTGGACTCACACCAAGCAATGTAAGCATGCCAGACCCTGTAGTAGATAAAAGATGAGGATTTCTTCTGAGCCTGAATCAAGGTATCAACAACGGCGACCGGTAAACCCTTGTCCATTAAGATGGAGGTTTCAGCAGCCAAGCAGCTAAAGCCAGCATTTGTAAATTGGGATGGCGTAGTTGTCCCTGCGTGAGAAGCTCCGGTTCATCCTGCCCGACGATCCAATCTACTGCCATCTGTACAACGTCCGCGAACCATACCCTCCTTGGCCAGCGGAGGGCCACCAGAATGGTCGGTACCCCCTCCTGGGCTATCTTGCGCAGCACCCGACCCAGCAAATGGAATGGAGGGAAGGCATTGAGAAGTCGAAACTCTGTCCAGGGAATTACTAGCGTGTCCATGGCGAAGGCCAGAGGGTCCTGTGACAGGGAGACAAACCTTGGAAGCTTGCGATTGTGACGAGATGCAAATAGGTCCACGTCTGGCTGACCCCAGCAGCGACACAGGGCGAGAAAGATCCTGTTGCTGAGAGACCATTCCCCCAAACGGCAAAGCCACAAACTGGTAGTGTTGATCCCCCAGAGCGAACCTCACGAACTTCTGGTGACCTGAGAAGATCGGCAAGTGAAGGCAGGCATCCTTGATGTCCACCGTGGTCATGAAGTCGCCCAGCCGAACGCAAAGTCTCCATGCGAAAGTGCTTGAACCTGACAAACTTGTTGAGGCCCTTCAAATCCAGGATGGGTCGCAGAGAGCCGTCCTTCTTGGGCACCGTGAACAGATTGGAATAGTACCCCCGACCCTGTTCCAGACGAGGTACCTGACAAATGATTCCTGACGCCAGAAGACGTTGAACGGCCAGATGGAAAGTTTTTGGGATATTCGACATCTGAGAAATCTTGGAGGGGGCCAGGCTGCAAACTATCTTGTAACCGGAGGACACCACCTCCTGAATCCACCGGTCTGAGATGCGAAGCCTCCAGACGTGAGCAAAGAGCCAAAGCCGTCCCCCCCACCCGGTTGGGTGAGGGCGCCTCCTCATGCCTGAGGGGCCTTGGGAGAAGGTTTGGGCTTGGAACCCCAGGAGAGACCCGGACGACTGCGGGATCTGTCTCGGTCCCAAGAGTCTCTGCGAGAAATGGGGGCAACAACCTCCCCTTGAGGCACGAAAGGAAGAGGAGGACCCCCGAAAAGGCTGAGACTGCTTCCTACACTGAGGGAGCCTACCATCCTTGGCCAGAACATCCAGACGCTCACCAAAAAGCCGGAGACCCGTGAAAAGAAGCCCGGTGAGAGACTTCTTAGCTGCAATGTCAGCTGCCCACTGGCGCAACCAAACAGACTGACGTATAGCCACCAGGAGGGCCGGGCCCGACCGCCCAGCTGGATGGAATAATCCATAGCAGCCAGCACATTGGCAACAAAATCAGAGCAAAGCAAGGAGGTCCCTATAATCCTCCTCTCTCTTACCAGACAAGGACGGCCTCAGCAAGGCGCTTGAGCTTCCTCTTAATGGCAATGGCCGTAATGGCTGCAGCGCAGACCAGGTGCAAGCCTGCCCCCACAAAGGTGAAAGCGTGACACGCCAGTTGGTCCATACGCCGGTCCGCGCTATCACGCAGTGTAGTAGTGTCAGGGGACGGCATGACCGGCGTGTTATACATTCCCAGGACCGGAGCGTCCACCTCAGGAGGACACGACCAGCGCTTAACCAAATCAGCCGAAAAGGGATACCTTCTGTCCAATCCCTTGGGCACCAAGGGTAATCTGTTAGGACGTTCCCACTCTTTAAGCACCATATTGGAGAAATGGCCGTTCCGAGAACTCCAAGCATTGCTTGCCAGGGCGGAAAAGCTCGCCCTGCTTCTTCTTCGCCGCCTTAGGGGGGGGCGATGTGCAACGTCTCGAAAATCGCCGACAGGAGCCTATCTGTATCATCCTGGAGCCAGGTATCCTCATCAGAGGAGGACCCCAGGTCACTGCCGTAACCAGCCTGACAATCCCCAGAGGAGTCCGAGTCACGGAAGAGCTCCCCCTCCTCCGGGGAGTCACGGCCATACGCATCAAAGCCCTCATCCTCATCCGCAAAGAGGGACAACGCAGCATCTAGGTGCCGCTTCTTGCTAGAGGCGTTGCCCGATACCGGTCGGGCCAGCTCAATGCTGGCCACACGTAGCGCCAGATCTGATTGAGACCCCCTGCTAGTATCCCCCTCACTGGGGGCTAGATGCAGGCGCGGGGGAGTAGGGGATGCCGCAGGGAGCGCAGAACTGGCAAGAGAAGCACTCAGCCCAGCCTGGTCCACAATAATACTTTGGACGCACGGCACACAAACCGCGCCACCACCACTCAGAAGGGATGCCCCGGACATGACACACAGCCGAGGCTGCCCCGAAGGACCCCCAGGCTCGCTATCACCAGAAGCCTCCATATGGCGATTATCAGATAGGGCACAGTCAGCCCACCAGGAATAAAGGCCAACGAGCCCACCCGGGATGCCCCCAAGGGATGCCCCACAGAGCCAGGACAGGCGGGGGGGGGGGGGGGGGAGAGGTAATGGACCGGGAGAAACCACAATGCTACTCCCCTCTTGAAGACATAAGCAATACAATCATGAGTATCCCGCAGCACATGCCCCAAAACAACCCCCGTTGGATCAGCTCACGGACCAGCTGAGCCGCACCACAGCACACACAGGAGCCAAGACACCGCAAGGGAAGACCAGCGACGAGGCGAGAGGGACCAGGCGGCGGAGGAAGCCCCCAGCAGCAGAGAGCGTGGCCTTCAAAATGGCGCAGATGATCCTCGAGGGGCGGGCCGCAGGAGGAGGACGCGAAAAGTGGCATCCCGCGGTGCCACCCCCCCGCAAAAAGGAGCGATACGCCGGCGCGCACATCAAAAATGGCACCGACCCCGCACCCACACCACACCCCCGCCTGCTGCGACTGGACCGAGGAATAAAGGAGTGGGAGGCGAGGAGAGGAAGAGGGAGGGGGGGAAGCAGCGTGTGATGAACGACAGGCCAGCAGGGAGAGAAGGGAGGGGGAGGACAGAGCCCCGACTTAGAAGATGACCCCCACAATGCAGACCCCAATAAAGACTCACCCCCAGAATACACAACACAGTCAGCAGTGGTTCCTCCGTACCCCTAGGCTCACCATAGGCCTATGGACCAGACCCTTCAGTAATAGGGTCTGCGGTCTGGAGCAGAGATCACCAAGCACCTCGACCCAGGCACTCCCCTACCGTCACCCGATCCGACAGCCAGAGGCTGGGAGGCAGGAGGGTCCGGAAGCGGGTGGAAATAGGCTTGCAAGGCCGCAGGCTTGGTTGCCCCGCTCACCTGCGAATAACCGTAGAGAGACATCTTCTGGTCTTCGCAGTATGACTACAGAGAAAACATTGGGGGTCTATTGGCGATTCCTGGCTTTATATAGGGCCGGGAGGAGCCACAAATCTTCTGCAGTCAACTGCGCCACCTTGTGGCGGAATACCCAGACGTAAGGATGAAATTAAACCGGCCGTACTGTGCATTAGGAAAATGGATATTTTTTGCTTATCAAATAACCCTGGAACAATGATTTTTTGCTGTCCCTCTCTGTAAGATGGGAGACGATCAGTCATTGCATAAGTGCGGCAATTACATCATTGCCACACACAGCAGTGGCAATGAATGGAGCAGGCGTCATTATCTGGGATTAGTGACGCAAGAGCAGTAAATATAGGCAAAAGTGACCTTCAATGGGGGAGGCAATTCAGGGGAAGCTAGTTAAAAATTTGGGTTTTGGTCCGCTTTAAGACTCACTGCTAAAGAAGCTAAGCTTGGCGATTGAGTCACATTATCTTATTTTCTTAGACTCTCTGCTCACCAGGCATTTTCCACACAACTAGTGAAAGTTTTTACAAATACAATTCTGTGAAATACTCACCTGTAGAATTGGTATTATAAGTATACAGTACGTCTTGCTCCAGATAGATTACTTGGTTTATCCTCCGCCAGATGGCGCTGCACTGCAGAGACATGCAAAACAGGCTCCTCCCGGCACCTCAAATACTCGGGGACCTCCCACAAATCCCCAGCATTGAAAAGCAGTGAACGAGAAACCGGGAGAGTTTAACCACCCAAAAACTGGTAACCATAACAATGATGACAATCACCATACAGGGGATCCAGAATAATGCAACAACAGGGTGGGGTGGAGCAGGACTGTATACTTATAATACCAATTCTACAGGTGAGTATTTCACAGAATTGTATTATTCTTAGTATGCAGTACGTCCTGCTCCAGATAGATTACTTACACTTGGGACATCCAATAGCAGTGTCCATAAAGCAGGGTAGGATCCCCAATAAAAAAGGTTAACAGCAGACAGTTTAAACCTCTGCCGCCTGCAAAACCTTGCGGCCAAAAACAGCAACAGCTGAGGCCTGAACATCAACCTTGTAAAACTTTGAAAAGGTATGAACAGAAGACCAAGTAGCGGCCTTGCAAACTTGTTTCAACAAAGGCCTGGTGCTGGAAGGCCCAAGAGGCACCAATAGCACGAGTAGAAAGAGCAATAAGGCGAAGGGAGGATTCTCCCCCTTAGCAGAGTAGGCCTGAATCCACTTACTGATAGAAGACTTGGCAGGAGCCAAACCCTTCCTAGGACCAGAAGGGTACTAAAGAAATGTTGGAGGACTCCCATCGCCCAAACAGAGACCTGAACCCTGAACCCTCAGATTAAAGATCTGATGCTCTACCGACTGAGCTATCCGGGCTCTTCAGTGTTCCTGAAAGGTGCAGAAGCCACCAGATAGTACTTCAGAAAACCTAACCACAACCAAAAAGTGCAAAACTCTCTCCTTAACATAGCTAGGGTTAGGGCACAAAGGAAGAACAATATCCTGACTAAAATGAAAGGCAGACACTACCTTTATGCAGAAAATTAGGTTTGAACGAGACAACACCTTGTCCTAGTGCCTTGCAAAGTCGGGGGGCTGAATGGACAGCACCGCCAACTCAGACACACGCCTGACAGAAGTGATAGCTACCAGAAACACAACCTTGAGCGTAAGAAAGGCCAAGGCAGCATCCTGCACAGGTTCAAAGGGAGCACGCACCTGAGCAACCCCCTAAAAGCAGTCTTAAAGTGGACCAACACCCACCGGTGATCGGCCCGGGAATCTATAAGATTCCCGGGCCGATCACCTCCCTCCCCGCGGGACATCCGAGATCAGGATGTCCCGTGGGGTGAAACCCCCCCAAACTCCTTACCTTAGTTGTGAATGGCCGGCGCGGGCACGCGCGCGTCAAGAGGGACGCGCGGGAGGCGGCGGAGCCGCTTGTCCGCCGGCGCGGGGAGAGGTGAGTTCGGGGGGGTTTCACACAGCGGGGCACCCCGATCGGGGGTGCCCCACCGAAGTGGACCAAGACCCAGGATACTCAAAATCCTGGGTGTTGGTCCACTTTAAACAAGGAATGCTGAACAGAAGACTTCTGAAAGAAGACAGACAGGGTAGAAACCTGATCCTTCAAGGTACTGAGTTAGAGACCGACTCCAACCCATGCAGTAAAGCTCCAGAACCCTGGGAACTAAGAACATCCAACAGGGAAGAGACCAAGACTCAACCAGTCAATGCAGGTACGCCATACCATATAACAGATGGAAGAAGAAGTCATCTTCCTAGCCTTCACCATGGACTCAACCAACGAGGTAGACAAATCTTTCTCCATCAAGATGAAGGTTTCAGCAGTCAGGCCGTCAAGGCCAGAGTCTGTAAATGGGATGGCGTAAGTGGTCCTAAGTGAGCAGATCTGGCGCTCCAGGCAGAAAGCACTGATCTACTGCCATCTGCACCACGTCTGCTAACCACGCACTTCTTGGCCACCTGAGGCCACCAGAACCACTGGCACCCCTTCCATAGCAATCTTGCGCAGAACCCTGCCTAGCAGGGGGAATGTAGAAAGACATACAGAAACACTGTCCTGCCATGACATTACTAAGGCATCCATGGGCACGGCCAGAGGATCCTGGGACAGGGAGACAAAGGCCGGGAGCTTGTGATTGTGACGGAACGCAAACAGATCCACATCAGGTTGGCCCCAACAGTGATACAGAGATTGGAACACCCTGTTGCAGAGGGACCCCCCCGGAATGTATACCGCTGAAAAGCAAGGAACATTGGCCTCCACCCAGATCAGAATCAGAGGCACTTCCTGGAGGACCCTCTTGCTCCGGGTCCCTTCCTGATGATTGATGTAGGCAGAGTGACCATGCGCCCCTGAGCAGGTAGGCCCTGAAATGAGTAGTCAAACGAATCAGAACTAACCTGATCGCTCACAGCTTCAAGATATTGATAGGTGAATAGGCCTCCTAAGGGCCCCACCTCCCCTGGCACCGCAGAGATCTCCAGAAGAACCCCCCCCCCCCCCCCCAACCTGATAGACTGGCATCCGTGGTGACCGTCTCCCAGGAAGGAGCAAGAAGGTCCCGCCCCCCCAATAGGTTCCTTGAGTCCATCCACTACAAGAGGGACCTCCTCACCGGGGGGGGGGGGGGGGGGGAAGACACCCAGACCCTGTCCAGTGACGCTGGGTCCTTGTCCCAGACAATAGGAGAAGTTGCAGAAGCCCCAGGAGGGACTGAGCACGCCACCATCAGGCCCACCAGCTGCATCCCCTGCCTGGTGAAGGGACGGGGACAGCTAGGAGGAACTGAACTTGTGCAGATTGTCCACCTTCTGCTGAGGAAGGAATATCCTTGCCTGAACTGTGTCCAGATTCATTCCTAGGAATGAAATTACCAAGGAAGGGGACAGTGAGGACTTGGGGTGGCTGATCACCCATCCAGATGACTCCAGGATGGACACCACCAGTTGAGTATCCAACTTTGCTGATGTAGAGGCTGGGAAGTGATGAGAACGATCAGGTAGTGTAGCACGCGGACGCCCCTTGGCCTCAGAGACATCACCCCCGCCAGCACCTTGGTGAGCACTCTGGGAGCTGAAGAGAGGCCAGATGGCAAGGCCACAAATTGGCAGTGTTGATCTTCCAATGTGGATCTAAGGAATCTTGGTGTCCTGAAAACACAAGGATGTGAAAGTAAGCCTCTTTGATATCCACAAACGGCATGAAGCCCCCAGATCGCAAGGAGCAGATGGCCGAGCGCAGAGTTTCCATGAGGAAAGCGCCTGTACTAGACAGTTTGCTGAAGATCTGTAAATCCAGACTGACCCATCTTTTTTTTTTTTGGGAACTGTGAAAGGGTTGGTGTAGGGTCCCTTGCCTCTGTCTGTTAAGGGAAATCTGCAAATGACCCCCATACCCAGCAGACCTTGCAGGGCCTGCGCCAGCATCTGAGAAGAAGCAGGGACCAGGAGTACCCGGGACCTGATAATCTTAGGGGAGGCCGCACAGCAAACTCCATCTTGTAGCCGGTGGACACTACCTCCTTAATTCACCGGTCTGAGGCGTGATGCCTCCATACTTAAGCACGGTGCCGCAGCCGTCCCCATCATGCTTGAGGGGATTTGGGCATAGCCCCCCCAGAAGAGCCAGGGTGTAGTCTTCTGCTCCTGGGACAGGGAGCTGAGCGAGCCCCCGCGAAGGACACCCCTGGTTCCTGTTTAACAGCATGGTGGGGGATGGAAGGGGGGCCCTGGCCCCGAAGGGCCCGAGACAGCCGTCTGCGCTGGGGAAACTTACCTCTCTTACCAAACAGGTCTAGGCGGGCCCCAAACAGACGTAGCCCCTTAAAGGGGAGCCCAGTAAGGGCCTTCTTCGCAGCATTGTCAGCACCCCACTGTCGCAGCCAGACCAGGCGACGTATAGCCACCACGAGGGCAGAAGTTCTTGCACACATTCTGATGGTGTCATCCAATGCTACTAGAACAAACTTTATAAACACATCACAACTGGAGAGTGCATTAAACACCTCACAAGGGAGATCATCAGAGGCACTATCAAGCATATTTCTAATGAGGGTTCTAGTGGCCACAGCAGTAATGGCAGAGGCACAGACCGGACGCAGCGCCGTCCCCGCACATACAAAGGCGGGGGAGCCAAGCTGGTCGAAGCGCCGGCCCTCAGCATCCCGCAGGGTAGTAGAATCAGGGGGATGTATGATAAGGGTGTTAGAAAGCCCTATTATCGGGACATCCACCTTGGGGGGGGAATGACCCACATTTAACCACCTCAGGTGGGAAGGGATACTTCCTATCCCAATCCCTTGGGACCCCGGGAAGTTTACTGGGGCACTCCCATTCCTTGAGCACAAGGGAAGGGAAATGTGCCTGCTCTAGGAATTCCAAACGTGAAGTTGCTGTATGGAAGCGCTCCCCTCTTTGCCTGGGAGTCTCACCAGGGAGAGAGATAGGCAGAACCTCAAAGATCTGGGTCAATAATCTGTCAGTGTCATCCGGGGCACAGGGGTCAGAGCCAGAATCGTCATGACCCCTTGGTCTCTCATCAGATGAGCCTGAGTCAGAAAAGAGCTCTCCATCAGAAGGGGTATAACCACACAGATTCATAAACTCCTGAGATCCCATAGGGAAAACAGGATCATAAGGCGTCAGGTGCCGCTTCTTGCCAGGGCCCTTACGCGCCAAGGACCTCGCAATAATCACTTCAGCAGTAGGTAGTCTAGAAGACACATCAGGCTGAGAATCCCCACTTGTATGCAACTCAGCAGGAGTGAGATTTAAGCTTGGGGGAGTAGGTGAAGTGAAACGAGGTGCAGCCACTGTCAGGCCAGATTGCAAGGCCAGCGCTTGCTCGGCACAGGGTACGCAGACCCACGCCTTGTCAGCATCAGTATGAGGTTGTCCACATGCCATACCGCCGGGCTTGTCCCGAAGGAACCCCGGTCCCATTATCCTGGGATGCCTCCATATGATGATTATTACACATAAGGGCAGACTAGATGGACCGTATGGTCTCCTTCTGCCGTCAACCTTCTATGTTTCTATTATTAGGCACAATATGCCAGTAGGGTTTGACGCTATAAAGCAACCCTGGATGCCTCAATGACCCGCTAGGGAAGTGGGAGTAATTATACTAGGCCCAACTACAAATACACCGGGCCGGGAGAAGCCATTGGATTCACCCATCAGAAAGACACAATGAGAAGAAGGAGCGTCAGAGCCATACACAGTAAATGAGTATTAAAGTCGCCCGCGAGGGCACTTACAGACCGCAGGAGGGGGGGGGGACAGTTACACACACGCGCACGCGACTGTACAGGGAAATGGCGCCAAAACGAACCTCGAAGGGCGGGCCAGAGCGAGCCGTGCCGCAGGGCGCGCCAGGCCAGGCCCCGCCCCCCTGAAGAGCGCGAAGTCCACCAGACAAGCAGCCAATGAGGACGCAGGAGCGTCTGAGGCGACGACGCCGCCCAGCTCGGAACATCCAAATGAAGGAAAATGCGTTTGCAATAGTAAAAAGACAAGTCAGCGCGGCGGTTACCACATATACTAGTCCCAACACACATGCCAACAGGCGGTATACACGAATCACGATACACGCTCACCCACACCCCCCCTTCTTTTCCTCCCGAAGGCTACGGGGAGAATGAGGGAGGATGGCGGCCCTTTGTACAGGGCCTACCGCTACCGGGGCATGGGACAATAATGCGGGAGGGGCATCCCATAAAGGCTCACCATCAGCCTATACCGCCTACCCTTTGGTGGGGGACTGCGGTGGAGCAGCGCTCCTTAAGCACATATGGTGCTGCCTACCTTTACCCGACCAGCGCAGCCCAGGCTGGGAGGCACATCACATCAAGGACGGGTGGGAATAGTCCAACAGGGCCGCAGGCTTCAATAGCCCCGCTCACCTGCGACAGAGTGATAATTTCATGTCTTCGCAGTAAGCACTGCAGAGAAATCTGGGGATTTGTGGGAGGTCCCCGGGTATTTGAGGGGCCGGGAGGAGCCTGTTTTGCATGTCTCTGCAGTGCAGCGCCATCTGGCGGAGGATAACCCGAGTGTAAGTAATCTATCTGGAGCAGGATGCACTGTATACTAAGAATAAAGGAAAAGTAGAAATTAGGACTCCAGAAACACTAGACCAGTAAGTTTATTTATAACCATTATTTACAGTCATGGGGTTTCTTAGACTTTTCTAAGAGATGATAATCTTAATAACCTGCTACAGTCTAGATGAAAAGTGATAAGGTAACCATAAGTTATGCAGAATTATCAAAACTCACATTAATAGCCACATGTTAAATAAGAACCTTTAAGCTAAGGCCATTTTTGGGTCCTCCAGTTTAAAAAAATGATTTTCCACCGCCGAGGCCATGCCCACCTGGCAACTTTTGAGATTGCTGATCTGGTGCATTGTGCGATCTTGAAATCCGCAATGCTTTTTGATGGCTTCTGTGCGGAGATAATCCAAATAGACGTGTCAGTTAAAGTGGACCAAAACTCATGGCCGACGGCCTCTTGATTCCTTCCCCCAGGGCATCCAGATTCAGGATGCCCCGTGAATGAAACCTCCCCAGATCGCTCAGTAAACTTACCTCCTCCCCTGATCCAACGGCGCATGCGCAAGCAGCAGGCAGTGCCTGCAATACCTTTAGTAGGGTACATGCCTGCACCAGGTTGATGAATGGTTGGTGCAGGCGCAGACCCTGTTAGAGGGTCGTGGGGATGCAGCTGCCAAGTGGAGCCGAGCGTGCGAATTGGAGAAGAGGCGTAGGACCAGGGTAGACGAGTTAGGCTGGCCAACCTGGGGGGTTTCACACAGCGGAGCATCTCGGATCGGGCTGCCTGGGAGTAAGGACTAAGACCTGGCATAGTCCAAATCCTTGGTTTTGGTTCACTGTACCGACTGTTGCATCTGTATATTTGAGCCTGGGAACTGGGCGGAGGGGGGGAAGCTAAATGTAAATATAGTTGGGCTGAGATAGGACAGTAATTCCTAATTTTACCAAAAAGACGTCATGTAATCTGGTGTTGGAAAATATGGCTTCCGTTTTATGTCTGCAGTTGGTTGTTGTACCTAAAAAAAACACTTTGTATTACCATTTGAAATGGAACCCGATAGACATTTGGTGGCCAGTTGGTACTTTACGCGCACATTGTTTTTTTGTTACTCCTCCCTTAGAGATTGATAAACTAAAGATTACGTTCGTCTGACAAGGAAAAGTTAAATCAAGTAAAATAAAAAAAAAAAAAAAAGATATTTAATGCAGCATCTATTTATGTTAACCCAATAAAGTAGGCTGAAGAAACAAATCACTGCTACACAAACACCAATGTTTTTTTTGTTAATTTTTTCTTAACCCTTTAAGTGCCAGCCTACCTGGAGTTTTTGTCACACTCTGTTGCCAGACCATTTTGCACTATTTTGCGCTCCCCATGTTCAAATGTGATTTTTGAAGGGATTTCCAGGGATTTCCCAGGAAAATGATATATTGTTTTTTTCAGCAGAGTCTGGGCTTTAACATGAAATGTCTTGTTTGTCATTTGTTAGGTGTATTCTTAATATTTTTGGGTGAAATATGTGCAAAAAAAAAAAAAAAAAAAAAAAATTTTTACATATTGTAGTTTTTTTTGGAATAAAAAATGTAAGTTTGTCAATAAAATCTTATTGCGTGTGAAATCCCAATTTCTCCCGGTTACAGCGGTACCACATATGTATAGGTAGACACCCTTTCCTGCCCAGGAGACTCCCCCAAACTGAAACAGCGCTTTAGGAGATTTTCAGATAAAATACAACTATGCACCGCGCTATGCGCACCTTGCGGTTTTTCCAGAAAAACAACCCTTTACATTTGAAATACCCCCAACAAACTATATATTCTCTGGAAGTACACACCTCAGGCTTTCTAGGGGTACCAAGCTTGTGGATGTGGCCATAGTTTTCTGGAAGTAATCCCTCAACGTAATCTTTGGTTGCAAAGAGTTTCCCTAAAAAAAGGATAAAAAAGCAGAATCAAAGCCACATTTTCCTAAAAAAACTATATACAAACAAGAAAAAACAAGTTTAATCTGAAAACGCAACATCCCCCGAACAGAACAACACCCAACATGCATAGGTTCTGTCAAGGGAAGAGTTGCCAAACACCCCAAAGTAAAGCATGCGCATAACGGTAATTTTACTTGAAAATTTCAGCTCTGCAGACAAAGTGCGCACCTTGCGATTTTTCAACCAAAACAACCCTTTACATTTGGAATATCCCCCATAAACCATATATTCCCTGAAAGTACACACGTTAAGCTTTTTAAGGGTACCCAGCTTGTTCTAGTGGGCTCATCTTTCTGGAATTAATTCCTCAAAGAATTCTTTGGTTGCGCAGGGTTTCCCTTAAAAATTTATAAAAAAGCTGAATAAAAAACACCTTTTCCTAAAATATAAATATGCAAACCAGAAAAAACAAGCTAAGTCTGAAAGCGCAAGGTCCCCCGAACAGAACAATACCCAACATGCATAGGTACTATTAACCCTTTTAATTGCCAGCCTACTTGAGATTTTGTCACCCTCTGTTGACAGGCCATTTTCCCCATTTTGCGTCATGTTTTGCGACATGTTTTGCGCCATTTTTGCTGTAACTTTCAGAAAAATTATATATATATTTTTTGCAGCAGAGTTTAGACTTTAACATGAAATGTCTTGTTTGTATTTTTTTTTTTTTTTTTTTTTACAATATTATTAAGTGAAAAAAAAATAAATAAATAAAAACATTTTTTTAGAAAATTGACTCCTTTATTTTAAATAAAAAATGTATTTTATTAAGGAAAATCATATTGCATGTGAAAGCCCCATTTCTACCGATTAGAACGGTACCACATATTTATCGGTAGCCCCCCGTTCCTGCCCAGGAGACCCCCCTAACTGAAACAAGTATTTTATAACATTCACAAAAAAAATACAAAAACCATCCACACTACAAAGGGTTAAATCGGGAAAAAAAATGACATAGGGTCCCCCCTCCCAGGGGAGGGAGACCCCATTTTTTTTTTGATTTTTAAGGGTTAAAAACCCTTAAAAATCAAAAAAAAAAATTGACGTGGGGTCCCCCTTACCCAAAGTAACCAGCCCGGGACCAGCTATGGGGGCTTGTAGGCACAGAGTGGGGGGGCCAGCTTTTGTGGCCCCCCCACCCTGCAGCCTACGAGCCCACATAGCCCATGTGGGCCCGGGCTCTTCTGCCCCCCCCTGGGCTTTGGGGAGGCAGGTAATGGGGGTGCCGGGGGTTAATGGCAAGCCACCCGCTAGCGCAGGTGGCTTGCCATCCCCCCAGCCTTGTGAACTGGTATAGGGGTCATGGACCCCTTACCAGTTCACAAGGGGTTAAAAGTAAATAATGACACAGACACACATAAAGAAAAAAATATTTTATTAATTTTTTTTTTTTTTTACACTATACTCACCTCCCATCCATCCTGGAGCACTCTGTCCCTCGGCGATCACTGGCTTCTGCTCACTTGCTAGAAGCCTTTTATAGCTGCTGGATGACAGATTACAAAGGGTTAATCAAAAAAAAAAATGACATAGGGTCCCCCCTCCCAGGGGGGGCGGACCCCATTTTTTTTTTATTTTTAAGGGTTAAAAACCCTTAAAAATCAAAAAAAAAATTGACGTGGGGTCCCCCTTACCCACAGTAACCAGCCCGGGACCAGCTATGGGGGCTTGTAGGCACAGAGTGGGGGGGCCAGCTTATGTGGCCCCCCCAACCTGCAGCCTACGAGCCCACATAGCCCATGTGGGCCCGGGCTCTTCTGCCCCCCCCTGGCCTTTGGGGAGGCAGGTAATGGGGGTGCCAGGGGTTAATGGCAAGCCACCCGCTAGCGCAGGTGGCTTGCCATCTCCCCAGCCTTGTGAACTGGTATAGGGGTCATGGACCCCTTACCAGTTCACAAGGGGTTAATAGTAAAAAAATGACACACACACAGAGAAAAAAAAATCTTTATTTTTCTTTTTTACACTATACTCACCTCCGATCCGACGTCCCTCGCCGCTGTCCCGCGCCGATCACCTCACTGACAGATGCCGGTGGTGATCGGCGCAGGGCGGGTGACAGGTGAGGGGGCTCCGATCGGAGCCTCCTCACCTGACACCCGCTCTGCTCCGATCACCACGGAGCTCGGAGGGGGTATAGGAGGAGCGGGATGACGTCATCCCGCTCCTCCCACAATGGGCGGGGCTAAGCGGCGGCGGCCGTCGCCGCCATTACAAGAGGTGAGGACCCGGAAGAGGGTCCTCACCTGAAGACTGCGCAGCCCAGGGGGGGGATCGGACCCCCCCCTGGTGAAGAGGAGACCCGGACAGAAGGCTCGGGCGCGGAGGTGAGTAAATGACAGTTTTATTTTTTTTTTTTTTTTTACAGCGGCGATCGGCGATCAGCGCTGGAAACGGGGGGGGGGCGGCTGGTTTCGGGCCCCCCCCTGAAGACGGAGGACGACGGGGGGGCGATCGGATGCCCCCCCAAGGAAGAGGGGACCCCAGGCTTCACAAGGATACCGGAGGTAAGTGATTTTTTTTTTCTATTTTTTAACTGTTTGGGGGAAATGCCAGGCACGTAGTTTCTACGTGCTTGGCACTTAACGGTAGGAGAAGCAACCACGTAGAAACTACGTGCTTGGCATTTAAAGGGTTAAAGCAGTAAAAAAAAATTTTTATTGCCTGGCGTTCATTGGAAAGAACCAAGAATGTTGTGAAACAGGCTTTTATTGCATGCTAAAACATCTAGAAGAACTAAAGAATGAAAAGGAATCATCACAGCACAGAGAATTCAAAGCTTTTGGAATCTCACATTTTTGGTGAACCAGTCAACATTCAGAAGGTACAACTTTTGGTGTCAACAGTTGCAAATTACACTGGATGTTGCAATTTCCCTAATAAAATTACTTGACAAAACATTTTTTCAGTTCAACAGATATTTACTGCCATTTATCAAGAGCTGCTGCACTTGTCGGTGGCAGTCCTCCATTAGCAGGTGCTGACTAATGATGACCTCCAACCCTAACCAGCAGAAGACACTTCTGAAGCTGCTGGAGCAGGTAAGATAACAAGTGGGGAGAGCAGGGTGAGGGAATGAAGGAATAGAGCCCCTGTCACAAAGCAGGGTCCAGGATCATTAGGATACTAACCAAGAAAACTTCAGTGGATTTGGGGGGGGGGGGGGGGGTGAGGGAATTGTAACACACATGTCAGCAGCACCTCCACCAATAGGAGGCATGCTTCACTCCTGTGCGCAGCTTTCTTTGCCCCATCAAACAGATTTCATGCCAGATTTGGGGGCATCCAAAACCAGGACCTCTCTGAAGGCTATTTCTAAAAGCAACCCAATGCAAATTTTGATCAGAGGCCAAGCATGACATTGGTCAGCTTTAGGCACGTGGAAAGACGTGTAAACTATTTAAAGGGCCTGTAAACCCAGTGCCAATAATAAGGCAGCAAGCCTCTAAGCCCATGAGGGGCAGTCGTGGCGTAGAGCCTGGCGGGTTGCAGGCTCAATTTCCAGCCATGGGACATGACTGAAGTGCTCCTCTAACATCCCAACTGCTCCTCGGGTGCCTTGGCTAGGACAGCCGATCGCTCACTGCCCCTTCATGTGTTCACTAGAGTGAAGATATGTTGTGTGTTGCACATTTGTACGAATGGGTTAAAAGCAGAGCATGAATTCCTTTGTATGTGCTAGCATACATAAGCAATTTCTCGCTTATGTGGTTTTGGATGTTGGCTTCCAGTGGTTCCTGGGGGGTTAAAGGGTATGGAAACCCAAAAATGGGTCCTTCCACCTCAATCTATGCCCCCCCCCCCCCCCGCCTCGCCCTGAGCAGCCGGGTGCTGCCGTTGGCTTGGCGGTGGCCTGGTTTCCACCACCTAAGCCATGGCCTGCATCACTTTTTGACAGAGCTGATAGGCTCTCTCAAAGATGGCGCTGGGACAAGGTGCAACCGGATGGCCACATGCATGTTACACTGTTCGGGTGTGCATGCTTCTGTCCCCAGCCATGCAGAAACGCACAGGAGCATGCTCGGACGTAGAGAAGCAGAGGATAAGGCGCTGGCAGAAATAGGGGGACACGCCGGCATAAAGTAAGATCACCGGTGCCTCGGGGGTTTCACACAGCAGGGCATTCGGTGTAGGATGCACCAAGGGCAGGCTAGCGGCTGGGCATCTTTTAGATTTCAGGGCCTGGCTGCGAGGGTTTTGACCCACTTTAAGCTTTATAGTAAAAGTATAAGAAAAATACAACATTACAGTATTTTATTGTGGAGTTACAGCCTTCATTCACCACTAGGTGATGCTGTAACCAAATATATAACCCAGCTCGATACAGTATAGACAAACAGTTCCTAGACAGGATAAAACCCAGCCATACACATCCACAGCCCTTATTTGCTTTATCAGACTAATGTTAAGACCATGTGAGTGAGAATCCTCTCTTTCCTGAAAAAAAATATTTAAACATGTTTTGATTTCGGTGTTCAGTCTCCCAGGGCCCCAAGTGGAAATTGACTCTACTATGGCGTATGCAAGCCTCATCCCTGAGAAACAATCAACAATCTCCAGGTGCCAAAAGTGAAGTACAGGAATTAAACCAGACCAAAAGTCCTATTTGATTTTTCTTTAATAGTCCACCAGATGGGAGCACAAACAGCAGGAAAAAAAGCAGGGGATGCCACAGTGTGCGCTTCCTGGGCCAAACTGAAAGACAGCAGTGAAATCCCCAGGGATAGCCATAACATACATTTCTGGTGGAGCATGCGCGGGTCACAGCAGCATCCCATGATGAGCTTATCTAAATTGGCGACGCAGACACACACAGTCAGAGGGCTGAGAATGTCATGGGAGCAGGGGAGAGGTCAATCAAAATGCCCCAGGGACAAGGTCCCTAATCTGGGTATGCAAAATCTCTACTTTAAACTAGAACTCCAAATATAAATTGGTCTCAGTTCTGCAGCAGGCTTTCTGCTGATGCCCATAAAAAATGTCTGCTAAAGCCATTTCTTGTTCCCACAGCAGCTTTATTTTATCAAATATATGGAAATCTACCAGAATAATAAGAGTTGCATAGGGACCAAAAATACCATTTTGTGAAATACTCACCTGTAAAATGGGTATTATAAGTATGTCACACACCCCGCTTCAAGATATCCATAACATGTGGGTAATACCGACCTGAAGAGGGCGTTCCTGCAGAGATGATAGCAAAAAGAAAGCCCCTCCCTGATCCATAAATACCTGGGACCTCCCACTCATTACCCAGTATAAAGAAGCAGTAAGGTAAGGGACCAGGAAGAGGCAAATATAAACCAAAGCAACGCAAAGTTCACAATATAGAGGATCCAGAATACAAGAAGGGCGGGTGAAGCGGGGTGTGTGACATACTTACCTGTAAAATGGGTATTATGAGTATTTCACAAAATGGTATTATTCTAAGTATGTCACACACCCCGCTTCAAGATATCCATAACAACATGTGGGACATCCAATAGCAGTGTCCATAAAAGGGTGGGGATCCAAAACAAGGCAACAAGGTACAACTTAAACCACAACAGCTTGCAGAACTTTGCGGCCAAAAACAGCATCCGCTGAGGCCCGAACATCAACCTTGTAAAACTTGGAAAAAGTGTGAACAGAGGACCAAGTAGCGGCCTTACAAACTTGCTCAACAGAGGCCTGGTGCTGAAAAGCCCAGGACGCCCCAACAGCACGAGTAGAATGAGCAGTGACACGAAAAGGGGGACTCCTCCCCTTGGCAGAATAGGCCCCAATGATGGCCTGACGAATCCATTTACTAATGGAAGATTTGGCAGGAGCCAAACCTTTCCTAGGCCCAAAGGGCACCACAAAAAAAGCATCAGTCTTACGAAAGGAAGACGTAACCACCAGATAATATTTCACAACACGAACTACATCCAAGGAATGCAGCGCCCTTTCCTTGTCGTTGCTGGGATTAGGACATAGAGAAGGCAGAACAATGTCCTGATTCAGATGAAAGGCAGAGACCACCTTAGGAAGAAAATCCGGCTTGAAACGAAAGACAACCTTGTCCTGATGCCTTTCGAAGTACGGAGCTTTAATGGATAAAGCTGCCAACTCAGAAACACGCCTAACCGAAGTGATAGCCACCAAAAAGGCCACCTTTTGAGTAAGAGAAGACAAAGCAACCTCATTCAAGGGCTCAAACGGAGGACCCTGAAGAGCAGAAAGAACCAGGTTCAAATCCCAAACTGGAACAAAGGGCTTCCTAGGAGGCCGTACATGCGTAACTCCTTGGAAAAAGGTCTTGACTAAGGGATGAAGTGCAAAGGACCTTTGAAAGAACATCGCCAGGGCAGAAACCTGCCCCTTCAAGGTACTAAGTTGGAAATGGAGAACTCCCGACAAGAGAAAGACCTACTTTCACACCAATCAATATAGGACCTCCAAGTCCTATAGTAAACAGTAGAGGAAGAGCGCTTCCTGGCACTAATAAGAGTCTGAATCACCGCGTCAGAAAGACCTTCCTCCTTCAAGATGGCGGTTTCAGCAGCCACGCCGTCAAAGCCAGCGAAGGTAAATTGGGATAGAGTAGCCGACCCTGGGTGAGCAGGTCCGGCAGTAGAGGCAGAACGAACTGATCCTCTGCCAGTCTTACCAGGTCTGCGAACCAAACCTGCCTTGGCCACCTTGGTGCCACCAGAATCGCCGACACACCCTCCATGGCCAGCTTGCGCACCAATCTGGCTACCATTGGGAACGGAGGGAATAGGTAAAGAAACCCCAGATCCCTCCAGTTCAGGGACATGGCATCCACCGCCAGGGCCAGTGGATCCTGCGAGAGAGAAACAAATATCGGAAGTTTGTGATTGTGACGAGAGGCAAAGTGGTCCACCGCCGGGAACCCCCACCTGAGGCAAATCGAGCGAAACACCTGAGGACTGAGAGACCACTCCCCCTGACGAGAGGAGGCCCTGCTCAGAGAGTCCGCCTCTGTGTTCTCCACTCTCGGAATGTAGACTGCTGAGATACACGGGACGTGGCTCTCCGCCCAGTCCAGAATCAAAGATACTTCCCTGAGGGCACTCCTGCTGCAAGTCCCCCCCTGGTGATTGATGTAAGCAACCGCCATCCGGTTGTCCGACCGGACCTGAACTGGCAGGCCCCGCAACTGAGGAGTCAAGCGAAACAGAACCAACCTGATGGCTCTCAACTCCAGAACATTGATGGGCTCGTGAGCCTCCTGCGGGCCCGACAGACCCTGAAACTGGAGGTCCTTCCAAACACCCCCCCCAACCTGACAGACTGGCATCCGTGGTGACTGTTTCCCAACACGGAGCCAGAAAAGATCGGCCCTTCAACAGATTGACAGACCCCAGCCACCATTGCAGGGATCGACGAACTCGGGGAGTCATCAGGAAGGACTGATCCAACGATAGAGGAGACTTGTCCCAAACCTTCAACAGATGAAGCTGAAGCGTCCTTGTATGAAACTGCGCAAAGGGAACTGCCTCGAATGAGGCCACCATTAACCCCACCAGCCTCATCCCTAGCCGGATGGCCGGACGAGGGGCCGACAAGAGAAGCCGAACTAACTCCTGAATCAAAAGAATCTTGGCCTGGGGCAGAAACACCCTGGCCTGCAAAGTGTCCAGAGACATTCCCAGAAAGGTCACTACTCTGGACGGAGAAAGGGAAGACTTGGGGTGGTTGATCACCCAACCGAACCTCTCCAGAGTGGACACCACCACCCTGGTGTCCAACTCCGCTTGGTTGAAAGAAGAGGCCATGACCAGAAGATCGTCCAAATAGGGCACAATGCGGATACCCTGAACCCTGAGCAGAGCCATCACCCCGCTAGCACCTTGGTGAACACCCGAGGAGCCGAGGGGAGACCGAAAGGGAGTGCCACAAACTGAAAATGCCGCTCCTCCACCACGAACCTGAGAAACCTCTAGTGTGCTGGAAAAATCGGAACGTGTAGATAAGCATCCTTGATGTCTATGGACGTCAGAAAGTCTCCCTGACGAAGAGAGTGAATAGCCGAACGCAGCGTTTCCATGCGGAATTTCCGCGGCCGGATGAACCTGTTGAGAAACTTCAGATCCAAGATGGGTCGGACCGATCCGTCCTTCTTGGGTACCGTGAACAGATTGGAATAAAAACCCCTGCCCTGATCTGAGGGGGGCACTGGGCAAATGACAGCCATGTCCAGAAGATTCTCTACTGCCACCAGGAGCCCCTGCGCCGCCAGAGGCTCTGAAGGCATCCAAGACCTGAAAAATCTGGAAGGGGGGCGGAGCTCGAACTCCAGCTTGTAACCGGAAGACACCACTTCCCGGATCCATCTGTCCGAGACCTCTTGATCCCAGATCTGGGAGAAGTGTCGCAGCCGTCCCCCCACCCGCATGGGTGAGGGCGCCCCCTCATTGCTGAGCTGGCTTAGGAGCCGGTTTGGGCTTAGAGCCCCAACTGTATCCTGGACGGGCACGTCCTCTGCCCCTGCTCCCAGAATCTCCTCTGGAAGAGGGGAATGCAAATCCCCTGCCAGATCTGGCCCCACGAAAGGAGGGGGTAAAAGAAGGCGCCCCCCGAAAGGGACGGCGTTGTTTCTTGCGTTGAGGTAACCTACCACCCTTGGTGACAGAGTCCAACGTCTCTCCAAAGAGCCGTAATCCAACAAAAGGTAGAGCCGTCAGTGACTTCTTGGACATAAAATCGGCCGCCCACTGGCACAGCCACACCGACCGCCGAATAGCCACCAGCAGAGCCGACGCCCTACCACACATCATCAAGGTGTCATCCTAGGCTGTTAACACAAAAGATAAAAACAACTCACACCGTTTAAGGCTAAGGAACTCGGCACTACCAGGACGAAGCCCGGAAGAAGTCAACAGGTCCCTGACCACAGACCTGGCAGCCAACACCATTAGCGCCGAAGCGCAAACAGGCCGCATGGCTGACCCAACGCTAGCAAAACCATGACAAGCCATCTGGTCAATACGTTTATCCTCTCCATCCTTGAGGGTGGAACAATCAGGTCTATTTAAAACCGAGGAGTTGGACAACCCCAAAACCGGTGCATCCACCTCGGGGGGAGGGATGCCCAGCGCTTAACCGCCTCCGAAGGGAAGGGATATTTCTTATCCCACCCCTGAGGAATGCCAGGGAGCCGAGCCGGCCTGTCCCATTCCTTAGCAATAATTTTGTCAAAATGCCTTTGCGTAGGAAACTCCAAGCGCGGCCTGGATTCCTCAAACAACTCACCCTTCTGCTGTGACGCCTCCTCGGGAGGGGAAATATTCAGAACCTCCAACATCAGAGCCAGAGCGTGAGGAGTATCCGAGGATCTCCCCAAGTCACCAAGCTCGGCATCAGCGCCAAAAGACTGCTCATCGTCCGAAATATCTGAATCCCCATAAACCTCCCCTTCCTCTAGCGGGGAATAATCAGACCAATCCAGATTATTAACGTCATCAAGGTCATCCACCGGCGGAGCCGGCGACAAATGCTTTCTCTTAGCCGGAGCCTTACGGGCGACCGAGCTGGAGATAATTTTCTCAAGGTTAGCCAATCTGGCGCACATCTCAGATTGCAGCTCCCTGCCCATGATGACGTCACACGGGGTGCGTGTCAAGGTGGGAGGGGGAGATGAAGCGACCGGCGGTGCTGACCCAGACGCCTGGGGTTCGGACTGCCGCGTAATAGTTTGCTGTGCACATGGTATACACAGAAGTACATCGTCCCCAGTAATGGATACCCCACACAACATACACTTCCGGGGATGCCCCGAAGGGGTCCCGAGCCCAGTATCCGGGGATGCCTCCATAAGGTGAACTTTTAATAGTCGCTATGACCCAGGGAATTACGCCAATAGGCAACCCGGGATGCCCCTGTAATGTCCCGAGTGGGAGGATTTATGATCAATAAAATGAACCCAGGGACCTAGGACCGGGAGAAACCCCCTAAATACTACTGGAGATCCTCCTGATAAACCTCCGCCTGAAAGACACAAAAAGAACTTATGAGGGTAACAGGCGATAAGGAACAAAAGAACATGCAAACAAAGCAGGATGGGGGAGAGGGGGCCACAGGCCACTCACAGTACCGCGGGAACTTGTAATGGCGACCAGACCGTGAGGAAGAGGCTTCTCTGACTAAGAAGAGGAGAAGGGGGCGTGGTCAGCGCGGGACGCGCGTGACGCCAGGCTCCGCCCCCCCCTCCTATGCAAAGCATGAGCTCCTCAGCGGCGCCGGAGATAGATGGGGGCGGGCTGCGGTGACGCGCCGCAAGACCCGCCCCGCCCCCAAGAGGATAATCGTGAGGGGAGAATCCCCTCAGAGAAAAAGAGGCGCCAAAACCGGCCGGCGCCGCAGCGAATGTGCGGCCGCGGCGCTTGGCCCAGTAAAGTAAATCACAGTAAAATATGTCATCCTGCACACTAATCACCGCTGGCACACAATACAAGGAGGGACGGACCCCGGCCCCGCGCCGAAGGTCCGGCCCCGCCCCCCCCCACTACATGGCATCCATACAGTGCGTGAGGTAAACTACCTCCATTATAAGAAGAAGCAAAGCCCAGCACCGCACAGAGGCCTCCTCAAGAACGACCGCGGCGCTGACAATAATGACAGTTAAAGAGACACACACACCATAACTGTAGTAAAAGACAGAAAGGGTTAAGAACATAATAAGGAGAATAATAAAGAGGAGACCCACACCCCCCATCCCCACTGTGGAAAGGGATCCTGGGAGGGCCATTCCAACGTTAAAACTAAGGGACAGGGCATCCCAAGCCGGGGTCACCAACCCGGTGTAACCGCCTACCCTCTTGTATAGGGTCTCACGGTGGAGCGTTGCTCCTGAGCACCTGAGGTGCTAATATACCCTCGCCTGGACCCGCAGCCACGGCTGGGAGGCATATGAATTCTAGGGAAAAAAGGGTCCAAACGGAAATAATTAAGTAGCGGGCTGGGAATCATCCCGGCTACCTTAAATCCCCCTGTGGAAGGAGGAGACATCATCTTCTGACTTGCTCGCCGTCTGCAGAGATGGAAAACTGGGTAATGAGTGGGAGGTCCCAGGTATTTATGGATCAGGGAGGGGCTTTCTTTTTGCTATCATCTCTGCAGGAACGCCCTCTTCAGGTCGGTATTACCCACATGTTATGGATATCCTGAAGCGGGGTGTGTGACATACTTAGAATAATGTCATATGGTGTCCCTGCTCCCTGACTGTGTTGGAGCTGCCATGCTGCTTCACCTTGTTTCTTGGTGCACCGAGCAGCCTAGGGTCCAATTCTATTGGCGCTCTCGCAGCTCTGATTCCAGAGGGTGAGCATGGCTTGTGTAGATAAATAGATACTTTATTCCGCCAAGTACAGGATACATACAAGGAATGCTTTTTGGCAAGGAGATACACCAGAGCTATTAACAATTACATACAATTACATAAGTAGTAACAGGTAATTAAGGTTTAGTACAAGTCAATTTTGGTATAGTGCAATTTAAGTAGATGAGCAGTACATGTTGTACAGCTTATCTTCCTGAATCTCTCACCTCTAGACGAGAAAAAGAGAAATACCTGTATTGCTGGGATGCACTAAAAACAATGAACGCCGGCCGTACTGAGGCCATGTCCACCTGGAACCAGAGCTGCAAGAGAATGATCAGCGGTGCGAGGAGCGCTGGTAAGATGAGTCGACCTCTGTGTGTACAGGGTGCCGCATAATGGGAGAACTGGCCGGCTGGAAGTGTGTTACACTTACAAGCAGGATCTAATTGTAAGCATAACTGTTCCTTGCCCCCCTCCTGCTGGGAGGAGGGGGGGGGGCTTGATTTTACACAATGCCTTCGGGGGGGTTTTGCTCACTGCATGTTATGGGGTGATTGCCAGGTGGGGGCTCTACACACTGCCTGCAACTGGGTCCTGGAAGGGGAGTATTTTAGCACACCATTCCCTTCAGTCTCATGGTCATTTGTGTCTTATAGTGCAAAACATTTTTGGCAACATTTTTAACTGATCCCCTCCATGGGATGTACTCATTATACCAGGTTCTGGGAAGGGGGGTGGTAAAAAGGTTGAGAGACCACTGTACTAGAGAATGTTACAATGGAGAAGGGGCCTCACTTACAGGTCATATATGGCTTAGCAAATGTAAGTAACGTGGGTTACATGAAAAGCCTAGGTTGCCCACTTGGAACTCGACTCCCATGGCTAGCAGTGGACCCATTTTACTTACTGTTGCTTTGCAGCCATCTCTTATTGTTTTCTGGTTTTCATGGTGAGGAGACAAAGGCTTGTTTGTTTGTAGTGGTTCACCATTTTCTCTTTGATTCTGTCCGTCCTGTGACAGTGATCCAGGGTTGCGGTCAGCATGAAGTGAACCTGTCACCCGCCCAGCAGAAGTGGATCGTGGCCAAGACCAGCAGTCCTCAGATTCTGCCAGGATGTCATCTAGTAGCTGCAACTCGGGGTCAGTCGCCTTTAGCCTGCTTTCTTTAGCCCTTAGATTAGTAATGTTTTTTCCTGCAGAAGCTTCTGTGTCATGGCTCGGTTTCCTTTGCTCACAAGTGGCGTTTGAGATCCTGTCAGGTAGAGTTGTCCCAGTAGGCTCCAGAGGTTCCCTGCTGCAGATCCCGATTGCCCTTCTTTGACTCTTACTGCTACCGCTGCCCATCATGGCAAATAGAAAAAAAAAAAACTGTTCATTGTGTTAGATTATTATCAGACATCCTCCAATGAGTAATTTTCCCCACAGCTCTGTAACTTGTCTTATTTCTTCATCATGGGTGTTTGCAGGCAAAGTAGCTACAACCTGCATGTGTCTGTTAGTTTGTGCATTGCTATTCCTTCTCTCTCTCCTCCAGGCGTTCACGGATTCTGTCGCCAGCCCCTCACAGTTAAACATTAATTGAGCCTGAAAGAGAAGCACTTTGCGGCGAAGCCAGAAGCTGCAGGAGAACTTAACCCAGACAGAGGAGTGTGGAGGCCAATAGGCGGGGCAGAGAACAGATCTGAAAATAAACAGCATGGAAAATGTGAAACAGATATTTTGGTTTTAAAAACGGAAACTGGGTGTAACCTGTAAAGCGCAGGCCCTAAAATATTATAATTCGTAACATAAGTGCTTAAAAATACATATGCTGGATTATAAAGAAAATATGTAAAGAGATGGCCACACAGAGGACAAAATCATAGCTGGGTCATGTGCAAAGCAATCTAGGAAGGTCTATGGCTTCCATGAATTTCAAGAGGCAGGGCTACCCAATTACAATCTTCTCTGGAGATTCAAGATTTTTTCTTCTGCCTACAAATGCAGAAAATGCACCAACACTTAGAGAACTAGAAGCTTGGTCCAGTTAGTAGGATTTTAAAGGGGCATGCGGATTTGGATGCCCCACCATTGTTATCCCCTTGTAGTTACAAAGCATCATGTTCAAAAGACCATTTGTATTTGCCATTTCAAGGCTTTGTAATGGATTTAAAGTGGACCAACACCCAGGGGGGAATCGGCGATCAGATCCCTCCCCGCAGGGCATCTGAAATCGGGATGTCCGCGGGGTGAAACCCCCCAGGAAGCCCACAATCCTAATCTTTTCCACGTTCCAGCGGCGCATGCGCGTCCGCCTCCCGCCCGTCCCTCTAGCAGGGCGCGCTCCCGCGCCGGCCGTTTGGGAATGGCCGGCGCGGGTACGCTCTCTGTAAGAGGGACGCGCGGGAGGCGCCGGCAGACGCGCTCTGCTTGTCCGGCGCTGCCTCTCGCTTGTCTGGCGGCGGGGATTGGCTGCAGCGGTCACGTGGGAGCGGGGTGAGGTGAGTTTTCGGGGCTTTCTGGGGGGGTTTCACACAGCGGGGCACCCCCAATCGGGGTGCCCCACCGAAGTGGACCAAAATCCAGGATAGTCAAAATCCTGGGTGTCGGTCCACTTTAAAGCGGGCTGAAAGTCTATTGTTTTTTATCTCTAAACTTTAAAAATAAAAAAAAGGTAATTAATAGAAACATAGAAGGGTGACGGCAGAAGGAGACCATGTGGTTCATCTAGTTTGCCCTTATGTATTTGCTGTATGTTCTCTCTCTTAGGATAGATGTGTGCTCATCCCAGGCATGTTTAAATTCAGCGACGGTTGATTTTTCAACTACATCTGCTGGAAGTTTGTTCCAAGCATCTACTACTCTTTCTGTAATAATACAATTCTCACCTGTAGAATTGATATTATGAGTATACAGTACGTCCTGCTCCAGATAGAATACTTACACTCGGGTATTACTCCGCCAGATGGCTCTGGACTGCAGAGACATCGAAAACAGGCTACTCCCAGCCCCTCAAATACCCAGGGACCTCCCATAAATTCCCAGCATTGAAAAGCAGTTAATGAGAAGCCGGGAGAATTAAACAACCCAAACTAGTAACTATAACAATGATAATCACCATACAGGGGATCCAAAATAATGCAAAACCAAGGGTGGGGTGGAGCAGGATGTACTGTATACTCATAATACCAATTCTACAGGTGAGTAATCACAGAATTGTATTATTCTTAGTATACAGTACGTCCTGCTCCAGATAGAATACTTACACTTGGGACATCCAATAGCAGTGTCCATAAAGTAGGGTGGGATCCCCAAAGCTAACAGCAGACAGTTTAGACCACTGCCGCCTGCAAAACCTTTCGGCCAAAAACAGCGTCAGCTGAGGCCCTAACATCAACCTTGTAAAACTTTGAAAAAGTATGAACAGAAGGCCAAGTAGCGGCCTTGCAAACTTGTTCAACAGAAGCCTGGTGCTGAAAAGCCCAAGAAGCACCAATAGCACGAGTAGAATGAGCAGTAAGGCGGAAGGGAGGATTCTTCCCCTTAGCAGAGTAGGCCTGAATCACAGCCTGATGAATCCATTTGCTGATAGTAGACTTGGCAGGAGCCAAACCCTTCCTAGGACCAGAAGGTTTTTCAGTTTTTTTGAAAGGTGCAGTAGCCACCAGATAGTACTTCAGACACCTAACCACATCCAAAGAGTGCAAAACCCTCTCCTTAGCATTACTAGGATTAGGGCACAATGAAGGAAGAGCAATGTCCTGATTCAAATGAAAGGCAGACACCACCTTAGGCAGAAAATCTGTCTTGAAGCGAAACACCACCTTGTCCTGGTGTCTCTCATAGTAGGGGGGCTGAATGGAGAGCGCCGCCAACTCAGACACACGCCTCACAGAAGTGATAGCCACCAGAAAAACAACCTTGAGAGTAAGGATGGCCAGGGCAGCATCCTGCACAGGTTCAAAGGGGGCACCCTGCAAGGCTGTCAAAACCAGGTTCAAATCCCCAACAGGCACCATAGTCTTACGTGGGGGATGCACATGAGTCACCCCCTGGAAAAAAGTCCTAATCAGAGAATGCTGAGCAAAGGACTTCTGGAAGAAAACAGACAGGGCAGAAACCTGACCCTTTAGAGCACTAAGTTGGAGCCCCATCTCCAACCCATGCTGTAGGAACTCCAGAATCCTGGGAATAGAGAAAACACGACAGGGAAGAGACTTAGAATCACACTAGTCAATGTAAGCACGCCAAACCCTGTAATAAATAGAAGACGACTTCTTCCTAGCCTTAATCAAGGTATCCACAACCGAGGAAGACAGCCCCTTCTCCATCAAGATGGAGGTTTCAGCAGCCAGGCCGTCAAAGCCAGAGTTTGTAAATTGGGATGGCGTAGTGAGCCCTGAGTGAGCAGGTCTGGCACCACGGGCAGAGTGTACTGATCTACTGCCAGCGGCACCACATCTGCGAACCACTCTTCTTGGCCACCTAGGGGCCACCAGAATTGCTGGCACCCCTTCCAGAGCAATCTTGCGCAGAACCCTGCCCAGCAGGGGGAACGGAGGGAAGACATACAGAAGCTGAAAGCCCTGCCATGACATTGCTAGAGCATCCGTGGTCAAGGCCAGAGGATCCTAAGATAGAGAGACAAAGGCCGGTAGCTTGTGATTGTGACGGGACGCAAACAGTTCCACATCTGGTTGTCCCCAACGTTGACACAGAGATTGGAACACCCTGCTGCATAGGGACCATTCTCCCTGGCGAGAGGTCCCCCTGTTCAGAGAGTCTGCCAGGAGATTTTCCACCCCTGGGATGTACACAGCTGATATGCAGGGAACATTGGTCTCCGCCCAAGTCAGGATCAGAGACACTTCCTGGAGGGCCCCCTTGCTCCGGGTCCCTCCCTGATGATTGATGTAGGCAACTGCCATCTGGTTGTCCAAACGCACCTGAACAGGCAGGCCCCGAAGGTGAGTAGTCAACTGAGCCAGAACTAACCTGATCGCCCTCAGTTCCAGAATGTTGATAGGTGTGTGGGCCTCCTGAGGGCCCCACCTCCCTTGGAACTGCAGGGACTTCCAGAAACCCCCCCCAACCCGTCAGACTGGCATCTGTGGTGACCATCTCCCAGCAGGGGGCCAGAAAGGATCTGCCCACCAACAGGTTCCTGGAGTCCAGCCACCACGAGAGGGACCGCCTGACTAGGGGGGAAAGCACAAGGACCTGGTCCAGGGATGCGGGATCCTTGCCCCACACTGACAAGAGGTGGAGTTGCAGAGGCCTCAAGTGGAACTGAGCATAAGGAACCGCCTCGAAGCACGCCACCATCAGGTCCACAAGCTGCATTCCCTGCCTTATGGAGGGATGACGACAAGATAGCAGGAACTGGACCTGTGCAATCAGACAGTCAACATTCTGTTGAGGAAGGAAAATCCTTGCCTGAACTGTATCCAGATTCATTCCTAGGAATGGAGTCACCAAGGAGGACGACAGTGAAGACTTGGGGTGGTTGATCACCCATCCAAATGACTCCAGGGTGGACACCACCAGCCGAGTATCCACTTCTGCCTAATGTAGAGATTGGGAGGGGATGAGAATGTCGTCCAGATAAGGCAGCACGCGGACGCCCCGATACCTGAGCAGAGACATCACGCCAGCCAGCACCTTGGTGAACACCCTGGGAGCTGAGGTGAGACCGAATGGCAAAGCCACAAATTGGTAGTTTTGATCCTCCAGAGCGAACCTGAGGAACCTTTGATGACCTGGAAATACAGGAATATGAAGGTAAGCATCCATGATGTCCACAGAAGTGATGAAATCCCCTGGGCGCAGGGAACTGATGGCAGAGCGCAGAGTTTCCATGCGAAAGAGCCTGCTCCTGACAAATTTGTTGAGGATCTTAAGTCCAGGATGAGCCTGACTGAACCATCTTTTTTGGGAACTGTGAATAGATTGGAATAGAAGCCCTTGCCCTTTTCTCTAAAGGGACCTGGCAGATGACCCCCAGCTCCAGGAGGCCTTGCACTGCCTGCACTAGCTCCTGAGCCGACACAGGGTCCTGGGGAATCCGGGATCTGATGAATCTTGGGAGTGGCCACGCAGCAAACTATCTTGTAACCGGAGGACACTACCTCCTCTACTGGACACTACCGGAGGAAACTATCTTGTAACCGGAGAAATGAAGCCTCCAGATGTGAGCGAAGTGCTGAAGCAGTCCCCCCACCCGGATGGGTGAGGGTGCCCCATCATGCCTGAGGGGGCTTGGGAGATGATTTTGCCTTGGGGCCCCAGGAGGAGCCAGGACGCCCACATCCTCTGTCCCTACCCCAGAAATCTCCCCGGGCCCTAGTGAAGGAAACCCCCATCCCTTGTCTAGCACCACGGTAGGGGGAGGAGAAGGAGCCCTGACCCCGAAAGGGCCGAGATTGCCGCCTACGCTGGGGTAACCTGCCTCCCTTAGCCAAAATATCAAGGCGGTCCCCAAACAGGCATAGTCCTTTAAAGGGAAAACCAGTGAGGGCCTTCATGGCAGCGTTAGCAGCCCACTGGCGTAGCCAAACCGAGCAGCGTATAGCCACCACAAGGGCAGATGTCCTGGCACACATTCTAATGATGTCATCCAAGGCAGAGAAGACAAAATTTACAAAAACATCACAACTGGAGAGTGCATTGAACACCTCACAAGGCAAGTCATCAGGGGCACCATCAAGAATATTTCTGATAAGGGTTCTAGTGGCCACAGCGGTAATGGCAGAAGCACAGACCGGGCGCAACGCTGTCCCTGCACATGCAAAGGCATGGGACGCCAGCTGGTCAATGCGCCGGTCCTCAGCATCCCGCAGGGTAGTAGAGTCAGGGGAATGCATGACAGAGGTGTTAGATAACCCTAGGACTGGGGCATCCACCTCGGGAGGGGATGACCAACACTTTACCACATCAGCAGGAAAGGGATACTTCCTATCCCAACTTTTAGGTACCCCGGGAAGTCTACTGGGGCGCTCCTATTCCTTGAGCACAAGGTTATTGAAATGTGCTTGCTCGGGAAATTCCAAACGTGATTTAGCTGTATGGAAGAGCTCCCCCCCCCCTTTGCCTGGGAGCCGCAACAGGGGGAGAAATGGACAGAACCTCAAAAATCTGGGTCAGCAATCTGTCAGTGTCATCCAAGGACCAGGGGTCAGAGCCAGAATCTATCATGACCCCTTGGCCTCTCATCAGATAAGCCTGTGTCAGAGAAAAGCTCCCCTTCATCCGAAGGGGTAAAGGCCACAAAGATCCCAAAACTCCTGTAGAATTGGTATTATGAGTATACAGTACGTCCTGCTCCGAATAGATTACTTACGCGTGGGTATTACTCCGCCAGATGGCACTGGACTGCAGAGACATCGAAAAGTAGGCTCCTCCCAACTCCTCAAATACCCGGGGACCTCCCACGAATCCCCAGCATTGAAAAGCAGTTAACGAGAAGCCGGGAGAATTAAAAACAACCCAAAACTATCAACTATAACAATGATAATCACCATACAGGGGATCCAATATAATGCAAAGCCAAGGGTGGGTTGGAGCAGGACGTACTGTATACTCATAATACCAATTCTACAGGTGAGTAATCACAGAATTGTATTATTCTTAGTATACAGTACGTCCTGCTCCAAATAGATTACTTACACATGGGACATCCAATAGCAGTGTCCATAAAGTAGGGTGGGATGCCCAAGAAAAAGTAACAGCAGACAGTTTAAACCACTGCCGCCTGCAGAACCTTTCGGCCAAAAGCAGCATCAGCTGAGGCCCTAACATCAACCTTGTAAAACTTTGAAAAGGTATGATCAGAAGACCAAGTAGCGGCCTTGCAAACTTGTTCAACAGAAGCCTGGTACTGAAAAGCCCAAGAGGCACCAATAGCACGAGTGGAATGAGCAGTAAGGCGGAAGGGAGGATTCTTCCCCACGAATCCATTTGCTGATAGTAGACTTGGCAGGAGCCAAACCCTTCCTAGGACCAGAAGGGACCACAAAAAGAGCATCAGTTTTCCTGAAAGGTGCAGTAGCCACCAGATAGTACTTCAGACACCTAACCACATCCAAAGAATGCAAAACCCTCTCCTTAGCAGTGCTAGGATTAGGGCACAAAGAAGGAGGAACAATATCCTGATTCAAATGAAAGGCAGACACTACCTTAGGCAGAAATTCAGGTTTGAAACGAAACACCACCTTGTCCTGGTGTCTCTCATAGTAGGGGGGCTGAATGGTCAGCGCCGCCAACTCAGACACACGCCTAACAGAAGTGATAGCCACCAGAAATACAACCTTCAGCGTAAGAATGGCCAGGGCAGCATCCTGCACAGGTTCAAAGGGAGCACCCTGCAAAGCTGATAGAACCAAATTCAAATCCCAAACAGGCACCATAGGCTTACGTGGAGGGCGCACATGAGTGACCCCCTGGAAAAAAGTCCTGATCAGAGGGTGCTGAGCAAAGGACTTCTGGAAGAAAATAGCCAGGGCAGAGACCTGACCCTTCAGAGTACCGAGTTGGAGTCCCATCTCCAACCCATGCTGCAGGAACTCCAAAATCCTGGAAATAGAGAACACCTGACAGGGAAGAGACCTAGACTCACACCAGTCAATGTAGGCATGCCAAACCCTGTAATAAAAATGTAATGGAAGAGGAAGACTTCTTCCTAGCCTTTATCAAAGTATCTACAACCGAGGAAGACAGCCCCTTCTCCATCAAGATGGAGGTTTCAGCAGCCAAGCAGTCAAAGCCAGAGTTTGTAAATTGGGATGGCGTAGTGAGCCCTGAGTGAGCAGATCTGGCACCAAGGGCAGAGCGTACTGATCCACTGCCAGCTGCACCACGTCTGACGGGACGCAACTGGTTGGCCCCAACGGTGACACAGGGATTGAAACACCCTGCTGCATAGGGACCATTCTCCCTGGCGAGAGGTCCCCCTGCTCAGAGAGTCCGCCAGGCGATTTTCCACCCCCGGGATGTACACAGCTGTACACAGCTGATATGCAGGGGACATTGGCCTCTGCCCAAGTCAGAATCAGAGACGCTTCCTGGAGGGTCCCCTGAACGGGCAGGCCCCGAAGGTGAGTAGTCAAGTGAGCCATAACTAACCTGATCGCCCGCAGTTCCAAGACACTGATAGGTGTGTGGGCCTCCTGAGGACCCCACCTCCCCTGGAACCGCAGGGACTTCCAGAACCCCCCCCCCCCCAACCTGATAGACTGGCATCCGTGGTGACCGTCTCCCAGGGAGGGGTAAGAAAGGATCTGCACCCCAACAGGTTCCTTGAGTCCATCCACCACAAGAGGGACCTCCTGACCCGAGGGGAGAGCACACAGACCCCGTCCAGGGACGCTGGGTCCTTGTCCCATACTGCCAATAGGTGAAGTTGCAGAGGCCTCAAGTGGAACTGAGCATAAGGGACCGCTTCAAAGCACGCCACCATCAGGCCCAACAGCTGCATCCCCTGCCTGATGGAGGGGGTGAGGACAAGATAGGAGGAACTGAGCCTGTGCAATCAGACTGTCCACCTTCTGTTGAAAAAGGAAAATCCTTGCCTGAACTGTATCCAGATTCATTCCTAGGAATGGAGTTACCAAGGAAGGGGACAGCGAGGACTCGGGGTGGTTGATCACCCATCCAAATGACTCCAGAGTGGACACCACCAGCTGAGTATCAAACTCTGCCTGATGTAGAGATTGGGAAGTGATGAGAATGTCGTCCAGATAGGGAAGCACGCGGACGCCCCAACATCTGCGCCATCACGCCAGCCAGCACCTTGGTGAACACCCTGGGAGCTGAAGTGAGACCAAATGGCAAAGCCAGAAACTGGTAGTGTTGATCCATCAGAGCGAACCTGAGGAACCTTTGATGACCTGGAAATACAGGAATATGAAGGTAAGCATCTTTGATGTCCTTAGAAGTCATGAAATCCCCTTGGCACAGGGAACTGATGGCAGAGCGCAGAGTTTCCATGCAAAAACGTCTGCCCCTGACAAACTTGTTGAGGATCTTCAAGTCCAGGATGGGCCTGACTGAACCATCTTTTTTGGGTACTGTGAATAGGTTGGAATAAAAGCCCTTGCCTTTTTCTCTTAAGGGGACCTGGCAGATGACCCCCAGCTCCAGGAGGCCTTGCACTAGCTCCTGAGCTGACACAGGGTCCTGAGGAATCCGGGATCTGATGAATCTTGGAGGGGGGCAGGCAGCAAACTCTATCTTGTAACCGGAGGACACTACCTCCTGAATCCACCGGTCTGAGACATGAACGAAGTGCTGCAGCTGTCCCCCCACCCGTATGGGTGAGGGCACCCCCATCATGCCTGAGGGGGCTTGGAGGATGATTTTGCTTTGGGACCCCAGGAGGGGCAAGGACGTCCACGTCCTCTCCCCCTACCCCAGAAATCTCCCCGGGTCCCAGGAAAGGAAACCCCCCCCCCCCTGTCTGGCTCCACGGTAAGGGGAGGAGAAGGAACCCTGACCCTGAAAGGGCCGAGATTGCCGCCTGCGCTGGGGTAACCTACCTCCCTTAGCAAAAATATCCAGGCGGTCCCCAAACAGGTGCAGTCCTTTAAAAGGGAAAACCAGTGAGGGGCTTCTTGGCAGCGTTGTCAGCAGCCCACTGGCGCAGCCAAACCAAACGGCGTATAGCCACTACAAGGGCAGATGTTCTGGCACACATTCTGATGGTGTCATCCATGGCAGAGAGGACAAAATTTACAAACACATCACAACTGGAAAGTGCATTGAACACCTCAAAGGGCAAATCATCAGGGGCACTATCAAGTATATTCCCAATAAGGGTTCTAGTGGCCACAGCAGTGATGGCAGAGGCACAGACCGGCGCAGCGCCGTCCCTGCACATGCAAAGGCGTGGGATGCCAGCTGGTCAATGCGCCGGTCCTCAGCATCCCGCAGGGTAGTAGAGTCAGGGGAATGCATGACAGAAGTGTTAGATAGCCGTAGGAGCGGGGCATCCACCCCGGGGGGGGGGTTCGGGATGACCAACACTTTACCACCTCGGCAGGAAAGGGATATATGTCTTTCCCAACTTTTAGGAACCCTGGGAAGTTTACTGGGGCGTTCCATTCCTTGAGCACAAGATTATGGAAATGTGCCTGCTCGGGAAATTCCAAACGTGATTTTGCTGTATGGAAAAGCTCCCCCCTTTGCCTGGGAGCCGCAACAGGGAGAGAGATGGACAGAACCTCAAAAATCTGGGTCAATAATCTGTCAGTGTCATCCGGGGCCCAGGGGTCAGAGCCAGAGTCGTCATGACCCCTTGGTCTCTCATCAGATGAGCCTGAGTCAGAAAAAAGCTCCCCTTCATCCGACGGGGTATAGCCACGAAGATTCAAAAACTCCTCAGTTTCCATAGGGAAAATAGTGACATTAGGCGTTAAGTGCCGCTTTTTAGCAGGGGCCTTACGCGCCAAGGACTTAGCAATCAACTGCTCAACAGTAGCCAGTCTAGAAGACACATCAGGCTGAGAATCCCCACTAGTATGCAACTCAGTAGGAGTGAGGTTTAAGCTTGGGGAGTAGGTGAAGTGAAACGAGGTGCAGCCACTGGCAGGCCAGATTGCAATGCAAGCACCTGCGCAGCACAGGTTACACAGACCCGCACCTTGTCAGCGTGAGCATGATGCTGCCCACACGCTACACACAGCCAGTCTCGTCCCGAAGGGACCCCGGTCACATTATCCTGGGATGCCTCCGTATGGTGATTATAGCGGCACTATAGGCCGATAGGGATTAATGCTATACAGCAACCCCGGATGCCCCAATAACCCGCTAGTGAAGTGGGAGTATTACACAAGGCCTACAAGTTAAATAACTAATAAAAGAGCCGGGAGAAGCCAAAGGGTTCGCCCAGCCTGAAAGACATAAGAAAAGACCATAAGCGCACAGTAATAAAAGAATATAAAGCCGCCCGCGAGGGCACTTACGGACCGCGGTAGTTAGAGGTCCGTCGTGCATGGGCCAACCAAGCAGGTGAAAGATGGCATCGGTATACCTCGAGGGGCGGGCTGGAATTGGCGATGACGCGGAGCGCGCCATAGACAGGCCCCGCCCCCCCGAAGAGCGCGAAACCAGGACGTGCCAAGCGACGGTGGACTAAAAGGCACGCGGCGGCGCCAAATTTGAAAGACAGAAAAGGACAGCGAGCCAGCGCGGCGGCTGACACAAGGCAGAATAAAAGATAAAGTGTAAAACACAGAATGCATAGCATACACAGTTACATCCCCCCCCCCCTTCTTTTCCCCCCGAAGGCTACCAGGAGACTGAGGGAGGACAGCGGGCACTTAAATAGGGTCCACCGATAGACAGGGGCAATAGTGCGGGAGGGGCATCCCATAGAGGCTCACCATAAGCCTGAACCGCCTACCCTTTGGTGGGAGATTGCGGTGGAGCAGCGCTCCTAAGCACCTAAACAGCGGTGCTGCCTACCTTCACCCGACCAGCGCAGCCAAGGCTGGGAGGCATATTACTAATGGAACGGGTGGGAATAGTCCTACAGGGACGCAGGCTAATAGCCCCGCTCACCTGTGAGTAGAGAGTCATTTCTCGTCCTTCGCAGTCCAGACTGCAGAGAAATTCTGGGGATTCGTGGGAGGTCCCCGGGTATTTGAGGGGCCGGGAGGAGCCCATTTTTCGATGTCTCTGCAGTCCAGCGCCATCTGGCGGAGTAATACCCACGTGTAAGTAATCTATTTGGAGCAGGACGTACTGTATACTAAGAAAGTGACATTAGGCGTTAAGTGCCTGCTTTTTAGCAGGGGCCTTACGTGCCAAGGTCTTAGCAATCAACTGCTCAACAGTAGCCAGTCTGGAAGACACATCAGGCTGAGAATCCCCACTTGTATGCAACTCAGTAGGAGTGAGGAGCTTGGGGGGGGGGGGGGGGGGGGGGTAGGTGAAGTGATACGAGGTGCTGACCCAGCCACTGGAAGGCCAGATTGCAGTGCAAGCACCTGCTCAGCACAGGGTACACAGACCCGCGCCTTGTCAGCGTCAGCATGCGGCTGCCCACATGCTACACACAGCTGGGCTTGTCCCGTTACCACATTATCCCGAGATGCCTCCATATGGCGATTACAGCGGCGCAATAAAGCAACCCTGGATGCCCCAATAGCCGCTAGGGAGTGGGAGTAATTACACTAGGCCTATACAAGTTGGCAAACTAAAAGAGGGCCGGCAGAAGCCAATGGATTTGCCCGCCTGAAAGACATAATAAAAAGGTGGCCGTAAGCAGACAGTAATAAAAATGAGATAATAAAGCCGCCCGCGAGGGCACTTACGGACCACGGTAGGTAGGGGTCCGTCGCGCATAAGCCAACCAAGCAGACAAAGATGGCATTGGCAAACCTCGAGGGGTGGGCCAGTATCAGCAATGACGCGGAACGCGCCATAGGCGGGAGCGCCCCCCCCCCCCCGAAGAGTGCGAAGCCAGCACATGACAAGCAGCCAATGACGGTGCGCTGGCGCCTGAGGTAGCGCCACCGCCAAGCGCGGAACATAGTGACAAAAAAGGCGCGCGCCGGTTTTTTCAAATACAGTCAAACTAAAGCAAGACAGCGCGGTGGCTGGCACAAGGCAATTGAATACAATATAACTTAAAATAAGTATAAGTCTAAAACACGTAAATGCATGGCATACATACTGACAACCCCCCCCCCCCTTTTCCCCCCGAAGACTACCAGGAGAATGAGGGAGGATGGCGGCCACATTAAATAGGGTCCACCGATAGATAGGGGCAAGGGGCAATAGTGCAGGAGGGGCATCCCATAGAGGCTCACCATAAGCCTGAACCACCTAACCTTTGGTGGGGGATTGCGGTGGAGCAGCGCTCCTAAGCACCTAATAGCGGTGCTGTCTACCATCACCCGACCAGCGCAGCCAAGGCTGGGAGGCATATAACTAATGGAACGGGTGGGAATAGTCCTACAGGGCCGCAGGCTAATAGCCCCGCTCACCTGCGAGTAGAGAGAGCCATTTCTCGTACTTAGCAGTCCAGACTGCAGAGAAAATCTGGGGATTTGTGGGAGGTCCCTAGGTATTTGAGGGGTCGGGAGGAGCCTGTTTTCAATGTCTCTGCAGTTCAGCGCCATCTGGCGGAGTAATACCCGAGTGTAAGTATTCTATCTGGAGCAGGACGTACTATATACTAAGAATAAAATATTTTCTAACATTGCTCCTGATCTTCCCTCAGACTAGCTTCAGGTTGTGCTCCCTGTTCTGTCATTGAAGCAGACCTTCACCCTAAATAAGCCTATCATATGTTTCCCACACCCTGTACATACAGATTGCTCACATTAAAAATCATCCTACCTGCATATACTACATGTTATGAGCCTTTAAACATCCAAGATGGTGGCTCATGGAGCATCAGGCAGCCTGCAAACAGGAAGTGTCTTCTGACTGTTTAAGTCCTTCTACCATTTTTGTTGCCCGCCTTTGGACCAGGTCTATTTAAATAATGTATACACAGTATTCTAACTGTGGCCTCACCAGGGCTCTATACAGCGGCATCACAACCTCTCTCTTCCTACTGGTGATGCCTCAAGCTATGCAGCCGAGCATCCTGCTTGCTTTTCCTACTAGATACACTCATCTTGCAGCTTTCAGTAATCTCTCCCCTCCGAAGTTCTGGCTAACACAGTACTGACCATATGGTACTCAGAGCAGGGATTCCTTCTATCCATTATTTTAAATTTAGAGACATGAAACTCCAGTTTGACCATTTATCCAGTAAAGCTGAATCATTTTCTATGTTGCAGGAATCTCCAGGAATCTACCCTATTACTCACCTTTGTATCATCAGCAAACAGGCAAAGTTTTTCTACCAAGTCTTCTACTATGTCACTTATAACCATATTAATGGGGCCCAGGACAGAGCCTTGCGGCACACCACTTGTAACTCGTCTTTGGTCAGATTGCACGCCATTAAAAACAACTTTCTGATACAGATCCTTCAGCCAGCTGGAAATCCACTGAACTATCCAGGGACTGAGTCCTAACTTTAATAACTTATCTTTATGTGGTACAGTGTCAAAGGCTTTGCTAAAATCCAGATAGGTGAAGGTGGTGCTGTGGATATCACCTAACACTTTAGTAACATTGGGGTCGATTCAGAGCCAGGTGAGAATTCTCACTCCTTTTTTTAAAGAGAAAAAACTGCTGTTGACTTTCATTGTCTACCTTAGGGCGGATTCACAGCCAGGTGAAAATGTACACCCAGTAGACAATGAAAGTCAACGGCAGTTAAAGCTTCGATGTTTGGGGTCCAAGAGGTTGTTAATATTCAGATGGAAAATTATCTGTTTTAAGAATGCACATCAAAGCATACTTACTAATGACCAACTTACCGGCTCCCAAACTCCTCTCTCCTGCGCCGCCATCTTGTTACAGCTATGCCAGCAGTCTGCAGCTACCTTCCCCGAGAGCTGCCACTGTTTTACGGTCAGCTCGCCGCCAGATTGCAGCCTTTGACCTCACGCCAGCCACTTGCAGTGCGTGGAGCGTGAGGTCAAAGACTGCAAGATGGCGGCACTGGTGCAGCAAGATGGTAGAGAGGTGACCAGAGCATTGGTGGGGACAAGGTGACTGGAGCAGCAGCAGAGGCAGGGAAGAGGTGACCAACGTGGCAGCCCTCAGGGAATAAAGCTGCAGACTGCTGGCCAGCGATTTGCAGCTTCCTACGGGTTCATGTAGTGCTGTTTTACCACACTACATGAACCAAGCTGTATCTAGCAAAAGCGGCAGCACAGCTGGCCGTGTGCTGCGGAAGCATCCGGACCTGCACCCAGAGAGCAGGTCTGCTTTAAGGTTATATAAGGATCAATTCAGCACCGGTCAATATAGCATTTCTCCCCCATCTTCCCCTCTCTCTCGAATCTAGCCCTTATGCCTGGTGCCCGGGCGGGCTGCCTGGCTCTTGGGGAGGGGGGGGGGGGGGGGGGGGGGGTAGCGCATGCTTAAAAAAACAAACAAAATAGTAACAAATCACTATCTTGGGTTTGTTTCTCCTGTGGGATGTGCCATTGTGTGTACCCAGCATCACCCAAAAACTCACCTTTTTATGTACCTATGCTGTTGAGCACCCAAGTTGCATCCATATTTTCTTTGCAGCTTAGGTTGAGACCACAAGCTGCTTCCCTGCTGTGCACATGCAAGCCATTCAGAAATGCTGACACAGGTACACGCCTAGCTAAAAGTAAAGCAGGGATGCTGCATGGGATCGCCAGCAAGGGGGGCATGCCAATTCAGGGACAGGGGAAAGCAGCTGTTCCTGTGTACAGAGTGGAGGCGAGGAAAGCATGCATCACACTTACACATTCCCCCGGATTCTGCTCTTCATGTCTAGCTCTGCAAAGGGACATCAGGGTCACGTGATAGCTGATGTCACCTGGGGAAAGTCAGCATCAGCAAGGGAATGTGTATGTCACTGGGATGGAAGCTTTTCTCACCTCTACTTTATACATGAAACAGCTGCCCCCTCCCCCCTGCACACAGACTGCATGTTTTTTTTTTTAATTCAGGGACCAAAGTTGAGAAGGGTATTGATCTGCAACTGATGGTTGCACTGTGGAGGTAGCTGGCACCAGGCCCCTTACTGCCAGGGGCCCGGTAGTTCCTGCCTTCATGTACGCCCTTGGGGCCTGGAGCCTTATAGACTCTAGGGAGATTACTGTTCCTCTTTAAGCAATGCCAAGGAGCAGGACAGGCATGTCTCCTTGTTTTTGGGAAGATAGATTCTAAGACTATGGCCTTGATTCAATAAAGGTAGAAAAAAAATTCTCATGGTAGTAAAAAATTCAATTCATGAGAAAAAAAACAGAGAATTTCACTGTTGCTGAATCACCAGAAAAAAAAGACAATGAAAGTCAATGGCACTTTTTACTACAGTGTAAAAAGTTCTCTACTTTTCCTTAGTAGTAAAAAGTGCCATTGACTTTCATTGTCTTTTTTTCTGGTGATTCAACAACAGTGACATTCTCAGGCTTTTTTTCTCATGAATTGAATTTTTTTACTACCATGAGAATTTTTTTCTACCTTTATTGAATCGAGGCCAATATCTGGTCACATTGAATTAGTTAGTTTTAACATGATAAGACCCTCAACTATAGGGAATAACCATGGGAATTATATTTGCTTGTTAACATCAGGTCATTTATTGCAGTCGAATGCAGTCGAGACACCAGCATCTACCAGTGACCCGTTGCTTTTTTCTGCACAACATTGAGGTCCTTTATCATTTCCCCTTTGTGTTTTATAAGCATGCCTTCCATGTGTCAGCCAGAGAAGAGACAGAGTGGGTGGTTGACGTTTACATTGGAACAGGTTTTATGTAACCGTATAAAACATTTTCCTCAAAGCCAGAAGAATGGTACAAGACCACACAAGATGAAATATTTTCACTGTAGGAGAGTCTTTGCCCCTTCCTAAACCATTTTAGCTTTTATAACAATTCTAATGTATTGGGGGTTTTGGACATACACTTTTGCATGTTTAGTGTGTTTATTAGTCAGTTTGTGGCTTTTCCTCACAGTCATCTCACTAGAGTTATCTCTATTCCTGCCACTACCAAATTACAGATGATGCAATGTTACTCCAAACTGTGTACCTATTGTCATGCTCCGCGCCTTTTGGGCGTCTTCCATTGATCTCTGCACGCAGCCGCAGAAGTGCTTTGGGTGTTTGTTCTAGACCTGGCTATTCATCTATTGCACTGCTCAACAGCTCCATCTGGTGTTCGGCTCACTGCAACTGCACGAAGCCTAGAGCGTAAGCGTTTTTTTACTTCCGGGTTTTCCTTGGCCTGTGTACAGGAAGTTACCTCACTCAGACTCTGACACATCCCTCCCTGCTCTAATTGACAGCCCTATTTAAATGGACAGCTGGCCTGTATTCATTGCTGTGTTATCAGCACAGGAAGCGGTGATTCCTGTTACCTGCAACTCCTGACTATTATACTGAATTGACCTGGACTGCTTCCCGATCAGATTATGGATTAACCCTTGCATGGATTACACGGTTAGAATTTCGGATTGTTTAATGGACTTTGCTTGTTCGCTGCCAGCCCATGATCTCGGATTGTTTAATTGACTTTGCCTGTCTGCCGCCAACCTTGGAATTTGTATTTGGTTTGTCGCCAGCCTCTGAACACAGATTGTTTAATGAACTTTGCCTATCTGCCGCCAGCCCTGGAATTTGTATCTGTTATCGGTCTTTATTAAACCCCTGAACTCTGTTCTGTCTTGAACTTTATTTCCATGCTTCGCCCCACATCTGGAGCTCCGCCCAGCCCTCACTTCTTGCCAGAAGTCTACCTTTACCTTGGTTGTAGCCGGGAAGTCTGACACCTATGTATTGTCAAAGGAGATTTTTAGGCTTCTCACCAGTAAAAATACAATTCTGTGATTACTCACCTGTAGAATTGGTATTATATGTATACAGCACGTCCTGTTCCAGAATATTCCTTATACATGGGGGTAATACATCCACAAGATGGCGCTGGACTGCAGAAAACAACTTGTGGCTTCTCCCAGCCCTATATAAGTCAGGGACCTCCCACAAATTCCCCAGTATTGACAAGCAGTTAACAAGAAGCTGGGAGAATAATAACAGGAATTCAAAAATGAAAATATGAACAATCACCATACAGAGGTAACTAAGAATAATGATAACAAGGGTGGGATGGAACAGGATGTGCTGTATACATATAATACCAATTCTACAGGTGAGTAATCACAGAATTGTATTATTCTAAGTATACAGCACGTCCTGTTCCAGAATATTCCTTACACTTGGGACATTCAATAGCAGTGTCCGTAAGGTAGGGTGGGATCCCCAAAAAGTAACAGCGGGCAGTTTAAATCACTGCCGCCTGCAGAACTTTGTGACCAAAAGCAGCATCAGCTGAGGCCCTAACATCAACCTTGTAAAACTTTGAAAAAGTAAGAACAAAAGACCAAGTAGCGGCCTTGCAAACTTGTTCAACAGAAGCTTGGTGCTGAAAAGCCCAAGAGGCACCAATAGCACGAGTAGAATGAGCAGTAAAGCGGAAGGGAGACTCCTTCCCGTTAGCAGAATCGGCCTGTACCATGGCCTGACGGATCCACTTGCTGATAGTGGACTTAGCTGGAGCCAAACCCTTCTTTAGGTCCAGACGGGAGCACAAAAAATACCATTTTGTGAGTACTCACCTGAAAAATGGATATTGTTGGTGTGCCACACACCCCGCTTCACCTTTAATATTCTTCACGATTGGGTTACTCACCGCCAGGTGACTCCGTGCAGAGAGGAAGTCTTGTAACGAGCCCCCTTCCGGCCTATATATACCTGGTACCTCCCATTTATCACCAGTGTATTAAAAAGCAGAAAGACAAGGTACCAGTAAATTAACGGTAACCTCAAAAATAAATCAATATAAATAAAAGCTTCACCATATAAAGGATTTGGAATACCGAAAAGGGTGGGAGTGAAGCGGGGTGTGTGGCACACCAACAATATCCATTTTTCAGGTGAGTACTCACAAAATGGTATTATTCTTGGTGTGCCACACACCCTGCTTCACCTTTAATATTCTTCACGATTGGGACATCCAAAAGCAGTGTCCACAAGGGATGGGCATCTCAAGGCCAGGTGAAGCATAACTTAAATGACTGCAGTCTGCAGAACTTTGCGGCCAAAAACAGCATCCGCTGAGGCTCGCACATCAACTTTGTAAAACTTAGAAACAGTATGAACAGAAGACCAAGTGGCGGCCTTACAAACTTGTTCAACAGAAGCTTGGTGCTGAAACGCCCAAGACGCTCCAACGGCGCGAGTAGAATGAGCAGTGATACGAAAAGGGGGAACTTTGCCCTTAGCAGAATAGGCCGCAGTAGCGGCCTGACGTATCCGTTTGCTAATGGCAGATTTGGCTGGTGCCAAACCCTTCTTAGGCCCACAGGGCACAACAAAAAAGGCATCCGTCTTACGAAAAGGAGACGTGATAATCAAGTAGTACTTAACACAGCGTACTACATCCAAACAATGCAAAACCCTCTCTTTGTCATTCTTAGGATTAGGACACAAGGAGGGAAGAACAATATCCTGATTCAAATGAAAAGCAGAAACAGCCTGGATAGACAAGGCCACCAACTCTGAGACACGCCGGACCGAAGTGATAGCTACCAAGAAGACAATCTTCTGAGTCAGGGTAGACAAGCAATATCTTGCAGAGGCTCGAAAGGAGGAGCCTGCAGAGCAGAAAGAACCAAATTCAATCCCAAACCGGGAGTAATGGTTTCCTGGGAGGCCGCACATGCGTAAAAACGCTTCTGAAAAAAGATAGATAAGGCCGAAACTTGCCCTTTCAACGTACTTAGCTGAAGACCAGAGTCCAGCCCAGATTGTAAAAACTCCATAATCCTGGAGACCGAGAAGACCCTACAAGGAAAAGATCTAATCTCGCACCAAGCGATATAGGCTTTCCAAGTCCTATAGTAGATGATAGAAGAAGACCTCTTCCGGGCACTGATCAGAGTCTTAACGACTGAATCAGAAAGACCCTCCTCCTTCAAGATGGAGGTTTCAGCAGCCAGGCCGTCAAACCCAGCGCTGGTAAATTGGGGTAACACAACCGACCCTGAGTGAGCAGATCGGGCCGAAGAGGCAGAACGAACTGGTCCACTGCCAGCCGAATGATGTCTGCGAACCACACTCGCCTTGGCCACGAGAATGGCGGACACCCTTTCCAGAGCAAACTTCCGAACCACCCTGCCCAGCATGGGTATCGGAGGAAACAGGTATAGAAATCCCAGATCCCCCCAGCTCAGGGACATGGCGTCCACTGCCAGAGCCAGAGGATCCCGGGAGAGCGACACGAAGTTCGGGAGCCTGTGATTGTGACGAGAGGCAAACAGGTCCACCTCCGGTGTCCCCCATCGGAGACACAGTGAGCGAAAAACCTGAGGATGGAGAGTCCATTCTCCCAGACGGGGAGAGCCCCCGCTCAACCGGTCCGCTTCCTGGTTCTCCACTCCTGGAATGTATACCGCCGAGAGACAAGGAACATGGGCCTCTGCCCAGGTCAGGATCAGGGACACCTCTCTGAGAGCACTCAGACTGCGAGTCCCTCCCTGATGATTGATGTAAGCAACCGCTGTTCGATTGAACGCACCTGGACTGGAAGGCCCAGAACGTGTTGAGTCAGGAGAGCAAGCACCCGACGGATGGCTCTCAGTTCCAGAACATTGATGGGTAAGTGGGCCTCTTGAGGTCCCCATTGCCCCTGGAACTGATGCTCCTTTCAGAATCCGCCCCATCCCAAAAGACTGGCGTTCGTGGTGACAATTTCCCAAAGAGGGGTCAGGAAGGACCTGTCCCTCACGAGATTGGCCGAGACCAACCACCACTGGAGGGACTGCCGGACCCGGAAGGACAACTGGAAAGGCTGATCCAGCGACCGAGGCTGCCGGTCCCAGGACGCCAACAGATAAAGCTGAAGCGTCCTCGTGTGAAATTGACCAAAAGGAACTGCCTCGAAAGAGGCGACCATCAACCCTACCAGCCTCATCCCCAGACGGATGGACGGCCGAGGATTGGAAAGTAGGACCCGAGCCAACTCCTGAATCAGATGAATTTTGGACTGGGGGAGAAACACTCTGTGTTGATGAGAGTCCAACTGCATCCCCAGAAAGGACACCACCCTGGCCGGAGCGAGGGAGGACTTGGAGAAGTTGATCACCCAACCAAAGCTTTCCAGCGTGGAGACCACCATCCTGGTGTCTGTCTCCGATTGATTGAGTGATGGAGCCATGATGAGAAGGTCGTCCGAATAAGGTACGACACGAATCCCCCGAGATCTGAAAATGGCCATCACCCCTGCCAGCACCTTGGTGAACAATCTTGGAGCCGAGGTAAGGCCAAATGGAAGTGCCACGAACTGAAAATGCTGATCTTCCATCACGAATCGAAGAAAACGTTGATGAGCGTGGCAGATGGGAACATGAAGATAAGCATCCTTGATGTCTATGGACGTCGTGAAGTCCCCCTGCCGAAGGGAACCGACGGCCGTACGCAAAGTTTCCATGCAAAACTTCCGAAAACGGATGAACTTGTTGAGTCATTTCAGGTCCAGGACGGGACGAACAGACCCGTCCTTCTTGGGGACTGCGAAAAGATTGGAGTAGAAACCGAGGCCCATCTCTAAGCGCGGTACCGGCCGGATGACCGCCATCTCTAACAGATTCTTTACCGACGCCAGGAGCCCCTGTGCGGCCAAAGGATCGATGGGCACCCGAGAACGAAAGAACCGTGAAGGAGGACGAGACTCGAATTCCAGTTTGTAACCGGACGACACTATCTCCCGGATCCATCTGTCCGGAACCTTCTGGTTCCAAACCAGGGAGAAGTGCCGCAATCGTCCCCCCACCCGCACGGGTGAGGGCAGCCCCTCATTGCTGAGCGGGCTTATCAGCAGGTTTGGGCTTAGTGCCCCAGGACTGAGTGGGACGGCCACGGCCCCTCCCCCCCCCCCCCCCCCCGAGTCCAACCTGCACCTCTGGTAGCGGGAAAGGAAGCCCCCCTACCCGCTCTGAATCCCCGAAAGGAAGGTCTACCAGAACTTGCCCCCCGAAAGGGACGACGAGGCTTCTTACGTTGCGGCATTTTACCACCTTTGGCAACTGAATCAATTTTATCACCAAACAGCCGCAACCCCAAAAAGGGGAGAGCTGTGAGCTCATTTTTAGAAGCTGTGTCCGCCGACCACTGGCGTAGCCATACTGCCCGACGAATAGCCAACAGCATTGCAGCTGTCTTGCTACTCATAGCCAGCGCATCGTCCTGAGCGGACAGAACATAGGAAACAAAAGACTCACACTGCCTGAGAGCAATAAGCTCCTTGCAAGTGGGATCAAGATCCACACACAGACCCTGAATTACAGATCTAACCGCCAATAGAAGAAGCGCCGAAGCACACACCGGGCGCATCGCTGACCCGGCGTAACTAAAACCATGGCGACCTTACTGGTCAATCCGATGATCCTCACCATCTTTAAGGGCAGTAGTCTCAGCAGACTGCACCATAGCCGTGCTGGAGAGCCCTAGTACAGGGGTATCGACGTCAGGAGAAACCGACCAAAGCTTCACCAATTCTGCCGGAAAGGGATAACGTTTCTTCCAACTGGAAGGAATTCCAGTTAACCGCGTGGGATGTTCCCATTCCTTGAGCACAATTTTCTCAAAGTGGTGTTGTCTGGGAAAAACCAAAGGCGGCTGAGGGACATTAAACAACTGACCCTTAGGCAGGGTGACGGCCTCAGGTGGATCTAAATTCAAAATTTCAACCATTTGAGCCAGAATGGAGGGGGTGTCACGAGAACCCCCCGCAGACAAATCGCCAGTAGCATCAACCTCAAGCTGATCTGCAGGCTCATCTGACTCCACCAAAAATTCTTCCTCCTCCTCCTCCTCCAGGGAGCAATCGGACCAATCCACAGGCTCACATACTTCATCCTGTGAAGCCGGAGGTATAGGAGTCAGGTGCTTCCGTTTCGCAGTGGCCTTTAACCCTGCTTAAACGGAAACTATTTTCTCGAGGTTGGCCAACCGTGCCGCCACCTCGGATTGCGAATCCCCACTCTTGACAATGTCACGCGGGCTCCGGAACAGGGAGGGAGGGGTAGGGGATGATGGAAGTTGCGAAGGGCCAGCAGCCAGAGCAACGGACTGACGCACAAGACTCTGCTTTGCACAAGGAATGCATACAAAAACATCATCAGCTGGGAGTCCCACAGCCTCCACACATCCTAGATGGCCCAGAAGAACCATTTCCGGTAATATCGGAAGCCTCCATATGGTGATTTATGGTATTCGCAAAAATTTTGGGTTTAAGGCATAAGCCACCCAGGATGCCCCCTTATGTTAATGTCCCGGGAGGGAGGATTTAATCAATAATAAAGGTACAAACAATCAAAACCGGGCAGAAATAGACCAAAAGGGGGTGCCGGGGTAAGACCTGCAAGCAGGAGACTTCAATCTTCTGTCTTGTCGTCATGCAGAGAGAAAAACACTGGTGATAAATGGGAGGTACCAGGTATATATAGGCCGGAAGGGGGCTCGTTACAAGACTTCCTCTCTGCACAGCGTCACCTGGCGGTGAGTAACCCAATCGTGAAGAATATTAAAGGTGAAGCGGGGTGTGTGGCACACCAAGAATAGAGCATCAGTCTTCCTGAAGGATTCAGTAGCCACCAAAGAGAACTTCAGAGTCCTGACCACATCCAGAAAGTGTAAAACCCGCTCCTTAGGGTTACTAGGATTAGGGCATAGAGAAGGCAAAACAATGTCCTGATTGAGATGAAAGGCAGACGCAACCTTAGGCAGAAAATCTGGCTTAAAACGAAACACCACCTTGTCCTGGTGTCTCTCAAAGTAAGGGGGTTTGATGGAAAGTGCCGCCAACTCAGAAACGCCTAACAGAAGTGATAGCCACCAAAGACTACCTTAAGCGTCAAAATGGACAAAGGGGCCTCACGCAAAGGCTCAAAGGGAGGCCCCTGCAAGGCAGATAAGACCAAGTTCAAATCCCAGACTGGTAACACAGGCTTATGTGGAGGACGCACGTGAGTAACCCCCTGTAAGAAGGTCTTGACCATACGATGATGAGCAAAGGATCTTTGGAAGAAAATGGCCAAAGCAGAAACATGACCTGAACATGATGGTACTAAGTTGAAGACCCAAATCCAAACCATGCTGCAGGAATTCCAGAATCCTAGGGATAGAAAACACCCGACAGGGAAGCTACTTAGACTCACACCAGTCAATGTAAGCATGCCATACCATATAGTAGATGGATGACGAGGACTTCTTCCTAGCCCGAATCATGGTATTAACAGAGGCAGGCAGCCCCTTTTCCATCAAGATGGAGGTTTCAGCAGCCAGGCCATTAAAGCCAGCGTTTGTAAATTGGGATGGCGTACCTGTCCCTGAGTGAGCAGCTGGATCCTTGGGCAGAGCATACTGATCTACTGCCAACTGCACAACGTCTGCGAACCACACCCTTCTTGGCCAACAGGGGGCCACCAGAATGGCTGTCACCCCTTCCCGAGCAATCTTGCGCAGCACCCTGCCCAGCAGAGGAAGAGGAGGGAAGACAGAGAAGCTGAAAGCTCTTCCAAGACATTGCTAGTGCCTCCATGGTCAAGGCCAGAGGGTCCTGGGACAGAGAGACAAAGACTGGAAGCTTGTGAATGTGAGCTTGTGAATGTGACAGGATGCAAACAGATCCACATCTGGCTGACCCCAGTGGTGGCACAGGGAGCGAAACACCCTGCTGCTGAGGGACCATTCTCCCAGACAAGAAGTCCCCCAGCTGAAGGAGTCTGCCTCCAGATTCTCCACCCCTGGGATGTACACAGCTGAGATGCAGGGAACATTCTCCTCCACCCAAGACAGTATCAGGGACACTTCCTTGAGGGCCCTCTTGCTCCTGGTCCCTCCCTGATGATTGATGTAGGCAATCGCCGTCTGGTTGTCCGAGCGGACCTGAACCGCCCGACCCCGAAGGTGTGGAGTCAATTGAGCGAGAACCAACCTTATCGCCCTCAATTCCATAATGTTGCTAGGGGTGTGGGCCTCCTGAGGGCCCCACTGACCCTGGAATTTCAGGGATTTCCAGAAGCCCCCCCCCTACCTGTCAGACTGGCATCTGTGGTGACTGTCTTCCAGCATGGGGCCAGAAAGGATCTGCCCACCAACAGTTTTCTTGAGTCCAGCCACCACGAGAGAGACCGTCTGGCCAGAGGGGACAGAACCAACACCTGATCCAGGGACAGAGGGTCCCGATCCCATACTGACAAGAGGTGAACTTGGAGAGGTCTCATGTGAAACTGAGCGTATGGAACCGCCTCGAAGCAAGACACCATCAGGCCCACCAGCTGCATCCCCTGCCGGATGGAGGGATGAGGGCAAGACATAAGGAGCCTGGCTTGGGCCTGAAGACTCTCCACCTTCTGCTGAGGAAGAAAAATCTTGACCTGAGATGTATCCAGAAAGGACCTCACCATTGACAGTGACAGGAAAGACCAGCTCGGCCTGCTGGAGGGTGATGAGGATGAACCACGGAAGGATGGGAGAAAGGCACCCATCCCCCGAAAGGACCGGGACAGCCTGCTACGTTGAGGTAACCTACCACCCCTGGCAAACAAATCCAAGCGTTCACCACAAAGACGCAGGCCCTTGAAAGGGAAACCAGTGAGAGCCTTCTTAGCAGCATTATCAGCTACCCACTGACGTAGCCAGACAGAGCGGCGTATAGCCACCAACAAGGCAGAAGTTCTACCACACATTCTAATGGCATCATCCATAGCAGAAAGAATATATGCAATAAATTCCTCACAAAGCAGGAGAGATCTATACTCTTCTCTACCCGCATCCTCAGATGCTCCATCCAAAAGACACTTAAGCACCCATTTAATGGCAATAGCCATGATAGCAGAGGCACAAACCGGGCGCAGCGCCGTCCCCACACAGGCAAAGGTGTGACAGGCCAATTGGTCCAAGCGGCGGTCCTCCCCATCCCGCAGGGTAATAGTATCAGGAGAGTGCATGACAAATGTATTGGACAACCCGAGAACGGGCGCATCCACCTCGGGAGGACATGACCAACGCTTAACAACATCAGCATCCCAACATCAGGAAAGGGATACCTCTTGTCCCAACTCTTAGGCACCCCTGGCAGCTTGCTAGGCGTTCCCATTCCTTGAGCACTATATTATTAAAGTGAGACTGCTCAGGGAACTCCGTGTGGCTTAACCGTATGAAAAAGCTCGCCCTGCTGCTGCGGAGCCACTGCAGGAGGGGAAATACAAAGCCCAGTGTCATCAGGGGACCATGGGTCTTCCCCAAAGGGAGTCCCAGTACCACCATAAATCCTAGGCTGTTCCTCAGAGGATTCAGAAAATAATTCCCCCTCCTCAAGGGGTTAGGGACCGGAGAGCGAGTAAGGGCCCTCATCTTCTACAGGGAAGAGGGAAACCGTGGGTGATAAATGCCGCTTCTTAGAATAAGCCTTACGCGGGGCAGACCCAGCAAGATGTTTTTCAATGCTGGCCACCCGTGCACCTAAATCAGGTTGAGACTCCCCGCTAGTATGCCCCTCGGTGGGGGACAGATGTAAGCGTGGGGGGTAGGCGAAGCCAGAGGGGGCGCAGCACCAGGCCCAGTAACATACAGCCCAGAATGCAGCGCAAGTACCTGCTGGGCACAGGGTACACACACCCTGACATCCTCACTTATAGGGGATACCTCACACACAACACATAGCTGGGCTTGTCCCGAAGGAACCCCAAGCACATTATCCCCAGAAGCCTCCATATGGCTATTAGAGTGGCCAATATAGGGTTAACGCCAATGATAGCAACCCGGAATTCAGGCTGCTTGACATACTGCACACACACCCCCAACCCCCCCGAGATCTCCCTAGGGAGAGCGAGGCAAGGGAGCAGCAGCCACATAACACCCAACGTGAAATAAAAAGGAGAGGAGGGGCAGACACCTAAGGGGGATAGGCAATAAGGGGAAACCCCAGGAGCGGGAGGGGGCATCCCACAAGGCTCACCACAGGCCTATACCGCCTACCCATGTCAAAGCAGGGACTGCGGTCGGAGCCGCGCTCCTCAAGCACCTGACCCCGGTGCTGTCCTACCTTCACCCGAACCAGTCAGCCGAGGCTGGGAGGCAGTGGGTCCAGAATGGGTGGTAATAGTCCTGCAGGGCCGCAGGCTGGTAAGCCCCGCTCGCCTGCGTATATAGAGAGCCATCTTCTATCTTCGCAGTCCAGACTGCAGATGAAAACTGGGGAACTTGTGGGAGGTCCCTGACTTATATAGGGCCGGGAGAAGCAACAAGCTGTTTTCTGCAGTCCAGCACCATCTTGTGGATGCATTACCCCCATGTGTAAGGAATATTCTGGAACAGGACGTGCTGTATACGTAGAATAATGTGTTGATCAGTTTGGTGTGTGGAGCTGCTAGAAGGGAGAGTTGCCTGCAGTCCCTGAAGTAGCATACATGGAAAAATACAATTCTGTGAAATACTCACCTGTAGAATTGGTATTATACGTATACAGTACGTCCTGCTCCAGATATAATACTTACACTTGGGTTATCCTCTGCCAGAGGGCGCTGTGCACTGCAGACATGCAAAAAACAGGCTCCTCCCGGCCCTTCATATACCCAGGGACCTCCCACAAATCCCCAGCATTGAAAAGCAGTGAACCAGAAGCCGGGAGAATCCAACCACCAAAACAACTGGTAATGATAATAATAACAACAATCACCATACAGGGGATCCAGAATAATGCAAAAACCAGGGTGGAGTGGAGCAGGACGTACTGTATACGTATAATACCAATTCTACAGGTGAGTATTTCACAGAATTGTATTATTCTAAGTATACAGTACGTCCTGCTCCAGATATAATACTTACACTTGGGACATCCAATAGCAGCGTCCATAACAGTAGGGTGGGATCCCCAACAAAAAAGGCAACGGCACGTAGCTCAAACTACAACCGCCTGCAAAACCTTGCGGCCAAACGCAGCATCAGCTGAGGCCCGAATATCAACCTTGTAAAACTTTGAAAAGGTGTGAACAGAAGACCAAGTAGCGGCCTTGCAAATTTGCTCAACAGAAGCCTGGTGCTGGAAGGCCCAGGAGGCCCCAGTAGCACGAGTAGAATGAGCAGTAAGACGGAAGGGAGGACTCTTCCCCTTAGCAGAATAGGCTTGAATCACAGCCTGACAGATCAACTTGCTGATAGTAGACTTGGCAGGAGCCAAACCCTTCCTAGGCCCAGAAGGCACAACGAAGAGAGCATCAGTCTTCCTGAAAGCCGCAGTGACAACCAGGTAATACTTCAAACACCTGACCACATCCAAGGAATGCAGAACCCTTTCCTTGTCATTACTAGGATTGGGGCACAAAGGAAGGAAGAACAATGTCCTGATTCAAATGAAAAGCAGACAACCTTAATCCGGCTTGAAGCGGAACACCACCTTATCCTGGTGTCTCTCATAGTATGGAGACTGAATGGATAGAGCAGCCAGCTCAGACACACTTACACACTTACTTGAGAGTAAGAACAGCCAGAGAAGCATCTTGAATAGGCTCAAAGGGAGCACCCTGCAAGGCAGATAAAACCAAGTTTAAATCCCAAAGGGGGAACCGCAGGTTTACGAGGGGGACGCGCATGAGTGACCCCCTGAAAGAAGGTCTTAACCAAATGATGATGAGCAAAGGTTTTCTGAAAGAAGACAGACAGGGCAGAAACCTGACCCTTCAGAGTACTGAGTTTTAGACCTAACTCCAAACCATGCTGTAAGAACTCCAGAACCCTGGGGACAGAGAACTCCCTACAGGGAAGAAACCTAGACGCACACCAGTCAATGTAGGTACGCCATACTCTATAATAGATAGCAGCAGAAGTCTTCTTCCTAGCCTGCACCATAGTACCTACCACAGAGGCAGACAAACCCTTCTCCATCAAGATGGAGGTCTCAGCAGCCAGGCCGTCAAAGCCAGAGTTTGTAAATTGGGATGGCGTAGGGAGCCCCGAGTTAGCAGATCTGGCACCCCTGGTCTACTGCCATTTGAACCACGTCTGCGAACCACACTCTTCTAGGCCACCTGGGGGCCACTAGAATCACAGGCACCCCTTCCAGGGGGAATGGTGGAAATACATACAGGAGCCGAAACTCTTTCCATGACATGGACAGGGCATCCGTGGCCAAGGCCAGAGGGTCCTGAGACAGGGACCCCGAAGGCCGGGAGCTTGTGGTTGTGGCGGGACGCGAACAGGTCCACATCTGGTAGACCCCAACTCTCCCCGACGGCACATCCCCCTGCTCAGAGCATCTGCAAGCAGATTCTCCGCCCCCGGAATGTAAACAGCCGAAATGCATTGTACATTGGCCTCCGCCCATGTCAGAATCTGAGACACCTCCCGGAGGGCACCCTTGCTCCGACTCCCTCCCTGATGGTTGATGTAGGCAACCGCCGTCTTGTTTGAGCGTACCTGGACCAACAGCCCCACAGTTCCAGAATGTTGATGGGTAAATGGGCCTCCCGAGGACCCCACGTTCCCTGGAAGAGCAGGGACTTCCAGAATCCCCCCCAACCTGACAGACTGGCATCCTTTGTGACCGTCTCCCAGGAAGGGGCCAGAAAAGACCTGCCCCCTATCAAGTTCCCGAGGTCCAGCCACCACGCAAGGGACCGTCTGACCGAGGGGGGAAGCACACAGACCCCGTCCAAGGACGCTGGGTTCTTGTCCCATACTGACAGAAGGTGAAGCTGCAGAGGTCTCAAATGGAACTGAGCAAAGGGCACCGCCTCAAAGCTCGCCATCATCAGGCCCACCAGCTGCATTCCCTGCCTGATGGAGGGCTGTGGGCACGAGAGCAGGAACCTGGCCTGCGCAGTCAGAGCTTCCACCTTCTGTTGAGGAAGGAATATCCGTGACTGAACCGTATCCAGAATCATTCCCAGGAACGGGGTCACCGAGGATGGGGACAGAGAGGACTTGGGGTAATTGATCACCCAACCGAAGGACTCCAGGGTGGACACTACCAGTTGAGTGTCCAACTCTGCCTGCCGCAGAGAACGAGAGGTGATGAGGATGTCGTCCAGGTAGGGCAGCACGCGTATGCCCCTTAGCCTTATCAGGGACATCACCCCTGCCAGCACCTTGGTGAACACCCTGGGAGCCGACGTGAGGCCGAATGGCAGGGCCACAAATTGGTAATGCTGATCTTTCAGTGCAAATCTGAGAAACCTTTGGTGTCCTGGAAACACCGGGACGTGAAGGTAAGCATCCTTGATGTCTACTGACGTCATGAAGTCCCCTGGGCGCAGTGAGCCAATAGCCGAGCACAGAGTTTCCATGCGAAAATGCCTGTTCTTGACAAATTTGTTGATTTTTAAATCCAGAATGGGCCTGACTGACCCATCCTTCTTGGGTACTGTGAAAAGGTTGGAGTAGAAACCCGTGCCCCTGTCTCCAAAGGGGACCTTGCAAATGACCCCTAGATCCAGGAGACCCTGTACGGCCAGCAACAAGACCTGGGCTGAGGCAGGGTCTTGAGGGATTCGGGACCCAATGAATCTGGTGGGGGGCCGTACAGCAAATTCTATCTTGTAGCCGGAGGACACTATCTCCTGAATCCACCGGTCTGAGACGTGGCGCCGCCAGACGTGCTCGAAGTGTTGTACACGTCCCCCCACCCTGACGTGTGAGGGCGCCCCCTCATGCCTGAGGGGTCTTGGGAGGGGCTTTGGGCTTGGGCCCCCAGGAGGAACCGGGATGGCGTCCTCTATTCCTGTGCCAGGAATCTGCGCGGGGCACCGTGAAGGACACCCCTTTTCCCGGTTTAGCCCCGCGGTAGGAGATTGAAAGGGTTCCCTGGCCTCGAAAAGGCTGAATCTGCCGCCTGCGCTGGGGCAACTTGCCTCCTTTGGCGAAGAGGTCTAGACGGTCTCCAAACAGGCGTAGCCCTTTAAATGGAAGCCCAGTAAGGGCTTTCTTAGCGGCGTTGTCAGCCGCCCACTGTCGCAACCAAACCGCGCAGCGAATAGCTACCGCCAAGGCAGAAGATCTGGCACACATCTTTATAGCATCGTCCGATGCAGACAGGATAAAGTTTATGAACACATCACAGTTAGACAGAGTATTGACAGTATCAGAGGGCAACTCATCTGTGCCATCGAGTGCATTCCAGACCATGGCCCCAAGCGCTACTGCCGTAAAGGCGCAAACCGGGCGCAAGGTCGCTCCCCCAAATGCAAAGGCATGGCATGCCAATTGATCAATACGCCGGTCCTCAGATTCCCGTAGCGTAGTAGTGTCAGGGGAGTGCATAATAGAGGTGTTGGACAACCCTAGAATAGGAGCATCGACCTCAGGGGGCGATGACCATCACTTAACCAAGTCAGCCGGGAAGGGATAATTTCTATCCACAATCTTATGGATCCCAGGCAGTCTGCTGGGATTTTCCCATTCCGTAAGCACGAGGCTATTGAAATGAGTTTGCTCGGGAAATTCAAGATGAGCCTTAGCAGTATGAAAAAGCTCACCCCTTTGTCTGGGAGCAGCAACAGGGGGAGAGATGGACAAAACTTCAAACATCTTAGCCAGCAGTCTTGTCAATATCATCCGAGGTCCAGTGCTCGGAACCAGATTCGTCATGACCCCTTGACTCCTCGTCGTATGACCCCCGAGTCAGAGAACAGCTCCCCTTCGTCCAAGGGGGGTTGGCCGTAAGGCTGCAACAAGTCATCAGATTCCATAGGGAAAAGGGCAGAGTCAGGGGTTAAATGCCGCCTCTTAGCGGTGGCATTACGCGCTAGCGAGCTAGCAATCCTTCAACACTGGCCAGTCTAGTAGCCATATCAGGATGAGAATCCCCGCTTGTATTGGGGGTTAGACTCAGGCTTGGGGGAGTAGGTGAAGTGAGGCGAGGTGCAGGCCCAGCCACTGAAGAGGCGGGAAGAACCGATAACGCCTGCTGTACACAAGGAACACAGACCCGTGCATTGTCACCGCTGCTAGGTAAGACCCCACAAGCTACACACAGCCGGGCTTTTCCCGAAGGAACCCTGTTCACAATATCCTGGGACGCCTCCATATGGTGATTGTATCGGCACAAAAGGCCCGTAGGGATTGACGCTGTAAGCTACCCTGGATGCCCCAATAACCCGCGGGGAAGTGTGAGTAATTTTAATAGTCTCAACCGGGAGATACACCGGGCCGGGAGAAGCCACCGGAATTCACCGTCTGAAAGACATAAGAGGGACAAGAATGTCCGAGCCATGCGCAAGGTGTAAACTAGGTAAGATACAGGTAAGTATAAGGATAATATATGGTCGCCCGTGAGGGCACTTACAGACAGCAGGGGGAGGGTGGTCTTCACCACGCGCGCAAAAAAGAATGGCGCCAAACGATCCTCGAAGGGTGGACCAGAGCTGAAGGTGATGCGGAGCGCGCCAAATCGTGACGCGGAGCGCATCAAGTCAGCCCCCCCCCCCCCCCCCCGGAAAGCACAAAGCTCCGAAAGCGCAATGCAAATAGAGAAAAAAGGAACAGGGCAGTGACGCCTGAAGGGATGATCGAGTGGGTTACCGCAGCAGAGCCACTACAGACTAAGGAAAAGACGGCACAGCATCAACAAAGCCACCGCCGTCCGTGCAATATAGAAAGGGCGCATCGGCTACCAATAAAAGTAAAAAGTACATAACGCGGCTCTGACATCCATTCCCAGTCAAACACGACACCGAGGCCATAAGTGTGTAATAGGGTACACTGAGGCCGCCATACTCACAAACCCCTCCCCCCCCTTTCTTTCCCCCCCCCCTGAGCTAGGGGGGGGGAACGAGGGAGGATGGCGACCCTTTACACAAGGTCCACCGCTACATGGGGCGTGGGACAATTAAGCGGGAGGGGCATCCCCTAAGGCTCACCATCAGCCTAAACCGCCTACCCTATGGTGGGGGACTGCGGTGGAGCATGGCTCCGTCAAGCACGCATGGTGCTGCCTACCTTCACCCGACCAGCGCAGCCCAGGCTGGGAGGCACATCACAAGGAGGATGGGTGGTAACAGTCCAACAGGGCCGCAGGCTGTAATAGCCCCGCTCACCTGCGAGAGAGTGATACTTCATGTCTTCGCAGTCAGCACTGCAGAGAAATCTGGGGATTTGTGGGAGGTCCCTGGGTATATGAAGGGCCGGGAGGAGCCTGTTTTTTGCATGTCTGCAGTGCACAGCGCCCTCTGGCGGAGGATAACCCAAGTGTAAGTATTATATCTGGAGCAGGACGTACTGTATACTTAGAATATAAAGGTTCAGTGCTCCACGGGGCTTGAGAGGAAGATAAACTTCGCTTTTAATCCATTTATAACGGAAGGATGAGGATAATCCTGGCATTCCTGATAGCCTGACCGGCCTTTGGGTTAAGCGTCACCCTGTATCAAGCCGATACTGAATGAGCTCAGCATCATTTTGGCACCAAATAATATATACTTTCAAAAATTCCATTGAAAGAGGACTTTACTTTAAAAGTTATATTAAAAAGGCAATGCCAATTGTTGTCCCATTGTCTCAGGCTACACGTTGCACTGTCCCAGACTTCAACTCATTTTTACAAATAAAGTAGTTCCTAAGTTATTTGTAAAAGCATTAGATCATTGGAGATGGAGAAAAAAAATGAGGAGAAACAGTAGGTGTGGCAACAGCGATGTGATGTAAGCAAACTATCTGCTTTACATATATCTAGTAAAAAATGAGTGCATTGTTGTGCCTCCAGTTATTATTGCCAGCACATAGTGTGACCAGAAAAAGGGGGTGAGAGATGCTGCAGGCTAAGAGCATCTACAGCCTGCCAGCAGATAGTGTGACCAGAGAGGAGGCCGGGATTTCATAGCTGCAGAGAGAGGCAGCCAATCAGCACTTCTGGGGAGGGAGTGGGGGGTCTGAAGTTGATTGAAGGACCAGGTCAGCAGGGTGGAGACCGAAAGCTGAATGAGGAAGTGATTTCCTCACTAAGCAGACCGAAATAGCAGGAAGGAAAGCTCTGGGAGGGACTCAATGTAAGGTAAGCAACTAATATTTATTTGACTTACCAGTCACTTTAATCTCTGCCTCTTCTGTGAAGTGGCTAGAAGGTTAGGCTGTATTTTTTTCAAGAGTATCTAAAAAAAAAAATTTAATAATCAGTAGTGTATGGGAATTCAAAGGCTTGGATGTTTCATAGCCTACATAGAATGAGGGGGAAGGGTCATCAATTTGCTATAGCAATCCTTGCAGTGCTCCCGACTGAGTAGCGCAGTTAATTTATGTGGATAATAGCAGAGCATTACATAATTTTTTCCACAGAATTCATAAAATAAAAGTCAAATGTGCTGAATAAAATTGATTAGTAATATCCAATGTGATAGCAACTCTATCTTTATATGAATATTTAGATCACCCACCTGCCCAATATTATATAAGAATGCATTAAAGTGGTTAAGGTATGCTTTAGGAGAAGAAAAATGCATGGCATACTAAGTATTTTGGAACAGAAGAGAGTTGGCACAGCAATAAGTAATGGGCTTGCAGGACCAGGGTATGTGAAACAGTTAAAAATACGGAAATTTTCCAATGGAAACTAGAAGAATCTCACCTGACATTCACACATCTCACCTGACATTCACACAAAATACATAAAAAAACGCCCCAAAAACGCTACGAGTGAGAATTTCACATCAACATACACAAGAGCCTCGTCTGTGAAATTTTTGAGAGAGATTCTCACAGCGTTCTCAATGGCTCTCACATAATCGGGAACAATACGAGATGCTCCCGATGGAGGCTCTGAATCATGTGAACACTCCGATACTGAAGAAAGCCATGTGTAATGTTCACACGGGGAGATAAAACGGGAAGGAATGTAGAAGGCTGTGAATCTACCCTAATATCTTGAGCATATTTGGATATGTGGCATTTTTCTAGTTGTCCACTTTTATCAAGGAGATTTAGCTTGTATAATTGAAGCCATGGTGTTCTTGTCTAAAAATGGGAAACCGGCTGCTACATACAGTTCATACACAGCTTCTCATACATAGTGAGACATATAAGCATACATAGATTTGGAGTCCTAATCCTTTAAATGCCAAGTACATCGATTCTACATTCTCACTTATCCGAACGTTAAGTGCTAAGCATTTAGAATCAACGTGCCCGGCAGTTCACCTAGCTGCGGTTAAAAATAAAAACGCTCATCTCCTTCCAGGATCCAACTCCGGGGGTCTCCGATCCACCAAGGGTCTTCAGCTGAGCAAAGAACACCCATGCCCTGCCCTGCATGGGAGATTCTGACATACTGCACGCTCCTGCAGTGAAGTGCCTTTTATACCGGAGGTAAGATGATGCCGGTATACCGGTACATATAACAGAAAAATGCTCTTTTCTGTTTGGGAGAGTCTCATGGGCCGTTGTATTTGGGAGGAATGGGGCTTTTACACGCAATATGGTTTTCTTAAAAAAACTATTAAAAAAAATAAAAAAAAAATAAAAAAAAAAAAACACGGGTAATTTAAAATATATATTCTTTTACACTTTTTTACCCCAAAATATTGAGAAAGCCCTAAAAAAAAAAAAAACACTGAAAACAAGACATTTCATGTTAAAGCCCAAAAACGATATATACCATACCCCAAAAGTGGGGGGGGGGAAATGTATGTGCGTCTTAATGGGCGAAGGTTAAAAAAAAAAAAAAAAATCAATTTCCATCGATCCCCCCTCAACCTCGGTGGTCGCCGCTGCCACGCCCACCCAGAAGCTGGAGCCGGCTCACTGTGAACTTGAGCCGATTCCGGCCCGGGGTAGGCGTGGCCTGTGACTCCTGCCAGCATGACGCTGGTGGGAGTCACAGGCTACACCCACCCCGGGCCAGCTGGATGTGAACCTGCGGCTGGCTGCCGCACCCCACCGCCTCTTACAGGGGCAGTGGGAAGGAGCAGTTACCTGCAAGTTTACAGCAAGCCGATTCCGTCCCGGGTTGGCGTGGCCTGTGACTCGCACACTGCCTGTAATTTGAGATGCCCGAACACTGCCTGTAATTTGGGATACTGCTCCCTACCTGTAATGGGGTCTGTAATGGTGTGATCGGGGGGGGGGTTATACTGCACACTGTCTATAATGGGGCAATTGGTAGGGGGTATTTTAGCACACCATTTGGTTCAGAATATTTTTTATAATTTTTCTCTTTCATATACAGCAAACTTTCTGGACATCCCTAAAAAAAAATGAAACTTACATAGCACAAAATGGTGAGAATGGTCTGGCAAAAGAGGGCGACAAAAATCTCTAGGTAGGCTAGCACTGAAGGGGTTAAAGGTGACCTCTATACTTTTTACTCATTTCTACACTGTAGTAAAAGCTGCCATTGACTTTCATTGTCTTTATCTGGTGATTCAGTAACGGTGACATTCTCAGGCTTTTTTCTTAAGAATTTAATTTTTTACTACCATGAGAATTTTTTCACCTCTCATTGAATAAAGGCCTTTCACAGAAACCAGCAGTAAAAAGATGCAGGTCATTGTGGCCTAGGTTTTCAGAAATTGTCTCTTCAGCCACAACAATACAGAAGACAGTCAGCAAGGAAGAAAGCAGAGACTAACTGTATCTAATCACTACCAAGCACAAAAAGGACCACAATGTTTAAAAAAGGAACTCTTCACCTACATTAAGTATTTTTTATTAATGTATCCCCACTTGAATGAATAGGGCCCACATCTTCCTGCTTTAGTTGGAGTCGGAATATTTCAGTGCAATGATGGAGAGAATTGTGCCCATTGAAATCAAAAGGCCCTTTTACATCTATACAATGTGTTGCATTTTGGCAATTGCTGCACACCATAAATGCAGCACAGCCCAAAGATCTACATGCACAGTACCTGAATTACATTACTCAGAAGTACTAAAAGGTGTGTAACCAGAGGACTTTTCCCATTAGTCCCTGCGCCTCCTCCAATGTAACCTGTCTCCAGGGAACTATGCTTTCAAAGATGGACTCTACTCATCAGGTAATCCATCCTATCCCTTACAAATTTAGATTTCTTCAGATCTAAAATCTGAACCTCAACCTTTGGAGAGATTGTTGAATGCACTCCATACCCATTACAAACACAGGAACAGTATGGTACAATTTTCTGTTTAGGTCATTACATTTATGAGGTCTTGCAAGGATGCTGTTCCACTCTCAGTCAGAGAATGTGAATAAAAATAAAATAGTATGAGGATTTTAAGCGATAGGCCTTCATATTTTTTTTTTTTTTTTTTTTAGTAAAAGACCATATTCAACCGAACCAATCTCTCAACCACATCATCATCCTCCTTCATAATGCTGAGAGCAGGCTGGAAGCGTATTATATATAATATATATATAAATATATTCACAAGGTCCCATATCACATTCATATCCAGCTATGTGGGAAATTAATTCTATTCGACTTGTAATATTCCAACATTACGTCAAGTCAAAAAAAAAAAAAAAAAGGCTATTTACACAGGCATGGGTACACATCTGCCACCTTCAGGCAATTTAGAGAGTTGCATCATCCAATTTATAACAGCCCAAGCACTACATCAGCATGGGTAAAGACTGCCATCAGGGTTGCATTGGGATAGCTATACTTGCCGACTCCTTTTTTCATGTCGTTTCCACATCTCACCTCTATCTTTCACCCGTCTGCTTCTTCACATCTTTCAGTTCCACTTTCTCTTTCTCACTCCCTTTTTTAGGTCCTTATTTTTCAGCATTCCTAACTTTCCCTCTTATACTAGCCCAATTTAACTTTCTTGCTTTCTATCTCTCTTTCTCCTCCACTCTCCTTCGTTTTCCCACTTTTCTCCCATCTTGTCATATTCCTTCAATATCCTTCTCTCTCACTTTCTAGGTCGCCCTGTCTTTTGCTTTGCCTCCTTTAGCTTTTACACATTCCCCCCTTTCCATTACCCTTCATGGGTGGGGGTGGGGGGGCATCCTGAAATCTTGCACTGGGCGACAGTTACCCCAGTTGCCGGCCCTGCAGCAAAACAGGCAAAGTGCAGTACAGAAGGCTGAACTGCATTTCTGTGGTAATGTGGTACAATCACATAGCACAGCAAGCTAGCAGACCCTGGGTAAGGTACCTACAGGGACTGCAGCTTCAAGGGTTAAGCACAAAAACATTTGCTCTAAGGCTCTCTCTCTTTAACCCCCCAGCACTCTATAATGGCAGGTTCTTGAACCCAAGAAGGAACCAGCTCCCAGTGCACTGGCTCAGTCACGTAACTGGGGCACCCGGACCTCCATCGGCCCTTAGGGAAACATCTTTTCCTTCCTGAAAGGACAGGGAAGCACTAAGTGAGGTGGGCATTTTTTCTTTTTTTTTATAGGCGTCATCTCAAGTGCTTCCAGTCCTGGAGGATGAGTGGAGCAGTCTCCAGGTTCCCATCACTTCCAAAGAACCCGAGCCTTGCAGTGAGGTCAGTACAGTTCTACCAACAGCCAATGTGACAAATTGATTAAAGCCGACCTAAAGTTCACACCATCTCCTGTTGGGCCTGTTGACGTGGATAGGGCCTTTAGTAACTAGATTATAAAATGGGATGTGCACTAGAAATATATGTCGACCTCAGGAAAGCCATTCATTTATTCCATCGATGTATATGTCCCAAATGTGGAATTCTCATATGCAGGGCTATTTCTAGGGGAGGTCAAGCAGGGCAATTGCTCTGTGCACCAAGTCCATAGGGGATGCCTTTATCCCATCCATCCTCTTTTCCATAGATGAGTTAGGGCCACTGTTAGTTCAAAATTAGCCATTTGCCTGCACAAATCAACAATAAGGTTCTGGGTGCTACTGCCGAATACAACCAATCAAACGGGATAAACAAGGCAAAGGATCCAAATTAATAAAATTTAAATCCCCCAAAAATTCCAAATTAAGGAGGCAGAATTTTTTCCTTCCAGCACCGAGTGCTGTTTTGATTGGAGACTGTCCTGGTCATACAATAGATTAGATTGGAGCAGAGGTACAGTATCAGCATACATTTGCAGATATGTGCCAACCATGGTCTCCATTTTTAACTAGATCTTAGAGATGGACTCAACCCTGTTAACTTGCAGACCAACCTAAAATCTGTCTCTAAATCTGGTTAAAAACATCATCACACATCTGCAGAAGTATGCCTAAGCTGCACCACCAAGCGCCAAGGTGCCTCTGTGAGGTGCAGTCCTAACTAATCTCTGAGAGCCCCATTTGGGACATACAATGCAATAGATAAATTGGAAGCATGCTTACCTGAGGTTGCCCTAAAACCTCGAGTGCAGCCCATGGGATGGAAGGTTCGAAGACCTCACAATACAGCCTAGACTCCACTGCTTGCACAAATTCAAATGAAACAAAGGAGGGGTGGCAGCCGCTCAGACCATTTTATAACTAACCTGGGAGGTGCATGTTAGCAGGGCAATTAGGATACAAAAGTCTTAACGACATGGGGTGTGGGGTCTAGGCTGTACTGCGAGGTCTGCACCCCACAGAGGCACCTTGGCGCTTGGTGGTGCAGCTTAGGCATACTTCTGCAGATGTGTGTCCTTTAGAGACAGATTTTAGGTTGATCTGCAAGCTAACAGGGTTGAGTTCTGTAGCTCCTTTTAAGACTTTTGCTCCATCCAGCACTGCCTTTATCCACTGCCCAAGCCACACAGCTGCCGCATATTATGGTCTGTGTAGGCTTCTCTCCTTGGCTACAGGGCCTATGAACAGTTAAAAGCTTAGGCTAGGTTATCACAATGAAAGGAAGTTTTACTAGTTCCAATTCCCTTTCCTGTGTTCATGTCCTTGTCAAACATGTCTAAAGAGCAGAACAATGTAGTGTTCTGTCTAAAGCTTGTTTATGGGCTGAAGGTCATTTTCATGAATTAATATTAAACCAGCCATCGTTACAGGAGAAGGCTCAAAATTAGTGAGCTGGAAAATCAATGTGAAAACAGTGGAAGTAATAAGTCACCTATATAAAGAGATCAAATTCTATCCATTTTCCACCTATTCCTTCTTCCCGTTTTCTAGCTTTCACACACAGCTATGTTACAAGGTGATCAGGAGGCAAACATTTCTGTTAACTAGTCAGCAGGACCTCAGGAATTTAGGTGCCATGTCATCTAAATAAAGCATAAATACAAGTGAAACTTAAACATAACATCACAATTGCTGCCAAATATTTGGTATATTGTATTTTTGATTAACAGAACAAATATTGCCCAACACTATCACTGTTTAAATTGTTCTATATCTATATATGGCAGATGCTATACATCTATGGTTGTGTGGACTTATATATATATATATATATATATATATATATATATATATATGTTTGTATAGTTATATTCATGCCAGCCATGTTGGCTACCCACTCCTTCTAATCTGTCCTTTTCAGATTATAATAACCCGACCTTTGTGTCCACTAGTGTTATATACATATACACACAAACACTTGTATTTGTAATCAAAACTTTAGTTACTCCCTGTAAAACTGGTTTTCTTCCATCTTCATTTTGCGGGCACAGAAACTACTGGTATATAGCGTGGGTGTAAATTAAAAAAAAATTTCACCCCCCCCCCCCCCCAAAAAAACACAAAAATGTCTGCACCCAACATGCTGCTGAGGTGATAAAGATGGAATTCTCATTTAAGGTGGAGAGTGAGAAACAAATAGTTAAAAAGTTGCCTACTCTACCTGTCAGCTTCATGACATACAATGGTGCTTCATAAACAATAATATGCAGAAGTTTTAAGGTAGTTAAAGGGCGGGGACTCTACTTTCACTGTAAAAATATTTAATACAAAACTTTCAAGGGGATTATATAGTGTTCAGTAAATCAGTTTTGTCTCAATAATATCATGTAAACCATAGTTCAACAAGGTTTGACTGCCCTCTAGTGAAATAGTTTGCCAACTGCATTCACTGCTTGGAAAATGCTGTAAATTTAAAGTGGACCAAAACCTGTGTACGCCAACACTGAAGTCTAAAAGAATCCAGGGTCAACTGCTTCCCTACCCCTAGGACATACCAAATTGAGATGCCCCACTTTATTAAACAGTCTGGGATTGCTGCTATACTTACATTACCAGTGATTCTAAAGTAATGAACGGCCACATCCCAGGCATCTCGAGGCTGAGACACAGAAGCACACACGTCAGCCAAAGGGAGAGCAGGGATACAGCAGCATTAACCCTTTAAGTGCCAAGCACGTGAATATTCTAAGTGTGCCATACACTCCACTTCAGTCTTCATGACATCTGGGTAATCTCCAGTAGAGGGCGAACTTCTGCAGAGATGAATATGCAAAAATGAAAGCCCCTCCCGGTCCATATATACCTGGGACCTCCCACCAATTCCCCAGTTTCTTCTCTGCAGAGAAGGCGACAAGACAGAAGATGAGGACTTTACTTACAGGTAAGCCGGGCTCGCGCCCAGCCTTCTGTTATCCCTATTACTGCCAGGACTCTTCTAAATTGCCCTATATTGAGCCTCCCAGCTTAGGCTGCGGGTCCTGGTGAAGGTAGGAGCACCCTATGGGTGCAGCAGGAGCACTGCTCCACCGTGAGACCTCACTATGGGGTAGGCGGTTTCCAGGTTTCTTGGTGATCCTGGTGTGGGATGCCCCGTCCCGTTAGGCTTATGGCCGGCTCCTGGCAGGATCCCCCCTTATTCCCCACTGGGGGGGGGGGGGGGGGGCCTGGCCGATATTTTGTTTTACCCAGCCCTTGTCCCTGGCCGATATTTCGTTTTACCCAGCCCTTGTGTGCTGTGTGTTTTACTGTGTGTGTGAGGCGTTTGTTGCCTTACTGGGGACTGATTACAGCCTGGGGGAGCTTCTCCCCCTCAGGCTGAGTTCGGGAAGGGGGGGGCCGGGATCTCGGCGTGGGCGCGGTAGCCCCGCCCCCTTATTTGGCGCGATTGCTGTGCTCGTTGTATAGGGGTCCGCGTTGCTGGGGGGGCGTGGCCTCAGCAAACGCGCCTTCTGTGCTGCCCCGCCCTCCCCCTGCTCTCCCTCCTCAGGCACAAGGCTGCGTGGGGGCCATCTCTCCCTGGCAGGCCGCATAGCAATCGGTGTAGTAAGGGCTTGATGGCCATCTTCTTAGCTTGTGTGTGTGTGGGGACCCTATTTACCGGGGGCCCCCACTGGTCTCAATCCTGTGTGTGTGGGTGTGCCTTAATCGCACTGTCTGGCTGGGATACCTGTATATTTACAATGGTGTGGCTGCAAGATCAATTGCTGTGGTTTTTTACATGTAATTTTATGGCCATTTTTACACAGCTCGGCGCTTATGTTGCTTGTTTTTTTGTGTGTTACAGGTTGCCCTGTATATATGTGCATATTAAGGGGTCCCTCCTGGTCCTGGGGTCCCTAGTATAAAAATTGTCCACCTAAAATCCTCCCACCGGGACTTTTAAGGGGCATCCCAGGTTGCTTATGCGTAATTCCCTGCGGTCTTGCGACTGACCACAAAAATTCACCATATGGAGGCTCTGCAGGATACTGGGCTCAGGCTCCCTCTGGGACAATCTGGGCCATGTGTGGGGTGCGGGGTATCCCTTACGGGGGAGAATGTGCTGATCTGTATACCATGCGCACAAAATGCCATAACGCGGCAGTCTGGTACCCAGCCTTCTGGGTCGGCTCCTCCCACTCCATCGCCTTCCCCTCCCCACCTTATCCGTACCCCAAGTGACATTGGTACCAGTGGGGAGTCGCTTTCTCATGTTTGGGCTCGGTTGGCCAGCATCGAGAAAATGATTGCTAGCACGGTGGGCAAGAAGGCCCAGGCTAAAAAGAGACATTTGTCGTCGGCCCAGCCATTGTGGGATACTGACGACGAGTCCGCTGATATGTCCGATTATTGTATCAGGATTCAGAGGCCAACTATGTTCAGCCTGAGAATTCCAATGTCGGGCAGGCGCTGGGGGATGCCATAGATGCGGCCACTGTTTTGTCACATTTATTGGAGGTGTTGGATATTGAACCGCCTGCGGCGCCCCCTCTTAAGAAGGGGCAATTTTTTGGGGCCTGCAAGCCCCATCTGGAATTCCCTACCCAGGGTCATTTTGATGCGCTGATCCTTAGAGAATGGGAGAGGCCCAGTCGGCTTCCTGGTGTGCCTCAGGGATGGGATCAGAAATATCCTTTTCCGGTGGAGGCAGTTAAGCGCTGGTCTTCTCCTCCCGAGGTCGACGCGCCTGTTTTAGGTTTGACCAACTCTTCTGTGCTGAACACCCCTGACGCCACCACCCTTAAGGATGGCGAGGTAAAGCGCCTTGATCAGATGGCGTGCCACGCATTTGCCAACGTGGGCTCGGCCCTGCGGCCTGTTAGTCCATCTGCCCTGGTGTCGCTTGCTACCAGGTCTCTTATCAGGGACTGGCTGAATAACGCTCAGTTTGATCCAGCTGGCGCTGAGTTCGCTATCCTTAAGAAGTGCGAACTGTTCATGGATGTCATGGCTGCGATGGAAGACTCCATTGTCGTGTGTAGTAGGACGTCAGCCTTACTGGTGGCCATGCGCAGATTGGTCTGGCTCCGTCAGTGGACAGCGGACGTGGGAGCTAAGAAGTCGCTCACAGCTCTTTCCTTCTTGGGTGCGCCGCTGTTTGGAGATAAATTGGATGCTGCTGCTAAAGGAGGTAAGTTACCTCAGCGGAGGAAACAGCGCTGCCCCTTTCGGGGGGCGGGCTCGTTCACTCCTTCCTTTTGAGGGGCCAGAGCGTCTAGGGGTCTGGCCTACTCAGGTGTCAGGGGCTCATCCTGGAACAGAGGCAGAGGTCGGGCACGTCCCGCGGCTGCCTGGGGTTCCAAGCCCAAGCCTGCCATTAAACGGGCTCAGGAATGAAGGGGCGCCCTCACCCGCAAGGGTGGGGGGGGATGGCAGCGGCTCTTCTTCCAGGTCTGGGCCCAGGAGGTCACAGACAATTGGGTCTTGGAAGTGGTCTCCTCCGGGTACAAACTGGAGTCGAGTACTGGCCGCCCCCAAGATTCTTAAAGTCTCGGGTGCCCTCGGACCCTCAGGCTGCACAGGGGCTCCTGTTAGCAGTAAAAAACCTTCTGGACATGGGGGTTATATGCCCGGTGCCTCTGTCGGAGAGAGGCAGGGGTTTCTACTCCAACCTTTTCACGGTTCCCAAAAAGGAGGGTTCGGTGAGACCCATTCTAGATCTCAAGGTTCTTAGATTTCTCAGAGCCAAAAAGTTCCGCATGGAGACTCTGCGCTCGGCTATCAATTCCCTTCGCCAAGGGGATTTTATGACATCCAGACATCAAGGATGCGTATCTGCATTTTCCGATCTTTCAGGCACAACAGAGATTCCTCCGATTTGCGGTGGAGGATCAACATTATCAGTTTGTAGCTCATCCTTTCGGTCTGACCTCGGCACCGAGGGTCTTCACCAAGGTTTTGGCGGGCATAATAGCTCTGCTCAGATCTCAGGGCATTCGCATTGTGCCTTATCTGGACGATCTGTTGATATAAGCTTCTTCCCTTCAGCAGGCGGAACTGGACACCCACCAGGTGGTGTCGACCCTGGAGAGGTTCGGGTGGGTGATCAACCGCACCAAGTCTTCTCTCTCCCCATCTCGTGTGATTTCATTTCTGGGCATGAATCTGGATACCAGTCGGGCCAGAGTGTTTCTGCCACAGACCAAGGTGCAGGGGATTCAGGGCCCGATCCGTCTTCTTCTGGCCAGTCCTTGTCCCTCTATCCGACAGGGGATGAAACTGGTGGGCCTGATGGTATCCTCCGAGGCGGTGCCGTTTGCACAGTTTCACATAAGATCTCTTCAACTTCACCTATTGACGTATTGGGACAGGTGCCCACAGTCATTGGATCAACCTTTCAGGATGTCTCCCAGGGTTCGGCAGTCCCTTCGGTGGTGGCTGGACTCGAGCAGTCTGGTGAAGGGCAGATCCTTTCTGGTCCCTTGTTGGGAGCCGGTTACCACGGATGCCAGCCTGTCGGGCTGGGGAGGTTATTGGAAGAGTCATCAGTTCAGCAGGCTGTGGGGTCCCCAGGAGGCTCACACCCCCATCAATGTATTGGAGCTCAGAGACATTCGACTGGTTCTGGCTCGGCTGACCCCACATTTACGGGGTCTTCCGGTGCAGGTTCGTTCGGACAACCGAACGACAGTGGCCTACATAAATCACCAAGGAAGGACTCGCAGCAGGAGTGCCCTCAGGGAAGTCTCTCTGATCCTGCACTGGGTGGAGAGCAATGTTCCTTGCCTTTCGTCAGTCTACATTCCGGGAGTGGAGAATACGGAGGTGGATTCCCTGAGCAAGGGATCTTCTCGCCACGGAGAGTGGTCTCTCAACCGAGGTTTTTCTGGATCTTTGCCGCAAGTTGGGGACTCCGGAGGTGGATCTCGTTGTCTCGAGGCACAATCACAAACTTCCGTCCTTTGTGTCTCTCAGGATCCCCTGTCTCTGGCAGTGGATGCCTTGTCACTGGCTTGCAAGGACCTGGGTTTTCTGTACCCATTTCCACCTGTCTCCATGCTGGGCAAGGTAGTTCGCAAACTGGTTCTAGAAGGGGCACCAGCGATTCTGGTGGCTCCAAGGTGGCCAAGAAGGGTTTGGTACGCAGACGTTGTAAGGATGGCCGTAGACCAGTACCGGCTTCCCTTGCTGCCGGACCTGCTATCTCAGGGTCATCTACTTTACCCCAATTTACAAACGCTGGCTTTGACGGCTTGGTTGCTGAAACCTTCATCTTGAAAGAGGAAGGTTTGTCTGAGGCTGTTGTTCAGACCCTGATTAGGGCTAGGAAGCGGCCCTCTTCTGGCATTTACTATAGGACATGGAGGTCCTATATTTATTGGTGTGAGGCTAGGGCCTTGCAGGGTTTTTTCTATACCCTATTAACTCTATTTTGGAGTTTCTTCAGCATAATCTGGATCTTGGGTTCCAGCTTAGTATTTTGAAAAAACAAGTTTCTGCTCTGTTGGTTTTTTTCCAGAGGTCTTTTGCTGGTTAAGACCTTTTTCCAAGGGGTCGCGCATGTGCGGCCCCCTCGGAAGGCTGTAGTCCCTGTTTGGGATTTGAATTTGGTTCTTTCGCCTCTGCAGGTTCCTCCTTTTGAGCCGTTACAGGATATTGCTCTTTCGGTTCTCACTCAGAAGGTTGCTTTCTTGGTGGCTATTACCTCTGTCCGGCGTGTCCGAGTTGGCGGCCCCGGCGACTCAGGCCCCTTACTTTGAGAGACACCAGGATAAGGTGGTTTTTCGTTTTAAGCCGGATTTTCTTCCTAAGGTGGTGTCTGCTTTCCACCTCAATCAGGACATTGTTCTCCCTTTCTTGTGTCCTAAGCCCAACAATGACAAGGAGAGGGTTCTGCACAATTTGGATGTTGTTCGCTGTGTGAAGTACTATTTGGTGACTACTTCTTCCTTCCGCTAGACGGATGCCTTTTTCGTGGTGCCCTGCGGGCCCAGGAAAGGTTTGGCGCCTGCTAAATCTACGATTAGCAAATGGATTCGTCAGGCCATTGTTGGGGCCTATTCTGCTAAGGGGAGGACTCCCCCTTTTAGGGTCACTGCGCACTCTACTCGTGCCGTTGGTGCATCCTGGGCTTTTCAGCACCAGGCTTCTGTTGAACAAGTTTGTAAGGCTGCTACTTGGTCTTCCATTCATACCAAGTTTTACAAGGTTGATGTGCGGGCTTCAGCGGATGCTGTTTTTGGCCGCAAGGTTCTGCAAGCTGCAGTGGTTTGAGTTGGTACATTCTTTACTGTTTCTGGTTCCCACCCATGACAGACACTGCTATTGGATGTCCCAGATGTCATGAAGACCGAAGTGGAGTGTATGGCACACTTAGAATAATACCGTTTTGTGAGTACTCGCCTTTAAAACTGGTATTATGAGTGTGCCATACACTCCACTTCGCCCCAGCCCTTTTTTTCTGGTATTCTGGGGCTTTAATATGGTGAACCATTGGTTTTGATTGTTAAGGTTATATTTGGTTCTTCCTGGTCCCTTTACTGCTTTTATACACTGGGGAATTGGTGGGAGGTCCCAGGTATATATGGACCGGGAGGGGCTTTCTTTTTTGCATATTCATCTCTGCAGAAGTTCGCCCTCTACTGGAGATTACCCAGATGTCATGAAGACCAAAGTGGAGTGTATGGCACACTCATAATACCCGTTTTAAAGGCGAGTACTCACAAAACGGTATTTTTACGTGGTTGTTTCTCCATCACTTAAGTGCCAGCGACGTAAAATTCACGTGCCTGGCATTTACCCCTGCTAGCGGGCAAAAAAATAAAAAAAACTCACCTGACCCCTCGTTGGATCCGGCCTGGTCTCCTCTTTAATTTGGTGCCATCCGATCCCCCATGCTAACTGTAAAAAAAAAAAAAATAAAATTAAAAATGACATTTACTTACCTGAGGCCGCGCTGCCTCCTAACGGGTCTCCTCTTCACTGGGGGGCCTCCAATCGCCCCCCCGCCTAGCCTCTTGCGTGGCGAGGAGAGGGCCCTCCCCCACCACTTCATCGGGTCTGCTAGCCCCGAACTAGCACTGTGATGTCACCAGCAGCCGGCCTCTTAAGACCGGCACCCGAGACAGAGAATCAGTCTGATCGGGTGCTTGGAGGAGAGAGCTGGGGAGCAGGAGAGGGCCAAGATCGCACCCCCCCCTCCCCAGGCTCTCTCCTCCAAACACCCGAGCAGACAGTCAGCTGTCATCGGAGATCGCCGGGGGACAGAGGATCGGAGGTGAGTAAAGTAAAAAAAAAAAAGTAATGAATGTCATTTTTTCTTATGTGTCAGTGTGTTTATTTTTACATTTAACCCCTTGTGAACTGGTAAGGGGTCCATGAGACCCCTATACCAGTTCACAAGGCTGGGGGCTGGCAAGTCACCTGCGCTAGCCGCAGGTGACTTGCCATTAACCCCCGGCACCCCATTACCTGCCTCCCCAAAGCCCGGGGGGGGGGGGGGGCAGAAGAGCCCAGGCCCACATAGGCTATGTGGGCTTGTAGGCTGCAGGGTGGGGGGCCACAAAAGCTGGCCCCCCCAATCTGTTCCTACAAGCCCCTATAGCTGGTCCCGGGCTGGTAATGCTGGGTAAGGGGGCCTGCAGCAGGAGAGCAGAAGCCAGATTGATCAGCGTGGGACACAGGGATGGATGGGAGGTAAGTATTAAAAAAAAAATATATATATATTTTTTCTGCTTGTGTTTTTTTTTTTTTTTACACTTAACCCCTTGTGAACTGGTAAGAGATCCATGAGATCCCTATACCAGTTCAAAAGGCTGGGGAGCTGGCAAGTCACCTGCGGCTAGCGGGTGATTTGCCGTTAACCCCCGGCACCCCAATTACCTGCCTCCCCAAAGCCCGGGGGGGGGGGGCAGAAGAGCCCGGGCCATGGCTATGTGGGCTTGTAGCCTGCAGGGTGGGGGGGCCCCCTTGCACCCTGTTCTACAAGCCCCCATAGCTGGTCCAGGGCTGGTTATGATGGGTAAGGGGGACCCCATATTTTTTTGGGGGAGTTTTAAGGGCTTTTAACCCTTAAAATTCCCCCAGGAGGGGGGACCCCATGTCTTTTTTAAATTAACCCCTTATGTTTATAGTGTGGATAGTAGTAGTATTTTATTTGTAAATGTTATAAAGTGCCATTTTCAGTTTAGGGGGTCTCCTGGGAAAGAATGGGGGGGCTACCAATACATATGTAGTACCGTTGTAATCGGGAGAAATTGGGCTTTCACATGCAATATGGTTTTCTCTAATAAAGGAAATGTTTTATTTAAAATAAAGGAGACAATTGTCTAAAATATTTATTTTTGTGTAAAAAAAAAAAAAAAAAAAAATATATTAAAAAAGACAGTAGAAAAACAACCAAGACATTTCATGTTAAAGACTAAACTCTGCTGTAAAATATATATCTATAATTTTCCTGGAAATTCAGTCAAAAATCACGGTTAAACATGGCGCAGAATAGGGAAAAATGACCTGTCAACAGAGGGTGACAAAACTTCAAGTAGGCTGGCAATTAAAAGAGTTAATAGTACCTATGCATGTTGGGTATTGTTCTTGTTCTGTCTTCTTACACGTTCATACAGTGTGTAATCCAACATTCAGCATAAACCATTCCTGTCTTCCAAATAAGAGGCCTGTTGTCTGCAGTTTAACAGGTTTATTATGTGATGGCGAAACAGGTTGTGTGTGTTTGTGGTAAAACTATAAGAATACAGATGACAATGCATAAGTACAGAGTATAACATCTGTAGATATCATACATTACATAACAGTGAAGTACACGACAAAAAGGCTGCATATGAGAAGGATTGCATGACTAGCTAACAGTTTAACATCTACACATTAAACTCTCTGAGTAGTACAAATATCTAAACAGCTCTAGATATCATAATGCCCTAGTAACTGAGGTAAATGACTCACCAGATATGCTGTTACACAGATGGTGGAGTTTTAGATGAGAGGAATATGATGGCAGCTCTGTGTCTGGAGGATAAAGACAGCCCACTTCTTCCCAGAATGCATTGCAATCTCCCATAATACTTTTAACTCGGAAAAACATGTTAAACAACTTAACACCACTAGATGGTGCTATAACCTCACTAATGATACGATGGAAGGTCAGAAATGAATTATAATGATTCTATACCCTGCTGGGCAGAACAGTTCTGCTCGGAGGACCTTGCCCTTTCAGATTTAGCTTGTTTTTTCTTGTTTGCATATTTACCGTATTTGCCGGCGTATAAGACGACTTTTTCGCCCTGTAAAACATGCCTCCCAGTGGGGGGGGGGGGGGGGGGGGGGGTCATCTTATACACCGGGTGCACTTTATACGGTGAGGGTGAGGGGGTGGCCGTTGCGGCTGGCTGGCCTGCCCGTCCCTGCTGTTCCTGTCGCCGCCGCTCTCATACACACTAACACACACACACACATTCATGCTTACTTCACTTCCTGGCTGTTGCACGCTGGTCATCGGTGGGCGTGTCCCAGATGGCCGCCGTCCAATGAAAACAATGGACGCCAGCCATCTGGGGCACGCCCACCGACGACCAGCTCGCAACAGCCAGGAAGTGCCTGTAAGCATGAATGTGTGTTTGTGTGTATGAGAGCAGCGGCAGGAACAGCAGGGACGGGCAGACCGGCCCTCCGACCATCGGTAAGTGTGTGAGCGGCGGGGCGGGGGGGGGGGGGGGGGGAGGAGGGAGTGGGGCCACTCGCTGGCTGTACTGAGGGATGCCCCCATGCCTGTACGAAGCCAGAAAGTATGACTGTAAGAAGCCACCCAGGGACTCTGGGGAAGAGAATTAACATGTTGAAATAAAATCTGATGTTCTTTTACGTTTTATTTGGTGTGCGGAAGAGGGAGTAGTCTTATACGGTGAGTATATAACAAACTCTATATTTTGAGTGGAAATGTTGGGGGGTCGTCTTATACGCCCAGTCTTATACGCCGGCAAATACGGTATATTTTAGGAAAACATGTTATTTATTCATTTTTTTAGGGAAACCCTGTGCAACCTAAGAATTCCTCGAGGGATTACTTCCAGAAAGGTGAGCCTACTACAACAATGGTTGGTATGGTTTATCGGGGATATTCCAAATGTAAAGGGTTGTTTTGGTTGAAAAGCCCAGACTCTGTTGAAAAAAACAATATATAATTTTCCTGGGAAATCCCTGGAAATCCTTTCAAAAATCACAGTTGAACATGTGTAGCACAAAATAGTGAAACATGGTCTGGCAACAGAGGGTGACAAAAGCTGCAGGTAGGCTGGCAGCGAAAGGGTTAATATGCATGGCATACAGCACTGGTTTGAGGGGAGCCTATAATATAAGTAGCTCACGTGGGAACCAGCCATCCCATTCCCCGACCCAAATACACACAACGTGTTTTGGACCAGGACGCTTGATAAGATGCCTTTGGGATGACCTGTGCTGGAATATTTTTGGACTCTCTGCATCAATTTAGGGGCTTAGCAGCAGCTCTTCTCATGCACTAAGGCTTCCACCCCCCATTCTTTGTTGTCAGATTAAATTATTAGAGTTGCATATTTCTTTGGGATTGTAAATATTATGCAATCTTGATGCATTGGTAAGTAGTGTTGAACAAAACCAAACTGCAAAGTTCAGATTCATACCAAACTTTGCAAGTTGGGGTTCCCAAACCCGAACTTCAGCCAAGTCCGTGGTTTGGCCTAACCTGAAAAAGTTGGTTGATGGGTTGCTAAGCAGCCCATCAGCCAGCTTTTATCCCATAGCTAAGATAATGCAGAGTGTGCAAAACATAGGAAGTGGCTGTACAGTTACCTGTGCCAGCGATACCGTCAGCGTTCTTTCCTTTCACAAAATGTCCATGGCTGGCGCTTCAGAAAGATGGCCGCCGCTTCAGAAAGATGGCCGCCCCATGAGTGAGGACACTGACAGAAGCTTACAATGCAAAATGTCCTCAATAATGGGGGTGGCCATATTTTAGAAGCCGCTGCCATTTGGAGAGAGGAAAGAACACTAACTCAGGTACAGGTCAAGTGTACAGCCACTTCCTATGTGCTGTACACTCTGCATTAGTTTAAAGTCCTGGTCTAAATCTGCCTCTGGGAGCCCCTTGGCAAGCAGGCCCACAGAAGCTGAATCAGTTCCCAAAGTTTGGGTGACCATTTATTTCAATGGGGTTTAGGTCAAGTTCGGGTACCAGAACTTCTAGGGGTTTGTCCAACACTATTGGTAAGTAGTAAGTATGCACCCCCAAGATCTAGAGAAACCATCAGGACATCTTTCATCAGAATGTCTAGTATAGTATAGATCGATTCCATCATGAATCTCTTGTACTTGTCAAAGCAATATAACTCAGATTTAGGATCATATGAAGCTTTCCTCAAGCCTTTTGAAATAAACATTTGACTATAATCTTCTGCTTCCTTTTCAGTGTTAATAATGAACAGTACTTCGCCTTTTTTTCAGATCTGTAATCACTGCTGGGAAGGCAGTGGGTTGGTTACAAGAAAGCAATCGAGACAATATGAGAGGTTCGAATTCCGGTCCTGGGACATGACTGAAGTGCTCTTGAGCAAGGAACCTAACCCCACCCCCCCCCCCCCCCAACCGCCGTAATTAGGGCAGCCCACCGCTGGGCATGTGTACTCACTGCACAGATGGATTAAATGCGGAAGATGAATTCCTATGTGTGTGCAAGCATACAATGGCGATCTATGCATTATTTATTTATTTAGATTTGGAAGCATTATCTCCCTGCCACATTTTCCACCATAATGCTATTCTGGTGCTATTGGCAAACTCTTAGTGTTGGCTCCAATAGATTCTACTGATGCATATGTAATATTGACGACTTCCTGGGATTGATTCTTAAATCTTTTCCTTGGAAGTGTCTTTAAAGTGGACCGAAACCGAAGGACTTTGACTACTGACTGGAATCTTAAAGGTTACCGGGCCGATCGGCGTGGGTTTTGGTCCACTTTAAAGTCTCACCTTATGCACAAAATAAAAAAAAAATGCTATACTCATCTATCATTCCCCCGCAGGCTATCAGCAGAGAAGGAAGGGGTGGCACTCGGCAGGGATCTGACATCGAGCTATCTGGTAAGTTTGAAAGCACCGGACTAGCAGCAATAGCTTGCAGGGGAATGAAGGTATGTAGATGCCTGTGAGGAATGGAGAAGCTGCAAGGGAACACCAGACTTGAGAAAACTCTGGCAACACAATCGGTGGCCAGTAAAGGTCTAAAAAGAAAAGCTTCTGTATCGCATACCTGGTACAGTGTAACATCTCTAGCTGCGTGTGCGTATTACTGTAAAGTTGGATAGGCCCACGGTGAGAGTGAGCATTAGCCAGAGGAATTGATGCAAACATACGTTTCACTGCAATCCCAATGGATTTCACACAGCAGGACGTCCGAAATTGGGATTGGTCGGGGAGAGGGAATTGGCTATTTCTGGAATCCTATAGACTCCAGGGCCACCCTGAGCTTTGGTTCGCCTTAATAGTGGAGTAAACAGATATAGTAATACCAGTCATCTTATTTTAGGAGATAACTGTTGTATCCTAGGTCATCTGTAGCATTTTTATTACAAGGATAGAAAGAATAAAATTATGTATTTGAAAAGTGCATGTTATGATAGTGGGTGCACTGTTTGTGTGCTCGGATGGAATTTATCCTTATTACGTGGGGGAAATATTTTATGAATGGACTATTTTTGCTCAATGCATTTGCTTATGGTTTGCTGTAATCAAACAGATTTAATACATTAGCATTTATTCTCCACTTTATGAGCACTTATGGTGGGGTATTGTAGGATTGAGTCATAGGTTGTCTTTATCTTTCTGCTCTTATCTACTAATATCTGCATTTTTCATAATGTGGCCTGCTTTGAAGTTCAGACAGAAGGTACATGCCCTGAAACAAAGGTCGCCGTTAGGATAATCAGAAGGTATTTGAGCATTTTTAGGTAAACAGATCTTAAGCCTACTTAAGACCAGTCAGCAAAAATGTCAATCTTACAACCCAGCTATGAATGGTGTCAGTATCTCTAATCAATTTCAGCAAAGGAGTCAGTCAAAAAGCAAATTCATGGTGCCTCAAATTGTGCTCCAACCCTGCACCTACAGTAACTGTACAACACCCTACACACCAAGGTAAATACTGTAACGGCTACACTGCACGGGCTCAAAATAATCCATAATCATGGAGTCAAGATGGCAATTCATGAAGTGCTGCACTGGATAGCCAGATCATAACCCAAAGGTTGGTGGAGGCTCCCTTTGCAGGGCAAGTGGTGGACATGCCCTTTGCGCCCCCCTCATAATCCGGCCCTGCTCAGTGGTTCAGTTTAAATCTGGGGCGTTCTGTATGCGGTCACGTTTTAACGTCAATTTAAAGTCATTGGTTACTCAGCGGCCTCGGCCCAACCTTCATGTCCCGGATTACTCTATTGAGGAAGAGTGGAGCTAACCGTCTTGGGGGCACCTTTCTATAGTTTGCATCAGGCAGCCATTGTCCAGGCAGAAACAAAAAAAATGTCTATATTCACCTGCAGCTCTTCTGTGTAGGTCTGGTTCTCCCACAGCTCCTCCATGCAGTGCCGGCATCTTCATATTTACCAATAGCGTTTAAGAGCCAGTGATTCCATCTTCCAGTGCCGGAGGACCCTCATGAAGCGCCCTTGGAGCCTTGTTTACAACCCCACAAGTCTACACCATTCATTGCAATAAAGAGGTTATCCCAAATGAGATTCCGCACATGCGGCCTCGGCACGCCCCCTCCATTACAATAAATGGAGTAGGAGTGTTAGGGCACGTAGAGCCATATTGATGGGTGCCACCATGTCTGCCCAGCGATGGAGAATAGAATCGCTTGTTCTCTCTCACTGATAATTATGCAGATGCCAATGCTGCACAGAGGGGCTGTAGGGGAAAAGGTGAGTGAGTATAGACTTTTTATGTTCTTGCCTAGACAGGAAATTTAAGGAACATTGCAGGCAAAGGGTTAAATTAGCCAGTTTTTGCTCTCTCCATGCTGAATGTGAGGGGCTGCATGTTCTATTCAGCCTGCTTTATATTCAACCTGCTTTAAGACTTAGTGAACTTCCTCTTTCTGCTGGGCCTCCTCGGCAGCAGAGGGTGACTTGACCATGCATTTCTTTAGTCTCTTCCAAAGTGAACTGGGAGAGGAATTGGCAGAAAGAAGCAAGATCAGCAGGGTTTATTAGGGAATGAAAACTTCTGGTGAATTAAAGATGCCACCCGCCCTCAGTAACTGGCCTCAGTAACTGCAAGGAGTGGAGGAATGGTTAAAATCATGGTCGGCTGCCCCTTTTTCTAACCTGTCCTGGGACAAGATTCTTATTGGCAGCAGGTCATTATTCGGGGAGAAGCACTCGGTCATGTCCAGTGGGAAGTCAGGACTTTTAACCCAAGACAGGAGGAAGAAGCCTCTTCGGCAGTCAGAATTTTCTGGGATGCAAAGTCCTATAGGCCAGGGAAACCATTTAACCGCAACAGAAGATTACCTCTGGCCCATTGGAGTCGCATAAGGGCTTTTGACATTTACTTCAAAGCAACAGCAGGGCTAAAGAATTTTTCTTGGGTTTGGTCAGACACCATCTCAGACCCGTGGCCCTGTGAACTATCCAGGAGGACCACAAGTGGTCCATCCGGTCCAAGCCACCAAAAAGTGGTTTCTTGAGAAAATATTTTTTCCGGACGAAAGACTGAACCAGGTCCTAGTAGAATATATAGCGACATTGAAAGTCAAGCAAGCAATAGTTCTGGTACCACCAGCGGAAAGAGGGCAAGGCTGGTATTCCCGCCTGTTCCTAGTCCCAAAGAAGACAGGAGAGATAAGGCCAGTGATAGATCTCAGACACCTGAACCTATATATAATGGTCGATAAGTTCAGGATGGAGAGCCTCTCGATCTCACAAGCCATCCTGAAGAACGACTGGATGATTTCTGTGGACATGAAGGACGCATACCGGCACATTCCCATCAACGTAAGATTCCAGAAGTTCTTGATATTTGTGATCGGACAAGATCACTTTTAACCTCTGCCCTTAGCTAAGAACCTGCTCAAAAATTCACTGGTAGCAGTGCTGAGAGAGGAGGGGCTAAGATTGTATCACTACCTCAACGATCTCCTGCTGATGGTGAAGACCTTGTTGGACACTTTTCAGGCACCGTTGGACCATAAACTGGAACAAAAGTCAGCTGACTGCATTACAGCAGTTAATATACCTGGAAACACGGGGCTGTCAGTCTCTCTGCTGAAGGAGAAGTGTCCAAAGTAATCACAACTGAAGAAATTCACCCACAGGAGCAGTCTCCCGCTCCTGGGCCTTCTGATATTGACTATGGTCAGGTGGGCTCACTGGAGGATCAGGAGATTCCAGTGGGGGAGGAAGTCATTGTCCCAGAAGATCTTTGTAGATCTGGAGATGCGCAAGTCATTACGGTGGTGGTCACTCAAGGAGAATTTGGAGAAATCAGTTTCCTTTTTACAGACATACTGGAAATTGGTGACAACGTGCCAGCATGTAGAGCTGGGGAGCAATTTGCACATGGCAATGTCCTAGAAGTCCGAGCAGATCCCTTCTATTCAAGGTATGGGGGCAGAGGTTTGACAGGGATAGACGCACTGGCCCAGACATGGAACTTCAGGAGAGGCTACGCATTTCCTCCTGTCCCATTAATTCTTAGACATACTGACGAAGTTGACATTCTTGGCAGTACAGCAGATAGTGATCCTTCAGTTTTGGCCGGGGAGGCCCTGGTTCCGTCTGTCGAAACTTCTCTGCACCCAGGATCTGCTGCTCTACCTTGCAGACAAGATATTCTGTTACAGAATGGGGAGATTCATCCCAATCTAAGCCTGTACAAACTGGTGGCACGGCATGCTGAAAGGCAAAGGCTAATCAAGTTAGGATGTTCAAGCAAAGTCATTCAAACCCTACAAAAGGCCAGGAAGATCTCAACAAATGCTGTATATTCCAGTGTTTGGAAAAAATTTACTAGCTTCATGGAAGACTCGGGGAGGTAACCCTAAGCATATGGGGTTTCTGATATACTACTGGAGTTCCTGCAAGCAGGTCTCTAAAAAGGAATGGCTCAGAGAACTCTCATAACACAAGTTACGACCATCTCAGCCTTTGATGGTAAGAACCGGGCTAGTGAGCCTCTCGCGATTCAATTCATGAAAGCCACTCCAAAACATAGACCACCTAGAAAGGCAAGATGCGATTCTTGGGATTAGTCTTTAGGCCTAAAATTACTTTCAAAATCTGTTTGTCCCCGTAGAAGACTACTACTTGTGGAATATCACCATGAAGAATCTTCGCGTTTCAATTGCATCAGCATCAAGGGTATCAGAGCTGAGGGCACTAGGCTCCAAGGAACCATACCTCAGGTTTTTTCCAGAGAGTCCACCTGTTGTACCGAACTTTGTTCCAAAGGTGGCATCAGAATTTCATAACCATAAATAGCCACACTTACCAAGTTTCAGGGACGAGTTGAACCCGCAGGAGGTGCATCCCTTGGATACAAGTTCCTGTTTTAAGAGATACCTGGAAGTCTTTTAGAAAAGCCGACAATTCTCCCCTTAGGCAAAAGGAGGGGTGAAGCCTCGTTAGCTAGAACTCTGGATTTTTGCGTGGTTAAGAGACATCAAGAAAGCCCACGAGTCAGAAAAAGCACACTCCACAACAGCCATGACCAAGTCGTGGGCCGCCGCAGAGGGAGCCTCCCTCCAGGAGGTCTGTAAGGTGGCTACATGGTCTTCCTCCGGCACTATGCTGTAGAAATGTACAACTATAAATTCTGCCAAAAATGGCCTTTTAATTTGCAATGATGTAACAGCTTGATTCTGCAAAAAACACTTGTATCACTAGACATGTGTCCCTCCCATTGTTAATAGCTATATCCCATAGTGTGACGCCATGGAAACAGGAAAATTACCGCCAGGTAAGCAATTTTCTTTTTATAGCGCCTATCCATGGTGGCATACGGCCCAACCTGGGTTATTTGGTAGCAAATGAGCTAGAAGAGGGAGGGGCAAAAAGTTATAAAGTAGATGTCTTGGGGGCATCTGATATATATATTTTTTTATAGAAAAACCCCTCTCAACCACTTGCACCCTTCCCATACTTAATCCTCTGAACACTTTGATGATATATTGATATATTGAGCATGTAACAATTTTCCACCTCTGATCTCTTCAGCTCAGTCCACCTCACCGCTTCCCCCCTCTGACCACTTCCTTCCACCTCAACTCTGCTCACCTTTGCATTTATGTAAAAGCACATACAATAAAATGCTTTAAAGAGGAACATCCGAGAACCTGGAGTCTAAAGACTCCAGGGCCATCCGAGTTCCACTCCTTGAGGCATTTGTGAAACCCCCCGATCGCCTGTTTCACTCATCTTCTCCTGGAGCCCTTGTCACGTCTGTTCGCTCTGGCCGCATCCCAGCTCACCTCTAGCTGTGCATGCGCCCGGCCTTTCTGAATAGACACGCCACGGCTACAAGGTGAGGGCGGGGGGGATGCGGCTGGCAGCGCCGCTCGACTTCTTAGCCGTCAGCGGCACGCTGCTCACCAACCAGCGGACTCGCTCTCACCCGAAGGTGAGTGAAACATAGCGGCCGGGGGAGAGGTACACACAGCGAGGCATCCCAATTCGGGATGCTGCTGAACAGAGGAACATCACATGGGAAATTGAAATTCCTGTGTGTATGTTTACCTTTAGGTTGCAGCTTTCTTGCAGTAAACTGTTCACGTTTTATTGCGAACCCTTGAAGTGGAAAAATAAGACAATGTAGCTCAAAAAGGTTGTGCCCTACAGATTTGCATGATTATGTATTCCACAGTGATAGCGCTTATAATTGCCATTACCCAGCACATATGTGAAATGGCCCATAGGTTACTATGGGCAGCGCATTCAGTGATTGTGGAGCAATTGCAAGCGGATAACGATAACCCCCAATAGCCCTAGTGTGAAAGGTACAGTTTTAGGGTGATCTGGGTGGTTTCACACAGCAGGGCATCCAAAGTCGGGATTCTTCAGTGACCAGGACCAAAACAAAAAGGAATACCCCAGCACTTTTAAATACATTTCAATGATCCTGCTTCCATTTTGCTTATGTAGCCCTCGATAAAAATTAGACATCCCTGATCTAATTTATGTGAAACTAAAAGTACTAGCTATGTAGCTTCCATTAGCAGCTGTGTGTTACATGTAGGCGAGTACTAGTCGTGTAGCTTCATAGGCTATGTGTTAGATGTTGGAGTACTAACCATGTTGCCTCCATTAGCAGCTGTGTGTAACATGTAGGCGAGTACTAGTAGTGTAGCTTCATAGGCTGCGTGTTACATGTTGCTTCCATTAGCAGCTGTGTGTTACATGTTGAGCAGGTCCTGCATTTCACCATTCAAAGGAAACTGCTGATTAAGCACATAACCACAAGCCCAACAAGACATCAATAAATGAAACTTATGCAAGGGTTGGTGTGGGGAGGGGGGCACCTTGCTTTATAAACACGAGTGCTGCTTGAAACAGAGACATTCCTTGTATGTACCACCATTCTAATTATGAGGAAGGTCACAAAAACCAGACCTGCTAACAGCACTCTCAGAGCAGACTGGGGGAAGGAATGGCTTGGGGGGGGGGGGGGGGGAAGGGTTTAAAGGAATCCTTTCATAGGGAGGGGAAAGGCAGCTGCCGTGTATTTACAGCTGTCACCTTTTTTCATCCAAAGTTAAAGAGGACACTGAGGATAAAGAACACTCCTCGTCCTGTTTCCTTATTTAAGTTGCATAATATCACACAGCTTGTTTTGAAAGTTATGTAACTTCCAATGTAAATGTAATGTCACACTGTATCCTCTAATTTCTATGTAGTTTGTGGCTAGCCCTATGTTGAAGATAAACTCCCCCCAGCTTACTGTACAATCACCCCTCAAGACATTTCTGTGGCATGTATGCAAAAAATAACTGGAAGATGCCCTTTCATATCTTGGGTCCTAAATCATGCAAGGTTTGGGCCACAACACAATGCAGCCCACAGAAGCCTATGGGTGCATCACATGTATTGTGCTTTACTTGCGTTGGTCTCAAACCCTAGGAGCAAAAAGCCCTCAAAGGAACTTCCCCAACCAGAACCGCCATTGCGGAAAGAGACTCCCCTCCTGCAGTGTATATCGTTCTCCCAGGGTGCAGCATCTATGAGCTCACTGGGGCCCACAGATCCAGGCTCAGGGTGCCTATGTGCGAGTCTGGACCGAAGCGCCCATTTTTTTCTATGGGTCTCTCGCCATGTCCCTGCTGAGACCTGTTTCACACAGGGGAAATATACTGCAATAGTCATACAGTAGGTTAGACAAAGCCTGAAAAGTGACAAAATACTTACCCGTCCCCAGCGGCAGATACCTAGTTCTCGCTCCTTAATTATCCATTCTGCCAGCCATCACATCTCTGGGATGTGTGCACACTCCCGCCCCGCTATTCAGACAGGCTTGGGATGGGAGCGCGCCCACACTCCCAATTGCCACAAACACAACCATTTGTAGAACATTACATATTCCCCGCCAAAGGCTATGATTCGAAGACATGCGTCGTAGGACTGGGAACCTGGGCAATCTAGAGGGTTTCACATAGCAGAGCATCCCAAGTCGGGATGGCAGGGGGGCAGGGAACAAAACCTAGAATAGTAAAGATTTCCCCCTTAAGGCTCGCTTTTATGTTTAACTGGTGGGGCACATGAGTTGCAGGGGTGAAAGGGAAGCTCCAGTCATTTTGCTCTCGCACAAAGGCCTGCTCATATTGATTTGTCCTCCAATAGTCAGAGACCATATGAGCAGTGTTGGACTGGGATACCTGGGGTCCACCAGTAGAACTGACTACATTTAGATGCAAGTATTACAGGCTTACATTCATGCTCTATGCACAGAAACATTATGCCAGACTATATTGTCTGTGTGCACTTGGGATGGCACAAATAAGCTGGTGGTGATGAAGATCCTCTAATGGGCCCCTGGAACCAGGTAGCCCTGAGGGCCAGTCCGAGCCTGCATATGGGATGGGGTTCTTTGTGGTCACAGCAGATCTACTACCTATCTTAGTCCTGTGTAAAAACTGGCCTTTAAAATGGACCAAAACTTTGGCAGAACCAAGCAGACCAGTGGCCGCATTCCCACTACACTCTAACAGGGTGTGTACCCACACTGGCCACACACAAATGACAGGCTCAGGAAAAGGTATAGCTTATGGCAGCTGCAGCATTGGATATGGGAGAAGGTAGGTTTTACAGAGGACTTGGGGGGGTTCATACAGAGGGGTACCCTGAATCAGGGTACCCCGGGGACATGGAATCAGGTGGCCCAGGAATCTCAGATTACCGGGTCACCTATGTTGGCTTTTGTTCTAATTTAAAGAGCCTAGCAGCCTAGAGTCTTTGTGGGGCAGGATCAACTCACCAATCAATCCTACAGCACATGCCCCTCCAAATCAGGGACAGCTGGGAGGTAACGACTAGGTTTCTATGAACCGGGGGTAAGGGTTAGGTCCAGTTTTACATTTAAAAGCTGCTTATGAAACGTGGACAGGGGGGGGGGGGGGTTATAAAAACCTGGCGAACCACAAGTCACAGCAATCGCTGCCCTGAAGCTTGCTTTTACGGACTACCTAAAGTTTCACTTACAACAATCTCCACAAACTACGAACCCCTCGGTAATTCGCCGGGCTCTCTTTTTATATAATAACGCGGGAAACCCTTCATTGTTTACTTCCTCACCGGTTCCGGCACATGGACACGTGACCCTTCCCATATTCTCCAGCTATTGGCGGTTTTTTGGTGACTGCTGCGCCCGGCTCTTAAAGGAAGCGCGCCGAAATGTGACTGGGAGTCGCGCGGATGGCTGACAGTCACGTGACTGTGCTGGCGGGGAAACGATTAACCCCTGGTTTACCAAAGAGGATCAATAAAGAAATTAAAATATTATAAGATGTTTTATTGCTTGTGACTAAAAAGTTATCCCGGTGACCTCAGTGTAACATCACGAAGCACTTGTTGCGCACAGTTATGTTTCGTGAGATAAAAGTTTGCCAAAGGAGCAATCTGCTGTGTGCCAGTTGTGATAAGCGTTCGTGAGGTAAAGTTTGCTAAAGGAGTAGTATGTGCTAAGGATTAACCCTTGCCATGAGCACAGTGGTGTGGTGTGTTAGTGACACACGGTTGTGTTTCTATTTGTATGCTGCACAAGGGTTGTGTAACCACAATGGCACTTCATAATGTTCCCTAACATGGAGGTGAGCCTCTGGGTAAGGGTACACGTACTGTATACGGTAATGAGCTTTTGCCGGTTGTGCCTGTCATGAAACAAGTGTAAAGTTGTGCAACAAAACGATGGATTGCATGGCTATAATTTAACGTAAAGACTGAACACATTAAAAGCTGCATCACGCAAACACAGTGGTTGTGTAAAACAATCACAAGTAGTGTTACATTTTGTAATGCAGACTGTGCAGTTCTTGCATAAGCCAGGTTGTGTAACACCCCTGACCCCCTCACCCGAGCACTGCTGAACACTAAGCATATGTATAACACGGGCATGTATGCTATGAGCCCCGCAGGCCATGTAACACACACTGATAGGATAGGGCGATGTACAGCAGGTTGTGTGTACACACGTATGAAACATGTATGTGCATTGTGTAAAAAAAGGGCGCGATTTTTTAACATTCCGGTCCAGTGCTAACAGCTGAGTCCCTTCCAAACACCTGATTGGTCGCCGCCGAATTCCCTCCATTTAGCTAAGGACAGCCGCAGCCAATCGGCTCGTCTTACAGGGAGGCTGCTACGTTCCCCTATTGGCTGCAGCGTCGCAGGCGCCAAATGCGAACTGGCTATAAATAGTGAGCGGTGGCGGTAAGCGTTCGTCTTCCCCTGCTCGGTGCACAGTGCTTTCTGACCGGCTCGTTGCTGCTTAGCTGTCCTCAGGTTTCCGCCCGTATTTAGCCTTCTGTTCACCATGCTGTCCTCCCGCAAGCCTTTTGCTGCTGTTAACGAGAACGTCTCCCCCATGAAGAACCTCAGCCTGGCTGACAAGGAGAATACGGTGAGTGCACTGCAGTATGGGTTGGCGCCAATTTGCTAATATTCTTTGGTCAATGTAAATGTCCTTTAGGTAACTACCTGTCAGCATATTAATATAGTGACCCATATTTGCTAAGGATGTAGTCATTGAAAGTGGTCTCTCTCCCTTGGTTTATTATGTACTGCTTATGGTAAATGCTAGATGCCCTACAATTGCTTGGTATAGCTTGTAAAAACGTCATGTGAACCCTAATAGCCGATTAGCCTAAAGCCTCCAGGGCTGGGCCATAGCTTGTACCTTGGGCATCCTGTCTTGACTGCTGTTGCACCATTGGTGTGTAGTGTGGGCCTCTGGCATCCTGTTTCTTCTGTATGTACCTCCCTACATTTGTATATGGAGTTCATTCATGGCACTCGGTTCTGGTTGAAGCATGGGCTGTGGGAGTGTAAATGGGCAGTCATGTGGGTTTCTGAAAGGGGTTTGATTTGGGATGCCTATAGAATGTAGACCTATAGCCTGGAGAGTAAGTGTTTTTTGGACTGCTTTAACTAGATTGCCTAGTCATTGGTTTTCTCCTATTGGGGATAAACTGGGCTCTTATTGGGACCACTAAATATTCCCTGGCTGAGCAGAAATCTTTTGGATAACATTCAGCAGAATTGTGCTGTTTTTGTTCCCTGATGCCACCTTTCACTGTAGTAGAGGATCCAGAAGAGGTAGTAGTTTACTTTAAGTTAAAAGAAGCCTGGGAATTTTTTTCCTGGGTTCTGTGGCATCCTGAATTGGGATGCCCTGTGGTGCAAAACCACCAGTTCAACTAGAAAATTCACCTCTCCTTGGTCCAACAGTGAATGTGTGGACGATGGGTGGGAATGTGTGTTGCAAACTGCTCTGGATGAGAGCATGTGCTGTTGGACTGGGGAAAGGTGTTACCACCCAGGGGTTCACACAGCAGGGCCTCATGATTTGGGTGCATTTGATGCATAAGTGAACCAACAAGGGATGTGATGTCCTTGCAGCCAGTGTAAGGCATCCCAAGTTGGGAATGCTGCACATTCTACTTGGTGGTTGACAAACAGGGGGTGATGCTTTAGATTTGCTTTTAGGCCTGCCTTTCAGAGTTGTAGTCAAATTGACATGAAATGTGGTTTCTTTCAGCCTCCTTCCCTGAGCAACACTAGAGTTCTGGCTAGTAAGACGGCAAGAAAGATCTTTCAGGATGCAGAGAACGAGCCGGTGAGTTTGCTCAGTACACTAAATTCTTTTGTCTGGTAAAAATAGAAGATGTACTATATGCTTGCCTAGTAATTCTTGGGCAGCCTGGTCTGATTTGGGATTCCTACATGAAATCCCCATGTCTATACCCTTGCAAGCAATCCATGGCACAGGCTGCATCCCTTCTTACCTCAAGCTGAGGTGTACATGCAACTGGCACATCTGAATGGCTGCCATTCAGCTTGTACTTGCTTTGTGGGGGTAATGTCAGTGGGCCCTTTTCAAAGGGATTGGAGGGGAACCAGAGTCCAGTTTGAAGATTAAATAAATGCTGCAGCAGAGATTGCATTGCTGAATTATTCCTGCTTCCGCTTTCATGGCAAGCATTAGAAGTGCTTACTGTCAGATTCGTGATCCTCCCAAGTAAGTAAACTTGGCAACAGATGACTGAAGAGATGGGGTCCATTTCAGAAAGGGCTAGTCATAACGTAATAACTATTACTTATATTAATTGCCTGGCCATGTAAGGTACTTTGACTGCTGTCTAGCTGCACTTAAAATCATGCATGGTATGTGGTCTAGCATGGCAAGAATTTAGGAGCAGCTGCTGTAATTTAGATTAAGTGACTTGGCCTACCAAATGGGTAACATCTGTAACTTGCTTTAATCTTTAGGTTAAATCTAAGGAACAGAAACTAAGTGTACAAGATGAACCTCTCCTGAGGGAAAATCCCCATCGCTTTGTCATTTTTCCAATCCAGTATCATGATATCTGGCAGATGTACAAGAAGGCAGAGGCTTCCTTCTGGACTGCGGAAGAGGTAAGTTTGCATACATCTAGTTTTTATGGTCTGCTGCTAATATTTAGTTACCACTGGACACAGTGATAATATTAAGGCTTGGCATTTATACTTGTATCACTATTGTAGGTTGATCTCTCAAAAGACCTTTTACACTGGGAGTCTCTGAAAGAGGAGGAGAGGTGGTTCATTTCCCATGTCCTGGCCTTCTTTGCTGCCAGCGATGGCATTGTGAATGAGAACTTGGTGAGTACACCGCTTTTTAACCTTTGTGTAACATGGTGAGGGTAGCTGTAAAACTTGTTACATTTTCTCATTATTTTTAATGTGGCAATTTATATATTTGTCTTGCATGCTGTAAGGCAGCTCCTCTTGAGGTATATTATAAATGGGGAAATAAGAGATTTGGTCTTTATCATAGGTTGAGCGCTTCAGTCAGGAGGTACAAGTCACAGAGGCACGCTGTTTCTATGGCTTTCAAATTGCAATGGAGAATATACATTCTGAAATGTACAGCCTACTTATTGACACCTACATTAAGGATCCTAAAGAAAGGTAAGGGGTTTAAACCCTAGCTGACTAGCAAACAATTCTATTGAGTTGAAATTCAGCTAATGCTTAACTCTTCTTCAGAGAGTTCCTGTTCAATGCAATTGAAACCCTGCCTTGCGTGAAAAGGAAGGCTGAGTGGGCACTCCGCTGGATCAGCTGCAAGAATTCAACATATGGTAAGATGCCCTTAAAATGTCTTGGCAGTAACCTATTGCTAATTGGTGCCCTATGGGCAAGGGCAAAGGGGTGTGGGCGGCACTGGCACTGGGTCTGGGCCCAGGAGGATCACCTGCAGGTCAACAGTAAGCACTTGTTTGATTATGTGTAGTCTCAGGCGTGTGTAGTCTCAGCTGCCTCTCTTATATGAAATATTTCTGAGTACTTCTTGCACAGACTTTTTACTTGACATGGAAGCACTGACACTTTAAAGGGATCAATTTGGATAGGAGGTTTTTTTTTATTTTGAGATTGATATATGTTTATAGTATGTTTATAGTGTATTGTCATATTGTATATAGTATATGGTTAATTAATGTTCAACTTAGTTACATTTAATCACTGCAGCTCACACTGATGGTTTAAAATAGAGCAGGTGCACCCCCCGGTGTCTGAAACATGCATATGGCCTGTATTTAGTGTTTTTAATTGGGTTTTAACTTGTAAATTTGCAATAAAATGATCTGATTTCTTTGATACTATTTGAGTGCAAGAGTAAGTCTCTTTTTGGGGGAATACAAGGGTGCTTTAGGGGTCACTCTGTTTGGAATTTTGGCAGTAACCTATTTGTTATGGAATCTTGCCTCTATGCTGTCCCCATAACTAAATCCCACTTGACCTCACTGGACATTGCAGGAGAGTTAACACTTTGTTGTGGCTTTGTTTCCTATTACCAGAGTTGTTTCCTATTACCAGAGTATGGATCATGTGTCCTGCAGCTCATCCCCCCAATGCAGAGGAGTAGAGAAGCTGCCATAGCAGCAACTAGCTCCTAGTATTACACTAAAATCTTTCCAAATTTGTATTCCTCATTGGTGGCAAGAGGATTAATTGAGACTACTGGGAGTCCTGTCTTAATGGACTTTGCTACAGACTTTGAATCCAGGATTACTGGTGAGGTCCATGTTTTCCACATAGATCTCTCTAGCAGCTCTTTATGGGCTGGGTGGGCATGGCCTGTGTAGGTGCCTCATTGAAGAGGAACATCTGAGCCCCTATAGTCTTGAGTTCCACTCCCAATTCAGGATGCCCCACTGTGGTCACCCTCCATTGCCAGTTTCACTTGCCTTCTCCTGGAGCCCTTGCTGCATCCTCACTCCTAGCAGTGCTTTACTCCTGGCCTTTTCTGAATGGGTGACATGAGCAGGGATGCTGCTTTAGCTTTTGGCAGCACTGAAGGTAGCCAAGTGACAGTGAGTCTGTGGGAGGGTAAGGAAAGTTAGTGAAAAGAGGTGACCTGGGGTTACACAGCATCCAAATTCAGGATGCTGCTGCACAGAGGAACACTTGGGAAAGTGACGTCCCTGTCTGTAGTAATGGGCTCTTCTGTACAGATTCATCCATTCTCAATGGGAGCCTCCATACACATGTATTGTCAGGCATTTCATACAGTGCTGGGAGTGGCAGATAAGCAGGGGAGCCATAAGGCATGTTAACCTGCTTGTCTTAGACTGGAGCTGGTCCTGAGCTGTTATGACACTAATGGGTTTGGGTTAACATGTCACAGCAGTCAACCATTCACATAGCTAAGGCTATTGTAATAGTTTGAAAAGCTTTACTGTAGGTGTTCTAGAAACCTTTGAATCAAGATTGCATACAATGTTAATGCTCAGTGCTGACTTGTGCATTGCTGGTACCTGACTGCAACTTTTAACTTTCACAGGTGAACGTGTGGTAGCATTTGCTGCTGTCGAGGGAATCTTTTTCTCGGGGTCCTTTGCAGCAATTTTCTGGCTGAAGAAGCGTGGTCTGATGCCTGGACTGACCTTCTCTAATGAGCTTATTAGCAGGGATGAGGTAATTGCTTCTCCAGTTACCCCCCCCCCCCCCCCTCCCCAAGCTTTGTCTGGACACTTGCTAAATGTTTGTTCTCTTGCAGGGTTTGCACACAGACTTTGCCTGCCTTATGTTTAAACACCTGGTAAACAAACCATCAGAAGAACGTGTTCAGGAGCTCATCATTGATGCTGTCAGAATAGAGCAGGTGTGTAGTTGGAATAAGCACACACCAAAGTAACACTTGGGGCCAGGTGAAAGCCCCCAATCATGGTGACTACACAGCATCTGAAATCTCGGATCACTCATTGATCTCTGTACATGTGCCTGACCGCATCCCCCTGCAATCCTGAATGGCTGGCAGGAGGTGCATGTCTGGTGGAACATACAATAATTCAGCATTGACAATGTTGCTTGGAGGAGAGCCCAAGCATACACTGTGGGTGCAGTGCATGCTAAAGTAAAGCATGCCAAAATTTTAGCCCTTACCTGCATGTTAATCTTCTAAAGTAAATGCATGCCAGACGTCCTTAGTTTAAACCAGTTTTAAAGCCAGCCTCTTGGTTTTTTAACTTTTAGTGTTGGCTGCTTTAGCATAGCTGAGGCCTTTGTAGGCAACTAACAATCTCACTACAATTGTGTGGTGGTTTGATTCCTATAGTAAATGTAATTGTCTGCTAAACCTGCAAAATTTAATCCTAGGAATTCTTGACTGATGCACTGCCTGTGAAACTGATCGGCATGAATGGTGACCTGATGAAGCAGTATATAGAGTTCGTGGCAGATCGTCTCTTGTTGGAGCTGGGCTTTAGCAAGGTAACCTCTTACATCTAGCCTCATAGTGTAGTGGGACCCCCTTATCTTGGGATAGTTGGGTACTAGTACACAGGCCAAATGCTTAACTTGTAACCCTTCTGAGGATGTGCTGCTAGATGCACAACTGGAATTGGGAGATGTAGTGATGCATAGAGCTTGCTTCTTTTCAATGAATAATGTAAGTCAGTGGTCCTGCTGGTACAGTGCCAAAATGGTCACTTGCAATTCTGGGCTTCTGCAGTAAAGCAATCACCAGTGGGGATCAGGAATTGTATGTAATAGGCAGGGTAGAGCTTGAGTATCTTAAAGTAAATATTGTAACGGCTGTAGTTGATCATTTCTCATTTTTAGCTTTTCAGGGTGGAAAATCCATTTGACTTCATGGAAAACATTTCACTGGAAGGAAAGACCAACTTTTTTGAGAAGAGGGTTGGTGAATACCAAAAGATGGGAGTCATGTCAAAGGCAGCAGATAACACCTTCACTCTTGATGCAGATTTCTAAGTGGAACTATTGTATTATCTGCAGTAATTTGGGCATTTTTGTTGGGCAAATTAAGTGACTGAAAACTTGTTACAGGCTGGGACATGACTACGCCAGCAGTAACTTGGACGTGGGCTCAGGTCTTAACCGATTCATCTACGTTGGCACATGCTAGTTTACAGTCGCATTGTATGTGCGTGGAAAACACTCATGGGTACAAAAACTTGTACAGCTTGGGAAATTTTTAAACGGGTGCTGTGTACTCTGCAGGGGAAGGACTGCTGCTGTTCAGCAGTATTGTGTATATTTTATATTATTTTAGTCAAACAGTGGCACTTTTAATATTAAAGTTCTTTTTTAAAAAATCCTGTTTTGCATGATCTCTTCAAATGACTAGCATCACACTGGTACAGTAATATGTCTTCAGAGTCAGCAGAACTAAACCAGCAGTAACTAGGTTGGAGACATGTTTAGGCTCTAAAGTGGACCAACACCCAGAATTTTGACTATCCTGGGTTTTGGTTCACTTCGGTGGGGCACCCCAATCAGGGGTGCCCCGCTGTGTGAAACCCCCAAAATCTCACCTGTCCTTGCTCCTATGTGACCGCTGCAGCCTATCCCCGCCCGCAGGAGGCAGCAACAGACAAGAGTGCGCCCGGCGCCGCCTCCCGTGCGTCACTTACAGGGCCCGCGCAGGCCATTCCCAAACGGCCGGCGCGCGCCCTGCTAGAGGGACACGGCGGCCGCCGCTGGATCGAGGAGCAGGTTGGGATTTAGGGGTTTCACACAGCAGGGCACCCCTGATCGGGGTGCCCCACAGTCAGGGAGCTGATCAGTCCGGGAATCTTATAGATTCCCGGGCCGATCATGGGAGGGTGTTGGTTAAGTGGTTAAGGATTTACATCTGGCAAGGGGCTAAAGATTTTTCTGCTGATTACATGCACAATAACTATGATCAGAGTAGCCTAAAATGTTAACGCACTGCATTCAATCAGGATTGCACACAAACCAGCAGCCATGACTATAGTGCTCCTTAAATTGATACTGTAGGCAAAGGTAACTGTTACACCATGTGTCGGGCTACATTTGGCACTGCTTTCGCTTTATTGAAGAAATGGCCAAGATATAGTAAACTTATATGCTTGGCATCAAATAGCCAGGCTTGTTTAGCCATAGAGAGATGGTGGACAGAATCTGTCCCTCTTGTACACTCAAACCAGGCACTTCTGGATGTTCATGGCATGAGTTTTAACAGTGTATAAATGATTCCTGATTAGTCGTGACTAACATTTGAATACAGTTTCACGATACACCTCATATTGTAAGTATGTCTCACACCCTGCTCCGGAAATATTCATTACACTTGGGTTATGTCCAGTAGAGGGCGAACTTCTGCAGAGATGAATAGAAAAAAGAAGCCTCTCCCGGCCCATAAATATCTGGGACCTCCCCAAACACCTCCCCGTAATCATCATCTCTGCAGACGGAGCAAGTCAGAAGATGAAGTCTCCTCCTTGCACAGGGGATTTCAGGTAGCCGGGATGACTCCCGGCCCTCTATATTCTTTGTGTCACACACCCTGCTTCTGTAGTAATGTTCGGGGTAAACAATCGCCAGATGCCATTGCAGAGAGATCTTGAAAACTGGCCCCTCCCAGCCCATACATACCTGGGACCTCCCACCCAATCCCCAGTGTTCTCTCTGCAAGATGCGTCAAGACAGAAGAAAGAGGTCTCCTGCTTGCAGGTAGCCGGGGTTACACCCCGGCACCCCCCCCCGGTCTATTTCTACCCAGTTCAATTTTTATTGGTATTATGTAACTATTGGAAGCCTCCCATCCTTGGCTGCTGACTGGGTAATGGTAGCAGGCACCCGGTGGTGCCTAGGAGCTTATCTCCTCCACTAGTCCCCAGAGTGGCTATCCGGTTGGTGACCTGGATTTGGGATGCCCCATATCTCTTCCCACTCCTTCTCATGGCCTCTCCCTTCATTGTGGGGAGGTGCGTTGGGGGGGCACGCGAGGCGAGGGGCTTTCTAGCAAATGCTGGCCATTTATTTCCTGAGGTAGTTGTGTGCACAGCTATGTGTGGGCGTGTGTGTTAGCCTGCGTTTTTTATTCCTTGTGTGTGCAGTGATTCTTTCTCAGACCGGGTCCTCAGGTTATTTCTTGTTAATGGCGCTGCCGCCATTGTGCCTCTCTGAGGTAATCCGTGTTGGGGGTGTGGCCCATGCTGAGGTGATGGGCGGGGTCAGTGCTTCACGTGCGTTCTCTGGCCCACCCTTCTCTGAGCTGTCTGCGCTTGAACTGCCTGTGAGGTAAAGTCTTTTCCTTGGGTCCTGCTGTCTTGGCTCTTTTGCGGTCTTTTTAAACAATGTTTCTTTTCCTTTGTATTGAATGATGTGAGTTCATGTTTCCATTAGGGGACTTATGCTTAGGACCATATATGTGTGTATATATATCTATATGGAGGCTTTGTGGGTTATACCCCTGCCCAGTATGTATATGTATATATATATATATATATATATATATTGGACCTCCTGTTTTTTGGCTAATGTGTTTTTTTTTTTTTTTTGTGCATGTGCGGTTTATTCATGAATTTTCATATTGCCTTTTGTCCTTTTTAGATTTGGGATACCCCTGCTGCATGGGTCTCCCAGTCTGATATACCTGGCTAGTCTTATTTTGGGGTCCAAAAATCCTCCCACTCCCGGGACTTTAATTAATGAATAAGGGGCATCCCGGGTAGCTTATAGCATAAATCCCTGGGTTCAGCGAATTCCAAAAAATTTCACCGAATGGAGGCTTCCAATGATACCGGAAATGGCTCTTCGGGGAAATCTAGGCAGTGTGGGGGTTGTGGGGTTCCACTCCCAGGTGGTGATGTCATATTGTGCGTTCCTTGCACCCAGCAGAATATTGTGCGTCAGTCTGGTGCTCCTGGCTCTTCGCAACCTCAGTCATCGCCTGCCCCTCCACTTTTATTCCGGACCCCGTGTGACGTCACAGGTGGGGATTCGCAATCTGAGTTGTGCGCTCGAGTGGCCACTCTTGGAAGTTGTCTGCACAGGTAGCTCAAAAGGCTATGGCTAAAAGGAAACACATTGCTTCTCCTCCTCTGACTCCTGCTGTGGAGGCAGCAGAAGTATTGGACTGGTCAGATTGTCCTTTGCCTGAGGAAGGGGAAATCTTGGAAGATTTGGATGAGCTTGAGGCTCCACTGTTGTCTGATACGTCGGCAGAGTTGATTACCGGGGTGTTTTGTGATACTCCTTCTATCCTCTCCTAGGTTTTTGAAATTTTGTCTCTGGATCCACCTGTGGCGGCCCCTCCGCCTAAGGGTGAACTTTTTGATATGCCTAAGCCGCGTTTAGCGTTCCCTGGTCACCTACATTTTGAAAGGGTTGTGCTTAAGGAATGGGAACAGCCGACCCGCCTGGTTGGTTCCCCTGCTAATTGGGACAGGCGGTATCCCTTTTCGGAGGAATTGGTCAAACTTTGGACGGTTCTCCCGGATGTGGATGCTCCGGTTTTGGGGCTCTCTAACACTTCAGTGCTGCATTCACCAGACACTACCACAATTAAGGATGTCGAGGATCGTAGAATCGATCAACTGGCTCGTCATGGTTTCATTAGCGCTGGTTTGACCTTGCGACCGGTATGCGCTTCGTCCATTGTCCTCTTGGCTCTTAAAGCCATGATCAAAAATTTGTACGTGAATCTTGATCCGGAATGTGAGGAGTTTACCTCTCCAACTGTGTGAGTCTTTTGCTTCTTTTGTTCTGGCCACCCAAGATGATGCTATGGCCATGTGTGGCAGGACATCAGCTCTTTTGGTTGCTATTCGGCGGTCAGTGTGGCTACGCCAATGGACGGCGGATGTTGGTGCTAAAAGATCACTTACAGCAGTACCTTTTCTGGGTTTGCGTCTGTTTGGTGACAAGTTGGATTCAGTCACCAAGGGAGGCAAATTGCCTCAGCGCAGGAAGCCGCGACGTCTTTTTCGAGGAACCTCTTCTTTCAATCCTTCCTTTCGGGGAGCCAGGGCAGGCAGAGGGGCCTCTTTCCGCTACCAGGGGCGCGAGCTGGAACCGGGTGCGAGGTCGCGGTCATTTGTGGGGCTCTAAGCCTAAGTCCACGCCCAAACCCGCTCAGCAATGAGGGGGCGCCCTCACCCATGAGGGTGGGAGGACGGTTGCGACACTTCTCCCAGATTTGGGTCCGGGCGGTCCCGGACAAATGGATTCGGGAAGTGGTGTCGTCCGGTTACAAGCTGGAGTTCCAGTCCCGTCCTCCCTCAAGGTTTTTCAGGTCCCGAATACCTACCGATCCTTTGGTCGCCCAAGAACTCCGAGTGTCGGTAAGGAATCTTCTAGAATTGGCAGTCATCCATCCGGTGCCACCTTCGGAATTGGGTCTCGGTTTCTATTCCAATCTCTTCACGGTACCCAAAAGGGACGGATCAGTGCGTCCTATCCTGGATCTGAAGTTCCTCAACAGGTTCATTCGTCCACGGAAGTTTCGCATGGAAACTCTGCGCTCGGCCACTTCTCTTCGGCAGGGGGACTTCATGACGTCCATAGACATAAAGGATGCTTATCTGCATGTTCCCATCTGCCCGGTCCATCAGCGTTTCCTGCGGTTCGTGGTGGAGGATTGACATTTTCAATTCGTGGCTCTTCCGTTTGGTCTTACCTCTGCGCCAAGGGTATTCACCAAGGTTCTAGCAGGGGTGATGGCCATTCTCAGAACTCAAGGCATTCGAATTTTGCCTTACCTGGACGACCTTCTCATCATGGCTCCTTCCTTCTATCAAGCGGAGAAGGACACCAGCACGGTGGTTCTACACTGGAAAGCTTCGGTTAGGTGATCAACTATCCCAAGTCCTCCCTGGCTCCGGCCAGGGTGGTGTCCTTCTTGGGGATGACACTAGACTCTTGTCAGCACAGTGTATTCTAAGTATGTCACACACCGCACTTCAAACATTAATTATTACACTTGGGTTACTCCACCAGCAGGTGGTGACGTTGCAGAGAAGTCTTGAAAAAAAACGAGCCCCTCCTGGTCTATAATACCTGGGACCTCCCACTTATCTCCCAGTGTTCTTCTCTGCAAGATGGCAACAAGACAGAAGAAAGAAGTCTCCTGCTTGCAGGTAGCCGGGGGGTAACACCCCGCCCCCCCCCCCCCCCCCCCCTGTGGTCTATTTCTGCCCGGCTTTTTGTTAATGGCCCCTGGATGAGATATGTAGCCTCCCAGCTTAGGCTGTCGGCCGGGCAAAGTGTAGACGGCACCTTAGGTCACCTCTCCACTCCCCTGGGCCCCGCCGGATGACTCCCGCCGCTGCCTGCCCTCCTCTCTTCTCCCCGTCGGGTGTTTTGCCGGGGGGGGGGTTTGGTTGCCCCCACTTGCTGTTCGCCGCCGCGGGCGTACTTCGCGGCATGCGGCTCCATTTTGCTTCACTTGCTTCGGCCTGTCATGGCGCTGGCATGGTCACGTGGGCTCGCTTTTCGCACTCTTCGGGGGGGCTGCGCCAGGGGATGACGCATTTCGCGTCATACCCCTGCGACCCGCCCCTCGAGGTTTTCTTCTCTGTGCCATGCCGCTGCTGCAGGCGCGTGTCTGGTCTCGGGGGGCCATTTCCAGCGTGTGCTGCGGTGTGATCTGTCGGCTTCTCTGCCTTCCTGCTCGGCCGGTTGTGCGGTGATCGGAGGGGGATATCTGTGTGGGCTGCACCCTTTGGTCCTTAAGCCCCCCATGGGGTTTTTTTTTATTGGGGCATGTACTGTGGGATGCTTGTGTTCTTTGCTTATGTCTTTCAGGCAGGATACCTGTGATGTGGTTTCTCCCGGTCCTGCTCTTTCCCTCCCACCTCTCCTTTCCTGGCTCCTTCGGGGGGCATCCCGGGTGGCTTTATTAGCCCTTACCCTATACTGGCCTATTGTGCCTGTGTTAATCACCATATGGAGGCTTCTGGGGATAGCGTGCTCGGGGGTCCTTCGGGACAATCCCGGCTGTGTCATGTGCGGGGCATCCGCTTTGAGTGGTGGTGGCGCGGTCTGTGTGTCGTGCGCCCAAAGTATTATTGCGGATCAGGCTGGGATGAGCACTTCTCTTCCCAGTTCTGCGCTCCCCCAGGCATCCCCTACTCCCCCGCGCCTGCATTTAGCCCCCAGTGAGGGGGATACTAGCAGGGGGTCCCAATCTGATCTGGCACTACGCGTGGCCAGCATTGAGAGGCAGCTGGCACGACCTGTGATGGGCAAGACCTCGGGTAAGAAGCGGCATCTTGACACAGCGCCTTCCCTCTTTGCCGAGGAGGATGTGGGCCTTCATATGTTTGGCGACCGTGACTCCCTAGAGGAGGGGGAGCTCCTCATTGATTCAGACTCATCTGGGAATCATCAGGAAGGGTATGACGGCGAGCCGGGCTCCCTGTTGACACTGATAGACTGTTGTTGGACATTTTTGAGACTTTGCGCATTGCCCCCCCTAAGGTGGCGAAGAGGAAGCAGGATGAGCTCTTTCGCCCTGACAAGCAAGGCTTTGAGTTCCCGGAGCAGGGCCATTTCTCCAATATGGTGCTCAAGGAGTGGGAACGTCCTAATAGATTGCCCAGACGGTGCCCAAGGGGTTGGACAGAAAGTATCCTTTTTCTGCTGACCTGGTCAAGCGCTGGTCGTGTCCCCCTTGAGGTGGACGCTCCTGTTCTAGGGCTGTCTAACACTTCGGTCATGCCGTCTCCTGACACTACTACACTGCGTGATGGCGCGGACCGCCGTATGTAACAGCTGACCTGTCATGCTTTCACCTTTGTAGGGGCAGGCCTGCGTCCTGGTTGTGCCGCAGCCATTACGGCCTTTGCCCTTCAGAAGAAGATCAAGCGTCTCGCGGATGGCGCCATGGCTGGTAGGAGGAGGGAGGATTATAGGGCCCTCCTGCTTTGCTCTGATTTTGTTGCATTTGTGCGGTCTGCCATGGATGATGCCGTCCGGCTGGGCGGTAGGGCTTTGGCCCTCTTGGTGGCTATGCGCCGATCTGTTTGGTTGCGCCAGTGGGCAGCTGACACTGCTGCTAAGAAGTCTCTCATCGGGCTTCCCTTCGCGGGGCTTCGTCTCTTTGGTGAGCGTCTGGATGTCCTGACCAAGGATGGTAGGTTACCTCAGCGTAGGAAGCAGCCTCGGCCCTTTCGGGGGCCCTTCGCTTCCTTCTCCTCCATTCGTGCTACCAGAGGAGGTCGTGGCTCCCTCTTCTCGGGCAGCCGCAGAGATTCTTGGGGCCGTGGCAGATCCCGTGGTTGTCCCGGTCTCTCATGTGGTTCCAAGCCCAAACCCCCTCCAAAGGCCCCTCAGGCATGAGGAGGCGCCCTCACCCGTCCGGGTGGGGGGGCGGCTTTGGCTCTTTGCTCACGTCTGGAGGCTTCACGTCTCAGCCCGGTGGATTCAGGAGGTGGTGTCCTCCAGTTACAAGATAGAGTTTGCAGCCTGGCCGCCCCCAAGATTCCTCAGATCCCGGATGTCTCCAAACTCTCTATCAGCTCAGGGTTTGTGCCTGGCAGTTCAACGCCTGTTGGGAGTCAGGAGTCGTCTGCCAGGTACCTTACCAGGAACAGGGTCAGGGGTACTACTCCAATCTCTTCACAGTGCCCAAAAAGGACGGTTCTCTGAGGCCCATCCTGGATTTGAAAGGTCTCAACAGGTTTGTCCGATTCAGGCATTTTCGCATGGAGACGCTACGCTCTGCTGTCAGTACCCTCCGGCTAATTGCTGCTCAGTCTCTTCATCCGGCTGAGAAGGATATGTCTGATGCATATGTTGTACCATTGTAACCGGGAAGAATGGGGCTTTTACACGCAATATGGTTTTCTAGAAAAAACTTTTTTTTAATTTAAAAAAAAAAGCTAAAAAATGTAAAACATATATATTTTTATTCTTTTCCCACATTTTTCACCAAGAATATTGTGAAAGCACTGAAAATATTACAAATAAGACATTTTCTGGTATCCAGCATGGGTTGCTTCATCTGTAATTCTTCACATTTGGGTAATCCGCCACCAGGTGGTGCAGTCGACTGCAGGAAGACTTGTGGCTCCTCCCGGCCCATAAAAGGGCAGGAATTACCCAGAAGACCCTTTCTGTTTCCTCTGGGTGCCATTTTTTCTCTCTCTGGCGCCCGGAGATTTCGCACGGGCCGCGCAATGACGCAATTCGCGCCATCACTGCGCGGCCCGCCCCTCGAGGTTCTCAGCGACAGGTGCCTTCTCCTGCGCTCGGCTGCGGGCCCCGTTGTCCTGGCTGCTGTTGGGCTGATACGTGGGTGCCCACACGGACTCCCCTCGCTCCTGCCTGCTGCTCCATCCCTGCTCCATCCCTGGCTAAGGGCTTCGGAGGCTCCCTCCCCCCGCTGGTCCATGAGTCCGCTCCTGGTTTTTCATTTCTCTGTGTTATTCAGGTGCATGTGCTGTGGGATGCTCATTGGCCCTTTTTTCTTATGTTTTTCAGACGGTTTCTCCTGGTCCAGTAACCCCCCCTTTTTTTTGTTAGGGGGACCCTTTGGGGGCCTTCCGGGTGGGGTTTTTAGACCTGATCACCCGTGCCTTGGTTTATTTTTACTATTACTGTAATCACCATATGGAGGCTTCTGGGGATAGCAAGCTTGGGGGCACGTCGGGGCGGGCTCAGCTGTGTCTCATGTGCGGGGCATCCCCTTTGAGTGGTCGCAGCGCGGTTTGTGTCCCCTGTGCCCAGAGTCTCATTGCAGAGCAGGATGTGGCGAGCGCTGCTCTCCCCAGTCCTATCCTGCCTACAACATCCCCTACACCCCCACGTCTGAATTTAGCCCTTAGCGAGGGGGAAGCCAGCAGGGGGTCCCATTTGGACCTGGCGCTGCACGTGGCCAGCCTTGAGCGGCAGTTGGCTCGTCTGGCCGCTGGCAAGGCCCCTAGTAAGAAGAGGCATTTGGAATTGGCTTATTCCCTCATTGCCGATGAGGATGACGTTTATGATACTTTTGGCGGCCGTGACTCCATGTTCCATGATTCCGACTCCTCCGGGGTACGTCAGGGCGTTTTTGACAGTGATCTTGGGTCTTTCTCGGACGAGGACACTTAGCTCCCTGACGATACGGATAGACTGTTGTCGGCGGTTTTTGAGACCTTGCACATTGTTCCCCCTAAAGTGGCAAAAAAGAAACAAGGTGAGCTTTTCCGCCCTGATAGACAACGCCTAGAGTTTCCGGAGCAGGGACATTTTTCCAAGATGGTCCTTAAAGAATGGGAACGGCCCAACAGGTTGCCTTCGGTGTCTAAGGGACTGGATAGACGGTATCCCTTCTTTGCTGAGTTGGTCCGTCTTTGGTCTTGTCCCCCCCGGAGGTGGACGCTCCCGTCCTGGGGCTTTCCAATACTTTGGTTATGTCGTCTCCTGACACCACTACCTTACGCGACAATGCTGATCGGCGCATGGATCAACTAGCGAGCGGACGAGTATAAGGAACTTTTGCTTTGCACTGACTTTATTGCCTTTGTGCTATCTGCCATGGATGATGCTGTCTGGCTTGGCGGTAGGGCTTCAGCCCTGTTGGTAGCCATGCATCGGTCTGTCTGGCTGTGGCAGTGGGCGGCCGGCGCTGCTGCTAAGAAGTCCTCCACCGGTCTTCCCTTTCATGGGACTGTGTATATGTGCTTTCGATGAACGGAAGCAAATCGGATCATTTTGTTAGGCACTTACCTCGTCACCGTCCCGGGTCCCGCGACGCGCTGTCGGGCGGTCCCCGGCTGGTTGCTGCCCAGCGCTTCCCGGGCGTCTTCACTCCCCAGCGTGGTGGCGGCGGTCAGGGGTCGGCGGCGCGAGGTGGTGTCGGCAGCCGCGTCGCAGCCCGCTCTGCGCGGCTGCGCGGGCCCGGCGGGCTCCCTCACTGTCCGGCGCTTCCGCCTCCCGGCGGGGGCGCGCTCGATCATCTACGTGCTCGCGCGCGCGCGCGCGAGCACGTCACCTTTATGCCTCCCGGCGGCGCTTTCCCCAGCGCGCCCGCCGGGGGCGAGTTTGTTCCATCCAACCCTGGCCCTGCTCATAGAGGGAGCCCAGGGACTGGTCGGCCTGTCTGGCCTGGGCCGTCCAGTTCCTGGGACCACTCCCGTTTTTACTGTTGCACCAAGCACCTTCCTTCCCTCCTTTTTCCCTGTTTCCCATTGGCCAGACTTCCCTATATATTTGCACTGTTCCAGTTTCCCAGTGCCCGTTATAGCTTCTGGGTTCTGGATGTGTGTTGCTGTACCTTAGTGAAGAATTTGGATTTGGATTTGGACCTCGACTATTCTTGCTAGCTGCCTGCCCTGACCTCCTGCTTTGCCTGACCACTCTCTTGCCTGACCCTCCTGTACCTCGCCTGTGACCTCCTGGACTTGACCTCGGCTACCCTCGACCATTCTTTGTCTTCTCCCTTGGATACCTCGCCTGTGACCTCCTGGTTTGACCTCGGCCTGATTTACGGACTTTCGCACCCGGCATCCTCATTCGGGATTCCCTGCCAAACATCAAGCTGCACCTTAAGCTATTATCCTTTGCGCCTGTTAAGTCCTGGGGGCAACCGACTGGGAGAGGCATTACCCGTGTCTCCCACAAGCGGGGGCTTGTCTATAGGCGGAAGTGGCGGTGGAGATTGGGGGATACTGGCTTAAGACAGACGGGTGTTTGGTACAGTCCTGACACATTTCCGTTAGTTCGGATCATTTTCCAAACAAAATCTGATATTTATTGTTCGTTCAGATAACTTCCGTTGTTGGGTTGGGCTTGTGTCTGATTCAGAGAGCTTTGCTTTGTGTAATTATTTTATATTTGGTTGCAGGAACCGCAAGATGTGCCACTCGCACAACATACAAGCAGTGTTTGGTCCAGCTATGCGGTTCCTCCGTGTTCTTGCAGGGCATCCAGGGTCGTCCCATGATGCTTATATATTGCAGAGCTCCGGCTTATTTCGTCAGTTTGAGTCAGGAGAATTATCTGGTGGATGGCTCCAGGGTAAGTTTGCTCACATTCCATCAATCCATTTTCACTGTATGGCAATGAGTATAGTTGATGACTCATGTCTTAACCTATGGCTGTTTGTAGCCCTTGATGACATGTTAAACAATATTGTAGCTTAGAATGTGTATTTTATGTTAGTATTTTTAAATTCTTTCAGGGGATTCTGGATATCCACTCCTGCCCTTGCTCCTGATGCCGTTCTTTGCCTGCAGAATGCTGGATTGGCCAATCTCGAAAAATTGCTTTCTAGCGCTGTGGCCTGGAAGTTTTGGCTAACAGAAAGCTCTTGCTCCCTACCGCGCTGGCCTTTGACCTTGAGTTTGACTCACAGGAATTGGTCTGATTATTCCCCACTGGAGGAAGGGAAATTGTTTGCAGAGTCTGATGATTCTGACAATCTGCATTTCTTTGGCGCTGGGGCCGAGCAGGGTCCGGGGGATTCCTTGGATACCCCTAAGGTCCTGGCTCTTCTGTTGGATGTTCCTAATCAAAAGCATTTTTATCCTTAAGGTATGGGAGAAACCTGCTTGGCTTCCGGGCGTTCCCCCGGGTTGGGATAGGAATTATCCTTTTCCGGTGGACGTGGTGAAGCGCTGGTCTTCCCTTCCCGAGGTGGATGCCCCGGGTTTGGGGTTGTCTTACACCTCCATTCTGCATTATCCTGATTGCTCTACCCTCAAGGAGGGTGAGGACAAACGTACGGACCAGTTGGCTGGTCACGGTGTTGCCGGTGTTGGGTCGGCCTTGCGGCCTGTTGGTGCTTCGGCGCTTCTTGCGGTCGCTACCAGGTCAGTAGTCAATGAGGGTAGTGTGGCCGAGCGGTCTAAGGCGCTGGATTAAGGCTCCAGTCTCTTCGGAGGTGTGGGTTCAGATTTCACCGCTTCCAGCTTACAAGCTTAGGGCCCTATTGACTACTTCTAGGCTTGATCCTGCCAGTGACGGGTTCCCTGCCCTTAAGCGATGCGAATTGTTTATGCCATTGCTGCTAGCCACCCTGGATGAGAGCGTCCTGTGGCGCGGGCGACTAGTGCACGTTCCTGTACAGGTTACCCTGTCACAGGTTCGAATCCCCGATGTTGTATTTCGTGTGGTCCCGGTGCTTGGGTCTCCGGGAAATGCCTTGTTTGCATAGACCGTCGCAGGATGGATCATATGCTATGCCTTTTGTGTAGTAGGACATCTGAAAAAGGAGGCTACGTCGCCCCTTTCGGGGGGCGGTGTTCCTTAACCCTTCCCTTCGTGGGGTCACAGCTGGCGGGGGATCGGCCTTCTCCTCCTCCGGAGGTGATTCCTGGAACAGGGGCAGGGGACATGCCCGTCCGGGGCATAACTGGGGCGTCAAGCCCGCGGCCATGCCAGATCAGCAAGGAGGGGGCGCCCTTGCGGGTGGGGGGAAGGCTGCATCATTTCTTCCAGGTCAGGGACCAAGAGGTCTCGGACAGCTGGATTCAGGAAGTGGTGTCTTCCGGTTACAGCTGGATTTTGAGTACCGGCCCCCCTCCCTGATTCTTTATGTCTCGGGTTCCTTCGGATTCTCTGGCCGCGCAAAGGCTCCGGCCAGCTGTGCAAAGTCTTTTTGGACACAGTGGTCATTTGTCTGGTGTCTCCCTCAGAAGGGGGCCTTGGTTATTATTCCAATCTGTTCACGGTGTCCAAGAGGGACGGTTCCATTCGTTCCGACTTGGATCTGAGTCTTCTCGACAAGTTTACCCATTCCCGGAAGTTCCGCATGGAAACCCTGCGTTCAGCCATCATTTCACGTTGTCAGGGGGACTTCATGACGTCCATAGACATCAGGCCTTACCTCGGCTCCAAGGGGTTTTCACCAAGGTGCTGGCAGGGGTGATGGCCCTCCTCAGAGCCCAGGGTATCCGCATCGTGCCTTATCTGGACGTCTGTCTCATTATGGCTTCTTCCCTCAGCCAAGTGGAGCTAGACACCGGAACGGTGGTGTCCACTCTGGAGTTATTCGGCTGGGTGACCAACTTTCCCAAGTCCTTCCTCTCTCTGGCCAGGGTGTTGTCCTTTCCGGGAATGTCTCTGGATTCTTCTCAGGCCTAGGTGTTTCTTCCCTGGCCACGGTTCTTTTGATTCAGGAGTTGGCTCAGCTTCTTCTGTCCAGCCCTCGCACGTCCATCCGGCTGGGGATGAGACTGGTGGGATTGATGGTGGCTTCTGTCGAGGCGGTTCCCTTTGCTCAGTTTCACACGAGGACTCCCCAGCTCCATTTCCTGGCGGCCTGGGACAGGGGTCCGCTGTCATTGGATCAGTCCTTCCTGATGTCTCCCCGGTTTCAGCATTCACTGCAGTGGTGGCTGGAGCCAGACAATCTGTTGAGGAGCAGGTCTTTTCTGACCCCTCATTGGGAGACAGTCTCCACGGACGCCAGCCTGTCAGGTTGGGGGGGGAGTTTCTGGAAGGATCTTCAGTTCCAGGGGCTGTGGGGTCCTCAGGAGGCTCACTTTTCTATCCATGTTCTGGAGCTGAGAGCCATCGGGTTAGTTCTGTCTCGGCTGACTCCTCGGTTACGGGGCTTACCGGTTCAGTTTTGGTCGGACAATCGTACTGCGGTTGTTTACATCAATCACCAGGGAGGGACTCGCGGCAGGAGTACCCTCAGGGTTAGTGTCCTTGATCCTTGCCTGGGCGGAGAGCTATGTTTCAAGCTTCTTGGTGGTGTAAATTCCGGGAGTGGTGGCGGTCTCCCTGTGCATGTGCTCCTCTCGTGGGGGGGGAATGTTCTCTCTTTCCCTAGGTTTTTTCGGTCACTTGGCCACAGGTGGGGGATCCCGGAGGTGGATCTCTTTGTCTCTCGTCACATTCACAAGCTTCCGGCGTTTGTGTTTCTCTCGTGGGATCCTCTGGCTCTGGCGGTGGATGCCATGTCTCTGATCTGGAGGGATCTGGGGTTCCTTTACCTTTTCCCTCCGTTTCCTATGGTGGGCAAGGTTGTGCGCAAGCTGGCCCTGGACGGAGCGTCGGCAATCCTGGTGGCTCCAAGGTGGCCAAGACGGGTTTGGTTTGCAGACGTCGTAGGGCTGTCAGTGGATCGTTTCGATCAGCCCCTTCTGCCGGATCTGCTCGCTCAGGGTCAACTGCTTTACCCCATTTACCAACGCTGGTTTTGGCGGCATGGCTGCTGAAACCTCATTCTTATTGGAGGAAGGTCTTCTGATGCTGTGACACCGTCTTTTGTTGGGGCGTGGATGTGGTCTTCCTCTAACATCTACTATAGGACTTGGCGGTCTTATTTTGATTGGTGTGAGGCTAGTGCCTTGCCCTGCTGGGTGTTTTCCATACCTAGGATTTTGGAGTTTCGGCAACTTGGGCTGGATTTGGGTTTCCAGCTTAGTAACTTGAAAGGGCAGGTTCTGCCCTGGTGGTGTCCTTTCCAAGGTCTTTTGCGCTTCGTCCTCTGGTTGAGATTTTTTTCCGGGGGTCACACACGTGTGGCCTCCTAGGTTGGTTTTCGCTTCAAGCCAGATTTTTGCCTAAAGTGTTTTTTTTCTGCCTTTCTTCTTAATCGGGACTTTGTTCTTCCCTTTTTGTGTCTTATGCCTAGTAACGACAAGGGGATGGTTTTTGCTTTCCTTGGCTGTGGTTCACTTGTTGGTGCTTATTCTGACAAGGGGAAGGTTTCCACCTTCGTGTTACCACTCATTCTACTCATATTGTGGGTACGTCCTGGGCCTTTTGACACCAGTTTTCTGTTGAACAAGTTGATAAGGCTGCCTTTTCCAAGTTTTATAAGGTTGCTGTGCGGGCCTCAGTGGATGCTGTTTTTTGGCCGCACTGTTCTGCAAGCCTCAGTGGTTTAGGTTTGTGCATTATTGCCTTGTTTTTGGATTCCCGCCCTTTATGGACACTGCTATTGGATGTCCCATGTGTAATGACTATTCTGAAGCGGGGTGTGTGACATACTTAGAATAATACCATTTTGTGATTACTCACCTGTAAAATGGGTATTATAAGTATGTCACACACCCCGCTCCACCCCGCCCATTTTGGATCTTTTACATGGTGAACCTTTTATTGTTATGGTTTATAATTGGCTCTTCCTGGTCCCTTTACCTTACTGCTGTCTTAATACTGGGAAATGAGTGGGAGGTCCCAGGTATTTATGGGCTGGGAGGGGCTCACTTTTTTCTTTATCTTCTCTGCAAGATTGCCCTCTACAGGTGACTATACCCATGTGTAATGACTATTCTGAAGCAGGGTGTGTGACATACTTATAATACCCATTTTACAGGTGAGTAATCACAAAATGGTATTTTCTACAATCTTATTCTCCTCTCTACACTATATGGAGTTAACAGTTTATTTTACTGATTAAAGCGGAACAAAACCCACCAGCAGCCACCCTAGAATGTAAAAGATTCTGGATGCCCCGCTGTGTGGAACCCCCCAGAACACTGCTATTCACCCATCTCTTACCCGCATGCACAGCTATCGTCCAGTGGGGGCCGTCTGCGTGACATTTCATTCAGCAAATGCCTCTCATTGTTTTCAGTAGGCTGGAGTGGGGAAGGCAACAGTGCACACTCCTATTGATGTCAATGAAAGCTGTTTGCCGAATGACATAGTCACAAGAGTGAGCCGTAGCAACGAGGAAGGTGAGTGAGTGGTGGTGGTCTAGGGATTTCACACAGCGTGGCAGCCCCAATATTTTATATATCAGGGCGGCCATTGGTGGGGTTTGTTCTGCTCGAAGCCTCATTACAGTCAGATAGTCAACAGTCTAGAGCAGAGATAGCAGGGCTCCACAGTGCCATCTAGTATTCCTATTATAAAATAGCACCCGCAGTACAAGAATTAGCCATATGTTAGAGATAAAAAACAGGGGGTTCCACAGTCGGGGAGAGACTTACCTGTCTTAACCTTGGCCCTTCCACAACCAAAGCCCCACAATTAGACTGCAGTGCCCCCAACAGGGACTATGGAATGCTGGATTTGCTCCGGCCGCAATTAAGATTAACGCCCAGAAAAAAAGAATAAGAGAAAAAAATAACATGTTCTGCAGCTGCCCTCTGCTAGCATTGGCTAGATCCATTGGAGGTACAGCATATACCTCAAAGGGAAAAAAAAAAGTTATCAAGTGTCCATTCTGGAAACATGTAGACATTACCCAGCTCTAAATAATTATAAGAGACAGTGTCTTCCATCCAAAGCAAATGGAAATTCTTACTTTTGCTTAGTTTGATATGGTTCATCTATTTTTAGTTGACTTTTTTTCTCTCCATCATATCCCTATAATGTAAATGCATTCCAAAATATTTTCACTTTTTTAAATCATTTTGGAGAATAGGGCCATTCTATTCTGCAGCTAATAATAGGTGTTAACTGCAGGAGCCAACATCATTCTTCCCTCCACCGCAGATCTTATCTGCTGTGTATATTTATAAATCATCTGATGTGAATAATTTAGGAGCCAACCAAGTGTGAAATAAAACTTGTATTTTCATGTTAAAGCCTAAACTGTGGGCTGATTGCCTTCAACAGTCTGATCTTTAAAAACCGCCCATCAGGTAGCTTTGGCTTACTACTGCAGATGTAGACACAAGTTGGGCTACGTCTGGAACATAGCTGTGTCTGAAGCTGTAGCTAATGTTGCCGAAAGATTGCATCACCCAAGTTAGGCAATGACCCAGATGCACTGCTGCAGGGCATCTCAACTTAGAAGTTTGTCAGTTCTTCTCCAGCAGGTGAAAACAAACTCCCAGTACATGTTTATTCATTTGATGCCAGCCCTTTAGAAGCGAAATGTGTCATCTTGCAGTTTTCCAGACATGCTGCCTCCCATGGTTTAAATTGAAATTGAACGTCAAGGCTGGAGAACTTACAAAGTGCAAAACAAGTCTAGCCTGTTCCATGGTCCGCTTCCTTTAAGGCATAATAATTGCCCTATAATAATAAATAATATATAATAATAATAAAAAAACAGCAACTTTTTCACAATCTTATTCTCCTCTCTACACTATATGGAGTTAACAGTTTATTTTGCTGATTAAAGTGGAACAAAACCCACCAGCAGCCACCCTAGAATGTAAAAGATTCTGGATGCCCCGCTGTGTGGAACCCCCCAGAACACTGCTATTCACCCATCTCTTACCCGCATGCACAGTTATCGTCCAGTGGGGGCCGTCTGCTTGACATTTCATTCAGCAAACGCCTCTCATTGTTTTCAGAAGGCTGGAGTAGGGAAGGCAACAGTGCACACTCCCATTGAAGTCAATGAAAGCTGTTTTCCGAATGACATAGTCACAAGAGTGAGCCGTAGCAACGAGGAAGGTGAGTGAGTGGTGGTGGTGGTGGTGGTCTAGGGATTTCACACAGCGTGGCAGCCCCAATATTTTATATTCCAGGGTGGCCATTGGTGGGGTTTGTTCTGCTTGAAGCCTTATTACAGTCAGATGGTCAACAGTCTACAGCAGAGATAGCAGGGCTCCACAGTGCCATCTAGTATTCCTATTATAAAATAGCACCCGCAGTACAAGAATTAGCCATATGTTAGAGATAAAAAACGGGGTTCCACAGTCAGGGAGAGACTTACCTGTCTTAACTTTGGCCCTTCCACAACCGAAGCCCCACAATTAGACTGCAGTGCCCCCAACAGGGACTGTGGAATGCTGGATTTGCTCCGGCCGCAATTAAGATTAACGCCCAGAAAAAAAGAATAAGAGAAAAAAATAACATGTTCTGCAGCTGCCCTCTGCTAGAATTGGCTAGATCCATTGGAGGTACAGCATATACCTCAAAGGGAAAATCAAGTGTCCATTCTGGAAACATGTAGACATTACCCAGCACTAAATAATTATAAGAGACAGTGTCTTCCATCCAAAGCAAATGGAAATTCTTACTTTTGCTTAGTTTGATATGGTTCATCTATTTTTAGTTGACTTTTTTCTCTCCATCATATCCCTATAATGTAAATGCATTCCAAAATATTTTCACTTTTTTAAATCATTTTGGAGAATAGGGCCATTCTATTCTGCAGCTAATAATAGGTGTTAACTGCAGGAGCCAACATCATTCTTCCCTCCACCGCAGATCTTATCTGCTGTGTAGATTTATAAATCATCTGATGTGAATAATTTAGGAGCCAACCAAGTGTGAAATAAAAGTTGCCTTTCTATCTGCAAAGCAAAAATGTGACAATCATTTTCTTCTATATAGTCCTTTGGTGTGATCTTACTGGGAGCAGCTGGTGGTGCTTGATGTGCGGTTTGAAATAAGATAAATATGAAAAAAAAATGTCAGGATTTAGAATTAATTTTTTATTCCCACCAGGATGCTGACATCTGCATTTAAATAGGCTGTTGTGCAAGAAACTGAGGCACAATGGATGCTCTAAAATAGCTTTCTCAGCTAGAGGCCTTATCTTTCCTCACCTATAATGACACAGATACAGTGCTGAAGAACCCCAAAACCACAGACTGAAAACAAAATTAAAGGGTCGGTGCATTCATATGTGGTATTACTTTAGGAGAAATGCCATGTGGTAGAAACATCAACTGACCTGTTAGTGATGACACGCTTTAGCTCTGCTTTATTTTACATTCATTTTACAGATTTGGGCCTCTACAACTTTCTGCTTTTTATTTGCCTTTGTAAACTTTAGTTTTTTTTCATGGCCACACGATACTGGACAATACCTCCTATATAAAGTAAAATACATGCTCATTGATCTACATACAAAATTCAATACAACGCAGAATTATATGGGTCAAAAGCATAGGCAGAAGGGCCATTGCATCGTAATGAAAAAATATAGCAGGGCTTTTCACATTTTACTTTGTTAAAACCTACTTTGAGGGTAGGTAAGTATTGAAAAAGTATATGCAGGACTTGAAGTCTATCAAGGCCCACTTTTATTTAGTAACTGGGAGCCTGAAACACAGATTCGGAACCAGGAACTCTCATAGCACGTACAACACAACTTTTTCCTAGGAGGGCACACAGGCCACCCCACTTTTTTGTGCTGACAGGTGAGTCTTTACACGATGGAGGAAGACAGGGCTACATATGCACAGGCCAGCCTGCCCCCACTCTGGTATTGCAGAAGGGGGGCTACCGTTTCCTAGGCCTAGAGGGGGCGGCAATGTCTCTGCACCAGAGACATGGCCATCACCTCTGGGTGACCCCAAAAACATTTGTTTCCTGCAGTAAAATGGAGTCTGTGAGTTTTGTTTTAGTCACACACTAGTCGCACACCAGTCTAACATCGGTTGTGAATTCACTTTGGTATATACATATAACTTGGCTTGATGCTTTCTGTAGACACGGTAGGCTGCTTGATATGGGTATTGCTAGATTTATTAATGCCTTAGTGGTGTACTATACATTTAAAACCTTTTCTTTATGACCATCTAGGGCGAGTAGCTTCTAGTACTGGGAGAGCCATCCCTTGGCTTTATCTTTGATCTTGTGTGTTCTACTAAACTGACCTAGGTCAGCAGTCGAACAGCATTGCTTTTTCTGTCCTGGCAGCAGAGGCATTTTGGAATGACTGCTTAGATGTGTAGGACAGCAAAAGCCCCCACCCCCTTCTTTTTATCTGCTACTCTCTGTGTGATTCCTTACAGAAACCACTTTCCTGGACTAGGATTTCTCCAGGTGGTGCCTTGGTATGGTTGACTTGGCAGGTAGCCCTATTCTATTCTCTTCAACCCTAGCTTTTTTCCCAGGAGGAAACACAGGCCTAGGCTAAACAGCTTAGTTGCTATCGTGAATTTTTTAGCAATTCCATTGTTATGCCCCCTAGTTTGTATGCTACAGGCATGCATTGTTTTGTTTAGTCCCCAGATGCAGAGCTTTGAATTTAATTTCATCAGTGTTCCCCAAAATTTTTGGGGGATACCCACAAAGCCAGCTCTAAGGCTTACTACACTTGTGCATCTCTTCAGAGCTCTGCAAAACCTGGCCTGTTGGTGGCTCACGAGGAGAGGCTTGGGGAACACTGATCTACATAACGTTTGCTGCTCACTCATCCACTGCACTTTCACACCTTAAAAAATAATCTGTAGAGGACACAATACAAATTAATATTGTTCAAGACACATCAGCCTACTAGTAAGATCCTCCTGGTTATTGCATAGATATTTTGATGAATCAGACAGCCTACAGGGCCCTGAGGGGTCGAGCCTCTAGGCTTGCAGGTGAGTATCATTTAGCGTTTTGAGTTAAATATCCTTAAAGCAGGCCAAAACTGGTATATGAGAATCCAGGGCCGTCTGAGTCCCTTTCCCTGGGGCATCTCGAACTGGGATGTCCTGCTTTCCCTTAAAAACTGACCATAGCAAATATTTGTACAAAATTCATGACAATCAGCTTGGGACATGCAAAGCAAAGATAGGGCTATCTAGTAACAGTACCAGGAGACATGTTTGGCCAAAAAATAAATCATGATAGCTAATACCAGCTTTAAAGAATAGGGGTGGAAATGGTATGGAGCTTGGGCAGTCTATCATTATGGAATATATAATACATTTTTGTTTGGTCCTTCCAGAAGATTATAGCTCAGCCTCAGATACCTGGATAAAAGAAATAGAGGCTTGAAAAAAAGATCAAATATCTGTGTTGGCATATGATGAAAAATTTAAAATATTCCCAAGGGGTGTACCTATCTTTACATGTCTGTAATTATCTATAGTGAGGGGGTCGACATTCTAGTAACTGATTTTTTTCTGTGCTTTAAAAAGTCTCTGTGATCTCTGGGCTTTCTTCACATGTTTATTGTAACAGAAAGTAGGCCAAGATCAGATGAAAGAGCGCCGGAACATGATTTCTGCAAGAAGTATACTGTTCTCTCTGCTTGTTGGTGTCGGTGGGTGAAGATTTTGTAAGGCAAATCCAAGGTAATTTCTGAAAGGACTTGACACGTAGCTACTACTGCCGTGGTCACTAGATGGCACTGTTCTTTATAAAATAGAGCCTATATCTAATTAGAAATTGTTTTGTAAAAGGTATACATCTATGGAACTAAATGTTTAAATCACACTTTGTTGTTATCACTCGTGACAGAAAGGGGTGTATACATTTTGAAATAGAATAGGGCTGTGCATTAGTTAGAACACTTCTTACTAGATCAAAATTAAAACCTACTGCGTCTGTCCCTTGCTTATGCCTGACATCCCTTACATTGTTATTGGTTGCAATGGTAATGTCCTGACCACACTTCTGCAACACCTCTATTCTTAGTATACAGTATGTCCTGCTCCAGATAGATTACTTACACTTGGGTTATCCTCCGCCAGAAGGCGCTGCACTGCAGAGACATGCAAAACAGGCTCCTCCTGGCCCCTCAAATACCCGGGGACCTCCCACAAATCCCCAGATTTCTCTGCAGTGCTTACTGCGAAGACATGAAATTATCACTCTGTCGCAGGTGAGCGGGGCTATTGAAGCCTGCGGCCCTGTTGGACTATTCCCACCCGTCCTTCGCCTGGGCTGCGCTGGTCGGGTGAAGGTAGGCTGCACCATGAGTGCTTAAGGAGTGCTGCTCCACCGCAGTCCCCCACCAAAGGGTAGGCGGTATAGGCTGATGGTGAGCCTTTATAGGATGCCCCTCCCGCATTTTTGTCCCAGGCCCCGGTAGCGGTGGGCCCTGTACAAAGGGCCGCCATCCTCCCTCATTCTTCCCGTAGCCTTCGTGAGGAAAAGAAGGGGGGGGTGTGGGTGAGCGTGTATCATGATTCGTGTATACCGCCTGTTGGCATGTGTGTTGGGACTAGTCTATGTGGTAACCGCCGCGCTGACTTGTCTTTTTACTATTGCAAATGCCTTTTCCTTAATTTGGATGTTCCGCGCGGGGCGGTGGCGTCGCCGCAGACGCTCCTGCGTCCTCATTGGCTGCTTGTCTGGTGGACTTCACGCTCTTCAGGGGGGCAGGGCCTGGCCTGGCGCGCCCTGCGTCACGGCTCGCTCTGGCCCGCCCTTCAAGGTTCGTTTTGGCGCCATTTCCCTGTACATTCGCGCATGCGTGTGTAACGGTCCCCCCTCCCGCGGTCTGTAAGTGCCCTCGCGGGTGACTTTAATACTCATTATTTACTGTGTATGGCTCTGACGCCCCTTCTTCTCATTGTGTCTTCAGACGGGTGAATCCAGTGGCTTCTCCCGGCCTGGTGTATTTGTAGTTGGGCCTAGTATAATTACTCCCACTTCCCTAGCGGGTCATTGGGGCATCCAGGGTTGCTTTATAGCATCAAGCCCCTACTGGCATATTGTGCCTAATAATCACCATATGGAGGCATCCCAGGATAATGGGACCGGGGTTCCTTCGGGACAAGCCCGGCGGTGTATGGCGTGTGGACAACCTCATGCTGATGCTGACAAGGCATGGGTCTGCGTACCCTGTGCCGAGCAAGCACTGGTTTTGCAATCTGTCCTGCCAGTGGCTGCACCTCGTTTCACTTCACCTTCTCCCCCAAGCTTAAATCTCACTCCTGCTGAGTTGCATACAAGTGGGGATTCTCAGCCTGATGTGTCTTCTAGACTACCTACTGCTGAAATGATTATTGCGAGGTCCTTGTCGAGTAAGGGGCCTGGCAAGAAGCGGCACCTGATGCCTTATGATCCTGTTTTCCCTATGGGATCTCAGGAGTTTATGAATCTGTGTGGCTATACCCATTCTGATGAAGGAGAGCTCTTTTCTGACTCAGGCTCATCTGATGAGAGACCAAGTGGTCATGACGATTCTGGCTCTGACCCCTGGGCCCCGGATGACACTGACAGCTTATTGACCCAGATCTTTGAGGTTCTGTCTATCTCTCTCCCTGGTGAGGCTCCCAGGCAAAGAGGGGAGCGCTTCCATACAGCAACTTCACGTTTGGAATTCCTAGAGCAGGCACATTTCCATTCCCTTGTGCTCAAGGAATGGGAGTGCCCCAGTAAACTTCCCGGGGTCCCAGGGATTGGGATAGGAAGTATCCCTTCCCACCTGAGGTGGTTAAATGTTGGTCATTCCCCCCCCCCCGAGGTGGATGCCCCGATAATAGGGCTATCAAACACCCCTATCATACATCCCCCTGATTCTACTACCCTGCGGGATGCTGAGGACCGGCGCATTGACCTGCTGGCCTCCCACGCCTTTGCATGTGCGGGGACGGCGCTGCGTCCGTCTGTGCCTCTGCCATTACTGCTGTGGCCGCTAGAACCCTCATCAGAAATATGCTTGATAGTGCCTCTGATGATCTCCCTTGTGAGGTGTTTAATGCACTCTCCAGTTGTGATGTGTTTATAAAGTTTGTTCTAGTAGCATTGGATGACACCATCAGAATGTGTGCAAGAACTTCTGCCCTCGTGGTGGCTATACGTCGCCTGGTCTGGCTGCGACAGTGGGGTGCTGACAATGCTGCGAAGAAGGCCCTTACTGGGCTCCCCTTTAAGGGGCTACGTCTGTTTGGGGCCCGCCTAGACCTGTTTGGTAAGAGAGGTAAGTTACCCCAGCGCAGACGGCTGTCTCGGGCCCTTCGGGGCCAGGGCCCCCCTTCCACCCCCCACCATGGTGTTAAACAGGAACCAGGGGTGTCCTTCGCAGGGGCTCGCTCAGCTCCCTGTCCCAGGAGCATGAGACAACACCCTGGCTCCTCTGGGGGGGCTAAGCCCAAATCCCCTCCCAAGTCCCCTCAAGCATGATGGGGCGCCCTCACCCGCCTGGGTGAGGGGACGGCTGCGGCACCGTGCTTAAGTATGGAGGCATCACGCCTCAGACCGGTGAATTTAGGAGGTAGTGTCCTCCGGCTACAAGATGGTGTTTGCTGTGCGGCCTCCCCTAAGATTATCAGGTCCCGGGTACTGCTTCTGCTCAGATGCTGGCGCAGGCCGTGCAAGGTCTGCTGGGTATGGGGGTAATTTGCAGATTTCCCTTAACAGACAGAGGCACCTTTCACAGTTCCCAAAAAAGATGGGTCAGTCTGGCCCAGTCTGGATTTACAGATCTTCAGCAAACTCAAGTACAGGCGCTTTCCTCATGGAAACTCTGCGCTCAGCCATCTGCTCCTTGCGATCTGGGGGCTTCATTCCGTTTGTGGATATCAAAGAGGCTTACTTTCACATCCTTGTGTTTTCAGGACACCAAGATTCCTTAGATCCACGTTGGAAGATCAACACTGCCAATTTGTGGCCTTGCCATCTGGCCTCTCTTCTGCTCCCAGAGTGCTCACCAAGGTGCTGGCGGGGGTGATGTCTCTGATTAGGCCAAGGGGCGTCCGCATGCTGCACTACCTGGACGTCCTCATCACTTCCCAGCCTCTACATCTGGCAAAGTTGGATACTCAGCTGGTGGTGTCCATCCTGGAGTCATCTGGATGGGTGATCAGCCACCCCAAGTCCTAACTGTCCCCTTCCTTGGTAATTTCATTCCTAGGAATGAATCTGGACACAGTTCAGGCAAGGATATTCCTTCCTCAGCAGAAGGTGGACAATCTGCCTGCACAAGTTCAGTTCCTCCTAGCTGTCCCCGTCCCTTCACCAGGCAGGGGATGCAGCTGGTGGGCCTGATGGTGGCGTGCTCAGTCCCTCCTGGGGCTTCTGCAACTTCTCCTATTGTCTGGGACAAGGACCCAGCGTCCCTGGACAGGGTCTGGGTGTTTCCCCCCCTGGTCAGGAGGTCCCTCTTGTAGTGGATGGACTCAAGGAACCTATTGGGGGGCGGAACCTTCTTGCTCCTTCCTGGGAGACGGTCACCACGGATGCCAGTCTATCAGGTTGGGGGGGTTTCTTCTGGAGATCCCTGCGGTTCCAGGGGAGGTGGGGCCTTTAGGAGGCCTATTCACCTATCAATATCTTGAAGCTGTGAGCGATCAGGTTAGTTCTGATTCGTTTGACTACTCATTTCAGGGCCTGCCTGCTCAGGGGCGCATGGTCACTCTGATGGCAGTTGCCTACATCAGTCATCAGGGAGGGGCCCGGAGCAAGAGGGTCCTCCAGGAAGTGTCTCTGATTCTGATCTGGGTGGAGGCCAATGTTCCTTGCTTTTCAGCGGTATACATTCCGGGGGGGGGGGGTCCCTCTGCAACAGGGTGTTCCAATCTCTATCACCGTTGGGGCCAACCTGATGTGGATCTGTTTTCGTTACGTCACAATCACAAGCTCCCAGCCTTTGTCTCCCTGTCCCAGGATCCTCTGGCCGTGCCCATGGATGCCTTAGTAATGTCATGGCAGGACATTCAGTTTCTGTGTGTCTTTCTACATTCCCCTTGCTAGGCAGGGTTCTGCGCAAGATTGCTCTGGAAGGGGTGCCAGTGGTTCTGGTGGCCTCAGGTGGCCAAGAAGTGTGTGGTTAGCAGACGTGGTGCAGATGGCAGTAGATCAGTGCTTTCTGCCTGGAGCGCCAGATCTGCTCACTTAGGACCACTTACGCCATCCCAATTACAAACTCTGGCCTTGACGGCCTGACTGCTGAAACCTCCATCTTGATGAAGAAAGGTTTGTCTACCTCGTTCGTTGAGTCCATGGTGAAGGCTAGGAAGATGACTTCTTCTTCCATCTGTTATATGGTATGGCGTACCTACATTGACTGGTTGAGTCTTGGTCTCTTCCCTGTTGGATGTTCTCAGTTCCCAGGGTTCTGGAGCTTTACTGCATGGGTTGGAGTCGGTCTCTAACTCAGTACCTTGAAGGATCAGGTTTCTACCCTGTCTGTCTTCTTTCAGAAGTCTTCTGTTCAGCATTCCTTGTTTAAGACTGCTTTTAGGGGGTTGCTCATGTGCGTTCCCCACGCCAACCTATGGTGCCTGTTTTTGGGATTTGGAATTGGTCTTGCCTGCCCTGCAGGGTGCTCCCTTTGAACCTGTGCAGGATGCTGCCTTGGTCTTTCTTACGCTCAAGGTTGTGTTTCTGGTAGCTATCACTTCTGTCAGGCGTGTGTCTGAGTTGGCGGTGCTGTCCATTCAGCCCCCCTACTTTGCGAGGCACTAGGACAAGGTGTTGTCTCGTTCAAACCTAATTTTCTGCATAAAGGTAGTGTCTGCCTTTCATTTTAGTCAGGATATTGTTCTTCCTTCTTTGTGCCCTAACCCTAGCTATGTTAAGGAGAGAGTTTTGCACTCTTTGGTTGTGGTTAGGTTTTCTGAAGTACTATCTGGTGGCTTCTGCACCTTTCAGGAACACTGAAGAGCCTGGATAGCTCAGTCGGTAGAGCATCAGATCTTTAATCTGAGGGTTCAGGGTTCAGGTCTCTGTTTGGGCGATGGAGTCCTCCAACATTTCTTTAGGACCCTTCTGGTCCTAGGAAGGGTTTGGCTCCTGCCAAGTCTTCTATCAGTAAGTGGATTCAGGCCTACTCTGCTAAGGGGGAGAATCCTCCCTTCGCCTTATTGCTCTTTCTACTCGTGCTATTGGTGCCTCTTGGGCCTTCCAGCACCAGGCCTTTGTTGAAACAAGTTTGCAAGGCTGCTACTTGGTCTTCTGTTCATACCTTTTCAGTAGTTACACAAGGTTGATGTTCAGGCCTCAGCTGTTGCTGTTTTTGGCCGCAAGGTTTTGCAGGCGGCGGTGGTTTACACTGTCTGCTGTTACCTTTTTTATTGGGGATCCCACCCTGCTTTATGGACACTGCTATTGGATGTCCCAAGTGTAAGTAATCTATCTGGAGCAGGACGTACTGTATACTAAGAATAATACAATTCTGTGAAATACTCACCTGTAGAATTGGTATTATAAGTATACAGTACGTCCTGCTCCACCCCACCCTGTTGTTGTATTATTCTGGATCCCCTGTATGGTGATTGTCATCATTGTTATGGTTACCAGTTTTTGGGTGGTTAAATTCTCCCGGTTTCTTGTTCACTGCTTTTCAATGCTGGGGATTTGTGGGAGGTCCCCGGGTATTTGAGGGGCTGGGAGGAGCCTGTTTTGCATGTCTCTGCAGTGCAGCGCCATCTGGCGGAGGATAACCCAAGTGTAAGTAATCTATCTTATAATACCAATTCTACAGGTGAGTATTTCACAGAATTGTATTTTTGTGTTTTACCAACAAACAGTCTGGTTCTCCAATCTATTCTGAAATCATCTACCTCTCCTCTCAAGCTTTGTTTCCCTTTGTTTGTCCCTCCACTGCCTGCCAGTTTAACGGATAATACAGTTTAAAACTATAACTCTTACATACAAAGTTCTCTCTAGACAGCCTCTACTTGGCCTCTGACCTCCTCCTGCCCTATTCCCTGGTTGCATTCTCTCACTCCTGTGCCCAAGACTTCTCAAGTGCCTCTGCACTTTAGTGAAATGTCCTCCCCTGTTCAGTAAGCCTGTAATGCCTGGTTGGACACCTACCTTCGGTCGGACTGCAACCCTCAATCTTTGCCACTGCTTCTGCCTTTAGATAATCCCCTGCTTCCTGTCACATTCTGCTTATCTGCTCCATTGCAATGCCTGTCTCCTGAACTAGTCTATAGGGAGCAATAGCAAGTGTTACAGCAGGCAAAGACAATTATTAGCCCATTGCACCGGGCTTTGTTTGGCACGGTCCTAAACTGTTTTTCCACTTTTCAATTGAAGAAGAAATAGCAGATATATTGGGGTTTACAATTTTACCTAGTGATTTCTATTCTGAAGCAAGTGGACGTGGCCTCTGTATCTCTGATGCTGCGTAATTTTCAGCATAATGGGCGGTGTCTGTAGGAGCCCAAGACATTGTTTCAGACACCCTGGCTGTGCTCCACCCTTCTCTCCATGTTGCTAGGCAACATTGGATACCAAGACTAGCACTGCCAGACACATATTCAAGAATCCCCAGATCTGCATGCACGCACTCCCACACACACATGCACGCACTCCCACATACACTTTCATGAACTCCTGCATGCACATGCACGCACTCCTGCACGCATTCCCATATGCACTCCCACACACATGCATGCACTCCCACGTGCACTATACTTGCTAGGGAAGGGGGGGGGGGGCAGAAACATGCTTTATTAACCAAGGGCAGCAGTGGGTATCAGTGGTGGGGCCGTACTTGCTGAAGGGACATCAGCAGGGGGCATCAGCAGCGAGGCCATACTCCCTGGGGGGAGGGGCATCAGCGGCCACTCGCCGGAGGAAAGAGGGGGGCAGCAGAGAACTTCTGCAGCAGGATCACCATGAAACCGGCAGTGTTAAGTGCTGCTCTCGCTGTCCCCGCTCTCTCTGCTGCCTCCTTAGCGCACGTCACAGAGGCTACGAGGAGGCTGAAGGACAGCTGAAAGCAGTGCTGGACGTGACCACCATCATGCTGGCCCTTCTGCATTACCATTACAAGCAGCACCACCACCTGCCACCAGAGCCATTGAATGGGGGAAAGGGAGCAGGTATAAGGGGGAACTGTGAATGAATGAATCCAGGAAGGAAGAGGGGCAGGCTACACGGGGGAGGGGCGGGCATAATCATTGTTGGGCGTCTATGCTCCCTGAAGACGAGAATCCTCATTGTTCGATGCATGATGGGGGGTGGTCAGGGACGATGGAGTTTGGCATATGACTTCCTGGCTGATCGTACTGAGCTGCCAGATGTTGGAGAGGCTGCAACATAGGTAAAGCAGCCTCTACATTTTTTTATAATTTGCCTAAAAAAAACTTTTTAACCACTCTAATTATCTAACCAAAGTATTGCATGAAGGGTAAAACCATCTACATACAATAATTGCAATAGCAATAAGGTCAATGACATAAGTAGTGATCACAGAATGGTACATTCAAAACCTTTCACTCTTGATTAATTGTTCTTTGGTTAAAGGAAAGAAACAAGCTAGGCTGGACTTTCTTTTAGGCAAGATGCATATGTAACCCCTGCTTCTTAGTATATTCATGTGATTTTTTTATTATTAGACTTTTTTCACACTAGTGCTGCTTTAAGTTAAAGCCAAAAATGTTTGTTTAGCATAAGAATTAAAACTGTTATTGCTATGGAATTCACATACATTGGGATTAAAAATATTTTACTTTAAATTAGTGCTGGAAGGCAGAAATTAAATAAATAGACTTAGACTTAAATAAAGAATTAACTTTTTTTTTTAGCTTTTTCAAAACTAAAATTACAATACAATGAAATTCATAACCAATAAAGTGGTCTATAACATATATTTACATTTTGTGTTAAACTTTTTAATTAGTTGCATTCTTTCAAATTATAGGGAACTCCATCTTTTCTTAGTTCATATTATTTGACAGCATTGGAGATGGCCAAGGGGCCATTCCAACTTGTTGTCTCATTTTCTGAAACATCTTTAATGTAATTCTATTAGAAGGGGACACTGCTTGATTTTTCACTATAGGTTTCTTCAGCCAAATTCTATCTTTCAGAGGTGAGCTAAAATATATTTTATCAATATGAACCCATTTTTTCATTTCGTGGTCAAAGGACCAGTCCACAGCCCCTTGAATTTGCACTGCCTGCCAATATCTTTTAATATTGGGGATGGCTAACCCTCCTGCATATTTCTGTTTCTGTAGTCAATCGAAAATGTAATCAAGAATATTATTCTGGGTTTCTTGTTCTGTTCTCCTTTTCTGCACTAAACCTCATTAAAAGGGCCTCTGTCTTATCCAGATTTATTTGGAATTTAGAGACCCTACCAAAGCTTTCCAATTCCTTGAGGACATTTGGAATGCCAACCTCCAAATTCTTCAAGTAAAGCACAAGTTCATGCACATATGCAGAGATCTTGTGTTCCACCCCCTGAATCCCCATCCCATTATTTATCTGGATTCCTTCTAATTGTGTTCAGAAAAGGTTCCATTATAATAGCAAAGATTAATGGGGATAATAGACATTAAACAACCGTTTTTGACGATTACCTTCTCAGATAGTTCCCCATTACTGTTAATCCTAGCTGTTGGGTTTCTATACAAACTCGTGATCATATTAATCATACTATCCCCAATTCCAATAAATCTCAGAGTATTCAGCACAAACCCCAACTCTATCTTGTTGAGCTTTTTTTTTAGCTCTCTCACCGGGGGGTGAGGGTCCGCAGTTGCTTTGTTCTTGCAACGATATTAAACAGCCTGATCGTTTTATCTCTGACATTTCTTTTCATTATGAATCCGGTCTGTCCATTACCTATCAATTCAGGCAAGACATATGTTTTGCGATTTTCTAATCATCCGTGTTTAATAGAGAGATCAGTCAATATCCACTACACGATAGTGGATCTTTGCCGTATATATATATATATATATATATATATATATATATATATACTAAAGCTTCCTCTGGCATTTTAATTCCCTATTCTGAGTCTCTTGACTGATTAATCATTTTTACAAGACATATTTTTAATTTTCCAATTTTCCTTCCTTTTACAGCTTCTTCTATTTCTTCAATTGTGAAATTTCTTCAAATTGTGCTGCCGCTTCTAATGTAAGTTTCAGCATAGATGTATACATGGTATATTGTTTCGCTGTCACCTTTTTCTTAATACTGGGGATTCTCCTTTAATATATGCTTTTTGATAATATTTTCTTAACAATTTCCAAGATCCCAGTTTTATAAACTTTTTGTTTTATAAACTTATTATTGTTGATTATTATCTATTATTGCAGAAATGAAATTCTGGGTTTGCTTCTTTAAACGAGCACTGCTCTTATTACCCCATTCATAATAATTTTGTTTACATCACTTTATTCTGTACTTAGCTGTTCCCAGAAGTAGTGATCTTAATTGTTCTTTCAGCCTTGTCAATTCCTTTAATGTATTTTCTTAACTGGTCTTTTTTATGAGAAATTTCTAGTTTCTGAATTGCTTCTAATAAATCTCTGCTTTTTTTCCTTTCTTCGGTCTAGATGCTTGTTGAATCAGTGAGGCCCTAATAACATTTTTATGAGCAAACCATAATGTTATAGGAGACATATTAGGGTCGATTCAAAGAAACATGTAACAGCTTGGATTTGGGTGCCGATCATCCTATTTTTCACGTCCGCTCGTGCGTTCGTATGAACTTGCGAGTGATTCTATAAGCAAATACGTTTCTATCCTAAAATATACGTCCGTTCGTATGGCAGTTCGGGAATCAGACCTATGTCAGTTTCCATCCTGAATTTTCCGTTTCATTTCTCAGGTTGCAACATTGGTTTGGCCCTTTTTCCTTTTTTGTCTGGACGTAAATCCTTCTGATCTTGCGGCTGCGCACTACAAACTTACCTCATTAAAGTGCATTCTAAATATTTGGTCTTTTATTTTTCTTTATTTCATTCATTTTGTAGTAACCAACCATTAATGAATGCATTTGCATAAGTAAATCTTACTTTGTTTAATTTTTAGTTAACTTGCATTTTTTACTTGTGGATTTATTTTTAATATTTAGGCTTCAAATGGTACAACTTAAAATTTTGTGTGTGGTTACCCACACCCTCTACATACAGATTGCTCTCAAATATTAAAAAACACCCAGCAACTTCTGCATGTTATGAGCCTAGAAACAGCCAAGATGGCGGCTCAGGTATTATCGGGCAGCCTGCAAACAGAAAGGGCCTTGTGACTGTGTTGCTCTGGATTCTTTGATTTCTGACCTTTCCGTGCCCCCAGCTCTGCTGTGTCTGTGCAAAATACAGCAGTAACCCACATCCTGCACTTTATCCCGCTCTCCTCTCCTCAGTATGTGTGATGCATCTGACCAAAGATGTGCTTAAATAATTAAACAAAGCAAAGGTAAACAACTACACCAATAAATGCAATCTAAAAATATTATTCTAGTACCTCAATTTAAAAATAAATACCAAAGGACATAAGTTTCTTTAATTAACGCAAATAGATTGCAAAATAAAGGTTTACATGCAAAGGACTAATTAAGGTCCACATTAAAATGCTTTTATAAGGCATACATGAATCAGGTATGCATTGCCATACAATTTATGGCCTCGGCCATGCTGATACGTGCAGTTCATTGGAGCTCAAGACGCGCAGACTCCTCCACATAGCCAAAAAACCTGTTCAAGAACAGCAATACGACTGCTAAAAGGTGTCGGCAGTGGCTTTCTTTTAAAACGTCTTTAGAGGTTTGAAAACTGTTCTCTGAATCACACCTAAACCCATTCGATTATCCTAAGTTTTACGTTTTGATCCTAAAATTTAGGAACGAAGTTGCGATGATCGTAAGAGCATATACGCATTCGAACGTAGGCTCGTGCGAGTCGTAAATGGCCAAAAAAACAGGAAAAAATGACTAACACCCACCCAAACTTACGATTCTCGATCCGAAATCAATTAACTTTTGCTCTTTGAATCGAGGGGATTATCTACATTGTTTAGATCAAAAAAATCTTTTATTCCTAATCTTATCTTCTCAACCACTTCTTCTATCTTTAACAACTTAGTATTCAAACTCCAGTTGTTATTTTCTTTTTTTCCCATCATCTAAAGTTGTTTGCATCATCATCAGGGCATGATCTGACAAATATGTCTGTCCGATTTTAGCATCTTTTATCCCTGGCAGAAAGTTCTGAGATACAAAAAGATAATCAGTCCTGGTTTTTGTACCATAGATTGATGAAAAAAAAAGTATAATCTTTTTCTGCATTTCTCCATACGTCACATAACTGCATAACTTCATCTAACTGCATCTGTTTTTTAAGATGTTTGAATTTTTTAGATGCGATGGTGGTCTTCTTTGTCAAGGAATCTAATATCGGTTCAAGTGTCAAATTTAAATCCCCTCCCATCACTCTAATATCCTCTTGGAATACCATCAGTTCCTTTAAAATGTCTCCATAAAATCACCTTGATTCTTGTGAGGTTAATTAACTAATACTACGGTCATTAAATAATCATTTATTGTACTTTAACTACTATTTATCGACCATTTTCATCCACCAATTTTTCTTTTAAACCTACAAAAATAAATTTACCCAGTGAGCCCAATTTCCCACAGCTTACCACAGGAGTTCCTGCTTTAACTCCCACTTACACACTTTCCAATCAGCACTTAACAGTCTTAACAGCCATGCAGAGCCTTATGATAAAAAAAAGTACACTTTAAAAATGACTGAGCAGTAAACCTACAGGGCTACTGTATGTTTAGGAGGGACCATAAAAACGCAAAGGGGGTGGAGACTGCTTAATTGGAAAATCTACAGCCTGCTCTGTGGGGGGATATATGTGAGGGAAATTACCATGTGGAGTCTGTATGGGTAGAAATACATGGAGGGAGAAATCAAATACTGATGGGGTTTGCTACAAGTCTCCAGATATCTGAATCCACAGAAAAGTTGATGCTAAGGCAAATAGATATAGCTGCTAAATTAAATGAGGTAGTTATTATGGGGGACTTTAATTACCCAGATATAAGGCTCGATTCAGAGAGACAAAAAAAACTTCCGTTTTAGTTCCGATCTGTTTTTTTTTTGCAAATGTTTCCGCTCTCGTATCAGTGTACGAGCGATTCTGTGCATGCATTGAAAACCTTCTGTATAGTTTCCGTCCGTTCGTACGGCAGATTACGAATACGAGGATGTCATTTTCCATCCAGACTTTTCCGTTTCATTTTCACATGTTACAACATAGGCTTTCGTTTTTGCCTTTTTCCCATCGTATCCTCCAACAAATCCTTTCTTTTTCCCTTTTTCAATAAATAATCGTCCAGACGGAAATCCTTGCGATCTTGCGCCTGCGCACTACAAACTTAACTCATTAAAGTGCTCGTCTACATATTTGCCACCCTCACTTCTACTACAATGTTTAGCTAAATCACTTAGCACTATCCTCCATCTTACCTTTTGGACCCTTAAAGCTCACCCAAACCACTTCTCGGTTAGGTTCTTCTTCAATTTTAGCCCCCTAAAACTTACCCAAATCACTTCTCGGTCATGTGAATATTCATCTTTAAATATTTCTGGGCCCATTAGTTTTGTGTTAATGTATTTTGTAAATGAAATGACAATGTAACATTTTTTTTTATTCCATCATAAAATATAAAATTTTAAAACATTTTGAAAATTTCAAATTTTTACAACTATAAAAAAACAAAATACATAACAATGGCAGGCCACTGAACATTATTCGTCATCTGTGGTCCCCAACGAGTTGCGCAGCTCCTGCATCTCACCCACCAACTGAAGGACCCTGACACTCAGTTGTGCCACTCTGGCACGTGTGGTCCCTGTTAAAAAACGTAAATTAAAAAATTGGTATAACCTTGTTGGGGTCATACTGCAGTGCCCCCCCCCCCTCCTGTATGGTCCAAACACCTAAATCTGGACTTCAAAAGCCAAAGGGCCCTCGCCACGGATCGGGTTTTGCATAGTGCCCGATTAGAGAACCCCTGGCCCGCATTCTGCAGGCAAAGAACGGGCATCAGGAGCAAGGGCGAGTGGCACATCTTGCGGTTCCTGCAACCAAATATAAAATAATTACACAAAGCAAAGGTAACCAACTAAAACAATAACTCCTACAACAAATTAAAATTCAAGTTCAACAATCCAAATATAATTCACAAAGGACAAAAGTCTAAAAAAATATAGCAATTATATGGATGTGTGGGAAAATAAATGTTTACATGCTAAGGACTAATTAAGGACAGCATTAAAATGTTTCTATAAGGCATACATGAAATGTATTGATTTAGGTATGCATTGCTATACAATTTATGGCCTCGGCCATGCTGATACATGCAATGCCTTGGTGCTAAAGGCGCGCAGACTCCTCCACATAGCCGCAAAACATGTTCAACAATAGCAATCCGAGCCCTCAAAGGTCCCGTAAGTGGATCGGAAATGAAACGGATTTATAGGGTGGTGGTCCATCGGAAATCAGCTCTCTGAGTCAGACGGAAACCCATCCCAACAACGGAAGTTATCTGAACGAACGAAAAATTTCCGATTTTGTTTGGAAAATAATCCGAACTAACGGAAATGTTCCGATTTGCTTCCGTTCATCGAAAGCGCATTCCCAAACCTTCGTACGAATGAAAAATGAACGAAAAAAAAGCAAAAAAATGACAAACACCCACCAAAACTTTCACAGACAGCTACGGAAGTCCAGACGAATGTGTCTCTGAATCGAGCCTATAGACTGAGACACTGAAACATGTGGATCTCATAAAGGTAAAAGTTTTCCGGCTAAAAAGATGGCTATCATTCCCAACTAGTACAAGCTCCAACAAGGGGGATAAACATATTGGACTTAATACTAACCATTGTACCAAAATTACAAAGGTACAAGTTGGGGGACACCATGGAAACCATGATCATAATATTATAAATTTCCACTTAGCAGTCACTAGGGTGCCTTATCATGGAGCCACAAAAACGCGGAGAGGCAAAGTTTGACCAGCTTAGATGTGCCCTAACCTGCATTGACTGGGACAATGTCCTTAAAAACAAAAGCATGGACACTAAATGGGATACTTTCAAAGAAAATTTTCATTGTGATAGATATATACCTTACAGGGAAAAAAGGGTTAGAAACAAGTGTAAACCAATGTGGCTAAACAAAAAAGTTAGGGGGGCAATAAACAACAAATAAAAGGCATTTAAACTTTAAGGGCAGGAAGGGACAGTGGTTAAAAAACTATTAAGAAGAAAATAAACTATGTAAACAACAGATAAGGGCAGCAAATCTGGAGACAGAAAGACTGATCGCCAAAGAGAGTAAAACTAGCTCCAAAATGTTCTTTAGCTACATAAACAGTAAAAGATACAATCCTGAGGATGTGGTCCCCCTGAAAAGCAAGGAGGGGACTCCTATAGAAGGGAATGAGGAGAAAGCAAATTTTCTAAAAATCTTCTTTGCTTCCATATTCACAAAAGAATGTGACATGCCTGGTGAAATGCAGAGCATTAACCCAAACTCTTTGTTAAATGTCAATGGTGTAACCAATGAAGAGCACCACAGTCTCAAACATATAAAAAACAATAAATTCCCCGGGACCAAATGGCATACATCCCCGTGTTTTAAGGGAGTTATGTACAGATATAGACCAGCCATCATTTCTAATATTTGTAGATTCAATAATTACGGGGGCTGTTCCGAGGGATTGGCGCTTAGCAAATGTGGTGCCAGTATTCAAAATGGGGTCTAAGGGGGAACTTCGGAACTACAGACCGGTAAGTTAAACATCTGTGGTGAGCAAGCTGTTTGAATGTTTCTTAAGGGATATTATCCTGGAGTATGTTGGTGAAAATTACCTTATTACTCCATATCAGGGTGAATTTATGAGGAATCGCCCCCTGCCAGACAAACCTAATCAGCTTTTTTTGAGGAGGTAAGTTCAAGATTGGATCAGGGGAAGTCATTGGATATCATATATCTTGACTTTTCTAAAGCATTTGATATTGTGCCACATAAAAGACTTCTACAAAAGACGAGAATGCACGGACTGGGGGAAACGTGTGCACATGGGTAAGAAATTGGCTTAATGATCGGAAGCAGTGGGTCCTTATCAAAGGTACATACCCAAATTGGGTCACCGTTACAAGTGGAGTACCACAAGGGTCAGTTCTGGGACCAATTCTCTTCAATATACATATTAATGACATAGGGTACGGATTAAACAGTAAAGTCTCAATCTTTGCAGATGATATTAAGCTGTTTAAAGTAATTAACATAAAAGAGGACACCAGGCAGCTACAAACAGATTTAAATAAATTGGAAGCATGGGCAGTTAAATGGCAAAAGTTTAATACTGATACTTTAACAATAAACTTAACTGTAATAATCAATGCCAGTCAGCAGCTGCCAAGGCAAATAGGATCACGGGGTACATCAACTATGTAAACAACAGAACCAGAGCATCATTTTACCCCTGTATAAGTCACTGGTCAGACACCATATGGCTTACTGTGTACAGTTCTGGGCACCTGCGTGTAAGAAGGACATATCCAAACTGGAGCGCATTCAAAGGAGGGGAAGTGAAGTTAAAGTGGACCAACACCCACGGGTGATCGACCCGGGAATCTATAAGATTCCCGGGCCGATCACCTCCCTCCCCGTGGGACATCCGAGATCGGGATGTCCCGCGGGGTGAAACCCCCCCAAACACCCCAAACTCCTTATCTTCGGCGGCGGCCGGCCGCCGCCGCCTCCCCCCCCCCCTAGACGTGGCCGTCTGTGAATGGGTCAAGAGGGACGCGCGGGAGGCGGCGGCAGAGGAGCCGCTTGTCCGCGGCTTGTCCGTCGGCGCTGGGAGCGGGGAGAGGTGAGTTGTTCGGGGGGTTTCACACAGCGGGGCACCCCGATCGGGGGTGCCCCACCGAAGTGGACCAAGACCCAGGATAGTCAAAATCCTGGGTGTTGGTCCACTTTAATAAGAGAAGTGCAGGGACTAGAGGACCCTAATAACTCTGTACCCTAATAACTCTGCATAAATATATTCAGGGTCAACACAAAGATCTGTCCCACAATCTATTTATAACCCAGAACATAACCAGAACCCGAGGGCATCCACTAAGGTTAGAGGAAAGGTGCTTTCTCCACCTACATAGGAGGGGTTTCTTCTCTGTAAGAGCAGTGAGACTATGGAACTTGCTGCAAAAGGAGGTAAATATGAAGGATACAGTAAAAATATTCAAAGTGGCCTGGATGCCTTTCTGGCATGTAATAACATCCAACATTCCAGCTATTGCTACTAGATCACTGGAAGGAGATAAACAGGTTGAACTGGATGGACAAAAGATTTTTTTCAGCCTTACATACTATGTTACTATAACTGCTACCCCTTTGTTCTTTTTATCTCGAGAACAACTGGAGAAGACCGTAGAGTACCATTTTGAGTTTGATCTCCAAGCATCTGTCTTTCTTAGGTGAGTTTCTTAAATGAAAGCGCTATATTACCCTTAATTCCTGCGTTAATACAATCCTTTTCTGAGGCGAATTTAAACCTCTCACGTTTAAAGTCACCCATGTCAAATCAATACTTTCACTTTAACTTTCCATACCTTTTTTTTTAATAAGAAGAGGTACACTATAACAGAGAACAATTTGTTCATACCCAAGCCCACATTTACTGTAATATATATTCATAATAATTGACATTTATCACAATTCCAAAATGTATGAACCAGCATCTTATAATACATGATTATCCATGAATACTTCTTATACCCATCTTATGGTTTTATAGAAATAGTTTTACATTTCAGTTTATTACATTTAGAGTTATACTAAAGGCAAGCCCAATCGTTTTGGGCTACACATCAAAAAGTTCCTAAGTTATTTGTAAAAGCATTAGAGCATTGGAGAGAGAAAAAATAAGGAGTAACAGAGGGTGTGGCAACAGCAATGTGATGTTAGCACACTGTGTGCTTTACATATATCATAGTAAAAAATAGGTTCATTGTTGTGCCTCTAGTTATTACTGCCAGCACATAGTGTGAACAGAAAAAGGGGGTGAGAGATGCTGCAGAGCCTCTCCAGTCTGCCAGCACATAGTGTGACCAGAGAGGAGGGCTGGGTTTCGTAGTTGCATAGAGAGGCAGCCAATCAAGCCATCTGAGAAGGGAGTGGGGGTGTGTTTCCCTTGTCAGTCCACTGAAGGCTAATTGAAGGACCAGGTAAGCAGAGTGGAGACTGAAAGCTGAATGAGGAAGTGATTTCCCTACTAAGTAGATTGACATAGGAGGAAGGTGAGTGCTGGAGAGACTCAATGTATGGTAAGCTACTGATAATTATTTTTTTACTTTTGACTTGCCAGTTTTTTAATATATTCTTTCTTTATATCCAAAGGAAAACAAAATCAAATAACTTCTAAAACACTGCAACCACCATGATACCGGTTATGGCTTTTTGCATTTAGTCATTAAAAAGGTTAGCATGTTCCATTGGCTAATTGGAGTGTGTGGTATGAAGAAGAGAAATAAGCGTGATTCAGCCCTGTCAAAACTTGTCACAGACACTTCAGATGGGGAGTTTGATGGCGATTTCTTATTAATGTGTGGGTTTCAAATATAGAACATGATCTGCTCGTCTCAGCAAATCATTTCTTATGAGCAAGCTAGTGATTTCATCATAATTGTACTGCCGTCAGAGGTTCTGATGTTGACCAAGTTCTTTTCTGACAACTGCTTACTTGACCTTCTTAGAGCAGTTGTTAGATGATGAAACTCCTACTAATGATCATATCACTGCCCCAGTAAAGGTAATGTTTTATTTCTTTAAATTTCTTACAAGTGAGGAATCAAACTATTACCAGAGCAGTCCCTTGTGCTGTCCTCCTCCTCCTAATATTGTTATATTTTAATAATGCGTGATATATAGCTGCCGCTTTGACTTGATTCAACAAAGGTTCTAAAAAATACTCTCATGAGAGGGAACAGATGCTTCACATACCTAATAGAAACGTGTGTGTAGAAAGAGTTTGACAGGACCAGCAGTGTCCCCAAACAAGTTAATAGGAGATTGAGCCAGGAAGGAAGGCTGAAAGGTAAATCTCATTTTACTTGGCAGATTAAGTATCTTGGCACAGGAACTGGTACAAGTCTACAATTACCCCAAGTCTCCACCCTAAGCCATTGATGCTGAAGACGAACCCACTATAGGTGCATGGAACGCTAGGTTGCACTACCAGAACCAAGCATAGGTAGTTCTCTTAAAGAAGACAAACACAGCAAGATACATAGGGGTCCAGACAAATGGCAAGTTTTATGCTACAAGGATTGTTGTTAGCCACAATACAAGCAAACAAAGCCAGGGTCAAAGAAGAAAGGATCATTATCAAACAAGTCAAGTTCAAGCACAAAGTATTGCGCTCTGCAGTGCTCATACCATGACAGTTCTAGGTGACCAGGATTCTAATTGTGTAGCATGCTAATACTGGCACATGCCCGAATCTGAAACAACTATTCAACACTTTCAACTCCCTACTCCACTTATCATCATCTCCTATATCCTCCCTAATAGCAGCTGAGCAATTTGTTGCATTCTTCAAAGATAAATAGACATAAACAAAAATTAGCTTTACACCAAACATTACCTCACTCCTTCAGACCCCCTTCCCCCCTTTTTCACTCTGCTAACCAGACAAGGACTATCCTCTCTCATCTCTTAGGTCCAACTGACTACCTGCCCCTTGATCCTTCAGTTGTCTCCATCTCTCTTTCCAGCCCTCAAATCTCTATTCAACCTTTCACCTCTCTTACAAACATGAGGTCATAACTTCACTAATCAAGAAACTCTCTTTGGACCCCTCTGCCCTCTCATGCCTTCTCATCCAAACCTCTTGAAGAATACAGCAACTCAAAATTGGCATGCATTCTGTATACTAACTCCTCTCCAATCTGGATTTTGCTCTAAACATTCTACTGAAACCACCCTCATCAAAGTGTCCAATGATCTGTTAACTGCCAAATGCCACTACTCTAACCTCATCCATCTACACCTATTCTGAACACTGTCAACCATTTTCTATTCTCCTTCTCTCATCCAGTATTTTTGACCATTCATTCATATCCCACTCAAACACCATTTTTTCCCTATATCCAGTCCAGGTCGTCCCAGTGATGACATGTGGGTATTCCGCCCCCAGGGGGCGCTCGACTGCAAGATCAAAAGATGTAGCTCCTCCCGGCCCACTATAAAGGCAGGTGTCCCTCTATGATTCTCCAATGTTCATCTTGCAGTCTTGGCTGCAGAAGATCGTTGGAAACTCTCTCAGACAATAGCAGCAGAGCAGGGCCACCTAGCCCGTCGGCCGCTGCGGGCCCTATTTCCACTGATCCCTTCTGACCCATCCTTGCCTCCAGCCGCCGGCTGCTACGGGATCGTGACGGTAGGATGAACGCCTACCGTCATATGGCGTTTGGCAGAGCTTGGCTCTGGCCCGCAGACCCTATACTGAATGGTAGTTGGCCACAGGCTTATGGTGAGCCTGGGGGGGGAAACACTAGTTATCTTAATGTACCCTCCCTGCCCACAAGCTTTATTGGTGTTTTGGCATTGTGACTTTTGACTGTGTTTTCACTGTGTGGCTCCGCTCTGGCTCAGCATGAGTCTTGGAGCATGTATAACTTACCTTCCTCGCTGCCTCGTCGCTGCCTGCTAAGGGTTGCTATACCCGCAGGCCTCCTTTCTCCGTCCTTGCGGCACTGTCCGCGGGGGGGGTGAGACGGCGCCGGTGCGGCGCTGAAGCTGCTGGGAGCCGCGCCGCGGAGTGGTGGGCTGCGGGCCTCCGCGGCCATGTTTTTTTCTGCCCGTTGTAATACTAAATGGAGAAATGAGACTGCACCGAGCTGTAACTTATCACACAGTGTGGTGTGCACATAGGGGTGCAATAGACTACATACAAAAAGCTGAAGGTCCCACACCTTCCAGAACCCCACTACAAAATATGGCACCACTACCAATGATCTACCATAATATAAATGTTTATTAATCACAGTATAACATTATTATTATTATTATATTACATTAATTTCATAAAGCTTTTTAAACTACCCGGCTCATACATAATAAAGTGCTATAGTGCAATAAAATAAACTATTTGAGTAAGAGAACAGTGTCAACATAAATATATAAAACCTCTGAGTGCTGATTCTAACCTAAACACCCACTAACCTATATCTAACAGTAAATCTGCGAATGCAATAGTGAGAACAAGCCGGAGAGGACAGCAAAATGAATACCCACATGTGAGAAAAATAAATGTACATACAAACACGACCGCCAGCCCACTGCCCCAACGTCTACGCGTTACGTGACATCACAGGCGTCACTTCCTCAGGACATAAACACACTAAAACACCTACCTCCTTATATACTCACCAGGCCCGCTCATGACAAAAGGACCGTAAATTGACTCCCCCTCCTGCCATTTGCCGCCAATCCGGCGTGTCCCGGCCGGAAGCACGTTGGCGATACTGTTAGACTCCCTCAGAGAGGAGATGGGCAGGCGCGTATTTTCGCGCTGCTGGGGGGGGGGCGGAGCCGGGCGCTGACACGTTCCGCGTCATTATGGTGCCGCCCGCCCCTCGAGGAACGCTCTGGAAGCTCTGGACGGCTGTTCGGGCTGTGAGCTGTGCTGCTTATGCTGTGGGGCCTGCTGGGCAGTCGTGTGCTGCGGAGGTAGTGTCCCTTCTGGCTGCTGGCTGATACTGTCGCTGCTGGGGAGCCGTCATCTGAGGCTGCAAGCGGTTCCAGGGACTGTCCCTCTGTCGGTGTTCTGAGTCCCTCTTTGTTTATACTGCTTATTATGCCAATCGCCTTTACTTATTTTGATGGGCCTCTCTCCTTGCTCTTGTTTTTAGGTCATGGGCTTGTGGTTGAGGGTTGAGGTTATTTTTATTAAGAGGGATTACTATAGGTTTGGGCCGTTAGTGTCTTGTAACCTTACCGATTGACCATTTTTAATCACCATAATGGAGGCATCTAGGGACAGTGAGCTGGGGGCCCCATCTGGGCAGGAAAAGCTCTACCCCTTGTGTGGTAGGAATCCTCTGGGCGGATTCAGCACTGTTTGTACCACTTGCGCCGGAGGTATTATTTTGGACCATGACCGGGCGTCCCTGCCCCTAGCCCTTCACTACCTGCGGCCTCTCCGGACCCTCTCCTGCTGCACTCAGCCCCCAGTGAGGGGGGAGCCAGCAGGGGGTCTCATGCTGATTTGGCGCATAGGCTGGCCAATCTCGAGAGACAAATCTCGCGGACGGCTCCAAGGAAGGCCACGAGTAAAAAACGGCACATCAAGCCCGTTTGCTCGGATAATGGAGATCTCTTTGATGATCTGGGCTCTGTGGAGGAAGGTGAGTTGCCATATGAGTCCCATTCTACTGTTTATTATTCTGCTGGCGATGACAGTATGTCTGGTTCCTCCTCGGACGAGGATGCGTGGCTCCCTGATGATACGGAGAAGTTGGTTACCTCAGTGTTTGAGACACTACACATTGTTCCTCCCAGAGCAGCTAAGAGGAAGCAGGGTGATTTGTTTAGGCCCGAAAGACAACGTCGGGTCTTGCCGGAGCAGGCCCATTTTTCTAATATGATTTTCAAGGAATGGGAAAGGCCTAGCAAGCTACCGTCCGTGCCTAAGGGCCTGGATAGGCGGTATCCCTTCCCTGAGGAGCTGGTCCCGCCCTCCCGAAGTGGATCCCCGTGTGTCAGGGTTGTCCAACACTACTGTTATGCCGTCACCTGATACTGCTTCCTTATGTGACCCGGCTGACAAGCACATGGATCAGTTTGTCTGCCATGCATTCACCTTTGCTGGTGCCCTTTTTCGCCCTGTGTGTGCCACGGCGATTGTCTCTCTAGCCATCGGAAAGAAGGTGAGACATCTTATGGATAAAGCTAAGGCTCGCAAGCGGGCGGAGGAGTATAAAGAACTCAAGGTCTGCTTGGAATTCATTGGTTTTATTGCTTCTGCCATGGACAATGTGGTTCGGCTTGGTGCCAGGATTTCGGCCCTGCTTGTTGCCCTCCGCCGCTCGCTTTGGCTGCGGCAATGGTCGGCTGATGCCGTGGCCAAGAAGTCGCTTACGAGTATCCCCTTTGTGGGGCACAGGCTGTTTGGGCGACCTTTTGGTCAGGGATGGTAGACTCCCTCAGAGACGGAAGCCTGCTCGGTCCTTTTGGAATCCCTCTGCCTATCGTTCCTTTCAAAGAGGAAGAGGCTCTTCATTTTCAGGTGGCCGCAGAGATACCTGGGGTAGAGGTAGGTCCCGCAGCCCGACCCAACCTCTCATGGGGAACTAAGTCCAAGCCCCCTCATCCGGGTGGGGGGACGGCTTCTGCTGTTTGCTCAAATCTGGAGACCGCACGTCTCGGATCGGTGGAGGTAGTGTCCTCCGGTTACAAAATAAAGCTGGCAGTCAGGCCGCCCACAAAATTTCTTCGGTCTCGGATATCCCAAAACCCATTGAAGGCACAGGGCTTGAGAATGGCCGTGCAACACCTTCTGTGGTTAGGTGTGATTTGCCCTGTACCTCGTCAGGAACAGGGTCAAGGTTTTTACTCCAACCTGTTCACGATTCCCAAGAAGGACAGAACGTTGAGACCTATCCTGGACCTGAATGGTCTCAACAGGTTTGTAAGAGTCAGACATTTCCGCATGGAAACCTTACGGTTGGCGGAGAGCTCGCTTCGGCCCGGCGACTTAACCATGACCACGGTGGACATCAGGGATGCTTATCTGCACATCCCAATTTTCCTGGGGTATCAGAAGTTCCTGAGGTTTGCTCTGGAGGACCAGCATTACCAGTTTGTGGCTCTTCCATTCGGGATTTCCTCAGCGCCCCGCGTCTTCACCAAGGTGCTGGCAGGCATCATGGCCATCCTGAGGAACCAGGGCATCCGTGTGCTGCCTTATCTGGACGACTTGCTGATAGCAGCCCAGTCCCTTCAGCAGGCCGAGAGCGATACTCGGACGGTGTTGTCAACCCTGGAGGCTTTCGTCTGGGTAATCAATTACCCCAAGTCTTTTGTCACTCCCTCAACAGTGAGATCCTTCCTGGCAATGACAATAGACACCGCTCAGGTCAAGGTTTTTCTGCCACAGCAGAAGGTTTTGGGTCTCCAGACGCAGGTGCAGGCCTTGCTGTCTTGTCAACGGCCGTCGATCCGTCTGGCCTAATGGTGTCATGCTTTGTGGCAGTGCCCTTCACCCAATTTCACATGAGACCTCTTCAATTGAACCTGTTGACCGGATGGGACCGGATGCAGGAGTCTCTGGAACAGGAATTTTCACTGTCCCCCTCTGGCCGGCTGTTCGGGCTGTGAGCTGTGCTGCTGATGCTGTGGGGCCTGCTGGGCAGTCGTGGGCAGTCTTTTGTCTCTCCCTCAACAGTGAGATCCTTCCTGGCAATGACAATAGACACCGCTCAGGTCAAGGTTTTTCTGCCACAGCAGTAGGTTTTGGGTCTCCGGATGCAGGAGTCTCTGGAACAGGAATTTTCACTGTCCCCCCTGGCAAGGCAGTCCCTCTTGTGGTGGTTGGACTCCAGGAACCTGTTGGAAGGCATGTCCTTTCTGACTCCACAATGGGAGATAGTTACCACGGATCCCAATCTGACCGGCTGGGGAGGCGTTTGTCAGACGCAGAAGATCCAGGGTCAGTGGGTTCCGCAGGAGAACCGCTTGCCCATAAATCTCTTGGAGCTGAAAGCGATCCGGTTGGTGCTTCTTCGCTTGACTCCCCATTTAATGGGTTGTGCGATCCAGGTTCGCTCGGACAATCAGACGGCTGTCGCCTACATCAATCACCAGGGCGGGACTCGGAGCAAGAGAGTCCTCAAGGAGGTGACCCAGATTCTGACTTGGGCAGAGGAGAATGTTCCCTGCATCTCGGCGGTCTACATTCCCGGGGTAGAAAACCTGGAGGCAGACTTCCTGAGCAAGAGCGCCTCGCGCCTGGGGGAATGGTCTCTCAGCAGCAAGGTTTTTCACGCTCTGTGTCTCCGCTGGGGTCAGCCGGATGTGGACCTGTTTGTGTCCAGACACAATCACAAGCTCCCAAGGTTCGTCTCCCTCTCAAGAGATCCCCTGGCCATTGCCACAGATGCTCTGGTGATTCCTTGGACAGAGTTCAAGTTTCTTTATACATTCCCTCCGTTTCCACTTCTGGGCAGAGTGCTGCGCAAGATAGACTAGGAGGGGGTCCCAGCCATCCTGGTGGCTCCTCACTGGCCGAGAAGAAGTTCAGATGTCTGTAGATCGATACATCATGCCCGACGACCCAGGGCTTCTCACACAGGGGTCGCTGCGGCACCCCAATTTATGGACGCTGGCTTTGACGGCCTGGCTATTGAAACCTCGATCCTGATGGAAAAGGGGCTCTCGGCCACGGTTGTGCATACCATGATTCAGGCGCGGAAGAAGTCTTTATCCATGATATACTACAGAGTTTGGCACGCCTATATTGCTTGGTGCGAGTCCAAGAGTCTTCCTTGCTGCTCATTTTATATTTCTAGGATTCTGGAGTTTTTACAACACGGCTTAGACTTGAGTCTCCAGCTGAGTACCCTCAAGGGCCAGGTCTCAGCCTTAGCCATATTCTTCCAGAGATTCATTGCCAACCATAGGTTGATCAGGACCTTCTTCCAGGGAGTCACCCAAGTTCGGCCACCGCGTAAGTCAGTATTACCGGTGTGGGACTTGAATTTAGTACTGTCTGCTCTTCAGGGTCCTCCCTTTTAACCATTGTGCAATGCAGAATTGGCATCTAGACTCTCAAAGTGGTCTTTTTGGTAGCGATCACCTTGGTGCGCGATCAGAGCTGGCCGTGCTTTGTATGAAGCCTCCCTATTTTTAGCGGCATAAGGATAAGGTGGTTTTTCGCTTTAAACCTGATTTTTTGCCTAAGGTAATTTCTCCCTTTCACCTTAATGAGGAAGTTGTCTTGCCTTCCTTGTGTCCGGCACCGACTAATCCTAAGGAAAGGACCCTCCATGCCTTGGATGTGGTCAGAGCCATTAAGTATTACCTGGTTGCGACTGAGTCTTTCAGGAAATCGGATTTTCTATTTGTCTTAACAGAGGGTACTAGGAAGGGTTTGCCACCAGCCAAATCCACTCTCAGTAGGTGGATCAGGCAGGCGGTGGTGCAACATATTCTTCCAAGTGGAAGGAACCCCTTTTTCGTATCACAACACATTCTACCAGAGCTATTGGTGCCTCTTGGGCTTTTTAGCACCAGGCATCGGTTGAACAAGTTTGTAAGGCCTCCACTTGGTCTTCAGTTCATTCTTTTACAAAGTTTTACAAGGTTGATGTTAGGGCCTCAGCTGACGATGTTTTTGTCCGGAAGGTGCTTCAGGCGGTAGTGAAATGAACTACATGCTGTTCCGCACTGGGGATCCCGCCCAAATGGACACTGCTTTTGGATGTCCCACATGTCATCACTGGAACGACCTGGACTGGATATAGGGAAAAATTCAATTCTGTGAAACTCACCTGTAGAATTGTATTTGATTATATCCAGTCCAGGTCGTCCCACCCCGCCCTTTGTTCATTATCTCTTGTTTGCCTGTTATGGAGATTACCATTTTTTTATTCATTGGACTTGTATCTTTAAGTCTTGTTAGAGAGAGTACAAGCTGAAGCTATGTGAAGTAACATGGTTTCTTGGCCTCCCGGCCTGCCCTCTTTTTGTTTACTGCTTTTTAACCACTGGAGAATCATAGAGGGACACCTGCCTTTATAGAGGGCCGGGAGGAGCTACATCTTTTGATCTTGCAGTCGAGCGCCCCCTGGGGGCGGAATACCCACATGTCATCACTGGGACGACCTGGACTGGACATAATCAAAAACAATTCTACAGGTGAGTTTCACAGAATTGTATTTTTTATGTATACTTATTATTTTGGCCAACTCATAACCTCACTCAGTTTTCAATATCACTTTTATGCAGACAATACTCAAATATACCTCTTTGGTTCAAATCTCTATTTCCTTCTATCTTGCCTTCTTGTCTAACTGCTATCTCTTTCATTATGTTATCTCACTCCCTCAAACTGAGCATAGACAAAACAAAGCTGTTTATTTCCCCACCATCCAACCCCTCCTTTCCTCTCTCTTGACAAAATGGTTTTGCACCAGGTGAAAAGGGTGCAGTACTTTTTGCAGAGAAAACTGCCATTCACTTTTATTGTTTTGGGGTGATTCAGGACCAGGTGAAAACATGTTCTGTGGTACTGAATCACTTTCCAGTTAGGCAATGAAACTGAATGTCAGTTTCTCTCCTAAAACATTTTTTACAGCTTCTCTGTGCTATATTAAAATGATTTCCAAAGTCCTGGGACCAGCCTGGGTGAAACTTTTTAATGAACATAAAGAAGGCTCTAAACTTAACCCAACCTCTCTGGCAGCCACTATTTGCATGGTCCCCAAACCTGACAAAGAATGGACGTGAAAACTCTAGCAAAAATCCTAGCCACTAGATTCAACTCATTACTCAACTGTCTGGTTTACAGAGATCAAACTGGCTTTATTCTAGTTGCTTTCCCTTGATACCCTTGATATACATAAAACATTTGACACCCTGTCAAAGGAATACCTACTATATGCCTTACGCAAGCGGTGTATTGAGGCACTTCATGCCAGGTCATATATGCTGGATACCTATTCCCAATAGAAGGGGGAATGAGATACTGTAGGGATATCTCCTGCCCCCCATCCTATTCAACCTGCCAATAGAACTGCTAGTGATAGAAATAAGTCCACCACAAATTAAATATGGTTTTGGATTATGTATTACTCTTAATATCGCAGCCCCTGATTACTCTCCCCAGTCTCAACTTATCCTTACTAAATTTTCTGGAATATCAGGTTGGTCCATCAATAATGACAAATCAACAGCCCTCAATATTACCCTTTCACTTTAAAGTTATTCAACAGGCCCAGTGCAGTTGATCGGTGCTAGTCTGACACTGCTGGATTTTAGCCTATACTGATGCCCCAGTATCCTGTATCTCCCCACAACCTAAACTCCATTTACCAGCGCTTGCTGGCCGGGTCCATCCCTCACTATCAGTCACAGGAGTGGCCACTTCCTCTCCATTCAGTTCAAAATCTTCAATTTGATCCACTATGTTGTTAAAATTACAATAAAAAAATATCATTGGGGGCATTGCTACATGGGAAGCTGCATAGGGTCCATAAAAAACAATTTAAACTCCTAACATTCATTCTCTTGGCAACCAATTAAAGCGGACCTTCACCCTGAATAAGAGCCTATATTATATGTTTCCCACACCCTGTACATACAGATTGCCCACATTAAAAATCATCCTACCTGCATCTACTGCATGTTATGAGCCTTTAAAGTGGACCAACACCCACGGGTGATCGGCCCGGGAATCTATAAGATTCCCGGGCCGATCACCCCCCACCCCGCGGGACATCCGAGATCGGGATGTCCCGCGGGGTGTAACCCCCCCAAAACCCCCGAAAAACCCTACCTGATCTTCGGCGGCGGCCGGCCGCCGCCGCCTCCCTCGCGCCCCTGCAGGCGTGCGCGCGCCCGCGCCGGCCGTCTGCGAATGGCCGGCGGGGGCGCGCGCGCGTCAAAAGGGACGCGCGGGAGGCGGCGGCGGCGGCAGCCGCTTAGACGTCCTTGTACGTTGGCGCTGGGAGCGCGGAGAGGTGAGTTTTTCGGGGGGTTGGGGGGGGTTTCACACAGCGGGGCACCCCGATCGGGGGTGCCCCATCGAAGTGGACCAAGACCCAGGATAGTCAAAATCCTGGGTGTTGGTCCACTTTAAACATCCAAGATGGCGGCTCATGGAACATCAGGCAGCCTGTAAACAGGAAGTGCTTGCTGACTGTGCTGCTCGGCATTCTGGGATTGCTGACCTTTTCCTGACCCCAGCTCTGCTCTGTCTGAGCAAAGCACAGCTATAACCCGCCACCCGCACTTTATCCCACTATCCTCTCCTCAGTAAGTGTGATACTTCTGAGTCAAGATAGCGGCGCCCGTATCCTAAAGTCCTGAACAGAGTTGCAGCCCAGTGGGGGAAAGAATAATAAGTAAGTGACTAAGAACTTTGCGTTTCATAGCGGTATCATTGGCGTGTGTTAGCGTATTTTTACCTTTCAATATTTTTATTTTTATTCAAAGAGGCAATGCAAAGGAAATACATAGTCAGCCAACACAGGAATCCTTCCCACGCAGGGGAGGCGAACAACACAGTGACTACAGCAAGTTTTCGTGATCTAAGCCAGTATCGATGCGCAACATTTCAGTTCAACAAGAAAACGATTGGCAATATGGTTACAGTGTGGCAAAAGCTTGAATAAACAATAAGTACATCGAGATTTGTCAATTTTTATCAATCCACAATCGCGCTGTCTCTTGCGCCAGTTATTTGCCGTCCTATACAAACCATAATGGCATCTCATCGCGGCCCGCCCCCCCGCCGCCCCACCCCGGCCTTGGCCGAGGAGACCGACAGGGGGCCAGCCACACGACAAGAGGCAGAGAGAACACAAGAAAATAAAGGAATAAAGAGGGGAAGGGGGGGAAATGGGGGGTGAGCAAAATGAGAGGAGGGGGCAAGGGACAAGGAGGGGGTAGGGTAGGGAGAGAGGGGGGGGGGGGATCCCCGCGGCCTGGTCTGCAACGATCACCTAGTGGAGCAAACCCAATGGAGCACTGGGCCAGGCATACTGTATCCATGGTTCCCAGATGGAGAGAAACTTATCTTGGGTGTCGGCCAGAATGCTCGAGAGCCTCTCGTTAACCAGGAATCCATTCATTCTAGATGACACCTCCGATATTGGAACAATCTGTTTTTTCCAGGCTCTGGCGATGGTCTGCTTCGCCGCCAGGAGCAAGTAAATGAACAGCTTGCTCTGTTTCTTAGTAAGCTCTGGAGGTCTACAGTGAAGGAGGGCCACCCAGGGATCCTTTTTGACGTTCTTTTGAAACATTCTGCCGGCTATCTTGTGTATATGGGACCAGAAACGGATTAGCATGGGGCAGGTCCACCAAATATGCATAAAGGTACCTTCGGCATCACAACCTCTAAAACACGTATTGGCCTGCCCTGGGAACATCTTACCGAGGCGACTAGGCACCAAATACCATCGAAACAGGACCTTATAAGCCGTCTCGGTTGTCAGAATGTTCATGGAGCATGAGGAGGTCGCACTCCAGATCTCCACCCACCCCCTGTCTGATTTACAGGGACCCAGGTCTCTCTCCCATTTTTCCACATAGGTATGAACTCCCGCTCCCATGCTATTCAACTTAGAGTACAACATGGATATCAATCCCCTACGGAACGGATCTTCACTACAGATCTCCTCAAAGGGGGTACACCTTCGAAAGGGTTGCCCCAATCTAGTTAGAGGTGTTAACCAGTGCCTCAACTGTAGATATTGGAAAAAGGCCCTCTGGGGAACGTCAAATTTTCCTCTCAAGGAGCCATAAGATAAGAACCCCTCCTCTGACAAGAGATGTATTATCTTAGTCATCCCGTGTTCCCTCCACCATTTATAAGTTGAGCTATTATCCATTCCCGGGGGAAAGGACGGGTTACCCCAGAGATGAGCTAGAGGGGTATGGGGGGACATCAGGGAGGCAGAGTACTTCACCGAGTCCCATACTGAAAGTGAATGCTTCATTAGGGGGCTAAGTGTCTCGGGTCTGGACGCCGGGTCCATCCATAGTAGGCCATCTATCGGGGTTGGCGAGCAGTCTGGGAGTTCCAGAAACGTCCAGAGGGGAGGCTTCAAGAGGGAATGCATGGGGGCCAGCTGGGCTATCTGGGAGGCCTTATAGTACAAACTAATGTTGGGGACACCAAGCCCACCCAGCGATTTATGGCAGAACATGGTGCGCTTGGGTACTCGCGGACGAGCGCCAGACCAGATAAAAATCAATATTCTCCTCTGCATCGCACGCAGTCTGTACATTGGGATTGGTACTGGCAGTGTTCTAAAAAGGTATAGGAGTTTAGGGAGGATGGACATTTTAACCGCGTTTATACGTCCCAGCCAGGAGAGCGAATGTGACTTCCAATTATCGAGTAGCTGTGTTAAAGATTTGAACAAGGGTGGATAGTTAGCCCCGTAAAGATCCTCATAAGTCGCCGTAATGTGTACCCCCAAGTATTGGAGTGGTTCTGTCGTCCACTTGAAGGGAAAATTATTCTTAATTTGCGTCACCGTCTCAGGGGTCAAAGATATATTAAGGGCCTGGGATTTGTCGCTATTTATAGTCAGACCGGAAATGCGGGCGAATTTGTCCAGGATGGCGTACAGGTTTGGGAGGGAAGTAAGGGGTTGCGAGATCGCCATCACAACGTCGTCCGCAAAGAAGAGAGCCTTATGGTGGACTCCCGCCACCTCCAGTCCCCTAACGTTTGGATTTTGCCTTATTGCTATACCCAGAGGCTCCAAAGCCAAGATAAAAAGGATCGGGGAGAGGGGGCATCCCTGCCTCGTACCCCTAGAAATCCGAAAGGTCTCGGAGGTGAAACCCGAGTACCGTACCCGTGCTGTTGGATTGTTATAGAGGGCCTTGATCCAATCAATAAATCTTTGCCCAAAACCCCATTTCTTCAACACCCAGAACAAGTAATCCCAGGAAATGGTGTCAAATGCCTTTTGTATATCAAGGGACAATAGAAAGGCTGGGATGTTTCTTGCCCGGGTATGGTGGACCAAGTGAGCAACCCTCCTGACATTGTCCCCTGCCTGGCGGGAAGGTACAAAACCCACCTGATCTCTGTGAACAAGGTCTTCCAAAAACGTATTCAATCTGGTTGCCAGTACTTTGGCCAACAGCTTCACATCCGCATTGATTAAAGATATGGGTCTGTAGTTAGGTATTAGTAGGCTATCTTTGTCAGGCTTCGGTATCATGCAGATGTCTGCCAACAGGGAGCAAGGGCCCAAGGCGGCCTCCGCACACATGGCATTGAAGAGATTGGCCAGGTGGGGTGCCAGGAGGGGAGCAAACTTTTTATAATAAAGGTTACTGAAACCATCAGGTCCTGGGGTCTTAGAGGCCTTGGTAGATTTAATGGCCGCTATTATCTCCTGAGGTGTGACTGGGGAGTCCATCAAGGCAATGTGGTCTGGGGTCACAGGCGGTAGCTCAATGCGCTCGAAGAATCTCTCAAGGTCGGCGCTATTGGCCTTTGGGGGGGCCGAGTACAATGTAGATAGAAACCCCCGGAATGCGGCTACAATTTTGTCCGGATTGGCCGTTATGGAACCCGAACCAAGCCTAAGCTTCACTGGCCGTTGTTTGTCTAAGGCAGTAGTTTTCAGTTTCCGGGCCATCATAGTATCCGGTTTGTTGCCCCTAGCATAGAATCTTTGTCTGGCCCAGCGGAGCAGTTTTTCAGCCTGGTCATCTAAGAGCGCATTGAGCTCCGTCCTAAGCCTATCAACGGTCTTTTTATGTTTAGAGTTCGGGGCTCTCTTCCATTGTGCCTCTGCCTGCTCGTACTTCACCGTCAGTTCCTTGAGTCGCTTCTGTCTCTCTCTTTTCCTAAGGGAGGCAATATTTATGATATTACCCCGCATGACAGCTTTCTGGGCCTCCCAAAGGGTGATCGGGGAGCGGACTGAGTCGACGTTCAGGGCAAAATAATCCCTAAGGGCGTCTTGGATCTTCAGGCACGTGTCCTGAGAGCACAGGAGGGAGTCGTTTAATCTCCAGTTATAAGATCGCTTGGTTGGGACCAGTAGGTCAACCGCCGCCATTACAGGATTATGATCTGACCAGGTCGAGTTATAGATTTTAGAGCTAATGATTGCCGGGAGTATAGCCTGGGGGACAAAGATGTGATCTATCCGACAAAAGGATCCATGAGGATTAGAGTAGAACGTAAAGTCTCTGGTAGTGGGTTTTTTTTCCCTCCAGACATCACAAAGGCCGTATGTATCCAGAAGATCACCAAAGCCAGTAGTGTGGGGATCTACACCCTGTGTCACATTAGCGGGTTGCCCCGTTCTCTGTCTGTCCATCTTAGGGTTCACAACCATATTTGAGTCTCCACCCATTATTAAGATGCCCTTAGTGTTGTTCTGGACTACCGACAGTAGGTGTTTAAAGAAGCGCGTCTGGAAGGAGTTGGGTGTATAATATGTGACCAGAGTGATATCGATATCGTAGAGGGACCCTTGAAGAACCACATATCTGCCCGTCGGGTCAATGATTTCTTTACAACAGATAAAGGGAAGGTTTTTACTAAAAGCTATCAACACCCCTCTTTTCTTTTCTCTAGCGCATGACATATGGGACACCGGGTAGTGGTGGCTCAGGTACCTTGGCCTAGAGTGGGTCGAGAACCTTGTCTCTTGCAGGAAGAGTATATCCGCTTTGCAGGACCTGTAATAGTGAAAAGCTTTGTTCCTCTTAACAGGGCTATTAAAGCCCTGGACGTTGTGAGAAATTAATTTAATGTTAAGCCCCACCATCTAGGCAGAATCGGTTTACTAGTGGGAAAAAGAGCAGACCAGGCGCGGGGGGGGGGGGCGAGGGGGGGAGCGAAGGCTTGGGAGGGGGGGGGGGGGACAGGTAGCGAGAAGGAATGACAAGAGAAAACTTAACACAGTAAACAATTCAAAGACAATGAACAATTTAAATATACACAAAGCAAAAAACAGTAAGGACCTAAGTCCAATAAGACCCTCTGGGTCAAGTAAGACCCAGAGGATTCCTGCCGGGGCAGGAAGCCGTCCAGGCACCGGGGGCAAGAGCATCCCAGTCCGGGACGACTCGTACAGTGTGGGGGGTGATACTCGGAGGCACAGGCTACCACCCCAGTGTAAAGAAAGAAACAGCAACCAGATAAGGAACAGTACATATTAATACTTTAACCCCGCGAAGGAGAGGGAAGAGATCCGCCCCCCTCTCCGCTCGCCCATCCAACCCAAGCTAGGAGGGGAGCGGCCACGCCGCTCGGTGGATCATCGCATATCACCGCAGGCCATCCCGGGCACAGGGTCCTAGAGCCCCCGTATCCCGAGGGCCCACGGCGAACGCCCATCCCCAGCCAGCGGGCGGGGGGCTCCCAATTTACGCCACCATGAAAGAACACTTTAGAAAGAAATACAACTTTAAGCTCATTGTCATTAGACATATAACGTTATAAAGCTGACTTATTAAACCCATGTAAACGTAAGAAACTCAGGAGGGGGAGAAGAAGGCGAGATCCAGGGAGATGGAAATATGAAGCCTGCGTTCAGCCAACAGGGCTCACCCAAAATCGGGCGCCTGGGCATGATTCACCAACTCCGACCCGTTCCGGCCCCGAAAGGCCTCAGCCCGGATCAGAGTCGGAGACCGGCCAGCGGCCAACTCCCCGGTCCCGTCTCCTCCGCGAGCGAACCTTCTCCCAGATGGGCCGCAACGGCTGACGCCGGGGCTCCCGCTGGGCCGCCCGGTCAGGTGCAGCCACTAGCGGGTCCTTTAAGGGGATGCCCAGCTCCCGTATGAGACTTTGAAGCTCACCAAGGGAGCCCGCAGCGCATTGCCGGCCCGCGTGGGAGAACATCAGCCTAAAGGGGAACCCCCATCGATACCTGATACCATGCGATTTCAAGACCTCCAGGCCCGGTTTCATCTCCCGTCTCCGCTGGAGCGTCTGGGGGGCAACATCTGGATAAATCTGGTAAGCGTGATTCTGGAAGGAAAGGTGGGTTGCCGCCCTGGAAGCTTCTAGGATGGCCTCCTTTGTACGGTAGAACGTAGGCCTGATGACAATGTCCCTAGGGCGACCGTCCGATCTTTGGGGGCCTAAGGCCCTATGGGCTCTGTCCAATTCCAGGCGTTCAGCCGGCATAGAGGGGAGCAGTTCTCGAAGCAGCGCTGTGACTGTGGCGGGAACATCCTCCATGGACTCCGGGAGACCCCGGATCCGGACATTTTCTCTCCTGGATCTGTTTTCAAGGTCTTCCAGCTTTTGTTGAAGTAGGGTCACATCCTCTCGCACTGCTGCGGTACAAGACTCGCCAGAGTCCAGGGCCGTCACTATTTCATCCATTCTTTCCTCCAGTGTGTTGGTCCGGTCACCCAGATCTCTGATGTCGCTGGCGAAGCTGGTGGAAAGCTGGGACACTGCCGCGGCCAATTCTTGTTGTAATAACAGCTTAAATTTGGCCAACAACTGTTCGTCGCGTATTATAGAATCAGCTGGGCAGGGAGACCCCTGGGCACTCCGCGGGTCATCTTCCTGAGCATCCTCTATCAAAGGTTGGGAGGAAACGCTGCTGCCCGGCCTGGGGGTCGTTTCAAATATTAGAGGGAAGTCTCTGCTGCTAGCAAGTGATAAGGGCAATCCTTCATCCATGTCGCCATTAGGGCCAGCCGGGCTCAGATGTGGGGGCCCATCACCTCCATGGCTCTCCCTCGGCTGCGCTCCAGATTGTGGGTGTCGGGAATCAGCAGCAGGCGACAGGTGCTGCGGGCTGTGTTGTGGCCATGGATGAGGGGTGGGGGGCTGTGATGAGGTAGTCAGGGGCGCAGACTGAGGGCGCAGGGGCGCCTGCAAGGGCGGGAAGTCCGTACCCGCGTCCCCCCCCCAGCCCCCGCCGGTTCCCGAGTCCGGGAGGGGGCCTGATGGGCCCGGTGACGGGGCCGTGTTCCCTCCTTCCTCGTGCGGCCGAGGTGAACGCTGCGGCAGCGGGGACCTCCGCCTCCCGCCCACGTGGTCGGGGCTGCCCCTCGCTCCTACCTCTGCCTCCGTCTCCCGCACTGTGCTCCGCGGGACTGGTGGGGCATGATCCGGCGGGTGTAGCTGACCTCCGCTCCGTGGGTCCCGGTCAGCGATCACGTGTTGGGCGGCTTGGGACTGCCGCCTGAGCTCCGCCATGATGTCTGGCTGGCGGGAGCATGCGGCACCTCTCCTCTCGCCGCCCGTCTTCCTCTCCCTCGTCTTGGCCCCGCTTCTGCCCATCTGAGGGCTGAGGTAAGCGATGAGGGGTAAATGCTGTCTGATGGGGGCTCTTTATGGTTGAAAGAAGCTGCTTTGGGGTGGTTTCTGTGCTCCAAGGTGACGAGCACTAAGGAGAAGCAGCCATCTTCTCCAGCGTTCGGCCACGCCCCCCGTTAGCGTATTTTTAATGCGAGGAGTGTCCAAATTTTTGCTTTCGTTTTTGTGACTTCCAGTTTTCCACCTCCGAGGAACCATGATGAGGCCCAGACGCCCTGCCAGACCTCTCCCCAGCTTTTCCTCTGATTCTGACCTACCTACCCCTCCCCCCTGGCCCTTCAGCATCCCCTGCTCCTCCCCAAAGCCAGAAGAAGTAGAGAAAGAGGGTGGATCCTTGTGTTAATGGGCAAGTTGTTAAAGTGAGTTTTTTTATTTTTCTCTATGTCATAATGTTAGATTGTGTGTTTTTTCAATGAAATATGTAATGTATTTTTGTTGTATGGAATTGTTTATTAACTTATGACTTTTTCGTATATGGTTATTTACTGTAAACCATGGCTTGTAATTTTTTTAATTTTCTGCTGCCTAAAGGCCTTTTTAATACAGAACCCTCAAATGCAATGTTAGCTTTACATATTGCTCTGTTTTTTTGGGTTTACATTTTTTTGGCAGTTTTTTTTAATAATTTATGTTTTTATAGGATTTCTGCATCAGAGAATACGACTATGCCCTGAGTGCAAAAAGCAGCATAGTGATGGAGGTGCAAGCCACAGTGTCCTGCCGCTTTAACACGAAGTTGAGCAAAAGTCAATTATACAGAAGTGGTCGGATTTCAAGCGCCGGGACAATGAGGGTGTTTACAGGCTCTATGATGCCTACACATCAGGTAAGTGATACATCACGACATGCTTGTAATTACTATAATGTTGGTTGAGTAAGTTATTTTTGTGTGATGTGTCCTATTTTTCCTTTTGTTTCCTCTCCACAGATAAGCGTCCTCCCCTGGGGAAACACGGGAAGGGATTCCCCAGAGTGGTGGACTCGGATGAGTCTGCGGGGGAGGGTCCCTCTAGTGGTTCCTATCTTGAGGACCCAGGGGAGGAAGGGGATGACGCCCCAGAGGAGCGTGCTGCTGTGGTGAGGGCAGTATGGAGCCTCAGCTCCTCACAGTTGGACTCAGCTGAGTGTCAAACCCCTTGTGGCCACTTTCAGGTGGGGAGTCCCAGTGGGGAGGAGGTCAGGGACTCGCCCACACTCCCTTGAGGATCAGGGAGTGAGAGGGAAGAGGGTGGCCCATTGGGTTTGGGATCTGCTGGGCCTATTGTGAGGAGTACAGGCTCCACACCTCCACCTCAGTGCCCTCCCTGGGATACCAGCAGCAGCTCATCCCTTGGTGAGTGCATTTATTATTGGTGTTTGTATGTTCCATGGTGTTTCTGTACTTTATTCAATATACTTTTCCCACATAACTGTTTTACAGGGCATCATAGAGCCGGCACCTCCACCAGCTATGCTGCAGAGCTTGCACTCGGGCATAGTCGTGATAAGTGTATTTTTAATCTGATTCACATGCTGTATTTAATGAAGTTTTAAAAGACATACACATGTTTTATGCTACACAGCATTATATTTTGCCTGATTTTTAATGCACTTCTGTCACCCAACTCCAGTACATTGCAAATTACAGTAGGCCCAAATTTATATTTATTAAAGAATGATGCTGCACTGCTAATGTGGTAGTAAATGTGCATCTTGTAGTGCTGCCACATGCGCAAGTCGAAAATCTCAAAATGTTAAGTGAGTTTTTACTACTGTAATTCGCACTGCAGTGGCACTGTCTTGCAAAAAGGCCTTGAAAAACAGGACTGTCACGGCCACCTCCTTACCTGGCCTTCGCTCCCCCGCCGACTCCTCTCGGCGGGCTGCACGTCTGTTGCAGCCGGCAGCGGGTCGGCGTCGCTCCTGCCCGCCCGCCGCTCGGCTGTCACGAGCAGCCGCTCAGGCGGCTTCCGGCTCTGCAGCGTCGGGAGCGGTCGCGCCGCTCTCTGTGCGGCGCGCTCCCGGCGCGTGTCCTCACACGCGCGCGCGCGCGCGCGTCTAACCTCTTCCTATGCCCTCCGGCGGCGCTGCGCACAGCGCGCCCGCCGGAGGTGATTGAATTGGGCCAATGAGCCCTTGTTATTAAAGGGCATGTGCCCAAACACAGTCCGCCTCCCTATATTAAGTTGGGCCAATGAGCCCTTGCTATTAAAGGGCATGTGCCCTATTACACAGTCCGCCTCCCTATTCAAACTGGGCAATCAGCCCAGAGATCCCAGTTGCTCCAATCACTACACTCCCCCCCTCAGCCAATCCAGTCAGCCCCCATCCTATATAGGTATACACCCTGCAGTTAGTCGTTGCCCGTTATAGCGTGCTACTGGGTGCGATTTTGATAGCTCATCTCCTTGTGATTCCTGCCGTGTTTTGACCATCCCTGATTGCCGCCTGGACCGACCTTGCTTGCTCTTCGACCACGATTCTGCCTGCTCCTCTGTACCGCGAACTTCTGACCTCCCGTTGTGACCCTTGGCTTGCCCTGACTACTCTTCCGTCTAACCCTTCTGTACCGTGCCTCCTCGGATTGACCACCCGTGTATGACCCCTGTCCGTTTATTGCTACTCAGTCTAGTCCCTGGATTCATCTGCCTTCCCCTGCATAAGTCAGCATCCTTTGTGCTAACAAGACCTGGGGGCAACCGTGTCCGGTGAGGCGTGTCTAGCGTCCCGGCAAACGGGGGCTTGCTATAGGCGAAGAAAGCAGCGGAGATTGGGGGTTGCTGATTTATTGGAAGGTGGGTGTCTCCGGGACCTGACAAGGACAATGGTATTGAGTGGACCATGTGGACTACTTAAATGATACAGCTGAACTCATGAACCACTAAATACCATGCTAATGTCTTCAAAACATGTGTTTTAAACCTTGTAGGAATAATGAAAGAAATGTCTGTTTAAAGATTTCAGGGACCAAGCTTATGAAGTTTTCTGTTGTGTTTTTGTCTACACAGATGTTTCCACGCAGACGGACCCAGTCACCATACTCCCCACCCCAGCTCCAGGAACCCCCAGCAGCATGGTCCCTAGCCACAGCTGCGATGGTGAGTACAATGACATGTTAGCAAAACATACATTTAAACCATATGTCTAGAGAGATGACCACGCATAAAGGTTATTGTCATTATGGGGTTAATTAGGAGACATGTAGATGACATTTTGCCTAGCCAAAGTCATAACTGCATGTATGCATGCGAGATTGGTGGCTCCCCTTTGTTTACATTTAAACAAATATTACATTCAGCCTGTGAGTGAGTCATTAACAAAAACCTTCAATAGTAAATTGAATAACTAGAATTGTAATAGCTGAATAATTTGTTTAGTTAGTATTATGGACATGAGTAGCCCTTATTTGATTATTTCAGTTAATGTAAACATATAAGGTAGGGAGGAAAATAGCAAATGGTAGGTCACAAACTAAATTATTGAACAAAAATACTGGAACATACTAGCTTCATGTCAAAAATCTGTACTATTTAGAAACAACAATCTTAAAGCCATAAAATTCAATACCTTTTATAGTTTGCTTTATTTTTTTGCCATGTCAAATTAAAAATGACCTTTCTTTCTCCCTACAGCTTGCATAAATGAGCATCGCAGACTGTGGCAGTACGTCTGATGGACAAGATTTATGCTGCTGGGGAAGAAGAAAAAGCTGTAGGGTGGGGAGTATGGGGTTTGCCGCTATGGGGTTTGGAATTATGGCCATGTTGGCCTTTTTTTTTAAATAAATAAAAATTTTAATATTTCAAATCAGATTTGTTGTTGGGACTTCATTTCAGAGCAAACGCACAAAATAACAAAAACAATTGGCTAAATAAGCTTATATTGCCTATGTTAGCATAGACAATATAAAATTATTCTAAAAAAATACATTCAAAATACATAAAAAACCCAATACAACGCGACTGACGGCTGATCGGGGCAGCCACTAGCGGTCGCTCATAGCGCCGCAATGCAGACGCTCATCTGCCGCTACCTGGCGCTAATAGTGAATCAGCCTGCCCGAATCTATGTTGTACATTATTGTAAGCTGACCTATCTGATTGCGGATCATAGGTTTGAATATTGTGGCATGATTTGCCTTACGCATTTTGAATTAAGAACTTGAGCATTTCATCTAAATAATCTTTGATTGTGTTATTATTTCTGCATTGCTAGGTGACTATTGTCTTCTTTAATTTTAATTATGGGGTTCTTGCAAGGAATGTTTTTAAATGTTATGTAATAATACATTTGTATCTTTAGTTAAGTGATTTTGAGATCACATTTTTCAAATGTGCAAGGGGGTAGTTACTGAAATATTTGTAATAAACAGCCCGCTTTGGACTTTTACTTGTTTACCTGTTTTTTGTTTGCATTGTCTATGTACTGTTTGTTTTACCCTGTCTGCATTTACTACCTATGTACAGCACTACAGATAAAGATGGCACTATATAAATAAACAATAATAATACAAGTGTCTGCTTGTGCATTTTTTTTCTGTTATAACAGCTTTTGAATTTTACCCAGTTGCTTCTGCATTAATCATACACAGCAGATTTAATTAGCATGTTATGGCTGGAGTTTGAAAAATTAAAGTAAGTATTAAAAGGAAATGTAGGCTTCATCAAAACGAAATACTAATTAAACCTTACCGGAACCTTGGCAGGACAAGACTAGACATGCAAGTTCTAGGCGCATTTATGACTGGTTTGAGATCCTTTTAATTGTATAAACTTGACCTAGAGGATTTCTTAATATTTTATAATATTCCTCCCACCGGGCTCTTTTGTTTTATCCAAGATTTCCAATAAAATGCACATTTGAATGAGCATCTAATTTGGGTATTTCTGTCTCACTTCTCTATGATCTGTGCTGTCTTCAGCACATTGAAATGAAGATCTGGAGTGACCTTTGTTTTTCTTGGTTCAGCTCCACTTTCCTCCCAAATGCAGTGTCACCCTATTTTGTGGCCCTCTTTTTTCACATATAAGCTTGGGGGAGGGGTGGTAATTGGGTTGCTCTGGAATGGTAGGCTCAAGTCTGGTCAACCTGGTGTTGTGTACATTCTGTCCATCCGAGTCAGAGTGCAGAAGAGAAAATCCAGATAGACTTTTGTAGTGTAACAGGTACTGGCTTTACTGAATGCAGTAAGAGAAGGTCATCATACATGGTGGATAACATAGACATGAAAAAGAAGTCATAGAGATCACCTCACTGTACAGGAAACACAACATGCATCAGTGAATGTACAAAAGAGACTACACATATCTAATCTTTATCTATTTTTAATCTACTGTCAAAAATGTAAACTTCATTAACCTAGCAATTTTGATGCAGATCACATACAGAGACAAGCTGTGAGCTGTTGCACCGTATCTCCAACACCTTCTCAACAGCTGAGGCTTAGTCTGTTCTACTCATCTTCTTTGTTTGTTTCTTTCTTTCTTAGTAAGGATATCTGCTGTCATATCCTTAGTAGGGCAATAAAGTAACACAAGAAGTCCCCGCTCCTGAAAGATCATTGGTCTGAGTTCTGACTTAGGGTTTGCAGAATTTTGCTTCATCCCCCTTCTTGCTCTTCTTGCTCCTTGTTCATGTTGCCCCTTCTTGCTCTTTGTTCATGTTTGAATCCTGGTAGTTGTTCCATGTAGATGTCTTCCTTTAACTTGCCATGTTGACACTTGCGGCGGCTACTGTCAGCAATGTCCTTATTGTAGCATGTTTGACTAATGAAGAAAAAGTCATCATTGTCCTCTCCATGTTTTTGAGACTATCCCTTGGCTACGAGTCTTGCTCTGTATTGCTCCACTACGCTATCTTTATTGTACTTCACTTGAAAAGTCCATTGCAACCCATGGCTTTCCTTCCAGGTGGTAGTTCTGGAAGTGTCAATGTTTTGGTGCAATGCATGGATTTTATCCCTTCCTTTGAATCTTTTATCCATTTACTGGTTTCCCCTTCTGAAAGCTGAGATACATCTTCCAAAGTTACAGGTTCATTATCACTGGCATTAGTGCTTGCCTTGTATTAGAGCTGGACAGATGGTTTACCTATGTTTTTTCTTGTTGAGCCTCTTGGTTCTGTGTCTAAGCTTGCTCCTGTCTGCTCCTCAGTATTGGTAGGTTCTGCACTCATTACAACTGTTTGTTCAGAAGCCTGAATTTATTCCATATAGTCTGACTTTATTCCAGATACCTCAAGAAGATGGCACGGAGCATGCAGGGGGGGCTCCAATTGCATTCCTAGCACTCCACAATCTGATGCATGCACGTCCACCAGTGGAAGTTCTGGCTATCCATTTATTCAGAATAGATGGCCGGGCATGAGCTGTGGCAACATCAAGTGGGGTAAGAAAACTAGTGATGCCAGTGGTTTCAGACACAAAGATATGCCAAATAGGGATTTGAAATCAAATTCAAATTTATAAATCCCCCCTCAGATTCATGCAGGAAGCTATGCTGGAACCTAGTAGTCATATAGTTTGAGTTGGCACCTTTGCAACTATATTACATGTCATACTCTGTTCTTACAATAACTGTATTGTTATTGGTCAAGCTTACCAGCAATCTACCTAAGACAGGTCTAACAAGACTGCTCTTAGATATACTGCTCTGTAAAAGATATCTAAAGCTCAGGGGACTGTACATACTTCACCCCCCTCTTCTCCCACCTCTTGCTATGCCTGCAATAAAGGATGTTTGTTCAAAAGCTGACCCTGATTTGTGATGCACCTGAAAATATTATAAGAGAGAGGTATAAAAGTATAAACTGACTTGTTTCAGCTGAGGAACCTCCAATTGTCACCTGTAAAACACCAGCCTGCTCCTGCAACTGATGGGCTAAAGTAATTGTCCAGGCAGATAAATAAACTAAATAAATAAAAGCTACTATTATTCCCACTTTAAATTTTTAAAACTGGAGCCCAAAAATCTGAAATCTCAATTCTACTCCCTGTACTTTGCTTGTACAGTATGTTTTACCTTTTCTGTAATAATACCTTGTACACCACTACGGAAGAAGATGGGGTGCTATATAAATAAACAATAATAAAAATAATAATAATTCTACTTTGTGTTCTATTTTAGAAAATCCTGTGAGGTGCGTGTGGCTGCATTCTAAAGACTATAGTGCTTACATAAGATTAAGGATGGGCTATAAGTCATGGCTTGGCTTAAAAATCTGCACCTTCGTGACTCAGTTCAGAGACCAGCAGGGGGATATGCAAATGAGCAGAAGGTGGGGGGAGACAATTCAGAGAATGTCCAGCAGCATGTTGTAACATCTGGTGGACAAACTCTTCTCAGGGATAGGAAAGAGACAGAATTACGCAGCCAGAAAACATGCACAGAACACATCCTGAAAACAAAGGAACTGCTGCTTCACATCAACCTCCAGGTAAGACACAGGCTGGGACAAAAAAACTATTTGGGTGGTCACTTCCTTTGATAGCGCTCCACCGCATTGCTGCCACTGGATGAAGCATACACTTTGAAAGTCCTAATCTGCAAACTCACATGCCAGAGGCCATTACAATTTCCCCTATCATGCCACAACCTTGTGGCTTTTTATACACACAGTTGAGTCACATGATCATGGCCACATGTTAAACCAGACCAACAGTCTGGCACAGTTGGAAAAGAAAGGTAGTGACCATTTTGGAGCTTCCTCTTCCAGCATCTCAGCCATGCTGCTGCCTGGATTCAGCTGAAACAACAAACAATGCACAGTAACAGGAAGCTCCGTAGCACTTCATGTTTGCAAGGGGCCTGCAAATGCATGAGCCACCATTTTGTTTCCAAAATCTACTACATCAGGAGTTATATAAAGGTAAGTTAATTTTGTGCAGCAATCTAATTTGTCCTGGGGAATGATGCAGATGAGCACTGTTTGTTGGGTTGGTCTGGTTTAGATTTTTTTGACTGTTTAGAATTTTTGACTGTTTTGTCGGCTTTAATATTAAGTAAACTCCAGGTGCAGCACTGACAGCAGTTAGACCGACTGGGAGTGACTCAGTAAGAACAAAAAGGTCAAGGTCCGCCCCACAGATGCCTTTCTGGGTTTAAGTTGGTACTTGGTCATGTGATTCCAACTATTGTCAGACATTTCTAGCAATGTGAAATGTCACGCCTGTCTGGATGCTTCCTCCTGCCCCAGAGAAAACAATCAGCATGTATGGGTATAGATGATCTGCAAGGATGGACTTATACCCAAATTAGGTGAAAGATCCTTCTATGTGGATAAGTGGGCTTAGAGAATGCCAAAAAAAAATTCAACCGGCCATTAAACTGCCACTAATCCATCAAAGTGTTTTTCCAGCAATGGTTGCAGGACGTCTGCTGAGTTTCCTGCCTGAAACACCACCAACCATCCATTCACCGAAGCAAAAAATGTGATAGTTATATAGAGGGCAATGCTTTGTCAGTGGAGGTCTGATACTGCCATTAAATAATGTAAGCCTTTTCTGCCAGTACAACCTTCAGGTAGCCCCTTGGTTCATTTTGGTGGTGAGCTGCTCTATAACCTATTGGTCCACCCTACCAAAGGTACCATTTGTCAAGTCACTATACACCTTCACCACAGCAACACATGAACTGTTCACAAAAGGAAATGAAAGCCTTTTAAAATTATACCTACATAAATTCAGCTCCAATTTAAGATAATAAACAGGAAAAACTAACATTATCAACAGAAGTAGTTGCAACGTAAAAGGTCACTGATAATTAGTTTTCAAAAGAGTTGCAGACTAAAAATACGACAATGTTTTTAAATCAAGAGTTATTGGATTCATAACAAAATAGTTCAATGATGATAACGTTTTGCAAGAACAAAATGTTATTTACTTTTTTTTTAATCTTCTGTAATGTGAAAGGAAATATATGTCAGACACGGGAAATCGTATTTATCAATTCCCAACATGTTTTTAAACTCCCTTTTGTTGGGTTTTTGGTGTTTTACCTTATTGTTTTTCTGTTCTGGAATGTAAAATAAACCTGTGTTAGGACCTGTATTTCCAAGTTTCTTATATTCCTGATGTTCTGTCTTGGTAGTAGGAGTGGCTTTCCTGGCCTTTAGTAAAGTATACTTTCTGACTACAAGTCCCTTAATCCGTCTACTTTAACAGGTGAGTTCATTAGCAGCTTCTGCTAAACAAAGCAGCAGTAATCACCTCCCTTAGTGAGAATGCTGCCAGTAACCCTTTAGCTACTGGAACACATAGCTGCTCATAACATGGAGCTGTAAACAAATAGAAAAGAAAAATACAGATACGCTCAGCACCTTGAGCACATCATATTGGCACAAGATAATGGAAACAATTTTAAATGCCATCGAAAGCTTAATTATTTCTTATGTGAAAAAGCATACAAAAATGTAAGATCATAAAATAAGATGCACATTTCCAGAAGGAAATATATATATATATATATATAAAGGGAATATATATATATATATATATATATGCCGATTACACGGGTTGATCAGACCTAATGATCGTTCATCTAATCAAACAGGCCAATCACCGCAATTGTTCAATTGGCAACACACGTGGCTATAAAATGTTGCCACCAGGACACAAACTGTATTCGCCTCTATGTAAGCCACACACAACACAATCAGATCGAGCAAATTGATCAACTCACAACCACTTCCAGGCAGGGGGAGTCGAGAGTCCTAGGTAAGTAATGTAGCCAGACTCTTCAGAACTAGCGTGAGCTTTTTAGATCCTTAATTCAGAGCATCAGTAACCCTCTGCTGTATTTTCAGAAAAACAGTGCAAGGTGATAAAACAGGACTAACTATAAAATTCGGTAAATAAGATAAATAGCAATATAGATAAAAGAGAATACTTAAGAGTCTGTCTGGGATGCGGTTTGATCAAATCAATAGTCTCTCAGTCCTCACACAACACGTCTCCCACGACCCAGTTTATGGTGTCCTCCTTAGATGTTAAAAGGGAGCGTGTGTCACTCGAGATGGTAAGATTCGAGTTCCTGGCCAATCTTGCCAACCATGCTTATAGGCCCCAGAAGCGGGGGTCTCCCTACCCCTCCTACCAGGCCCCAGAAGCGGGGGCCTCCCTACCTCTCCTACCAGGGGCTGGTGTGAGTATAAAAGCCTGTTTCAGAACATTACAATCCCATTTCTGCTATATGATACCAACTGAACACATTCCAAGGGAGGGGGTGACACAAGCAGGAGAGGACTTGATCTGTTGAAGTGATTAGATCGAGTTTATTTAGTCTCCACGCTGAGGGTTTTATTACCCCAAAACCACTTTGTATCTATTACTAGGTGGGAGGGGAGAGGAAGATAGTAGGAGAGGACAAATTTGAGGGGTTGACCTGGCATGTATATCTGTGAAGGTGAGATGAAGGTGAAACCCAAGTGGGAGGGAGACAAGAAATGAGTGGTTTACACCAAAGCAGACAGCCAAGGTATATATATATATATATATATATATATATATATATATATATATACGCAGAAACATTAAATACCGGTTTTGTCACATATAGGGCTTGGAAAAAGCTACAAGGCTGTGTGCATGTGTGCATGCACATCTGGGGTGTGTGCATTCGTATTCGTATCGTATGGGAGTGTACATGCAGGTGTATGCACATGCAGGTCTGGGGGGTTTATGAATGCATGTCTGGGACTGCACGCATGTGCATTAGTGGGAGTGTGCATTTCATATGCAGGTGTGTGTGCGTATATGCATCTGCGGGTGTGTTGGGGCAGGTGCAGGAATGAGGAAATGCGTGTAGTGAGAGTGTGGGGTGCAAAGTTTAGAATGGAGCTAACCCCAACTAAAGTTCTTAGTAATGATGGCCCCTGCCCCCGTCCTGCAACAAATTGGAACCACCTCTCTTGGGAATCTTGCCAAATAAATATCAGATCATCAATGTATTGATGGTACAGAAAAATACTGTCCCACATCCCATGTACAAATTGGCTAGGGATGGTGAGAAGGGCAAACCCATAGAAGCACTGCATCCCTGGAGGTAGAAGCCCCCCCCCCCCCCAAACATAAAGTAATTGTGTTTCAATAGAAAATTACAGCAAGGAGAACTGTATATGATCATCATATGATTATTATTTTCTCAAATGAAACTCCAGGGCCTTAAGGCACAAAAGGCTAGGAAGCTACATGGGACCCTTGCCATTTGCACAAGACTGATTATAGTGAGCTGTCTTTGAATACGGTTTGCTTCCTACCATCATTCCTTAAAGTGCACCTATACTCAGAGGGAAGTTTAGGTCATCACCGTTCATCCCCAGCCCAGTGCCCCAAAACAGCCTATGTTTCTTTTTTTACTAAAGACTTTGCCCAATATTGATAAAAACACTAACAGGAAGTAGTATTATGGTGAAGGCAGCCATATGATAGTTAATTCTACTACAACTAAACTGTCACATAATGTCTTAAGGAACAGATGGATAGTCTTATATATGCGGTGATTCTGTTATACTCATGCATTAACGTGGACTGATTGCTTGTCACTTATGGCACAGCTCATTGTTCTGTACTTACAAATGTACTATTGTCACTTGTATTGCCTTAACTATTGATGTACAGACAACCAGCTGGCAAATAACCCTCAGGAGAATTTAAAGCTATGGCCTCTTGTCATTATGGGTAATGATTTATTACCTAGTCAATTACGTTCCAATACTGTATATTACTGTTAACCTATTGTTTTCCTTTTTTTCATATGAGGTCTGCTAAACCCCTGAGGATTATGAATCAATTCTCTGACAATGATTTTGGCCATTCTGTATCCTTTTTATCACTCAATTGTTATTTGTATATATTATATGTATAATACACTTTTCTAAGCACAAACTGTTCTGTGTGGTGAGCATCCTTTCAACTATCTTTAGCTGCTCTAGTCTTATATATTCCATTTTAGAGATCTTGAATATCCCAGTTCCTAAAGCACCTAAGAGGAAAAAGGGAGATTGAGGGCTTCCGGACGTGGACCTCTTTGTGTCCCGTCACAGTCAAAGGATTCCGTTTGTCTCCCGGTCCAGGGACCCTCTTAGCCGCAGGTGACTTGCCAGCCCCGTGAACTGGTATAGGGGTCTCATGGACCCCTTACCAGTTCACAAGGGGTTAAATGTAAAAAATAAATACACTGACACAAAGAGAAAAAAATATTTTATTATTATTTATTTTTTTTAATACTTACCTCCCATCCATCTTGGCTATAGCAGTGGGTGCCTGACCCTTCCTTGGTCAACTTCAGGCTCTTGTATGCATTCCCTACATTTCCACTACCGGATCGAGTACTAAAGAAGATAACTTGAGGGGGGTTTCCAACAATTTTGGAGGCATCCAGTTAGCCAAGGAGAAGCTAGTTTTCAGACAGAAGGCGAACATTGGCGGCTACCCGACAATCCAGATCTTCTCATACAGCTGCCTCTTCAGCACCCCAATTTACGAGTTCTGGCTTTGACGGCCTGGCTATTGAAATTCGGACCATAATCCAAGCAAACTTCATCAAAGATTTATCACAGAATCTGGTGGGTCTTTATTAATTGGTATGAATCTAGAGGTTTTACTTGTAGAACCTTTTCTGTCTCCAGAATTCTGGAATTGTTGCAGAAAGGTCTCGATGAATGTCTTCAATTGAGCACTCTAAAAGGACAGATATTTGCCTTATCCATCTTTTTTCAGAAACAATGTTCAATCCAGCATAAGGGCCAATGGGTACGCAAACAGAAACTGACACAGTCTGGCCAATATGTCTAAACCTAGTGCACCAATGCAGGGTGATTATTTAGGAACAGACATTTTGACTTGCAGCGCCACTTAATGCATGCTTACAGAAAGATAACAGATAAACAAAAACAAAATTGCACAGAATGGCCTTCTTTATAAATTAGACTCCCAGTACTTTTTTATTGGTGTATAAATGTTTAAGCTTTTAAAAGTATTTTCTATGCTTGTTATAGAAGATGCTAGGAGTTTTATATGTTTTAATAAATTGCCAATTTGCTGTAGGTTAGAACTAGAGATGAGGTACCCTGAACCACAAAGTTCAGGTCTATGTCGAACTTTGTGAGTTCAGGTCCCCAAACACGAAATACTTTAGCCACTCATGGCGGCGGCCATCTTATTGTAGCCCCTGCTGTTGAACACCAACCCTGATGACTGGCTCAGGTAAGTGTACAGTCTCGTCCTATTTGCTGCACACTCGCCACCACCAGCCCCCACCCAATGCTGCAATTTTCTTTTTAAACAGTCCCGACCTGATTCTGCCTCTGGGTGGCTGGTGGCTGCCCCCTGAATCATCATCCACCTGCCAGTAGCCCCTCATATATATTTGTGGGTCATTTTGGGGTCACTATGTTTGGGTTCCCTGTTGATTTCAATGGGGTATGGGTTCGGGTTTGGTTTAGCAAACTTTTCAAAGTTCCGCTGAACCCGAACTTCTACGCGTTTGCTCAACACTAGAGCGCTTCGTTTATTGTTTTAATTGGTATGGTATGGTATTTGTCTTTTATTTATATTTACATGCTTACATAGCATCAGGCATTTAAACATAGATTTATGACAAAAAAGTAGACTAATACAACATAGTGTCCATTACACAATTTAGATTAGAATATTAAAAAGTACAGTCATACAGTACTTCAATAACAGATCCACTTCATCTTGCAGCTGAATCAATATGATAATTGTACACCTTGTAGATTTGCATTTACTTTTTCTTTTTACACATTCCAGTGCTCCTGACGAGATGTAACACATGAGATATATTTAGTATTGCCATAATTATATTGGATTAGATGCTTTGCTGATCAAAAGCTCAGTACATCAAAGCTCTACAGTGATGATAGGTGTTCAAAGTCATGTTACCCGCTGTGCAGGAGCAGGAAATAGATTTTCTAGAAGCAACCTTCATGGCAAATAGCTGGCTCAAAGCCTGCACTATATGATAAAATGTGCTCCAGGGCTGGAATGAGGCAACACTGAAGAGGATGCCTCCCTAGCTTATTTTTTAAAGGGGTCTTAAAGTGGATCAATGGTGTAAAACAGACATATGTATTCACCCACCCCACATTGTGAAACAATTTTAAACTTACCTAAACCTTGTGTCTTCTTGCAGCTTTGTCCTGGAGTTTTAGGGGCCCTGGTTTTCAGAATCGGCAGGTACAGTCAGATTCCCCGGCAATCATACTTGCAAGACTTGCGGTTGTGTGGGCGGTTGCTAGGGGTGACTAGCTGTCTCCTGTACACAGCTCAGTACACAGCAGCGTGCCTTAAGGCAGCAATCTAGTAACGTTGCTGATGCATGCACGAGAGTTCTGGGATGCTGGTGATGAATTCATAATATCCTTTAATAGGGTTGGATAGTCCACAATAAAAGATTTATTGTTGGGTCCAGTACCTGGTGATGGATATATAACATCCCTTTAAAAAAGAAATTGTCTGGCTATAGTGTATTGAATACGTACAAGTGGGAGTCTGTTCCCTTTTTTCTCTTTTGTGATTTATGTGCCAAGAGATCTGCCGAGCTGGACTTGATGAATGCTGGGGGACCAGGTGATGTGGGTCATCCCATGAATGAGGTGGTGGTAGAAGATTGGCACTTATACATCAGAACTAAACATCAGTCACCTCTGGGTCCCCTTTGGATTTGCTGATACGCCTATTCATGCTGGGCATGGATCTGTACATATATAAATATAATTGATTTTTGTTTTCTTTTTTGTGAAGCTTTGAGGATCCCTTTGAACTTTTGATGAATTTCTGAGTTTACCCTTTGTCCATAGAAATCTAGTTTGGAATGTCCCCATGGTGGGATAGTCATTTATATTTGATGTGTACAGTTGGTCTCAATTATCAAAGATTATTTGGGCAGGTTTTTTTTCCACTAAGATTTTCCTCAGATTTGACCTAAGTGTCAATATTGCACATACACTTATATCTATATATAACATTTATTATAGCTATAGATGAGGTTGTTTATATTGCAGGGTGCTTCCTTGGAGTTGCACAGAGTGTGGCCCTGCCCTATCATGTCACGCTCTACAATAGGACATGCCCCTTGTGGCTTCTATTTTGCTGCATAGGGGCTGACATAGTTGCAGTATGTATGCAGCCGCGTTATCACCCCAATACCCAGAAGTAATTTTAACTGATTATGGAGGACACACAGCGCTCTGTGCGCATGCCATTGGATGGCGGGTCCTAGGTGTCACTACAAAGGGAGCATCAGACAGTTTTGGCACTAGTGTTAAATAAGACGCTAGCTGGTGTCCGCATCGGCACTGACATTTTTAAAAATCGGAGGCTGAGTGCTGCTGCGGCCAAAAAGTGGCACTGTGTGGCACTGATGCTTTTTAAATAAGGTTCAAAAATGAGAGTCCCATTCCAAGAAGTTAAGGAAAGGATGAATAACTATTGTTGCCCTGTGCTTGATAAATTTGTCAATCGCTAATCGCCCATTTGTTTAGGGTATATGGAAAATCTGTAAAACCTATAAGAATGCTATAAACATGTTGAAAGGCAAAGTTAAGGTGATAATCCATATATAAATGTTTTTCATCAGATTGACATATAATTGCAAATTTATATACCATGTTTCATGACCATCAATGCTATAAAAACAGCATGTAATTTAATAGTATGCATCCTATTAAATCCACTATATGCAAAAAAGAAAGGACCCCTGCACCAACCCAAGAAATAATAGCATATAGGTATGGTGTGCCAATAAGGTATTCCCAAGCAAATGAACAATTTGAACAACCAAGAATTGTGGCCCCAGCAACCACAAAGAATAGCCAAATAGGCACCACCACCCTAATAAATCACAAAACTAACTAACCACATAATAATCATGAATCTATTCAATTAAAAAAGACTCACAACATATAACTAAAACCATATTTTACAGCAGGGACATCATAACCAAAAGTGCCAATGCTTTCCTAAATTGCTCTATAAGGTGCAATTCTAATTAATACAGAAAGAGAAACTTCATGGCGCTCAGATAAAATCAACATGAAAAAATATCACCATAAATATCGACTGAATGGGGGGGAAATGGGGGTAAACTATTTATGATTGTACAGCATAGCACATGTATTGAATGATAGTAGAGAGCTATACAATCCCCCAGCCAAGCAATGTTAGTTGATGCTTACAGTTGGTCTTTCAATTATCATTTATTTGGGCAGGTTTTTTTTCTATCAAGATTCTCAGTAGATTTCCACTTAATCCCGCTGTGTCAAGTTGTAAAATGCAGGCACATGATTTTAATGGGCACCCAGGGAAGCTGGGAAGTAACCCAGTTCTCGGTTATACAATGATGGCGCCTCCAGTGTTTTTCTTTTTTAGAAATAGTGGAGGACCTTAATTAAATACATGTTAACAGCTTTATATTAAAACCATGGGCATAAGAGTGGTGGGATGCGCGGGGGGGGGGGGGGTTATTTGGCAACCACATTGAACTGTTAATACTCACTGTTGGTCCACTTTAATAGAAACAATGTCCAGTAGTAGTCATTTTTGTTAAAATCTCTTATTTTCATATAATAGATAGATATCTCAACTAATATCTAGATTTGGGGAATTTAATTGAAAGTAAGTTTGTATCAGATTTCCTATTTTTTCCTTCCTAACATGAGTTTATAGATTTGATCTAATTGTATCTTCCCACTCCATATTGTAATTATTGCAGTTAATCAGTTAACACTTCTCAATTTACTTGTACTGGATAATTGATTGATATGTATATTTATGAAGAAGGTACTCTTTCTGCATTCAATTACAGGCCATATAATGCAGGGGGGCATTGACAGCTTTCCTGCACATAGAGCTAGATGCTAGTGCTTGAAAAAAGGGCCTTATTTATGATGTGCATCATTTAGCATCTGTTTTGTGGCTATAGTGCCAATTCCGGAGAGCTGGCATTTTGGTCTTATCTGGCGCTGTGCTGTGGACTACATTGGCGCTAGCAGTAACTGCACAAAACATTACTAATTAGCTTTGATTGTTGCAGTTAGGTATTGGCCGGCCTATGTCAGCTCCTGTTGGACCCACCTGCCAATTATCCCAGTGCCAATGAGCACCACTTTGGACCCACATTTTTTCCGGTGCTCAACATCATATTTACTGCATTTTCACCCTATAAGACGCACCTATTTTCCCCAAAACTGGTGGGGGGGGGGGGGGTGCCTGTGCGTCTTATCAGGCGAATGTAAAAATCGAGAAAAAAAAGTAAACACGTTATGGGCCAGAAGAAGATGGAGGGGCGGCTGGCTCTGTCTCTGTCCCTGCCGCTGCTATCACAGTCTCTTTTGGCAGTGGCAGGGATGGAGACAGTGCCTATCGCTCCTCCATCTTCTTCTGGCCTCCAGCTGCTGGCTCTTCCGACCGGGGCACACGCAAACACCTGGTCTGAGCAGCGGGTGGGTGTGGCCTACGTCAAGCTGCTCGGACTGAGTGGAAGGAGCGGCGGGCACTGTCTCCGTCCCTGCCGTTGGTGCCTCTTCCGGCTGGGGCACATGCAAACACCCGGTCTAGGCAGCCGGTGGGTGTGGCCTGCGCCAAGCCGGTGCAGGCTACACCCACCCGCTACAGGGACCGGGTGTTAGAGCGTGCAGCGGCAGCAGCTAGAGGCCAGGACATGTAAGTTGACTTTTTTTTTTCTTTCTATGTTCTGCTGGGGAACAGAAGGGGGGGTACCACACTGCCTATGGGAATGGAAGGGGGGATGCCACACTGCCTATGGGATTGGAGGGATGCCACACTGCCTATGGGATAAAAAATGACCAACAATAATAATTATATTCCTTAAAGTCATCCTCCTTCTTAAAATGGTGGTTCTTCTTCTGTGGTCTGGCTTATGACATCACTGAGCTTTCAGCCACAGACCATGTGACCTGCTGGAACATAGAGGCTCAAGGGACCACTATACCGGTTCACAGGGTAGTGGGAACTGGAGCTATTATATTCTGTGTTCGGAAATACTGAATGTCAGATACTATGGTCTATGTGGCTAGCGAACCAGATAGATCCCCCCCCCCCCCCCCCCCCCCCCGTGGCTCATCAGCAGCTTTACACCAATTAGATAACATTTCAGTCTTTCTGTATCTGGTTTATTCTGCTCTTTAGATAGAAAAAGGAATAATAATAAATGAATACTGATAATTACATATTTTATCCAATATGTTTTTTAACCAATGTTCTGAAAGATTCCGTTTTTCCATTGTAATGCGGAATTATTTGTAATTGGGATAGGTTTAACTTTATCATGGGCTTATTAACATTTGGCTGCTGTGTGCCTGATCTTGATTTATAATTAGCGGTTTATAAAATGTCATTGCAACCTTATAGTCAGCAGTAATCTGTGCCTTTGACTAATAGGTTACCCACTGTGGCCCCTGGTGTAGTGCTCCAGTGAATTACTAGTCTACATCATTAATACAAAACCGTTTATTTAAAGCAGAACAAAACCCGGTAATTTGCCGGTATTTGTTCCGTTCCTCGGTAGCACCACGATTACGGATGCTACACTGTGTTAAGCCTCAAAATCAACTCAGTGTATTGCATCGTGTCCACTGTAAACAAATAGCAATGCGGTCTCACAAAAGGTTAACCAGGGGGTAATGCTGCAAAGCACAGCCGTGCTGAGTCTCTTTGAAAGGGATTCTCGCAAGAAAGTGCCCAGTGTCAGCACCTGATGTTGTGGCAGTTGGAATTCCATGGTTTACTCCCACATGCTGGCCACAGATAGCATAGCACAATGGCTTAACTCATGTTGCATGGAAACACTTCCGTGATACTTAGCTGAAGGTGACTTGTGCGATACTTAGCTGAAGGCGACTTGTGCGAAACGCGCATTTTGCCCCGCCCACCGGAGCTTCGTCAGGCCCACCTCCTTCCTCCTCCAGCACTGATATCAGCCGAGAGTCTCCTCTTCACTCACGGGGACTGCGTGACTGCACTGGCTGCCTAACTCGCACAAGTGGCCTTCAGCTAAGTATCATGGAAGTGTTTCCATGCAACATGAGTTAAGTCATTGTGCTTTGCTATCTGTGGCCAGCATGTTGGAGTAAACCATGGAATTCTAACTGCCACAACATCAGGTGCTGACAATGGGCACTTTCTTGCGAGAGTCCCTTTGAAAGAGACTCAGCACGGCCGTGCACTACCCCTGGGTTAACCTTTTGTGAGACCACATTGCTATTTGTTTACAGTGGACATGGTGCAATACACTGAGTTTGATTTTTATTAGTGCAATACATAGTGGATGAGTGAGGCTGTGAGTGCGGATCGCATGGGGTGGTGTGTGGTGCGGGCCCCCGTATATTATTACACAATATTGTGTGTTTTTATGTCATTTATAGGATTTGTACAGATTTGTGTACCAGGGTTTATGTGCAATTTAATAAAGTTTGTCTTTCTGGCATCTATGTTAGTGCCTCATGTTAGTGGCACCCCCGGTTAAGCATTTGAGCATAAACATAATTTTGATTCTGCTATCACGGTTGGTGGGACGCCGTTTTTAGTATATTCGGCAGTGCACAGTAGTACATTCTGAATGGACAGGATCTCTCAGTTCTTTTAATGTTTCTTTGTGGATTCTTTACCCCTATCTTAATGCCTGGACTGTACACATGATGGCGAAGATGCGGCAGTGCGCGCTCCCCATTGAAAACAATTAGAACCGTCTGCCGAACGACAGGCAGCTCTCATTGGACGAGCTCACGCATGCACCGTTAGACAGGGGAAAGGTAAGATATTACCGGTGAGTGAGGGGGTTCACACAGCGGGGCATCCCATTTCTTTATGCCCCCGGGCAAAGCCAGTTGCAGCCCTGGAGTCTTTTAGATTCCAGGCCAGTCACTGGTGGGTTTGTTCCATTTTAGGCATTGTATGTAGGCTGGCCTATAGCATGTTGATGGACTGAGCTGTTAATCAAACAGAATTTTTGAAGATTAGACAAGCCAAGAGAGAATCAAGGATACAGGATTTTTTATTTAACCTGCCAATATAGCATAGCGTTTGAGTCTTTCTACAAACTAGAGTTTAGCTAGTTTGGTCAGTTAGTAACTTATAGAAAATAGGGAAGTGTTTGGAATCCTTTTAGCAGAATTAGATCAATATGAGGACTGTATATAGGAATTAGATATCTAGTGTAGTTAGAATAAATAGACATTAGATAAAAACTTCTAAAGGTACATTGGAAGGAATTAGAGATAGTCCTCAATGAAAGGAAGTGGTCCTGACAAGTTAGTAGAACTGTAATATATAAGAGGAAATGTATAGAAGCGTTCTAAACCAGGGGTTACCAACAGGTGATACTAATACACTGGTGATATTCAAGATCCTCTCAGGTGGTACTAGACAAGGCTGCAGGCTTATCTGTACCCCAATAGGAAAAAGAAGAAAGGGGGGTCCTCCTAAAACATAGCTTTTATTGCCATCCAGTTAAAATAGTCAAAAGTGAAGAACAGCGGTAAAACATCCAAGCAATCCTAGTCTGTACCCCAATCTGATCTGCTGCCATCTATATTTCACTCACGCATAAATAAAAAATGCCTGTTTTTGTTTGATTCATGCATTCACTTTAAATGGTTGTTTGGTGTGTTTTAAATTTAAGTGACGGAAAACGCTCATGCACCACCCAGGTGGCACTTGATGTAATCAGAAAATGGAAAGTTTTTTGTGAAAAAAGTTTGGGAACCCCTGTTTAAACTATTTTATTACATATGGAGCAGTAGGTAGCAGCACCAGAGGATTTAGCCTAAAGCAGTGCAAGTATAGTGCCAACCCATGAAAACCAGGAAGAAGCCAAAGGCCTCGGTACATAAAGAATTAATGGCCTAATTTATCAATCACTTCCGCCAGACAATGCAAATTAGAGTAGTGCAAAATATGATTTATATTTTTTTTCAACATGTTGCAGCACTGCTAATGTCTTAGTAAATGTGCAGCAACATGCGAAGTATGAAAAAAAAATAGTTTATTATATTTTTTACTACTCTATTTTGCACCGATGTGGCACTAATCAGGCCCTAGCTAAGACTAGCTGTTGGAAACCTTGGCTGTGGGCTGTACATGGAACTGCTGCAGCTTGTACTGTAGTGTTTTTTTGTATTGCCTTAAGAACGTAATAAGGAGCAATTCTGTTACATCTATCTTGATGTCACGCCCCTATATATTCATCTACACAGATACACAAAGGGAACACACTGGGCAAATAGGAACCTGTTCCTTGCCAACCCGTCAATCACCAAGTTTAGAAAGGTAGCATATGCTTATGTAACCCTCTAATTAAATACGCATAGTGCAGCATGCAAGTGGGCTGAATCTCTTACACCTGAACTGCCTAACACTGCTAAAGTACACTTACACTACACTAGTAGTCATTAGGTGCAAAATATGACTCAATTCAGTCTAAGAAGTCTCCAACCAGTTTGCTTTTAGAGGTGATTGGTGCAAAAAACCATTGGATCCTTAGATCAACTGGCAAAACCACAAAGGTCCTTCATTGTTCACCAGGTGTAAGTTCCCCACGAAGGCAAAATTCAACGTGATCTTGACTTTAAGGGGGCGCTCATCCAAAAACAACTGTCAATATTTGAAAACACCTGGTTGATCAATAACCTGAATGTCTTGGTAAGTCATTGGTGGCTTTGGCCTACAAGAGTAATGTTATCCCTGTTCCACTGGATCAGCCTCCTCAGTTGTCCTGAGTCAGAGAAGTAAAGCATCTGATTGCCCTGAAAGTGGTCATTACATTACTTTCTCTATGTTAGGAATATGTTCATATTTTCCAAAACTAAAAATGAAAACCTTCTGCCCTCCCTGCCCTGGTCTGAGGATGGTAGCCTGGGAGGCACCTGACGCTCAAACCCATTCCAGTTTTAGGGGCCTAACTTGCCAAAATGAGGGTCTCCTTAGAATTTGTGTCCCAGGATAGCCAGCATTAATTCTGGGCCTGACCATCATTTTCAACTTTATACACAGGACCTGGTTGGTTAATCTTTGTTCTTGCATGTCGGACCAACAGACTTTTAAAGCCCTGCTGTCCCCAATTACGCACTGTGACTCTGTGTACTCTGTCGTTCTTGATCTTACACAACAAGGCGGGGAAAGCATATGCAAAAGTAATCAAATGATCTTTGAAATTTTGGACCTGGAACAGAAACCATAATAGAGATAAAAATATATTAAATCTTATTAGAGATATAAACATAATAGAGAATGTTACTCGTAGCTTTCTGTGAGATCCCTTATCCACTCTCCTAAAGTCCTTGTCCAGAAATGCACTAACTTGCTGCCGCACTTTCCCCAATGGAAACTGCAAAATCTTTGATTATATATAAATAGAATATATATTCTAAGTAAAGCTGCTGTCTTTGCTTTCATTTCTGGGCATGGCTGGTAGGGACATGACATAGTGCAGCTTTATAAGTCATGAGCATGATCTGTTGTAGTCAGAGATAGCTATAGGACTGCTGTAGCCTTCCGTGCTCGCGGAGCGCCAAATGACAGATTAGCTCTAAGGCCACTTTTTTGTGTGACCATGGAGAAATGAACTTGAAAGGAGGAGAAAGTTTGTCGCCCTGCTACTCCACTGCAGGAAATGGAGGAGAGTCACAAAGGGCAGATAACAGGTTAGCTGCTTTCTGCCTTATTATTGTCATTGGGTTTACTGTATTTAATGATGTTGTGAAGTCTCTGCCTCCTTATTATTAAAGAGGAACATTTCAGGAATTGGGGAGTTAATAAAAACTCCCCAAATCTGGCTTGCTTGCCCCCCTGCCCCTCCGGTTTCACTTTATACAACTTTTGACTTACCTGTCCAGTCTCATTGCATTCCGGCATCCCTCCGTCCTGTGCTGTCTCCATCAGGCAGTGCCATCTTTCCTTCTCATCATGCACTGTGCTGCCCCTCAGATCTCCCACATGCGCAATTTTACTGCATAGGCTGCAATGATGACACTCAGTGCAGAAGAGCATGAGATCTGAGGAGCGACGCAGGACATTTGAAGAGAGGAAGGCTAGAGCTAAGGATGGCTAAGTTTGCAGCCTTCACTCAGCAACGGTTAAGGGGGGGGGAGGGGCCAGGAATGCTACAGGATGTCAGCGCTTTAGATAACACCGACATCCAAAAGGCAGTGTGGGAGGGATGTTTAGATGTTCAGACCTCAGAAAAGGCCTGATGTTCCTCAATAACACTGTATTTTGCGGGAGTGCATCTCATATCCCCCCCCCCCCCCCCCCCCCATCTTATTTGCAAAACATATTTTCCCCTAGGAGAGATTTTTCTTCTTTCTGGTCTGGTTTCATAATTTGGACATACAAGTCATACAACTCAGGAACATTGCAAAAGGTTGATAACTGAGATTATACCTTTAGTGCTCAATTAGAATCACATTTTCCCATTTTCATTCTGCTTTATATAATCAGCTCCGCATAGTACTTCGCTGTCAGTGTGATGGTTTAATGCCAGAGCTAGAAGTGCCTTATAATTTTTTGCTACAAACTTGAGCTGACAAGCCGTTATCTTATGCCTCAAGGCTACGAAAGTATGATGGATGGCAAACCAAAAAATGAACTAAGAGACCCACTGTGTGTCTGCTGGTCGAAGCACCAGTAGATCTCTGTCAAAAATATATTTAATCACGCTGCCGGACTAGTTGGATGTTCGAGGTCTGTTTGCAGAGACAGCATGTAATAGATACGTTCTTCCGCTTATTATTTTATGTAATTTCAGAACCTTGCAGTAACTCAGCAGCATTACCCTGTCAGAAAGTTACAATAAATCTCCATGCCACATGATGTTCCTGTCTTTTCTATTCATTAATGAGAATTTTCATGTGCCCTTTCCTTCACAACTTCAGTAACCCCTGTATTTTTCTGCTACTGTATTATTGAACCTTAAAACTTTTCAGACATTTTACTGTCACAAGGGGAACTCACTAGCTGCATACTTAATTTGTAGATAGCTCAATTTAACTGTCGCTTGGCGAAAACAAAATTCTACAAGCTAACTAAGAGGCCGATTCATTAATAGCGCCAGGTAGCGACAGATGAGCGCCAGTAGCGTGATTTTCTCAGCGCCAGCTAGTATTCGCTGTGCTTGGCCGGGGTTTGCTTGTTGACAGCGACTCAGTCGGTGTGCGGTAATGTTGAATACGGGCTGGGGGGTCGCTGTTTCACAGGTTCAGCGTTGTATGGGTGCGCCTGACAACGAATGGCCAGAGCGAACGGCTTGCTGCAGATTCATTAACAAAACACGCTCCGAATTTATTCGCGCTGTGAATTCCTTGTTTAAACCCCAGAGCGCTGGCGGCGATGGGTGTAAAATAGTTTTTAACCCCCAAACAACCTTATTTTTTGATTGTAAAATTATACAAGTTTTTATAAACATTTTGTAATATGAATACATTAATATCAGACCTGTAATATCAATTCTGCACAAATTTTTTTTTTTTACCTTAAAAAAAAATCCTAACATTGCAGAAGTGGTCACAGAATTTTTGACATAAAAAAAAAAAAAAAACATTAATAGGAATTAATTATGATTAATTAAAGATTGCTCCATTGAAATGCATTGGACATCGCCAGGGAGCGACAGGTCATACCTGTCGCTGTGATGGGATTAGCAGCGGCGCTGTTCGCTGCAGTCGGCTACATGATGAATCCCGTGCTAGCTGTCGCTCTCGCCGGCGCTAGCCTCATTTAGCGTGATAAATGCGTCATTGTGGCCGACGCCGGGCGTACTTGAGTCGGTAGCCGCCGTTCGCTGGCGGTACCTGGCGCTCGTCAGACACTACCTGGCGCTAGCCCTTGATAAATAAGGGCCTAAGATTTTTTTTTAATAATGCTGTACTCCAAAACAGCCAGACTTCTTTTTTTGTTGAAAATATTTTACCACCCGTACGAGTCTCAGATGTGACTTGTAGAGATCACTCAGCTCTCTCATGACTGAGGGCAGGAGAGTGTTCTACAAGGAGGTGTTGAGAAGTCACTGGCCATAATAAATTGAGATTTATTTTACAGTTTTCAGATTGATTCTACATTTTCCTCTGGGTATCAATGTAGTTCTGACTTGCACTCTGGTGCAACTTCTCCAAACAATAAAATACCCTTGGTTTTGCGGCAAACCAGGTGTGTCAAAATTTGTTTCGCTTTAAATTTGTGCCAGATAAGGTAACTAGGGGGGCTATTCAAGAAGGGATAGAGGCAGGTAGCGCCTCGTAGCGGCAGGCAGTGTCTGGTGAACGCCGGGCGCTGTAGGCAAAACCACATTTATGAAAGCGAATCTGGTGAGTGACTCTAACAGCGCCAAGTAGCGTCCGATGTATTATTACAGGCAGCTCAGTGTATAGCGACGGCACTCTACCTTCCTGAGCGCCAGGTATTACCTTTCACTCACTGTCGCTCTCCCATACATTTCAATGGGCTTTCATTTGCCTGTGTTTAAACAGCGTGCTTGAATTTATTTTTTTATTTTTTTTTTTTTTGCTCAAATCATTGTGTGACCTCTCCTGGCTGCAAACAAACACTTTTAGAAACTTTTTTGACTTTTCATATTTTTATGTAGAATTGTCATTACAGGTCTGACACTAAAGTGTTAATGTCACAATGTTAAAACAATGTCATTCCATGTGTTTTCGCATTGTTACTGGTGGATATGTGTTCAAAAACAGACTTTAATCACACAGCGTCTAGCGCTCTGTTCTACAGCACCCAGCTTTAGAGCGCCAACGCTGTGTGTGTGCCTTTTTTTGATAAGTATGATGTGGAGCGTCGAGGCTACCTCTTACTCCCTGCAGCGCTGTACTGGTGTTAGAGCACCCAACATACATCACATTCATCAATGCCACCAAGGTTACTAAAGCAGCTGAGGCACTCTATTACAGCGCCCGATACCCGCTTACAGAGTCTACTAGCAGTCGCTCTAAGCGCCGCTATACAGGCGCTCATCTGCCGATACCTGGCATTAGTAATGAATCAGCCTCTTAGTGTATTGGACGACAGCGGTCACATTTGCAGCCGTAGAAGTGAACGAGTATATGTAATAACTGGTTAAAGCTTTCCATTTCAAGGGTGATCTGAATGAGTCAGGGCGGTCAGGTGATCTGATAGTGAGCGGCTGAGAAACACTAGAACAGGCTAAACAGGTAGCCATTCACCAGGAATTGGATGATTACCTCACTAGCAGCCTTATTTGTCAAAAAATCTTGCGGGCGCAAGATAAGCGTTTCTTGCAAGGCGCTCTCTGCTCCCATACCGTAACGCTGGCTGAAAACAGCTGGCGCTCTACGCTCAAGCGCACCTGGGCAAGTGCTGGGCGCTGCCCAAGTGGCTAAAAAAAAGTTATAACCAACCCAGCCCAATGAAATCTATGGGATGAGGCCACATGGTGCATAGTGTGCACCTGGTCTTTTGGGGACCCGGCACACATATACTCGCCGGTGCTGTTGATAGACACTACCTGGCACTATCAGAGGTGTTCGGAATTTTTACTTTATAAATACACCCTTTGCACTGGGACCTGACACTCCCCTGATGCTCATCTGACACTACGTGGCACTAACTTCTAATTACTAACTTTCCAGCACACTGTATGAAAAAAAAAATTCTAACCTTTCACTTTTGTAAAATGTTGGTTTCAGCAGATCTATACCAAAGTAAATGTCTAATTCACAGGCATCCACCCACAATACCTCCCAGTGGCAGCATCGGCCATCCATGCCTGTTTTCATAACAGCTATCAGCTCTCCTCCAATGATATTCTCTGTAGCCAGAAATGATGCTTCCTATGGGGGGATGACTTTCCTGGGTTTTGGTCCACTCGCCTGGGGCACCCCGATCAAGGGTGCCCCACTATGTGAAACCCCCCAGATCTCCTGCATCAATTCACCTTACCACAGTCCTAGGACGCATGTGAGGGCGCTCATCCAATCAGCGCGCTCGGAGATGCTGAGCTATGGACGTCTAACCCAACGTCTTAGCTCAGCGGCTCCAAGCACGCTGGCGGTCGCATCCCGCTCTTCCCTCTAACAGGGAGCCTGCCCGCGCGGGGCCATTTAAAAAAATGGCCGGCCCAGGCAAGCGCCCTGCTAGAGGGATAGAGGGGATGCGGCCGTGGCCCACGCATGCGTCGTTGGACCGGGATTAGGGTAAGTGTTTCACCCGATTTTGGATGCCCCAAGGGGAGGGAATGGATTGGCCCGGGAATCGATCCAGCTGGGTTTTGGTCCACTTTAACACTGAATATGGTGAGAATCCTAGGTGTGTCTAGAAGAGAGCGCACCCTGCTGGCTGATCCTAACTGTAGCTGATATTTTTAAACCTGATTCAATACGAATGCAGGGAGGCTACGCTGGGGGATGGAATCAAGTGAAAACCTGTGCCCAGAGTGATGAGACAGCAGGAACAAATGGTTTATTTAGTTGGGTACAGCATTATCACCAGTTCCCTGGCAACCCATCTGATAAATTCACTCACTGACATTTGACTTCTTTAATTTAATTCCAGGACGAGTAAGAATACCAATTTGATCTGAAATGAAAAGTCCTAATATGACAGCTGCACAATATGAAACACATTACAAGGATCCATTGTAGCCACAGAACTCTACTGACCTAATGAGCTCACCCCCCCCCCCAAACAGATGAAAGATCATATCATGTTCATCGATGTGAACTGCTCAGACGGTGGCTTGATTTACCAATAGTGAAATGGAAAAAGATATTACACGAGCTCCAGTCAAAAATTGGTTTTCTTCTTTCAGTCCTATATAAGACACTGCGTCATAATAAGGTCACATGTAAACAGCAGGAATAAGAAGCAGTTGTGTGACATCCCAGCATGCAGAGGAGCCTCATTTTTCCTGATTTGATGCTGGTTGTCAACAAAAGCTATAGAGATAGTAATTTTCAGGTAATCAAATACAGGATATCCTGCTCGACACAGCATGGGCTACAGATTCTTCCATCCGAGAAAGAAAGATTATTCTGTGCCGTGTATTAAAGGAATGTTAGAATACGCACCTTTCCCCAACTGATGCCTGATTCCATTGTCAAGACTGTCATCAGAAATGTCTGCTCTAAGCAACATCTCTAATGAAACCACATTCATTATACAAAGAACATTTCCAATCAAACATCCAGAGAAGCAGAAATGGAATTGCCTGTCACAAGAGTAAATAATAAATTTACTTTTACACTCCTTGCTGTGAGCTGAACTTCACAGTCATAATTGTCACTGTGGTCAGCAAGTAAGGAAAGATTCTCCAAATGAGGTCTCTAACAGCAATAAAAACCTGACAGGAAGTGTAAGCAAGACGTGTGCAGCACTGATTAGCCTCCCCTCCCCCCAATGCAGGACATATGTGGGGATCTACAAGGCAGACCCTGCTTACAGAGTGATGAACATCTGATTATTCACTACTACATACAGTGGATATAAAAAGTCTACACACTACTGGAAATGGGAGTTGTTTGTCATGTAACAAATGAACCAAACCAACCAAATGAACCAAGAAGAATCATTTCAGAACTTTTTCCACCTTTAATGCATACCATAAGTGTCTCTGATTTGGAGGGACTCTCATTTATCCCTCTTTGAGGTGTAACATGCAGATCTGCATCAATAAATGATTCATTTAAAGTGTTTATATTGTTGTAACTGTTACAACCTATCACCAATACAAACGCAGAGGGGTGGTTTAGAGAACTAACCCTTTCCACAACCCCCTCCAAATAGGAGCACCAAGATACCATAAACAAATCCAAAATTCATTTTATTGTAAACATATCAAACGAGGATCATAAAAGCAACACACTGACACATACAACACTTAATAAAACACGGCTGCATTCGTCCAATGAATTCACTGCCTAATACAAATTCATATACAAAACCATCATGACAAACCAATGTCCTTGTATCAGTTATTATAACCCTAGGAAAAGCTGCCAGTATCTAATAAATTACCTATCTACAAAAAGATTTTTATGCTGCAATAGTTTATTCTATTATTTAATATAATTTTATATTGTTGTGCTTAAATTGTATTTAATTATGTTTAATTTCTATTTTGTTTTTATCTAGTTTTGTGCCTGCACAAACCCCCAGAAAAGAAATGGAAAAAATTAAGAAATTTTGTGAAGGCACAGTGTTCAGTGAGGAGTGTGAGCGGTAGCACCCTTCTATTGTGGGGTGGTACAGCTACATTGATGACATTCTGTTGTTTTGGCAGGGTCCAGAGTCAACATGTCAAGAGTCTGTAAATCATCTTAATCGGAAAGACCGGAATATCTCTTTAACACTGGACATTTCGAACACAGAGGTAACCTTTTTGGACATTAAAATCATGCAGGGGGTCAGATGGTGAATTAAGTACAGATCTATTTAGAAAACCCACAGCGGTTAATAGCCTCTTGGAATACAGAAGTGCACATGTTCAGCACCTGAAAAATAATATCCCGGTTGGCCAGTTCCTGCGGGTCCGCAGTAACTGTTCCAAATCCGGTGACTTTGAACATCAAGCGAAAGAATCGACCAAAAAGTTTAAAGACCAAGGTTATCCCGATAGAGTAATTACATCAGCCTACCAACGAGCTAAAGGGACACGGAGAACAGATCTCCTCATACCGCAGGCACATAAAGGCCCTAGGAATAGGGACAATAAAGTTAGATTTGTGACCAATTTTAACAACCAATGGTCGAACATCAGAAAGGCTGTAGATGCACATTGGCATATTCTGACCTCAGATACTAATATAGCAGATATAGTAGGACAAAAAGCCCTCTTTTCAGCACGCCGGGTGCCTAATTTAAGGGACCTTTTGTGCAGCAGCCATTTTAAAGCTACTGAGACCTGGCTCGCGGGAAGAAAACCGAAGGAGTGCTCACCTTGTGGTGGGTGTTCGGTTTGCCAGTGTAAGATCCTTACCTGCTCCCGTGGTCCTGTCCCGCGGCGCCTCTTCGCGGCGGAGCCCGGCTCCGGTCTTCCGGCGGCCGCGCCGGGCGTCCACCTCCGCCTCCTGCGCTGGGGCTCCAGCCTCCGCTGCCTCGGCGGCGGCTGGGGTCGGCGGCGTCATGCGGGTCCCCTCCTCTGCTGCTGGCGGCTCCTCCGCCTCTTCAGCCGGCGCGGCGTCCCCTCTCCTCTCTGGGAGCGTGCCCGGCCAGTCACGTGCTCGCGCGCGCAAGCACGTTCTCTATATGCCCCCCGGCGAATGCGCTGGGAGCAGCGCCGCCGGGGGGCATATAGAGAACGTGCAAGTTTAAATGGACCAGTCAGGTCCTAAGCCTGGTTGGGGATAGACCCAGGGACTGGACAGCCTGACTGCCAGGGCGGTCCAGTCCCTGGGGCTGTTCCTATAGGGAACCAGGTTGTAAGTTGCACCAATCACCCTCACAGTTGCACCAATCACCACATTCCCCTTCCCATTGGCCAGTTCCCCTTTAAATACATTCCTGCCCAATACACCGGTGCCGTTATAGCCATTATTAGCTTGGGTGTGTTGTTGGAATTGCGCTTAGTGTGTTTTGATCCGACTCCGTCTTTGACCACTCCTGTCCACTGCCCGCACCGACTATCTGCCTGTCTGACCACGTCTCTGCCTTACCCCTTTGATACCGCGCTTTGGTGACCACCCGGCTTTGACCCCTGCTTGTCTCGACCATTCTCCGTCTAACCCCTTGGATACCGTGCCCTGTGACCACCCGGCTTTGACCCCTGCCCGTCTCGACCATTCTTGCCTAAAACCTGCTGGACTCAACGTTTCGGACTCAGCCCGCCTGAACTTCCAATTTGGGATACCCCGCTGTTCACCTGTCTTCACCATAAGCCAGCAATCTTTGCGCCAGTAAGTCCTGGGGGCAACCGAGTCTGGAGAGGCATAACCCGTGTCTCCAGCAAGCGGGGGCTTGTCTATAGGCACAAGAGGCGGTGGAGATTGGGGATTGTTGGCTTATGAAAGAAGGGTGTCCGGCGATCCCTGACAGCCAGTATGTGGAGAAAACATCAGTGGCCATAAATTGCATGAATGGTAGAAACATTTACATCAATACTTTCATCAATTGCAGAACTCGATCAATTATCTACATGCTGCAATGCGACTGTCCCAGAGCTTACATTGGAGAGACCCAAAATGCCCTGAGGACGAGGCTTCAAGCCCACCTTTCAAACATCAGGCTGGCAAATCGAGACGTCTCGTTAGGTAAGACCATCTCCCCTGTGGCACGTCACTTTTTAGACAAACACAGGGGTAACCCAGCATGCTTAAAGGTAGTGGGGCTTGAAAGGGTACGAGTAGGCCCACGGGGGGGGGGGCGATCTCAAAAGATTTCTAACGCAGAGAGAGTTAAGGTCGATTTTTCTCCTAGATACACGTTCCCCTCATGGGCTCAATGAGGATTGGGCTTTTGCACCATTCCTGGGTTGAACCTCCGTAATATAGTAATAATAGGAATACTTCCTCAAGGAGATTCTAGAATAATTCACTGGTGTCTGAACAAAAGGATTATTCCTTCTGACTTTTGGCCAGTTACTGTAACTGACGTGCTAGAGCAACTTCTGGGATATTAATATTCTTGTTCTCTCTTCCCTGATTAACATGATGGTGGTTGAATGAACCATGGATTTTTCACACTGGGGGGGGGGGGGGGGTTGCTGTTATAAATAGTTTATTTGGCAATCAATGTTTTTGCATTTTTTGCCCCTTTTGGTTATTTCCACAGCTTTTGCACAGAGTTATGGATGATTTTCCTCTCTTTGGGTATATTGTGGGGGTTATTTTTTCCATTTGTTTTGCTGGCACATTTTTTTGCCTCTTTGTGCTTGTTCATGCACTAGGTCGCATAATAAATCTCTTCTTCCTAGGTTTTTGGGTCATCATAATCAGGATAGAATACCTGGAGTGTTACTAGAAGAGACGAAAATTGTCCCAACTTCCAGCTTTGCCTTGCGGCCTTAGAACACCTTTAACTGTAGCGAAGGCCCTGTACCAGCATTTATCTCTGCTGTCACCAACTCAGGATGTATTCTTACCTTAGTCCTTTTTTCATTATAGCATTGGAACCTTGGCTTTAAATGGGCTACATAATTGTAAATAAACTGTAATTCTCTTTCTACCCTGTTTATAATATAGTTTCCGGTGACATGGCGCGGATTATGGGAATTGTGGATGGAGGAATTTGGTGCTGGAGTCGGATTGATTGAGTTCTTTTTCTCTGATAGTACAATGTACCTCTATCCACCTGTCATTCATTGCCTTCCTTACATTTTTGTATGCCTCACTAATTGAATGGCTTTGATATTGTTTTTTTGTGCTTGTCTTTGGTGTTTAAGCTGACCAGTTTTAATACACATCATGTCAAGCCTGCCAGTATTTGCTCTTTATATGCTTGCCATTGTTATTAATAGATATTCTTATAATTCATCATTAGGATATTAATATGAGTTATATTGTGGTGGTAATTACATATATATATATATATATATATTTTATTTATCTGTGCACTGCTGGTGTTTCTGTTGCTGTCTTTGTCGGCCTCCCGCTGGCTGCCGGGGTTCGCGCTCTCGTGCTCATTTCCCCTCTCTGGGGGTTGGGTGTTGTGCGCGGGTCCCCCTCTCCCCTTTTCTTCTGGCTGGGGACATGCTCGTTTGGGTGTCCGGGGCAGGGTGCGTGCGCCGCCGGAGCTGCGGGCGCACTTGCGGCGCCGACATGTGCATCCTCCTTGTGGTCATTGCTTAGCTCGACACATGTGGCGCGCACAGGTCATTTCCGGACCATTGCCGGAACGCAGCTCTGAGGACGCGGCTTCCGGCACCGGGCACCTGGAGCGTGGGTGTGCGGGGCCGGTGGACGCCATTTACAGATGAACATAAAAGGCAGTGAGTTAAGTGTCTAAGTCCCCCTCACCCGAGAGAAGCGGCATGAGAGGCCGCGTGCGCAGGTGGATTCACCCGCATTCGTTCCTTTAGCCTGTGATATCCCTTATTATTATTTTTTATGTATAAAAAGTATATGTATATGTATCTGTATTTATATGTATCTGTATTCTAAAAGGGATTAGGTTGTTTGTATGGGTCTGTGTCTGGGATTTATATATTATTAAAGTGAACCAGAACCCAGGATTTTGACCTGGGATTCGGGATGACCCACTGTGCGAACTCCCCCATGTCGCCCCCTGTAAACTCATCTTTCCCCAGTGCTATGGCGCATTTGTGGGCTCTTTTCTAATCAACATGCTCTGTTGTACTCGTCAAAATCAGCTAAAACACAACAAGGGCTGAATCTAGCTGAGGGGAGCCAAGTGGACAGGCGGCCACATCCCCATTACCCTCTAACAAGGTATTTACATATATAGATATGTTTAGCAGATGGAGGCTGCTGTTCGTGCATGTGCTATTGGATCGAGAAAAAGGTGAGTTTTACAGGGGACTCGGGGGGTTTCCCACAGTAAATTCTGAATCTGGATGCCCTGGGGGGAGGGAATTAGTCAGCCTCGGAGTCTTATAGACCCCAGGACCACTTTTGGTCCACTTTAATTGTTAGCACTGTTAGCAGACACTTGTAAAATGACATGTAAAATAAAAGGTATCAAAGACTTGTTTAAAAAATGAGTCCCTGACGCAGATAGTAGTTGACCACAGGAAGAAGATAACCACAGCCCAAAGGGCAATACCTAATATTTTGTATTGCGGACCAGGAACTTAAAGGTATCTCAGGACAAGCCTGAAAAATCAACCAGGGGCAAATGTAGAAATAAAAAGGGAACATGGTGTAACCCCTTCCTTTTGTGGTCAAAGTTATTGTTGAATTTTGGGACAGAACATTCTACAGAGTCATTTCCAGCCAGGACTGACAGTTTCCATTACATTGAGGTTTCTAGTGTCCTGTCTGCAGTTTGTCAATTATTTTATACATTTCCTTCCTGCTGCAATTTGGATTTAATTTCATATGGTCAGGTTTAGCCAAATGAAAATATGGCGGTGGCGAGGGACTGAGGAGAAATGTGGCATTCCAAACAATATGCCATTTATCATATAAACGTGAGATCTCCATTTAGAAAAGGGACAGCTTGATAAAACGACTCTGCTGCATGGCCTGTCATTTCGAGAGCCTGCTGAGATCATTCACAATATGGAGATGTCATCTGCAGCGCACACGTAATGTATTCATATCATTAGACGCAATTTGCCCAGCCTCAAATATTGCTGCCAATTTGAATGGAAAATGTTATAAGGGGATATTTCCTGCTACACAGCATCACAATCAAACAATCAGCGGCTTAGAAAAAAAAAGCAAAATATCAAACGGAGAGAGGTAATCACTGAACATTGACTTCCCATGAGACTTTCCAACAGGCTGGAAAATGGTTTCAACCTTGATGCTGGTTGCAGAGTATGTCATTTACTACGAGTTTTATAGAGCATTGGGGATCTGGGAAATTACATTGCTGTTATCTGTAATGGCCTTATGTACAGGTACATTTCTACTGTTTGTCGTGTAAAAGTTTAAAGCCCTTTCAGCCAGCAACAATGCCTATGATCAGGTTCTAAATGTAATTAAAGGCAATGCCATTTATAAGGCAGCAAGGAGCTCACCTGAAACCTGCCCCATGTGCCTCTCCTCCATTTCCTGCAGCGTGCTGTAGATACTGTAGCAGATCTCCAAAATTTGTTCCTCCTTTCCTATCTATTCCTTTATTACCACCTATAAATATGGTCACAGAGCCGATCCATCCCTGAGTTTGGCAAGCATGACCACTGTGGCTTGCTGGGCTTGCCCACACTGGGAGCGTGGATGGGCAGGGGTGGCAATGTGATAACATATGGAGGTGCTCATGGAGGAATGGAAATAAAAAGTAGGAACAAACTTTCACAGGCAGATCCCTCTTTCACTCTGGAAACAGGCTGGTCTATTGCAGAATGCAGAGATTCCTGGACAGAGGAAGCGTACATGCCACATTTGCTGATTTGGCTCCTGGGGATTTCCATTTGCGATACTCAGCTTTGTGAAGGACTAATCAAAACATCCGGAATCTAGAGCACAGTCAGGCGGCATCTTGTATGAAAAATCCAGTACAAGACTACGACTCCCAGCATTCCCGAGGGCACTTTAAAAGAAAACTCCACGCCTGCGCAGTAGGCACCTTAAGAGAGTCGTAAGGACGAAACGCGCGTCAGTACCATTGAACTGTGTTAGCAGCGACACCTTTCGATATCCTCCCTCATTTCCTAACTGAGGGAGGTCACTAATACTTTTGCTTATTTTAGTTTATTTTGCTGACTGATGTAAGTTCAGTTATAGTAAAGAGGCTAATTCGACACTTATTAATACATTTCAAGACTTCTAGGGTGGCCCCATTTGTAACATCGGCGTGTTCTAGAAGCACACCAGAAAAGTAGATACATAATCAGCCACAACTGATCAACTAAAACAACACAGCGCAGGATAACATCACTGGCCCAGGGCAGGTTTGCAAACCCCCAGGCTGCGGTGGTAAGGGCCTACTCTATTTTTAAGTCGGTTAAGCACTTGTGTTTTACCATTATCACATTTAATAAGGTATGACAGCAGGCTGCTACATTACACTTTGAAGTTCTTGTTCAGCCCAAATAAATGTACTTATTGAGAACAAATTAGTAATAAGTGCGCAAAAAGAGCTATAGAGCCAACTATATAGTGAGATCCACAAAATGTGACCTATAGGTGGCTCTGGAGGGGAGGTTTGGGGAAGACTGCCATACACCAAACACACCAGTTTGTGTATATTTGCTAACAGGGCCTGCAACAGCACCTGACAAGGCAGGCTTGGCAGCTGACAGGGGCCTCCAGGGGGTTCCAGTGACAGGACCAGCCTTTGGGGTGTGCAACGGCGTTTGTCCGGCGTTTGTCTGACTGGAAGGGCACCGCCACAGCTGGTGCCTTTTCCTCGAATGGTGGGATTCCACACAATGGGGTATCCTGATTTAGATTCCAGGGAAGGAAGTGCTGGGTTTTGTTCTGCTTTTAAGTTGCCCACCCCAGCTGATTCCCTATGCCTGGAGCATCCCAATCTGTGATACCCTAGTGTGTGAAACCCCCTGGGATCCCTGGAATACCCACTATGCAAGCAATTCCACCCCTGAGTTTTGGTCTGCTTTACAGGAGCATCTGCCCCTGTTTGTGAAAGAACCCCCCTGTTTTAGTCGTTAAATCAAACTGGCGATCCCACAGTGCATTCACCAGAAAATTAATGAACAAAGTGGGGGGAGTCACATACAGGGGCATCCAAAATCAGGAGAATCTAGATTCGTTTAAACTCTGAGGTCAGGTTTAAAGGGGTTTGGTGCCGTTCAAAGTAGACCAAAACTCTAGTTTAAATAGCATGATCCTTAGGGGGGATCCAGATTTGGGACGTCCCTCAGTGATGTGAAGCGACTCTTCACCACAAAGGGGCCCATTGAGACCATATCGCCCAAGGACCCACATAAACTTGGAGCTGGTTCTGGTTGCTAAGGTAAACACATTGTTGCTAGAAAAAAATGTTTCTTTTAGAACACAAATACGTTGAAAACAAATAAAAAATGAAAAAATACCAGCACATTGGGGACATCATTCTGTCACACAATAACATGCACCCCTGTTACACTATTTGTAAAGCCCCTGCCTGTTGGTGCACAAGGAGCAAAACAAGTACAACAGTGGCAAATTATGCCTAATCATGACCCTTTTCACTGCACAGTGACTAAATTAAGCTGGATGCATTTTAAATATGAATTGAGCCAAATTCAGCCAATGACATTTACAGGTTCCCATCATACATGAAGATTAGTTTCCACACATTCTAGAAATGTCATTGAATATTTTATATAGATGCATGCCATCTAAAGACTTCATGTATGTCATCGTAAACTTAATCTCCACAGTCACAGCTTCCATCTGTCTCTGATTAGATGGGTAACTGAATGTCTTTCGGTTGGCGCGCATTCCTGGAGATTCATCCAAATTAAAATGTATAACATTGTTTCATTCTCACTATATATGGAAATCTCATCTGCCAATTAGCATGGAGGACCATTAACCTTTCCAATTAGTTTACCAGCCAATGCCAAAGGGGTGACATTTTACTTATAAATTTCATCTATTCTCGTTAATTTATTCTTCTTTATTTTTGCATTGTAAAAATACAATTCTGTGATTACTCACCTGTAGAATTGGTATTATGAGTATACAGTACGTCCTGCTCCAGATTAGATTACTTACACTTGGGTATTACTCCGCCAGATGGCGCTGGACTGCAGAGACATCGAAAACAGGCTCCTCCCGGCCCCTCAAATACCCAGGGACCTCCCACAATCCCCAGCATTGAAAAGCAGTTAACGAGAAGCCGGGAGAATTAATACAAACCCAAACTGGTAACTTTAACAATGATAACAATCACCATATAGGGGATCCAAGATAATGCAAAACCAAGGGTGGGGTGGAGCAGGACGTACTGTATACTCATAATTCTACAGGTGATTAATCACAGAATTGTATTATTCTTAGTATACAGTACATCCTGCTCCAGATTAGATTACTTACACTTGGGACATCCAATAGCAGTGTCCATAAAGTAGGGTGGGATCCCCAAAGGTAACAGCAGACAGGTCATACCACTGCCGCCTGCAAAACCTTACGGCCAAAAGCAGCATCAGCTGAGGCCCTAACATCAACCTTGTAAAACTTTGAAAAGCTATGAACAGAAGACCAAGTAGTGGCCTTGCAAACTTGTTCAACAGAAGCCTGGTGCTGAAAAGCCCAAGAGGCACCAATAGCACGAGTAGAATGAGCAGTAAGGCGGAAGCGAGGATTCTTTCCCTTAGCAGAATAGGCCTGAATCACAGCCTGACGGATCCATTTGCTGACAGTAGATTTGGCAGGAGCCAAACCCTTCCTAGGATCAGAAGGGACCACAAAAAGAGTATCAGTTTTTCTGAAAGGTGCAGTAGCCACCAGATAGTACTTCAGACACCTAACCACATCCAAAGAATGCAAGACCCTCTCCTTAGCATTACTAGGATTAGGGCACAATGAAGGAAGAACAATGTCCTGATTCAAATGAAAGGCAGACACTACCTTAGGCAGAAAGTCTGGCTTGAAGCGAAACATCACCTTGTCCTGGTGTCTCTCAAAGTAGGGGGGCTGAATGGAAAGCGCCGCCAACTCAGACACACGCCTAACAGAGGTGATGGCCACCAAAAAGACAACTTGGAGAGTAAGAATGGCCAGGGCAGCATCCTACACAGGTTCAAAGGGAGCACCCTGCAAGGCTGACAAAACCAAGTTCAAATCCCAAACAGGCAACATAGGCTTACGTGGCGGACGCACATGAGTAACCCCCTGGAAAAAAGTCCTGATCAGAGAATGCTGGGCAAAGGACTTCTGGAAGAAAGCAGCCAGGACAGAAACATGACCCTTCAGAGTACTGAGTTGGAGCCCCATCTCCAACCCATGCTGCAGGAACTCCAGGATCCTGGGAATAGAGAGCACACGACAGGGAAGAGACTTAGACTCTCACCAGTCAATGTAGGCATGCCAAACCCTGTAGTAAATGGAAGAAGAAGACTTCTTCCTAGCCTTTAACATGGTATGAACAACATAGGTAGACAGCCCCTTCTCCATCAAGATGGAGGTTTCAGCAGCCAGGCCGTCAAAGCCAGAGTTTGTTCATTGGGATGGTGTAAGGGACCCTGAGTGAGCAGGTCTGGCACCCTGGGCAGAGCGTACTGATCTACTGCCAGTTGCACCACGTCTGCGAACCACACTCTTCTTGGCCACCTGGGAGCCACCAGAATTGCTGGCACCCCCTCCAGAGCAATCTTGCGCAGAACCCTGCCCAACAGGGGGAATGGAGGAAAGACATACAGGAGCTGAAAGACGTGCCATGACATTGCTAGCGCATCCGTGGCCAAGGCCAGAGGATCCTGGGACAGGGAGACAAAGGCCGGGAGCTTGTGATTGTGACGGGATGCAAACAGATCCACATCTGGTTGGCCCCAACGGTGACACAGAGATTGAAACACCCTGTCGCAAAGGGACCATTCTCCCAGGCGAGAGATCCCCCTGGTCAGAGAGTCTGCCTGCAGATTCTCCACCCCCGGGATGTACACAGCTGATATGCAGGGAACATTGGCCTCCGCCCAGGTCAGGATCAGAGACACTTCCTGGAGGGCCCTCTTGCTCCGGGTCCCTCCCTGATGATTGATGTAGGCAACTGCCGTCTGGTTGTCCGAGCGCACCTGAACAGGCAGGCCCCGAAGTCAGAACCAACCTGATCGCCCACAGTTCCAGAACGTTGATAGGTGTGTGGGCCTCCTGAGGGTCCCACCTCTCTTGGAACTGCAGGGACTTCCAGAACCCCCCCCCCAACCTGTCAGACTGGCATCCGTGGTGACCGTCTCCCAGGAGGGGGTCAGATAGGATCTGCCCCCCAACAGGTTCCTGGAGTCCAGCCACCACGAGAGGGACCATCTGACCAGGGGGGAAAGCACAAAGACCCCGTCCAGGGACGCAGGATCCTTGTCCCATACTGACAAGAGGTGAAGTTGCAGAGGCCTCAAGTGGAACTGAGCATAAGGGACCGCCTCGAAGCACACCACCATCAGGCCCACCAGCTGCATTCCCTGCCTGATGGAGGGATGATGACAAGATAGCAGGAACTGGACCTGCACAATCAGACTGTCCACCTTCTGCTGAGGAAGAAAAATCCTTGCCTGAACTGTATCCAGATTCATTCCCAGGAATGGAGTCACCAAAGAGGGTGACAGAGAAGACTTGGGATGGTTGATCACCCAGCCAAATGACTCCAGAGTGGACGCTACCAGCTGAGTATCCAACTCTGCCTGATGTAGGGACTGGGAAGTGATGAGAATGTCGTCCAGGTAGGGCAGCACGAGGATGTACTGAGACCTGAGCAGAGACATCACTCCTGCCAGCACCTTGGGAGCTGAAGTGAGACCAAAGGGCAATGCCACAAATTGGTAGTGCTGATCCTCCAGAGCGAACCTGAGGAACCTTTGATGACCTGGAAACACAGGAATATGAAGGTAAGCATCTTTGATGTCCACAGACGTCATGAAGTCCCCTGGACGCAGGGAACTGATGGCAGAGCACAGAGTTTCCATGTGAAAACCCCTGCACCTGACAAATTTGTTGAGGATCTTCAAGTCCAGTATGGGCCTGACTGACCCATCTTTTTTGGGCATGGTGAAGAGATTGGAATAGAAGCCCTTGCCCCTTTCTCTTAAAGGGACCTGGCAGATGACCCCCAGCTCCAGAAGGCTTTTCACCGCCTGCACTAGAGCCTGAGCTGACACAGGGTCCTGAGAAATCCAGGATCTGATGACTCTTGGGGGGGGGGGGGGCAGCAAACTCTATCTTGTAACCGGAAGACACTACCTCCTGAATCCACCGGTCTGAGACATGAAGCCTCCAGACGTGAGCAAAGTGCTGAAGCCATCCCCCTACCCGGATGGGTGAGGGCGCCCCTTCATGCCTGAGGGGGCTTGAGAGAGGACTTAAGCTTGGAGCCCCAGGAGGAGCCAGGGCGTCCACGTCCTCTGCCCCTACCCCAGAATTCTCCTCGGGCCCCAGTAAAGGAAACCCCCCTCCCTTGGCTAGCACCACGGTCGTAGTCCTTTGAAGGGAAAACCAGTGAGGGCCTTCTTGTCAGCGTTGTCAGCAGCCCACTGGTGCAGCCAAGCCGAGTGGCGTATAGCCACCACAAGGGCAGAGGTTCTGACACACATTCTAATGGTGTCATCCAAGGCAGAGAGGAAGTCACAAAAACATCACAACGAGAGAGTGCATTAAACTCCTCACTAGATCCAATTACCCTTAGAAACAATGTTTATCACGTGTGATGTTGAAGCCCTATATACGACAATACCACATCATTTGGCAATAGAGGCGGTAAAATTTTATCTTGCCAAAGAATCACAAGAAAGGAAACAATTACATCAATTTATTCTTTCCTTGGTAGACTTCATTTTGTCCCACAACGTCTTCACCTTTAATGGGAATTATTACAGACAGGTCTCTGGCGTTGCGATGGGCGCCAAATGTGCGCCGTCCATCGCAAATTTATTTTTGGGCTGGTGGGAGGAAACTTTCATCTTCAACTTGGATTGTGAACGGTACCACTCCCATATTGTGGGGTGGTACCGTTTCATAGATGATATATTGATCATTTGGCAAGGAACAGAAGGGACTGGACGGGATTTTATAAAACATCTTAATAACAATGATGTGAACATGACACTAACAGCAAACTTTTCTTCTAGTGTGGCTACGTTTCTGGATGTGAAACTCACTTTGGAGCCAGATGGGTTGATAAGTACAAACTTATACAGAAAACCCACGGCTGTGAACAGTTTCTTGGAATACAATAGCTCGCATATTAGACATCAGAAAGATGGAATTCCATATGGGCAGTTCTTGAGAGCTCGACGGATCTGTACCCAGGGAGCCAATTTTGAGGAACAAGCTGAGATTCTGAAAGAGAGGTTTTTGGAACGTGGATACCCACCAAGGGTGATACACAAAGCCTATGTGAGGGCACGGGAAACTGAGAGATCTGACCTTTTGTGCTCCAGGATTACCACCAGTAAGAAAAAGGAAATGGAGAAGGAGGTAAGGTTCATTATGGATTATAATTCACAATGGCAATCAATTAAACTTCTCGTGTCAAAACACTGGCATGTATTGACTTCGGATCCGTTGATTTCTCCATTTGTGGGCAGACAGATCAAGATGACAGCCCGGAGGGCCCCTAACCTTAGGGACAGATTGAGTAAGAGTCATCTATCAGCAAAAAATACCTGGCTGACGGAGATTGGAGCGAATGGGTCTTTTGCCTGTGGTAAATGTTCTATTTGTCAGTATATGACGAGAACCACTGAGATCAGGAATGATCAAAATAATAAAGGTTACAGGATTTCATCTTTTATCAACTGCAGAACCCGCTCCGTGATTTATTCAATCTGTTGTGATTGCCCCAAGAGGTATATAGGAGAAACCCAGAATATGTTGAGGACACGCATACAAGGACATTTGTCGAATATCAGATTGGCAAGGCGGGACATAAATGCAGGTAAGCCCATCTCTCCAGTGGCCAGACATTTCTTGGAGGTTCATGGAGGGGACCCTTCCTCGCTTAAAGTGGTTGGATTAGAAAGGGTCCGCCTTGGACCCCGAGGGGGGGATTTAAAACGTCGCTTATTGCAGCGAGAGTTACGGTGGATTTTTGAACTCAACACTAGATCACCGGTTGGTCTTAATGAGGACTGGTCATTTGCCCCTTTCTTGGGATAGGATTTATGAAATTGACAGGGTCTGTATTCGGTGTGGGATGGCCTATCCATAGTTTAATAGGAGTGTTAACCGGAGAGTGTGTGATTGGTCACACTGATCGAGCATGACCACTCTTGGATTGTATATCTGAGTGAGGAGGATATCTGTTACTTTGACCCTTTGGGGGTATGAGTAGATATTGTGTGTTTTTTCATATGGGGGGGGGGGCGAGTTCATGGTGGGGGTGTACATTGGAGTTTCTTCACATATATGTATTGTTACATATTTTATATAGTCTATATAGCTTGTATTGAGCTATGATTTAGGCTTGTTCACATTATAGTTTAATCAATAGATGGAGTGTAGCACAATAATAATTGTTATTTTTAGGATGCACTGATATGGTAAGTTTTAAGGTAGTGATACATCACATGTTTATATATATATATATATATATATATATATATATATATATATATTCATACAGGTTTTTTATTCTTGTTTTATTCTAGTAATGTCCACGGTGTTACACCCAATGCACAGAGTTACCAAAGGGACCATTTATAAGATCGGCCAGGTGACAGATAGCCCACGTTTAAGATCTTCACAATCTTCGAGAAATACACCCTATAAGGAGGGGCATCCCATTTGGTAATGTCCACGGAGCCAACATTCAATGCACAGAGTTACCAAAGGGACCATTTATAAGATCAGTCAGACCCCCGTTTAAGATCTTCACAATCTTCAAGGAATACACCCATAAGGAGGGGCATCCCGTTTGGTGGTGTCCACGGCGTCAACATCTAATGCACGGAGTTACCAAGGGGACCATTTATGGCATCGCCCAGGTGACAGGTGGCCCGCGTTTGGGATCTTCGCAATCTTTGAGAAATACACCCTATAAGGAGGGGCATCCCGTTTGGTGATGTCCACGGAGCCAGCATTCAATGCACAGAGTTACCAAGGGGACCATTTATAAGAACAGTCAGACCCATGTTTAAGATCTTCACAATCCTCAAGGAATACAGCCTATAAGGAGGGGCATCCCATTTGGGTACTTAGGAGTCCGCTTTTGATATAGTTGTTTCTTATTGGTGATAATATGTGATAAGGTCTTGCATAATAGGGGGATATGGTTTAGGTCCTCTTTAAGCACTTTTTGAGCATAACATTTTTTTTTTTTTTTTTAACATTCATTGGTATAATATTCATTGTTTTAAGGGGTGTTTTTTGGATCATTCATGGGGGGTATTCACAATGGAGTTGTTTTTTATTGGTGATAACATGTGATAAGGATTTGTATAATAGGGGGATATGGTTCAGGTCCTCTTTAAGTGCCGGCACAAATACCTAAGTATGTATATGTAGAGAGATTTTTTTCTCCCTGCACAATACAGACTTGTATTTTAATAGAATTTGATTAGTTTACAGCATTAGAACAGAGACACATACTATGTATATAAATAAGATATCCCATTAGTGGGAGTTTTGAGATATTTTGATGATATGATGGGGGATTAGCATTACTGTTTTTAAATGTCTTGTGCTTTGTGTATTTGTATGTAAGTGTTTTTATGAAATTTCATGTGTAAATAAAAGTGATATATTTTTGAGGATATAGGTTTGCGAATATTTTTTGGTGCTCCCTAAGGGAGGAAGGTGTGGTTTTTTCCATGTCCACTCCCAAACTAGTGATTGCATTTACTGAGGTATGAGCACATGTTGAATGGAATAAGTAGTGCACCCCATAGCAATTGTTGTAAACTCCTCACTAGACACATCATCAGGGGCACCATCAAGGATACTTCTGAGCAGGGTCCTAATAGCCACAGCCGTAATGGCAGAGGCACAGACCGGGCGCAGCGCTGTCCCCACACATGCAAAGGCATGGGACGCCAGCTGATCAATGCGCCGGTCCTCAGCATCCCGCAGCGTAGTGGAGTCAGGGGAGTGCATGACAGAGGTGTTAGATAACCCTAGGGCCGGGGCATCCACTTCAGGAGGGGATGACCAACACTTCACCACATCAGCAGGAAAGGGATACCTCTTATCCCAACTCTTAGGTACACCGGGAAGCCTGCTGGGGCACTCCCATTCCTTGAGCACAAGATTATTAAAATGGGCTTGCTCAGGAAATTCCAAACGTGGCTTAGCAGTATGAAACACTTCCCCCTGTTGCCCGGGGACCGCAGCCGGGGCAGAGATAGACAGGACCTCAAAAATCTGAGCCAACAGTCTATCAGTATCATCTGGGGCCCAGGGGTCAGAGCCAGAATCGTCATGACCCCTGGGCCTTTCATCAGATGACTCTGAGTCAGAGAATAACTCCCCTTCTTCCAAAGGAGTATAGCCAGACAGTTCCAAAAACTCATCAGCTTCCATAGGGAAAAGAGTGACATCAGGCGTTAAGTGCTGATTTTTTTGCAGAGGCCTTATGCGCCAGGGTATTAGCAAGCAACTTCTCAACACTAGGCAGTCTGGAAGACACATCAGGCTGAGAATCCCCACTGGTATGCAACTCAATGGGAGTGAGATTTAAGCTTGGGGGAGTAGGTGAAGCCATACGAGGCGCAGGCCCAGCCACTGGTAAACCAGGCTGCAGCGCAAGCACCTACTGGGCATAAGGTACACAGACCCGCACATTGTCAGCGCTAATAGGGGACACTCCACAAGCTACACACAGCTGGGCTTGTCCCGAAGGAACCCCGAGCACATTATCCTGAGACGCCTCCATATGGTGATTATAGCGGCACAATAAGCCGATAGGGATTCACACTATAAAAGTGACCCGGGATGCCCCAATAACCCGCTAGGGAAGTGGGAGTAATTACACACTAGGCTTCACAAGTTAAATAACTAAATAGAGGGAGTAGGGCCGGGAGAAGCCAGTAGGGTTCGGCCCGTCTGAAAGACATAAGCAAAGGGGAACCGTAAGTGACATGTGAATGACAATGGTAAATAAATCCGCCCGCGAGGGCACTCACAGACCGCTGTAGGTAGATGCCAGTCACGTAGCAGCCGGATCCAAGAAAAAAAAAATGGCACCGGGTATACCTCGAGAAGCGGGCCGCAGGGACAGTGACGCAGAGCGCTCCAACCGCGGGCCCCGCCCCCCCGAAGAGCGCGAAGCCTTACACGTGACAAGCAGCCAATAATGGCGCAGCAGCGCCTGAGGTAACTCCGCCGCCAAGCGTGGAACACAGTGGAAGCGAGCGCGGCGGCGGCAATTTTAAAAAGACAACCAGAGCAACCAAGTCAGCGCGGCGACTGACACCAACCATAAGAATATAATACAGTGAAGCACAGAGGCAAATACACATACACACACACACCCCCTCCCCTGCGGGCTACAAGGGAGAGCGAGGGAGGACAGCGGCCACTTAACAGGACCCACCGATAGACAGGGGCAAAAGGGCGGGAGGGGCATCCCATAGAGGCTCACCATATGCCTGTAGCGCCTACCATTTGGTGGGGGATTGCGGTGGAGCAGCGCTCCTAAGCACCTGACAGCGGTGCTGCCTACCATCACATTACTAATGGAACGGGTAGGAATAGTCCTACAGGGCCGCAGGCTAATAGCCCCGCTCACCTGCGAGAAGAGAGAGCCATCTTCTTGTCCTTCGCAGTCCAGACTGCAGAAAAGATCTAGGGGATTGTGGGAGGTCCCTGGGTATTTGAGGGGCCGAGAGGAGCCTGTTTTCGATGTCTCTGCAGTCCAGCGCCATCTGGCGGAGTAATACCCAAGTGTAAGTAATCTAATCTGGAGCAGGACGCACTGTATACTAAGAATAATAATGATGTTAAACTGGACCAATCACCAGGATTTTGACTATCCTGGTGACTGGTCCCTGCTCTGGCACCACCCCAATGTAGGTTGTGTCACTGGGTAGGGACATGGATGGGAATTCCTGCGGTATCCCCACCATTTCCCTCACATCCAGTGACTTAATTAGTCACATGGGAAGGATATAATTATGGGTAATTTAGTTTATTATACTGCATTATGCCTCCTACAGGCAACAGTGGATGGCATGCTGACACCTTCTTCCACATTGTTTTTTTAATTGTAGTTTTTGGGCTGGATTTTCTCTTCCCTGTACTATTATTGTTTTAGCCATTCCAGAGTACCGAATGTGGGACACTGGGAACTATCCACTCAGAGGAATTCTGAACCAGATAGTCCCATGCCTGACTTCTCCGCTTATCCTTCCGTGTGCATGTGCATACAGTATCTTAACCTGGAGGTACGCTCCTGAGACACGTGCACAACAATGTTTAAAAGAAGCACCTTCCATCGCATGCGTCAGACTCAAGGCCAGGGGCCTGAGCAAAATATTTAGGTGCCTGTCTGCTTCTCTTCTGGCTGAAGTATTTCTGTGCCTGTAACCACACATTTGAAGGGTCGTGCTTTCATTTTGTTTGTTAATAACTGTCCATTTGAACACACCATAATGCTGATGTGACCTCCGGTTGAAAATGAGTTTGACACCCATGCCTTTCATCATCACAGAGCTGCCAGGTCATACTGTAGACTATACTGGTTCCATGTATGCTCCATAGCTTCTTGTGATCTTCAGACTTCTCGCTTTGACCCAGCTTCAAACGTGACCACTCCTTTGGCTCCCATCTTGGATTACTCACCTGCCAGTCTGCTAAATTAGCCTTGTGTTTTGGCAGTCAATTCAATGGCTTCACAACCTGGACCTTCGCTGCAGCCCAACCTATGATCCCTTGTGGCAGACCGGGTTGGTCTTAGACTCTGGGTTTCCAGGCCTAGTGTTTTGTCAGTTCTGCCTTGTCATCTAGCATTGGGTTTCACAGTTTCAGAGTTGGCTTCTTTTGCTGTCAGTACTCATCACCTCACTTCTTAGTCTGACACCTGGTTAGTACACCACCATGCAGGCATATATTGGTGGATGGGCAAGGCATTTTCTTTTACTTATGAAGCTCCTACATATCTCCAAGTGGTGATTGTGAATAATAAACAGAGCTTTCATTGTGCAATTTTAGTTGCGATTGAGCTCAGATCAGCATCCCAGAGATTAGCAATATAGTTGCAGATAAAGCATGCTGCTTCAGTAACTTCAAACAAGCTGCCCATTGAGTCAGAATATCTATGATTATGCTGCCCGCTGGCAAGAAGAGGTACAGTATATGGAAGGTGAGCAGAAGTGGAGGAGCAAAATTTGGCGTTAAAAAGGGTTTCTTAGGAGCAGGATCATTCTTAAGAATAATAAGAAATATTCTACACCCTCCCCCCCATCTTATGGTGCTGCCGCTGTCCCATACCGGTATATGCCTTAGCAGCAGACAGTGCCTGCTCCCCCCCACCCATGCACAATGGCTTTGTCGCTTTCTCAAACGCCACTAGAAATGGCTTGACTTAGGAGTCTTGGGTAGTCTAGGCGCACTAAAAGCCAGTTTTCTACTTTTTTGTTACCATTTCCTTTGTCAAGTGACCTTTTATAGTTTTGTTTTTCAGTGCTAAGCTCGCAGACGGATATTAGATGTCTAGAGTAAATGAAATCGGAAGTAGTAATCATTTCTTGTTCTCAGGCAATAGTGGTAATACAGACATTTAATTAAAGTTTGGGAATGCGCTTAGGAGAACTTTAAATTTACTGGTTGTGCCATGCCGCCTGCACAGACTTTAATTAATGAAGCTGACCAGCCACAATCAATATCCCCCAATTACACTTTAGAAGATTTCATGCACAGTGTTTAGTTCCTAGGCAAATAAATGACAAAGGATGGTTGAGCTCATTAAAGCAGAGTTTCTGAGAAAAAGAAAATCCAAGTGTAACCTAAACTAACTGTAACCTAGAAATGACGGGGTCCTGGGCAAAACTGCCTTCCCCACCTCCTACAGTCTCAGTTTACTAAGGGGGTTATGTAAGTAGGTATAGCGGCAGGTGAACACCAGGCGCTGTCCGCAAAACTACATTTATGAAAGCGAATCTGGTGAGCGACTCTAACAGCACCATGTAGCCTCCAATGTATTATTACAGGCGGCTCAGCGTATAGTGCCGATGCTCTAGCTTTCAGAGCGTCAGGTATTACCTGTCGCTACCTGTCGCTCTCCCATACATTTCAATGCCCATTCATTTATTGTGTTTAAACAGCGTGTGACAATTTTTTTTTTTTTGCTCAAATCATTGTGTGACCTGGTGTATATGTGTCCAAAAACATTTATCACACAGTGTCTGGCACTCTATGCTATAGCGACCAGATTTAGAGTGCCAACGCTGTGTGTGTGTCCTTTTTTGATAAGTATGGTGTGGAGTGCCGAGAGTCAGTCACACTGAGCTGGCACTACCTCTCGCTCCCTGCAACTCTGTACTGGTGTTAGAGCGCCCAACATACATCACATTCATCTATGCGGGCCAGGTTACTAGAGCGACTGAGGCGCTCTGTTACAGCGCCCGATACCTGCTTACAGCTTCTACTAGCGGTCGCTCTAAGCGCTGCTATACAGACGCTCATCTGCCGATACCTGGCGTTAGTAATGAATGAGCCTTCACATGTACTTGTAGAGATGATAGGGAGTATAAAATCTGCTAGTGTAGAAGGTGACCCTTATAAAATGATCACACCACCAGAGTGCGTAGGGTGGTTGAGGGCACAGCTCTGGCATAGTGAAAGGGAGCAGCCGTATCCCTGATCTCCCTGTGGTCTGCAGCACGCTTCTGTCCCCAGCCTATCTGAATGGATGGGCGCCCCATATAAATACCCACCTTTCAGTTTAATATAAATGCATCCACTAGGCGGAGCACTAGCCAAAAAAGCACAATAAAACAGTAGCATAATGTTTTATTTTGAGGTGGGAGTTGGAGGGTCTTCTTAAAGTTTTTTCCTTCAATGTTCTTTTAGTAAATTATTTATATATTTATGAATTATTCATGTGCATATGGTGATCCTGTGGATCAGGCAAGCACAAGGGCAGTTTTTTTTATTTCTTTATAGCACCTTGAGGGTATATTCTTTACCCAATTAAATAGCCCCTATACAGTATATTTTGATTGATGCTCTAATGTATCTATTTGTTGCTGGAAGGTTCATAGCAGAGATCGATATCTTCAGGTAGGCATATGGTTGAGGCTATAAGTTATATCAGTTTCACATACAGGGATTTTCTTGTTAAGGTTTTTGATTGCTGCATGTCCCTCCACTTTGCGTATGTGGGGTTATATGTGTTTATTATGTGTCAGGCCAGGGCAGTCCATATATATATATATGCTGAATGGCAGGAAAAGGAGTCCTTAATACACCCGGCATCAAGAAATCACAAACCAGGCTTGTTTATTTCACTTAATGGAAGGAATAGGAACAAGGGGGGGGGGGGGGTCTGTTACCCCTGATCAAATCAGAAACCTGGCACCCCTAGATTTTATCCTTACCAGGAGAAGAAAACTACAGGCTTGGTGGGAGTTTTATTAGGTTTGGGTGTGTAAGTGACCCCTCCTCTCATTAGGTGAAGTGATCTTGTGCGGAGGGTGGTAAGTTCGATTCCAGGCTGGGATATGACTGAAGTGCTCTTGAGCAAGGCACAGACATAACCCCTCAACTTATCCCCAGGCACTGTGGTTTGGAAAGCCCATCACCCAGGGCATGTGTGTACTCACTGCTTGTGTTTGTCTTACTACACAGGTGGTTTAAATGTGTGTGCTAACATACAATGGCCATATATGCATAAGATATCCTAATTTTTTGCTCCATAAGACACCCCCCACACCACCATATCCATATTACATCGCAGCCATAGACACAGAATCCATACCAAACTGCTAAAGGTGTACATATATGCATGGTTGTTCAGTCCCCTTTTAACCCTTTGCTTCAGTTGCGTTACTAGGGACCAACTACGGTAAGTTGTTTCTGGACCAAAAATGTCTCCTGAGCCAGTCTGTGCTGGAATAACAGCTTATTGCTATTGCAACTCTTCTGATGTGTATAGATGCTTTTATCCATCATGCAATGCTTTGGGCAAATAATTAGAGTGAATAATGCTGCTGGACCCCACAGGCTGTCTGGCATTATAACAAAACGATAATTTTTCTATATTTAATTGTATGTCTAGCATTGGAAGGCATTTAGATGGGTTGAGTATATGAAATACATTTAAGATTTGGGACTGATAGGGGGATGGGCTATAAATATGGCCCCATATATTTGGATAGGTAAGGTATCAGCATGTGTATTGCTAGCATGTGGGGATTGTTAGATATAAATGTGGTAATGGAGATGTGCAGTGGAGGACATACAAGTGTAAAAAAAATCACTGTAATTGAGTTTTTGGAAACACTGGGTATCCTGATGTAAAAAAACCATTTCATTATGCTATTGAAAATGATAAATTTGAAATCCTGAACTCAATCTTTATGGCCCCTGACCAGTTTTTATATGGCTTAATTGGCCCACGCTCTTCAAAAGGTTGAGCACCCCTGCTATAGAACTTGCTCTTTTCTACCGACAGCAATTAAGTGATAATTGCTCAGTGGAAATGGCTGCTGGGATCAAACTATAAATGAGCATTGGTTCATCAGGTGCTCTCAGGGTTATTTTCTGTCTTTAAAAATACAATTGGGGAGGTAGGCGCCGGCACCATTTTATCCGAGCGGAGGAGCAGGACCTCTGTGAGCCCTGATCGTTCGCCATCTTAGGGCTGGGGTGAGAGCTCTGGGTCTGAAGGGGAAGCGATAATCCCCAGGCTGCTCAAAGTGTGCTGGGAGCTCTGGCAACAACAGTGTGTTGCAGTCCCCCTGTCATTGATCCCATCCACCAGTGTCACCCTCCCCCTCCGATTGTCAACTAAGTCTGCTGGGACTGATAGTGCTGTGCAGACAACAGCCCCACTACCATCCTGCTGGAGCCACCTATGGGAGGCAATAAAAAGCGTAAATCTACGTTCACCTCCTGCAGCACCCAAACAATGGAGACCCCGAGTGGGGCAGGGCAGGAGCCATCCTCTAATCGTGATACTGTGGCTATCATGGTGGCCATCTTCTCGTGCCAGAATATCCAACTACTAAATTCAACAGCTTACAATTTAACTACTTCCGCCATGACCTGGACAAAATCCGTGTTCGAATGGGAGAGGTGGAAAGACGAGTTGGAGAAGTAGAGGATAGAATGTCCGCCCAAGTTGGGGAGGTGGCTGCCCTAAGGAGACAGGTGGCTACGCTGACTGAGAGGGCTGAGGACTCTGAAAATCGAAACCGGAGGAACAATGTTAGAATACTGGGCTTTCCGGAGAAGTCAGAGGGGTCCTCCCCGGAGCAGTTCATAGAGACTCTCATTCAGGAATTATTGGCGCCGGTGGGCCTGACAAAATTGTTCACTGTGGAGAGGGCACACAGGATCCCCATGAAACCTCTCCCGCCCGGGGCACCTCCGCAACCTTTTATCTTCAAAGTGCTTCACTACAGGGATCGGGATGCCATCCTGTCCGCGGCTCTGCTGAAAGGGTCAGTGATGTACAACAATACCCGCTTGTCCTTTTTCCCGGTCTTTACATCGGAGGTCCAGAGGCAGAGGCGTACCTTTAATGGCGTTCGTGAAAGATTCAGGTGGAAAAAGATAAACTACGCCATGTTGTTCCCGGCGAGGTTGAGAGTTCAGGACGGGGAAACGTAAAGATTTTTCATCTCAGCCGAAGATACTAATGGCTGGCTGGACTCCCTCCCCGGGCCCTGATAAGCGGCGGAGGACTCTGGAAGTGGCTGCCAGCTAAATGAATGTCTGGTTCTCTGCCAGGGACTTGCACTGCCGCTAGTTTGCTTGGGTCCCTGCTGGCTTTGGCTGGTGCGTTGGCAGTCCGGTTGCCCCTGAGAGGGTCTTGTTTATTGGTTTGAGCGTTTTTTGACTGTTGAAGTTAAGCTGCTTCCGTCCGGGTGGTATATTTATCCGATGCTGGCGGGTGCTGCCATTCGTAGCCCTGGGTCCCCATGGTTTCCCCTACCTCCCTTCCCCTGAAGTCTTTCCTTTGCTTGCAACCCTTCCCCCCCTTATTATTTTGTCCTGTGACCCCCTAGCCCTTAGACCCTCCCTTTATAACCCTGGGAGCCCACGACGGGTGGTGTGCCGGTCGGTGATTGGGAGGAAGACATCCTGATTTGTGGGCCCTGCTGAGTGAGACCTCGCTTTCCAATCGGCAACTCATTATCACCTAAGTAGCTTTAGAGGTTTTTGTTGTTTGGGAAACAAGTAGATAGCTTGGGATGGGCTGATGGTCAGGGTGCGATCTAATGGTGTCTACTCTGACCCGTTCCCTCTGAGTAGGGGCACTAGTCAGGGTTGTCCACTCTCGCCACTGCTGTTCGCCCTGGCTATCGAACCCCTGGCGATTATGATCCGGCAGTCAGCTCTTATTGCAGGGTGGAGGGTGGGTGGGAATGAGGAAAAAATATCTCTGTATGCTGATGACACACTGGTATACCTGGCGGACGGTCTCGCTGCCCTGGATGCCTTGCTTGACACCATTATGGAATTCAGGAAATTCTCAGGACTTAAAATCAACTAGTATAAATACAGCCTAATGCCGGTGGACGGGGTGGATAACTTAGTTCTTTCGCCCAAGTCATGTTTGAAAGTGGTCAACCGATTTAAATATCTGGGGATAGGGATCAGCCGACACCCTAGTAAGTTCACTGATTTGAATATTTCTCCCGTGGTGGCGCAGTTAAAGAAGAAGGTACGGCTCTGGGCGAGGCTGCCCCTATCGGTCATGGGCAGAATCAATATTTTTAAAATGATCTTTCTACCTAAATTACTGTACCTGTACCAGGCCTCCCCAGTGCTGCTGCCACAGTCGCATTTCAGGGAATTGGATACGACCATATTCAGCTTCATATGGGGCCAGTCATCACCAAGGTTAAATAGAGAAATCATGAAAGCCCAGGTGTCAGAAGGGGGGCTGGGGGTCCCGAACATGCTTCTGTACTTTTACGCAGCGCAGCTGGTGTATGCGCACTGGTGGGTATGCCTCCCTAGGGACAATCCTGTGACATCGCTGGAGGTGGCCCTGATGGGATCTGGAGACAAGGTGTCCAGCTTGGTATATAGAGGCACGAGGAATGACCCAGTTCCGACAGGGTGTATGAGGGTGGTGTGTCAGGTCTGGGACAGGATCATCGGGCTGAAGGAAGGGGTGAGTGGGGTTAAGTGCTTCTCACCATTTACCCCTTTGTGGAACAATCATAAGCTATCAGAGCTGCTGACTATGCAGGATACGAGTTTCTGGGAGAGCTTAAGTGCTTCTCACCATTTACCCCTTTGTGGAACAATCATAAGCTATCAGAGCTGCTGACTATGCAGGATACGAGTTTCTGGGAGAGGCGCGGTGCCCACTTGCTGAGCCAGTTCTACTGTTCTGGGATCCTTATGTCATTTGAGCAGGTGTGCGGGAGGTTCCAGTTGTCCCCAAGAGATTTTTTTTCGGTACTTACAACTTAGACATGCACTAAGAACCCAATTCCCTGGCAAGGGCCGATGATTGCGGAAGCACTAATAGAGAGCGTGGTCAGGCAGAGCAGTCTAGAGAAACCCACCTCGACTATATATAGGGCGTGCAGGGCACCTCGGTTTCCTCCCGGGAGGCAGTGATAGCGAAGTGGCAGGGGCTGGATCACGGTCTGGATAGAGAGGACTGGGAAGAAGTATGGGATAATATTCACACATTGTTGGTGGAGGCCAGTTTATACAGACCAAATGGATCCATCAGGCGTATATCACACCGGTTCGGCTACACAGGATGGGACTGCTGGATAGTGATCTGTGCCCGCGATGTGGGAATGGTAGTGCCACATGGGAGCATGCTGTATGGTCTTGTGTGGTACTGGATCGCTACTGGACTTCAGTAATGAGGGTAGTAGCCAAAGTAGTGGGGTTCCAAGTAAGGGGGTCGATGGCATTGTGTCTCCTGGGGGTGATGGAACCAATCACAGAACTAAGTTCAGTGAGGGTATTATTGAGATATTATACTAGGAAGTGTATTTTGCTGAATTGGAAGCACCCGGCGACCCCATCCCTGTTGGTCTGGAAGAAGCTCATAAACCAGAAACTGGCCATGTATAAATTAACCTATGCTACCCAAAAGTTTGATAGGGTCTGGGAGCCGTGGTTGCAGTGCACGGAGACAGTGGCAGATGATACTTGAGGGGTGTGAGTGATACTCCGAGAGGCCCTTTACCAACCAGGGATGGGAATTGAAGATGGGCCTACAGATGATCGGGCTGGATGGAGTTTCACCTGGATTGGCGTAGTTGGCAGGAGATGACCCCCCCTTACTTTGGGAATCATGGTTTACGGGGCTACGTGGTGGTGCCTCCTCCCTAGACATGTCTATACATACTGGTGGCTGTCGGAGCAGGTCTGTTAATATTGCCGGTGGTCTCTTTCCCTTCCCGAGTCTTTGGTATGAATGGTGTATGAATGTGTGTCTGGAGTGGATAAGTTGTTCAATTGAATTGTATTGTATGACATAGTAGTGTATTGTAATGTCTTGTCAGTTTATTTTCAAAAGCAAAATAAAAACTTAAAAAAAAAATATATATATAATTAAAACTTTCTTAACATGGTTGCTGTGTATCATGTATGTACATGCTCTCAATTTGTTTGTATGACTCTCGATCGCGTATTAAAGACACTCCCACCTCTGCCCCAACAATCAGTGACCACAGAGGTAGCGTTTACCTAACTATCTTTACTTGTATGCGTCTACAAAAAGTAAAGCAGCATTTTTATTATCCACCAAATTGGCTAATTTTGATAAAAAGTATTAGTTATAAAGACAGGTTCTGTAAAGATAAAGGACAAACTTGCTGGCATACATAAAGGCTATTACAAGTATTTAGAAAATACAACTAAAACTACACCCTATAGTGGCACAAAGGACTACTGCCTGGTGACTACTGGTGACCAATGGGGCTTGACAGCATAAAGGTTTCCTATGGTGCACTCAAGGTGCCAGTCCAATCCTGTCCTCACCTTTCTTTTGTTGCTTCCATGCAGCATATGAAAGATGGCTTTTCGGTGCCAGCCTGAGGTAATCTTTCAGTCTCCTTGTTCCACTGGTGAAACTGAGCCCCCATGATCGGCTACTTCCTCTGCCTGGTAAAATCATTTCAGGCTTGCACCGATGTATGCGCATAGCTAGACACTCATTATGTAGAAAATGGGTGTTGAATTGGTTTAATATGCAGAATGTATCTAAGGCAGAGCACTAAAGTTGACTACTGGGGAATAGGAATGAACTGCCCTTAGTAGATGGCTTAAATGTTCTTGTCTCAAACTGTTTACTGGTGCCAGAGGATATGTGAGGAAGACTTCCATGCAGGGGTCACCAAGGAATAGTATCAACACAGCAAAGACTGCATGATCCCCAGAATACTGGTGCCAGGTATGGGGGGGAGGCTGGTGGTGCTACCTGCCACTCAGTCACTCGTTCTCCTCCCATACTATTTCCTGATTGTACATTGGGGAAAACTTACTATTCCTTTTACTGGTGACCCCATGGATTGCCCATCTGCTATAACTTTAAAACCACCCATTTTTTCCATAAAATCACACCAGGAAAGAGCATAGGGGGGCTGCTTTGTGATGCCCCTCTATTTGAAGTGATCCCTACACATGGCGCTCTTTAGGTACTGCACACCTCCAATTGAAGGAGGTGCAGTTGCTGAATGTGTGTGCAGCTGTCTCTGTCCCCTATCAAATGGAGCTCCATGGAGGGAGATCCCAGGTGTTCCTTAGCTCACTGATGGCAGGTTAGGTTCATTTAGTGTCCCTGTGGACCAGGACCTTTGCTGTCACAGAGTTGTGCATGGAGTATTAGGTTCACTTGCAAAAGAAGTGCAAGCAATAAAATGCATTTAAGCATCCGTCTTCTCTGCCTCGCTCAATTCAAGCAATAAAATAAAAAATAAAATATACTCACCTGATTGCAGTGATCCCCATGTGGTTGCCGGCGAGAAGGGGGGTCTCTGTGTCAGCAATGGACTTGGTTGACTGAGCATGACAGACCAGTCACCCAATCTCCCAGCTGTATGCCCTCCAGGCATGCTCCCCGTGGTTGGGTGACTGACCGGATGCAGCTTCAGTGTAGAGTGCCCGCCTGTCCTACCACTATGCGAAGACTGTTGTGGCAATCAGGAGAGTGGCTGGGAGGAGGCATGCTTAAACTCTGTCTTGGGGGCCCTCATTCCATCAGTGAGCCCTGCGTTCCAGAGATAACCTGATGTTTTGAATACAAAGGAAAACAGTTTGTTCAGTTGCCCTGATTTATTTCTACAGCTATACCATGACCAGGACCTCCATAGACATTGTAAAGGAAGCCCTGTGACCCAATGTTATGATGTATGACAATGGGACACCACAAGGGAGGCAAGGGAGAAAGGCAGCAGTGCAAGTTTAATTACTGTCAGCTCTGCTACCTCTTTACTTGAGCATGTCCACAGTTTAATTTTACTGCCATATGTAGCAGTGATGTGACGCTCTGAGTACATTGCATAATTCATTCTATAATTATGACCTTAGGATTGGTGATAAATATGCTGACCTTATTTTCTTTTTGTTCTAGCATTCGATACATACATAAGGGTGGATGCAAAGTGGGACAGGATGATGTGGCGATAAGTGAAGTCACGGTGAGCACACAGCTTGTGATGAAAAACAAATAGACCCAAGTTAGACACCAGAGAAAGGGTCCAGACCACGACCCCGACCATCAGTCTGACATAGATGTGGATCCCATCTGCCAGAGAGAATCCTCAGCAACTCCAACACCTAACATTGCTTTGGAGGAATCAGCTCCATCTTCTCCTGAGGAATCGGCTCCGTCTTCTCCTGAGGAATCGGCCCTGTCTTCTCCTGAAGCTTTTGATGTTAAAACATCAGTAACGGAAAAGGACTACCTATCTCCAAAACCTCTGGTAAGGGATTCATGTGCACAAGTAAGAGGTAAGATCACTGATCTACATGAAGGTACACAAAAAGGTTCTAAGAAACAATGAAAAAGTGGCAAAGGGAGACTGGCCAGGAAAACAACGACACTTTCAGAATACCACAGATCTCCACACCTAATATGCCACAGGAAAAGCCACCTTCTCCTGCGGGCCCAAGAACTGGCCTCCCCACTATTTTCAGGTGTCAAAATAGGTCATATGCTCTCTGTAAAAGGTACACAAAATGGTTCTGAAAAACAACAAAAAGTGCCAATAGGAGAATGGTCAGGCAAGCATCAGTGCTTTCAGAGCCCCACAGGTCAGTCTCCTGACGTAATATGTCACAAAATAGTCAGCAAGATTCTGTGCCTTCCCTGTCAGTTTTAGGTGCACAAATACAGAATGAGCTCAGACTGGCCCACCATGTTACCAGGCCCTAACAAAAATATGCAACGACTTTGAAAAGACCCACCCCCAGCACTCAGGAATAAACTGCCGCCTCTCAGTTTGCACAGAATCCCCTTTAGCTCCCCAACACTGCAGTGTGCACATAGATCTCTTTGCTTGTTCCCCAAAAATATAATATGCAGCATTTCATGTCACAGAAAGATCTCTAGATTTGCAGGGGGAAGACGGTGCAAAGGGTTAAATTCTGACATGGGTGGTACACAAAGTTTAACACAGATATTGCCAGGGGGACATGGGCTTAAATGCAGACAGTGTGGGAGGGAGAGGGTAATAGCAATTAAATGCAGATACTGTTGGGGAGGATAGTACAAGGGGTTAAATGAAGAGGAAAGATTGAACGGGGTTAAATACAAAGACACATTTTAATAGTATTACACAGTTTGCTCTTTATTAGATTGTATGCAAACCTTTATTGCAAAAATATAATTGTGTGCAGCACTTGACAACTTTTTGTATAGGGAACTGGTAATTAAACATTTTAATCCCACCTCTGGGTCCAGAGCTTCCTATCTGTAAATACATTCCTGAACATTTTCATGACATATAATATAAGAGAGCCGTTATATGACTTTCACAACATTCACTACTACATACATGCCCAATTGTGCTCTGACATAAGGCGGGCATTGTGTTCCAGGTACTAAGTGTGGTGTTTAGACGTGGGCAGGGAGATCAGAAGGCATCAACAACCACAGGATATAAAATTTTCAGTTAACGCCACCCTAGGCACTCCTCAATCCTGACACCGCTCTTTATACTAGAGAACACCTATTTTTTACTACACCAATTGATATGACACCATGGACTTAAGCTGGGGATTGATGCAAAAAATTAAAAGTTAAAATGTTTTACATTTATATCATAAAACTAAACTAACTGCATTGAGTTCTCGTGTTTACAATGAATCAGCAGGTTTCCACATACCCCTGACACCCCCCTCCCAAACTTGTTCAGTAGGGTAGACAAGTAAAATCCCAGAAAAGAAAAAAAGGTATAATACTGTAGTATAGTAAAAGTAAAAAATTATAAAAAAGGTATAATACTGTAGTTTCCCCCAGAGGGTTGCTGCCTCCTACGTTCTGCTGCCCTAGGCACAGACCTTTGAGTCCCTAATGAGAAATTGGGCCCAGCTCAGTTAAAGCACCAAGGAATTCCAGCAGGGAAAATGGAAACATTTATAGGTAGGTAGTGACAGTCATAACTTCTTGAAAAGATTGTGTTGGCAGGAATTTCTATAAGCCAGCAGCACAAAGTAAGCGACTCACAAAACAAATTTTTTTTGAGTTACAAAGAACTGTCAGGAGATCCAGACATTGTAAATATGCGGTTTGTTCTCCGTGTAATGTGATAAAGCCTCATGGCAAAACAACTCTGTCTTCATAACAACACAATAAAAATAATAACCGTATCAAAATGTAATTAAGAAGAATTTGAAGCACTTTGCATTTAAATGGATAAATTAATTCGAAATTGTAGCATCTAATGTGATTTGAGGACATACATCAATTCAATTAATTTGGAAAGATTAAAGTGTGTTGCCTCCCCTACCTCCCAAAAGCAGAGATCTCACAAAGAGTTTTATCTGTCGAAGTACTGTTGCTGGAAAAGCAACAAAGCGCACATTATACTAAATAGTTCAATTTAAAATGTTGTTTCAGCATTCCATGGAACAAGATAACCAGGGGGAGAGGGCCAAGGCATTGCATAAGGTGATGTCTTCCCCTGAGAAGAAGTAGGACACCACAGGGGAGGAAAAGAAAGCAAGGTGGGTCAGTGTGTCTGGTCAGCTCTCCACAGGACATATCTGTATAGAAAAGGGGTACACAACTTTCTTTGGTCTCATTCAAGGGGCTGTAAGCAACGGTGGATAGATATAAGCAGAGGTGGATAGATGTAGGCAGAGGTGACGTAAAGCAAGCAGAGATGAGGCAGAAGAAGTGCACAGGGCAGATGTGAGGTGGGTAGAGGTAAGCAGAGGTAAGATGTTAAGAGGTAAAGTGGGCAGAGGTGAGGAGGGCCAATATTTTAGAGGTTGGCAAGGTGAGGTGTGGTGAAACAGGAATAGGTCAGACTGACTGAGATGGGGTGACCAGAAGAGAGGCGACACTAAGAGGGGTGGGGAGGGATAGGAGGGGAAGGCAAGTTATGGTATAAGACCCAAACTCCTGGACCCATTGCTCTCCAACGCGGCCTAATGACCCGGCCTATCGTTACCTCCATCGCTTTTAGCAGCGATCGTCGCCACACACCTAGTTCGACATAGCCCTAAACCTTTCTGAGTCCCGTAGATCCTCCCAACAGGCCCAAGTCACTGTATAAATTCCCTCATTCCTCTGTCTCCCAAAATAAGCTCTTCCATTTGCCTGATACGCTCAAGCTCCGTCACCCATTCCTGTATGGACGGGGTCCTCTGTGTTTTCCAATGCCTTGGAATTACTGCCCTGACTGCCGATAATAAATGCCTAAGTACGTCAGTTTTGTACTGAGACACGGGGCCATCCCAAAGAGAGAGAAGAGCCAACTGTGGGGAGTTAATGACTACTGTACCCCTAGCAGCTGTGTATATGTCCAGTATATTTTCCCAGAAGGCCTTAATAGCTGGGCAGCCCCACCAAATGTGTGTCATGTTGCCCTCCCCAGAGCGGCATCTCCAGCATACATCTGAGGAGCGCGGCGCAAACCTCTTAATGTCTACCAGGCACCTATACTATCTGGCGGCGATCTTAAAGTTCCTCTCTTGAGCTATCCCTTCTACTGCTGTTTTGTGTGTAAGGTTAAACAGCTTGGCCCGATCCTCCTCCGAGAAGGAGAGACCCAGCTCCCATCTGACCATATATCCCAGGGGGCCAGCGTGAGCATTGCACTCGAGTGCCGCGTATATTTTGGAAAGGGCATGAGGCACTTGAAAGAAGCTTTTCAGCTTCCCTCTGGCCTTCTGTAGTGCCAACCATTTGTCATTAGAGGGAGAGAGCTGTGTGAATGTTCTAGGTTCTGGAATTGGGCTAGAGTCTGTTCAATAAGGGTCCAGAAAGTGTCTTAAGGTGTTTTCAACCGCTGCCAGGCAGGCATCATCCCTCAGCAAATTGTCATTCAATCGCCAGTCCCCCCTTTTTGGGTGCAACCCCAGGAACTCAAAGGACAGAAAAATTGGGGCTTGGTGAGACCAGATTATATTCCCTATACTAGCTTTCGGGTCCCAGGACATGGCATGGTGGCTTAGCAACAGGTAATCTATGTGACTATATGAATTATTCGCATTAGAATAAAACAGGAAGTCTCAATCGCTCGGGTGCAACTTTCACCAGACATTAACCAATTGGAGGTCCAGAAGCCTCCTCTTTAACTGCTTAAGGCCAGCTATCGGGAAAGCAGACCTCCCGGAGGAGGTATCTACTTGTGGATTAAATGGAAGGTTAAAGTCTATTTACTTATCACTGTATATCACTATAATTATCCCTTCCACAAAGTCTGCCACCTGTTTTAGGAGACCAAGGCAATAACGGGACTGATCCTTGTTGGGGCAGTACAAGTGTAGTCTTTGTGAATACGGACATACGGACAGCTTACGGAATACAGAACATAAATCTACCCTCAGGGTCAATTTTGGTATCCAGAATTTTATAGGGAAGGGACCTGTGTATGGCCACAGAAACTCCCTTTGTTTTGGCATTGGGTTTGGGGGCATGAATCCAGGAAAAGTAGCGGTCCCTGATCGACGGGACTCGTCCCTCCTTGAAATAAGTCTCCTGCAATATTGCAACGCCACACTTGTGCAGATCATACAATATTTTGGACCTTTTCTTGGGGGCATTCAGGCCCGTCACATTGTATGAGCATACTGTTATACTCGCCATCTTTCCCTCACCTCCACCAGTGAGTCAGGGGAAGATGGGCAACAGGTGGAAGGGAACCGGAGAGGGTGTGCGAGTGCCAGGGGACAAATAGAGGGGGGAGAGAGAAACAGGAAGAAGGAAACGAAGAGAAGGGGAGAAGTAGAGACACCTAACAATAAGAAAAAGTAAACCTTCAAATTCCTTATGAGACAATTCCCCTCTTATAACATGCTAATAACGAAGGTTCAAACCAACACTACTTAGTGCCAAGTGCGCTCAATCCCCCCAGGCTTCTACAGGTATTCCCTGGGAGAACCACCCAGGTTGGAGAGTAACTAGACATCCTGTATTCTGGTCCCATAAGGATCCAGGACCCAAAGCTAGCCCACATCGCTCGCCAACCCTGCACAACTCTCAAGGGCTCAATCAGCTGCAATTCCAGACCTCCCCACCTGACCCCAATGGGAGCAATGCAAACCCTTTAAACATTCCTACTCCAACAGCCTTGGCCCACTCCCTCAAAGCAGCTTTTATGGCCAGCCACCCAGGCAGTGGCGCCAGGCGAAGGCCAGGAGACGGCACATCGGCGGTCCCGCAACACAAAAACCCACAGCAACAAAACTGTGATAGTCCCCCTGCCGCAGTGCCCCCCCAGACCCCCTTGGCACCAGCGCACCCCCAGACCCCCCTGGTGCCAGCGCACCCCCGACCCCACCAAGGCCAGCATCCCGGGGTATGCCCAACAGTAATCTGAGCAATAAACCTAGTAAGAAGATGGGGATTGATCACGCCCTGAACCCTTCTTGGGTTCGTCACCCCACCACTCAGGCGAGCAAGGGGTGTCCGTCCACACCCGACCCCCAGCAGAGCCGGCAGGTTCCAACTTCTTTAAAGCAGCCAACTCAGGGAGGCAGCGATGAAACACGATGGAATGGCCATGTCCAAGTCACGAAGAGCTGATGAGCAAACAAAGCGAAAAGTACAGGCCATCCAGAGACTTCCAGCCTCAGTCCCAGTCTTTAGCGCCGTTGGGGGCCCACGTCCTACCCCCTCTGTTCCCTCTGGGCTGGGGGTCATCACGCCGACCCCCCAGCTCTTGGGGCCCAGGGCAAGCACAATGCTGGGGATAGCCAGTTTTCCAGCTCTACGGCTGGCGAACCCAGGAACTCAAAGGCCTCACGGAGATGAGAATGGCTGCGAAGTATAAAGCTGTGACCCCGTAATTGAAGGATGAGGTGAAAGGGGTGACCCCATATGTAAGTTGCTCCAGCTCTCTTTGCGGTCTCAGTGGTCTCATAACCTTCCGCATTTGAAGCATGTGACTCACTAGGTCGGGTAGTAAGACGATTTGCGCCCCTTTGAAAGTTAAGGACTTTTTGGCCCTCTACTTCTGCATGGTAGCTTCCTTCAATTTGTAGAAATACACTTGACAGATGATGTCTCGGGACCTGCGCCAATCGGGATTTTTGGGGCCCGGGGCTCTATGGAACCTATCCAGCTCCATCACTTCCCCTGCCGGCCGGTCCATGGCTTGATTGAAGATTTGCAACACAGTTTCCGCTAGGTTGGCAAACTCAGGGGCCTCCGGAAGCCCCCTTATCCATATGTTGTTCCTTCTCCCACGGTTCTCCATCTGTCATCTTGGTGAAGCAAAATGCCAGCAATCTGTTGGGAGAACTCCGCTTACGCTCTCTCTAGGGTGCTGTGGGCTCTCTCTAAGGTGATAAGGAGCTGATGGACCGACTCCTGAGCCTGCTCTACAGACGTGACCCTAATGCTCACCATCCTGTTGATAAAAGTCTTGAAATCCTTCCTAGTGGGCAGCGAAGATATAAGGGCTTTGATGCTGTGCTAGTCCAAGTCTAATGGCAGGACGAGGCTGAGATGGATGGGGCTTCTCCACCGCCCGCACCTCCTCTCTGACATCTTCCTCTGGTGCCTGCCACCTCACCGCCGCTTGCTCGCTTCTCCCTGCAACGGGCCGCACCAACCCCTCCGTCTCGCCGGTCTCTCCTCCTTGGGTCTGATCGAGGTCCGCCAGATGCAATGGTAGGGCTCGTCTGCCCATCGCCGTCAGGTTGTCCGGCCTCCTCTGCACAGTCGACTCCTCGTGGTGACACGCTCCTGCCGCCTGGCTTCTCCGTGGGGGCGAGTCCGCCATCTTGCCACGCTCCTCCTCGCCTAATCCTCGACCTCCCACGTGGAAGAACTTCAAGAAGGGACCAGCTCTGTGCCCCTTCGCTGACATCTTGCTCCTCCATATTTTGGACATCTTTGGCTCGTAAGAAATCTTAGTGCTGCTATCAATTTTCCAGGCTTTTTCCTATTGGTTTGACAGGAGCTCAATTCCCTGTGTCCTCACACTTGGCCATTGCCAAGCCACACCCCCAATCATAACTTTGGATCAAAGCTCCAACTTTTTAATTTTGACTTTTGTTTTTTTGAAATCAGCAATACCAATGAGTTTTAGAAGTTATATTTGTTTATCAGCCTTGTTTATGCAGCCTCAGGAGGCCCAACACACTATCATTTTCAGAAAGAGGCGTTTTGCCATTTAGGAATAGCAACAAACTAATTTCAACTAATTTTACTGAGTTACAAAGCACTATCAGGAGATACAAACATACTTTTTAATTCTAGATGCTGCATAATATGATATGAAGCCTTTCTCATGGTTAATTGCTCTGCCCTCACCACAAAACAAATAAACCCTAAATAATAATAGTTTCACTGTGTAATTAGGAAGAGTTAAAAGTACTTTGCAGTCAAATAAATAATTAATTTGGGACCGAGGCATCTAGTGTAATAAGACAGCATATTTCCATTCACTCAGATAGAAATAATTCACCCAACCATTACTTACAAAAAGCTCATTAATGCAAAGTCGGGTAATTCAGGGTGTCTTGTTACATTGATTTTGTGATTTTCGTAAGTGTAACTCCTGGCAGCATGGAGGAGGATAAACCAGATGCCAGTACAGCGCTTAAGTAAAACTTCCAGGTTTAGTGTAAACAGGTAAAAGCAGCAAACCAGTGGCCTGCATTTTCCCTGGCTAGTAGCCAGCATAGATGGAGGGGGGGATCTGTGTCTCTCTGTTCATAAGATGCTGGCGGGGCATCGGCTTTAGACACCACTATGGCATTGAAGACCCCGGGCTGACAAAACAGGAGGAAGTCCTCAACCTGGCAGACCAGTAAGAGGCCCCCATGGGATGGGGGACAGAAGAAAGAACATGTGGATTGTGAGTAGTGTTTAATTTAGAAAAATATTTTTTTTGCATTGGCACTGGCAAGTAGCATGCAGGCATCAGTGCCATATTACATGCAACTTCTTTTGGGCACCAGGGGTGTGGATGAGACCAGGCTCCTGGTGTTCTTCTATGGGTAAATGTTCAGGTGTTTTTCTGAATCGCCTGATACCTTAACATTTTCTGCATGCGATTGGAGGCAGGTATGTAAAATCCAGGAATTTGACTTGTTCCTTTCCCTGGGGATATCACAATTGGGGGGGCCCCACTGTGTGAAACCCCCCATTTTGCCCTGTTAAACTCACCTCTCCTCAGTCTAATGGTGCACGCGCAGGCGCTGGGCTAATGAGAGCCATTTGCTGTGTTTACATTTTTTGGGAAAACGGCTCTCACTTGACTATAATGGGGAGCAGGATGCCACATCCCCTGCATCCCCGGCTGTGCGCTCGCTCCCGCCCCAGCAGGGGATGCAGGAGATGTGGCAGTGTGCACTTACCATTGACAACAATGAGAGCCGCCTGACGAATTACGTCAGTTCAGTTGGGGGGACCGAAGAAAGGTGAGTGTGTACATGCACCCTGGGGAGTTTCACACAGCAGTGGTTTTTGTTCCAGTATAAAAACCCTTTGTGAGCGAAATTTAAAAAAAGTAAAATACATATGTATTAATCATAAAGCACTTGATGCATCTGAGACCCCAGCCATGGGGTACCTCTCACCTGGCTGTTGCATGGCGGGTGTCCCAATCAGCAAGGCGAGAATGATAGGTTGATAAATGTTATAAACAATAAATTCTCTATATTGTTTAGTTAAATTATTTAATTACTTAATAGTTAAATTGAATGTATTCTTAATCATTGAATAAACCCATATTTTATTCTATTATTTATTTTATTTCAAATGGTAGTGGTTAATGATTTATCCCCCAGTTTTACCCCATCCTTAAAGTGGAATTTCAATCAAAAAGTGCCACCCTAGAGACCCCTTACTTTCTCCTCGGGCCCGCCTCTGGGGAGAAAGCACAAAGCCGCATACCCTGGGTTGGTGCACACTCCCACCACCCATTAACTTGCAGTTGTGTGCTTTCATGCGCCCAGAATCTGGAGCGCTGGGAGAGCGGCGCAGGCCCCTGGATAAGGTAAGGGCTCTTTTTCTTTCTAACCCCCGTCCTGCCTCAGCGCCAGGGTAGGGTGGCAGGGCGGGGGAGGGGGCACATTTTGATTTCATTAATTAATCTCCCTACTGTCTTATTGATATGTATCTACCAGCCAATCTACTCATAGATCCAGGGGCTAGCATGGATCAGGACAGAACATGTCCAATCGCTTTCCCAGGGCAAGCAAACTTATAAACCTTCTAGAACCAAATTACATTCTGAAACTGCCTTCAGTTTGCACTCAGAGCAGTATATCACGAACCGTATGTTTCCTCTTCATCGGTCACAAGAAATAAAGGAGCAGAACAATTTGTAATAGCTTGCGAGATTGGAATACCTGGGTCTACATTCATCAAATGAATAAACAGCCATTCCTTGCCCTCCTGGTGAGTCAGCTTCTCGATGCTATTGTACATATGTCTTCAAGACTAACCGAGGAGAAGGGCCAACAGTAATGAGGCAGTTTATAAACGATAAACCCACCATACTTTCAAAACTTTATTGTTTATTTAAGAATGAACGGTATAAAAACATTTAAAATAACAAATGCCTATAAAGTGTCTGAAGTTTAGCTAAATGTACTTGCCATTAGGCAACCCTAAGACTGGACCTAGGGGTTGCCAGTAGGGATGAGCGAATCGATCCGGACGAACCCGAATTCGTTCCGAATTTCAGGAAATATTCGATTCTGAACGAATCCGAATTTCCCCGCGATTCGATCGATCGAAATTTTCCTTTAAACTCCATTTACGTCAATTACAGGCATTGTAAAATGGTGGATGGACATGTCTGGACATATCCCCTGGGGCAAGTTATCATGGGAAGGTCACATGCAGCCTATCAGCAGCCAGGAATCCCGGTGACGTCACCGTGCTATATAAAGCGGCGGCCATCTTGCTTGTGCGCATTTCAGACTTGCATTCGTGAGACAGCAGTGGTTGCTGCAGACAGGGACAGACAGTTAGCGATAGGTAGGAAGAGTTACAGATAGGTAGGGAGATTTACAGATAGGTAGGGAGATTTAGAGAGGCAGACAGAGCCAGGGAAAGATAGTGGAAAACTGGAACAATCCAGGGACAGCATAAAAGTGACAGTGACAGGGTGATTTGCCTGATCAGTTTTCAATTCAATTTGATTTCTTTGTGCTGTAAACCGTAATCTGCCTTGCCACTGTGCATGCCATCTATGCAGCTGTCAATACACCAGGCCGTAGGGTATCCCAAACCACCACATGGCACCCTATCTGTTATACTAAATAAGCGTTGTTCAGCATCAGCTTTATTAAGCTATTGCATTTTGCATAGGTTTTTGTCCTGCTGTCAATACACCAGGCCGCAGAGTATCCCAAATCACCACGTGGCACCCTGTCTGTTATACTAAATAAGCGTCTACAGCCTCAGCTTTATTAAGTTATTGCATTTTGCATTGGTTTTTGTCCTGCTGTCAATACACCAGGTCGCAGGGTATCCCAAACCACCACGTGGCACCCTATCTGTTATACTAAATAAGAGTTGTTCAGCATCAGCTTTATTAAGCTATTGCATTTTGCATAGGTTTTTGTCCTGCTGTCAATACACCAGGCCGCAGAGTATCCCAAATCACCACATGGTACCCTATCTGTTATACTAAATAAGTGTCTACAGCCTCAGCTTTATTAAGTTATTGTATTTTGCATTGGTTTTTGTCCTGCTGTCAATACACCAGGTCGCAGGGTATCCCAAACCACCACGTGGCACCCTATCTGTTATACTAAATAAGCGTTGTTCAGCATCAGCTTTATTAAGCTATTGCATTTTGCATAGGTTTTTGTCCTGCTGTCAGTACACCAGGCCACAGGGTATCCCAAACCACCGCGTGGCACCCTATCTGTTATACTAAATAAGCATTTACAGCCTCAGCTTTATTAAGTGCTGCCAAAACACTAGGCCACAGGGTATCTCATATTGCCAGTTTTCATAATATCTGGTGCAGAGAAGCAGTTCCTCACTTTATTTAGCTTCTTCTTTTTAAAGGAAACACATTTTTTATCGTACCTATTGCGCATTTCAAATACATAAAAATGTCAGGCAGACAAGTGCAAGGATGTTCAAAGAGGAGTGACAGAGGCCAAGATTCAGCAGGCAGAGGTCGCAGCAGACTAGGAGCGAGTGGCAGCAGGAGTCACGGTGAGAGACCTGATCTGCCAGTATCTGCTAGCGGTCGTGTCTCCACCAGTAACGCATCTGCCGTGGTAGATTGGTTAACGCGCTCATCAACATCATCACAAGTTACATCTGACACCCCCAGTCTAGGGTCGGTAGGTTCCTCTGACACAACCCTGAGTTGGCATGCCCCGAGAGCAGTCCCTGTCCTCCCATTGCCTCTGTCCTACGCCGCTCCCTCCCCCAGCGACGTATCCTATGCTTTGGGTTCAGCTCCACTCTTTAGTGCGGAGGACGATCAGATAGAGGACAGTCAGCAGCTACTGCCCAGCCAAGAAATGGAGGTGGCTTCTTTAGCTAGGCAGACAAATAGTGATGTGGACAGTGTCGTGGGTGTTGCGAGCGTTCCAGCTCCTGCACCTGACACTGTTGAGGAAACCGAGAACATCAGTAACGTGCAGCCATAACTCGGTGATGATGATGATGATGAAGCCGATTGCACTTGGGAGCCTGGTGATGAAGGGGCTTCATCGTCATCATCAGGAGAAGAGGGGCGCAGGTTGCCCCGGAGTCAGCAGCTGAGGCAGCAAGGTGTTAGCAGCATGGTTGGCAGTCAGCATGGGGGCACAATTGTAAAGCCTGGAGCCAAACGGGGCTGGGGCCGGGGTAGAGCACCTGCTGCGCGGCAGGCTACCTTATCGGGAGGTAGTGGAGCAGGGGTTCCTGGAGTTGGCGACAGTAGCAGTGAATCAGTGCGGCCTGTTGGTGGGAAAAGTAGCTACTCGGCAGTGTGGCAGTTTTTCCTGAAGCATCCGCAGGAGGGTAACATGGCCACATGCAAGATATGTAGGCAGAAGGTGAAGCGTGGCCAGGGCCCAAATGTTGACACCATGGCCCTGCGTCAACATATTATGCGTCACCATAAAGCGGCCTGGGAGAACCGAGGCTCCGAAGAGGTGGTCCAGCCTGCTTCCTCACCAAGTGGCACGCCACTCCCAATTTCTGCCAGCCAAGGCTCCAGCACCTCAGCCGAAGGCAGCTGTGCGTCATACCCATCCTCTGTCGCTCCTGCTCCTCCTCCTCCAAGTCATGCATCCCTCCAGCAATCCATCAGCGATGCCATGTCCAAGAGACAGCAGTATGCGCCCACACATCCTACGGCGCAGAAGCTGAATGTGCTCCTGTCCAAGTTGCTGGTGCTGCAGTCGCTCCCTTTTCAGGTGGTGGACTCTGCACCTTTCAGAGAACTGATGGCTTGTGCCGAGCCGAGGTGGAGAGTCCCAAGCCGTCATTTCTTTGCCAAGAAGGCAGTACCAGCGCTGCACACTTTTGTTGAACAGAAGGTGGGCCAGTCCTTGAGCCTGTCGGTGTGTAGTGCATGGCAGCACCGACGTCTGCAGCTGTAACTACGGTCAGGGACAGTACATGTCGTTTACGGCCCACTGGGTGAATGTGGTCCCTTTGCAGCAGCAGCAGCAACTTGGACAGGTCACGCCGCTTCGGCCTCCGCGCTCCCTGCCCGTTGGGCCTGTGACACCATGCGACTCGGCCTCTTCATCCTCCGCCATCTCCTCACCCTCCACTGTAGGCTCAAGTCTCAGTGCCCCTCCAGTCTACCATGTGTGCAGGGCACGGAGGTGTCACGCTGTGCTTCATGGTTTGTCTTGGCGAACGGAGTCACACAGGGGAGGAACTGCTTAAATTTATTCATCAGGAAATCCAAACATGGCTTACTCCAAGAAAACTTAAAATGGGAATCATGGTTACCGACAATGGGAAGAACATTTTGTCTGCGCTGTGCCAAGGAAGCCTGACTCATGCCCCCTGCATGGCTCACGTCTTCAATCTGGTTGTCAAGCGGTTTCTGAAGTGTTCCCCCCATCTGCAAGACATCCTAACAACTTCAAGGAGATGGAGACAGGTAGTCCCTCCGAGTCACTTGCGCAAATGGCAGGAAGCATGCTCACTTGCTTGCGTAGTGACCCCAGAATTGTTTCCATTTGTCGGCGGGATGACTTCTGGCTGTCCACCTTATTGGACCCTCACTTCCGGCACAAAATTGGGGCATTTTTTAAACCCGCTGAGAGGGAGGACAAACTGAACTACTACAAAGACATTCTACATAGTCAGTTGGCCGATGCCTATCTGCGCCATGGTCCATACTCTCGCAGGTCTTACTCGGGGGGACCTCTGCGCTCACCTTCCACTGCCATGCCTGCTGGGGGGGTAGGCAGGAGCAGCAGCAGCAGCTCCATCAGCAGCAGCCTCAGTCTTCAGTCGCTAATGAGTAGCTTTCTACACCCGCATAGTGAGGCTACTCATGAGCAGCAGGAAGACCTGGAGCAGGACCTCAACCAGCAGGTCATGTCATACCTTGACATGACCATGCCAACACACCTTGAGGATCCTCTGGACTTCTGGGCAGCCAAACTTGGCTTGTGGCCGCAACTAGCAGAGTTTGCCCTGGAAAAGCTGTCCTGCCCGGCAAGTAGCATGCCATCTGAGCGGGTGTTTAGTGCGGCGGGGGCCATAGTTACGGCGAGGAGAACTCGTCTGTCAACTAAAAATGTGGAGAGACTCACCTTTGTCAAAATGAATCAGGGATGGATCAGCCAGGATTTCCACCCACCAATGGCTGATGCATGCGACTAGATTCAGCATGGTGCCACGTTTTACACTTTCCAAATGGTGCAAAACATATTTATGTCTTTAGACCAATTTTTGGCCTCCTGCTGATGCCAACTTCAGGGTGTGCCTTTCAGACAATTTTTGGCCTCCTGCTGCTGCTGCTGCCAACTCCAGGGTGTCTTTCAAGCAATGTTTGGGCTCCTGCTTATGCTGCTGCCAACTCCAGGGTGTGCCTTCCAGCTCATGTTTGTGATCCTGCTGCTGCCAACTTCAGGGTGCCTTCCAGCCAATTTCTGGGTTCCTGCTGCTGCTGCCAACTCCAGGGTGTGTCAGTCAATTTTTGGGCTCCTGCTGCTGCTGCCAACTCCAGGGTGTCTTTCAAGCAATGTTTGTGCTCCTGCTGCTGCTGCTTGCAACTCCAGGGTCTGATTCATCCAATTTTTGGGCTCCTGCAGCCAAATCCAGTGTCTCTTTAAAGTAATGTTTGGGCTCCTGCTGCTGCTGCTCCTGCTGCTGCTGCTTGCAACTCCAGGGTGTGATTCATCCAATTTTTGGGCTCCTGCAGCCAACTCCAGTGTCTCTTTAAAGTAATGTTTGGGCTCCTGCTCCTGCTTGCAACTCCAGGGTGTAATTCATCCAATTTTTGGGCTCCTGCAGCCAACTCCAGTGTCTCTTTAAAGCAATGTTTGGGCTCCTGCTGCTGCTGCTCCTGCTGCTGCTTGCAACTCCAGGGTGTGATTCATCCAATTTTTGGGCTCCTGCAGCCAACTCCAGTGTCTCTTTAAAGCAATGTTTGGGCTCCTGCTCCTGCTGCTGCTGCTTGCAACTCCAGGGTGTGATTCATCCAATTTTTGGGCTTCTGCAGCCAACTCCAGTGTCTTTTTAAAGCAATGTTTGGGCTCCTGCTGCTGCTTGCAACTCCAGGGTGTGATTCATCCAATGTTTGGGCTCCTGCAGCCAACTCCAGTGTCTCTTTAAAGCAATGTTTGGGCTCCTGCTGCTGCTGCTCCTGCTGCTGCTTGCAACTCCAGGGTGTGATTCATCCAATTTTTGGGCTCCTGCAGCCAACTCCAGTGTCTCTTTAAAGCAATGTTTGGGCTCCTGCTCCTGCTGCTGCTTGCAACTCCAGGGCGTGATTCATCCAATTTTGGGCTCCGGCAGCCAACTCCAGTGTCTCTTTAAAGCAATGTTTGGGCTCCTGCTTCTGCTGCTGCCTGCAACTCCAGGGCGTGATTCATCCAATTTTTGGACTCCTGCAGCCAACTCCAGTGTCTCTTTAAAGCAATGTTTGGGCTCCTGCTGCTGCTGCTTGCAACTCCAGGGTGTGATTCATCCAATTTTTGGGCTCCTGCAGCCAAATCCAGTGTCTCTTTAAAGTAATGTTTGGGCTCCTGCTCCTGCTGCTGCTGCTTGCAACTCCAGGGTGTGATTCATCCAATTTTTGGGCTCCTGCAGCCAACTCCAGTGTCTCTTTAAAGTAATGTTTGGGCTCCTGCTGCTGCTGCTTGCAACTCCAGGGTGTGATTCATCCAATTTTTGGGCTCCTGCAGCCAAATCCAGTGTCTCTTTAAAGCAATGTTTGGGCTCCTGCTGCTGCTGCTGCTTGCAACTCCAGGGTGTGATTCAGCTAATTTTTGGGCTCCTGCTGCTGCTAGCTCCAGGGTGTGTTTTTCAGGCACTATAGGGGCCCCTCCTAGTGACTCAACTCTCTGCAATTATGCTGCTCTGTGATTCTATTAGCGATGCCTCTGATCTGCATGTCCAAATTATTTACAGTATTATTTCACTAACCCAGAACGCATCCTATGCGTGTTACAGCAAGGCAGAATGGTTTACAACCCTATTGAGGCTCTAGGAGGCTCAGAAATAGCCGTTTTTAATAGCGATTCGTAGCGAATAAATTCAGGTCGAAACGATTTTTGGCTGAAAATTCGGCGAATCAGTCGAATCAAATTTTTCAAAAGTTCGCTCATCTCTAGTTTCCAGCCGTGGGAGGATGCACTGTTACAGTTAAAAAAAAGTAAGTTGCCAGCCCACGGGCGGCACAAGGGTTAAATGCAAAGCGTGAGACCCGTGTTATGTTAGTCCTGTGTCGGAGCAGAGAATAGGCTCTGTGGCACATGCTCCTTACTACTCCTTGTACCACTCCCACACAACACACACTTGTCTGAATGTTACCTCCTTCTGCCCCCTTCAAAGTGTGAAAGAGAGATCTATATTCATTTAAGGGGCTGAGGGATGGGTGCACATTGAGCTGGGATGGGGGCCCTTGCACATACTGTATATTTATATTAGGGACTCAGCAGGCTGGGCCCTGCTCTATCATGCTGCTTATTTACCTTTAGGTGAGGTGATTCCACAAAAACTCTGCCTATTTAAATTTGGGTTCTCAAAGAAAAATGTGCACACCCCACATATTAATTCTGGAAATGTAAGGGGGCATCCAGGGGTGTTTTGTTTTCTTTTTACCTTTATACTTGTAGACCTTGGAGTCTGTGGAGTCTGTCCAGGAGTCTGGCTCAACAATAGGGTGTTGCAATCACAAATAGTGCCCTAGAAAAGCATAAATTCTGAAATACAACAAAAACAAGTATAGCTTATAGCAGCATCAACTTTACATTAAAAAGAGGCATTGCAAAGCATTTACATTTTGTGCTCTTGTAATTTAGAGCCATAGGCCTTGATTCACTAAAGGTAGAAAAAAAAATTAGCGCTTGGAAAATAAATTCGCATGCGAGAATTTTTCAAACTTAGGAGCGATTCACGAAGGCAGTTGAATTAAATTCGTGTGTGCAAATTTGCGGGTGAACTTTTTTCGTGTGCAATTGAAAATCACTTTACAACTGGAAAACTGAGTGAAAAAGTACACAAATTTTCCATACCCAAATGCTGTGTGTGAAATCTTTTCTACTGCTTCCTAATTTGTAGCAGAGCATTATGATCCCTTGTTGCCCCTGTTCTGTTTTTTATTTTTTGCTTTGTGTTTCTGGACTTTCTAATTAATGTGAAATAGTACATGTCATAGCTAATGTCTAATTATGTTTAATTTTGCTCTTTGCATTGGTTCGGTGCATAATTTTTTGGTGATGGTGGTTTAGGTGCCCTTTGGCAGTGTTGCTTTGTATTGTTTTACATCTGTTGTTATTGTAGCCATTTATTTGGGTAGTTTGTAGATTTACAGTTCTTAATTTTGGCTTTGCTCTGCGGATCCATTGATATGTGAATGTGAGTGTTGCCCTGAGTGTCATCATTAGCATGCAGATATCTGTAACAGGGTTAGTTTGGTCACCCCATATAGGCCTGATGTACTTACATTTCCAAACCACAATAAAGGTTTCTGTTGCATCCAGGGCCAGCTCCAGGGTTTTGTGGTCCCCTGGGCGACAGAGTCCCAGCAGGCCCCGTGTGTCACCTCACTTGTGAGGCTCTGTGAATCCCCATGGGATGACCGGTATACTCACCACACATATTAAAATGGACCAAAACCCTAGATTTTGTCTATCCTGGGCTTTGGACCTTGCCCTTGGGGGACCCCATTTGGGGGAAGCCCCGCTGTGTGAAACCCCCAGGTCGCCAAAACCAACTCACTCTTCCCGGTCCTACGGGGCATGCGCAGCCTCTCGTCCAATCAGCGCGCTGACGCCCACATCCCCTGCTTCCCTCTAACAGGGAGTGTGCCCGCAGCAGCCATTCATAAGTGCCTGGTGCTGGCACGTGTCCTGCTAGAGGGATAGCGGGGATGCGGGTCGCGCATGCACTGTTGGACCGGGAAAGAAGGTGAGTTTATGGGCGACCTGGGGGGGGTTTTCACACAGTGGGGCATTCCGTTTTGGATGCCCCTGGGGGAGGGAATTGATCAGCCCAGGAATCTATAAGATCTATAATCGCCGTGGGTTTTGGTCCACTTTAAAGTCCACCAAAACCTGGGATTTTAAATATCTTGAGTTTTGGTACTCAATTTGGGATGACCCACTATGTGAAACCCCCCCGGTTTGCCTGTAAAACTTACATGACTGCAAATGCAACGGCGCATGCGCAGGCAGTCAGTGTACTTGGTTCCATTCTGCTTTACTCAGCTGTCAAGAGGTCTCATCGTCCCGATGAAGGCGAGTGGACCGATTGCTGCATCCCTGTTAGCCTCTAGCTGGGGGCATGCCCGTGCCAGCTATTCACAAATCATTAAGCGGAGGCCCAAAGGAGAGAGAACCAGGTGACCCTGGAGTCTTATCGACTTCATGGCCACTTTTGGTCCACTTTAATGCAGGGCATAGAATTCTATTTGCCTACAGATCATGGCATAGAGAGCGAGGAGTGAACAGCATCCCCAGTTTCCCTCTGCCTGATGTGTGTGGTCCTGCACCCAGGTTGTCTGGCTGAGCTCCCGGCCGAACACCAACTGTGGTAAACAGGGGATGAGCTGTGGGACCACAGGCAAGGTGAGTATACAGGTGATCCATAAAGGTTTTACACAGTGGGATGGCACATGGATAGGGATTTGGCCGGATTAGGAGTTTGTTTTGCCTTGTACGAATGGCGCATGTGCAGGCTCTCGTCCAGTGCAAGGCATCTGCCTGTGCTCTCATTGACTTTAATGGAGAGCTCATGCTGGCACATCCCCCCGGTGGCTTGTGCTTGCTCCCACCCTAGCCATTCATATTGGCAGGAGCGGGTGCTGCTGGGGATGCGTCAGCGTGCACTCCTCTTTAAAGTCAATGAGAGCTGTCTAGCGAATGACATAGGCCCTTAGTTAAGAAGGGATAGCGTCAGGTAGTGGCTGGTTAATGACAGGTAGCGTCAGGTAGCGACTGGTGAACGCCGGAAACGGCACACAATTACACATTTATCAAGCAGAATCTGTTTAGCGACTGGGATAGCGTCATGTATCGTCTGATTCATCATTTTCACAGCCTCAGCGCCAGCGTTAAGCCTTGCACAGCGCCAGGTATGACCTCTCGCTACCTGTCGCTCTCCCATACATTTCAATAGACGATCCTTTTCTTCTCTTTAAACTGTTTTTTTTTCTTTAAAAAAATCACAAATAATTATTTGACCTCTTCTGGCATTGAAATAGCAGTTTTTTCATAATTTTTTTATTTTTTATATATTTCCTAAGAAATGTCATTACAGGTCTGGCATTAAAGTGTTCATGTTACAATGTTGTTACAATGTAATTCCATATGTTTTTGCTTTACTAGTTGATAGATGCTTGAAAACACACTTTAAACACACCGCCTCCTGCGCTCTGGGCTTCAAACAAGTATTTTACAGCGCCAGAGATTTGTGAGGCTGTTTTTTTGCTTAATATGGTGTGAGTCGGTCGCTATGAGCAGTTGCTAACATGCGCTCCCATACAGCGCTGTACTGGTCAAATAGCAACTCCTCACAATGTATTCAACATTACTGAACAGCGACTGAGTCGCTATAAACTAGCGACTCACGGGCAAGCACTGCGACTACTAGCGGGCGCTCTGAAAATGCCTGCTACAGACGCTCATCTGTCGCTACCTGCCGCTAATGATGAATCAGCCTCCCCGTCATGGCAGACAGCTGTCAGTGGACGAAAGCCCGGGCATGCATCATTGGAACAAGGGAGAGGTGAGTGAATAGCGGCATTCTGGCCGGGGTTCACCCATGAGGCATTGCGGGTTTTGTTCCACTTTAAAGTGGACCAATCACCAGGATTTTCACTATGCTTGCCCTACAGGCATCGTGATGCCCTGCTGTTTCAAACCCCTGAGATCTCCCACTCCAGTCACTTTTTTGCTGTTCCCACAGTGCATGTGCTTATCCAAACAGTTCTTTATGCTATGTATACTAATGTAGAGTATAAAGCTGTTGTTTTGGATTCAGAGTCGAGTGCACGCCACCCTACGTTTGGACATCAGCAGGAATACCGGGGAGCCTTTTAGACTCCAGGGCCTTACGGTAGTGATTGGTTCACTTTAAAGAGGAAGATTCGCAGCCATGGGGTCTAAAATATCACTTACAATACTAATAGGCAACTTACAACACCTGGTGCTTCCCTATTAGGGATGTTCTGATGTGCGAAACACCCCGGGAACCCCCATAAATTCCTTTCCGGGATCCCATGCCATATTCATGGGTCTCGGCATATCCCTGGCCTCCCTGCAGTCTGTGGTGCGCTCCCATGCTCAGTTTATCTGAGGGGCTGGATGCAGGAGCATGCCCCAGCCTCAGAGATGTTGGGGAACCACCAAGAATAGGCCCCCCATAAAGGTGGGTACCTGGGGGGTTTCACACAGCGGGGCATCCCAAATCAGGATAAAAATCCCGGGTTTTGGTCTATCTGCACCCGCACCTGTCTGCAGCAGGGAGCTAGGCAGCGATATGCCTGCGCTCCCTCCAAGCCGGTGGGTCAGGTCAGCGCACGGCTTATTGAAGCCGCTGCGGCTGTAACCCCCAGCATCGGCTGGGAACAGCGGCCTTTAACAAAAAAAAACAGTGCCGGGAATTGCATTGGCGAAACATGAAAGACAGGACACATGATTTGCACGGCCTAAATCACAAGTTTGCAGTGCAACACAAAAGTGCAAAAAATACTTCCAAAAACAATTCCAAGCAGCCCAGGAATCCCGTGGCACATGCACCAGCCCCCAAAAAATTCACAAAAGTGGCCAAAATAATTATAACCATCCCAGCCCATTGAAATGTATGGGATGAGGCCACACAGTGCAGCGTGAGCACCTGGTCTGGCACTATGGGGAGCTCAGCGCCGGTGCTGATGATAGATGGGACACTACCCGGCCTTATCACAGGCGCTCTGGATTTCTGATTTGATAAATACACCTATTGCACTGGGACCTGACTAGGGATGAGCGAATCGATCCGGACGAACCCGGATTCGATCCGAATTTCAGGAAAAATTCGATTCGGATCGAATCCGAATTTCCCCGCGATTCGATCGCTCGAAGTTTTCCTTTAACATCCATTCATTTACATTTACAGGCATTCTAAGATGGCGGACGGGACATGTCTGGACATCTATCCCGCGCCAGTGCAAGCTGGGGCAGTCACATGCAGCCTATCAGCAGCCAGCAAGCCCGGTGACGTCACAGCGCTATTTAAGTCGGCCATCTTGCTTTTCCTTCCTCATTTCTCTATTGCATTCGTGAGAGACAGAACGCTGTGTAGCTGAGGGAGAGAGGCAGTTAGACAGGCAGGGACAGACAGGGACAGGCTGGAGACAGGCAGGAGACAGACAGGAGACAGACAGAAAGTCAGTGAAAAACAGGGAAAGGTAGGAAAAATCGGAGGCTGTCACAGGGAGATTTTTTTTTTTTTTTTCATCCAGCCTGAGTGTTACTAGCTGGCTGACAGGCTTTGTTAGCGTTTTCAGGCTGCTTATACTAACTAACTGTGCATATATACTGAACTGATCTTAAGTCTGCTGTGAGGCATCCCATTCTGTGACTACACCAGCCTCTGTTGAAGACCATATAACCATTTGCACTTATTATAATTGAAATTAGCCTGATAAAGACACTTTTGCTGGGCATAGCACTACTGGACCCTGCCAGGTCCACTTCTTTTTTGGGGCATCCCATTCTGTGACTACAGCAGCCTCTGTTTAAGACCATATAACCATTTGCACTTATTATAATTGAAATTAGCCCTGATAAAGACACTTTTGCTGGGCATAGCACTACTGGATCCTGCCAGGTCCACTTCTTTTTTGGGGCATCCCATTCTGTGACTACAGCAGCCTCTGTTTAAGACCATATAACCATTTGCACTTATTATAATTGAAATTAGCCTGATAAAGACACTTTTGCTGGGCATAGCACTACTGGACCCTGCCAGGTGCACTTCTGTTGTGGCATCCCATTCTGTGACTACAGCAGCCTCTGTTTAAGACCATATAACCATTTGCACTTATTATAATTGAAATTAGGCCTGATAAAGACACTTTTGCTGGGCATAGCACTACTGGACCCTGCCAGGTCCACTTCTTTTTTGGGGCATCCCATTCTGTGACTACAGCAGCCTCTGTTTAAGACCATATAACCATTTGCACTTATTATAATTGAAATTAGCCTGATAAAGACACTTTTGCTGGGCATAGCACTACTGGACCCTGCCAGGTCCACTTCTTTTTTGGGGCATCCCATTCTGTGACTACAGCAGCCTCTGTTTAAGACCATATAACCATTTGCACTTATTATAATTGAAATTAGGCCTGATAAAGACACTTTTGCTGGGCATAGCACTACTGGACCCTGCCAGGTCCACTTCTTTTTTGGGGCATCCCATTCTGTGACTACAGCAGCCTCTGTTTAAGACCATATAACCATTTGCACTTATTATAATTGAAATTAGGCCTGATAAAGACACTTTTGCTGGGCATAGCACTACTGGACCCTGCCAGGTCCACTTCTTTTTTGGGGCATCCCATTCTGTGACTACAGCAGCCTCTGTTTAAGACCATATAACCATTTGCACTTATTATAATTGAAATTAGGCCTGATAAAGACACTTTTGCTGGGCATAGCACTACTGGACCCTGCCAGGTCCACTTCTTTTTTGGGGCATCCCATTCTGTGACTACAGCAGCCTCTGTTTAAGACCATATAACCATTTGCACTTATTATAATTGAAATTAGCCTGATAAAGACACTTTTGCTGGGCATAGCACTACTGGACCCTGCCAGGTCCACTTCTTTTTTGGGGCATCCCATTCTGTGACTACAGCAGCCTCTGTTTAAGACCATATAACCATTTGCACTTATTATAATTGAAATTAGGCCTGATAAAGACACTTTTGCTGGGCGTAGCACTACTGGACCCTGCCAGGTCCACTTCTTTTTTGGGGCATCCCATTCTGTGACTACAGCAGCCTCTGTTTAAGACCATATAACCATTTGCACTTATTATAATTGAAATTAGGCCTGATAAAGACACTTTTGCTGGGCATAGCACTACTGGACCCTGCCAGGTCCACTTCTTTTTTGGGGCATCCCATTCTGTGACTACAGCAGCCTCTGTTTAAGACCATATAACCATTTGAACTTATTATAATTGAAATTAGCCTGATAAAGACACTTTTGCTGGGCATAGCACTACTGGACCCTGCCAGGTGCACTTCTGTTGTGGCATCCCATTCTGTGACTACAGCAGCCTCTGTTTAAGACCATATAACCATTTGCACTTATTATAATTGAAATTAGGCCTGATAAAGACACTTTTGCTGGGCATAGCACTACTGGACCCTGCCAGGTCCACTTCTTTTTTGGGGCATCCCATTCTGTGACTACAGCAGCCTCTGTTTAAGACCATAAAACCATTTGCACTTATTATAATTGAAATTAGCCTGATAAAGACACTTTTGCTGGGCATAGCACTACTGGACCCGGCCAGGTCCACTTCTTTTTTGGGGCATCCCATTCTGTGACTACAGCAGCCTCTGTTTAAGACCATATAACCATTTGCACTTATTATAATTGAAATTAGGCCTGATAAAGACACTTTTGCTGGGCATAGCACTACTGGACCCTGCCAGGTCCACTTCTTTTTTGGGGCATCCCATTCTGTGACTACAGCAGCCTCTGTTTAAGACCATATAACCATTTGCACTTATTATAATTGAAATTAGGCCTGATAAAGACGCTTTTGCTGGGCATAGCACTACTGGACCCTGCCAGGTCCACTTCTTTTTTGGGGCATCCCATTCTGTGACTACAGCAGCCTCTGTTTAAGACCATATAACCATTTGCACTTATTATAATTGAAATTAGCCCTGATAAAGACACTTTTGCTGGGCATAGCACTACTGGACCCTGCCAGGTCCACTTCTTTTTAGGGGCATCCCATTCTGTGACTGCAACAGCCTTTGTTTAAGACCATATAACCATTTGCACTTATTATAATTGAAATTAGGCCTGATAAAGACACTTTTGCTGGGCATAGCACTACTGGACCCTGCCAGGTCCACTTCTTTTTTGGGGCATCCCATTCTGTGACTACAGCAGCCTCTTTTTAAGACCATATAACCATTTGCACTTATTGTAATTGAAATTAGCCTGATAAAGACACTTTTGCTGGGCATAGCACTACTGGACCCTGCCAGGTCCACTTCTTTTTTGGGGCATCCCATTCTGTGACTACAGCAGCCTCTGTTTAAGACCATATAACCATTTGGACTTATTATAATTGAAATTAGCCTGATAAAGACACTTTTGCTGGGCATAGCACTACTGGACCCTGCCAGGTCCACTTCTTTTTTGGGGCATCCCATTCTGTGACTACAGCAGCCTCTGTTTAAGACCATATAACCATTTGCACTTATTATAATTGAAATTAGGCCTGATAAAGACACTTTTGCTGGGCATAGCACTACTGGACCCTGCCAGGTCCACTTCTGTTTTGGGGCATCCCATTCTGTGACTACAGCAGCCTCTGTTTAAGACCATATAACCATTTGCACTTATTATAATTGAAATTAGGCCTGATAAAGACACTTTTGCTGGGCATAGCACTACTGGACCCTGCCAGGTCCACTTCTTTTTTGGGGCATCCCATTCTGTGACTACAGCAGCCTCTGTTTAAGACCATATAACCATTTGCACTTATTATAATTGAAATTAGACCTGATAAAGACACTTTTGCTGGGCATAGCACTACTGGACCCTGCCAGGTCCACTTCATTTTTGGGGCATCCCATTCTGTGACTACAGCAGCCTCTGTTTAAGACCATATAACCATTTGCACTTATTATAATTGAAATTAGGCCTGATAAAGACACTTTTGCTGGGCATAGCACTACTGGACCCTGCCAGGTCCACTTCTTTTTTGGGGCATCCCATTCTGTGACTACAGCAGCCTCTGTTTAAGACCATATAACCATTTGCACTTATTATAATTGAAATTAGGCCTGATAAAGACACTTTTGCTGGGCATAGCACTACTGGACCCTGCCAGGTGCACTTCTGTTGTGGCATCCCATTCTGTGACTACAGCAGCCTCTGTTTAAGACCATATAACCATTTGCACTTATTATAATTGAAATTAGCCTGATAAAGACACTTTTGCTGGGCATAGCACTACTGGACCCTGCCAGGTCCACTTCTTTTTTGGGGCATCCCATTCTGTGACTACAGCAGCCTCTGTTTAAGACCATATAACCATTTGCACTTATTATAATTGAAATTAGCCCTGATAAAGACACTTTTGCTGGGCATAGCACTACTGGACCCTGCCAGGTCCACTTCTTTTTTGGGGCATCCCATTCTGTGACTACAGCAGCCTCTGTTTAAGACCATATAACCATTTGCACTTATTATAATTGAAATTAGCCCTGATAAAGACACTTTTGCTGGGCATAGCACTACTGGACCCTGCCAGGTCCACTTCTTTTTTGGGGCATCCCATTCTGTGACTACAGCAGCCTCTGTTTAAGACCATATAACCATTTGCACTTATTATAATTGAAATTAGGCCTGATAAAGACACTTTTGCTGGGCATAGCACTACTGGACCCTGCCAGGTCCACTTCTTTTTTGGGGCATCCCATTCTGTGACTACAGCAGCCTCTGTTTAAGACCATATAACCATTTGCACTTATTTTAATTGAAATTTGCCTGATAAAGACACTTTTGCTGGGCATAGCACTACTGGACCCTGCCAGGTCCACTTCATTTTTGGGGCATCCCATTCTGTGACTACAGCAGCCTCTGTTTAAGACCATATAACCATTTGCACTTATTATAATTGAAATTAGGCCTGATAAAGACACTTTTGCTGGGCATAGCACTACTGGACCCTGCCAGGTGCACTTCTGTTGTGGCATCCCATTCTGTGACTACAGCAGCCTCTGTTTAAGACCATATAACCATTTGCACTTATTATAATTGAAATTAGCCTGATAAAGACACTTTTGCTGGGCATAGCACTACTGGACCCTGCCAGGTCCACTTCTTTTTTGGGGCATCCCATTCTGTGACTACAGCAGCCTCTGTTTAAGACCATATAACCATTTGCACTTATTATAATTGAAATTAGGCCTGATAAAGACACTTTTGCTGGGCATAGCACTACTGGACCCTGCCAGGTCCACTTCTTTTTTGGGGCATCCCATTCTGTGACTACAGCAGCCTCTGTTTAAGACCATTTAACCATTTGCACTTATTATAATTGAAATTAGCCTGATAAAGACACTTTTGCTGGGCATAGAACTACTGGACCCTGCCAGGTCCACTTCTTTTTTGGGGCATCCCATTCTGTGACTACAGCAGCCTCTGTTTAAGACCATATAACCATTTGCACTTATTATAATTGAAATTAGCCTGATAAAGACACTTTTGCTGGGCATAGCACTACTGGACCCTGCCAGGTCCACTTCTTTTTTGGGGCATCCCATTCTGTGACTACAGCGGCCTCTGTTTAAGACCATATAACCATTTGCACTTATTATAATTGAAATTAGGCCTGATAAAGACACTTTTGCTGGGCATAGCACTACTGGACCCTGCCAGGTCCACTTCTTTTTTGGGGCATCCCATTCTGTGACTACAGCAGCCTCTGTTTAAGACCATATAACCATTTGCACTTATTATAATTGAAATTAGCCTGATAAAGACACTTTTGCTGGGCATAGCACTACTGGACCCTGCCAGGTCCACTTCTTTTTTGGGGCATCCCATTCTGTGACTACAGCAGCCTCTGTTTAAGACCATATAGCCATTTGCACTTATTATAATTGAAATTAGGCCTGATAAAGACACTTTTGCTGGGCATAGCACTACTGGACCCTGCCAGGTCCACTTCTTTTTAGGGGCATCCCATTCTGTGACTACAGCAGCCTCTGTTTAAGACCATATAACCATTTGCACTTATTATAATTGAAATTAGGCCTGATAAAGACACTTTTGCTGGGCATAGCACTACTGGACCCTGCCAGGTCCACTTCTTTTTTGGGGCATCCCATTCTGTGACTACAGCAGCCTCTGTTTAAGACCATATAACCATTTGCACTTATTATAATTGAAATTAGGCCTGATAAAGACACTTTTGCTGGGCATAGCACTACTGGACCCTGCCAGGTCCACTTATTTTTTGGGGCATCCCATTCTGTGACTACAGCAGCCTCTGTTTAAGACCATATAACCATTTGCACTTATTATAATTGAAATTAGGCCTGATAAAGACACTTTTGCTGGGCATAGCACTACTGGACCCTGCCAGGTCCACTTCTTTTTTGGGGCATCCCATTCTGTGACTACAGCAGCCTCTGTTTAAGACCATATAACCATTTGCACTTATTATAATTGAAATTAGCCTGATAAAGACACTTTTGCTGGGCATAGCACTACTGGACCCTGCCAGGTCCACTTCTTTTTTGGGGCATCCCATTCTGTGACTACAGCAGCCTCTGTTTAAGACCATATAACCATTTGGACTTATTATAATTGAAATTAGCCCTGATAAAGACACTTTTGCTGGGCATAGCACTACTGGACCCTGCCAGGTCCACTTCTTTTTTGGGGCATCCCATTCTGTGACTACAGCAGCCTCTGTTTAAGACCATATAACCATTTGCACTTATTATAATTGAAATTAGGCCTGATAAAGACACTTTTGCTGGGCATAGAACTACTGGACCCTGCCAGGTGCACTTCTGTTGTGGCATCCCATTCTGTGACTACAGCAGCCTCTGTTTAAGACCATATAACCATTTGCACTTATTATAATTGAAATTAGGCCTGATAAAGACACTTTTGCTGTGCATAGACTTACTGCTGCCTGCCAGGTCCACTTCTGTTGGGGCATCCCATTCTGTAACATAGCATACCCCTCTTTATTTACACTAAGCAGCTCTCTTATTTACACTAAGCAGGCCTGTTGGAGGCTGAGTGTTACTGCTCACTTTTGGTGTGCATTATATTCTGTTTCATATAGACCCACCGCTGCCCGGGGGTTCTTAAAATATCACCTACTACCACGCCAGTTAGACTATGTCGGGCAGACAAGTGCCTGGAAGTGAAAAGAGGAGTGGCAGAGGCCAAGATTCCGCAGGCAGAGCTCGCATCAGACTGGGGGCCAGTAGCAGCAGGAGTCACGCTGAGAGACCTAATCTGCCAGTATCTGCTAGCGGTCGGGTCTCCACCAGTAACGCATCTGCCGTGGTAGATTGGTTGACGCGCTTATCAACAACATCATCACAACTTACGTCTGAGACCCCCAGTCTAGGGTCGGTAGGTTCCTCTGACACAACCCTGAGTTGGCATGCCCCGAGAGCAGTCCCTGTCCTCCCATTGCCTCTGGCCTACGCCGTTCCCTCCCCCAGCGACGTATTCCTATGCTTTGGGTTCAGCTCCACTCTTTAGTGAGGAGGACCATCAGATAGAGGACAGTCAGCAGCTACTGCCCAGCCAAGAAATGGAGGTGGCTTCTCTAGCTAGGCAGACAAATAGTGATGTGGACAGTGTCGTGGGTGCTGCGAGCGTTCCAGCTCCTGCGCCAGACACTGTTGACGAATCCACGAACATCAGTGACGTACAGCCACAACTCGGTGATGATGATGATGACAATGAAGCCGATCGCACTTGGGAGCCGGGTGATGAAGGGGCTTCATCGTCATCATCAGGAGAAGAGGGGCGCAGGTTGCCCCGGAGTCAGCAGCTGAGGCAGCAAGGTGGTAGCAGTCAGCATGGGGGCACAATTCCAAAGGCTGGAGCCGGCCAGGGCCGGGGCCGGGGTAGAGCACCTGCTGTGCGGCAGTCTACCTTATCGGGAGGTAGTGGAGCAGGGGTTCCTGGAGTTGGCAACAGCAGCAGTGAATCAGTGAGGCCAGGGGGTGGGAAAAGTAGCTACTCGGCAGTGTGGCAGTTTTTCCTGAAGCATCCGCAGGAGGGTAACATGGCCACATGCAAGATATGTAGGCAGAAGGTGAAGCGTGGCCAGGGTCCAAATGTTGGCACCACGGCCCTGCGTCAACATATGATGCGTCACCATAAAGCGACCTGGGAGAACCGAGGCTCCCAAGGGGTGGTCCAGTCTGCTTCCTCACCAAGTGAGCTCCCAATTTCTGCCAGCCAAGGCTCCAGCACCTCAGCCGAAGGCAGCTGTGCGTCATACCCATCCTCTGTCGCTCCTGCTCCTCCTCCTCCTCCTCCAAGTCATGCATCCCGCCAGCAATCCATCAGCGAAGCCATGTCCAAGAGACAGCAGTATGCGCCCACTCATCCTACGGCGCAGAAGCTGAATGTGCTCCTGTCCAAGTTGCTGGTGCTGCAGTCGCTCCCTTTTCAGGTGGTGGAATCTGCACCTTTCAGAGAACTGATGGCTTGTGCCGAGCCGAGGTGGAGAGTCCCAAGCCGTCATTTCTTTGCCAAGAAGGCAGTACCAGCGCTGCACACTTTTGTTGAACAGAAGGTGGGCCAGTCCTTGAGCCTGTCGGTGTGTAGCAAAGTGCATGGCAGCGCCGACATCTGGAGCTGTAACTACGGTCAGGGACAGTACATGTCGTTTACGGCCCACTGGGTGAATGTGGTCCCTTTGCAGCAGCAGCAGCAACTTGGACAGGTCACGCCGCTTCGGCCTCCGCGCTCCCTGCCCGTTGGGCCTGTGACACCGTGCGACTCGGCCTCCTCATCCTCCGCCATCTCCTCACCCTCCACTGTAGGCTCAAGTCTCAGTGCCCCTCCAGTCTACCATGTGTGCAGGGCACGGAGGTGTCACGCAGTGCTTCACATGGTTTGTCTTGGCGAACGGAGTCACACAGGGGAGGAACTGCTTAAATGTATTCATCAGGAAATCCAAACATGGCTTACTCCAAGAAAACTTAAAATGGGAATCATGGTTACCGACAATGGGAAGAACATTTTGTCTGCGCTGCGCCAAGGAAGCCTGACCCATGCCCCCTGCATGGCTCACGTCTTCAATCTGGTTGTCAAGCGGTTTCTGAAGTGTTCCCCCCATCTGCAAGACATCCTAACAACTTCAAGGAAACTTTGCATGCACTTCAGCCACTCCTACACCGGCAAACACACCCTTCTTGAGCTACAGCGTCAGAATGGTATCCCCCAACATAGTCTGATTTGCGATGTTTCCACCCGTTGGAATTCCACCCTTCACATGTTGGACCGATTATATGAACAGAGAAAAGCCATCACGGATTTCCTGATTATCCAAGCATATAGGGGGACTCCCCTGTGTAACTTCAATGTCAACCAGTGGCAGCTCATACGTGACACCTGCCGTTTGCTCAGGCCCTTTGAGGAAGCCACTTTATTTGTCAGTCGGCAGGATTACGGGATGAACGACGTGATTCCACTGCTTCATGTACTACAGCACATGTTGGAAACCATGGCTGGTCAGGGCACTGGAGACATGGCGTTTACATCTTACGGCCACATGAACCCCGTTGGAGCTGAACTGGAGGAGGAAGAGGAGGAGGAGGAGTTGCCCAGCGAAACACAGTTTAGGCTTGGCGAAATGGCTGGTTTATCTAGTCAGCGGACAGGAGAGGAGGAGCAGGAGCAGCCAGAGGAGCTGGAGGTTTTTGAGGAAGGCGAGACAGAGGACCCGGGCACACCGTGGCAGTATGCAGTGGAGATGGAGACAGGTAGTCCATCCGAGTCACTTGCGCAAATGGCACGAAGCATGCTCACGTGCTTGCGTAGTGACCCCAGAATTGTTTCCATCTGTCGGCGGGATGACTTCTGGCTGTCCACCTTATTGGACCCTCGCTTCCGGCACAAAATGGGGGCATTTTTTAAACCCACCGAGAGGGAGGACAAACTCAACTACTACAAAGACATTCTACGTAGGCAGTTGGCCGATGCCTATCTGCGCCATGGTCCATACTCTCGCAGGTCTGACTCGAGGGGACCTCTGCGCTCACCTTCCACTGCCATGGCCGCTGGGGGGGTTGGCAGGAGCAGCAGCAGCAGCTCCATCAGCAGCAGCAGCCTCAGTCTTCAGTCGCTAATGAGTAGCTTTCTACACCCGCATAGTGAGTGCATAGCTACTCATGAGCAGCAGGAAGACCTGGAGCAGGACCTCAACCAGCAGGTCATGTCATACTTTGACATGACCATGCCAACACACCTTGAGGATCCGCTGGACTTCTGGGCAGCCAAACTTGATTTGTGGCCGCAACTAGCAGAGTTTGCCCTGGAAAAGCTGTCCTGCCCGGCAAGTAGCGTGCCATCTGAGCAGGTGTTTAGTGCGGCGGGGGCCATAGTTACGGCGAGGAGAACTCGTCTGTCAACTAAAAATGTGGAGAGACTCACCTTTGTCAAAATGAATCAGGGATGGATCAGCCAGGATTTCCACCCACCAATGCCTGATGCATGCGACTAGATTCAGCATGGTGCCACGTTTTACACTTTCCAAATGGTGCAAAACATATTTATGTCTTTAGGCCATTTTTTGGGCTCCTGCTGCTGCTGCTGCCAACTTCTGCCAACTCCAGGGTGTGATTCATCCAATTTTTGGGCTCCTGAAGCCAACTCCAGTGTATATTTGGGCTCCTGCTGCTGCTGCTGCCAACTCCAGGGTGTGATTCATCCAATTTTTGGGCTCCTGAAGCCAACCCCAGTGTATATTTGGGCTCCTGCTGCTGCTGCTGCCAACTCCAGGGTGTGATTCATCCAATTTTTGGGCTCCTGAAGCCAACTCCAGTGTATATTTGGGCTCCTGCTGCTGCTGCTGCCAACTCCAGGGTGTGATTCATCCAATTTTTGGGCTCCTGAAGCCAACCCCAGTGTCTCTTTAAAGTAATATTTGGGCTCCTGCTGCTGCTGCTGCCAACTCCAGGGTGTGATTCATACAATTTTTGGGCTCCTGAAGCCAACTCCAGTGTATATTTGGGCTCCTGCTGCTGCTGCTGCCAACTCCAGGGTGTGATTCATCCAATTTTTGGGCTCCTGAAGCCAACTCCAGTGTATATTTGGGCTCCTGCTGCTGCTGCTGCCAACTCCAGGGTGTGAATCATCCAATTTTTGGGCTCCTGAAGCCAACCCCAGTGTCTCTTTAAAGTAATATTTGGGCTCCTGCTGCTGCCAACTCCAGGGTGTGATTCATCCAATTTTTGGGCTCCTGAAGCCAACCCCAGGGTCTCTTTAAAGTAATATTTGGGCTCCTGCTGCTGCTGCTGCCAACTTCTGCCAACTCCAGGGTGTGATTCATCCAATTTTTGGGCTCCTGAAGCCAACCCCAGGGTCTCTTTAAAGTAATGTTTGGGCTCCTGCTGCTGCTGCTGCCAACTTCTGCCAACTCCAGGGTGTGATTCATCCAATTTTTGGGCTCCTGAAGCCAACTCCAGTGTATATTTGGGCTCCTGCTGCTGCCAACTCCAGGGTGTGATTCATCCAATTTTTGGGCTCCTGAAGCCAACCCCAGGGTCTCTTTAAAGTAATGTTTGGGCTCCTGCTGCTGCTGCTGCCAACTTCTGCCAACTCCAGGGTGTGATTCATCCAATTTTTGGGCTCCTGAAGCCAACTCCAGTGTATATTTGGGCTCCTGCTGCTGCTGCTGCTGCCAACTCCAGGGTGTGATTCATCCAATTTTTGGGCTCCTGAAGCCAACCCCAGGGTCTCTTTAAAGTAATATTTGGGCTCCTGCTGCTGCTGCTGCTGCCAACTTCTGCCAACTCCAGGGTGTGATTCATCCAATTTTTGGGCTCCTGAAGCCAACTCCAGTGTATATTTGGGCTCCTGCTGCTGCTGCTGCCAACTCCAGGGTGTGATTCATCCAATTTTTGGGCTCCTGAAGCCAACCCCAGTGTCTCTTTAAAGTAATATTTGGGCTCCTGCTGCTGCTGCTGCCAACTCCAGGGTGTGATTCATCCAATTTTTGGGCTCCTGAAGCCAACTCCAGTGTATATTTGGGCTCCTGCTGCTGCTGCTGCCAACTCCAGGGTGTGATTCATCCAATTTTTGGGCTCCTGAAGCCAACTCCAGTGTATATTTGGGCTCCTGCTGCTGCTGCTGCCAACTCCAGGGTGTGAATCATCCAATTTTTGGGCTCCTGAAGCCAACCCCAGTGTCTCTTTAAAGTAATATTTGGGCTCCTGCTGCTGCCAACTCCAGGGTGTGATTCATCCAATTTTTGGGCTCCTGAAGCCAACCCCAGGGTCTCTTTAAAGTAATATTTGGGCTCCTGCTGCTGCTGCTGCCAACTTCTGCCAACTCCAGGGTGTGATTCATCCAATTTTTGGGCTCCTGAAGCCAACCCCAGGGTCTCTTTAAAGTAATGTTTGGGCTCCTGCTGCTGCTGCTGCCAACTTCTGCCAACTCCAGGGTGTGATTCATCCAATTTTTGGGCTCCTGAAGCCAACTCCAGTGTGTATTTGGGCTCCTGCTGCTGCTGCTGCCAACTCCAGGGTGTGATTCATCCAATTTTTGGGCTCCTGAAGCCAACCCCAGTGTCTCTTTAAAGTAATATTTGGGCTCCTGCTGCTGCCAACTTCTGCCAACCCCAGGGTGTGATTCATCCAATTTTTGGGCTCCTGAAGCCAACTCCAGTGTATATTTGGGCTCCTGCTGCTGCCAACTCCAGGGTGTGATTCATCCAATTTTTGGGCTCCTGAAGCCAACCCCAGGGTCTCTTTAAAGTAATGTTTGGGCTCCTGCTGCTGCTGCTGCCAACTTCTGCCAACTCCAGGGTGTGATTCATCCAATTTTTGGGCTCCTGAAGCCAACTCCAGTGTATATTTGGGCTCCTGCTGCTGCCAACTCCAGGGTGTGATTCATCCAATTTTTGGGCTCCTGAAGCCAACCCCAGGGTCTCTTTAAAGTAATATTTGGGCTCCTGCTGCTGCTGCTGCCAACTTCTGCCAACTCCAGGGTGTGATTCATCCAATTTTTGGGCTCCTGAAGCCAACTCCAGTGTATATTTGGGCTCCTGCTGCTGCTGCTGCCAACTCCAGGGTGTGATTCATCCAATTTTTGGGCTCCTGAAGCCAACCCCAGTGTCTCTTTAAAGTAATATTTGGGCTCCTGCTGCTGCTGCTGCCAACTCCAGGGTGCGATTCATCCAATTTTTGGGCTCCTGAAGCCAACTCCAGTGTATATTTGGGCTCCTGCTGCTGCTGCTGCCAACTCCAGGGTGTGATTCATCCAATTTTTGGGGCTCCTGAAGCCAACTCCTGTGTATATTTGCGCTCCTGCTGCTTCTGCTGCCAACTCCAGGGTGTGAATCATCCAATTTTTGGGCTCCTGAAGCCAACCCCAGTGTCTCTTTAAAGTAATATTTGGGCTCCTGCTGCTGCCAACTCCAGGGTGTGATTCATCCAATTTTTGGGCTCCTGAAGCCAACCCCAGGGTCTCTTTAAAGTAATATTTGGGCTCCTGCTGCTGCTGCTGCCAACTTCTGCCAACTCCAGGGTGTGATTCATCCAATTTTTGGGCTCCTGAAGCCAACCCCATTGTCTCTTTAAAGTAATGTTTGGGCTCCTGCTGCTGCTGCTGCCAACTTCTGCCAACTCCAGGGTGTGATTCATCCAATTTTTGGGCTCCTGAAGCCAACTCCAGTGTATATTTGGGCTCCTGCTGCTGCCAACTCCAGGGTGTGATTCATCCAATTTTTGGGCTCCTGAAGCCAACCCCAGGGTCTCTTTAAAGTAATGTTTGGGCTCCTGCTGCTGCTGCTGCCAACTTCTGCCAACTCCAGGGTGTGATTCATCCAATTTTTGGGCTCCTGAAGCCAACTCCAGTGTATATTTGGGCTCCTGCTGCTGCTGCTGCCAACTCCAGGGTGTGATTCATCCAATTTTTGGGCTCCTGAAGCCAACCCCAGGGTCTCTTTAAAGTAATATTTGGGCTCCTGCTGCTGCTGCTGCCAACTTCTGCCAACTCCAGGGTGTGATTCATCCAATTTTTGGGCTCCTGAAGCCAACTCCAGTGTATATTTGGGCTCCTGCTGCTGCTGCTGCCAACTCCAGGGTGTGATTCATCCAATTTTTGGGCTCCTGAAGCCAACCCCAGTGTCTCTTTAAAGTAATATTTGGGCTCCTGCTGCTGCTGCTGCCAACTCCAGGGTGTGATTCATCCAATTTTTGGGCTCCTGAAGCCAACTCCAGTGTATATTTGGGCTCCTGCTGCTGCTGCTGCCAACTCCAGGGTGTGATTCATCCAATTTTTGGGCTCCTGAAGCCAACTCCAGTGTATATTTGGGCTCCTGCTGCTGCTGCTGCCAACTCCAGGGTGTGAATCATCCAATTTTTGGGCTCCTGAAGCCAACCCCAGTGTCTCTTTAAAGTAATATTTGGGCTCCTGCTGCTGCCAACTCCAGGGTGTGATTCATCCAATTTTTGGGCTCCTGAAGCCAACCCCAGGGTCTCTTTAAAGTAATATTTGGGCTCCAACTTCTGCCAACTCCAGGGTGTGATTCATCCAATTTTTGGGCTCCTGAAGCCAACCCCAGGGTCTCTTTAAAGTAATATTTGGGCTCCTGCTGCTGCTGCTGCCAACTTCTGCCAACCCCAGGGTGTGATTCATCCAATTTTTGGGCTCCTGAAGCCAACTCCAGTGTATATTTGGGCTCCTGCTGCTGCTGCTGCCAACTCCAGGGTGTGATTCATCCAATTTTTGGGCTCCTGAAGCCAACCCCAGTGTCTCTTTAAAGTAATATTTGGGCTCCTGCTGCTGCTGCTGCTGCTGCCAACTCCAGGGTGTGATTCATCCAATTTTTGGGCTCCTGAAGCCAACTCCAGTGTATATTTGGGCTCCTGCTGCTGCTGCTGCCAACTCCAGGGTGTGATTCATCCAATTTTTGGGCTCCTGAAGCCAACTCCAGTGTATATTTGGGCTCCTGCTGCTGCTGCTGCTGCTGCTGCCAACTCCAGGGTGTGATTCATCCAATTTTTGGGCTCCTGAAGCCAACCCCAGTGTCTCTTTAAAGTAATATTTGGGCTCCTGCTGCTGCTGCTGCCAACTCCAGGGTGTGATTCATCCAATTTTTGGGCTCCTGAAGCCAACTCCAGTGTATATTTGGGCTCCTGCTGCTGCTGCTGCCAACTCCAGGGTGTGATTCATCCAATTTTTGGGCTCCTGAAGCCAACCCCAGGGTCTCTTTAAAGTAATATTTGGGCTCCTGCTGCTGCTGCTGCCAACTTCTGCCAACTCCAGGGTGTGATTCATCCAATTTTTGGGCTCCTGAAGCCAACTCCAGTGTATATTTGGGCTCCTGCTGCTGCTGCTGCCAACTCCAGGGTGTGATTCATCCAATTTTTGGGCTCCTGAAGCCAACCCCAGGGTCTCTTTAAAGTAATATCTGGGCTCCTGCTGCTGCTGCCAACTCCAGGGTGTGATTCATCCAATTTTTGGGCTCCTGAAGCCAACCCCAGTGTCTCTTTCAGCCAATGTTTGGGCTCCTGCTGCTGCTGCCAACTCCAGGGTGTGATTCATCCAATTTTTGGGCTCCTGCTGCTGCCAACTCCAGTGTCTCTTTAAAGCAATGTTTGGGCTCCTGCCCCTCATAGTGATGCCACTTCAACTCTCTTGAATTCAATTGTGCCGCTCTGCGATTCTATTAGCGATGCCTCTGATCTGCATGTGATATTTCTTCAAAGTATTATTTAACTAACCCAGCACGCATCCTGTGCGTGTTACAGCAAGGCAGAATGGTTTACAACCCTATTGAGGCTCTAGGAGGCTCAGAAATAGCCGTTTTTAATAGCGATTCATCGCAAATTTATTCGGGTCGAAACGATTTTTGTCGGAAAATTCGGCGAATCAGTCGAATCGAATTTTTCAAAAGTTCGCTCATCTCTAGACCTGACATTCACCTGACACTCACCCGGCACTACGTGGCCTTAGCGTTTCTTAAAGCGGACCAAAACCCACGCCGATCAGATACCCGGCCCGATTGATTTCCTCCACCCGGAGCATCCAAAATCGGGATGCCCCACTGTGTGAAACCCCCAGGTCGCTCCATACACTTACCTTGTTTCCTGGTCCAACGCAGCATGCGCGAGCCGCGGGCGCATCACCGCTATCCCTCAAGCAGGGTGCGTGCCAGTGCCAGGCATTTGTGAATGCCTAGCACGAGCACGCTTCCTGTTAGAGGGAAGCGGGGATGCAGCCGCCAGCACTCTTGGAGCCTCTGGCATTAGACGAAGACTTAGGCGACGTGACGTCAGCGGCTCCGCGTGCGCTGATTGGATGAGCGGCCGCGCATGCGCTGTAGGACCAGGAAAAGGTGAGTTGGCATGGGTGATCTGGGGGGTTTCACACAGCGGGGGGGGGGGGGGGACCAAAACCCAGCATAGTAAAAATCCTGGATTTTGGTCCAATTTAAACCCCTAAATGTTTTTTTTTATATTTTGGGATGCTCATTTTTCTGTCTGCTATATTTATGTTGTCATGGCGTTAGGTATTGTTTACATCACTTTATCAAGTTGTGCAGCAGCAGCATGCAATGTGGCAAATAAAACATCGCACATGTTACTGTGCTCATGTGTCTTCCTCATGCTGCCCCGGGATAGTTGCATCCAGGCTGTACTCAGGCATCCAGAAAGCACATTGAGCCTCTTCTATTTTGTTCCTCACCATGACATGTCCACTGTCCTGTGTGTGCCACTATGATTTATATCAGATAAATGTTTTTGCTAATATGTATAGGGGGCTATATTAAACATAATTTTACACAATTTCATGTTCCTAGGCCTCCCTCCTTATGGTGCACTATGGGCTTTTTTGGCAGGCACAGGGGATAGAAGGATTCCATGGTGGAAAATTTGTGTGAAACACTTGAATTTAACTCATGTGTGGAGCCAATTCATGGCACCTGAATCGCTAGAAATATTTTTCACTTGAAACTTCCACACAAATTATTTTTGAAAATCAAATTATTTTCGAATGCTTTTTCTCTCACTCGAATTGAATTAGCAAAAACGAAAGTAAAACGGCTTTCAGGATTGTTGAATCGCGCATAGAATTTTCGCGCGCAAAATCGCACCTTTTTCCTAAAAAACATGCGAAAATTTGAATTCGACCTTTAATGAATCAAGCCGAGTCAATTTTATTACTCTCTTTATCTTGTTTGTCCATTTCTGCAGCCTTATAGGATCACAATGGGGTTATGTTATATATTTGGGGAAGCCAGTGTGACTTCCAGTGTGCATTGCAGTGGTGGATTGCATCCCCGGTGAGCTTTTTAGTGATAACACAATTTTCCCCCAAAAATCACCTTTACGTGTGATGGCACATTTTTATAGTTTAGGTTCATTAGTCTATGGGCTATGCTAAGGATTTCACCTGCATAGCCCAGGGTTCTGTTGTTTCCAAACTTAAAATCAAATACCCTTACCACATTGGAAAAATGATGTGCCTAACCTGTAAACATGCCCTATCACAAGTCATTTTGGCGGAAAAGGTAGAAAAAATGTTGCACTTTTTTGTGTCTAAAAGCAAAAAAGCTCACCGAAATGCAGGTTGCAATCCACACCACAATGCACACTGGCTTCACCAAATATTTAGCATGACCTCCAATGATGGGCTTTTGTGAGGGAGAAGGATGTGCATCTGTGTGTGTGAGCCCTGAAAAGATGGGTATATAAACCACACATTGGCACTTTTTAGGACATAACCCCACCTTACCTCCAGCTTGCTCCCATCTCTCTCTCCCCCTTCTCATTGTCTCTCAAATGAGTTAGTAGCAGTTTTTATGTAGCTACTTCCCTTCCTTACTTCTCAGCATAATAATACTCATCAAGCACCCCAAAACCAAGCAGATTTACCAGTATAGAAATAGAAGTAATGTATTTTTCAATAACAGTGGCGGTAATCTTCTCTCGTCGGAGTTTGGCATATCCATTCCAAGACAAATTTTCATATTTTTATTGTATTCTTTGAAGAGATGCCTCAAATATCCTAGGAAAGATTTAATTTCACAATAGAATCTAAAAGAAATAGGGCAGATATTAATGTTTCAACCTGGTGGGAAATAACAAGAGCAACATGTCAGAGAGAAAAACGCTGAATTACTAATATTTCTTACAGTCTTCCATAGTGTGGGCTGTGTTATGACTTTAGGGAATATATATTTTACTGTGACTTGAAAAAATAAAAAGAAAAAAATGACATTTTAGCAATAATGTATTGTAATATGTTTTGATAAAAAATAATGTAGCAATAAAGTGGAATGGTTCCAACCTAATATAGAGGGTTATTTGAGTTATTATCAGTTTTTGGGACACTAACATATTTAAAGTAAAAAATAAGAAATGTTTATCTTTGTGCTTCCAAGAAGATATGTTTTTGTGCAGGCTGAAAACTTTTCTCTGAACAGGGTTGTGGCTGACAACAATGGCGCCTTTTTATAGATTTGTTACTTGTTACTATAAATTGGATACCCCCCCGGGTGAGTCTTTTTTTTAATTTTGTTTTACAGTAGCAGAACGGAAAGCCTCTTGGATATGTCAATATTCCTCAGTTACCTAAGCACGTAGAGCTTGTGGCGGGATTTTTCTTCAGGACTACCATGGTGTTCTTGTTCCAGCGCAAGTCCTCAGTGATAATGCCCCCAAGGAACTTGGTTTTCTTGACCTACCTGATCACTGTTCCACTAGATTGATCAGATTAGATTGAATGGGGTTGGGGAGCTTCCTAATGTTGACCACTAGCTCAACTGTCTTTGGTGAGTTAAAGTGCTACTGCAGGTAGTGAAAGTATTTGTTACACTACTGCGCCGGGCTACATTTGGCACTGTCCTAAACAGTTTTCCGTTTTTTCTGTTTACAGGTTCGGATTATTATTTTTCTGAAAAAAAGTGGGCATGGCCCTTGGATATGTGATGCTGCATAATAATCAGCTCTCTGTGCTGACAGCAATGTGATGAATCTGGAGGAGGAGGCCGAGGAGGGCTGCGAGGAGGGACGGACCAGCAATCCTGTCCCGCTTTTCTGAGCTGATTGCGGGATGGGATGGAAAAGAGAATGCCATTGGCTAAACCTGTAAACTCTGATATCTCAGCCATTTATGCTTCAATTTAAAAACAGAAAACAGTTTAGGACAGTGCCAATACGTAGCCCAACACAATGGTGTAACAATTACCTTTGCCTCACTTTAAGTGCAAGGTGATTCTTGCAATACCACAAGACAAGCCATTTTATCTCACCTCTGTATGCTGATTCAGCCCTATGAGCATGGTTTCATCAGCAACTTTTAAGACCTCCATAGATGCGCAGTCTTATGCGCAGTCTAGTATACGTGGATAACAGTAGAGGAGAAAGGATCCCCAGGAGGTGCTCGTATTTGCAATCCTGCAGCTCAAGAAAAAGTGGCCTAATTTTACTGATTGGCTATGGTTACTAAGGAAATCAGTCCACTGGAATTAGCACTCAATTTAATAAACTATTGGCCACGTTTAGTTTTGTATTCCCTGTATGCTGTAATGTAACTTTTTGCTAAATGTAAGCAACATACAGTATATAGCTGAGAGGTTCAACAAGCATCAATGCATGCAAAGCTTCGCACATTCCCAGAAGTGCCCTGGCCGATGTTACAGTAATTTCTGTAACCGTTTTATCTGTTTTTACATCTCATCACCTGAAAAACACACTTCTTCCATCCTATGTAATGACAGCCACCCTTTTTCATCAAGTACCACTTTCTGTTTTCCCATTTTAAAAAATACCACCTGGGTGGTGCATGTGTTGTTAAATCCCTAAAACTATAATAAGACCCATTCAAAACGAGCATTTTACTTTAATGAAACAAAAAATGCCTTTTGGGGCAGTATTGTACTTATGGAGCATGTAAAATATAAATAGCAGCTGATCAGGTTGGAGTGCAGCTCAGCCAGGCTGCTTGCTGAGCTGCACTCCAACCTGATCTGCTGCTATTTATATTTTACATGCTCTATAAGTACAATACTGCTCCAAAAGGCATTTTTTTGTTTCATTAAAGTTAAATGGGAATGTAAGGGTTTTTTTGTTGTTTTTTTCATTGTTTCTTTTTTTGCATTCATCCGATAAGATGTGCTGACATCCCCCCCCCCCCCCCACACTTTTGGGGAAAATAAGTGCGTCTTATAGGGCGAAAATGCGGCACATAACAAATGTGTTTTAAAGATGCATCCCTCCTTAAAAGTAAGCTGTTTCAAACTGCTTAAAGTGGACCAACACCGAGAGGTGATCGGCCCGGAAATCTATAAGATTCCCGGGCCGATCACCTCCCACCCCGCGGGACATCCGAGATCGGGATGTCCCGCGGGGTGAAACCCCCCCAAACACCCCAAATCACCTACCTTATCTTCCGCCGCCGCCGCCTCCCTCGCGCCCCTCTAGGCGTGCGCGCGCCCACGCCGGCCGTCTGTGAATGGCCGGCACGGGCGCACGCGCGCCGAAAGTGACGCGAGGGAGGCGGCGGCGGCGGAAGCCGCTTGGACGTTCCTGTTCCCCGCCTGGACGTTGGCGGGGATTGGACCGGGCAGTCACGTGGGAGCGGGGAGAGGTGAGTTTATTGGGGTTTCTGGGGGGTTTCACACAGCGGGGCACCTCCGATCGGGGTGCCCCGCCGAAGTGGACCAAAACCCAGGATAGTCAAAATCCTGGGTGTTGGTCCACTTTAAACTGGACCAACAGCCTGGCACAGTTGGAACAGAAAGGTAGCAGCCAGTTTGGAGCTTCCTCTCCCAGCATCTCAGTCATGCTGTTGTCTGGATTCAACTGACATAACACAGTAACAGGAAGCCCAGAAGCACTTCCTGTTTGCAGGTGGCCTGCAAATGCATGAACTGCCATTTTGTTTCTAAAATTTACTACAGCAGGAGTTACAAAAAGTTACATTCATTTCTATACTGCCCTGGGGAGGGGGCATATGAGCACTGTTTGTTGTGTTGGTCTGGTTTAAGTCATTTTTGACTGTGGTCCACTTTAAGTAGAGCTGCTTCAAGAAAAGTTTTATTGTTGACTAAAGTCTTTTTTTAATTAAAAACAATGACAGCAAACAGATTCATTGCACGATGCTTAGCCACACTTGTCAGTACTAAGCCTTATTTACTAGGCAGTTTGCAACCCCCGAGGTGGCTTGTACAGACAGCTTGCAGCTTGAGTAGTGCGACTAATTGGGTAGAAAGATAGCAGAAGACATGTCCCTTTCTAGCGTCACTAATCTGATGGCAGAATTGCTGGAGACAAATGAAACGCTAAATCCCGTCAATGTGAACTCATTTAGTTTACAAAAAGAATCAAATACCTAAAGGACACCAGCTTCTGATATTCCAGATGGCTCACTATGGGGTGTTGTGCAAAGGGTCATGTTTTATATTTTTATTGCTACTGTTGAAAGAAATACTTAATGAATCTCCATTAAAGAAGTTTACTAACATATAAACTAAGCGGTCAAGGAAATCGTAAAGCAGAACAAAACGCTGGAATTTGACTTTCCCAGGTTTTGTTCCATGCTCCAAGGGCATCCACTTTCCTTGGTCCAACGCCACATACCCGTGCTCTTGTCCAATCAGAGCTGTTTGCTGTGCTTATTTCATTCCGCAAATTGCTTTCATTGTTTTTAGTGGGGAGCACAAATGTCAGCATCCCCAGTGGCACCCTATTCAGATGTAACGGATGTGGCAGCAATGCTCCCCATTGAAAACAATCAGAGTGGCTCTGCGCCATTGGACCAGGGAAACGTGTGTGAATACCAGTGCTCCGGGCGGTTTCACTCAGTGGGGCATCCTAGTTTGAGTCCCAGTTTGAAACACCACAGGGTAAGGCCAGCTGCAAGATTCCAGGGCCAGTCGAGTTTTGTTCTGCTTTAATACCATCTGCAAAAATGAAGCCCCAAAGAGCAGTACAAAAAAGCAGACTTCAACAAAATAAAGGAAGCATGCTGATTCCTGACACCCCCCTCTATTGCAGTGAATATAGTACGTTTCCGCCAGATACTGTGACTGGCGGGGGGGGGGGGGGGGGGGGGCAGCTGCTTTTCTCCTAAATTGCTGGTAAGTGTGGGGTTGCCCTGCATTCCACCGGGCGTGACCCTAAGCCTTTTCTGCACAATTCAGTTCAAGTCACTGATCCTGGTCAAACTCTAAATACCTTCACAGGGAACAATATGTATTTATTATTGTCTTACTGTACTTGTTTTATGCTTTATGCATTTATGATAGCTGGCAGAGGCAAACTGGCCATAGCCAGCTCCTGCAGAATTACCAATGGGCCATCCTGCTTTGGAGCCAGTAGGGCTGTTGCTTATCACATCCCTCTCCAATTCCAGCCTCCCTAATTTCACTTCCATCCCTCTTATACCTCGTCACACTGTACCCTGCCTGCCAGGAAACCCCAGACCATGCTTTGCTCTAAATCATATAGCCTCAGAATCATGGCTGTGGGGGCATACCCACCCCAAACACCCAACCATACTTAAGCTTCATTACCTAGCTGGCCACATCCACCCATGTTCATGACCTATCTCTGCAATTAAATCTTTGACTGATTATTGGCCCCACTCTTCTACTGATATCTAGAGTTCTTTCTAAACACTAAAACAAGATGACACTGAGAGTTTCTAGCTGTCTCTTCATCTTTCTGCAATTGGTCTTAACCTTACTAAAGGCAGATGACTTGGAATAGCAAACAAATTCTTGGACCACCCTTCAGATACAATTTATAGAAACAGGCTTTCTGATTTGCTTAAAGCTGTGGGAATGGCCTGGATTCTTGTACTTTGTGTGCAGGAGCAGTTGGCAAATAAACGGGTCATCACATCTCCTCTGCTGCATCTGATCTGAGGTCTTTAGTCAAAGTCCACCATGGTACACCTTTCCCTTAAAAGGAGAGTCAAGGCAATGTAAAAAATAGGGCTGCTGTATTATTATAGGAGCTCATCTGAAGCCTGTTTCATGTGCCTGCATTTAGATGATGTGTCAGGTCTAACTACTCATTACATGTTTCCATTATCAAATTCCAAATGTGGTTGCACAGCTGCCCCTGTCCCTCAGTGCTCTGAGTGCTTTCAGTGTGACTGAGCCAAGCAAGAGTGACTACTGTGGCTAGCTAGGGTTACTCACAATTGAACATGCTTCAGGTAAGCTCATTGTTGCCTTATTATTTTCTGCCTGGATTTAATGTGGCACACATAAGTAAAACCAGGCTTGAGGGGGTGTAGGCATGGGGGGCATTGTCAATCAGTAAACCCCCTATACCTTTTCCCATTGAGTTGAAAATGAGTATTGGTACACTATTGAAAAAGAATCAGCACACTTCAATTTCTATGATTCGCTGATCCATTCGATCCAGTATATGGAAAAATATTATCCAGTATTGCTTGCTTAAGCCAGGTCCTAATAAGACCGAATGGTCAGTAAAGTAGTCAGAACAGACGGGAGACCCACTTGCTCTCTAAATACAGGGGTATACTTATTTGAAATGCCCACCTTCTAGCCCGAGCCCAAGGACTTACCTCTTCTGCTTTACCTACCACTAACTTACTGTTATTGATCATAGAGGAGTGAACACCGGTTGCAGAGAAACTGAGGTTCCCACTGCTTACAAGACAGACACCAGAGACTACTACCCAAATCCCACCCCAACTTGGTGGCACGGATGCTAAGGGAAACCCCAGTCTTCACTAGAGCCCCCGCTTGGGAAGCCCCAGCTCATGCCCCGGGGAGTCAAGGGATATTAAGAAGTGGTCATCTAGCAAAATGGAAGACATATCTGTACCTGTGTGTAAACCTTTGTCAAGTGTCACAGGCACAGGTGTCCAGATGAGAAGCCATGCCCAAGTGTCACAGGCATGGATGCAGAGTCCAGATCAGAAGTCGCGATCATAAATAAATAAAAAGTTCAAAAGGGGTAATACAAGTTGCAAGGGTTAAGTTACTCAAAGGTCATACACAGGCAATCCGAGTTTCAAGCAATCACAGACACAATCATCAGGAAGCGGTACAAGAAGAACAGCCTAGGAATGATGGCGCCATATTGCACCAAAAGCTACCTTATATAGAGCCCTTCAGGTATTGGATGTCAGTTGGCAGATCTTAACCAGACGCACCTGCACAAATGAGTGCACCTGTCTTATGGCTACGTTTGTGCTGAACCCCCGCTATTACTCCCAGTGTCTGTGGCCGTTTGCTCTGGGGATATGGCCCAGTAGCATGCAGGCTGCGCTTGCTCAGTAGCACCTGCGTACCAGCAGACGCCGGATGTTGAGGCAAGAAAGATAGATGCACACTGCTCGTGTACCCGGAAACGCCAGGCGCTGAGGCTGGACTCAGATGCCGCAGACAGTACCCGGACATTTACTTACATAACACAGTCTTTTATGCATATTATCTGGAGCAACAGCTCAATACATACTGGAACATATTAGTTCAAGTAGTTCCATGCAGATGAGCATTGGATAGTCATCTACTGGGAGTTTCTGCCCTGGGCTAATCTGCCCTAGGTTTGTTAAGCATTTATTACTTGAATAATAATCATTCCTGTATGCAATATGACATCCTCCTAAAGTCTGTTTTCCATCAGCCCTGACCTTGGCCTGTTCAATTAATTTTTAGTTGTCATTCCTTTAATATATATGTCATCTCTTTATGTCTCCTGACATGCCTTCCTGTCAGCAGCTGGTCTTTATTACTCAGAGAAACCAATGACCCTTGCATCTAATTTACTCCTGGACCCAATTTATTGTCATCTCCTGTTCAAGTTACTGCAATTCCACCATCATAGTTGCTGCAAGTTACCATACCAACTACTATACGTGGCACTGATTAAGATGGAATAGCTTGTTCTATGGAAAACTACAAAATAGACCATCTGCATAGTATATCTGTAGGAATAAACCAAGGCAACTGGACTGTGTTATGTTCTTGAAGACATTTTGCTAGTTATCTGACTGGCTTTCTCACTTGGCTTGTATAGGAATCTGGCAGCAATACATGATAACTCCAAACTACATCCTCTGTCAACCATAATCCGTAGAGAAAGGGGGTTGATTGCATTAGCGTGAGTGGAGTTACTAGGTGTTAGTTGCTGCTTTTGGTGTCAACGTGACATTGAAGGTCCCAGACAAACAGTATTGCAGCCTCCCAAAATTGGCTTACTCATTTTCACATAATTGGCTTTTCATAACTTGTTTAAACCAGTAAGCTTTAGCTTTTAAAATGTGAACCTGTTAACAAAGGAATGTGCAGTCTCCTTTAGATGTAGGCACACAGCTGAGTGTTGGTCAGAGTAGTTGGCCCTTCTGTGTTGCACAATCTGCTGGTGTAACTGCTGTTTGGATTACTGGGCACTTCTCACTACATTGCACTTCATACACAATGTTGTTTTTTTTTCGTTGAGTCTTTTGGGTGAACCAGCTATTGCCTGAGTGTGTTTTTCTGGTTTTAAGCAGGCAGGGATCTGATGTTTGTTGAAAATACACCTACATTTTTTCCGAAACCCAGGCTACATAGGCGTTGGCCATATTCATTCTCCTGTCTTGTTTTCCAGTTTTGCCAGTGGTTCTTGCATACTTTCGTCTGTGGTGCAGAGTTCAGAGAACCTTTACAGACAATCCCATAGTAGTCAATGTAGCCTTGATTAAGACATGCTCTTCTACAAAAGAGCATGAACAGACACCTGTATGATTAAGGGGCACCTAATGGGTTTAAAGTGAATACTCTGTGGATAAATTATTCATGGCTGGCCTTTTCTTCTCCCCACGGGAAAGCCTTTAGTATGACTAGAAAGGCAGAGTTGGATTACAGCAGCAATTTCTCTTTCTTTTGTTCTGTTTGCCTGTGAAAGCAGTTGTTTGTGCCTCGTATTAATTTCAGCTATTTTATTCCTGCCACATCTCCTGAAATGAGACTATTACATTCACAGGGTGCAAGCCCACATCTCGGGCCCCGACCTAAACACATATGTGTGGAATGCATTAGTAAATAGGACAGGAGAAAACAGAAGACCGACTTTCATAGCCTTGCAGTCCCAGGAGTAAACGCATTAGATTTTACATGGAAAATCCATTTGCAACTGGAAGACCAAAGGTCATTTTTCATTTATTTATTAAAAACCACACTGAAGACTCAAACACCATCAACCTACAAAAAACAACTCTCTAGAACTAATGAAGATAGATTACTGCAAAGCAATATCATATTAAAGGAAACAACCATCTCTAAATATGGTTGGATTTTCCATCATATGTTACAGACATGAATCAAATAGGATCCCTAAAAATGGTTTTAATCTTGTCAGTAAAGGAAGTAGAGATGAGCGAACGAATTTCAGGAAAAAATTTGATTTGTTATGATTCCGAATATCGCCGTGATTCGATCGCTCGAATCCCTCCCTTAAACTCCATTTACTGCTATACAGCCCATCTAAAATGGTGGTTCCACATGTCAGGACATGTCCCATGGGGCAAGGAATCCTGGGTAGGTGTCACATGCTCAGCAGACAGGCTTACCGATGATGTCACAGCCCCATATAAACGGAGGCCATTTTGCCGCATGTATACACTGTCTTGCTGCCAGAGCAGATCAGGCAGGGAGAGAGTGAGGGACAGATAGATAGATACAGCGAGGGAGAGATAGATAGAACAAGGAACAGAAGGAGCCGAGCGCGGGACAGATAGAGAAGGAGAGAGGCTGTGACAGTGACAGAGAAAGACAGGGAAAGTTTAAAAGTTTGCATTAGCTTTCAAGCCAATTTAGTGTTAATAACACACCTGCCTATTTAGGTTTTCCTTTTCCTGGTGTCATTCTTTAAAAAGCATGCTAGCATTAATATTTCAAGACTACCTGTCTACTGACTGGTTACATTTTGTAATGAAAGTCACTTTTTAAGCAAACGTTGCCTTTCGCTGGGGGGGGGGGGGGGGGGCATCCCAAATACTAGCATAAATATTTCAAGACTACCTGTCTACTAACTGGTTGCATTTTGTAATGAAAGTCACTTTTCCAATATAAAAGCAGCCAACCTGTGTATTTGAAGAGGGGGCATCCCAAACACTAGCATAAATATTTCAAGACTACCTGTCTACTAACTGGTTGCATTTTGTAATGAAAGTCACTTTTCCACTATAAAAGCAGCCAACCTGTGTATTTGAAGAGGGGACATCCCAAATACTAGCATAAATGTTCCAAGAGTACCTGTCTACTAACTGGTTGCATTTTATAATGAAAGTCACTCTTCCACTGTAAAAGCAGCCAGCCTGTGTATTTGAAGAGGGGACATCCTAAATACAAGCATAAAAATGTCAAGACTACCTGTTACTAACTGGTTGCATTTTGTAAACAAAGTCACTTTTCCACAATAAAAGCAGCCAACCTGTGTATTTGAAGAGGGGGCATCCCAAATACTAGCATAAATATTTCAAGAGTACCTGTCTACTAACTGGTTGCATTTTGTAATTAAAATCACTTTTCCACTATAAAAGCAGCCAACCTGTGTATTTAAAGAGGGGGCATCCCAAACACTAGCATAAATATTTCAAGACTACCTGTCTGCTAACTGGTTGCATTTTGTAAACAAAGTCACTTTTCCACTATCAAAGCAGTCAACCTGTGTATTTGAAGAGGGGGCATTCCAAATACTAGCATAAATATTTCAAGAGTACCTGTCTACTAACTGGTTGCATTTTGCATTGAAAGTCACCTTTCCACTATAAAAACAGCCAACCTGTGTATTTGAAGAGGGGGCTTCCCAAATACTAGCATAAATATTTCAGTCTACCTGTCTACTAACTGGTTGCATTTTGTAAACAAAGTCACCTTTCCACTGTAAAAGTAGCCAACCTGTGTATTTGAAGAGGGGGCATCCCAAACACTAGCATAAATATTTCAAGACTACCTGTCTACTAACTGGTTACATTTTGTAAACAAAGTCACTTTTCCACTATAAAAGCAGCCAACCTGAGTATTTAAAGAGGAGGCATCCCAAATACTAGCATAAATATTTCAAGACTACTTGTCTACTAACTGGTTGCATTTTGTAAACAAAGTCACCTTTCCACTGTAAAAGCAGCCAGCCTGTGTATTTGAAGAGGGGGCATCCTAAATACAAGCATATAAATTTCAAGACTACCTGTTTACTAACTGGTTGCATTTTGTAAACAAAGTCACTTTTTAAGCAAACTTTGCCTTTCGCCGGGTGGGGCATCCCAAATACTAGCACGTGTCTTTCAAGAGCACCTGCCTACTAACCTTTTGCCTTTTTAAAAAAAAGTCTAGTTTTCAAGTTTAAAGCACCCATTGCCTTTCACTGGGGGCCATTCCCCTCGATTCAAAGAGCAAAAGTTAATTGATTTCGGATCGAGAATCGTAAGTTTGGGTGGGTGTTTGTCATTTTTTCCTTTTTTTTTGGCCATTTCGTATTCGCACGAACGTTCGCGCATATATATATATGAACATACGCTTTTCGGACGTCAATCGTATATTTTGCGTTAGTTCGTGTGTTTTTCCCGTCCAAATCGTATTTTTTAGGTCCGATCCTATTTTTGACGTGCTTCACATGGGCTTGCGACCAATTCAGAGAGGTGATTGCTAATTGTTTTGAAGCCCATTAAAGAGCTGCTTCCCGAAATGTTTGCCGGCAGCTATTTGGCCTCGGGAGTAGGATGGAGAGGAGCGAGTTTGTGGCACATCAAGGGCTTATGCTTTTTGGCATCGATTTGATCCGGATGTCTGAGAGCAGATTGCCCCTGCGTCATCGCATGAACATCGATAGCATGAATGATGTTGAGCTGTTTGAGCTGACCAGGCTTAATCGCGCTTCCCTCCATAAATTATATAGTGAGCTGCGGCCATGGTTAGCCCGCACCACAAGGAAGGGGCATGCAATTTCAGGTATGACCAAGATGCTTGGCTGCCTGCAATTTTTGGCGAACGGCTCGTTCCAGAGGCTGGGTGCCCTCTCCGTGGGGATGTCCCAGCCTACGCTGAGCCGCGCACTCTCTAAATTTTTGGAAGGCATGGCTGCCATAACTCCCAAATATATTTTTTTCCCGGATGATATGGCAGCCAGAAACGCCATTAAGCTTGGTTTTTATAATGTGGCCGACATGCCCAACGTAATTGGTGCTGTTGACTGCACACATGTGGCACTCGTACCTAGGGCATCCGACGAATATATATATAGGTATATATTTTGGGTTTGGGTTATTATGGGGCCCAACGTGTAATGTAACCTATTTTCCTTGGCGGCAGCATATTTTTGTTTGGCCTTTTGTGTACATGCCTTATTTAGGCTTCTCATTTGTTGTTTGAATTTGTGTGCAGACATGTTTTTTTTTCTAAATGTTTTTTGCCCTTATCACTTACCCTTTTTTTTGGTTTTTGCCTTAAGGAATCGAAAAATGGGACACTCCCTTAATGTCCAGGCCGTGGTGGGGACATGCGTTTCCTGAGTGTCCTTGCCGGCTACCCTGGATCGTCGCACGACTCCTATATCCTGAGACGATCTGGTTTGTTTAGGAGATTTGAGTCTGGGGAATTTTCGGGTGCATGGCTGCTTGGTAAGTGTGTCCTATTTTTGGTTACTGATATTTCCCAGGAATCTGTATTGTTTGCCTATTTTAGCTTTCTAATTCTTGTCAGAAACACGAACCTGCATTTTTTTGGGGGGGCTTTTGTGGATTGTATTTTGTTTTTCAACCAAACGCTTTGCTCACTTTGTGCTTCTGATTTTTTTAACTTTGGTTAGGATGTCTGTAACTTCCATGTCCCAAAATATATTGGGTAGCAGATTGTCCCGAAGTATCTGCTAGTTTTTTGTCCTTTTGTAGTATTGGTCTTGCAACGCCAAAGTGGACTTAAACTGCATACAGTGCATTCTTTATCGAAATGGTGTGGGCCCCTCAGCAGCATCCTAATTGTAACATTTGCGAAGCCAGAATAAAAAACATATTTCTAAAAAGCCTTGTCCGTGCAGATGTTTTTTCATTCTTGGCTTTATTTAAGCTGCATTTTTAGTTATGTATTACATTTGGCCCAATAGTGTTTTTTCTAATGTGCCCTGGGTGTCTTTTTTGGCCCTTTAGCTTACCTCATTTTGATATATGTCAAATTGTTTGTGTTTGTTGTCTTGCAATGTGTTAATTTTTGTTATTTAATTGTCTTGTTAAGGTGATTCCGGTTACCCACTTCTCCCCTGGCTCATGACGCCTGTGCTGCGGCCCCAGGATGCCTCTCAGGAAGCCTACAATCGTGCGCACCGCAAGACCAGGGCTGTTGTTGAGAGGGCATTTGGACTGTTGAAGACACGTTTTCGTTGTTTGGACCATACCGGGGGCGCCCTGCAATATGCTCCTAACAAAGTGATAGACATCATAATGGCATGTGCTGTTCTGCATAATTTTGCCATTCAAGAACGTGTCCCCCGTTATGTGGATGTTCTGCCCTCTACAGCCCGAGAAGATGATGGTGACAATTATGTGGGCCCACCCAGTGAGTCTGGCCAATCAGTGAGAGCAAATTTGATATTGCAGCATTTTAGTTAAAGCCTTTTTTTGGCTTGCCATTCTGTGTGTGTGTATTTGCCTTTATTTTCAAATATTTGTTTGGCCGTAATGTGGCATTACCTTTAATTTAACCCTTAATTGTTGCCTAATGTTTTTCCTGGTCTTTACTTAGATTGATCTTTGCATTTTTACACCTCTTAACCAAAAATGTATCTGCTTTAGCCCAAGGTGATGTTAAATGTGTTTCAACTCAAAACGCAACAAGTATTGTAAGTTTGAATTTTTTTTACTTTTTGCACTTTGATTGGTGGTGCATAACAAATAAAAATCCACATACAACTGTGGCTCAAAAACCAAGAAGGTATTAACATTAAATCTACCACATCTACACCTGGAAGAGAGTGGCACAACCAAACAAGGACACCCAGTCCAAAGGCCAGCCTAGTCCAGTCATTAATATTGCCTGTGCCAAGGGATATTTGGGCATGGCCATAATGTCACACAAACATGTCTGCAAACAGGAGGAGCACAAACCAACAAACCAAACAAATGTCAAAAGCCATAATTGGCACATGATAGTTGCCAACTAGACAGCACATAGACCTATGGCATTGGCTAGTGGCCTTAATCATTACTCTAAGGAGCTCTATGGGAGCAAATACAAAACACAACCTGCATGTGAAACACAAAATGGATTGTTTGAAACATCAAACGACAAGTAAATACAGTGGGGGGGAAGAGAAAAGATGTCCCACACATTCATGGATTAATAGGGTGGCTGCCCATAAAACCCAGGTGGAGGTCCGTGGGGATGGGACCTAACCTGGGCCATGGTTGCATTGTGAATTTGCAACTGCTCCATAATGTTTCTCTGCATATTGGTCATCTCAGCCATGGCTGACTGGATGCCATTACTTGCATTGACCATGTTGCTGTTGAGGGTCCGAAACTCCGCGAGGATGCCCTGTAAGGTGTTAGTTAGGTTGACCATATCGGCATGCCTTTCCTCCCGCTCAGTTACGAGCTGTGCCTCAAAAGAGTCCCTCTCTTGGTTCCATAAATCAAGCAGGGCACTGTGCCTCCCCTGGGAAATTGTGCGGCGGCGTAATGGAGTCCGCCGCACAATTACCCTGGCTCTTGGGCGTGCCCTGCCGCATTGTCTCGTCCCCTCAACAGCAACAGGCATGCTTGGCAAATCCTCAGCAGCAGAGTGAACACTGGGGACTGTTGTCTCAGTCGCCCCATGTGCATGCACAATGGATGCAGATTCACTCTGCTGCTGAGGATTGGCCAGAGAAACATTAGGGAGCAGTTGCAGATTGGGACCCAGGGGGAGGTCATCGGACGTGGCCAGCAGGGATACATCATCTTCCTCCATTTCCTGGATCTCTTCCATGAGTGTGTGGGTCTGTAGGGACATATAAAAAAAAAAGGTTAAGTTGACGTCCCAAATTAGAATTCCATCAGTTTAACACATGCTTAAGCACTTGGTAGTATTTTGGGTACTAAATAAACTTACCGGAAAACTCGGATCTGGGCTCCTATGCTGTACGGACCTGGTAGGCATAATCAAACTGGGGGGTGAGTTTACCCTTGCTGAGGGGTCATGCTGGGCTGAAGAAGAGAAAACAAAACAAGGTAAACACACACATAAGCATTGTTTTGGTAGGTAATAAAACAAGCCACTATTTCTAATATTAAGCAACTCTACAGCAATGGGGACAATTGGTAAAATACACTCAATTTAAGATATGTGCAATGGATCGAGTAAACTGCTAACTGACCTCAGTTCGAAGTCAGGAAGTGTACCCAGTCAGCATACAACTTGCAGAGCAACTATTTTGAGTTTGACTACCATTCTCTAGGTCAGGGGTACTCAACCACTTCTTGTAAAGGTCCATTTAAAGGTATCCGGTGAGAGGTGAAGGTCCGGGCATGGGGCTGTCGCAGGGGGTGTCTAGTTAGAAATCAGCACACTGGGGGAGGGGCTAGAGATTGCCAAGTGCAAACTAATAAAGGCTGCTTGCCCTTGCTGGGCTGGATGGGGCAGAGCTGAGGGGACAGGGATTGGATGGCTAAAGCTGGGAGGACAGGAATGGATGTTGATGGGATGGATGGAGCAAATCTGTTAGGAATGGATGGGGCTGATGTGGGGGGGGGCAGATGGTGGGACAGGGGCAGATGGGGCAGAGCTGGGGCAGCGGGACAGGATTGGACAAAGAGAATGATGCACCAAGTTAGTGTGTACCTTGCAATGCCACTTCCTGTGCAGTACTTCATATTGCAATGCTAGGTTTCATGGAGCCATGACATTGGCCAGGAGACCAACCACTACATCGCCGATCAAGGGGGCAGCTCTGAGCACGTCAACACAGAAGTAACTGAGTGCAGGGCTGTCTGGGCAGGGGTCCGGGAATCTGGTGCCAAGGTCCGCATTGGGACCCCGGGCCGCCAGTTGAGTATCGCTGCTCTAGGTCAGATATGTTTGGGGGTGTTGAATTAAATTGTTACCTCAAACACAACTCACACAACAAATAGCCAACACATCCCTAATGATGTGTGTTTTGTGATTGAGTCCAAATATATCACTTTTCTTCATAAACTTCGTTACTTGACACATAATTAGTGTTAATTGTTATTTTACATAATGTATGTGGTCCGAAATGTGTGATTCACACGGACCAAAACAGGACACAAACAGGCACAGTAGTGCGAGGCCAAGCAAGCCACACCATAGGGCCATACCGTCATCTTGGTACTAGTGAACTTTAATTTTCTGGGCAAACAGGCAAACATGCAGATTAAGAGTACTCACCTTGTGTACGGGTCGGTGAGTCTGTGTCCCTTAGACCCGCATGGCCACCGACCGCGACAGGATGGAGAAGGCCCAGCACAATCTCCTCAGCAGGTGTAAACTCCAGTTTGGTTGGAAAGCCACCTCCAGTTTTCATGCTGAAATGAAAAAGTAGTTTGGTACCCCGAAAAGGTGTATACAGTACATCCTAATCATTACATTTGGAGACATCATTTATTTACCTGTAATTATGCCTTTTAATTTCTTTTTGACGTACAGCATATTTGAGATCCGAAATTTTCTTCTGGATTTGGGCCACATCTTTCCTCTCTTCCCCCGCTGCATTTACTTGTCGTAGGATGGTTTCAAACAATTCCATCTTGCGCTGCTTAGTGGTGTGTTTTGATTTGCTCCCATAGAGCTCGTCATAGTATAATGTAAGGCCACTAGCCAATGCCATATTTTGGTCATGGGAGAATCTCCCACTCAAATGTCCGCGCTGCAATGTGCGGACAGATGGTTGGCTTGGGTGCTCCTCCATGTGTGCAGACACATGTGGTGACATTATGGCCTGGGGCTGTGTAGGGGAATGGAAGGATTGCTGGCTTCCCAATGACTGGACTGGACTGGCCAAGGGACTGGGTGTTCTTGCGTGGCTGGCCACCGAACTTCCAGGTGTAGATGTGGTCCGGGTGGCCATTCTTTGGCCTCTTGGGGGGCTATGTTCCCGGCTGGTGCCAGGTCGGGGGCTATGTTCCCGGCTGGTGCCAGGTCGGGGGCTATGTTCCCGGCTGGTGCCAGGTCGGGGGCTATGTTCCCGGCTGGTGCCAGGTCTTGGGCTTCGGGCCCTGCTGCGGGGCCTGGATGCTCTTCGGGCCCTGCTGCGCGGCCTTGATGGGCTTCGGGCCCTGCTGCGGGGCCTGGATGGTCTTCGGGCCCTGCTGCGCTGCCTTGATGGGCTTCGGGCCCTGCTGTGGTGCCTTGATGGGCTTGTGGCCCTGCTGCGGGGCCTGGATGGTCTTCGGGGCCTGCTGCGGGGCCTTGCTGGGCTTCGGGGCCTGCTGCGGGGCCTTGATGGGCTTCGGGGCCTGCTGCGGGGCCTTGCTGGGCTTCTGGGCCTGCTGCGGGGCCTTGATGGGCTTCGGGCCCTGCTGTGGTGCCTTGATGGGCTTCGGGCCCTGCTGTGGTACCATGATGGGCTTCTGGCCCTGCTGCGGGGCCTGGATGGTGTTCTGGGCCTGCTGCGGGGCCTTGCTGGGCTTCGGGCCCTGCTGTGGTGCCTTGATGGGCTTGTGGCCCTGGATGGTCTTCTGGGCCTGCTGCGGGGCCTTGATGGGCTTCGGGGCCTGCTGCGGGGCCTTGCTGGGCTTCTGGGCCTGCTGCGGGGCCTTGATGGGCTTCGGGGCCTGCTGCGGGGCCTTGCTGGGCTTCTGGGCCTGCTGCGGGGCCTTGCTGGGCTTCGGGCCCTGCTGCGGTGCAATGATGGGCTTCTGGCCCTGCTGCGGGGCCTGGATGGGCTTCTGGGCCTGCTGCGGGGCCTGGGTTGGCTAAGTGCCCGGCTTGAAAGCATGGGTGGTGTGGGCTCCCTTGGGCGGCCTCTTCTGGGGGCAGAGGTGGTGGTGGCTGCTGTGGCCTGTTTTTTGGCCGCAGGGGCACGTGCCTTTGGGGCCCTTTTTTGGGAAAGGGAGGGTCCAGTGTCCCTTGGTGGGGCCGAGGTGGTACTTGCCTTCTAGGACCTTAGCTTCTTGGGTCCTTGCTGGGACCTGGTGGTTGGGCCCTCAGAGGTCTGCCTTGGCTGGGCGCGTTTAGCTGCTGCCTTTTTGGGTGCCATTTTCGCAAAAAGCTCAAAGAGAATGAGCTTTGGGTGCAGGGACCTTTAAATCATGCGCCCAGCGTCTGACGCCTATGCGCACGACTACGCGCTCGTACGGACGTACATTCGTGCGGAACCAGGAAACCGCTGGGGTTTCACTTATCTGCTGCCTTGAAGAAGCATAAAGATGGCGCCCACTATCTTCACCCGTCAACAGGAAGAGATCCTCATGCTGGTAAGTGCCTTGCTCTGGCTTTTAAGCTAATACTGACTGATGTACTAAATGTAAATGATGCGGTTTGAACTAGTTTTGGGGATCTTAATGTTTAAGAACAGGCTCCTCACACTTCATCCTCAAGGGCCGAGCCAGGCCACGTTTTCACCTCTCTATGCTGATGTCCTAATTAGGGCAATTGCTCTGGCTTAGCACCAGTTAATTAACCTGTGGAGTAGCGTGGCTAGCTGTCAAACCTGGCCTGTCTCGGACCTTGATGCGGATGTTTGAGGACCACTGTTTGCCTAAGACCTCAAAACACAACGGCAAGCCACACACGTGGGCAAAAAGACAGAAACCGGGCCTTCAGCGTGATTGACTAAAAAGCAATAAAACCTAAAAAACGAGTACACAGCCTATGACATTTCCAAATGTGCCATTTGAAGCCAATAACTTATTAGTCTTGCCTCCACTGGCCTGAAACTCTGCTCAAGAATGTAAGAGATGCGCGCAGCCATCTGTACTCAGAAGCATTACACTTACTGAGGAGAGGTGAGTGGGATAAGGTACAGGGGGGTGGGTTATAGCTGTGGTCATGGGAAGGTCATCAGTCCAAGAATGGCGAGCAGCACACACACTTACAGTTTGCATGAACTTCCTGTTTGCAGGCTGCCTGCAAAGAAGGCATTTTACATAAGCCGACATCTTGGATGTTCACCCGGAGGCGCACAGGCCGACCAGTGCTGCATGCTTCTGCATCTGTGAGTGAAGGTGGTGGATCTCCCGGGCGACGGACCTACCCCTCCTCTGTGGCCTCCTCAGACCAGCCCCTGGACCTTACCACAGAGGAGGGGCCCAACCGCGTGGGCATGGAGCCATACCCGGCCAGGCATGGGGAAGGCTCTGGTATGTCACTCTTCATGTATATGCACAAAGATATACATGCAAGGCCAAAAACTAAGTGCTCCTTTATTATGTATTTCTAGAAGCTTCGGGAGCGGGTGAGATAGTGGAGGAGGAGGCAGCAGAGATGCTGGAAGTTGATCCTGGCGAAGGTGAGTGATGTCAGCCAGACTGGGAGCCAGATATGTTGGGAATAGTGACTCTATACAACTACTAACCAAATGTCACATGTTTCTCCAGGGACTTCTTCACAGCATAGCCAGGACCAAGGGCATCCTGTTGGCCCCAACCAGCCATCTGTCGGCCACCAACAAAGTAAGTAGCCATGCCATTATTCATATTTATGTGTTTTTAGCTAATAACACACACATAACTAAAGGCGTAGCCAATGTATAGTTAACACTTTCATGTGGGCACTTCGTTAGCTTAAAGCGGACCCTAACTCGTATTAAGAGCCTAGCTAATAATTATCCCACACACTGTACATACAGATTGCGAACATTCCAAAACAGGCTACCGGCATCTACTGCATGTTAGGAGCCTTTAAACATCCAAGATGGCGGCATATGGAATGCGCAATATTTACAGGCAGCATGGCATACAGATTTAAAAAAGTAAGGTGCTGCCATGCATTGTGGGACTGCTGACCTTTCCCTGAACCCAGCTATGCTCTGTATTACCAAAGCACAACTGTAACCTACTCCCCTGTACTTTATCCCACTCTCCTCTCCTCATTAAGTGTTATGCTTCTGAGTCCAGATGGCGGCGCAGTAATCAAAAATCCACCAAAATGTACTTTGATCTGGTGCAGAATCATTTGTGAATAGTTATTGATTTTCATTAAATAATGTTGAAGGTCCGGTTTAAGGAGTTTCACTACTTACCTGTGGGAAATGCATTTACTTTATCCCTTAGAAGAATGACATATGTCATGCATTTACATGTATTTGATTAACCCAAAATCTATTCCTAGCATACAAACCGGTCTGGTACTTCTATTTATGTTTATTTCTCTATTGGTTACAGGGATGATCCCAAAAACCTTGGAGGGAAAAAAAAAAGAATCAAGGAGTTGGTGGCCGAGCTGCTGGCCATACAGGCGACGTTGGGGCCAACAGAAGAAGAAGAGGAGGAAGATTAGTGCCCTTGGTCCTGGCTAATTTTGTAAAATAGTTTTAAAGTTGCTTTTATTGTTCAAAATTTTATACTTTTAAAAACAAAAAAAATAAAAATTTTAACATTTTATAAGGTTTTAAAAAAACCCAAAGCACCCAAAAAAAAAAATTTTATAATAAATAATATTTTAAGCCTTTATAAATGTGTCATTTCTAATATGCGCCCAAAAAGACATTTACACAAACACGAAAATACATGCTTAGAAACATATAGACATATGTACATTATGTGGTTTGGGTAAGTTTGAGGGTCGTCCAAATGAAGAAGGATGCAAGCGCTAAGGGGTTTGGGTAAGTTTTAGGGTCCGAGAAATGAAGAAGGATGCAAGCGCTAAGGGGTTTGGGTACGTTTTAGGGTCCGAGAAATGAAGAAGGATGCAAGCGCTAAGGGGTTTGGGTAAGTTTTAAGGTCGTCCAAATGAAGAAGGATGCAAGCGCTAAGGGGTTTGGGTAAGTTTTAGGGTCGTCAACATGAAGAAGGATGCAAGCGCTAAGGGGTTTGGGTAAGTTTTATGGTTCATAAAGGTAAGTGTTAGACTGGCGCGAAGTAGTAGTGGTGACATTGGTAGTGTCAGATAGGGCCCACATTGGTTTGTGGAGTGTAGCTTGGATCGCGCATGCGCAAGACCTTATATACATACGAACGAACGAATATAAGAGGCCAAAAACCATTGAAAACTAGAGCCAAACGCAAGTAATTGGAAGAGGTGGACGATGGAAGCGGCCGAAAAAACAGGCTGCCGCCGCAACAAGTGATCACATCAACCTGTTTTTTACGATTGACAACTGACTGAGGCAAGTTCGGGAGATAACATACGAACGGACGTACATTTTAGGATAGAAACGTATTTGCTTATAGAATCACTCGCAAGTTCATACGAACGCACGAGCGGACGGAAAAAATAGGATGATCGGCACCAAAATCAAAGCTGTTACATGTTTCTTTGAATTGACCCTATTGTCAGTGCTAGCACTTATCTTTTAAGAGTAATGGCCGACTTACCTTTTGCCTTTTGTATAAAAAAGTCTGGTTTTCAAGTTTAAAGCACCCATTGCCTTTCACCGGGGGCCATTGTCAGTGCTACCACTTATCTTTTAAAAGTACCTGCCTACTAACCTTTTGCCTTTTCTATAAAAAAGTCTGGTTTTCAAGTTTAAAGCACCCATTGCCTTTCACCGGGGGCCATTGTCAGTGCTACCACTTATCTTTTAAGAGTACCTGCCTACTAACCTTTTGTATAAAAAAGTCTGGTTTATAAGTTTAAAGCACCCATTGCCTTTCACTGGGGGCCATTGTCAGTGCTACCACTTATCGTTTAAGAGTACCGGCCTACTAACCTTTTGCCTTTTGTATTAAAACGTCTGGTTTACAAGTTTAAAGCACCCATTGCCTTTCACTGGGGGCCATTGTCAGTGCTAGCACTTATCTTTAAAGAGTACCGGCTGACTTACATTAGCTTTTAGCTACAGTGTCTGCCTATTTTGATCTAACTTTTCTACACACCTGCTGTTACAAAAATACTGTTCTAGGTGTAGTGTAGTGTATTGGTTTCCCCTCCTAAACACAGTAAAAATGTCAGGCAGAGATGTGCCAGGATGTGCACCGAGGAGAGGCCTAGATTCATCAGGCAGAGGTCGCAGCAGACTATGGGCGAGGGGCAGCAGGAGTCGCGGTGATAGGCCTGATCTCCCGGTATCTGCTAGCGGTCGTGTCTCGACCAGCAACGCATCTGCTGTCATCGAATGGTTAACGCGGTCATCGACATCATCACAAGTGACATCTGACACTCCCAGTCAACAGTCGGTAGGTTCCCTCGGAGACAACCCTGAGTTGGCATGGCCCGGGAGCAGCCCCTGTCCTTCCATTGCCTCTGTCCTACGCCCCCCTCCAGCCGCTGTATCTTATGCTTTGGGTTCAGCTCCACTATTCAGTGAGGACGATGTGTTAGAGGACAGTCAGCAGCTACTGCCCAGCCAAGAAATGGAGGAGACATCCGCCGCTTCTTTCGCTAGGCAGACAAACACTGAGGAGGAGAGTGGCGTGGGAGGTGGTGTGGCGAGCGTTCCATCTCCTGCAGCACACGCTCTTGTGGAAACCGAGGAGAAAATCAGTGACGTGCAGACACAACTCGATGATGATGATGATGATGAAGCCGACCGCACTTGGGAGCCTGGTGCAGAAGGAGTTTCGTCATCATCAGGAGAAGAGGGTCTCAGGTTGCCCCAGAGTCAGCAGCTGAGGCAGCAAGGTGGTAGTAGGGTTGGCAGTCAGCATGGTGGCAGAATTGGGATGTCTGGAGCCACACGTGGCCGGGGGTGGGGTAGACCACCTGCTGCACAGTAGGCTGCCTTCCCGGGTTCCTGGAGTTGGCAGCAGTAGCAGTGAATTCGTGCGGACTGTTGGAGGGAAAATTAGCTACTCGGCAGTGTGGCACTTTTTCATTAAGCATCCACAGGAGGGTAACCTGGCCACATGCAAGATGTGTAGACAGAAGGTGAAGCGTGGCCAGGGCCCCAATGTTGGTGCCACAGGCCTGCGGCAACACATGCAGCGTCACCATAAAGTGGCCTGGGAGAACCGAGGCTCCGAAGTGGGGGTCCAGTCTGCTGCGTCAGCCAGTGCCACGCCACTTCCAATTTCACCCAGCCAAGGCTCCAGCACCTCAGCCGATGGTAGCTGTGCGTCATACCCATCTTCTGCTGCTCCAGATGCTCCTCCTACTAAGTCAGTCATCCCGCCAGCAATCCATCAGTGAAGCCATGTCCAAGAGACAACAGTATGCGCCCACTCATCCTACGGCGCAGAAACTAAATGTGCTCCTGTCCAAGTTGCTGGTGCTGCAGTCCCTCTTTTTTACGGTGTGGACTCTGCACCTTTCAGAGAGCTGATGGCTAGTACCGAGCCGAGGTGGAGAGTCCCAAGCCGTCATTTCTTTGCAAAGAAGGCAGTACCAGCCCTGCACAAATTTGTTCAGCAGAAGGTGGGCCAGTCCTTGAGCCTGTCGGTGTGCACGGCAGTGCACGGCAGTGCCGTCATCTGGAGCTGTAACTATGGACAGGGACAATACATGTCCTTTATGGCCCATTGCGTGAATGTGGTTCCTGCACAGCAACTTGGACAGGTTACACCCGCTTTGGCCTCCACGCTCCCAGGCCGTTTTGCCTGTCACAGTGTGCGACTCCGCCTCCTCATCCTCCGCCGTCTCCTCAGCCTCCACTGTACAGTCAATTCTCAATGCCCCTTCAGCCTACCATGTGTGCAGGGCACGGCGGTGTCACGCTGTGCTTCACATGGTTTGCCTTGGCGAACGGAGTCACACAGGGGAGGAGCTCCTGAAATTCATTCATCAAGAAATCAAAACATGGCTGACTCCACGAAAATAGGGAATGGAAACCATGGTGACTGACAATGGGAGTAACATCTTGTCTGCGCTGCGACAAGGAAGACTGAGCCATGCACCCTGTATGGCACACGTGTTCAACCTAGTTGTCAAGCGTTTTCTGGAGTCTTCCCCCCATCTGCAAGACATTCTAACAACGGGAAGGAAACTTTGTATGCACTTCAGCCACTCCTACATCGCCAAGCACACCCTTCTTGAGCTACAGCGTCAGAACGGTATCCCCCAAAGTCTGATTTGCGATGTTCCCACCCGTTGGAATTCCACCCTGTTAGATCGACTATATGAACAGAGAAAAGCCATCAATGATTTCTTGATGATCCAAGCAGATAGGCGGACTCCCCTGTGTAACTTTAATGTGAACCAGTGGCAGCTCATGCCCTTTGAGGAAGCCACTTTATTTGTCAGTTGCCAGGATTAAGGTATGAACGACGTGATTCCGCTGCTTCATGTAATACGAAGAGAAAAGACACCTAATAGTAACTGGTGTGCCTGGTTGGCAAAAAATCACAATAATCTCCAACACATGGGACCCCACAAGCCCCCAAAACAATGCCTAAACAAATAACTGGCACCACCAAAATCTCTTATAACAAAATATATTCAATTTATTATTCATCCAGTACAAACAAAAATTTAAAAGCAATTAAAAACCATATCTCATGAGGGGGAGGTCTGCAAGGACACATGTGTGCCTGGTACATCTATATACATATAATTATTATACCCATATTATCTTCAAAAACATCTATATACAATATCAACAAACGTATACTACTTTATATAATAATATCTACAAACTGTGCTATATACAATTCTATTTTACACAAGTATACATCAATAAAGTGCAATCCAGTGCTATCAATATGACTCTACCCCACTAGAGACACTGAGGGGGGAAAAAAACATAGAAAAACAGTGCAGCCAATCATAAACATGTGCTATGTGTACTTAACCAGGCAAACACCCGCCGAGCGCCTCACCCCGTCCCAGCCAGCCAACGCGTTTCGTAATGGACCTCCCGTCACTTCATCTGGGCCACAAGTCCTTATCATGTAATACAACACATGTTGCAAAACATGGCTGGTCAGGGCATTGGAGACATGGCGCATACATTTCACAGCCACATAAACCCCATGGGAGCTGAGGAGGAGCACAGTGAAGCACAGTTTAGTTTTGGCGAAATGGGCGGTTTATCTAGTCATCTGACAAGAGAGGAGGAGCAGGAGCAGCCAGAGGAGCTAGAGGGTTGTGAGGAAGGCGAGACAGAGGACCCAGACACACTGTGGCAGTATGCAGTGGAGATAGAGACAGGTAGTCCCTCCGAGTCACCTGCACAAATGGCACAATGCATACTCACGTGCTTGCGTAGTGACCGCAGAATTGTCTCCATTTTTCAGTGGGATGACTTCTGGCTCTCCACCTTATTGGACCCTTGCTACCGGCACAAAATGGGGGCATTTTTTACACCCACTGAGAGGGAGGACAAACTGACCTACTACACAGACATTCTGAGTAGTCAGTTGGCCGATGCCTATCTGCGTCATGGTCCATACTGTCGCAGGTCTGACTCGGGGGGACCTCTGCGCTCACCTTCCACTGCCATGGCTGCTGGGGGGGTGGCAGGAGCAGCAGCAGCAGCTCCATCAGCAGCAGCCTCAGTCTTCAGTGGCTAATGAGTAGCTTTCTGCACCCGCATAGTGAGGCTACTCATGAGCAGCAGGAAGACCTAGAGCAGGGCCTGAACCAGCAGGTCGTGTCATACCTTGAAATGACCATGCCAACACACCTTGAGGATCCGCTGGACTTCTGGGCAGCCAAACTTGACTTGTGGCCGCAACCGGCAGAGATTGCCCTGGGAAAGCTGTCCTGCCCGGCCAGTAGTGTGCCATCTGAGCGGGTTTTTAGTGCTGTGGGGGCCATAGTAACGCCAAGGAGAACTCGTTTGTCCACAAAAAATGTGGAGAGACTCACCTTTGTGAAGATGAATCAGGCATGGGTCAGCCAGGATTTCCACCCACTAATAGCTGATGCATGCGAGTAGCTGATGCATGGTAGCTCCTTCTGCTGCTGCCAACTCAAGGGTGTGTCTTTCAGGCAATATATGGGCTCCTAATGCTGCTGCCAACTCCTAGGTGTGTCTTTCATGCAATATATGGGCTCCTAATGCTGCTGCTGCTGCCAACTCCAGGGTGTGTCTTTCAGGCAATATATGAGCTCCTTCTGCTGCTGTCAACTCCTGGGTGTGTCTTTCAGGCAATATATGGGCTCCTAATGCTGCTGCTGCTGCTGTCAACTCCAGGGTGTGTCTTTCAGGCAATATATGAGCTCCATCTGCTGCTGCCAACTCCTGGGTGTGTCTTTCACGCAATATATGGGCTCCTAATGCTGCTGCTGCTGCCAACTCCAGGGTGTGTCTTGGCAATATATGAGCTCCTTCTGCGGCTGCCAACTCCTGGGTGTGTCTTTCAGGCAATATATGGGCTCCTAATGCTGCTGCCAACTCCCGGTTGTGTCTTTCAGGCAATTTATGGGCTCCTAATGCTGCTGTCAACTCCTGGGTGTGTCTTTCATGCAATATATGGGCTCCTAATGCTGCTGCTGCTGCCAAATCCAGGGTGTGTCTTTCAGTCAATATATGAGCTCCTTCTGCTGCTGTCAACTCCTGGGTGTGTCTTTCAGGCAACATATGGGCTCCTAATGCTGCTGCCAACTCCTAGGTGTGTCTTTCATGCAATATATGGGCTCCTAATGCTGCTGCTGCTGCTGTCAACTCCAGGGTGTGTCTTTCAGGCAATATATGAGCTCCTTCTGCTGCTGCCAACTCCTGGGTGTGTCTTTCAGGCAATATATGGGCTCCTAATGCTGCTGCCAAAGTCAGCGTGTGTTTTTCAGGCAATATATGGGCTCATAATGCTGCTGCCAACTCCAATGTGTCTTTCAGGCAATATATGGGCTCCCTATGCTGATGCCACCTCAAGGCTCTGTAATTGTGCCGCTCTGTGACAGCGAATCTAATAGCAATGCCTCTGATCTGCATGTCATACTTCTTTACAATATTATTTCACTAACCCAGCATGCATCCTATGCATGTTACAGCCAAGCAAAACGTTCTGCAATCCTATGGAGGCTCTCGGAAACACAGAAATAGCCTTTTTTAATAGCGATTCATCAAGAAAAAATTCGGACCGAAACAAATTTTTCCGGAAAATTCGGCGAATCGGCTGAATCGAATTATTCAAAAGTTCGCTCATCTCTAAAAGGAAGTTGTCCATGCTGCCAAAATCTGCTGAACAGAGAAACTCTCTGTGATTGGTTGTATAGTATTCTGCAGAGCTCTTTTGTAAATGACTCTGAGCTTACAGAATCTGAATCAGAATATTGATGACTAGGTACTTGCATACAAGGAATTTATTTTGACACATAACATGGTGGGGCATGTTAGACACCTGTGAGCAATAACACTGTTGTACACAATTTTAGGACACGAGAAGTATTATGCAGGGGACAAATTGTGAGTCTCTAAGAGACCACTCAAGAGATCCGAGTCTCCTTTGCAGGTGCTTCTTGCTGGCAGTGTGCTGAGTCAGTGTTAGCCACACCCTCTACAACAAGTGAATTCCGCTGACTGAAATATCTTCAGAGGGTCACAACCCAACCAAATCATTCCTTGTAAGAGGCTGTGGCCAGACTGGAAGGGTAGACTGTGGTGGATGGTCTGTTTGTATTCAAGAATCATACTTGACATGATGCTCTGCAGTGCAGATGTAAGACTCGTGTGGGGGTGGTGCATGTGCTTGGGGATGCCCCATTGACCAGGGCTATGGTCTTCCAATGGGGCCTATGGGGTTGGCTAGGGTTGAGGCGATGTACTCACACTGTCCATGGGTCACCACGGTCTTCCAGGGCCCAGCAGAGACATTAAAGCACACATTTTGTTTGCGGGATGCCCCTTCTTTATTAAAAACAGTCTACACTCCAGCACAAACTTGTTAAGCATGGTTCCACGACAACCACAGTTTCCTCCCCAGCACGTCTCAAGGCTTTCGCTTCCTGCTCTCACTCTGTCCCGGGCATCCCCTCCTGGGATTCCAATGATCCACACTCCAGGGGCATCTTCCTATAACCCATAACCAATAATATCCAGGTCCCAAGCTGGCTTCCTTGTCTCTCATGTGCTTACTCAAACGGCGCACCAGACACTAGGAACTACTTATCCATCCCCTCCCAGTGGATGTCATTGTACTGCGCTCCAGGGGCATCGTCTTCTGACCCCTACCTCCAAGGTCCCAAGCCAGTTTGTTTTCCTCTCCTATAACTCAAAAGGGGTACCGTGCACTAGGGCCTACTTCACCAGGCATCCACTCTGCAGGATCCTAGCCACCTTCAACTCCGTGGTGCTCACAAATCTTCCAGGACCCAGGCACTCCACATCTCAGGAATTTGTATGAACTCGACTGACTAGAATCCCCTGCCCCTCTTAGGTCCCTCTTATACCCTCTGAGAACTAACCAATCAGGGGAGTGTACTGTACTCCAATTAACCTCTGTGTGGGATGCATTATTCTTAAACTGCTTATTCTTTTCCTTATCCTATGAGGGCATCTAATGGATTCCTCTAGTAACTACGTCTACACACATCACACCTCAAAAATTCTCCCTTTTAACCCAATCCATCCCTCCGGGATCCCCCAGGGTGCCCTCCTAACTCCAGGGGCCCCCCTCCCAGGTGCACCCCTAGCCAGGGGACAATTCTATTACATAGGTAAGGTGAGTAAACTTTTTCTTAGCAAGCTAACATGACAATCTGAGTCTAGTTTAGGCTAATCTAATTTTAGTAGTATTACAGTACAATGAGTCAAAAGTGCAATCTAAGCCCATCCATGGAAGCACTGTCTCCTAGCAATAAGTTGCTATACTGGCCTTGCTCACCCTACCCCCAGCATTCAGCATTCACATGGGCTGTGGTGGCTGTGAGGCTCTACTAGGTACTGTAAAATGTTTGAGAAGGTGTAGAAACAATGATTAAAATGTGTTGATTTTTGCACTGCAAAGTTTAATGTAGCGTAGACACAATCTGTTCTGCTATTTCAATAAAAAGAATAAATTCAGATCTGACGACACATATTGTGCCTACAGAGTTACTTAACTAACAATCCATCTTGAGAAGTGAGTCACCGCACCTGGCGCACGCTTCCAGAAATCTGCAGCCCCATCTGTTAGAGAGAAACGCCACATATTGCCACAAAGCTGGTGTGAAATGAACAGTGCACAAAAAAGAAAGACGTCGTCCATGTGGCTAATGAATGATGCGGAAACACTAACTATTCATATTAAAACACTCTGTTGTAAATCATGCTCAGTTTAGACTAAATAAGCATTTCTGAGGAAATGCTTAAAAATGTGGTAATATAAAGCTTCTTATCTCAGCCAAGTTCATGATCAGAAGGTGGTAAATAGTATGACTACAAACTTAGGGGGTTATTCAAGAAGGGATAGCGCCAGGTAGTGCCTCGTAGCAGCAGGCAGCGTCTGGTGAGCGCTGGGCGCTGTACACAAAACCACATTTATGAAAGCGAATGTAACATCGCCATGATGGGTCCGATGTATCATTACAGGCAGCTCAGTGTATAGCACCGGCGCTCTAGGTTACAGAGCGCCAGGTATTACCTTTTGCTAAGTGTTGTTCTCCCATACATTTCAATAGGCATTAATTTGCTTGTGTTTAAACAGCGTGTTTGACATTTTTTGTTTGCTCAAATCATTATGTGACCTCTCCTGGCTGCAAACAAACACTTTTAGAAACGTTTTTGACTTTTATATTTTTATACAGAATTTTCATTAGAGGTCTGGCACTAAAGTGTCACAGTGTTAAAACAATGTCATTCCATGTGTTTTTGCTTTGTTACTGGTGGATATGTGTTCAAAAACAAGTATGGTTTGGAGCTCTGAGAGTCGGTCGCACTGAGCTGGCGCTACCTCTTTCCCTGCAGCTCTGTACAGGTGTTAGAGCACCCAACATTCATCACATTCATCAATGCTGGCCAGGTTACTACAGCGACTGAGGCGCTAAGCGCTTTGTACCCGCTTACAGCGTCTACTAGCGGCCACTCTAAGTGCCGCTATACAGACGCTCATATGCCGATAGCTGCCGTTAGTAATAAATCAGTCTCCACATGCACTAAATGAGAGTCACTTTGTTGAGAACGATCTTAGGGTACTGGTAAACCCCAGGCTAAATAACAGCATGCAATGTCAGGCAGCTGCTTTCAAGGCTACCAAGATATTCATTCATACAAAAGAGGCATGGAATCATAGGATATGGGTGTAATATTGCCTCTTTACAAGACACTGGTGCTCTCTCATCAAGGATATGCCAACCAGTTCTGGGCTCCAGTTCTAAGAAAGGATGCCCCCGATTTTAGGAAAGGGTGCAGAGGAGAGCCACCGAACCATTAAAGGTAATAAAGTATTTCAGTTATAAAGAAAGTTTACAGGAGTTAAATGTATTTAGTATTTAGAGGTGGCCTGGGGGCATGATTTACTTGGGTAAAAGCAATTTCATGTAAAATCCTCTTTGAAGACAAGGGGGGGGGGGGGCACTCCCTCTGTCTAGAGAAAAAAAAAGATTCTATTTCCAGAGATCATACTCAAAAACGGACTAGGTGCTTCTTATTCTAAGAAAATATTAATTATTATTAGCCTTTATCTGTAAATAATAAAAAATGCTTTTCTCAAATCATCCCTTGGTTGAACCTGTTGGACATACTTTTTTTTTTAACCAGCCACAAATACAATTAAAACTATCTATAACTATCTACAACACATAAAACACAGGACAACAAAAACAGGGCTGAACAATTTCACAGGAACAGAAATAATAGTTGATAATGTACCATTAAAGGGCCACATTTTTGCCAATTTTAACATCCTGCCACCCTCCGTTAGCTCTGAAACAGAGCTAATAAGTAAAAAAAAAAAGAAATTTACTTGCACCCAGAATCCAGTGACGAAGTCGAGTGGCAGTGCACATTCCACCCGATCCTTTGCCTCCATCTTTCTGAAGTCCAGGCCGAAAGAAAATACATGATGGCAGGATGGTGTAAAATAGTAATAGGTCTATGGGGGAAAATCAAGCAAATGGTTTGGCTGATTTTCTCATATTTTATTGCTTTATAAAGTATGTGTACCCCTCCCACTGGGCTAATAGCCTGCATGAACAAGGCATAGGGGCTAGTAACCCAAAGCTCAGAGGCTAAGCGGCTGGCCCCTGGAAAGTTACCAGTCCCTATGACCTTTGCCAGACAGAGGCAGATAGAGAGGGATATCCCAGGGAAGCCAGGCCCTTAGTTATAAATGACACTCCCAGTGGCGACAAGCGCTCAGTGCAGGGGGGGGGGGGTGCCAATCTGTAAGGATTGGGAAACTTTGTCCCTCTGGAGCTCAAATGCTGACAGTGTAGCCACTTTGGCTGCCAACACCAGCAGAGAAGAGGAGCATGCATAGCCTGGAGGGAGCCCCAGAGCTTATGCTGGATCTGCCAGAGGAAAGAAGATGATGCTCAGCGCTGGAGAAGACAGTGAAAGTGAGTATAGTTATGTAGATTTATTAAAAACATTTTTTTTAACCTGTCAGTGTGTTTTCTTTTTTTCTTTTTAACACATTGTGAATCAGTAATTCACCTGCCAGCACCAGTGCCCCTGACAATGCAATGGACCTGAGCCATAAGAGCTCGGGGGGCATTGCTTGGCCTTCGAACCCTAGGTTACCAGCCCCTATGGCTATGTTACGAGCTCTAGTAGCCCAGGGGGAGGAGGGGACACACTTTTTTATGTAAACTTTTTTAAATGGCCAAACAATTTAACTTTAATTCTGATGCTATTTGGTCCTTCTTAGACAGAACCGAATCGGCATTGTTCATGTAAATAACGCTGATCCAAATCCGAAGCTCATCTCTTATGGTAAAGCATTATAGTGATTTTACAAAAATGCAGCAAGACATTCAATCTCATCCCTTTCCTAAATGAGACAATTTATATAGTATAAAGTTAAAAATAAAAAAACATCTATCCTGTGGGTCTATAGAACACAAGCTTCTAACTTTCTTTTATCTAGTCATATCTGGCTATGGATGCCAGTAGCAGATAACTAGGTGAGACAATCACATCCCCTCTATCTGCAAAAAAGGGTTTCTGTAAACACTTCAAATTACAGCCCTTTTTCCCCCAAGTTTAGATGGATACTACCAGTTAAAGAGAATCAGGGCATTTTATATAGCACTCCATCTACACTCCCTTCCCCTGTTCTTAGAATCATTTTCCGGCAGGTCGCGCGAGGCGATCTCCGCCAGCGGCTGCATCCATGGCTTCCCTGTGACCGTACCCACTCCCAGCCTTTCTGAATGGCTGCCAACGTGTCCGAACACTGTGCTGGGGAGGCGACCAGCCCATGCACCTCATCACAGTGGCACAGGACGTGGCTTCTGCAGAGGAAAAGACAGATTTTGCAGCCCACCGATGTGCACATGCACACGGGTCTGGGGATCGCAGAAGGTTTAGCCAGCTCTGCGGACACCCGCATCTCAAAGCTTCCCAGCTTCTTTTCAAGACGGACCTTGCCAGTACTTTAATATAAAATAAGGGGTCAACTTATAGGCCCCCAAAAAGTGGAAAACAAAATATTTTTACCTCAGAATAAGCAAGTTTGCTGCAGCAAACAGTGGGACCACATCAGTGCACCATATTCCTGATATTCTCAGATGAGGTGAAGAGCCCTTACTGCTACACTCATAGCTCCAACAGCAGCAGTTTCTATTTACTTTGAGGTGAGAAGAATATCAATGTACCCCTCAATAGTGGAAATAGTATACTTGAATTATATAATAAAAGCAGCCCCGTTTACGATAGCACCATATGGTCATATAACCTTACTTTTCATCAAAAGACAGCGTGAAAGAACAGAGAGACCTTTTATTCATGTTTAAAAATAGGGAACTGCAATTATTAACACTTTCTGTTATTAGGCATTCTGGCATTAGGCATTAATAATAACTATAAAGTGCTTCTATTATTATCAGTGCACCATCTTATCCACAGGATGAGGCACATACAATTGTCTAACATTGAAGACTCTGCTGAATTATCTTCAGCTAAGACAAAATAGCGGGATTAACAAATCTCCTCATGACCAAAATAATGGTCAACATGAATAAACAATTCCATGACCTGGGTCTGGGAGCAGCAGAAATTGAAAAAAAAACAACAGAAATGACCAAAGAATTATCACAACAAAAGGAAGAAATTAAAACTCTTACATAAGACAACCTCACAAAAATAGAAGACTTTCTATTAAAATCCTAAATTTAGGAACTTACACACACCAAACTGGGTAATATATTTCTAATGTTTTGCTATACTAAGATGTATGCTTTACATTTTATAGAAGCTTTCTGTATTTAAAGTTCTTATCATATTTGCTTCACAGGTTGAAAAACTTCAGTAATAGTTATCATACTTTTTGCATGTTCATTGAATAGCTATTTAAATCTTATAATGTTTTATGTAATCCATATAGGTATAATAGAACATTATAAAAGTCATTGTGTTTTTGATAACCCGTAACTCCCTTTTTAAGGTCCATTAAGAGAAAATCTAAATTCCTCAATAATTTTTACAAGAGGTGGAGGCACAGGTGTCCTCAACATGCTCACTCATCCTTCACCTAACTGATTTTTAGTTAGATAGCTGAAGAAAGACTACAATAGAGGATTTTTTCCTCTCCCAGGCAATAGATTTATTAGTATACAAAGCTAATTTTGTTTCCAAGCACATTTGTTGAGTTTTGTATAAGAAATAACTTACATAGGTTTACGATCTATACAACCCCAGCCCCCACTTATCTTCTTCCCCTTATCAAACAACTGATAAACACATCTAGTCATAACTATGAGCAAGCCAGTAAAAGTTATTTCTCTAAATGTACAAGGATTTAAAGCGGACCAACAGTCAAAAATTACTTAAACTAGACCAACACAATATACAGTGCTCATATGCGTCCTTCCCCGGGGCAATTTAGATTGCTGCATATAAAAAATAATTTACCTTTTTCTAACGTCTACTGGGATACATTTTAAAAACAAGATAGCAAAAGAGAACTAAAGCATTTAGACAATTTAGATGAATACGGACATCATATGTTTGCAAGAGGCACATTTTAGAAAATCACAGGCTCCTAAATTCCTAAATAGAGACTTCCCTAAGGAATCTTAGATAGGTTCAAAAGAACCCACAGCTTTCACAAGAAAAAGTCATTAAAGACCTGGAAGGTCGTTACATTATCATAATAGGAAGTATACAAGATAATCCTGTTACCATTGCAAATTATTATGCACTAAACACTGGACAAACAACATTTTTTGAAAAACTATTAACACTAATCTCTAAAAACACACAGGGCACACTAATAATATGTAGAGACTCAAATTAAATAATACACCCCCATATTGACAGGCACTCTATAACTAATAACTGTAACTAAAGTCTCCGAAAGCAACACCTGCAAAATTCTTTTGAGTGCTTCTTGACAAATATACCCTAATAGACATGCACCCATCTGGGAGAGAATATACACATTACTCTGCTCCACATCAAGTCTGAAAAGATCATATATTCAAGACAGGGGTGCCCATTTTCACCCCTGCTTTTGGTTATCGTTACTGAGCCTTTATCTCAACGTATAGAGCAGAATCCTCCCATTTCTGGCTTAAAAATAGGAAAAATGCCTCATAAAGTAGGTCTCTTTGCAGATGACATACTCTTGTTCTTGACTAGCCCGATCACCTCCATACTCAATCTCTTTCATCTGCTAGGAAAATTTTAATATATCCGGACTCCAAGTCAGCCCAACAAAGTCCTATGCTCTAAATATCAACTTACCAAAAGAAATGCTACAAAATGTAAAGGATTCATTTAATTTTCAATGGCAAAGTTAATCGATCAAATACCTAGGAGTACAAATCACAAACAGCAACAACACCCTTTACGAAGCCAATTATCCATTTTTACTCTCACCATTACAGGACTTTTTAGAAAAATGGTCTCGCCAAAATCTATCTTGGTCGGGCGGAATGGCAGCCATAAAAATGACATGGTTAACTAATGTATTTATTTTGTAGTGTATTGCCGGTTAGCATCCCTAAACACACCCTTCAACTGGCTCTTGAGGCTGACTCTGTAAGTGGCTGCTTGGTAAGTGGTAAGTTAAAGCAGGAACTCCTGTGCTAAGCTTTGGGAAACCTGGCTCATTTGGTAAGTAAAATATAACAAAGTGTAGCTGTTTTATTTTTGTGAATCAGTGTGTTAATGCTGGCACAAATTTAAACAATTTTTTTTCTTTCACTCTGTCTCTCCTGGATTCCTGCTGAGGCCTAATTGAAGCAGGTGTGTTATAAGCCATTGTACAGCTCGTGGAGCTTGCTCTTGAGGCTGACTCTGTATGTGGCTACTTGGTAAGTGGTGAGTTAAAGCAGGAGTTAAAAGCAGAAGTGCTGAAGCTGTAAGTATCTACCTTTGATTTCAGAGTGTTATTTTAAGTGTTGTAAATTCCTCACTCAGTGTTCCAACAAATTGATACAATGGGTTCCATGCCTAACAATGCTGTCCAGTGTACATCTTGTGCTATGTATGCACTTTTTGATCAATCGATCGATGGTGGATATATATGCCCCGGATGTCTGCGAATTGCTGATTTGGACGCCGTCATTCACGATCTAAAGAAGCAATTGGCAACACTGAGAAACATTGTTGTCATGCAAAAGAGTCTGGATCTCACAAAGCTGGCACTCCATGGGTCAGGGGAGGGGGAGGATGCTAGGAAGGGGGGAGAGGAAAAGCAGGAAAATGAGGCAGCTAGCTGGATAACATTTAGAAGGCAGGGTAGGGGTAAAAGTTACAGGGAGGCTAGCCCTGAACAGGCACCTCCCAAAAAGTTTGCCCGGTTGGCAGATGAGGGGGATGTTAGCTCAGGGATGGCACAGCTGCAGCAAGACACATCTGTTAGCTCCAGTAAGAAAGGGCAGGCAAGACAGGTGCTGGTAGTGGGTGACTCTATTATTAGGGGAACAGACAGGGCAATCTGTCACAAAGACCGGGATTGCCGAACAGTGTGTTGCCTTCCTGGGGCAAGAGTACAGCATGTAGCAGAGCGGGCTGACAGATTATTGGGAGGGGCTGGTGTAAACCCAGCGGTCATGGTGCATATTGGCACAAATGACATAGGAAGAAGTAGGTGGAAGGTCCTTAAAAATGATTTCAGGGACTTAGGCCATAAGCTTAAGGCAAGGACCTCAACTGTAGTATTCTCAGAAATACTACCAGTACCAAGAGCCACACCAGAGAGGCAGCGGGAGATTAGAGGGGTAAACAGGTGGCTCAAAAATTGGAGTAAAAAGGAGAGGTCTGGGTTCTTAGAGAACTGGGCCGACTTCACAGTGGGCTACAGGTTCTTTTGCAGGGATGGGTTGTACCTCAATGGGGAGGGTGCATCTGTTCTGGGGGAGAGGATGGCTAAAAGGTTGGAGGAGTGTTTAGTGACAGTGGGTGTAGACATGAAAGTGGGGGTGGAGAGCGGGGAGGGGTTAGCACATCTAGGAGAAAAAAGGGACTGGGACGCTGAAACATGTGGTTCCCATAAAAGTAATAGTTTTTTATCTAAAACAAAAGATGGCTACCTTTCCCAACAAGTACAAGCTCCAACAAGGGGGACAGCCAGATTGGACCTAATACTAACCAATGTACCAGACAAAGTAATAAAGGTACAGGTTAGGGGACACCTTGGAAGCAGTGATCATAATATCATTAATTTCCACTTACTCTACTTATTTCCACTAGGGTGCCTTATCAAGGAGCCACAAAAACGCGGAACTTCAAAAAGGCAAAGTTTGACCAACTTAGAGATGCCCTAAACTGCATTGACTGGGAAAATGTCCTTAAAAACAAAAGCATGGGCACTAAATGGGATACTTTCAAAGGAATCCTTAATTTTCATTGTGACAGATATATACCTTACAGGAATAAAACTATTAGACACACATGTAAACGGATGTGGCTAAACAAAAAGGTTAAGCAGGCAATAAACAAAAAAAAAAAAGGCATTTAAACGTTTAATGCAGGAAGGGACAGCAAAAGCGTTAAAAAACTATAAAGAAGAAAATAAACAATGTAAACAACAGATAAGGGCAGCTAAGCTGGAGACAGAAAGACTGATCACAAAAGAGAGTAAAACTAACCCCAAATTATTCTTTAGCTACATAAACCGTGAAAGGTAAAACCTGAGGGTGTGGGCCCCCTGAAAAGCAAGGAGGGGACACCTATAGAGGGAAATGAGGAGAAAGCAAATTTACTAAACAACTTCTTTGCTTCTATATTCACAAAAGAATGTGACATGCCAAGTGAAATGCAGGGGAATAACCGAAACCCTCCATTAAATGCCACTGGTCTACCCAAGGACCGTCTCAAGCAGATAAAAATCACTGGGACCAGATGACATAAATCCTCGTGTTTTAAGGGAGGTATGTACAGTAATAGACAAGCCGTAATTTCTAATATTTGTAGACTCAATAACCACAGGGTCTGTTCCGAAGTATTGGCGCTTGGCAAATGTGGTGCCAATATTCAAAAAGGGATCTAGGGGGGAACCTGGGAACTACAGACCGGTAAACTTAACATCTGTGGTGGGCAAGCTGTTTGAAGGTTTCTTAAGGGATACTATCCTGGAGCACCTTGGGGAAAATGACCTTATTACTCCATATCAGCATGGATTTATGAGGAATCGCTCCTGCCAGACAAACCTAATCAGCTTTTATGAGGAGGTAAGTTTAAGATTGGATCAGGGGGAGTCATTGGATATCATATATCTTGACTTTTCTAAAGCATTTGATACTGTGCCACATAAAAGGCTGGTACAAAAGATGAGAATGCTTGGACTGGGGAAAACGTGTGCAGATGGGTGGGAAATTGGAATAATGTTCGGAAGCAGAGGGGGGTTATCAATGGTACACACTCAGATTGGGTCACTGTTACTAGTGGAGTACCACAAGGGTCAGTTCTGGGACCAATTCTCTTCAATATATATATTACATGACATTGGGTATGGATTAAACAGTAAAGTCTCAATCTTTGCATATGATACTAAGCTGTGTAAAGTAATTAAAACAAAAGCGGACAGCAGGCAGCTACAAACAGATTTAGATAAATTGGGAGCATGGGCAGTTAAATGGCAAATGAAATTTAACACAGATAAATGTAAGGTTATGCACATGGGAAGGAGAAATCTGTGTCATGGTTACACACTAAATAAAGAAACACTTGGTAAAACAACAATGGAAAAGGACCTAGGGGTTTTAGTTAACAATAAGCTCAACTGTAGTAATCAATGCCAGGCAGCTGCTGCCAAAGCAAATAGGATCATGGGGTGCATCAGGAGGGGCATAGGTGCTCATGACCAGAGCATCATTTATACCCCGGAGTGTAACTATAACCCGAGGGCATCCACTCAGGTTAGAGGAAAGGTGCATTCTCCAATGACATAGGAGGGGATTCTTCACTGTAAGAGCAGTGAGACTATGGAACTCGCTGCCAGAGGAGGTAGTAATGATGGATACAGTAAAAACGTTCAAAAGTGGCCTTGAAAAATGTCCCAATAACAAAATGTGTACTATACATAATTGCATATCAATATGCGAAAAACTGTGTATAAAATTTAAAGAACCAAGTGCTAAAGTGCTTTCTGAAATTAATTTTAGTTATACACTAGTTTTAGCATAAGGGAAATGCCAAAAATAATTTAATTGTATTGTTCTATGCATTTGCTTATTTATTAAAAGATATTAACTTTTGAATTGGTGCCATCATCTGTTATTTCTAAAGAGTTAGTGTCCTTTCCCTTATCTCTCTTAACACTGTCCTTCAAACATCTCTGCTCTCTGGATAACCATCAGAAGAATTTCTTTCTTCTTTGTACACCATGATTGATGCAAAGGTATGAATCTATCCTGCTGTTTTATCCTTAATGCATAGATTACACAATGTGCAAAAGTGTTTTTTGCCACGATACCAGCCACGGTGGTATTGACAATTGGGGCAAATCTAGGGGTGGTAATTATGATGGGTGCATAGAATCCAAGATTTAATCTGAGAAATGTAGAAAATACAATGATAATTATAATGAACTGCATTATGGTGACAAGGAGGTGAAGGGTGTTAATAATGAGCTGAGCTGACAGCTAAAAGATAAACAGAGCTTTTACTGTGGTCTGCTCGGGAGCAAGTGATGCTGCTGGCTCAAAAATGCTGTCATACTGAGGGCAAGGGGGGACTTTGTATCTCTAGAAGGCAGAAAAACTCCTGCTTTATATTAATGGCCAGGCCATATCCACAAGTAGTACATGGTTGTTGTTGTGGTCTTCTTCATATTCTGCTTCTCCTTCTCCCCAATCCTCCCCTGGGATGGCATTGGTCCTCCATAGCCAAAAGACCATATGGTTGTTGGAAGTACAGTAATAGTCGTACCACTTTGTGGATTGCATTGCCTTTAGCAAACTAATGACCTGCACTTAGCAGGGGTGAAACTATAAGGGTGCAGAAGATGCGACTGCACTGAGGTCCAGAAGTTCCGGGGGGCCTCATCATTGTTGCTTCTCCACCTTATTTATCATATTTGCGCTCACTTAGCATCATTTAGAGAAGACTTATCTCTGCTGTTTCAATATTTAGTTGTCTAGTTACATCCAGTTGAGTTAAAAGGCAGTGGCACGTATCCTCGATGAATGGTACCTAGCCACCAATTTTTCTAAGAAATCCATTCCCGTCTTACACTCTCACATGACAGAGAAAGTGGGTCACTCCTTGAAATTGTCATTGTACGGTGCACACAGCCACTAACAGCTTAAAACAGACCTCCTGCCAAACAAATAAATAATGATTAGTAAATCCCTCCCCCCCCCAATGATCAGTATAATAAGCTGTTTGAACAAGCCTAACCTCATGCAGATGTGGCACTCCTAAACTACATCGAAATGGCCATCTTGCTAAACTCTTGCCAGTCCTGCTTATATATGAGCATGAAGGGGAGCTGTGCCAGTCATTCTACACACACTGAATAAGTAGCTGCTATAGCAAAGGAAATCTATGTGAGGGAAGTTGTTACTATATTATCTTAATCAGACAGCAGTCACACAGCATTCAGACAAACAATGTATCTAAACAATCCCCTCGATTCAAAGAGCCAAAGTTAATTGATTTCGTATCGAGAATCGTAAGTTTGGGTGGGTGTTTGTCATTTTTTCTTGTTTTTTTGCCCATTTCGTATTCGCACGATCGTTCGCGCATAGACGTATATGAACATACGCATTTCGTACGAGAATCGTATAATTTGCGTTAGTTCGTGTGTTTTTCCCGTCCAAATCGTATTATTTGCGTCCGATCCTATTTTTTACGTCCTTCACATGGGCTTGCGACCAATTCAGAGAGGTGATTGCTAATTGTTTGGAAGCCCATTAAAGAGCTGCTTTACGAAATGTTTGCCGGCAGCTATTTGGCCTCGGGAGTAGGATGGAGCGGAGCGAGTTTGTGGCACATCAAGGGCTTATGCTTTTTGGCATTGAGTTGATCGAGATGTCTGAGAGCAGATTGCCCCTGCGTCGTCGCATGAACATCGATAGCATGAATGATGTTGAGCTGTTCGAGCTGACCAGGCTTAATCGCGCTTCCCTCCATAAATTATATAGTGAGCTGCGGCCATGGTTAGCCCGCACCACAAGGAAGGGGCATGCAATTTCAGGTATGACCAAGATGCTTGGCTGCCTGCAATTTTTGGCGAACGGCTCGTTCCAGAGGCTGGGTGCCCTCTCCGTGGGGATGTCACAGCCTACGCTGAGCCGCGCACTATCTAAATTTTTGGAAGGCATGGCTGCCATAACTCCAAAATATATTTATTTTCCGGATGATATGGCAGCCAGAAACGCCATTAAGCTTGGGTTTTATAATGTGGCCGACATGCCCAACGTTATTGGTGCTATTGACTGCACACATGTGGCACTCGTACCTAGGGCTGCCGACGAGTATATATATAGGTATTGAGATTGGTTATTATGTTGGCCCACGTGTAATGTAACCTGTTTTCCTTTGCGGCAGCATATTTGTTTATCCCTCATTTGTGTAGCTGCTTTATCTAGGCTTTTCATTAGTATTTCCCAATAGAGTGCAGACATGTTTTGTTGTTAATTTTTTATTTTGGGTCAAATATCAATTACCCTTTTTGTATGTTTTTGCCTTAAGGAATCGTAAAATGGGACACTCCCTTAATGTCCAGGCCGTGGTTGGTCCGGACATGCGTTTTATGAGTGTCCTTGCCGGCTACCCAGGATCGTCCCACGACTCCTATATCCTCAGGCGATCTGGGTTGTTTCGGAGATTTGAGGCAGGTGAATTTTCGGGGGCATGGCTGCTTGGTAAGTGTGTCCTATTTGTGTGCTATTAAATGTTGGATTAATCTTGTATTTGTTGATATGTTAGTATTTGAATTCTTTACATAAGCCTGAAACTGCCTTTTTCTTGGGTCATATATTATGAACTTCCAAAAAAAATGCTTGCCTCGCTTTGTCCTTCAGAATGTTTTCCCTTTAGTTAGGATGTCTGTAAGTTCCATGTCCCTAAATATATTGGTTGGGAGTTTATACCCAAGGATCTTTGAGCTTTGTCTCCTTTTGTACTATTGGTCTTTAAATGTCAAAGTGGACTTAAACTGCATACATTGTAGTTTCCATATAAATGTGGATAGCCCCTCAGCAGCATCCTAATTGTAACATGTCTGAAAACTAAAAATATATGTAAATTCCAAATCCCCTTGGCCGTGCAGATGTTTGTTAATTAATTGGTATATTGAAGTGCCATTTTTAATTAGGTACTACATTAGTGGCAATATTTATTTTGCTAATGTGCCCTGGGTGTTTTTTTTTCCCCTTTACCTTACATCATTATGATATATGTTAAATTTTTTGTGTTTGTTGTGTTGCCTTTTTAATTTTGATTACATTTAATTGTCTGTTTAAGGTGATTCCGGGTACCCACTTCTACCCTGGCTCATGACGCCTGTGCTGCGGCCCCAGGATGCCTCTCAGGAAGCGTACAACCGTGCGCACCGCAAGACCCGGGCTGTTGTGGAGAGGGCCTTTGGGCTGTTGAAGACACGTTTTCGTTGCCTGGACCATACTGGGGGCGCCCTGCAATATGATCCCAAGAAAGTGATCGACATTATCATGGCATGTGCTGTTTTGCACAATTTTGCCATCCTGGAACGTGTCCCACGTTATGTGGATAGCCTGCCCTCTTCAGCCGTAGAGGATGATGTCGAGAATTTTGAGGGGCCACCCAGTGAGTCTGGCCAATCAGTTCGAGCCAACCTGATCTTGCAGCATTTTACTTAATTTTATTTCGTGTCTCAACATTCTGTGTGTCTGTGTTATCCTTTTTGTTAAATATGTTGTTTTGCCGTAATGTGGCATTACCTCAAAGTAAAACATTTTTACCTTAATTGTTGCCTAATGTATTTCATGTAGTTTCCTTAGCTTTAGATTTGCATTGTTACACCTCTTCAAACCAAAAATATCTGGTTTAGCCCAAGCTGTTTAAAATGTGTTCCCACTAAAAACGCCACAAGTATTGTAAGTGAGAATTTTTTTTTACTTAGAAAATTAAAAATTATAGTGCTTAAAAGAAAACATTCCACATACATCTGTGGTTACAAATGGATAACATTACAAAAAAAACATCGAGCACATCTACACCTGGAAGTGAGTGGCACAACCAAACAAGGACACCCAGTCCAAAGGCCAGCCTAGTCCAGTCATTAATATTGCCTGTGCCCAGGGATATTTGGGCATGGCCATAATGTCACACAAACATGTCTGCAAACAGGAGGAGCACCAACCAAATACATATTTATAGCCATAAGTGGCCAGATACCCTCCACATAGACCTATGGCATTGGCTAGTGGCCTTAAGCATTACTCTAAGGAGCTATATGGGAGCAAATACAAAACACAACCTGCATGAGCAACACAAAATGGATTGTTTGAAACCTCAAAGGACAAGTAAATACAGTGGGGGTTAAGAGAAAAGATGTCCCACACACCCATGGCTTAATAGGGTGGCTGCCCATAATACCCAGGTGGAGGTCCAGGTGGAGGTCCATGTGAATGGGACCTAGCCTGGGCCATGGCAGCATTGTGAATTTGAAACTGCTCCACAATGTTTCTCTGCATATTGGTCATCTCAGCCATGGCTGACTGGATGCCATTACTTGCATTGACCACGTTGCTGTTGAGGGTACGCAACTCCACGAGGATGCCCTGTAGACTGGTATTGATGTTGACCATGTCGGCATGCCTTTGCTCACGCTCTGTAACGAGCTGTGCCTCATAAGAGTCCCTTTGTTGGGTCCATAATTGAAGCAGGGCACTCTGCCTCCCCTGGGAAATTGTGGGGCGGCGTAATGGAGTCCGCCGCACAATTACCCTGGCTCTTGGGCGTGCCCTGCCGCGTGGTGTCGTCCCCTCAACAGCAACAGGCCTGCTTTGCAAATCCTCAGCAGCAGAGTGAACACTGGGGACTGTAGTGTCAGTCTCCCCATGTGCATGCACAATGGATGGAGATTCACTCTGCTGCTGAGGATTGGCCAGAGAAACATTATGGAGCAGTTCCAAATTGGGACCCAGGGGGAGGTCATCCGACGTGCCCTGCATGGAGACATCATCATCTTCCTCCATGTCCTGGATCTCTTCCATGAGTGTGCGGGTCTGTAGGGACATATAAAAAAAAAAGTGTAAGTTGGCGTCCAAATTTGGGATTCCCACAGTTTAACACATTCTTAAGCACTTGGTAGTATTTATGGTACTAAATTAACTTACCGGAAATCTCGGATCTGGGCTCCTATGCTGTACGGACCTGGTAGGCATAACCAAACTGGGGGGTGAGTTTACCCTTGCTGAGGGATCATGCTGGGCTGAAGAAGAGAAAAACAAACCACGTAAACACACACATAACCATTTTTGGGATAGGTAATCAAATAAACCTCTATTTGTAATATTAATCAACTCTAGAGCAATGGGGACATTTGTTCAAAGACACGCAAGTTTAGATAGGTGCAATGGCTCGCGTAAACTGCTAACTGACCTCAGTTCTAAGTCAGGAAGTGTACCCAGTCAGCATACAACTTGCAACGCACATTTTTGGATTTAGACTACCATTCGCTAGGTCCGGGGTACTCAAACAATTGTTGGAAAGGTCCATTTAAAGGTATGTGGTGAGAGGTGAATGTCTGGCCATGGGGCTGACGCAGGGGGTGTCTAGTTAGAAATAAACACACTGGTGGAGGGGCTGGAGATTTCCAAGTGCAAACTAATAAAGGCTGCTTGCCCTTGCTGGGCTGGATGGGGCAGAGCTGAGGGGACAGGGATTGGATGGCTAAAGGGGGGAGTTAACGTATTGATGGTGATGGGATGGATGGAGCAAATCTGTTACAAATGTATGGGGCTTATGTGGGGGGGGGGCATGGGGGGACTGTGGCAGATGGGGCAGAGCAGGGGCAGCGGGACACGATTGTGCCAAGAGAAAGTTTTACCAAGTTACTGTGTACCTTGCAATGCCACTTTCTGTGCAGTACTTCATATTGCAATGCTATGTTTCAGGGAGCCATCACATTGGGCAGGAGAACAACCACTACATCGCCGATCAAGGGGGCAGCTCTGAGCACGTCAACACAGAAGTAACTGAGTGCAGGGCTGTCTGGGCAGGGGTCCTGGAATCTGGTGCCAAGGTCCGCATTGGTACCCCGGCCCGCCAGTTGAGTCTCGCTGCTCTAGGTCAGATATGTTTGGGGGTGGCTAATTACATTGTTAACTCAAACACAACTCACACAACAAATAGGCAACCCATACATAATGATGTGTGTTTTGTGATTGATTCAAAATATATCACTTTTCAGGAGAAACTTCATGACTTTACCAATCCAATTGGAAATTTGATCTTTGCCATAATGGATGTGGTCCTAAATGTGTGATTCCCAGGGACCAAAAGAGGACACAAACAGGCACAGTAGTGCGAGGCCAAGCAAGGCAAACCATAGGGGCATCCCGTTATCTTGTTACTAGTGAACTTTAGATTATTTAGCAAACAGGCAAACATGCAGATTTAAGAGTACTCACCGTGGGTACGGGTCGGTGAGTCTGTGTCCCTTAGACCAGCATGTCCACCGACCGCGACCGGATGGAGAAGTCCCAGCACAATCTCCTCAGCAGGGGTAAACTCCAATTTAGAAGGAAAGCCACCTCCAGTTTTCAGGCTGAAAAGAGAAAATCGTTTGGTACTCAGAAAAGGTGCATACAGTACATCCTAAACATTATATTTGGAGAAAACATTTATTTACCTGTAATTATGCCTTTTAATTTCTTTTTGCCGTACAGCATACTTCAGATCAGAGATTTTCTTCTGAATTTGGGACACATCTTTCCTCTCTTCCCCCGCTGCATTTACTTGTCGTAGGATGGTTTCAAACAATTCCATCTTGCGCTGCTTTGTGGTGTGTTTTGATTTGCTCCCATAGAGCTCGTCATAGTATAATGTAAGGCCACTAGCCAATGCCATATTTTGGTCATGGGAGAATCTCCCACTCAACTGGCCGCGGCGCAATGTGCGGCCAGATGGTTGGCTTGGCTGCTCCTCCATGTGTGCAGACACATGTGGTGACATTATGGCCTGGGGCTGGGTAGGGGAATGGCCGGATTGGTGGCTTCCCAATGACTGGACTGGACTGGCCAAGGGACTGGGTGTTCTGGCGTGGCTGGCCACCGAACTTCCAGGTGTAGATGTGGTCATGGTTGCAATTCTGGGCCCTCTTGGGGGGCTATGTTCCCGGCTGGTGCCAGGTCGGGGGCTCTGTTCCCGGCTGGTGCCAGGTCGGGGGCTTCTGGCCCTGGATGGGGTTCTTCGGGCCCTGTAGGGGCTTCTGGCCCTGGATGGGGTTCGGCGGCCTCTGGCTGGGCTTCTGGCCCTGGATGGGGTTCGGCGGCCTCTGGCTGGGCTTCTGGCCCTGGATGGGGTTCGGCGGCCTCTGGCTGGGCTTCTGGCCCTGGATTGGGTTCGGCGGCCTCTGGCTGGGCTTCTGGCCCTGGATTGGGTTCGGCGGCCTCTGGCTGGGCTTCTGGCCCTGGATGGGGTTCGGCGGCCTCTGGCTGGGCTTCTGGCCCTGGATGGGGTTCGGCGGCCTCTGGCTGGGCTTCTGGCCCTGGATTGGGTTCGGCGGCCTCTGGCTGGGCTTCTGGCCCTGGATGGGGTTCGGCGGCCTCTGGCTGGGCTTCTGGCCCTGGATGGGGTTCGGCGGCCTCTGGCTGGGCTTCTGGCCCTGGATGGGGTTCGGCGGCCTCTGGCTGGGCTTCTGGCCCTGGATGGGGTTCGGCGGCCTCTGGCTGGGCTTCTGGCCCTGGATGGGGTTCGGCGGGCCCTGGCTGGGCTTCTGGCCCTGGATGGGGTTCGGCGGCCTCTGGCTGGGCTTCTGGCCCTGGATGGGGTTCGGCGGCCTCTGGCTGGGCTTCTGGCCCTGGATGGGGTTCGGCGGCCTCTGGCTGGGCTTCTGGCCCTGGATGGGGTTCGGCGGCCTCTGGCTGGGCTTCTGGCCCTGGATGGGGTTCGGCGGGCCCTGGATGGGCTTCTGGCCCGGGATGGGGTTCGGGCCCTGCTGCGGGGCCTGGGTTGCCGAACTGCCCTACTTGAACCCATGGCCGGTGTGGGCTCCCTTGTGCGGCCTCTTCTGGGGGCAGAGGTGGTGGGTGCTGCAGTTGGCTGCTTTTTGGCTGCAGGGGCACGTGGCTTGGGGCCCCTTTTTTGGGTTCCTGAGGGTCCAGGGTCCCTTGGTGGGGCCGAGGTAGTAGTCTTGCCTCTCAGCTTTCTCCTACCTTGCTGGGACCTTGTTGTTGGGCCCTCCGCGGTCTTGCTTTGCTGGGGTCGCTTGCTCATAGGCTTTTTAGGTGCCATCTTACACAAATGCTCAAAGAGAATGAGCTTTGGGTGCAGGGACCTTTAAATAATGAGCCCAGCGTGTGACGCCTATGCGCACGACTACGCGCTCGTACGAACGTACGTTCGAGCGGAACCAGGAAACCGCTGGGGTTTCACTTATCTGCTGCCTTGAAGAAGCATAAAGATGGCGCCCACTATCTTCACCCGTCAACAGGAAGAGATCCTCATGCTGGTAAGTGGCTGCCTGTGCATTTTAATCTAATAGTCAATGATGGCCTAAATGTAAATGATGCGTTTGGAACTAGTTTGGGGTCTCTTAATGTTTAATCACTGGCTCCTCACACTTCATCCTCAAGGGCCGAGCCTGGCCACGTTTTCACCTGTCTATGCTGATGTCCTAATTCGGCCAATTGCTCCGGCTTAGCAACAGTTAATTAACCTGTGGAGTAGCGGGGCTAGCTGGCAAACCTGGCCTGTCTCGGACCTTGATGCGGATGTTTGAGGAACACTGTTTTCCTAAGCCATAAAAACACAACGGGAAGCCACACACGTGGTCCAAAAGCCTAAGCATTAGCCTACATCTTGGATGTTTAAACCATCCTAACATGCCATAGATGCAGGTGGGCTGATTCTTGATGTTGGCTATTATCTGTATGTACATGGTGTGTGATACATATAACATAAGACCAGACTCTCATTCACAGTCAACGTCCTCTTTAAGGCACTCCCCAAAAATGGCTGCCACTCTAAATGTGTGTGTTAATGACATGAAATTCTCAACTTGTGATGCAACACATATGGGTGTGTGTGTAAAAGTAAAATCTCTGTGTCCATTATGTTTTTCAGATCATGCTTCAGCGCCGGTATGACTTCGCGCCCAATGTGTGCGAGAAAAGGGACATCGCCCGGGAGATCATCGCCGAGATACACCGTGTCACCAGCACCACCTTCACTCACACCCAGATAATGCAGCATTGGTCGGACCTGAAACGTCTGCACATGCCCCGGGTGCGGAGGTTTTTTGGAATCCATTTCCCAAGTAAGTACCAAGCAATTGCATGGTATATGTTCCAAATGTATAAGTTATGCCTTTATTTATAATGACTTTTCTTTGGTAGTGTTGGAAATGGATTTCAGAATTCGCCGCACCCGGAGGCGTACAGGCCGACCAGTGCTGCATGAGTCTGCATCTGTGAGTGAAGGTGGTGGATCTCCCGGGCGACGGACCTACCCCTCCTCTGTGGCCTCCTCAGACCAGCCCCTGGACCTTACCACAGAGGAGGGGCCAAACCGCGTGGGCGTGGAGTCATACCTGGCCAGGCATGGGGAAGGCTCTGGTATGTCACTCTTCATGTATAGGCACAAAGATATACATGGCAGGCCAAAAACGAAGTTATCCTTTATTATGTATTTGTAGAAGCTTCTGGTGCGGGTGAAATAGTGGAGGAGGAGGCAGCAGAGATGCTGGAAGTCGATCCTGGCGAAGGTGAGTGATGTCAGCCAGACTGGGAGCCAGATATGTTGGGAATAGTGACTCTCTACAAGTACTAACCAAATGTCACATGTTTCTCCAGGGACTTCTTCACAGCATAGCCAGGACCAAGGGCAGCCTGTTGGCCCCAACCAGCCATCTGTCGGCCACCAACTCCGTAAGTCTCCATGCCATTATTCATATTAATGTTTGGTTAGCTAATAACACACACATAACTAAAGGCGTAGCCAATGTGTAGTTCACACTTTCATGTGGGCACTTCGTTAGCTTAAAGAGGACCCTAACTTGTATTAAGAACCTAAGAATTAGCCATCACACTGTACCTACAGATTAGAAACATGGAAAAACACCCTTCAGCCATCTAATGCATGTTATTAGACTGAACAAAACCAATATTGCGGAATATGGAATGCGCAATATTTACAGGCAGCATGGGATACAGATTGAAAAAAGGAAGGTGCTGCCATGCATTGTGGGACTGATGACCTTTCCCTCAACCCAGCTATGCTCGGGATTCCCAACGCACCACTGTAACCTACTCCCCTGTACTTTATCCAACTCTCCACTCCTCATTAAGTGTTATGCTTCATAGTCCAGATGGCGGCGCTGTAATCCCAAACAAACCCAAATTTACTTTGAGCTGGTGCAGAATCATTTGGGAATAGTTATTGGTTTTCATTAAATAATGTTGAAGGTCCGGTTTAAGGAGTTTAAAGACTTACCTGTGGGAAATGCATTAACTGTATCCCTTGGAAGAATGACATATGTCATGCATTTACATGTATTTGATTAACCCAAAATCTATTTCCAGCATACAAACCGGTCTGGGACTCCTATTTATGTTTCTTTCTCTATTGGTTACAGGGATGATCCCCAAAACATTGGCGGCCAAAAAAAAAAGAATGAAGGAGTTGGTGGCCGAGCTGCTGGCCATACAGGCGACGTTGGGGCCAACAGATGAAGAAGACGAGGAGGATTAGTGCCCTTGGTCCTGGCTACTTTGTTTCAAAGTTTTACCAATTTTAGCCTTGTTTTTAAATTTTGCAAGTTTTGGGTTTTTCAAACCCCAAAAAACAAAAAAAATGTTTTTAAGGAAAGTCCAAAAAACTTTTAAAATGTTTGTAAAAACAAAAAAAACAAAAAAAAAAAAGGGGTTTAAAAACAAACACCCCATAAAAAAAAAAAAGGACACACCAAAAAAATATCCCAAAAGCACCCCAAATTTTAAAATAAATTATATTTCAATACTTCAAAAATGTGTCTTTTCTAATATGCGCCAACACAAAAAATTACACAAACCAGAAAAAACACACTTAGAAACATATAGACATATGTACATTATGTGGTTTGGGTAAGTTTTAGGGTCGTCAACATGAAGAAGGATGCAAGCGCTAAGGGGTTTAGGTAAGTTTTATGGACCGAGAAATGAAGTTGGATGCAAGCGCTATGGGGTTTAGGTAAGTTTTATGGACCGAGAAATGAAGTTGGATGCAGGCGCTAAGGGGTTTAGGTAAGTTTGAGGGACCGATAAATGAAGTTGGATGCAGGCGCTAAGGGGTTTAGGTAAGTTTTATGGACCGATAAATGAAGTTGGATGCAGGCGCTATGGGGTTTAGGTAAGTTTTATGGACCGAGAAATGAAGTTGGATGCAGGCGCTAAGAGGTTTAGGTAAGTTTGAGGGACCGATAAATGAAGTTGGATGCAGGCGCTAAGAGGTTTAGGTAAGTTTGAGGGACCGATAAATGAAGTTGGATGCAGGCGCTAAGGGGTTTAGGTAAGTTTTATGGACCGATAAATGAAGTTGGATGCAGGCGCTAAGGGGTTTAGGTAAGTTTGAGGGACCGATAAATGAAGTTGGATGCAGGCGCTAAGAGGTTTAGGTAAGTTTGAGGGACCGATAAATGAAGTTGGATGCAGGCGCTATGGGGTTTAGGTAAGTTTTATGGACCGATAAATGAAGTTGGATGCAGGCGCTATGGGGTTTAGGTAAGTTTGAGGGACCGAGAAATGAAGTTGGATGCAGGCGCTAAGGGGTTTAGGTAAGTTTTAGAGACCGAGAAATGAAGTTGGATGCAGGCGCTAAGGGGTTTAGGTAAGTTTGAGGGACCGATAAATGAAGTTGGATGCAGGCGCTAAGGGGTTTAGGTAAGTTTTATGGACCGATAAATGAAGTTGGATGCAGGCGCTAAGAGGTTTAGGTAAGTTTGAGGGACCGATAAATGAAGTTGGATGCAGGCGCTAAGGGGTTTAGGTAAGTTTGAGGGACCGATAAATGAAGTTGGATGCAGGCGCTAAGGGGTTTAGGTAAGTTTTATGGACCGATAAATGAAGTTGGATGCAGGCGCTATGGGGTTTAGGTAAGTTTGAGGGACCGAGAAATGAAGTTGGATGCAAGCGCTATGGGGTTTAGGTAAGTTTTATGGACCGAGAAATGAAGTTGGATGCAGGCGCTAAGGGGTTTAGGTAAGTTTGAGGGACCGATAAATGAAGTTGGATGCAGGCGCTAAGGGGTTTAGGTAAGTTTTATGGACCGATAAATGAAGTTGGATGCAGGCGCTAAGAGGTTTAGGTAAGTTTGAGGGACCGATAAATGAAGTTGGATGCAGGCGCTAAGAGGTTTAGGTAAGTTTGAGGGACCGATAAATGAAGTTGGATGCAGGCGCTAAGGGGTTTAGGTAAGTTTTATGGACCGATAAATGAAGTTGGATGCAGGCGCTAAGAGGTTTAGGTAAGTTTGAGGGACCGATAAATGAAGTTGGATGCAGGCGCTAAGAGGTTTAGGTAAGTTTGAGGGACCGATAAATGAAGTTGGATGCAGGCGCTAAGGGGTTTAGGTAAGTTTTATGGACCGATAAATGAAGTTGGATGCAGGCGCTAAGGGGTTTAGGTAAGTTTTATGGACCGAGAAATGAAGTTGGATGCAGGCACTAAGAGGTTTAGGTAAGTTTGAGGGACCGAGAAATGAAGTTGGATGCAAGCGCTAAGAGGTTTAGGTAAGTTTCTGGTTGAGGGTGCGCATGCGCAAGATCTTATAAACATACGAACGCACGAATCTAAGAGGCCAAAAACCAATGAAAACCAGAGGCAAACGCAAGTAATTGGAAGAGGTGGACGATGGAAGCAGCCGAAAAAACAGGCTGCCGCCGCAACAGGTGAGCACATGAACGTGATTTTTACGATTGGCAACTGACTGAGGCAAGTTCGGGAGATATCATACGAACGGACGTATATTTTAGGATAGAAACGTATTTGCTTATTGAATCACTCGCAAGTTCATACGAACGCACGAGCGGACGTGAAAAATAGGATGATCGTGAGCCAAATCCAAGCTGTTACATGTTTCTTTGAATCAACCCAAATGTATCTAAAACAGGAACCCTACTTTGTAGCTCATAGGCTGTCTGCTACAGCAGAAAACATGCAGAGGTCTAAACCACTGTTGGGAGCCCATGGTATCCAGGGGGTGTGTATTGTAACAGTTGGGTAGATGATGAATGGTGCTGGCTTACCATTCTTGAAAGCTTTCAGTGCTCTTCTTCAAGCTTATGTCATTTCTGGGCTGTGCGGGGGACATAAACCAAGTGTGTTGCTGGAAGCTGCCAAGGCAGGTAAGCCAGAATACTCTGTAATTTAGCCTCATTGGGGAGACCACCAGTTTGGAGTCAGTATAATTTTTGTATATTACGTTTAAAGAGAAAAAATGGACTCCCTGGAGTCTCGGGGGGCTCACACAGCCAGTGATCCCCTGGTACATGCTAGATTCCTAGCTGAGGCGCGTTCCCGCACCATGCATTTTTAAATGGCTGATGCAGGTGGCTGGGGGTGTGGCCAGCAGCGTGCGCCATTCCTAGCCAATCTGACATCAGGTTCGCTTATTTATACAAAAAAGAATGACAGCTCAAAAAAATCCCTTGTGGGGTGCACCCCTGGGAGCGCGGATGGACCTCTGTAGATCTTTGTGTAACTTGTATATTGTGAATGCAGCTCACCAGGTCCCTTTAAAACATAACATTTATTAATTGATTAAAACATACGTGTCCTGTGCGGTAGTGTGAATCCATATTGTCCCCCCAAAAAAGAAGGTTACGCATTTCAGGGTTTTAGTTACCCCTTAACTAAGTTCACGTGCAGGAGAACTGTCACTCGATTCTGGGTGCGCCTGCGCGTTGGGCGGGGGCCGTGCGCGCTGTCCGGCATCAGTGTAATCCGAGAGTGCGGCTACGCAGTATGACTTGCCAGCACCTTATTGAAACTTCCGCCCACATACGCCGTCATCCCGGATCATACCTGGAAATGATACGGCGGCGACGAGCGTGGTGGACTGCGGGAGGGGGGCCGGGGGGGTAGTTAAGAGGCAGTAGAACGGGACACCAGTCACATCCTGATGAAGTGGCGATAGCGTACCGCCACGCAACGCGTCGGTGGTGCCGGGACGGATAATCCAAGTGGACCCAGACGTCACTAAAGGTGACATTCATTGTTAATATTTTTGCAGTGACTATTGACCTGCTACATACTTTGGAGCCTTGCTGCAATCACTTATTTGCACTTTGTGCACATTCTGCACTTAGCACTTTCTGGGCACCCCAGTATATGTAGTGGGATTTCTATAAACTTTATTACATACTTACCTTATACCTCATTGGTTATTTTGCACATAGCTTACTTTGCACATAATCTTAAATAAATAATTGCACTCTATTCTGCAAACCCCTATTTGCACACTTTATACGGAAGACTCTGAGGTACCTAGCAGTGAATATGGTATCATTATAACCTTTAGAAATTAATTTCCCTTTGTGGTTTTAGAAGTCTACAAGGGTACACTTCATATCCGTATATGAATTTTAATTGTTTTTAAATAGTTCTTATTTCAGGACATGCCTTTGTATATATAATTCTTGAATAAAGCATTGATTGTTTGATTATATTCCCTGTAGTGTGGCTACTTTTTGCATAAGGGGCAAGTGCGGTTTGGACTGGCACTCCGCATATTTATTTACTACCCCTTAGTCCTACCTTACAACACTGGGGATGCCTCACTCTTGAAGCTATCCAGCTGATTGTAGACCCAGACTGAGCGCTGTACGCCATCCTGCTTCTGGCAGCGGCGCTCGTTCCCCCGCCCCCATCCAATCGCTTAGCAAGAAATTAATTAAGCGCATGCACTGACTAGCCACTGACTCGCTGCAGGACACCAAAACTTGATTTTTCATGGGTGATCTGTGTGATTTCAAATAGCAGGGCATCCCAACACCTGTGGGAGTGAAAATCCTGCTTTTTGGGGAGCTAGTGGGATTCACACACTCAACATATTACGTTTATTACTTTAAGGGGATTTTAGGGGTGATCTATTTGCACTCTGCTTAAAAAAATTAGGGATGAGAGGGGATCTGCATGTTGTACATGTTTTTTTTATGCAGGGGGATCCATATGTACACTTAATATAATTAGGTTTGGTACTTTTTCGCACCTCGCTGCATTGCATTCATTTCCAGCTGTTTCCTATTATATAAGGATTATATGGCTTTTGATGTGACAATGATGAGTCTTTACAGCTGATGGATTTCTATTTCTGGTGAGAAATAAGGGATGATTGCACAGAGATGTGAAGCAATTTTGACTTGACTGAGATTATCAGACACAGGGCAAAATCAAGATGGCAGCTCCTGCATGGAGCTTTAAATAGTGTTTATGACTAAACCACTGTACATGCCTTTCATGGTCCACTGGGTCAACCATTCAGTGGCAGCAACAACAATGTACAACTCCAAGATGAACCAGGTGCTGTTGCATCTCTACGGTTCAGCGGGCCTGGTCCTAACAACAGGCACTTATCCACCAACAGCACAGGGGCAGCTTGTTGCTTCCACTATCCATCCCTCTTTTTATGTGTCTAAGAAAATGTGCTGTCATGCTGATCCTGATAAGTGTGGGTGAGAGAAGCCACATAGCAGAGGAGTTGCTGCTTTACAATCACAACATTTCTCATTGTATGCCCCGCTGAGAACTTCATGAACAATGTAGTTAGTAAAAGCAAGAATATTGTGGTTGCAAAACCGTGGGGTTGCCTCTGCTGCCTTAAGGTTAACTATAGAAAGGAGCACCCCAGGATGACTCCACTTCCCAAAGACCAGTTTGCAGCTCCGCTAGAATCCGTCTGACTTGCTGCAGAAGGTAGGGGGCAGGGTCACAGCCACTGAGCCACGAATGATTGAATGCAAAAACATGCAAGCGAGCAGTGCTGAACCACTAATGAGAAAAAAAATTAAACGCACAGGTCCGGTGACTGCCTTACATAGTCTTTTTATAGGTGCACCCCAGTGTACAATAACAACTGGGCAATATAAAACATTCTCCCTGCATTGTGCACAGCAATAAATTAGTGGTTTTAGAAGTCTTAGTGGTGCAATGTTTTTTGAAAGAGGTGACAGAGGTGGTTTTCATGGCCAGGAGCAGTGGCGTAACTAAATGTGACCGTGCCTGGGTGCAAACTTTAAATGGGGCCACATCTTGGCTCATGCAGTCACATTTTCCTGTAATTTTAACTCAGTTGGATACAACTAGACAACTGAAGATTAATACCCCAGAAATAAACAGTGCTTCTTTTTTCTGTACATGATGTAATGAGAGCAAAAATCTGAAATTAGGTGGAGGAGGCACAATGGAAGGGCTCCCTGACCTTGTGAGTCCTGGTGCATTCCCTACCCCTGCACCTCCTATAGTTACGCACCTGGCCAGGAGAGTGTCTGTGCATTGCAGCCATTCCTATGTAGCTAAGAATCCCCTCTTGAATGTGTAGAGGCATAATGACCTCGCCTTTGCACCATTTGATTACATTACAGCTTGCTACAATCCCACTTTGCATATGCTGGACTATCTGTACAGGCAGCGGAAAGTGGTCAATAATTGCATCATTTACCACACCACAAGGGACATATCTATTTTAAGATCAGCATTGGCAGCTCACTGTGTACACTTATGGCCCTTGAAAGAAGCCACCAGATATGTGAGTGGAGACATTTGCTGTATCTACAATGTAATCTTCCTGATATTTAGTTAGGAGTAAATGTTTACAGAGATAAAGGAATGATAAAAACTTCTACACCTTGCTTTCTGCCCTGGGGCTGGTGATGATCTTGAGGAGGAAGATGATCGTTGAGCAGTGCAGAGCATAAAAGAAAACAATTGGGTTCTTGGTCATTCTGGGGAACATGAAGAGCTACATACTTTGCTGTTTACACGCTGATGCTGATGGTTAGCATCTACTGGATAGCCATAGTTTTAAACTCACACTATAAAAGATTTTGGAGCATGGTAAGCTGGTTGATTTGTCATCTGCTACACTGATCTGATGGAAATCAGCCACCAAATACTCACTAATCTTAAAGAAGCCACAGCACTCGGCCCTGTTAGCTTACACCTGGTCCTAGGCTCTGTCTCTAAATCTGGGTTGGCACATATCTGCAGAATCACGCTAAATCTGCACCACAATATTTAGAGACAGATCCTAGGACAGGTTGCGAACTCTCAGGGTTAAGTGCTGTGGCTTCTTAAGGTTTTGTGTATACTAATTACATTGCTGGATGTGCACCTCCCAGGTTAGTTATAAATTGGTTTCAGCAACTGCCACCCCTCTTTTGTATCTTTGATTCTGTGCAAGCACATGGGATGGGGGGGTCTAGAGCTGTACGGGGGTGGCTTTCGATGCTGTTAGTTTGAATAGGGCAGTTTTATAGGCCGCCCCTACGGATATGCAAAAAAGCAGAGAAAGGATTTTTTTCAATGAGTGGACATACCAACCCACCAGAAAACACCCCTGGGAAAATGGAGAGTTTATTCAAAATCTAGAGGTAAGTTTTTAGAAGCCTCAATTTTTATAATAAAAAACATAGGACCATCAGCATAATCAGGACTTTTTGACAATAGACCTGATAATGTTGACTGCACAATGACTTTAAATTAATACTGCAGGCAAAGACAATTGTTAGACCATTGCCTCAGGCTACATAAACTGTTTTCCATTTTTAAATTAAGAAATGGCCGAGATATTGAGGTTTACAGGTTCAGTCAATGACATTTGCTTTTTCATCCTGTCCCCCAATCAGCTCCTTCTGCCCCTCCACCTCCTCCTTCTCCAGATTCATCACATCATGTCAGCACAAAGAGCTGATTATTATGCAGCATCACAGGTTCAAGGGCCACGCCCACTTTTTTCATAAGAGAAATCATACAGTGAACCTGTAAACCTCGATATCTCGGCCATTTCTTCTTCAATTTGAAAACAGAAAAACATTTAGGACAGTGGCGAATGTAGCCCAATGCCTTTGCCTGCAGTAACACTTTAAAGAGCTTGAAAGCGGCTAGATGCAGTCTTTGGAGACCTCAGATTCTCTTATACAGTACAACTTTTCAGGGCTTTATTCAAACAGAATTGAATCTTAGAAAAGAAACCAAGAGCCTCTTTTATTAAGTATCAGCGGCAGTCAGTGACACTGAGCACCAATATTTTGCCTCAGAGGCACTCAATACGCGATTTAATAACAAATTTATCACCGGCACCATATAGTTTGCAGTGCAGGGCATTCTTGTTTATTCTGCGCCAGTTTATAGTAGTGCTGCAGGTTTAGATCCCATACAGCACAATGGAAAGGACTGTACTGAAGTGTTTCTTGCTTTTAAATAATTTTATACACAACTATTTGTACAAAACATGCATCGCTGACCTGTTATTAATGTAACTGCAGCATGGGACGTCACCAAATGTCATTCTTGACAGCAACTACACCCTGTACCTGTAATGATGAAATATTGACCAACACCTGTTACACACAGCACCAATATTTTCAGCATGCCAAAATGTATTAAATACAATGCCTAAAAGTTGGCGGTACAAAGTGGCGCTCGCTGGTTCTGCTATAATTGGAACAAGGCTCTAACAGGTGCTGACACAGTCTGGCCAATACCTAGTTCCTCAGTCCAAGCTGATTATTTAACAGTGAGTGCTGTAAATTGCAGCACCATTCTGTAAGCTAACAGCGGCAAAATATAAATGCCAGAGCTTAAAAACGGGCCTAATGCCAGCAAAAGTACGCTACACTGCGCCCTTCTTTCAAAAAGACTCCAAGTTGGCCAGGGAAAAATCTCAGAAGATTCACTCATCCCTATTTAATACTTATAGTTTTGGTTTTTATTTGAAGATGGTAGGGATTGATATATTATTTACACTCAGCAGGGTATCTCTAATTGTAATGTCCCCTGTTTAAGTTACAAAACTTATGAGAATAAAAATCTTGGACCTTGTTTCTCTTTAAGACATAGCTCTTCATGATTAATTAATAATTCCTATCTATAAAGTGGGCTTACTAATTCAATTCAATTCAATTTATTGTTCGCCAAGTACATCGTGAGATGAACAAGGAATTCTTTTTGGCAGCTTGTTAGTTGGTGCACTATACACAACCTGGTCATTAACCCTTCAAAAACCATAGAGATGGTTGCGGATTTCAGGAAGAATCCGGCACCCATGACACCCCTGTCCATTAAGGGGGTGGAAATCAAAAGAGGAAGTGAGACAAAATTTCTGGGTGTGACCATCTCCAACAACCTCAGCTGGGAAAGGAACACCATGGCTCTACAGAGGAAAGCACACCAGACTTTTCTTCCTGAGGCAACTGAAGAAGGCCGGTCTGTCGAAAAGTTTGCTAGTGCTCTTCTTCAATGCCGTCATTGGTTCTGTATTGTGTTTTTCTTTCTCTGTCTGGTTCGAGGGATTTACAAAAAGGGACAAGTGTAGACTCCAAAGAACAATTAAGACAGCAGAAAGAATAATTGGAGCCCCGTTACCATCCCTGCATGAACTGCACGAACGCAGAACCAAGACTCGGGCAGAAAAGATACTTCGGGATCCCTCCCACTCTGGACACGCCCTACTCCAGTACTTATCATCTGGGCGGCGTCTCGAGGTACCAGCCTGCAGGACTTCTAGGTCTAGGAAGGGTTTCTTTCCTTTGGCTGTCCGTATACTCAACAATAGGCAGGTATCATAGGCCCCGGCTCAAGCCGGTATCATTTGCACTTTGTATCATTTGCACTTTGTATCATTTGCACTTTAGAAGATTAACTGTGTCTGTTTATCTCTGTTTCTATGTTCCCCTTCCTATGTTACTGGAACTGAAGTTAACTGTTTACTGTTGCGCTGTGTATATGCCAAAAAGAGTTCCTTGTTCATCTCACGATGTACTTGGCGAACAATAAATTGAATTGAATTGAATTGAATCATCATCCTGATCATTATATTAACCAAACACATAGGTGTGCGTATGCTCCTGTTCATATCCCTTGTTATGGATGTCAGGTCTCTTATGTTACAAAAAGGAGCCGAACATGTCAAATATTATGCCTTACCATAAATGTCAGTAGTTAGGCGCCAGCAGAGTGAGGTTAAAAGGACTGTGCGGGTGAAGGCAAGGCAGAATACATGACAGGCACACAGCTTCCTTTGGGATCAGTGACTTGATCATGATTGAACACAAGGAGGAGAGGTTCACTTTTTTCTAATAAAATGTGCAGATGTTAGAAAACCTTCAGCTGAGTCAAAACATAGCCTGAGGCTATACCTGAAATGTAAGAGAATATAAGGTATCCCACAGAATGATAACTGAATGAAGCAGTGTTTGCTAAGAGGTCTCATCTGGCATTCAGCAAAGTTATCACTATATTGTTTAGCAGCCCATGATTTACAGATAAAGAAAACTGTCATTTAATGTACAGGTAAACACACAACAAGTAATCAATGAAATGAATGAAATGTTATTTTTTTTTAAAAAGCCCTACCTCAGTTTTAGTTATACATGGCTAGGTTAGTTATAATTAGGGATGAGCGAATCGATCCGGACGAACCCGGATTCGATCCGAATTTCAGGAAAAATTCGATTCGGATCGAATCCGAATTTCCCCGCGATTCGATCGCTCGAAGTTTTCCTTTAACATCCATTCATTTACATTACAGGCATTCTAAGATGGCGGACGGGACATGTCCAGACATCAACCCCGCGCCAGTGCAAGCTGGGACAGTCACATGCAGCCTATCAGCAGCCAGCAAGCCCGGTGACGTCACAGCGGTATTTAAGGCCGGCCATCTTGCTTTCCAGCCTCATTTCTCTATTGCATTCGTGAGAGACAGAACGCTGTGTAGCTGAGGGAGAGACAGACAGTTAGACAGGCAGGGACAGACAGGGACAGGCTGGAGACAGGCAGGAGACAGACAGGAGACAGACAGAAAGTAAACGAAAAACAGGGAAAGGAAGGGAAAATCGGAGGCTGTCAGTTTTTTTTTTTTTTTTCATCCAGCCTGCTTTGTTAGCGTTTTCAGGCTGCTTATACTAACTAACTGTGCATATATACTGAACTGATCTTAAGTCTGCTGTGAGGCATCCCATTCTGTGACTACACCAGCCTCTATTTAATAGCATAATAACCATTTGCACTTATTCTCATAGAAATCAGGCCTGATAAAGACACTTTTGCTGTGCATGCTCTCTGGTTTTTGTGGCATCCCATTCTGTGACTACACCAGCCTCTATTTAATAGCATAATAACCATTTGCACTTATTCTCATAGAAATCAGGCCTGATAAAGACACTTTTGCTGTGCATGCTCTCTGGTTTTTGTGGCATCCCATTCTGTGACTACACCAGCCTCTATTTAATAGCATAATAACCATTTGCACTTATTCTCATAGAAATCAGGCCTGATAAAGACACTTTTGCTGTGCATGCTCTCTGGTTTTTGTGGCATCCCATTCTGTGACTACACCAGCCTCTATTTAATAGCATAATAACCATTTGCACTTATTCTCATAGAAATCAGGCCTGATAAAGACACTTTTGCTGTGCATGCTCTCTGGTTTTTGTGGCATCCCATTCTGTGACTACACCAGCCTCTATTTAATAGCATAATAACCATTTGCACTTATTCTCATAGAAATTAGGCCTGATAAAGACACTTTTGCTGTGCATGCTCTCTGGTTTTTGTGGCATCCCATTCTGTGACAACACCAGCCTCTATTTAATAGCATAATAACCATTTGCACTTATTCTCATAGAAATCAGGCCCGATAAAGACACTTTTGCTGTGCATGCTCTCTGGTTTTTGTGGCATCCCATTCTGTGACAACACCAGCCTCTATTTAATAGCATAATAACCATTTGCACTTATTCTCATAGAAATTAGGCCTGATAAAGACACTTTTGCTGTGCATGCTCTCTGGTTTTTGTGGCATCTCATTCTGTGACAACACCAGCCTCTATTTAATAGCATAATAACCATTTGCACTTATTCTCATAGAAATTAGGCCTGATAAAGACACTTTTGCTGTGCATGCTCTCTGGTTTTTGTGGCATCCCATTCTGTGACAACACCAGCCTCTATTTAATAGCATAATAACCATTGGCACTTATTCTCATAGAAATTAGGCCTGATAAAGGCACTTTTGCTGTGCATGCTCTCTGGTTTTTGTGGCATCCCATTCTGTGACAACACCAGCCTCTATTTAATAGCATAATAACCATTTGCACTTATTCTCATAGAAATTAGGCCTGATAAAGACACTTTTGCTGTGCATGCTCTCTGGTTTTTGTGGCATCCCATTCTGTGACAACACCAGCCTCTATTTAATAGCATAATAACCATTTGCACTTCTTCTCATAGAAACCAGGCCTGATAAAGACACTTTTGCTGTGCATGCTCTCTGGTTTTTGTGGCATCCCATTCTGTGACAACACCAGCCTCTATTTAATAGCATAATAACCATTTGCACTTATTCTCATAGAAATTAGGCCTGATAAAGACACTTTTGCTGTGCATGCTCTCTGGTTTTTGTGGCATCCCATTCTGTGACAACACCAGCCTCTATTTAATAGCATAATAACCATTTGCACTTATTCTCATAGAAATTAGGCCTGATAAAGACACTTTTGCTGTGCATGCTCTCTGGTTTTTGTGGCATCCCATTCTGTGACAACACCAGCCTCTATTTAATAGCATAATAACCATTTGCACTTATTCTCATAGAAATCAGGCCTGATAAAGACACTTTTGCTGTGCATGCTCTCTGGTTTCTGTGGCATCCCATTCTGTGACAACACCAGCCTCTATTTAATAGCATAATAACCATTTGCACTTATTCTCATAGAAATTAGGCCTGATAAAGACACTTTTGCTGTGCATGCTCTCTGGTTTTTGTGGCATCCCATTCTGTGACAACACCAGCCTCTATTTAATAGCATAATAACCATTTGCACTTATTCTCATAGAAATCAGGCCTGATAAAGACACTTTTGCTGTGCATGCTCTCTGGTTTTTGTGGCATCCCATTCTGTGACAACACCAGCCTCTATTTAATAGCATAATAACCATTTGCACTTATTCTCATAGAAATCAGGCCTGATAAAGACACTTTTGCTGTGCATGCTCTCTGGTTTTTGTGGCATCCCATTCTGTGACAACACCAGCCTCTATTTAATAGCATAATAACCATTTGCACTTATTCTCATAGAAATTAGGCCTGATAAAGACACTTTTGCTGTGCATGCTCTCTGGTTTTTGTGGCATCCCATTCTGTGACAACACCAGCCTCTGTTTAATAGCATAATAACCATTTGCACCTATTCTCATAGAAATTAGGCCTGATAAAGACACTTTTGCTGTGCATGCTCTCTGGTTTTTGTGGCATCCCATTCTGTGACAACACCAGCCTCTATTTAATAGCATAATAACCATTTGCACTTATTCTCATAGAAATCAGGCCTGATAAAGACACTTTTGCTGTGCATGCTCTCTGGTTTTTGTGGCATCCCATTCTGTGACAACACCAGCCTCTATTTAATAGCATAATAACCATTTGCACTTATTCTCATAGAAATTAGGCCTGATAAAGACACTTTTGCTGTGCATGCTCTCTGGTTTTTGTGGCATCCCATTCTGTGACTACACCAGCCTCTATTTAATAGCATAATAACCATTTGCACTTATTCTCATAGAAATTAGGCCTGATAAAGACACTTTTGCTGTGCATGCTCTCTGGTTTTTGTGGCATCCCATTCTGTGACAACACCAGCCTCTATTTAATAGCATAATAACCATTTGCACTTATTCTCATAGAAATCAGGCCTGATAAAGACACTTTTGCTGTGCATGCTCTCTGGTTTTTGTGGCATCCCATTCTGTGACAACACCAGCCTCTATTTAATAGCATAATAACCATTTGCACTTATTCTCATAGAAATTAGGCCTGATAAAGACACTTTTGCTGTGCATGCTCTCTGGTTTTTGTGGCATCCCATTCTGTGACTATACCAGCCTCTATTTAATAGCATAATTACCATTTGCACTTATTCTCATAGAAATCAGGCCTGATAAAGACACTTTTGCTGTGCATGCTCTCTGGTTTTTGTGGCATCCCATTCTGTGACTACACCAGCCTCTATTTAATAGCATAATAACCATTTGCACTTATTCTCATAGAAATCAGGCCTGATAAAGACACTTTTGCTGTGCATGCTCTCTGGTTTTTGTGGCATCCCATTCTGTGACAACACCAGCCTCTATTTAATAGCATAATAACCATTTGCACTTATTCTCATAGAAATTAGGCCTGATAAAGACACTTTTGCTGTGCATGCTCTCTGGTTTTGTGGCATCCCATTCTGTGACAACACCAGCCTCTATTTAATAGCATAATAACCATTTGCACTTATTCTCATAGAAATTAGGCCTGATAAAGACACTTTTGCTGTGCATGCTCTCTGGTTTTTGTGGCATCCCATTCTGTGACTATACCAGCCTCTATTTAATAGCATAATTACCATTTGCACTTATTCTCATAGAAATCAGGCCTGATAAAGACACTTTTGCTGTGCATGCTCTCTGGTTTTTGTGGCATCCCATTCTGTGACAACACCAGCCTCTATTTAATAGCATAATAACCATTTGCACTTATTCTCATAGAAATCAGGCCTGATAAAGACACTTTTGCTGTGCATGCTCTCTGGTTTTTGTGGCATCCCATTCTGTGACAACACCAGCCTCTATTTAATAGCATAATAACCATTTGCACTTATTCTCATAGAAATTAGGCCTGATAAAGACACTTTTGCTGTGCATGCTCTCTGGTTTTTGTGGCATCCCATTCTGTGACTACACCAGCCTCTATTTAATAGCATAATAACCATTTGCACTTATTCTCATAGAAATCAGGCCTGATAAAGACACTTTTGCTGGGCATAGCACTACTGGTCCCAGCCAGGTCCACTTCTTTTTTTGGAGCATCCCATTCTGTGACTATAGCAGCCTCTGTTAAAGACCATATAACCATTTGCTCTTATTATATTTGAAATAAGCCTGATAAAGACACTTTTGCTGGGCATAGCACTACTGGACCCTGCAAGGGCATCCCATTCTGTGACTATAGCAGCCTCTGTTAAAGACCATATAACCATTTGCACTTATTCTCATAGAAATCAGGCCTGATAAAGACACTTTTGCTGGGCATAGCACTACTGGTCCCAGCCAGGTCCACTTCTTTTTTTGGGGCATCCCATTCTGTGACTATAGCAGCCTCTGTTAAAGACCATATAACCATTTGCTCTTATTATATTTGAAATTAGCCTGATAAAGACACTTTTGCTGGGCATAGCACTACTGGACCCTGCAAGGGCATCCCATTCTGTGACTATAGCAGCCTCTGTTAAAGACCATATAACCATTTGCTCTTATTATATTTGAAATTAGCCTGATAAAGACACTTTTGCTCGGCATAGTACTTCTGGACCCTGCAAGGGCATCCCATTCTGTGACTATAGCAGCCTCTGTTTAAGACCATATAACCATTTGCTCTTATTATATTTGAAATTAGGCCTGATAAAGACACTTTTGACGGGCATAGCACTACTGGATCCTGCCAGGGCATCCCATTCTGTGACTATAGCAGCCTCTGTTTAAGATCATATAACCATTTGCTCTTATTATATTTGAAACTAGGCCTGATAAAGACACTTTTGCTGGGCATAGCACTACTTGTCCCTGCCAGGTGTACTTACTGCTGGTTTTTAGGGCATCCCATTCTGTGACTACACCAGCCTCTATTTAATAGCATAATAACCATTTGCACTTATTCTCATAGAAATCAGGCCTGATAAAGACACTTTTGCTGGGCATAGCACTACTGGTCCCAGCCAGGTCCACTTCTTTTTTTGGGGCATCCCATTCTGTGACTATAGCAGCCTCTGTTAAAGACCATATAACCATTTGCTCTTATTATATTTGAAATTAGCCTGATAAAGACACTTTTGCTGGGCATAGCACTACTGGACCCTGCAAGGGCATCCCATTCTGTGACTATAGCAGCCTCTGTTAAAGACCATATAACCATTTGCACTTATTCTCATAGAAATCAGGCCTGATAAAGACACTTTTGCTGGGCATAGCACTACTGGTCCCAGCCAGGTCCACTTCTTTTTTTGGGGCATCCCATTCTGTGACTATAGCAGCCTCTGTTAAAGACCATATAACCATTTGCTCTTATTATATTTGAAATTAGCCTGATAAAGACACCTTTGCTGGGCATAGCACTACTGGACCCTGCAAGGGCATCCCATTCTGTGAATATAGCAGCCTCTGTTAAAGACCATATAACCATTTGCTCTTATTATATTTGAAATTAGCCTGATAAAGACACTTTTGCTCGGCATAGTACTTCTGGACCCTGCAAGGGCATCCCATTCTGTGACTATAGCAGCCTCTGTTTAAGACCATATAACCATTTGCTCTTATTATATTTGAAATTAGGCCTGATAAAGACACTTTTGACGGGCATAGCACTACTGGATCCTGCCAGGGCATCCCATTCTGTGACTATAGCAGCCTCTGTTTAAGATCATATAACCATTTGCTCTTATTATATTTGAAACTAGGCCTGATAAAGACACTTTTGCTGGGCATAGCACTACTTGTCCCTGCCAGGTGTACTTACTGCTGGTTTTTAGGGCATCCCATTCTGTGACTACACCAGCCTCTATTTAATAGCATAATAACCATTTGCACTTATTCTCATAGAAATCAGGCCTGATAAAGACACTTTTGCTGGGCATAGCACTACTGGTCCCAGCCAGGTCCACTTCTTTTTTTGGGGCATCCCATTCTGTGACTATAGCAGCCTCTGTTAAAGACCATATAACCATTTGCTCTTATTATATTTGAAATTAGCCTGATAAAGACACTTTTGCTGGGCATAGCACTACTGGACCCTGCAAGGGCATCCCATTCTGTGACTATAGCAGCCTCTGTTAAAGACCATATAACCATTTGCACTTATTCTCATAGAAATCAGGCCTGATAAAGACACTTTTGCTGGGCATAGCACTACTGGTCCCAGCCAGGTCCACTTCTTTTTTTGGGGCATCCCATTCTGTGACTATAGCAGCCTCTGTTAAAGACCATATAACCATTTGCTCTTATTATATTTGAAATTAGCCTGATAAAGACACCTTTGCTGGGCATAGCACTACTGGACCCTGCAAGGGCATCCCATTCTGTGAATATAGCAGCCTCTGTTAAAGACCATATAACCATTTGCTCTTATTATATTTGAAATTAGCCTGATAAAGACACTTTTGCTCGGCATAGTACTTCTGGACCCTGCAAGGGCATCCCATTCTGTGACTATAGCAGCCTCTGTTTAAGACCATATAACCATTTGCTCTTATTATATTTGAAATTAGGCCTGATAAAGACACTTTTGACGGGCATAGCACTACTGGATCCTGCCAGGGCATCCCATTCTGTGACTATAGCAGCCTCTGTTTAAGATCATATAACCATTTGCTCTTATTATATTTGAAACTAGGCCTGATAAAGACACTTTTGCTGGGCATAGCACTACTTGTCCCTGCCAGGTGTACTTACTGCTGGTTTTTAGGGCATCCCATTCTGTGACTACACCAGCCTCTATTTAAGAACCTAACCATTTGCACCTATTCTAATTGAAATTAGGCATGATAAAGACACTTTTGCTGTGCATAGTCTTACTGCTGCCTGCCAGGTGTTCTCTGGTTTTTGGGACATCCCATTCTGTAACATACCATTAGCCTCTGCATTAACTGTAAGCTGCACAGTTATTTAAAGAAATTTGCCCTGTATGAGCCTGCTAACACACTGCTGCTGTGTGCATATATACTGATCTCAAGTCTGCTTGGGGCATCCCATTCTGTAACATACCATTAGCCTCTGCATTAACTGTAAGCTGCACAGTTATTTAAAGAAATTTGCACTGTATGAGCCTGCTAACACACTGCTGCTGTGTGCATATATACTGATCTCAAGTCTGCTTGGGGCATCCCATTCTGTAACATACCATTAGCCTCTGCATTAACTGTAAGCTGCACAGTTATTTAAAGAAATTTGCCCTGTATGAGCCTGCTAACACACTGCTGCTGTGTGCATATATACTGATCTCAAGTCTGCTTGGGGCATCCCATTCTGTAACATAACATAACCTACCTACCATACTAAGCAGCTCTCTTATTTAAACTAAGCAGGCCTCTTGGAGGCTGATTGTCCACTGTTGGGTGTGCATTTATATTCGGTTTCATATACAGTGGGGTATCCCAATTTGTAAGATAACCTACCCCAACCATGTAAACTAAATAGGCCTGTTGCAGCCTGAGTTTCTCTGCTTGCGTATGGCCTGCATTACAATCTGTCTCTTTCAATGACACTGCTGCCTGGGGTATCCCAATTTGTAAGATAACCTACCCCAACCATGTAAACTAAAGGTTATGTCCTTCCAGAAGGAAAACTTATGCCGAACACTATTTTTGTTAGGGGCATTGACCTTTGGATTGATCGGCATGAAATTAAGGTTTTTTTTTCAAAGTATGGCGCTGTAAAGAAGGTCAAAATTATGTCTCATACTTGGATTATTGTTACTTTTTGTTCAGCTTGAAATATACCAGGCCACACGGGCATCCCAAGGCACATGCTATTTTAACCCTATCTGGTATACAACATAAGCGTTGATCAGGATCAGCTTCATTAAGCTACTTCAGTTTGCACTTCCTTTTGGACTGCTTTCATTTAACCAGGCCGCAGGGCACCCCAAAGCTGCACCTTGCACCCTACCTGTTTATACTAAATAAGCATCTACAGCCTCAGCTTTATTAAGTTATTGCATTTTGAATTGGTTTTGGACTGCTTTAAATACACCAGGCCGCAGGGCATCCCAAACCTGCATGTTGCACCCCATCTGTTATACTAAATAAGCGTTGATCAGCATCAGTTTTATTAAGCTATTGCATTTTGCATTGGTTTTTGTACTGCTGCCAAAACACTAGCCCATATGGGCATCCCAAACCAGCACATGTCACCCTATCTGTTATACAAAATAAGCTTCTACAGGCCCTTTTTTTATTTATTTATTTTTATTTATATAGAGCTGTAATAGCTTATATTAATTTGTGAGGTAAATTTGCCATTTTGCAGCATAATATAGAGCAGCCCCTGTGTAAATCTGAGGGGCAATAGCTTATATAGTGAGGTAAATTTGCCATTTTGCTTCGTTATATAGAGCAGGCCCTGTGTAAATCTGAGGGGCAATAGCTTATATTGTGAGGTAAATTTGCCATTTTGCAGCATAATATAGAGCAGCCCCTGTGTAAATCTGAGGGGCAATAGTTTATATTATGAGGTAAATTCATGGTTTTGCACCATTATATGGAGCAGGCCCTGTGTAAATCTGAGGGGCAATAGCTTATATTGTGAGGTAAATTTGCCATTTTGCTTCATTATATAGAGCAGCCCAGTTGCCATCGAAATCAACTACTGTCCGGCCAGTACAGCTTTTCCAGGGCAAACTCTGCTAGTTGCGGACATAAGTCAAGTTTGGCTTCCCAGCAAATCCAGTGGATCCTGAAGGTGTGTTGGCATGGTCATGTCAAGGTATGACATGACCTGCTGGTTCAGGTCCTGCTCCAGGTCTTCCTGCTGCTCATGAGTAGACTAACTATGCGGGTGTAGAAAGCTACTCACTAGCGACTGAAGACTGAGGCTGCTGCTGATGGAGCTGCTGCTGCTCCTTCCACCCCCCCCAGCAGCCATGGCAGTGGAAGGTGATCGCAGAGGTCCCCCCGAGTCAGACCTGCGGGAGTATGGGCCATGGCACAGATAGACATCGCCCAACTGACTACGTGGGATGTCTCTGTAGTAGGTCAGTTTTTCCTCCCTCTCAGTGGGCGTAAAAAATGCCCCCATTTTGTGCCGGAAGCGAGGGTCCAATAAGTTGGAGAGCCAGAAGTCTTCCCGCTGACAAATGGAGACAATTCTGCGCTCACTAGTACGCAAGCATGTGAGCATGCATCGTGCCATTTCTCCACTGTAAACTGCCACGGTGTGTCTGGGTCCTCTGTCTCGCCTTCCTCACAACCCTCTAGCTCCTGTGGCTGCACCTCCTCTCCTGTCAGATGACTAGATAAAATAGTCATTTTGTGAAACCTAAACTGTGGTTTGCTGTGCCCCACCCCCTCCTCCTCCACTTCAGCCCCCACAGGCTTCATGTGGCTGTGAAATGTATGTGCCATGTCTCCAGTGCCCTGACCAGCCATGCTTTCCAACATGTGTTGTAGTACATGAAGCAGTGGAATCTCATCGTTCATCTCATAGTCCTGGCAACTGACTAATAATGTAGCTTCCTCAAAGGGCCTGAGCAAACGGTCGGTGTCACGTATGAGCTGCCAATGGTTTACATTGAATTTACACAGGGGTGTCCCCCTATCCGTTTGGATCATCCAGAAATCCGTGATGGCTTTTCTCTGTTCCTATAGTGCAGTGGTCCTCAACCCTGTCCTCAAGGCCCACCAACATGTCATGTTTTTTGGATCTCCAAATAGCCAGCTCTATTGCTCTGCAGCTGCACTAATTACTCCACCTGAGCATCTTTGTGGAGATCTGCAAAGCCTGGCCTGTTGGTGGGCCTTGAGGACAGGGTTGGGGACCACTGCTATAGTGGATCCTGCATATGGAGGGTGGAATTCCAACGGGTGGAAACATCGCAAATCAGACTATGGTGGGGTACACCGTTGTGACGCTGAGGCTCAATAAGGTTGTGCTTGGTGGTGTAGGAGTGCCAGAAGTGCATGCTAACTTTCTTTCCTGTTGTTCGGATGTCTTTCAGATGGGGGCAAGACTTCAAAACTAGACTGAACACGTGTGCCATGTCAGGACGCATGACTCTGGCTTCCTTGTCGCAGCGCAAACAAGATGTTCTTCCAAGTGTCAGTCACCATGGGTCCAAATTTGCAGTTTTCGTGGATTAAGCAATGCTTTCATGGATTGAGTTCTCATTTTTAGTAGTTCCTCCCATGTGTGACTCTGATGGTCAAGGAAAACCATGTGAAGAACAGCGTGAAACCACAATCACCAAGGGGGCCTAAAAGGATATATATTGTCCACCATGAGTCTATAGTTACAGCTCCAGGCGTAGACAACACTGTGCACTTTGGTACACACTGACAGGCTAAAGGACTGGCCCACCTTCTGTTCAACAACCATGCCATGTGACTCTCCACCTCGGCTCGGCACAAGCCATCAGTTCTCTGAAAGGTCCACCACTGGGTAATGCAGCAGGCTGGACTTATGGTGACGCTGTCTGAGAGGAGAAATCCCTCAGACATCAAGATTAAAAATTCCAAGAATTTTTGAGGGCTAATTATTCAGAGGCAAATGATAGCTAGTTGTTTCTGATTTAATTGCAAGGTGGAAACACACCCTCAAACAAAACTTCACTTTCGCAATACTATTGCATTTGTCTATTCATAATTTTATGTATATACACTAACTAACCTACTTTTTCTCCACAGGATGCTGCATGGAACACTGCCACATCGCTGAGTAGCTGATTTTTCCTACCAACAGTCCGCAATAATTCGCTGCTGCTGCCGCCGCCACCGCCGCAGACTCCAGGGACCCTCTTCCACTACCTCGGCTTGCAACACCTCCTCCCACGACACTCTCCTCATCACTAATTGCCGGATAGTGGAAGAAGAGGCGAGTGTCTCCTCCACTTCTTGGCTGGGCAGTAGCTGCTGAATTTTATGATTATCAGATCTTGGATATCAGATCAATGGATAGTGGAGCTGAACCCAAAGCATAACAGACAGACAGTTGACTGGGGGTGTCAGATGCCACTTGTGATGCAGTGGACTGCTTTTGCAGCACTTCGAGACAAAGTTGCTTCATTGGCTGACACAATGACTGGTAAAGCTGTGGAACATATGGTTGAAAAGCAAGAATAACCATTTGTTTTTATATGAAAAAGACCCTGGTTTATACAGACTTTTTTTTTCCAGAGACTGCCCTGCGTGGAAATGAATGGCGCATGGATCAGCCAAGCTTTCCTCCCAACAATGCCTGATGTATTCCAGTAGATTGATGACGGGGCCAGACCAAGAAAGATGGATCGTGCAAAACAGATTTAAGGCGCTGCTCTCCAGTTACAGACATTCCTCCGCATCGGACCACAAGTAAGTATTGATAAAAAATCCTTTACGTTACTCTTACTTTTTATTAATATTCTTCGGATAAGACGGATCAGACATGATTCCAGATTAAAAATTCCAAGAATTTTTGAGGGCTAATTAGTCAGAGGCAATGATACCTTCTTGTTTCTGATTTAATTAAAAGGTGGAAACACACCCTCAAACAAAACTTCACTTTGGCAAACTTTTGCATTTGTTTATTCATAATTTTATGTAGATATTACTAACTAAGCTACTTTTTCTCCACATGACTCTCCACAGGGTGTGATTCATCCAATTTTTGGGCTCCTGAAGCCAACTCCAGTGTCTCTTTAAAGTAATATTTGGGCTCCTGCTGCTGCTGCTGCCAACTTCTGCCAACTCCAGGGTGTGATTCATCCAATTTTTGGGCTCCTGAAGCCAACCCCAGGGTCTCTTTAAAGTAATGTTTGGGCTCCTGCTGCTGCTGCCAACTCCAGGGTGTGATTCATCCAATTTTTGGGCTCCTGAAGCCAACCCCAGGGTCTCTTTAAAGTAATATTTGGGCTCCTGCTGCTGCTGCCAACTCCAGGGTGTGATTCATCCAATTTTTGGGCTCCTGAAGCCAACTCCAGTGTCTCTTTAAAGTAATATTTGGGCTCCTGCTGCTGCTGCTGCCAACTTCTGCCAACCCCAGGGTGTGATTCATCCAATTTTTGGGCTCCTGAAGCCAACCCCAGGGTCTCTTTAAAGTAATGTTTGGGCTCCTGCTGCTGCTGCCAACTCCAGGGTGTGATTCATCCAATTTTAGGGCTCCTGAAGCCAACCCCAGGGTCTCTTTAAAGTAATATTCGGGCTCCTGTAGCTGCTGCCAACTCCAGGGTGTGATTCATCCAATTTTTGGGCTCCTGAAGCCAACTCCAGTGTCTCTTTAAAGTAATATTTGGGCTCCTGCTGCTGCTGCTGCCAACTTCTGCCAACTCCAGGGTGTGATTCATCCAATTTTTGGGCTCCTGAAGCCAACCCCAGGGTCTCTTTAAAGTAATGTTTGGGCTCCTGCTGCTGCTGCCAACTCCAGGGTGTGATTCATCCAATTTTTGGGCTCCTGAAGCCAACCCCAGGGTCTCTTTAAAGTAATGTTTGGGCTCCTGCTGCTGCTGCTGCCAACTCCAGGGTGTGATTCATCCAATTTTTGGGCTCCTGCTGCTGCCAACTCCAGTGTCTCTTTAAAGCAATGTTTGGGCTCCTTCTGCCCCTCATAGTGATGCCACTTCAACTCTCTGCAATTGTGCCGCTCTGCGATTCTATTAGCGATGCCTCTGATCTGCATGTGATATTTCTTCAAAGTATTATTTAACTAACCCAGCACGCATCCTGTGCGTGTTACAGCAAGGCAGAATGGTTTACAACCCTATTGAGGCTCTAGGAGGCTCAGAAATAGCCGTTTTTAATAGCGATTCGTCGCGAATTTATTCGGGTCGAAACGATTTTTGTCGGAAAATTCGGCGAATCAGTCGAATCGAATTTTTCAAAAGTTCGCTCATCTCTAGTTATAATTGTTGACGTATTTTGGCTCCATAAGACGCACCTGACCATAAAATGCACCCAGGGTTGAGAGGAGGAAAATAAGAAAAAAAATTCTGAACCAAGTGGTGTGATTAAATACCCCCTCACAATTACCCCATTTCAGATAGTGTGCAGAGTCCCCGCCTAATCACCCGATTACAGGCAGTATGCGGCATCCCCCATTACAGTCAATGTGTGGCATCCTCCATTACAGACAGTTTTCTGACATTCCCCATTACAGGAAGTAAGCAGTATCCCTCATTTCAGGCAGGGAATGGTACCCCTATTTACAAGCAGTAAGCAGCATCCCTCATTACAAGCAGGAGGTGGCATCCTTCATTACAGGCAATGTGCGGCATCCCCCCCACAGTCTTCAACATCCATCATTACAGGCAGTAAACAGCATCCTTCTTTACAGGCAGTGTGCGGCATCCCTCATTACAGACAGTGTATGGCATCCCTCATTACAAGTAGTAGACAGTATCCCTCATTAAAAACAGTGTGCAGCATCCCTCATTACAAGTAGTAGATGGCATCTCTCATTACAGGCAGTGTGCGGCATCCCTCATTACAGGCAGTGTGCAGCATTCCTCATTACAGACAGTGTGGGCATCCCTCATTACAGGCAGTGTGCAGCATCTCCCATTACAGGAAGTAGTAAAAGTGGACCGAAACCCTGGTGCATCAAATGCAATGGAGGGTCGTTGAGTGCTGGAGGGGGGCCACCATGTGCCGGAAGGGGAGCGCCGAAGGACCGGAGTGCAGAGTAAATGCAGCAGCAATGAAATGGCTGTACTCACATTCATAACCCTCATCCAATTCTCCCTTCTGACCTCTTTCCCTTTCATGTCAGGTGACTGCATTGTCACAGCAGAGGAGGGGCAGAGAGGTCGGCAGGCAGCTCGAGGCTGAATAACAGCATTGGATGAATGGGCGTACAGCCACTTCATGCTGCTGCTTAACACTCCTTAACATTGCATTAAAGTGGATTGAAACCCAGCTGGGGTTTCTGTAAGATTCCCGGGCCGATCCATTCTCTCCCCGCGTGGCATCTAAAATTGGGATGCCCCACTGTATGAAATCCCCTCAGGTCGCCCTCTACACTTACCTTAATCCCGGTCCAACGGTGCATGTGCGGGCCGTGGCCGCATCCCCACTATCCCTCTAGCAGGGTGCGTGCCTGCGCCGGCCATTTGTGAATGGCCGGTGCGGGCGCGCTCCTTGTTATAGGGAAGCGCGAGATGCAGCTGCCAGCGCGCTCTGAGCCGCTGACCTTAGACATCGGGTTAGACGTCCATAGCTCATCGGCTCCGAAAGCGCTGATTGGACGAGCAGCTGCGCGTGTGCCGTAGGACGGCGGTAAGGTGGGTTTCACATAGCAGGGCACCCCCGATCGGAGTGGACCAAAACCCAGCATAGTCAAAATCCTGGGTTTTGGTCCACTTTAAATCACATCCTGTCAGCTCCGGCATTTACCCTCTCTCGGCACTCGGTCCAGCTATATAATAGGTCTAAATAATTTTTCTAATTAAGATGGTGATTATGGTCTAAATTTTTCATGCAAAAAAATATGACATTTCTAAAGAAATTTAGCTATTCTTAATTTTTTTACATTTGTTTACATTTAAGATTTGTGTGGTTCTCAAGTTATCTGAGTATTAAGGTATCCTGTCAGGGTTGGAGTTCCTCCTTAAGCTTCAGAGTGTGCTGCTGGTTATACTGCTGGCTGGCTCTTTCTCTGGAACTTCCCCTGCAATATGCTGATCCACCAGGAGATGGCTCTGTCCTGCAGAGGTGCTGGCAATCAGCCAGCACCTGTGACTCTTCAGCCTATATAAGCTGATCAACCCATTCAGGCAGCGGATTAGCATTGTGTTATGTTATCTTGATCCCAGAATGCCGTACCTAGATCCCAGGTACTCTGAAATCTGAAATCTGAACCCTGCACCCAGGACTCCTGCCTCAGCTCTTGTGTTTGCTCCCCCTATCCCAGCCGTGTTTCCGTCTTGGAACTTGGACTTTCCTTTGATCCTTATGCATGCTTGTTGCCGGACTCCATCTTGTGTATGTACAGCCAGAGTGTGTTGGTTTCACCTGTATGTGTATAGTTCAGCCAGAGCGTGTTAATCTCACTTGTATATATGTATAGTTCCCTTACACATATATGTTCTCCTTTGTAATTTGTACAGCATTTTGATTGTAGTGTGTTTGATGTGTAGTTACCACTGTTTTTTCACTATTAAACACGGTTTGCCCCATATCCATTTCTGCCTCTCAGTCTCAATTTCTGGTCACTTTTTACAATTGGGATTTCTCCGCTGGGAAATCCCTGACAGAATGCTAATCCCATAGACCAGGAGACTGTAGAGACTGATCTGGCTTTGTTGTGCAGGGTCTTGGGTCTTGTAGTTCCTCTAGTCTTAGTTGGGCCTCCGGCCTTCTTGTTTTGAAATTTGGGCTTAAAGCCTTCTGGTTGTAGTTGGTCCTTCGGCCTTCTTGTCTTGGTCTGTATTGGGGCCCAGCCCTGTCTTGGTCTGTATTGGGGCCCAGCCCTGTCTTGGTCTGTCCTGTATATGTCTCTCCTGTGTTTCCCTTCCCCAAGTCTGTGACCACCACGGAATTACCTGGGGCCTGTGCAACTTCACCTTTAGAAGCTCTGTCGAAGAAGCGGGTGGATTACGGGCTACTCAAGTACTGGATCCCCTACGCCACTTGTGGTCGGCAGTTTGCCTCCTTGGTGGCACAGGCGGGTTGTCTGTCCTTGTCTATTTGTTTTTTGGTCAGTTCACCACCCTGAATGCCCAGGGAAGTTTCTCGCCTGGGTAGGTCAGAATGATTCAATCTATCCATATTGAGATTCCTAGCGTACGCAAGTCTAGTATAAGTTCCAAGATGTCCACAAGGACAGCAGTTGCTATTGACACTGAGAGTCCCACAGATAGGTATATCTTTGTTCCTCCTCCTCGTTATAAGGAGCTTACTCTGGCTACCTTCCCCCAGTTTATCCAGGCTGCTTTAAAGTTAATACAGGAGCCTTACATCCAGCAGTCTCCCATGACAACCTGGAGTCGTCAAGTGGCTTATTTTCTTTTCGAAGATGATTTGTTTTTCTGGGCTGAAGCGTGGCTAAATCATAGTAAACACCTCAGTGAGAATTTTGTAGAGTTCCTTAAATTCATTGCCACATCTTACTTATGTATTCCTGAGGCTGACCTGAATCTGACTGCAGTTTGTTCAGCCCAGAAATCAGAAACTCCAGCCAAAACTATTGCCTCTGTGTCTAATGTGGAGGATGAGGATGACAGTGGGTCTGATGCCGGGGTTGATATATCTGTTTCAGAGGATGACCACCATCCATCTGTTCTGTCCTTCGTTCAGTCCACTAGGGTGCCTCAGTCTGCTGTTTATCATCAAACCAGGAGTTCTCTCCTCCTGTCGAGTTCTCTCCTCCTGTCGAGTTCTCTCCTCCTGTCGAGTTCTCTCCTCCTGTCGAGTTCTCTCCTCCTGTCGAGTTCTCTCCTCGTGTCGAGTTCTCTCCTCGTGTCGAGTTCTCTCCTCGTGTCGAGTTCTCTCCTCGTGTCGAGTTCTCTCCTCGTGTCGAGTTCTCTCCTCCTGTCGAGTTCTCTCCTCCTGTCGAGTTCTCTCCTCGTGTCGAGTTCTCTCCTCCTGTCGAGTTCTCTCCTCCTGTCGAGTTCTCTCCTAGTTCACCTGAGGTAGGAGCGCCTGAGGTTGGTTCACCTGCCTTGCCCGAGCCTCTGATGCCAGTGCCTGCCTTGCCCGAGCCTCTGATGCCAGTGCCTGCCTTGCCCGGTCCAGTTGTTGCCTTCGTACCGGCGTGCCCAGTTGTTGCCTTCGTACCGGCGTGCCCAGTTGTTGCCTCCGTACCGGCGTGCCCAGTTGTTGCCTCCGTACCGGCATGCCCAGTTGTTGCCTCCGTACCGGCGTGCCCAGTTGTTGCCTCCGTACCGGTGTGCCCAGTTGTTGCCTCCGTACCGGTGTGCCCAGTTGTTGCCTCCGTACCGGTGTGCCCTCCTGAGGGCTCCAGTAATATCTGCCCTAAGCCCGAACCTGCTCACCATATTTCGGGTAATCTTAGAGAAGGCCATGAAGATTCCCCACGTGCTCGTGGTTTTGAAACACCTCGGGTTGCAAATGGGGATTTTTTCAATGTCCCGCTGGCTCAAGGAGATCTGGAAGGGTTTCCTAAAGTCACAGGAAGGTCTGAATTTGGTTACCCAGGCGCTGATTTTAAAGGTTTCAAGGGCACAGGTTACTGTCTTAAGAACCTGGATCTTGAAGGTCCCGGTCCCCTGGGCGCTGCCGTGAAGGTCCTGGTCCCCCTGGGCGCTGCCGTGAAGGTCCCGGTCCCCCTGGGCGCTGCTGTGAAGGTCCCAGTCCCCCTGGGCGCTGCCGTGAAGGTCCCGGTCCCCCTGGGCGCTGCTGTGAAGGTCCCGGTCCCCCTGGCCATTGCCTTTTAGATTTTGACCCTGGAGGGGCTGCCGAACCTGCTGAGTCGTCGCCTGCTTCAGGGCCCGCACCTGCTGAGTTGTCGCCTGCATCGGGGCCCGCACCTGCTGAGTCGTCGCCTGCTTCGGGGCCCGCACCTGCTGAGTCTTCGCCTGCTTCGGGGCCCGCACCTGCTGAGTCTTCGCCTGCTTCGTGGCCCGCACCTGCTGAGTCTTCGCCTGCTTCGGGGCCCGCACCTGCTGAGTCTTCGCCTGCTTCGGGGCCCGCACCTGCTGGGTCTTCGCCTGCTTCGGGGCCGCTTCCCGCCTGCCAGCTCCCCGGGTGTGAGCTTCCCGCCTGCCAGCTCCCCGGGTGTGAGCTTCCCGCCTGCCAGCTCCCCGGGTCACCAGCATCGCCCCTGTCTGGATTTCTGCCTGCATCGCCCCTGTCTGGATTTCTGCCTGCATCGCCCCTGTCTGGATTTCTGCCTGCATCGCCCCTGTCTGGATTTCTGCCTGCATCGCCCCTGTCTGGATTTCTGCCTGCATCGCCCCTGTCTGGATTTCTGCCTGCATCGCCCCTGTCTGGATTTCTGCCTGCATCGCCCCTGTCTGGATTTCTGCCTGCATCGCCCCTGTCTGGATTTCTGCCTGCTTGGTTCCTGTCCGGCCCGCCTCTCATGGGATGTTTGCCAATTTTACCCATCCAGATCATATGTTTGATCCCATGCTACCTTTCTGGATTTTTTCTCGTATGCTGATTGAAGCATCTCCAGTGGAGTTGTTATTTAAAGCGTTCGGTACCCGCTTTTTTTGAGGGGGGGTAATGTCAGGGTTGGAGTTCCTCCTTAAGCTCAGTCTCAATTTCTGGTCACTTTTTACAATTGGGATTTCTCCGCTGGGAAATCCCTGACATATCCAATGCTGCTTTTGACTACTTCTTTGACTCCGTGTGGTGAGTTGGTAGTGAGCTAGTGTGACAGTTAGCAACTGTTCTAGGTTGTAATTTAGAAGCCTCGCTTCCTTATTCAGCTTGACCTAATAGAGTTAGAAGACCATGTTTAAAGAAGGTGTATCACAAAATAGTATAATATTAAAAATCCATATAAACACGTCGGCTAATGAGAGGAGGGGTAACTTATACACCCTGAATTGAATAAAACTCCTGCCAAGCTTGTGGTTTTCTTCTCTTGGTAGGAATAAAATCCAGGGGTGCCAAGTTTGAGTGTATCAGGGGTGACAGAACCTGTAGGACCCAGGAAAAGTGACTGAATACAGGTGCCCTTGAGGTTTTCACACATCAGGGCTTTCTAATTCAGGATGCTCCAGCGAAAACTAGCGGTCAGCCCTGGAATCTAAGCCCAGCTGGGTTTTGTTCTGATTTAAATGATCTGCTTGCATTGGTGCACTTCTCACTATGGGCCAGCCTGCGTCAGTGCCTGTTTGTGTACCTATTGGCCCTTATGATGGATTTAAGGGGACACTGTAGGCAAAGTGCATAAACAATCATTCAATAGCTCACCTTCTCATTGCTGCCCTCTTTCTTCCTGTCAGAATGCAGCTGCTCCTGGAACTAGCCTGTTTGTCAGCTCAGCCATCAGCCTGTGTCTCCCCTCTCCCCCTCCCCTGATAATGCCTTTCACCCTGGGCACCGGCTTTGTTGACCCTAATTAGCGTTTCAATCACAAACATATCTACTTAGTGGCTGTCTGTGTGGTTGTAGTTGTAATTTCAAGTAAGACAATGCCTGCCCATCGGACTGGTGTATATAAACTGATTCCAATCAATGCATTAAAACATATATATATATTAATTGTGACAATGCACCCATGTGAATTCCTGACTGAAGGGGGAGGATCAGTGGGTGGGTAGTGCCAACCAATGGTTTGTTGAGACGCTCCGTTGGAATGCAGCATTATCCCTGGGACTCTGGGTGAGATAGCGTCCGTTCTGGCAGCATCTGTATGGAACACACCATTTCCGCTGGGACGCTGGGGGAAATGGCTTGTGTTCCGAAATACTGAGCAGGCGTCAATTATGTATACCCGCGGCCTGGGACACGCCCCTCTGATTAGTGGGCAGCTGGAGGGATAATATAGAAGTGAAGCCCTGCAGTTTAATGGCAGCCTTGAGGAAGGAACCAGGCTTGGTTCCGGAACGTGTGGGTGCTGGTCACAGGCACATGTCTGGTAGATCCTCCTTGCTTTGACCTTCTGATATGGTGATGTATTTGTATATCCCCTTCTCCGCTTTGCTGTCTAGGTACTTTCTATTATAGTGCATGTAATTGGGTTAGGGTTCCCCAATACACATATGTGTTTGTTGCAGGAGAGTCTGGTGATATCTCCTTTACATTATAGCACAGTTATTTCAGGTTGTTAGGAGAGTCTAGTCACATCTTCTTTTATAGCACAGTCACTTTATTAAGAAATATATTTAACCAAATACTTAATTCATTAAATGTCATTACTTTTGTATGCTATTAATATGCACATATCTTTTTATCAAACGTATTTTTTGCACTGGCACTTTTGAGATTGTAATTTTGTACTATTTGTACATTATGAATAAACTATACTCCTATTATTGATAGGCTGATAGGGACTATATATTTGATTAAGGATAGACTTGAGGGAGAAGAGTGGTTTATGTATTTATTTATTTATTGATTGTTCTGGGAGTAGAATTATCCTAAAGTGGAGCTAAGGCGGGCAGTGCTGTGTCCTTTGTTTTTACTTTGTGTAGTGTCTGTGTATAGTTTTGTTGTTATTTTTAGAACTAAAGGAGCTATTTTCTCAACAAAATGTTAGAGTATAGTGTGTGCAGCACTCTCTATACAGGGTCTCTTGGAGGCCACTGTGGGGCTCCAATATAAACCTTTGTGCAATATATTTTAAGGGCCTTATTTATGATGTGCGACCTTTAGAAAATTGACTACATTGACTACTGCGGACTACATTGGTGCTAGCAGTCCCTGCGCAAAAGGCTAACTAATTGGCTCTGATTGTTGCACTAGGTATTGACTGGCCTATGGCAGCGCCTGTTGGAACCGGCTGCCGGCACCAGTGAGTGCCACTTTGTACCACCGTTTTTCTAGGGCTCGACATGCATGCAGGGCTGACAGGTTTAGCGTATCGCGGTTTTCTTTTCCTTTCATTAAAATAAAATAAAAGCCTGGCTGGATATTTCTTGATGTTGGGTTTATGCATGTTACCTCTCCTTCCACCATCCAGCATATTTAGTTCAATATCTTTTTATTCAGTTTACATTGTGTAAGGGAAACAGTACAGAAACAGTACAGAACAGTAATACAAAAGGACAGAAGATCAATACATGTCGCCTTCTACGTCCACGTGTGCATACAGTACAATGATACATCATAAGCAATGGGCACATTGCAACCCAACCAACCCCCACAAATATGATCTAGCTCACACTCCGGTTAACCCTCTATATGATGTTTCGGTCGTGGGTCTCACGCCCCAGGTCTCCCAGTCTACTCTATTCCAGACCTACTGACCAAAAGGAGACAGAGACAGACCGCTCACACCAAGACCCAGCATACATTTCCATTCCCAGGGGAGGCGGGGATCCAGAGAGCAGAGGGAGGGGGCCGGACGGCCGGAAGACGCAGAACAGAAAGGACATGCTAGGAAGGAAGGAAACAAGAGGGGGAAGGGGGGGGGGGAGGGGGAAGGAAGGAAGGGGAAGGAGGAAGAATGAGGGACAGGATTGCGAGAGCATTGGAAAAAGTTGGGAATAAGTATGAGTAGTTCCAAGGCAGGGCAGGAGTAGGGACGCGTACTGAAGCATACACAGGAACAGAAGTACTACTGCTGACAGGGGCATACCAACGCATGACCACCTATAATATCTCATGCGCTAGATGGGTGTCCCTGTAGTCCAGCCAACCGACCCACGTCATCCTATAGCTCTCCCAGGAGCCTTCGGAGTCTGAAATCAACTCCTCCATACGACGAATGACCTCCACCTCCCGAACCCATTCAACAAGAGATGGAGGGGCTGTGGATTTCCATCGTCTCGGGATGACTGCTCTCGCTGCTGTCAGGAAATGCTGCAGTACCCCCTTTTTGCCACGGGAGAGAGAGCCAGGAAGCAAGGACAGCAGGGCCACCTGAGGGGAGTTCTGCACCGACTCCCCTGAGATGTTGTTGTATATAGCCAAAACCTTCTCCCAGAGGGCCCTGATTGATGGACAGCCCCACCAAATATGGACCATGCTACCCCGCCCCTCTAGGCATCTCCAACATCTATCAGAGCATGCAGGGTCAAACTTGTTCAAATCAGCTGGGCACCTGTACCACCGGGAAAGGACCTTAAAGTTCCTTTCCTGAGCTATGCTCGGGACCGCTAGTTTATGGGTAAACAAATATATTTTAGTAAGCTCCTCTTCGGAAATGGACATCCCCAACTCCTCCTCCCATCTCTGTTTAAATCCCGGTGGGGAATCATGCATAGCAGCCAGCAAGGTTCGATACAGAACAGCGATAGCGTGAGTTTCGGGAGGCGCTTGTGTGAGGACATGTTCCAATTGCTTCAGTGGCCGTCTACCACCAGATTATGAACCTAAACCACACTCAACAGTGTGCACCACCTAGCTAGTACCATGTGAAACAGGTGCCAATTAAAGGGACCTACTACTCACAATCCTCTAAATCAGGTGCGACCCCAGGGCTGGCCCACCAACCGGTCCACAAATGCTAATTGCACACTGCTAAATCAAATATACAATTTATTAGAGCATAAGAAATTCATACATAGTATCCAACATACATAACAACATATAGACATACAGTTAAAAAACACTTATTAAAACTCAGAACAAATGGGGAGGAACTCCGGGGCTATATTACCATCCAATTAGATAATTAATTGATTCAATACTCAAAATAAGATTAAAATTAATATTGATATACAGCTCATAGTGCAGTGGCGCTTTTAGAAAGTGCTGAGTGCATAAAGTGCCTAGTGTCTAATGATAAAGTGCTATATCTATTGTGAAATATTGCACTGCTCAGAACACGCAGTGCTAACAACATCCAACACCTGTGCAAACATGCAAAAATGAAATAATGCTATAAAGAAAGTGCAATGTGCAAAAGATAAGTGCAACTACTCTAAGGCTAAGCCTAAATGGTGTTACTACAGTTCTAATAAGCGCCACTCACATATGGTGTAAATATATACATATAACACACGCAGTGAACAGTAGCACTGCAAGGTGTCCAAGAGCCTCCTGTCCTCCCCACTTACCTCACCGGCGCGCTGCGTGGTCCTCCACCACTTCGCTCGGGTGACTGAGCTGAGGGCGCCGGCTTGTTAAATATCCCCCCAGAGATCGCGCAGGCGGAAATGACACAGCACCAGGTGCGCGTCACCTCCGGCCGGTGGAGCGCACACACCAGGAAGCACAGCAAGTGCCATCTCGATGAATGCGCTCCACCGGGCGGGCCCGCCGCGCCACCCGCCCACAGGAAGTGACACAATGCAGGACGGCAGGGGACCCCGCCGGCCGCCCCGATGACATGGGCCAACCCGGTGTCATACCCCCCCAGGGCCGCGTGACCTCCGGCCGATGGAGCGCACACACCAGGAAACATTATCAGAGTGGGTGCGCTCCACCAGGCGGAGCCGCGCCCCACCTATCCGCCCATCCAACCACATCACTCCCTGTGACAGGCCCCTATGAGACTACTGGGGTCTGATTGATGGAATACATTGAGCATAGCCAGCAATCCCACACATATAATATCTAATAAATGACATCACTCCAACAGTAAACATATAATCTACTACAATACAACCTAATACTATATACCATATATGGAACTTCAACATAGCTCTTCGATTATCAATCCCATCATATAGACATACCTATAATACAGTTAAATCACCATCATACTCATAATGTTATGTGTCTGGTCTCAACATCATCTGCAACTGTGTTATATATAATTATCAACACTGTCAGCCTATAACAGGAGGCAGGGGGGAAAAAAGGAGGAGAGGGGGGGGGGGGGTAGTCCTCATAAATGACAGTCCTCATAACTAGCTTCCTATAATGGTCAACTCCCGCTCCTCAGCTGTTTTTTAGGCTCCTCAAAATTCCCTCTTTCGACAGTCATCTTCATACTCCTCTCATCAACCATCGTTATATGCAGCCTTTATCCTCCACTTCACGTCCATATCCATATTGATCACCACTCCCTTGCTGTCGTGTCTCCTCTCCCTATATTTCAAAAGGTCTTCTCTCGAGGAGTCATACGCACGTCGTGCTGCCTGATCAACAACCCTTCTTGGATAGCCTCGTCTTTTAAATCGACTTCTCATATTCTTCACCTCCTCGGTAAACTCTTCTTCCCTGGAGCAGTTGCGCCGCGCCCTCAGCATCTGCCCCACTGGTATGCCTTCTTTCAAACTTCTGGGGTGAAAGCAGTGAGTAGAACATCTGTAGTGCAGGCATGTTTGACCATGACGGTACAAATGTCGACGGCCTCTTCAGTTGTTTGATCTTAGACTCGTATTTCTCTGGTTCTTCCATTTCCTCAACGTCCAATCCGTACATATCTTGTTCCCTTGCCAGGGACTGCAGGTCTATCAATGCTTGTTCCTCTCTTATATTCCAGGAGGGTTCCTGTATATGCTGAGCATTATCTGAAAACATACATTTCAGAGACAGCCGTCTGCAAAACAGATAGAGGTCCTTAATGGCAGTGAATTTATCAATGGGGTTAGTGGGAGAAAAACTTAATCCTTTAGATAGAACTCGTTCCTGAGCCTCAGTAAGAGGCTCATCAGTTAAATTGATGATTTTTAGTTCCGAGCTATCCGTCTGTATCCCTGGGCCTGGGGTGATAATGGGCGCTTCCGCCGTATTTCCCGGGGTCTCAGACGATGGTGTGCCCATATGCTCTGATCTCTTCCTCTGTCCCCCTGATCTCCAGTATCCCCTCTTTTTGTGTTTCCCCCGCCTCGTGCGTCTGTACGGTCTATTTCTAAAAAACTCACATCCGCTGAGGAGGTATCAGATGTATTATAGGATGATGAAGATGGTGTATTAGAGGGGGATCTCTGTCTTCTGTATTGCATCTGACCGTGCCTATTACTATCCAGATATTGTCTCCTCCGATCAGCAATTCTCTGATCTGGAGATCTCCGAGGGTCTCTATGCCTTCCTCCTCTACTGTTACCATGATGCCTCCACCTAAATACAAAGCCATTCACTACGTCCGACCTGTCCCTATGTAACTTCCTCTTTTTATTCTCCATTACTTCCTCCTCGTATTTGTCTAATTCTTTCTGCAGAGTGTCTTTAAATCTAATCAATCTCTCCGTCTCTTGTATAGCATTAAACTCCGCATATAACTCCTGTAACCGGGCTTTAATGCCTTCTAGAATCCTTTTATCCTCCTTTATCAGCATGTCGATCAGGGCAAGTGAGCATGTTGTTAACACTCCCTCCCACTCCTTCCTAAACTCCGAGGTGACCTCCCATGCTGGAAAAATCTGTATTCTAAGCCCCCTTGGCACCATCTTTTCTTCTCTGTATATCTCCAAACTGCTGATGTTCCACCATACCTTCAGATATTCACGTCTAGTACGTTTAATGAGGTGTAGTAACTCATCAATGGAATGTCCCTCCTTCCTCTGATTCTCTTCCTCCACAGTGCATCCATTTTTTAGAAATACAAGTTTGTCAGACCAGCCACTCTCCATATGATCAAAATTCATAATGGACAATCCTGGTGTGCCACACCTCCAAGGTCCCTCCGAAAGGACCTGCCCCGGCGGCCAAACCTAAACCACACTCAACAGTGTGCACCACCTAGCTAGTACCATGTAAAACAGGTGCCAATTAAAGGGACCTACTACTCACAATCCTCTAAATCAGGTGCGACCCCAGGGCTGGCCCACCAACCGGTCCACAAATGCTAATTGCACACTGCTAAATCAAATATACAATTTATTAGAGCATAAGAAATTCATACATAGTATCCAACATACATAACAACATATAGACATACAGTTAAAAAACACTTATTAAAACTCAGAACAAATGGGGAGGAACTCCGGGGCTATATTACCATCCAATTAGATAATTAATTGATTCAATACTCAAAATAAGATTAAAATTAATATTGATATACAGCTCATAGTGCAGTGGCGCTTTTAGAAAGTGCTGAGTGCTTAGCCTTAGAGTAGTTGCACTTATCTTTTGCACATTGCACTTTCTTTATAGCATTATTTCATTTTTGCATGTTTGCACAGGTGTTGGATGTTGTTAGCACTGCGTGTTCTGAGCAGTGCAATATTTCACAATAGATATAGCACTTTATCATTAGACACTAGGCACTTTATGCACTCAGCACTTTCTAAAAGCGCCACTGCTAGATGACTGTCGAAAGAGGGAATTTTGAGGAGCCTAAAAAACAGCTGAGGAGCGTGAGTTGACCATTATAGGAAGCTAGTTATGAGGACTGTCATTTATGAGGACTACCCCCCCCCCCTCCTCCTTTTTTCCCCCCTGCCTCCTGTTATAGGCTGACAGTGTTGATAATTATATATAACACAGTTGCAGATGATGTTGAGACCAGACACATAACATTATGAGTATGATGGTGATTTAACTGTATTATAGGTATGTCTATATGATGGGATTGATAATCGAAGAGCTATGTTGAAGTTCCATATATGGTATATAGTATTAGGTTGTATTGTAGTAGATTATATGTTTACTGTTGGAGTGATGTCATTTATTAGATATTATATGTGTGGGATTGCTGGCTATGCTCAATGTATTCCATCAATCAGACCCCAGTAGTCTCATAGGGGCCTGTCACAGGGAGTGATGTGGTTGGATGGGCGGATAGGTGGGGCGCGGCTCCGCCTGGTGGAGCGCACCCACTCTGATAATGTTTCCTGGTGTGTGCGCTCCATCGGCCGGAGGTCACGCGGCCCTGGGGGGGGTATGACACCGGGTTGGCCCATGTCATCGGGGCGGCCGGCGGGGTCCCCTGCCGTCCTGCATTGTGTCACTTCCTGTGGGCGGGTGGCGCGGCGGGCCCGCCCGGTGGAGCGCATTCATCGAGATGGCACTTGCTGTGCTTCCTGGTGTGTGCGCTCCACCGGCCGGAGGTGACGCGCACCTGGTGCTGTGTCATTTCCGCCTGCGCGATCTCTGGGGGGATATTTAACAAGCCGGCGCCCTCAGCTCAGTCACCCGAGCGAAGTGGTGGAGGACCACGCAGCGCGCCGGTGAGGTAAGTGGGGAGGACAGGAGGCTCTTGGACACCTTGCAGTGCTACTGTTCACTGCGTGTGTTATATGTATATATTTACACCATATGTGAGTGGCGCTTATTAGAACTGTAGTAGCACCATTTAGGCTTAGCCTTAGAGTAGTTGCACTTATCTTTTGCACATTGCACTTTCTTTATAGCATTATTTCATTTTTGCATGTTTGCACAGGTGTTGGATGTTGTTAGCACTGCGTGTTCTGAGCAGTGCAATATTTCACAATAGATATAGCACTTTATCATTAGACACTAGGCACTTTATGCACTCAGCACCTTCTAAAAGCGCCACTGCACTATGAGCTGTATATCAATATTAATTTTAATCTTATTTTGAGTATTGAATCAATTAATTATCTAATTGGATGGTAATATAGCCCCGGAGTTCCTCCCCATTTGTTCTGAGTTTTAATAAGTGTTTTTTAACTGTATGTCTATATGTTGTTATGTATGTTGGATACTATGTATGAATTTCTTATGCTCTAATAAATTGTATATTTGATTTAGCAGTGTGCAATTAGCATTTGTGGACCGGTTGGTGGGCCAGCCCTGGGGTCGCACCTGATTTAGAGGATTACCACCAGATTATGAGTTGCCACAAAAGCATCCAGTGTGGGAAGTCCGTCTCGTTCCAAAATGCGTCCCATAGTTACATTAGATGGGGCCTCCCAAACTAAGAAGCTCCTAACCCATACGGCAGGTGCAAAAGAGTAGTTGTCCAGGAGAGGAGTCAGAGGCCCCGGTCTATTGATTATGGAGCTCTGTCTAGACATTTTATCCCAGACCAGTAGGAACTGTCCTGCCAGAAACGGAAGAGATTCCCTTGTTTGCCTGGGAAGTATGCCTCCCCAGGGTAGCGAAAGCAAATTCGCAGGAGAGATAGCCTTTTCCATCCTTACCCACTGCTTCCCTCCCCCCTTTAGGGCCCAGTCCAGTATACGGAGCGCCGCAACCGCTGTATGATATGTCTGAAGGTCCGGAAGGCCGGCTCCACCATCAGATTTGAGAATTGTCAATGTGCTAAACCTTATACGGGGCTTCCCTGTCCCCCATACAAATCTCAGAAAAGCCGTCTTCAGTTTCTTAAAGAAACTACTAGGCAAGTGAATGGGTCCCGTTTGGAAGGCATCCAGCATATTTATATGGATTTTTAACATTGGGCTATTTTTTGCAATAGTGCTCCTTTAAAGAACAACTATCATTTACCAGGTCTTCTGGTGTGGGACCGAATATATTTTTATTAATTTGTGATACATTGTAACTATTTTTTATAATCACCAATGTATCTCAATGTAACAAGTTCATCCTGCAGCAGGAGAAAGTATCAGCTGAGAGACAGAGAAGAATATTTGATGAAAACACATACAGCCTGTGGCCAGATCAGCTGGCAAGTTATAATTATCCTTTAAAGTCCCTGTCCAGCCACATACTAACCTTCTCCCTCCTAATCCGCATTGAAAACAGTATAAAATTAGCAAAACTTGCATCATCATTATTATTGGTTTATTTGGTACATTCATTCTTTATGGAGTTGTACAAAGTAGTACGCAATATATGCAATGTTAAAGTCCAGGCAAAAAAATTACAACATTAATACTCTACTTTCTGCAGCCTTTTCACCGAAATGCAGCACAGTTTGGGACCCAATTGGTTTTATTTAGTTGGACACGGTTAAGAAGGCTGCAAGGCTACATGGGAGAATGGGAGAACCGCTTTCTCATTCACTTTTATGGCAGATAATGCCAGACAATCATAAGACAACCGACAACCATTCTGGTTGGATGTGTAATCCCAGTCAGCAAAACCGATTGGTCACTGACAGTCATGTGATTGGCAGCCATACAATGAATGAGGAAGTACAGATTCAGCAATACTCAATGTCTTGAGATATCTATGGCTTATAACATCAAAGACTGTCATGATTAAGGGTGTAAACCCGAAACGCGTAGACGTGTGAGGACACCTTATGTATGCTGCTCTTACTTGTACCGCTGTAACGGACTTTTAACCAGGTTGGAATAAATGGATTTTTAATTCACTCTTCTACTATGTGGCTGGCTTTTCTATGGCTTTTGGACACTACCAAATTATGAGGTGAGCACTCCAGCCCTGCCTGAGTAGGGAGTAACATCTTCTGTCTATGAGCTGGCACCTCCGTTCTTTATCAGCAATACTCAATGTCTTGAGATATCTATGGCTTATAACATCAAAGACTTTGAAATGCATTAAAGATTTCAAGATAACATTGTTTACTTAAACCGGACAGCATGATTTAATGAAGAGTCCAAACCCTTAAAAAACTATTCCTCGGCATCTAAAATTAATATATTTTAAGTTTTTAGTCACTTACTTTTTTATTTTACTTTTTACTTATTCTTTCCCCCACCGGGCTGCAACTCTGTTCAGGACTCTAGGATACGGGCGTCGCCATCTTGACTCAGAAGCATCACACATACTGAGGAGAGGAGAGCGGGATAAAGTACAGGGGGTGGGGTTATAGCTGTGCTTTGCTCAGACAGAGCAGAGCTGGGGTCAGGGAAAAGACAGCAATCCCAGAATGCAAAGCGACACAGTCAGAAGACACTTCCTGTTTGCAGGCTGCCTGATGCTTCATCAGCCGCCATCTTGGATGATTAAAGGCGCATAACATGCAATAGATGCAGGTAGTATGATTTTTAAGGGTGTGGGAAACATATAAGAAATGCTCTTATTCAGGGTGAAGGTCCGCTTTAACTCAGTAAAAGGGACTTTAAAGTCTGCTCCTTATGTAGTGAGAATAGGCTGACTTGACTTTATGTTCTCTTTAAATGTTTTCTTGATGTTTAGTCTGTACAGGGACCTTCTGGAAAATAAGAAAAGTGCCTTTAGAAATACGAAATACAATGTGATAGAGACCACTGCCCTTGCAAGAAATGTATTTGTTTTTAATAACACAAAAGGCATAAAAATCAAATATTTTACAGTCATACACTTGAATAGCAGGAACAGTTTGATGCAGTACAAGTTTGAAGCATGTCAACAGAAAGGCAAAAAGTAACAAAAGAATGGCCTCGCTGTCTTCAAATCTCATTATTATGTTGGCATTCTGCCCTTATGTTATTATTGAAAAATATAAATAATAAATAACAATACTTATTTATAAAAAAAAGTCATCATGTGGTGTATTGTGGGTGCATGGAAAAAGCCACACAGTAATCGGACAATAACAGTATGTACAAATAATTGAGAACCAGTAATAAGTAATTTGTATATTTTGAAAGCACTTTAATTTAAATGTTTTGCTCTTTGCATCTTGTAAGTTTCTATGATCCCAACGCATTTATTCTAGTTGCTTCGTCAGGGGATCACCCTCTGACCAGATGTGGTAAATCAGATTTATTTGATTAGGGAAAAAGGACGATTGGGTATAAGCTGACCCAGTTTAATATTCGCCTATGTGTGCGACACCGCCTTCACTCAAATTAAGGTAAAATCATATGACGGAGTTTAAATTCTTTATTGGGGTTCTTAGTAAAAGGAGGGGGGGGTATAGTCAAACGGTTCCACTCACAATAAATTTAAAGCATACAAAACATAAAAATATATTGACAGGATCAAACAATGAAGTGTATGTACATAAATTAATGGACCATCGCCTCTTTGTTATTGAACTTGGTAACTGTTTTGGCGCACTAGTTTTGCCTGGTAAGGCTTCCTCAGCGCCAGTCATCAATAGTGAGTGATATATATATATATATGGATACGTACCCAAAACAATGATTACAAGTGAAAACTTATTGATAAAGTAAATTGTTTACAAGTTAAATTATCAGAACTGGACTAAATCATACCAGGTCAATATATAAGAATAACATAAGATAATAATAATAACAATAAGAAGGTGTTTTATGCATAGAGTAGGTATTTCTTTGTTTTTGGTGTAACCTAAGAAAGGGGTAGTTTGATTTTTAATTTTTAATATAAATAGCTATATTGCTAAGGCGTCTGTCTGACTGTAAAAATTAGTATTGTTAAGGATAAACTCACCATTTTGTGGCTTAGTGGTGGATTTTGCGAGAGCTGATGCAGCCAGTAGGTGTCAGAGGGTATCCTGTTGATGCAGGTTCTGATGCCACAAAATGGTGAGTTTATCCTTAACAATACTAATTTTAACAATCAGACAGGCAGTTTATAAATGTGTAGTGGGTGTTGAACTTTAAACATTAACACATGTCTGCAGATGCACTGATCCTTTTTACTGATTATTCCTGGCCATTTCGAAAGGCAGGGTTGGTTTTCACTTTGCATGATGAGAATAAAAAATTACCTCTCAACAGCAATCAGCGGGAATTACATCATTTCTCATATAAAACAGAATAGAGCATGCTTCATTTTCAGGCAACACTGCATTACTGAAAAAATAGACTATGTATGTAGTAAAAGCACTCGCATGTCATTATTAGCACTAACTTTAACTCTAGGTACTGTAAGTGAAATGGTAGAGAATGTAAAGCTTAAGATTTTAAGTGGACCAAAACCCACACCCCAACGGCCCTGGAATCTAAAGGATTCCCATTCGATTCTGGATGCCCCAATGTGTCAAACCCCCCAGATCGCCCAGTAATTTGCCTTCTTTCCCGGTCCAAGAGCGCATACGCAGGCAGCACGCTTGGATCTACTCGCCTTAGACGAAGTGGCAGAAGCGGATCCAACTGTGCTGATTGGACGAGAGGCCATGCATGTGCCGTATGGGGGTGTTAGATCTGATGGCCTGGGGGGTTTTACCAAAACTCGGGATTGACTATGACGGCTCTTGGAACTTGCTTCGTCTAAGGAGCCGAGGCTAGTCGAGCTGTGCCAAGTGGAGCGAACACAGCGGCCACATTCCGCAACTCTCTAACAGGGAGCGTGCCCACGCCGGCCACTCAAAAATGTCTGATGACATTTGTGGCCACTGCTCTGGCATGCGCCGTTGGCTTGGGGGAGAAGGTGGGTATACCAGGCGACCCGGGTGGTTTCACACAGTGGAGCATAGCGATTCTGGATGCCCCGGGGGGAATGAATCTAGCGATACTCATAGCCATGGGTTTTGGTCCACGTTAAACCTCCAACCCCTTCTAAATTATCCCAAGGAAGGCCTAAATCTTGCAAAAGATTTACCACTTGGAGTGGTAAATGCCAGATAATTGTAACTCTGCAACTGATTACCGTTTATTTCTTACAAAATGTTCTGCCACCAGGGCACTATAATTTCCAAAAATGGACCAAAACCCCCAAAAGTAAACTAACAGGCTGATTCATTACTAGCGGCAGGTAGCGACAGATGAGCGTCTGTAGCAGGCATTTCAGAGCGCCCGCTAGTAGTCGCTGTGCTCGGTCGTGGTTTGCTAGTTCAGAGTGCCTCAGTCGCTGTGCAGCATTGATGAATACGTTGTGGGGAGTTGCTATTTGAGCAGTACAGCACTGTATGGAAGCGAATGGTAGCGACTGGTCAGTGCGACTCACACCATATTCATCAAAAAAACTGCCTCACACACCGCCGGTGCCCAAAAATGCTGTAGCCCAGAGCGCTGGAGGCTGTGTGATTAAAGGCTGTTTTTGAACATGTGTCCACCACAAAGCGAAAACATATGGAATTACTTAGTTATAACATTGTAACATGAACACATTATGCCAGACCTGTAATGTCAATTCTGCATAAATATATAAAAAATGGAAAATTTTTTCAAAAATGGCTTTTTCTAGGCCAGGAGAGGTCACAACATTATTTGAGAATAATCCCAGTCGCTCAACAGAATCGACTTCATAAATGTGTAATTGTGTGCTGTGGCCGGCGTTCATCTGCCACTACCTGACGCTACCTGAGGCTTACAAGGCACTGGCGCTATCCCTTCATGAATAAGGCCCTCAGTCTATCTTGCTCATCCACCCCAGGTACATTACTGTTTGCATGCTGCTTGTTATTCCTGTTATAGTAAGTTTAATTTTCATTTTTCCCCAGCTATGCCATTGTATGCTATGGGTTTCTGACAGGATACCGTTGTTCTAAACTAGCTGATTAAGCCACCCTCCTCCCCCCTCCTTGTAATCTCATGCTGGTAGCAATTACATTGCTACCTATTGAAAATAGTGCTAGAAAAGAAGATAAGAGCTAAAAAACCCTAACCCTTATTTTTCCCTCAATTTTTTCTTTGAAGCCAAAGTTGTTTGTGATTGTTAATTACAAGGACACTAAGGGGGGTTAATATATATTTTTTCAATCTAACATTCCATAGAACGTGGTTGGTCCACTTTAAGGGGCCTGGTGCTGACTACAGTCTTCCCTTCTGTAGCATCTGCTTGATTTTGAGTTGCTGGCTGAATGATGGTCACCCATGGATTATAAGAATATGCTTACAAGGAACATTTCTACTAAAAGACAAAGGTAATTGTTACACCAATGCGGCAAACTACATTTGGCGCTGTCCTAAACTGCTTTCCATTTTTAAACTGACGAAATAAAGACTGAGATATCAAGGTTCACAGATTCACTATATGACTTCTGATTATGCAGATTAATTAGCTCTCTGCATTTACAGCAATGTGATGAATCTGGAAGAACAGGTGGAGGGACCAGCAATCCTGTCCCTCTCTGCTGAGCTGAGCGGAATGGGATGAAAATGTCATTGGCTGAACCTGTAAACCCTAATATCTCAGTCACACTTTACAGAAACACGGCCATACCATACTGTGAAGAAACCACACAGAGCCAAGCCACATTTTTTCTGTTGTTGAAGCCTTTGCTGCACCTACCTCAGGAACACTTCAATTGTTGCTACCTTACACCTTGGATATGATTATGGTGTTAACACTCTCACACTCACTCATACTGGTCACTGGAGATTCAACATGGCACCTCATGGCAAGGAACTTTTAGGATCTAAAAAAAAAAAATGTTGCTCCACATAAAGATGGATTAGGCTATAAAAATATTGCCTTTGCCCTGAAAATGATCTGCAGCAGGATGGCAAGACACAAGACCATACAACGGTTTAAAAAGACAGGTTCCACTCAAAATAGGCTTTGTCATGGTCGAACATAATCGTTGAGTGTGCATTCTCAGCATCATATCCAGAGGTTGTCTTTTCAAAATAGATATATGAGTGCTGCCAGCATTGCTGCAGAGAATAAAGGGCAGGGGGCCAGCCTGTCAATGCCCAGACCATATGCCACACACTGAATCAGATTAGTCTGCATGGCCGTCATTCCAGAAGGAAACCTCTTTTAAAGATGATGCACAAGGCAAGTAGGACAAAGGACATGGATTACTGGAACCATGCCATGTAATTTGATGAGACCAAGATAAACAAATGTGGGACAGATAATGTAAAGAGTGTGTGGCAGCAACCAGGCGAGGAGAACAAAAACAAGTGTGTTTTGCATAGAGTCAAGCATGGTGGTGCGTGTCATGGTTTGGTGCTGCATGAGTGCTGCTGACTTTGGGTAGTTACAGTTCATTGAAGGAACCATGAATGCCAATATCTACTGTGACATACTGAAGCAGAGCATGAGCCCCCCCTTTCGAAACTGGACCACAGGGCAGTATTCCAACATAACGACACCAAAAATATCTCCACCACTGCTTTGCTAAAGAAATCACGTCCCCAGACCTATATCCTATTGTGTATCTGTGGAACAACCTCAAATGTAAAGTGGAGGAAGTAGAATCACTCAAAATCAATTTTGTTGACAAGTATATGCTTCCATACATACAAGGAATTTTATCTGGCAAGAGAGGTGGTATACAATATACAGGATGGTACAACTTACTTAGGCAGAATATATATATATATATATATATATATATATATATATATATATATATACATATATATATATCTAAAAACTGTGCAGTGAGTTTTAAAACACAACTTCCATAGGACTATAGAAGCACAGTAAATAAGCAGTTCTGAAGCTAGCATCTTGAATATGCAGACTATATATTTTCTCTTCTTTCTTCTTTAAAGCTTGCTTTCTAAGCCATTTTTATTCAGATTTTTAATGGCCAGGGGATAGAAGCTGTTTCTTTTTTTATTATTATTTATTTATTTATGCTATCCGAGTGCATGCAAGCAAAAATTCTGCAGAGTACAAAATATAGAGAAAATACAAACAACGTCAAACAACAGTGAAATTCAAATGGTGAACCTGGTATGATTTTTACAATTTAAAGAGAACATGTGGTAGAGAGAGAAATATAAAGAAATTGCAGAGAAAAGGTATAAAATATTAAAAAGAATAGAGAAAGGGGAGGTACGTAAGGAAAGAGGGTTAATCCGTAAGGGAGAGATATTTAGGAGTATTCTGAAATACAATCCAGTTTCCACATGGAGGAAATGCAGGCGGAACATGTGGGCCACCAAGGAATTCTGGGAGGGAAATGCAGCAAACACGCCGCTGGCTTGCCTGTTAATGTGACACCAGGCATATTTGTGATAATTGAGGTCGCCAGAAATTCTGTAAGCTGGAACAGGACCCAGAAAGTATGTAGGTGTGCCACCTCATCCTGTTTGCATCTCCAGCAAAGAGGAACAATTTCAGGGATGTATTTATGGAGAAGGCTTGGCACTCGATACCACCTGGAAATCAGTTTGTAGCTCATCTCCATCCCAATGGAGTGGACTTTATAACCTCTAGTCTATTTGAATGGACTGAGACATTTAGTGCCTCCCTGACTTTTGGATATTAATTAAATAAAGAACTATAGATCTGGAATTCTTTAAATAGATTTGACAAAGAAATTTCTGGGCTGATGATGGGTCGGGGTCAGGATAGCTTTAATATCTTTATTTGCACGAATGATACGTAGAAACGGTTTGAGGCTTAAGATGAAGATTAAGGGGGAAGGGGGGCATTGGAAATGGGGAATGGTAGTGAGAGATAACCGTTCATTATGACTGTGGCTGTAGATAATGATTATAAAGCTTTGATCCATTTTTGCATTTTACTTCCCAGGCCTACCAGACCTTCTCCCTGAATAGCATATTTTGTATGTTTCCCACACCCTGTGCATACAGATTGCTCACATTAAAATCATCCTACCTGCACCTACTGCATTTGCTGAGCCTTTAACCATCTAAAATGGCAGCCCATAAAGATTTAGGCTGCCTGAAGACAGTGACTATGCCATGCTGCATTTAAAATATATTTAAAAAATTTAAAATATATAAATTTTAGGTGCTGAGGAAGTTTAGTAAGGGTTTTGGCTTTTCAATAAATGATACTGAAGGTCCATTTTAAGGATCTGAAATATAAGTGTCCAATTTATCCAGGCAAACACCTTTTAAGCATCAGTTGAAATCAAAAGAAGTGGAAGGATGTAGATTGGGCCAGTGGATTAGGTTCAGGACTTTAGTAAGGTTGTCCTTGGCCTCTCAATTTGGAAGAAAGCCTACCTGGTGATTCAAGATAAAGCTTTGTATTTGAGGGAGAAGCCTCTTGGCCAAGACCTTTGCAAAAATTTGGATCCACATTGATCAATGAGATGGGCCTATAGTTGGGGAGTTATAGATGGGGAGGGGAGTGCCCCCTGGTATTGAATTACCTTGGGGATTCACCTTGGGGAGAATGTTTTATAATAAAAAATATAAAATCTATCAGGGTCTGAGGCTTTCCAAAGTGGAGGTGCTATTGCGTATGTGATCTCTTCCCGGCATAGTAGGGACTTGAGAAATTTGATGATTTCTTTGGACAGAGTAAGCATACCTGAGTTATTCTAGAAAAAAAATGACAAGATAATCCCAATACAAGGTAGGCCCTAGATGGTGGAAGCGAAGCCAGACTATGGGAGAGGACGAGCTCCCCGGATTGAACCTTATACAGAAAAATCTATTGACATTAATACAATGCACTAGCATTTTAGTGGTGACAGGTGAGAGAAAGGGATGGATGCGGGAGATATTTTTGAGTTGGAGACGACAGGAGGTGGCTAGGGAGTGAATGTGAGGTGTGAACGAGTGAGAGGAGTCCAGAATGACGCCCAGGCATCGAGCTTGATGAGTTGCAGTTATTGTGTCTTTACAGAATTTGTGGTGTTAAAGAGGGGAGGGGAGTGAGATGGTGGGAAAATGACCAGTTCTGTTTTGTCCATGTTTAGTTTAAGGGAGCGAGATGTCATGAAGGAGAGGTAGAGCTGAGTGTCGTCTGCATAAAAGTGATATTGGAAGCCTAGCGAGGTTATTAGTTGTCAGAGACCAGAAGTGTATATTGAAAAAAGTAGGGGTCCTAGGACTGAGCCTTGTGGAACCCCAACAGACAGAGGCTGGGGAGAGGAAATGGTGCTTGAGTAAGATACACTAAATGTGCGGTGAGAGAGATAGGAGGAGAGCCAAGAGAGTGCGAGACCTTGGATTCCAAGAGAAGAAAGAATATTGAGAAGCAGAGCATGGTCGACAGTGTCAAAAGCAGATGATAAGTCGAGAAGAATGAGAGCAGTGTAGTGGCCTTTGGATTTGGCTGTCAGTAGATCATTGGTGACTTTGGTGAGTGCAGTTTCGGTAGAGTGACATGAGCGGAAACCAGATTGGAGGGGATCTAGGAGGGAGTTTGTAGACAGATAGCTGGTAAGTTCTGTATGGACATGCTGTTCAAGAAGCTTGGATGAGAAAGGGAGCAGAGAGATTGGGCGGTAATTGGGGAGGGCAGAGGGGGTCCAGAGAGGGTTTTTTGATGAGTGGAGTTATAACAGCATGCTTATAGGTGGAGGGAAAGGTACCAGTGGAGAAGGAGAGGTTGAATAAAGATATTAGGGCTGGAATGACGGATGGAGACAGTTGAGGGATAAGGTGGGATGGAATGGGATCAAGGGAGCAGGTGGTCAGGTGAGCCTTTGAGACCAGGGAGGAGAGACCTTGAGCAGTTAACAGTGTGAAATGAGTTAATGAGTGGGGCAGGGGGGGTGTTGGTAGGAGAGAGGTGTTCTGAGGGGTGAAGCCACTTCGAATCATGTTGATTTTATCTTTGAAGTATGTGGAAAATTGCTCAGCTGTTAGCTGTGAGGATGGAGGAGGTGGCGGTGGGCGGAGAAGGGAGTTGAAAGTGTTAAATAGCTGTCTTGAAATCCGAGCCTGTGCTGATATGAGTGATGTGAAATATTCCTGTTTAGCAGATGAAAGGGCAGTCCTGAGTTCCTGAAGGGCTTTCTTGTACAACAGGAAGTCCTCCTTGGTTTTGGATTTCCTCCAATGCAGTTCAGCAGCGAGAATGCCGTTTCAATGTTGCAGTGTTAGTATTAAGCCAAGGTTGTCTTTTTTGGCCTGAGGGCGGCTGTAGTTAAGGGGAGCAAAAGAGTCAAGGGCAGCAGTTAGTGTATTATGGTAGTGTGAAGCGGCAGTGTCTACATTGGTAAATGAGGGCAGGGTGTGAAGGGGATGTAAATCATCGGAGAGAGATTGAAGGTCTAGGCTTCTGAGGTTTCTGCGAAGAATAGCCGGTTTGTGTGCAGGGGGGGTAGTGGTAAGGGAAGAGAGTGTTAGTGTTAGTAGGTTGTGATCAGAGAGGGGAAATGGGGATGAGGCAAGACTGGATACAGAGCAGAGGTGAGTAAAGAGTAGGTCGAGCGTATGTCCATCTTTGTGGGTGGGGCTGGTAGACCATTGTTTGAGGCCAAAGGAGGTGGCTGGGATAACGGTTTGGTGGTTGCAGGGTTGTTGGTGTCAACGGGTATGTTGAAGTCCCCCATGATTATAGCCGGGATGTCAGAGGACAGGAAGTGGAGAAGCCAAGTTGAGAAGTGGTCCAGAAAGAGAGTGCCAGGTCCAGGAGGGCGATAGATAATGGCAATATTTAGGTGACAGGGAGAGTAGAGACGGACACAGTGAACTTCAAAAGTGGGGAAGGAAAGGGAGGGTAGAGCAGGAGTCGGGTTAAATGAGCAGTATTCAGACAGAAGGATGCCAACACCTCCACTCTGTGTGTTGCTTGATCTTGGGGTGTGGCTGAACTGTAAGCCCCCATATGAGAGGGCAGCGGGTGAGGCTGTATCAGAGGGAGTGAGCCAGGTTTTAGTAAAGGCCATGAAAGTGAAGAGGTTGGTAGTGAAGAGGTCATAGATGCCAGTTTGTTGCACACTGAATTTACATTCCACAGTGCGCAGGTGACAATGGGGGGAGTGCGCAGGGAGGGGGTGATTGTTAAGAGGTTGGCTAGGTTTCGTGTGTGTGCTGGCTTGATACCACAGTGAAGGTTAGTCTGTAATGAGTTGTGGGGTGTAGAGGAGCGGGGAGGTGAAGGAAATGGACCTGGGTTTTGAACAATGTCACCAGCAGCAAGTAGGAGCAGAGAAAGGGAGAGGAGGTGACTGTGGGATTTGAAAGTGGCAAAGCATGTTTTGCGGGTGCATGGAGAAAGGGAGAGAGATTTAGCCAGTGAGATAAATTCATGCGAGCACAGGTAGGGGGATGGGAGCAGTGACGGAGAGATATAGAGACACTTACCAGGTGCAGGCGGATGCTGGGAGTTCAGGATTTTTAGAGTGAGAGGAAGCAGTACTGTGAAATACAAGAGGAGCATTGTAGGGGATGAAAGTTCTTCAGGCAGAGTTCTACAAGCAGAGTCTGGTGCCTGTTCCCTTCTTGTCACTTCGGGCGCAATTCAGGCCTAATTCTTCGATGGACTTAAAAAATCATGGACTTCAGAAATCCAGGACTGCAGCCCAGGCTGAGTGCAGCCATTCCCCTCAGATATATTACCACTTGTGAGAGGCCTTGATTAGCTCAGTCAAACAGCTGGGGGTGGGTGGTACTAGGGCAATAAAGTTGCTTAGCTGGGGTTATCAGGAGAGGAGGCTAGGGGGTCGCAAAACAAACAATATTTATGCGAACAGGGTCATTGCATAGACAAAAGCAGTGATGGGTGACAGCCTTATTGCAATACATGTGGGACAATACATAAGCATACAGAGATGTGTCATAATACATGAAAAGGTCCAAAACACAGGCTATGAGGTGTATGACCACTGGGAGAAGTAACAGGTCATTAGCAGCAGATAACTCCTTGTTCCCAGGGGACATACCGAAATGCAGACCCAAACTGGCTGGCAGTTTGACAATTTATAACAGATTAAATTAAACAATTAAACATATATGATGTAAGAGGAACCAAGAACTACAAGGGAAGAATATGGGAAAGGGGACCACTATCCTGTACCCCAGGTTACTTCAGTCACACAGCCAACAGACCATACATTGATCCACCATCTGTTTATATAATTGTCTGGTTATTTGACCCATTGGGTCTTCCACCATCCTGCCCAGTAGCAGGAAAGCGCCCACTGGGTTCCCATGCTATATATTCTAGAGGATATATTGTTGAGTTGATAGGTAGGACCCATAAACAGCCCAAAACTGCAGAGACAGGTCGTCGCCCAGGTGTGGGGGGGGGGCAGGGGAAGGGGGTAGTTAAGGTAGGGGGGTAGTGGACGGTGCGCTAGAAGACCAAGGGTTACCAATAGAGATGAGCGAACTCTTGAAAAACTCGATTCGGCTGATTCGCCGAATTTTCCGACGAAATTCGTTTCGGTTCGAATTTATTCGCGATGAATCGCTATTAAAAACTGCTATTTCTGAGCTTCCTAGAGCCTCAATAGGGTTGTAAACCATTCTGCCTTGCTGTAACACGCATAGGATGCGTGCTGGGTTAGTGAAATAATACTGTAAATAATTATGACATGTAGATCAGAGGCATCGCTATTAGGATCGCAGAGCAGCACAATTGCAGAGAGTTGAGGTGGCATCACTATGAGGGGCCCCTATATTGCCTGAAAAACACACCCTGGAGCTGGCAGCAGCAGGAGCCCTAATATTGGCTGAAAGACATCCTGGAGTTGGCAGCAGGAGCAGCAGGAGCCCAAAAATTGGCTGAATGACACCCTGGAGTTGCAAGCAGCAGCAGGAGCCCAAACATAGCTTGAAAGAGACACTGGAGTTGGCAGCAGGAGCCCAAAAATTGGCTGAATGACACCCTGGAGTTGCAAGCAGCAGCAGCAGCAGCAGCCCAAACCTAGCTTGAAAGACACACTGGAGTTGGCAGCAGGAACCCAAAAATTGCCTGAATGACACCCTGGAGTTGCAAGCACCAGCAGCAGCCAAAACATAGCTTGAAAGACACACTGGAGTTGGCAGCAGGAGCCCAAAATTGGCTGAATGACACCCTGGAGTTGCAAGCAGCAGCAGCAGGAGCCCAAATATAGCTTGAAAGAGACACTGGAGTTAACAGCAGGAACCCAAAAAATGGCCTAAAGACACACTGCAGTTGCAAGCAGCAGCAGCAGCAGCCCAAACATAGCTTGAAAGAGACACTGAAGTTGGCAGCAGGAGCCCAAAAATTGGCTGAATGACACCCTGGAGTTGCAAGCAGCAGCAGCCCAAACGTAGCTTGAAAGAGACACTGGAGTTGGCAGCAGGAGCCCAAAAATTGGCTGAATGACACCCTGGAGTTGCAAGCAGCAGGAGCCCAGACATAGCTTGAAAGACACACTGGAGTTGGCAGCAGGAGCGCAAAAATTGCCTGGAGTTGCAAGCACCAGCAGCAGCCCAAACATAGCTTGAAAGAGACACTGGAGTTGGCAGCAGGAGCCCAAAAATTGGCTGAATGACACCCTGGAGTTGCAAGCAGCAGCAGCCCAAACGTAGCTTGAAAGGGACACTGGAGTTGGCAGCAGGAGCCCAAAATTGGCTGAATGACACCCTGGAGTTGCAAGCAGAAGGAGCCCAAATATAGCTTGAAAGAGACACTGGAGTTAACAGCAGGAACCCAAAAAATGGCCTAAAGACACACTGCAGTTGCAAGCAGCAGCAGCAGCCCAAACATAGCTTCAAAGAGACACTGGAGTTGGCAGCAGGAGCCCAAAAATTGGCTGAATGACACCCTGGAGTTGCAAGCAGCAGCAGCCCAAACATAGCTTGAAAGAGACACTGGAGTTGGCAGCAGGAGCCCAAAAATTGGCTGAATGACACCCTGGAGTTTCAAGCAGCAGCCCAAACATAGCTTGAAAGACACTGGAGTTGGCAGCAGGAGCCCAAAGATTGGCAGAATGACACCCTGGAGTTGCAAGCAGCAGCAGCAGCAGCAGCCGAAACATAGCTTGAAAGACACACTGGAGTTGGCAGCAGGAGCCCAAAAATTGGCTGAATGACACCCTGGAGTTGCAAGCAGCAGCAGCAGGAGCCCAAACCTAGCTTGAAATTGACACTGGAGTTGGCAGCAGGAGCGCAAAAATTGGCTGAATGACACCCTGGAGTTGCAAGCAGCAGCCCAAACATAGCTTGAAAGAGACACTGGAGTTGGCAGCAGGAGCCCAAAAATTGGCTGAATGACACCCTGGAGTTGCAAGCAGCAGCAGCAGCAGCAGGAGCCTAAGCCTAGCTTGAAAGACACACTGGAGTTGGCAACAGGAGCCCAAAAATTGACTGAATGACACCCTGGAGTTGCAAGCAGCAGCAGCAGCCCAAACATAGCTTGAAAGACACTGGAGTTGGCAGCAGGAGCCCAAAAATTGGCTGAATGACACCCTGGAAATGCAAGCAGCAGCAGCCCAATCCTAGCTTGAAAGAGACACTAGAGTTGGCAGCAGGAGCCAAAAAATTGGCTGAATGACACCCTGGAGTTGCAAGCAGCAGCAGCAGCAGCCCAAACCTAGCTTGAAAGACACACTGGAGTTGGCAGCAGGAGACCAAAAATTGGCTGAATGACACCCTGGAGTAGGCAGCAGCAGCAGCAGGTGCCCAAACATAGCTTGAAAGACACTGGAGTTGGCAGCAGGAGCCCAAAAATTGGCTGAATGACACCCTGGAGTTGCAAGCAGCAGCAGCCCAAACATAGCTTGAAAGACACTGGAGTTGGCAGCAGGAGACCAAAAATTGGCTGAATGACACCCTGGAGTTGCAAGCAGCAGCAGCAGGAGCCCAAACATAGCTTGAAATTGACACTGGAGTTGGCAGCAGGAGCGCAAAAATTGGCTGAATGACACCCTGGAGTTGCAAGCAGCAGCCCAAACATAGCTTGAAAGAGACACTGGAGTTGGCAGCAGGAGCCCAAAAATTGGCTGAATGACACCCTGGAGTTGCAAGCAGCAGCAGCAGCAGCAGGAGCCTAAGCCTAGCTTGAAAGACACACTGGAGTTGGCAACAGGAGCCCAAAAATTGACTGAATGACACCCTGGAGTTGCAAGCAGCAGCAGCAGCCCAAACATAGCTTGAAAGACACTGGAGTTGGCAGCAGGAGCCCAAAAATTGGCTGAATGACACCCTGGAAATGCAAGCAGCAGCAGCCCAATCCTAGCTTGAAAGAGACACTAGAGTTGGCAGCAGGAGCCAAAAAATTGGCTGAATGACACCCTGGAGTTGCAAGCAGCAGCAGCAGCAGCCCAAACCTAGCTTGAAAGACACACTGGAGTTGGCAGCAGGAGACCAAAAATTGGCTGAATGACACCCTGGAGTAGGCAGCAGCAGCAGCAGGTGCCCAAACATAGCTTGAAAGACACTGGAGTTGGCAGCAGGAGCCCAAAAATTGGCTGAATGACACCCTGGAGTTGCAAGCAGCAGCAGCCCAAACATAGCTTGAAAGACACTGGAGTTGGCAGCAGGAGACCAAAAATTGGCTGAATGACACCCTGGAGTTGCAAGCAGCAGCAGCCCAAACATAGCTTGAAAGAGACACTGGAGTTGGCAGCATGAGCCCAAAAATTGCCTGAATGACACCCTGGAGTTGCAAGCAGCAGCAGCAGGAGCCCAAACCTAGCTTGAAAGACACACTGGAGTTGGCAGCGGGAGCCCAAAAATTGGCTGAATGACACCCTGGAGTTGCAAGCAGCAGCAGCAGCCCAAACATAGCTTGAAAGACACTGGAGTTGGCAGCAGGAGCCCAAAAATTGGCTGAATGACACCCTGGAAATGCAAGCAGCAGCCCAAACATAGCTTGAAGCTTGAAAGAGACACTGGAGTTGGCAGCAGGAGCCCAAAAATCGGCTGAATGACACCCTGGAGTTGCAAGCAGCAGCAGCCAAAACCTAGCTTGAAAGACACACTGGAGTTGGCAGCAGGAGCCCAAAAATTGGCTGAATGACACCCTGGAGTTGCAAGCACCAGCAGCAGCAGCAGCCCAAACATAGCTTGAAAGACACACTGGAGTTGGCAGCAGGAACCCAAAAATTGGTCTAAAGACACACTGCAGTTGGCAGCAGCAGCAGGAGGCCAAAATTTGGATGAAAGGCACACCCTGAAGTTGGCATCAGCAGGAGCCAAAAAATTGGCCTAAAGACATAAATATGTTTTGCACCATTTGGAAAGTGTAAAACGTGGCACCATGCTGAATCTAGTCGCATGCATCAGCCATTGGTGGGTGGAAATCCTGGCTGATCCATCCCTGATTCATTTTCACAAAGGTGAGTCTCTCCACATTTTTAGTTGACAGACGAGTTCTCCTCGCCATAACTATGGGCCCCGCCGCACTAAACACCCGCTCAGATGGCACGCTACTTGCCGAGCAGGACAGCTTTTCCAGGGCAAACTCAGCTAGCTGCGGCCACAAGTCAAGTTTGGCTGCCCAGAAGTCCAGCGGATCCTCAAGGTGTGTTGGCATGGTCATGTCAAGGTATGACATGACCTGCTGGTTCAGGTCCTGCTCCAGGTCTTCCTGCTGCTCATGAGTAGACTCACTATGCGGGTGTAGAAAGCTACTCATTAGTGACTGAAGACTGAGGCTGCTGCTGATGGAGCTGCTGCTGCTGCTCCTGCCAACCCCCCCAGCAGCCATGGCAGTGGAAGGTGAGCGCAGAGGTCCCCCCGAGTCAGACCTGCGAGAGTATGGACCATGGCGCAGATAGGCATCGGGCCAACTGACTACGTAGAATGTCTTTGTAGTAGGTCAGTTTGTCCTCCCTCTCGGCGGGTTTAAAAAATGCCCCCATTTTGTGTCGGAAGCGAGGGTCCAATAAGGTGGAAAGCCAGAAGTCATCCCGCTGACAAATGGAAACAATTCTGGGGTCACTACGCAAGCACGTGAGCATGCTTTCTGCCATTTGCGCAAGTGACTCGGAGGGACTACCTGTCTCCATCTCCACTGCATACTGCCACGGTGTGTCTGGGTCCTCTGTCTCGCCTTCCTCACAACCCTCTAGCTCCTCTGGCTGCTCCTGCTCCTCCTCTCCTGTCCACTGACTAGATAAACCAGCCATTTTGCCAAGCCTAAACTGTGCACTGTGCCACTTCTCCTCCTCTTCCTCCTCCTCCTCCAGTTCAGCTCCAACGGGGTTCATGTGGCCGTAAGATGTAGACACCATGTCCAGTGCCCTGACCAGCCATGGTTTCCAACATGTGCTGTAGTACATGAAGCAGTGGAATCACGTCGTTCATCCCGTAATCCTGGCGACTCACAAATAAAGTGGCTTCCTCAAAGGGCCTGAGCAAACGGCAGGTGTCACGTATGAGCTGCCACTGGTTGACATTGAAGTTACACAGGGGAGTCCCCCTATCCGCTTGGATCATCAAGAAATCTGTGATGGCTTTTCTCTGTTCGTATAGTCTGTCCAACATATGCAGGGTGGAATTCCAATGGGTGGAAACATCGCAAATCAGACTATGTTGGGGGCTACCGTTCTGACGCTGTAGCTCAAGAAGGGTGTGCTTGGCTGTGTATGAGTGGCTGAAGTACATGCAAAGTTTCCTTGAAGTTGTTAGGATGTCTTGCAGATGGGAGGAAGACTTCAGAAACTGCTTCACAACCAGACTGGGTCAGCCTTCCTTGTCGCAGCGCAGACAAAATGTTCTTCCCATTGCCGGTAACCATGGTTCCCATTTTCAGTTTTCTGAAGCCATGTTTGGATTTCTTGATGAATAAATTTAAGCAGTTCCTCCTCTGTGTGACTCCGTTCGCCAAGACAAACCATGTGAAGCACAGCGTGACACCTCGGTGCCCTGCACACATGGTAGGCTGAAGGGGCACTGAGACTTGAGCCTACAGTGGAGGGTGAGGAGAGGGCGGAGGATGAGGAGGCCGAGTCGCACGGTGTCACAGGCTCAACTGCCAGAGAGCGCGGAGGCCAAAGCGGCGTGACCTGTCCAAGTTGCTGCTGCTGCAAAGGGACCACATTCACCCAGTGGGCCATAAATGACATGTACTGTCCCTGACCATAGTTACAGTTCCATGCACTTTGCTAGACACCGACAGGCTCAAGGATTGGCTCACCTTCTGTTCAACAAAAGTGTGCAGCGGTGGTACTGCCTTCTTGGCAAAGAAATGACGGCTTGGGACTCTCCACCTCGGCTCAGCACAAGCCATCAGTTCTCTGAAAGGTGCAGAGTCCACCACCTGAAAAGGGAGCGACTGCAGCACCAGCAACTTGGACAGGAGTAGGATGAGTGGGCGCATACTGCTGTCTCTTGGACATGGCTTCGCTGATGGATTGCTGGCGGGATGCATGACTTGGAGGAGGAGGAGCAGGAGCATCAGCAGGAGCGACAGAGGATGGGTATGATGCACAGCTGCCTTCGGCTGAGGTGCTGGAGCCTTGGCTGGCAGAAATTGGGAGCGGCGTGCCACTTGGTGAGGAAACAGCCTGGACCACCTCTTTGGAGCCTCGGTTCTCCCAGGCCGCTTTATGGTGACGCATCATATGTTAACGCAGGGCCGTGGTGCCAACATTTGGGCCCTGGCCACGCTTCACCTTCTGCCTACATATCTTGCATGTGGCCATGTTACCCTCCTGCGGATGCTTGAGGAAAAACAGCAACACTGCCGAGTAGCTACTTTTCCCACCAACAGCCGGCACTGATTCACTGCTACTGTCGCCAACTCCAAGAACCCCTGCTCTACTACCTCCCGATAAGGTAGCCTGCCGCGCAGCAGGTGTTCTACCCCGGCCGCGTTTGGCTCCAGGGTTTACAATTCTGCCCCCATGCTGACTGCCAACCATGCTGCTAACACCTTGCTGCCTCAGCTGCTGACTCCGGGGCAACCATGCGCCCCTCTTCTCCTGATGATGAGGATGAAGCCCCTTTTGCACCCGGCTCCCAAGTGCGATCGGCTTCATCATCATCATCACCGAGTTGTGGCTGGATGTCACTGATATTCTCAGTTTCATCAACAGTGTCTGGCGCAGGAGCTGGAACGCTCGCACCAACACCCACGCCACTCTCCATATCACTATTTGTCTGCCTAGCAAAGGAAGCCACCTCCATTTCTTGGCTGGGCAGTAGCTGCTGACTGTCCTCTATCTGATCGTCCTTCTTACTAAAGAGTGGAGCTGAACCCAAAGCATAGGATACGTCGCTGGGGGCGGGAACGGCGTAGGACAGAGGCAATGGGAGGACAGGGACTGCTCTCGGGCCATGCCAACTCAGGGTTGTGTCAGAGGAACCTACCGACCCTAGACTGGGGGTGTCAGATGTAACTTGTGATGATGTGGATGACCGCGTTAACCAATCTACCACGGCAGATGCGTTACTGGTGGAGACACGACCGCTAGCAGATACTGGCAGATCAGGTCTCTCACTGCGACCCCTGCTGCCACTCGCCCCTAGTCTGCTATGACCTCTGCCTGCTGAATATTGGCCTCTGCCACTCCTCTTTGAACATCCTGGCACTTGTCTGCCTGACATTTATGTATTTGAAATGCGCAATAGGCACTTAAAAAAATGTGTTTACTTTAAAAAGCAGAAGCTAAATAAAGTGAAGTACTGCTTCTCTGCACCAGATACTATGCAAATTGGCAATATGGGATACCCTGCGGGCTGGTGTTTTTACAAGACGCAAAAAAAAATTCAAAATGCAATATATTACTAAAACAGAGCCTGTAGAAGCTGCTTTAGTATAACAGATAGGGTGAAATGTGTCGGTTTGGGATACCCTGCGGCCTGGTGTTTTTACAGGACACACAAAACCAATTCCAAATGCAATATATTAATAAAACAGAGCCTGTAGAAGCTGATTTAGTATAACAGATAGGGTGAAATGTGCTGGTTTGGGATACCCTGCGGCCTAGTGTTTTTACAGGACACACAAAACCAATTCCAAATGCAATATATTAATAAAACAGAGCCTGTAGAAGCTGATTTAGTATAACAGATAGGGTGAAATGTGCTGGTTTGGGATACCCTGCGGCCTGGTGTTTTTACAGGACACACAAACCCAATTCAAAATGCAATATATTAATAAAACAGAGCTTGTAGAAGTTGCTTTAGTATAACAGATAGGGTGAAATGTGCTGGTTTGGGATACCCTGCGGCCTGGTGTTTTTACAGGATGCACAAAACCAATTCAAAATGCAATATATTAATAAAACAGAGCTTGTAGAAGTTGCTTTAGTATAACAGATAGGGTGAAATGTGCCGGTTTGGCATACCCTGCGGCCTGGTGTTTTTACAGGATGCACAAAACCAATTCAAAATGCAATATATTAATAAAACAGAGCCTGTAGAAGCTGCTTTAGTATAACAGATAGGGTGAAATGTGCAGGTTTTGGATACCCTGCGGCCTGGTGTTTTTACAGGACGCACAAAACCAATTCAAAACGCAATACATTAATAATACAGAGCCTGTAGAAGCTGCTTTAGTATAACAGATAGGGTGAAATGTGCTGGTTTTGGATACCCTGCGGCCTGGTGTTTTTACAGGACACACAAAACCAATTCAAAATGCAATATATTTATAAAACAGAGCCTTTAGAAGCTGCTTTAGTATAACAGATAGGGTGAAATGTGCCGGTTTGGGATACCCTGCGGCCTAGTGTTTTTACAGGACACACAAAACCAATTCCAAATGCAATATATTAATAAAACAGAGCCTGTAGAAGCTGATTTAGTATAACAGATAGGGTGAAATGTGCTGGTTTGGGATACCCTGCGGCCGGGTGTTTTTACAGGACACACAAACCCAATTCAAAATGCAATATATTAAAAAAAATAGAGCCTGTAGAAGCTGCTTTAGTATAACAGATAGGGTGAAATGTGCCGGTTTGGGATACCCTGCGGCCTGGTGTTTTTACAGGACGCACAAAACCAATTCAAAATGCAATATATTAATAAAATAGAGCTTGTAGAAGCTGCTTTAGTATAACAGATAGGGTGAAATGTGCTGGTTTTGGATACCCAGCGGCCTGGTGTTTTTACAGGATGCACAAAACCAATTCAAAACGCAATATATTAATAAAACAGAACCTGTAGAAGCTGCTTTAGTATAACAGACAGGGTGAAATGTGCCGGTTTGGGATACCCTGCGGCCTGGTATTTTTACAGGACGCAAAAAACCAATTCCAAACGCAATACATTAATAATACAGAGCCTGTAGAAGCTGATTTAGTATAACAGATAGGGTGAAATGTGCCGGTTTGGGATACCCTGAGGCCTGGTGTTTTTACAGGATGCACAAAACCAATTCAAAATGCAATATATTAATAAAACAGAGCCTGTAGAAGTTGCTTTAGTATAACAGATAGGGTGAAATGTGCTGGTTTGGGATACCCTGCGGCCTGGTGTATTTACAGGGCGCACAAAACCAATTCCAAATGCAATATATTAATAAAACAGAGCCTGTAGAAGCTGCTTTAGTATAACAGATAGGGTGAAATGTGCTGGTTTGGGATAACCTGCGGCCTGGTGTTTTTACAGGACACACAAAACCAATTCAAAATGCAATATATTAATAAAACAGAGCCTGTAGAAGCTGATTTAGTATAACAGATAGGGTGAAATGTGCTGGTTTGGGTTACCCTGCGGCCTGCTGTTTTTACAGGACGCACAAAACCAATTCAAAATGCAATATATTAATAAAACAGAGCCTGTAGAAGCTGCTTTAGTATAACAGGGTGAAATATGCTGGTTTGGGATACCCTGCGGCCTGGTGTTTTTACAGGACGCACAAAACCAATTCCAAATGCAATATTTTAATAAAACAGAGCCTGTGGAAGCTGATTTAGTATATTAGACAGGGTGAAATGTGCTGGTTTGGGTTAACCTGCGGCCTGGTGTTTTTACAGGACGTACAAAACCAATTCAAAATGCAATATATTAATAAAACAGAGCCTGTAGAAGCTGCTTTAGTATAACAGGGTGAAATATGCTGGTTTGGTATACCCTGCGGCCTGGTGTTTTTACAGGACGCACAAAACCAATTCCAAATGCAATATATTAATAAAACAGAGCCTGTGGAAGCTGATTTAGTATAACAGACAGGGTGAAATGTGCTGGTTTGGGTTACCCTGCGGCCTGGTGTTTTTACAGAACGTACAAAACCAATTCAAAATGCAATATATTAATAAAACAGAGCCTGTAGAAGCTGCTTTAGTATAACAGGGTGAAATATGCTGGTTTGGGATACCCTGCGGCCTGGTGTATTTACAGGGCGCACACAACCAATTCCAAATGCAATATATTAATAAAACAGAGCCTGTAGAAGCTGCTTTAGTATAACAGATAGGGTGAAATGTGCTGGTTTGGGTTACCCTGCGGCCTGGTGTTTTTACAGGACACACAAAACCAATTCAAAATGCAATATATTAATAAAACAGAGCCTGTAGAAGCTGCTTTAGTATAACAGGGTGAAATATGCTGGTTTGGGATACCCTGCGGCCTGGTGTTTTTACAGGACGCACAAAACCAATTCAAAATGCAATATATTAATAAAACAGAGCCTATAGAAGCTGCTTTAGTATAACAGGGTGAAATATGCTGGTTTGGGATACCCTGCGGCCTGGTGTTTTTACAGGATGCACAAAACCAATTCCAAATGCAATATATTAATAAAACAGAGCCTGTGGAAGCTGATTTAGTATAACAGACAGGGTGAAATGTGCTGGTTTGGGTTACCCTGTGGCCTGGTGATTTTACAGGACGTACAAAACCAATTCAAAATGCAATATATTAATAAAACAGAGCCCGTAGAAGCTGCTTTAGTATAACAGGGTGAAATATGCTGGTTTGGGATACCCTGCGGCCTGGTGTTTTTACAGGACGCACAAAACCAATTCAAAATGCAATATATTAATAAAACAGAGCCTGTAGAAGCTGATTTAGTATAACAGATAGGGTCAAATGTGCTGGTTTGGGATGCCCATGTGGCCTGGTGTTTTTACAGGATGCACAAAACCAATTCAAAATGCAATATGTTAATAAAACAGAGCCTTTAGAAGCTGATTTAGTATAACAGATAGGGTGAAATGTGCTGAAATAGTATGCCCATGTGGGCTGGGGTTTTTACAGCATACAAAAAAAATTAAAACTAATCGAGTTATAAGAAATGCTTGTGTGTAACAGATATGGATAAATATGCCACTGCCAAGATGGGATGCACAGTGGCCAGGAATATTTACAGCACAAAAAAAAGCAATTTAAAACTGATCTGGCAAATTAAGTAAAGTGAAAATAAAAAAAAAGTTTCCCTGTCACTTTCTCTGCTGTCCCTGCCTGGATCGTTCCTGATTTTTTCCTATCTTTCCCTGGCTCTCCCTGGCACTGTATTGGTCTCCGTGGGTCTCCCTGACTCTCCCTGCCTGTCTGTAAGTCTCTCCCTGTCTGCAGCAACCTCCGTTCTGTCTGCAATGCAAGGCTGAAATGCGCACAAGCAAGATGGCCGCCGTTTATATATCACTGTGACGTCACCGGGCTTCCTGGCTGCTGATAGGCTGCATGTGACCTTCCCATGATAACTTGCCCCAGGGGATATGTCCAGACATGTGCACCCACCATTTTACAATGGCTGTAATTGAAACAAATGGAGTTTAAAGGAAAACTTCGATCAATCGAATCGCGGGGAAATTCGGATTCGTTCAGAATCAAATTTTTCCTGAAATTCAGAACGAATTCGGGTTCGTCCGAATCGATTCGCTCATCACTAGTTACCAATCTATAGGTCTCCCAAGTGGGAGATGGGGGCGTGGGAACATGGGGGAATGCCCACAGAATGAGGCAGTTGTATCATGGGAGTTGCTCCATAAAGGAGCTGGGGAGCAGCCATGTGGACCCCAGAGGGTGAACCCCCTCCAACGTAACAGGGAGCAACTCCTAAAGCATAAAGTTCGGTCACCCACATGGCCAGCATGCATCCACATCAGTCCCTGGGACTATTTATTTTAAGAGACAGCAAACAGCCCCCCTCCCCCCAACATCGCTCATCTGGACAAGAAAAAGTTTCTCTGCACAAACTTTTAAGCAGGAGGGAGTTACACCATCAGGACCGGCAGCCTTTTTGATGTTTAGGCCTAGTAGAAGATACCTGACTTCAGATCCACTGATTGTTTTGTTCGGTTCTGCATCTGTTAGGGCATCTTCCGGTTGTATGGAGGAAGATGTGTATCCCTTGTTCTTAGAGTGAACACCATCTTTCTGTCCCTTCCCTTCAAATCTGCAGTAATATTTATTTAACTCCTCGGCCAGCTGTGCACTAAGGGTGCCATTTTTGATAGGCTCTTATTATTGGTAGCATCTCCGAAACCTTACCATACCTCTCCTCTAGTTTCCTGGAATAGGTATCTTTTGCAGCTCTTATCTGACTGGAAAGTGAATTTTGCATCTGCATCGGCTTCTGTTCTGGAAAACAATTATTCAGCATCTGTACCTGTCCTTGGGAAAACAGATTTCTGCATCTGTACTTGGCAAAATAATTGTGTCTGCATCTGTCTTGGGAAAAAGAATTATGCGCCTGCATCTGTCATTGGCAAAATAATTCTGCATCTGCATCTGTCCTGAACAACATATTTCAGCATCTGCATCTGTTCTGGGGAAAATAATTCTGTGCTGGGCACAATTCGGTGTCTGTAAATTTTCTGGGCAAAATGATTCTAGGTGTGGCTGTATCTCTCTTGGCCAAACTTATTCTGTGGCTATCCTAGGCAAAATAATTCAGCATCTGTCCTGGGTGAAAAAATTGGGTGCATGTCTGCATCTGTCCTGAACAAAATTATTTGGTGTCTGAAACCATACATTTGAATGGTTGTGTTTGCATTTTGTTCTTTGTTTGTTACTAACGGCCCTTTGAAGACAACCAAAATGCTGATGTGGTTCTCGATGAAAATGAGTTTGACACCACTGTCATAGAGGCTTGTCATATTCAAAATTGCAGAACCTGCTCCTCTCAATCTGCAAAGGATTTATCAAAAACACTTTTTCATGTGGATGTTAATTATAGTATAGTAGTGGCAATTCTGAAAAAGTTTTTCTATAATATGGAGAGGCTTGACACATTTTAATAATATGAAATAATTAGAATACACAGAGCAAGTGATTAGTTAACAAAAAATACAATTATTATAAGTTGGCCCAAATCAGCCATAAAAAATCTGATGTCAAAGTCCCTTAATTATATACATGGGTTTAATAGAGTCCCAGAGATTGACTTGTGATGTTAAATTTTCAAACTGCAATTTATGCCAGATATCCCAAATCTCATGCAGCAAGTATTCAATAGTGCTCAACCACATAGATATCATCCACCACGTGCCCGCCACCTATTTTTGGTACTCTTACCAGGTGGCGTATATTGGTACGCCTTGAAAATAAGCCACTCCTTGCTCCATAACTCTATTCAATCCAAATCTGATCCTTTTGTTGTTTAGGATGAATACCCATAGATTTTGGGCTTGAAGGTGGCTCAAAGAGACAGCAAACAGCTTGAAGGTGGCTCAAAGAGACAGCGTGATATCGCTGATATCGCTTTTAATGATAAAAACCTCTAAAAGGTTAAAAGTGTGCACTCACATTTAAAATCCTTGATGTACAGCATATAATAACATCTGCGAAGCTCTCACCCTACTTTGACTGCAGTCTTGATAAAGCTGCGTTACGCAGTGAAACGCGTTGACGGCGACTAGGCGGACCCCTGCACTAATACAACAAAGGAACCTTGCAATTTTTGAAAGCGAACTCCCTCTCCCCCTCGTGGACACCAGCAGCCGAGGTGAACCGAAAGTAGGGTGAGAGCTTTGCCTATGTTATTATTTGCTGTACATCAAGGATTTTAAATGTGAGAGCACACTTTTAACCTTTTAGAGGTTTTTATTATTAAAAGCGATATCACGCTGTATATTTCTTTCATTGATTTCTTTCATGCAAAAACTCACTTTGAGCCACCTTCAAGCCCAAAATCTATGGGTATTCATCCTAAACAACAAGAGGATCAGATATGGATTGAATAGAGCTACGGAGCAAGGAGTGGCTTATTTTCAAGGCGTACCAATATACGCCACCTGGTAAGGGTACCAAAAATAGGTGGCGGGCACACGGTGGATGATATCTATGTGGTATTAAACCCATGTATATAATTAAGGGACTTTGACATCAGATTTTACTTATAATTGTAATAATAATAATTGTATTTTTTGTTAACTAATCACTTGCTCTGTGAATTCTAATTATTTCATTGCTTGCTGAGCCTATTGGGGATATTGGGTTCTTCAGAATTCATACTTTCAACTAATTGTGTAAAATATCTAAATCTAAGCGCGGATTTTCATTTTCTATATTTCCACATTTTAATAATATACCACCACCCACAACCCCCGATTACATGTAACAGCCTTAAATGAGCATTAGAAGTTTTTGCATTAAAGTTTTAAAGCAAGTTAAACAAGTTTCTCACCATTTGATTTTGACCATGGAAGAAAATGAGCTCTCGGTAATCCCTAAAGCTGTTCTTTATTAGCAGCAGGCGTTAATCACATTTCTTGCAATTATCACAAAATGCCTATGAGGCCACTAGCAATATAACTAGTGCCAAACCAAAGACAGAGGCAAACATCAGAAACCAAGGAACAGTTTGAACACCTGTCTCCCTGTGACTGGCAACAGCTGCCCCCATGTATGCTCAGAATGGCATCATGTGCCATTAGAATGTTTTTCTGCACTAAGTGATCTATCACTAACCAATGCAAATCAGCTCTAGATAATTCTGCCATTGTAAGACATGTGCAATAAACTAGGTGTAAAATCTTACAATCACTCCTAGCTTAATTTTCTCATCATGTTTCAGTTTTAGCTCAATTTTATATGAATTATATGGTTGTATTTGAAATAATTTGGCATCAATAGGGATTCAAGTTTGATAATATGTTGTTCTGATTGGATTGGATAGGCTTGGCTTAAATCTGAATTTAGAAAATGCTTTACAAGAATATATATAAAAAAGTAAAGGGCTTTACTTATTGGGTTTTCAGACCCAGGCAGAGAGTGGGACTTTAGGGGCTGCACTTATCTGTAGCTTATCCACTATCCGCAGGAAAGCAGTCATATATGGAAAGCCATTTTTTGAACAGTGGGGTAAATTCCCTTAAACTTGCAGAGGGAGTATTTTCATACTACAAAAACAGGCTGCAGCATCCAAAAGGTAACAATTAGAAAATAGATTTTATTGCTGCTCAATAAAAACACAAAACTAATGACTAAATACAAAATAGACAGGAGGTATGAGATGTCAGTAAGAATATAAAATATATAGAGGCAATTGTGTATAGTAAAAGGAACAACTCTATACCTTAGAAATCCTTTACATACCATAGTTCAAAAATAAATGACAAAAATACATTTAGTGCAAAAAAAGTGGCTAAACTGTCTCTAAGTGGACTACTGCCATTGGTAAATAAAAAATAGAGTGCTAAGGTGCAGCACAAACAACAAAATACATAATCTTAAATGTGGAGGGGTCCAGGCTGGTCCTGCAACCACTGTCTCAGGGATAAAGTGTTACTGCCAGTTTTCTCTTCATTCCATGGAGAGAAAAAATCCAGGGCTTACTGAGCCATTAGAGAACTTCCAGGGCTCTTCTATTCCAAAAATTGCTTGTGTCCCATGGATGTTGCCCACAGTGAGTAGACCATTGCTACTAAAATATTTAAAGTATAAATTGATGTTTGAAGGGTAGGAAGGGGATGTATTTGACAGGGCTCCTTTATTCCAAATATTGACCACACCCAGCAAAATGATGCTTGTTTATCTTGTATGAAAGTCCATTCTGCTTAAGTGTCAACCCATCCTTGCTCTGTGTTGGATACATGGCATTTCGCGGATGAGTGGGAGCATACAATTCTAAAAACAGTGTTAAAGAGATGATACACACGGGAAAGGTTGAGATATTCTTTAATCAATGTCCAGGGCTTGCCAATTAATTTCGGTTTTCACACAGATATTCTAAACAGATGTTAACAGTTCTTAACACATGTTAACTGTTTAGATTACAAAAGTTTGCAACAAAGGTATTTAAAGAGTGATATAAAAAATTCCCTTGTTAATGCATGCAATATGTTTCAACGACTTTGAAAGGAATTTGTAATTCAGGTGGGAACATCCTGTCCTTAAAAACTAATGATATATGAAGTGCCTCCATACACATCAACTTGTCAGCAACCATGCCTTCGGGAACTGACCTTTCAGAGTTCATTCATCTCCATTATCTACCATCCATTCAAATGCAATTACTTCTAAATAACAAATAAATTATTGAAAGTTTGGAAGCACGGTAAAGGACATTTACCCCAATTGAAGCCATATCATATACGAGCACATAGCAGAATATTTTTTTTTATTTTAATGCAAGCGTTGTCATGGCATTTCCCTTGCTAAATATAGGGTATATATGCAAGTTTCATATATATCTGTATTTTTCTTTCCATTACGCTAAAAGGACATGCAATTGTAAATTCAAGGCATTTTTACCTCACCTCACTTTATAGGAAGTGCCACTGTGGTATCTGCCACTTTGCATTGTGGGTGTTGTCGATTAAGGCTTCCCAGGTGCTCCAAAATGGCCATGAACAGAAATTCGATGAGGTACAATTAATGTTAAAATACAAAGAATACTTATATTCTACTCTCAAAGCTTTGTAGTATGGAAAAATGGGTCCCTCGACACTACCTTGTCTAGTTTTCAGATTATTAGCAGATAGCAGATTAGATACAGTGTAACTGAAAAGCAGAATTCAAACTGGTGGAGGTGTATAGACGCCGTCTGAAGCAGCTTAGCTGATCCAATCAATTTAAAGCCTATGGAAAAAGCAGCAAAGTTACTCCTTCTGTGGAGCAACTGACACTAAAGTGGACTAGCGCAGCAGAAGAAGATTTGAAAGCTATGGGTTGCACAGAAGGCTTACACTTGGGTCAAGCTATCATGATCTGACTATTTCACGGCATTGGAAATAGAAGGTCAAACCCTCTATTAAAGAATGTTTAACATGTCAATTTCACTTAAAAAAGAAGATATTTTCCTAGAAAATAATACACATTTTCAAACTAAAATCATATTATAAAGATATAGTAATGCAAAAAAAGTAGATCTTAACAGTCAGACAGTACAAACTGTAAATATTTAGCAGGAGACGGCCACCAACAGGTCATGTTTTGTGGATCTCCACATAGCCAGCTCTATAGCACAACATGGCCTGTTGGTGGCTTACGACACGGCTTACAAGGATGGAAGTAATGAAGTTGTGGTGAAACAGGGGCTAATGTCTCGGCCCATTTTAGGACATTTCCCTGTATAACATCCGCCCATACGCCAGCCCCAGATGCGAAGAGTCAAACAAAGTAATAGAAAAAAAAAAGTAAAAGAAAATAGAAAAGAAATAATGCATTTGCATTAGGAGGGGCAAACCAACCATGTGTCCCTGAATTATCCTTCTCATTTCTGTCCTGTCTCTAGTCCAGTGATTTATTCCCACACAGAGATACTTTCTGACAGAATGCGGTTGGATACCATTGGAATATTCCTTTATTATTATTTATAATGCACAATCTTTCGTGGTGTTGTACAATGAGATACATAAGGAGCGGGGGCCCTGCCCTTGTGAGCTCACGATCTAAAGGGCAGCAGGTTGTGAAGTTACTGTTAAATGGAGACGTTGTACCAGGGCATGCTGTTGAGTTACTGTTTGACTAATGGTTCACAAAGTCCCAGTTAATGTAGGTGGTTGTTCAAGCCACCGACCACCTACTGGTGGGCGACACACAGCAGAGCAGGTGACAATAACAACATTTTGTCAAAGGGTCAGCTTGAGAAGATGTTGAAGATGATGAAATGTTAGATAAGAACTAAACATTATAAAAAAATGAAGTGCTAGGATGCTAGGCACAGCAGATATTCTCAGCTCTACAAGGCGTCCCTGATAATAATTACCCCAGCATGTGTCCATGTAAAACTAGAGCTGCAACTGCAAGGCAGCAGTTATCCAGTGAAACCAGCTTTGTAACAATCACTCCTGAGCCAGGATACATTTCATTATGATAGATGGAATTTTCTGTGCCCCAGGGCTCCTTCTCAAAGCTATTTTTATCATGCTGTCTCCGTTGACTGGTGTCACTGTCATTGTCTGTTGTAATCATGGAGGGCACAGGCATGTCACGGCTACCTAGTTATCTCTTGTCAGCTTCCATTCTGAAAAGTTTTGTCAGCAGTTTTTGTATAAGCTGAGCTCGCTCAGATCATGCTCAGATTACTTTGAGTATATCAAGTTAGCAGTACGAGAAGAACAGATATATAGAAGAAACTAATATTCTACTCCTCTGCCTCTGCTCGCTTCAGGCTGCCACAGAAGACAAACATTACCAGTTATAATGAAAAAATTGCCAATAGAGTTCAAACATAAAAGTTTCTTATTAGAGCATCTGTTCTTCAGTTTGATACAGTTCTAGTCAAGAATTAAAAAAGAAGCTCAAACTCTGGTTAACTTCTAGAAATCTCAGTTTAAAGAGAAAATTATAGTTAAAGTGCCTGTCAAAGCAGAACATAAAAAAGCCTTACTCATCTTTCTTCCATTTTACTTCGGTTGAATAAAACTTAACAGGTCCTAAGATCAAATCCCACATTGTGCAGGTCCATTGCCCCATTCACCAGTGACCGCTGGGATGGCATCTCCCCTGTTTAAAAGTCATGGTATCAGGAGCATGCCTATTCCATTTATTGCAATGGCGGGAGCATTCTGGGACGGGGAGGCCGATTCATTAATAGCGCCAGGTAGCGACAGATGAGCGACTGTAGCGTGATTTTTTCAGCGCCAGCCAGTACTCGCTGTGCTTGGCCGGCGTTAGCTTGATGACAGCGACTCAGTCGGTGTGCGGTAATGTTGAATACGGGCTGGGGGGTCGCTGTTTCACAGGTCCAGCGTTGTATGTGAGCGCCTGACAACGAATGGCCAGAGCGAACGGCTAGCTTCATATTCATCAACAAATCACGCTCCGAATGTGCTGTCGCTGTCCATTCCTTGTTTAAACCCCAGAGCGCTGGCGGCGATGTGTATTAACTAGTTTTTAACCCCTAAACAACCATATTTTTTGAATGTAACATTATACATGTTTTTAGAATCATTTTGTAATATGAATACATTAATCTCAGACCTGTTAGATCAATTCTGCACAAATTTTTTTTTAATTTTTTTTTTACTTAAAAATAAATCCTAACATTGCAGAAGTGGTCTCCGATTTTTTGACATTAAAAAAAAAAAAAAAATAAATAATACCAATTAATTATGAATAATTATAGATTGCTCCATTGAAATGCATTGGACATCGCCAGGGAGCGACAGCTCATACCTGGCGCTGTGAGGGAATTTGCAGCGGCGCTGTTCGGTCCAGGCGGCTTCATGATGAATGCTGCGCTAGCCGTCGCTCTCGCCGGCGCTAGCCTCATTTTGCTTGATAAATGCGTCATTGTGACCGCCGCCGGGCGTACTTGAGTCGGTAGTCGCCGTTAGCTGCCGCTACCTGGCGCTCGTCAGACACTACCTGGCGCTATCGCTTGATGAATAAGGGCCTTAGTATGCACCTTCCATTTCAGTAAATAGAATAGGCGCGCTCTGGACACTGCGACTAATGAGGAAGAGAGGGGGGGCACTTGGTCCAGCTGTCGCTGATGTGGATGGACCTCATTGAACAATAGTCAGGTGCGAACACACTGATTAAATTAGGGGAAAGCACACCCAAGTATCAAGAATATCCAAATGTTATTAAATATATACTATGGGCAATGGTAAAAAAAAACATATATCACAAGATAGAGATAAAAAAAAAATAGGGTGAGCATGTCACGCCATGGACAATACTATACAAATAATCAGTGCCAATCCCAGCCACAAACGATTACAAATGACAAATCTCACCAGGGGACTAGGACCTCATGTGCAACTATGGGGTTTATTCATCAATAGATAGCAGCAAGTATCGACTGGCAGCGGCAGGTAGAGAACGGTGACCGCCGGGCGCTGTACGCAATACCACATTTATCAAAGCGATTTTGGTGAACGACTCTTATAGCAACACGTAGCGACTTTCATCATCACAGACGGCTCAGCGTATACCACCGGAACTCTGGCTTCCAGAGTGCCAGGTAAGACCTGTCGCTACCTGTCGCTCTCCCATACATTTCAATGGAAGTTCCTTTTCTTCTCTTTAAACAGGGTAGCTGGCGCTACCGTTCGCTCTCATACAGCGCTGTACTGGTTTTATAGCGACCCACATACAACATATTCATCAATGCCGGCCAGCGACTGAGGTGCTCTGTAACAGCGACCCATAGCCCATCACAGTGCCTCGCTACAGACGCTCATCTGCCGGTACCTGCCGCTAGTAATGAATCAGTATATATATATATATATATATATTGCTAAGTGCTATAGAGTAAAAGCCTATTGTCAAGACAACGTAGTGCATCAAAATACAAACAGCAAGTGCTAGTGCTAGAATATATCATACATATTATAAGCGCAGCAAAATGCACACATGAAAGCCAAAACGTCTACACAAAGTGAAAAGTGCAAATGCAATCAGAAACAATATGCAATTAAAAAAATAGATAGCTACAAAAACAGGTCAAGAAAAGCTTCCCTGGCAGGAATTGTAAGCTATGTAACACCCAGAGGAGAGCATCACCCCACACCACTGCAAAGGATGAGGTGATGGACCTAATTTTAAAAAGAAAGCTGACAAAAGGCAGGCTTAGTCTATAAATCATTATTTTATTAATATGAATAGATTAATATCTATTAATAGAATATAACATATAAATTAATACACATATATCAATTAAAACATATACATTTAATATATAAAACAAATTAGCACACATTTAAAATCAGTTTAAAAATATGAACAACAGCAGGCCTGCTGTTTGCCCTTTTCAATTTTTCTGGAGATAAAATCAATGTTATATATCCAAATGGAATATATACCACATTTTTTTTTGCCCCATAAGATGCACTTTTAATCCCCCAAAAGTGGGGAGAAAATGTGCATGTGCCTTTTGGGGTTAATGTAAAAAATGTAATCGATTAATGTAATCCATATAATAAAATAATCATGCCAGCTGCATGGAACAATGATAGTTAAGGATGGGCCGGCAACTGCAAGGCATGGGATTGGATCTCAGGACCCTGTACGTTTTATTTAACCAGAGTAAGACTGTACAGCTGTGGGGACAAAGGTGAGCAAGCCTGTTTTATATTTTGCCTGTGCAGTCACTTTTGTAAATTACTGTAGCATGAAGCACTGCAGATCAGTTGCTTCTCTAATAGGATATGGCAAAGTCAACAAGCTGCATGCTTGTATCATCTCGGAATGACTGGCAGAATAGTTTGCATCATTAGGCCACGTAGCCTAAATACATGTTGTTTTGCTGACCTCAACAATATCCCATCCTCGTCACCAAATGTTTTGCCGGTGGCCAAAACATGCCTAAATTCCAGATATTTTACTAATAAATGCCCAAGGCAGGCTACTAATATAAATGCAGGTTCTCAGAGCAACCAATAAAGAATGTTCTTTAATTCTAAATAAGATATAAAATGAATATATAATATACTTAAAGTATTTACAGAAAAGAAAGCTTAGCAAAGGTTAAAATACATTAAAATACAAGAAAACCTCACCACACAGTAATAAATAGCTTAAAACTGGGAAACATATTACCTCACCACAGAAACAACCATTGTCGGGCAGGCTGATTCATCACTAACGCCAGGTAGCGACAGATGAGCGTCTGTAGCAGGCATTTTCAGAGCGCCCACTAGTAGTCGCAGTGCTCAGCCGTGGGTCGCTACTTCATAACGACTCAGTCGCTGTTCAGTAATGTTGAATACATTGTGAGGAGTCGCTATTTGACCAGTACAGCGCTGTATGGGAGCGCATGTTAGCGACTGCTCATAGCGACCGACTCACACCAAATTCCGCAAAAAAACAGCCTCACAAATCTCTGGCGCTGAAAAATACTTGTTTGTAGCCCAGAGCGCAGGAGGCGGTGTGTTTAAAGTCTGTTTTTCAGCATCTATCAACTAGTAACAAAGCGAAAACATATGTAATTACATTGTAGCAACATTGTAACATGAACACTTTAATGCCAGACCTGTAATATCATTTCTGAAGAAATATATAAAAAACTGAAAAATTGTGAAAAAAAACTGCTTTTTCAATGCAAGAACATGTCACAGAATTATTTGTGATTTTTAGAAAAAAAAAAAAAAACAAATACCCCGTTTAAAGAGAATAAAAGGTTCGTCCATTATAATGTATGGGAGAGCGACAGGTAGCGAGAGGTCATACCTGGCGCTGTGCAAGGCTGAATGCCGGCGCTGTTCGCTGAGGCTGTGAAAATGATGAATCAGACGCTACATGGCGTTATCCCAGTCGCTAAACAGATTCTGCTTGATAAATGTGTAATTGCGTGCCGTGTACGGCGTTCACCGGTCCCTATATGTCGCTACCTCTCATTAACCAGCCACTACCTGACGCTATCCCTTCTTAAATAAGGGCCTAAGATTCATCAGCCAGGAGCACAGTAGGCGACAGACAAGGTAATCTTGGGAAAAAAAACACTATGTCCCTGACACGGGTAGTTTAGCTCCTTCATTTACACACTAACAAAGCATCACCACTCAGTTAGCATCACCTTTCCTATGGGAAATTGAATGGGAATGGTACCTCCTTCTGGCACACACAAGGCAAGTTCTTGGCACCCGAATGGCAGCTTCCTTGTGGCACACAACTTCACCATGAAAAAGAGCGGGCTCCTGCGATTAAAGATAGGAATTACTAACCTGTGTTTTGTGACCTGTGTCCTGTAACACAGTGTGGTCTACCACGAATCTCTGCCTTTCATCATACCTCTGGAAGATTTCTCCGGCTGATGCTTAGAAAGATGATTAATAGAAGCCTGCTCTTTTTCATGGTGAAGTACGTGCCACTCGATGTGCCACAGCGAAGCTGCCATTCTGGGGCACTTAGACCTGGGACACGACCATCGCCCCCCCCCCCCCACGATAGCGGCCCTGGATAGTGGTACTGAAGTATTTTGCCCTGGCTTTTGGGTTTATATAAGTACAGACAATCTTTTAAAATGTTACCTGCCTCCCCGGCTTCAGGACTTATAGAGTGATATTTCGAATCCCCAAATGGATGACTTATTTTCCTGCCTGAAAGGATAGGTCACTTCTAATTAAAACCCCTGGAATGCCACCTTCTCCTCTCGCCAGCCAGAGACTATATTATTTGTCAATTACTTTCTCCCTAAATGTCAACCTCAAAATAAATGTGATCTTGCCTATCATTTACTAATGTGTGCAAAAACAAACAGCAATATAGGTTATAAATCTCACCCAGGAATTGTTGCACTATGCCAAGCACTGAGCTGACAGTGGACAATAATTCTGAAAGCCGGAGTGACATTTTCATTTAGCTCGCATGACTAGGTGGAAATTAAATGTCTAAAATGTACTTGTGTGTACACTATGCAAAGAGATACAGGAGCAGTATAATAACGTATGTTTGGTTAGGGAAGAGCCACATCACCAAGGATTGAATCTAATTAAATAAGACATAAAAATGTGCAAAAGTGTACCTGCGATGGGGCATTTTTACAAGTAAGGTAAGGATATTTTCTTAAACTTTAGAAAAAAACAGCACCATATGTCCTGTGCTAAAGATTTTGCTTATTTTTTTCTCATAGGATTCTGTTGTTTACAAACTTAAAAAATAACCTCTGTCTAAGCACTAAAACGCTCAATGGGTGTCAGGCTAAGAATTTGGTGAAACCAGTGTGATTTGCAGTGAAAACAAACGTTTGTTCTACCTTTTTTGCCCCAAAATTACATATACCTGTAATGGGGCATTTTTGCAGGTGAGGTACATCATTCTTTTAAACAGGTAAGGATATTTGTTTTTAAGTTTGAAAACAACAAAACCCTATGGGCTATGCAGAAGAAATGTTGAAATCTTTAGCATAGCCCATGGGGGGCTGTTATTTCCAAACTTTAAAAATATATCCTTACATCACTGGAAATACGGAGCCTTATTTGAGGAGCGTCAGCAAAACATAATGCCACTTATTAACGCTTAGAGTGCTAGTAGACTCTGCAAGCGGGTGTCTGGCGCTATAAACTAGCACAGTAGCCGGACAAGTGACGCTGTAGTATCCTGTTTTTCCTTGATAAAATGTGATGTTTGGAGGGCGCTGTAGAAGTGCTCTCCCTGAATCAATGCATATGTGGTGCCCAAGGAAAAGCCGCCCAGAGCAACGCCACATATAATAACAGGAGAATACTACAGTGAACGATAGCGCTAGTTAAGTGCGTCTGGCACCCCGTGCTGAAGCCCATATTTAAGAAGATCAAACACAAAACTAGCGTTGGAGCTCTAGCGTCGAGTGATGGACGCTATATGAAAGTGTTTTAACATTGTAACAATGACACTGCAATGGCAGACGTGCACATACAATTTTGCATAAAACAAATATATATATATATATATATATATATATATATATATATATATCAATGTAAGTGTCTGGTTGCTGGGCAGGAGAGGTCACACAATAATTTGTGTGATTTGAAAAAAATAATTAATTAAAACGCTATTTATACACAAGCAAAAAAACACCACTGAGATGTAAAGCAACAGGTGCTACATGGCGCTGCTGAACATACAGCACCAGCGCTTTACACTGATCTGCCGCTAGTAATACATTTGAAGCTACATGACGCTATTAGAGGCACTCACCAGATTGACTTTCTTACATATATATAGTTTTCACATACTGCACTTGGCATTCACCTGACGCTACGTAGTACTACGTGGCGTTAGGATTTCTTAAATAACCTCCTCAGCGTCCGACTTAACAACTAAAAAAATACTAATGCCGATGCGCCCACCTAGCGTCTTAGCACTGGCGCCAAAAAGGATGCAGCGACGGGCACTCTGGTTGGAGAAGCACCGGATGAAACCTGGTGCTGTAGCATAGAGCACAATGGGCAGAACTGGAAGAATTTAATGCTTATAATTAATATTACACATATTTATTTATTTAGAATTTGCATTGGGACTTGTTAATAATTGAAACGCAGGACCTAGATGGTCCAAAATGTTTTTTGTTTTGGGTTATTCAAATTGAGTTTAATGGCTTCTTTTTGGCATTTGGACGCCAACAACTAAAACTGAAACACACTGTAAATGTTGCCCTCTTTATCCCCGGATAATCATTAATGAAGAAACTCTTACAGTGGCAAAGATTTCAAGGATAAAAAATTAATAAATATGCTGGGGAGCAGTGGAATAATTGCAGTACACAGTGGCGCTCACTGGCGCTGGCATAATCAGCAGGTGGGTCCAACAGCCGCTGACATAGGCCGGCCAATACCTAGTGCAACAATCAAAGCCAATTAGTAGAGATTACAGTTTCGATCTGAATTTCAGGAAAAGTTTGATTCGCCACAAACCCAAATTTGACATGGTGCACAGCAGAACGAGGAAGACGAACCTGGCAGGATATCACTGGCAACACCCCACAGGTCACAGCCAGCCAAGGAGAAGCAGAGATATAGGGTCACATGGTCTCAGCTTAAGAGGTCAGGGTAGCTGGGCTAATCAGGAGGGGCTATTGCAGGAGATAGTCACGTGATGCACCGTCTATTGACCATTATCAAGCTGGCTGTTGCAGAGAGAGCATTGCTCTTAGAGCAGGGACAGTTTAGGGCATTTTGAACCAAAGCATAGGAGAAAAGAAGGCACAGGAAAGGAAGTGGGCACAGTGGGATGCTGAGGGCGTATGTGTGCTGCACAGAAAAACTGCACCTGCCTGTGGTAGATTCTGCTGGTCACCCTGTAAATTCTGAAAAGGGTGAGAGTTTTTTTATTTTCTGGCCACATCTACCTGGTTTATCTTGCCCATGTCAATGCATTGGGGAAATTGGGGTACACAGTGCCTCAGTGTTTAATACAGTTTAATACAATCTTTTTCACCTGCCAAGGATTTTTTTTGGCGGGGCAGCTCTGTTTGAAGTGTGCATGCGCCATCTCTCTCTAAGTTGGGGTCCACAGTACCTATTTTTTAAATACAGTCCTCCAATATAGAATCTATATCCATCAGACAGCAATATGTGCCCAGTCATCCGGTTGTTGTGTGGCTGAACTCACACCTTGCCAAGTTGTTGGTGGTGTAGTCGCTGCCATACCACCTGATGGAGTCCACTGCCTTTAGGCAACTAATGGGGTGCACCCAGCCCAGGTGGCATTTCCCAAGTCGCCATTTCTTCTCCAACAAGACCAGCCCCAATGCACAGTTACGCAGAAGAGACAGTGGGGCTGTCTATGCAACTGTCAGTGTGCAGCACAGTGCATGCAACAGTAGATACTTATAGCAGTAGCTATGGCCAAGGGCAATAGATGTGTGTCACCGCCCACTGGGTCAACCTTGTGCAGCATGATGCTCCAATGCAACAAAGTAAGACATTGGTTTTTGCTAATAAGCTGCAGCGTTGGAAAGCAGGCACCTATGCTCCTCCTCCTCAACAGGTGGGAGACAGCAGGGCGTTGTGCATGCATGAGGAAATCTCCCACTGGCTGTCTCCACATCAACTTAGATTGGGCATGTGGTTGCAGATAACTGGACGAACATTGTGGCTGCTCCATGCCTGGCGCACGTACACCATACATATGCTGGACCACCTCTACCACCAGTGCAAAGTGGTGAATTATTTCTTCATGCAGCAAACGGACAGCTTTTTCAGCCAGTGTGATTTTCAGCTCAGAAATTGGTAGATGCACATGTCGTGTGCTGAGGCCCTTTGAAGAGGTGACAAGATTTGTCAGCAGGGACAACGACGGAATAAATGCCACTGATATTCATTTAGGAGAAAATGTTCAAGGCCATGATTCAGCAAGGGATGGAGGGAGGATCCTGTCTGTCTCCTGGCTCTTTGGATCTACAAGAAGAGGTGTAGAAGGGTGAGGAGGAGGAAATCAGACCCCAGGAGGTGGATTTGGAGATGGAAACAACCAACTTATCACAGGATGGGATAGGGGAGGAGGCACAAAATGATGACTATGATGATGACGATGGCCATCATGATGGTGGTGGTGATGACGATGAACAAACATGGCAATATGGAGTGGAGGTGGAACCAACCGGGCAACCGGGAAATGCTGGTGAGGTTCCGAGAGGAAGACAAAAATGGCTTATTACCGAGAAAAAACATGCAGCCAGTTGGCCATGGCTTTCAAATGACACCTGCCGCAAGCATGTCTGACCGGGTGTCCACTCCCCGCTCGCCAAGTCAATGTGCTGCCTCTCCAACAGACGGTGGCGGCAGCAGTACGCAACTCGCTCTTGAGAATATGATGTACAACTTTTTACATCCCATAATCCTACCTGACACACATCGTCATGGAAGGGATATTCATCACCAGCAACACCACCACCACCAGGTGCACTCCTACCTTGACTGTGTTCTTTCTCCAGGAGATATACTGAGCTCAAACCCCTTGAAATTCTGGATGAGCAGATTTAACCATTGGCCAGAGCTAGCACAGTTTGCCATGGTGGTCCTGTATTGTCCACCCTCAAGAGTAGCATTGGAAAGGGTGTTGTCACCCCTAAGTGGACAAGGTTGTCCACCAAAAGTGTGGAAAAACTAACTTTTGTAAAGATGAATCAATCGTGGATAGGTGACAATTTTAAGACCCTTGGGCCTGATGCTACTAATTAGAATGTCACTACTACCATCAACAGTGTCGCTGCTACCAGCCTGCTACCTTACGCTACTGCCAGGCGTACACACATGCAGGTCAACCCTGTGATGAAATGGGCACATTGCAAAAAGCCATTGCTTCTTCTTCAGCTAAAATGTAAAGCTATCCCCCCATTACAAATGGGACAATTTTTGTAGGGCTTGCCAGCTACTTCCAGGCCTACACAAACACCACAAGTTTCCTGTGCCATGGCCTAATATTTCTTCAACAGCTGCTAATGCTGTTACTACTATTAGAAAATGTAGGAATAGGACAAACATTTTGTTTTGCACATTTTTGTAGTGATATCGGTAAAAAGCTCACTGTCAGGTTGCAATCCACACTGCAATGCACACTGAAAGTCACACAGGGGATAACTAGGTTCAATAAGTTATTTAGAAGCTCATTTATTGTTAGCACCACTGACCGCCACGTTTGCCGCTACGGAAAGGAAAGGAACGCTGTAGACAGGCCAACAATGCTATTGTCATTTAGCATTTCTGGCTAAGTGTTTCTCAGTCTGACTATGATAAAAGCAATGGTTGATGGCCACTAATGAAGCGGACTCCCTGTGTTACATTGTGACTCTGCTTTTCAATGCTGCTAGTTGTTTATATGCATTCCACAAGAACATTTTCTACTACAACCACACACACACAATTCACAATTCAGTTTCCCCTTTGGTCCTTTTCCCTGTCTATAGGTTGCCTAACTCTACTATTTATGATGTGCTGTTGGACACCTATTAATTGGGGCTAGTATATAATTTCAAAAATGTTTAAAGGCAATGTTTTAGGTATGCTTAACTGGGTCCCCACATCTCCTTGCTGTTCCTACTGCAGCAATCCTATACCAGTTTGTGTTACTTACCTGAAAAAAGGAAGTATTCATTTGTGCCTGACAGGCAAATGCAGCCTGGGTGTCTTTGGCACTGTCTGCAAGCATGTCTGGGACTTCAGGCACCAGTTGCATTTCAGCCTCTTCCATTCGATGGAGTATGCAGAGATTATGTAGCACACAGCAAGCGAGGATTACCTTGGCCACCTTCTCTGGGCTGTAGAGCATCTTCCCTTCTGGCTGAACATAGGAACCATGATTTCAGCAGGCCGATGGTTCTTTCAGCAATGCATCTGGTCTTCAGATGCTGTATGTTGGTTCTGCATGAGGGTCATGAGCCACATCTTCTTGCCGTATGCCTTATTAGTTAAATACAAACATATGAGTTAGTGTTGATTACAACACGAATGCAGACCCCCACCTGGTTAGGTGCATTTTGCCTTTACCTTTCCACCCCCCTGCTTGCCCACTGTTTATAGGTCTTACAATGTGGCCAAGTAATTACCTAGTAGCCATCCCTGATGCATTTTGTTGATCTCAAACTTCAGGCACAGGGCAGATTTGTGCAACACATATGAATCATGGCAGGATCCTGGAAAGCTCGACCTTAGAGAACACAGCTGCATCTCATATCTCATTGAATATAGGTGTCATCAATGCAGCCAATCACATTTGGGATTCCTGCCATACGATAGAAAGCCAGCTTGATGTTTTGGACCTCTTCATCATCATCCAGAAACCTTATGTATCTAGGTATGAGGTCACAGATGGCCAGGATCACCTCATGAAAGATGCAGCACATGGTAGACTGGTTAATGCCACTTAATAGAGCAGCGGTGGCCTGAAATGTCCCCACCGGAAAGTATATTCAAGGAGGCACATAGGTGTACTATGCCAGGTACTGGTACAGCCAGTGGTTGGCTCAATTTTGTAGCAGATTTGATGGTACAAAGCGAAAAGTGCGCCACAATTCAGACGGAAGTGGCTGCAGATTTGTTCATCACTCATATCCACCACACCCAACCAAGTGTTAAATACTCGGTCAGCCCAGAGTCACACCCCTGTGGCTTAGTCTCCTTCTCCTCCACACACCAAACATTGCACCAAAATGTGGCTCTGTACTGCACTGTATTGCCACTGCAACCACAATGCACACCTTCAATAAACTGCTAACACACACACTCTTACACACAAGTGAAACTTACATGTAGCTCACCACTAAACCAGATGCATTGGTGAATCAACCAGCAGCCTGAGGAAAGCATGTTTTTTATGTTTGGCCTGGCAAAGGGGGAGATGCTTGACAGCCCAGATATGGTGTCCAATACAATCCTGTCTTGCAGTGTGCTACACAATCTCTGCTTACCCCAGCAGATGGAATAGCACAAGGAAACGCGAATGATGTCAGAAAGCACAGACTTGTCTGCAGACACTGCACACCTAACCCAGAATGGTTCTACCTGGTGCACAACAGAAGTGGTGTCACTCCCCCCCCCCACACACACACAAACTGCCACTGCAAACACAATAGAAAACTAATCCACTTTTCAATTCACTCAGTGTTTCATTTACACAAACATCTGAACACAGCTGTTCAGATGTTTGGAGTGCAGCACTGCCACTGGTTCACCTTCTTTCTCCTTCATGCTAACTCACCAACGTAAAACAGATGTGTTGGAAGGGGACAGCGCCTGTAGCTCCATGTTGTTGGGCATTTCCTGATCAAGACATACCTGCCACCTTCATGCTTTCAGCCAATGAGAAACCCTAATGATTTTTTTGAAAACCGTTACTTGCTGCTCTGCACTTGTGTGTGTTTCATGTTGTTTACACACAGCTTAATGCTTTTTGATATTGATGAACGCTATTAGTAGTGTTTTTTTGTACCGTTACAGCATGCATCTGTGCGCTATTGTTTGTTTGCTGTGTCCACATCATTCAGAAAACCCCCTAGTGTTTAGTTGTTCAGCATCTCCGGCAATGCCCTGTGCCTGATTGGTACAGCATTAACATACAATTCAATGACAAACACCACTAACTTGGTGCTGTGGCTTAGAGTGAGAGAACATGTACTTTTTGGCCTGGCATCCATTTAATGCAAGAATGGCACCTATTAGGCGTCACACACGTCCACTTGTCCATTCCCCTGTGGGACACAGTCTCAGAGTTTTGGCTCGCCATTTATTGAAAAAATATCTTTGTTGTTTATAGTAATACAAGCAAAATACATTTAAAACCACTTAAAAAGGCTGATATCAGCAGGCAGGTGAAATAAAGCTATCCATGGCCATGTCTAAATAGAACAGTAAAATAAAAAACAATGTATGATGACAAAATCCATCGGCACACACTAAATACAGAGCCCGCCCTCAAATCTATATTTGTGGGGAAGAGACCAGTCAATCTGCACACCCAACTGGTGAAGGCCTACACCAAAAGGGTAAGTACAGATTTGCCTTCTTAGTCTGGTACCAAATGGCTAACCAAGAGACAGGGCACAATAGGAATGTTCGCCTGTGGTCACTGCAGTCAGTATGGCTACATAATGAAGGGAAATTCCTTCACACACCCCCACTCAGGAAAAAGGTTTCCAATCAGATGATTCTACAACTGCTCAAACGCCTACGTTGTGTATCTTATCAACTGCCCATGTGGCTTGAGATATGTGGGAAAAAACACTCAAAAAATAAGCAATTGTATAAGTTAGCATAGGAGCAATATTAGGCAACTAGACTTGACCTCACCCCTAGCAAGATCATCAGGTCAACAAATTGAGATTTATGGTCATTGACCAAAAGGATACCCCAGGGGGAGGGGGCAGAGACAAAATACTCCTCCAAGGGAATTACAATGGACCTATAAGCTAGGTACCAGCTCACCCTGAGGGTTAAATGAAGGATTATATTTTACTCCCTATGTGTGATAATAGTGCTACTATATGACACCAATTTAAACAGCTTCCCAACTTACTATATCTAGCACAGTAAATAATGCCAGAACATAAGGACTATCAAAAGAAGTATGGCCCTTTAGAAGCATGGTAACTAAGAGAAGTACAATGATGTCACTATTGAGTAACTAGCCATTACTGTGTATTAATAGAAGAATTAATTATGTGTGTTCTCGATTGCAGATATATGCGTCAAATGACACGCTGAATCCCCCAAAATAAGATCCCTATTGCGCCGTCGTATTACTGTTAATTATGTAAACTTGAGTTGATTGAGGCACCACATGCCGCCGTCATATTGCTGGTTATTTAACTGACTGGTGGGTCAATCGGCCGGGACGGCGACATGCAAAAGTGATACAATGGAGTGGATCCGGCCAGATGCGCCCTGCACATCTCTGACCTGATCTGGCCATTCAGAGGAGATCCAGGCATTTAAAAATAGCGTCTGAGCCATGTACAATATCACTCTGCTGGGGGAAGGGTTCTACTACCCAAAACCTTGAGTGATCACCTGCTTGCTTCAAACTGGGTAAACGGAGCCTTGAGCTCTATCTATGTTTTGTATACCATTTATCATTTTGTCTATCAAATGTATCTCTTGTTTGCATGTTTCCCACATTAATACCTGATGTTTCATGGCAGACTACTATACAGGCAGCAGGGGTAAAAGGACCAAAATAACTTTGTCAAATACTACAACTTTCTGATTCAAAAGTTTATGGATCTGTCGTCACTATTACTGGATCCACATTTACAGTGTTATACCTGCATGTACACTGCCAGGACCTTCTTTGGCCACTGTATTCTATTTTTGATTGTACATATGTGCTTTAAAGAGGAAAATTGTAGGTCTGGAGAGTTAATAAAAACTCCCCAACCCTGGCTTGCCCGGCCCCCCTGCTCCTCTGGTTGAGTATTTGATTAATAAAAACTTACCTCTATGGTCACATTGCACTCAGCAACCCTCCGTTCCCTCGCTGACTTCCACCGGGCAGCTTCAGCTCGGAACCTCAGATCTTGCGCATGCGCCATGTCATTACATAGGCTGCAATGACACTGGGTGCAAATGCACAGGAGATTTGAGGAGCAGCGCACAGGATTTGAACAACGGCCGGTGAAGAGGTGAGTATGCTCCATCCCTCAGGGATTGCTAAGGTGCGGAGGGGGTGGAAATGGGCCAGGAATTCAGCAGGATGTCAGAATTTAGGATAATGCTGACATCCAAAAAGAAGTGCGAGAGGGATTATCTGGGAGGAACATCAAAAAAGGTCTGATGTTTCTCTTTAATAATGAGCTCCAGATGAGACAGAAATCTGCACTTGTGCTACTTAGAAACAGGCTGCTTATATTAGAATTTCCATTATGCCAATTTACTGACATATGGCAGATTTCTCTCCATATTTGGTCCTTATGAATTACCTAATATTGGAATGGTTACTGTATAACAATGTTCACAGTGTATATATTCTGTATAAGTCAATACACTTCTCCTTTTGCATCCAAATGCATTTCTGGTGTGCATTACTTATTTTATATAAAAAGATATGTGCGGTCTGAATGGGTAATCAGACATAAGTAGTTGCACCACCAACATTTGGCTTTATTGAAGCAACTAATACTGCTTGGTGTGCTATATCCATTTAAATTTACATAAATATATTATTGGTCTCATCCAGACTACGTGCATTAAAACTCTAGTTTGAGAAGAACACAAATGTGAGTAAAAACATAAACAAATCCCAAACCTAAAAATTAAAAAAAAAAAAACTGAACACAAGCAAACCTTTGTGCAAGTCAGAAAAGTTGTGAATGATGAATAGGGGTGTGAATGTTAATGAACTCCATGGTACAAAAAGAAAAAAAGGAGGGAGATGTGTCAATATTGGGGAAGACTACATAATAGGAGTGATTACCATGTGAAATACACAAACAAACAATGTGAAAAAAAATACTTTTTTTTATACATACAAAACAACACCAAGTGAGCTTCTGCATACAATAAGATAAATGCTTTATCAAAGCATACTGTTAATAGGATGAGCCCAATGTCCTAACCTGGCCAATTCTAAAAAATATATGTATATATTAATAATCAGATTACTATACAATATTATAGGACCATATTAACCTATAGCTAACAAATAACAATATTACTGATATTGATGCTTAGGCCTTGGAATTTGCAGACACACTGGTCCACGCTAAACACCCGGCCCCAGCTTCTGCTTCTGTCAGCCTGACCCTGGTTGTGATAGCCTTATTGTGTTGATAGTTCCTTTATAATTGTTTTAATGGCCATTGCATAATCTGGACATTTGCTTTTTATTTGTCCATGTTTCCCAAATTGCTTGTCCCTGTGTTTGTAGGCTGCATTGATGGTCGCAACACCAATGGCTATTTGGAATCTTCCATCCAAGATTAACATGTGACCCTTGGTCAATGTCAACATGCTGGTTATTGGTCCCCTACTCAGTGATGTTATGTGATCTTAATTAATTGTTAGGCCTCCCCTTCGAAATTCCAGTTCTGCCACAGAGTATGAAGGAGATGGCTGGTATGTGAGTAAGCACACCTATCTATGTATGTGAGTAAGCATTTTGAGGTTTCTCCTACATTGTTACTGATGTTTCCTATATGGGGCATGGCCTACATAATACACCTAGTTACATAGTCCTTGCAGCCAGGGTTTTGGTTGCTTGCTTCCAGGGCACCCCAATTAAGGATGTTTCAGGGGCTAGCCATGGAGTCTTTAAATCAAGGGTCATCCATAGGGGTGTAGCTAGAATTGGCGGGGGGGGGCACTTCCCCAGGTGCAACAGGTCAGGGGGACGCCAAAGGGGGCCTGAGCACAGGTGGGGTGCCTAGCTACTCCTCTGGTTGGCCATACTTGATGTACTTTTCTTGAGAATTGCAAGGTGTACACACTGTCCATGTTATAATTGCCCAACATTATCTGAGGAAGACCAGCAGTCCCCACCACCACAGATGTCACAAGCATCAGGGGATGAGGCTACACAGGTATTTAAACATTGATTATGCATCTTGGGCCAAGCCACGCTTTCTGCTTGCAATATGTGCATGTTGCTGCCCAACTTTGCCTAAAACACATTTCACCTGTGTTTATTTACAGGATAAAACATTGTTTCCTCTGCTTAGGCAAACACCATCTGGAAGGGAAACATCCAATGATTCAGGTGTTACTGCAACCCAGCCATTTGAATCCACCTTGGTAAGTTATATTGTTACAAATAACATTTAGCTTCAATAATGTTGCCAACCAGCAACACACTCCCAATTGCCATCACTAACACATTTCAATGTAGTGTGTGTGTTTATTTAAAGGTTTGGCTGGCCACAGATATAGACGTTTGCGCGCCAACACCAGCATATGGCCAACACCTAACAGCACATGTCAAAAAGTCAGATGTGTGAGCTGATGGTGTAAGAATAACCCAAATAAAAACACAGCCATTTATGTGATTGACCTTTCTTGTCTAAATTTCAGGCTTCATTGGTAGTAGTTGCAGAGCTGGAAAGGCGACCCAGTAGCGCCCAGCAGGTGCAGCAAAACATATCATTCCAGGCCCTGTTTGGATCTGAGGCAGTGCGTTAAAATAGATGAGAATAGGCAAACACGCATATCAAAATCCTAAAGATGCATGCAGAAAGACTAACTGCAAGGCTATAACATCTAAATTTATCAAAAAATGCTATTGTGCAAGCAAAAATGCTGCACTCGGTGAAAGAGGCATAAGTCTATAATAAAGTAGTAGAAGCCGCAATAAAGTAGAAGAAGAATATGTAAATAAACAGCCAGAGCAAGATTACGGTACATGTGGCAAAAACAATGACAAAACTGGCATAAAGAGGATTCTGAAAAAGTAAAGAAGAAGGGAGCAGAAGGAAAGACATGCCCACAAGAAAACATGTGGAACAAACACATAAAAACACCTTAATTATCTGGGTTTTTGCACCACATGTTGGTGGGTGGTCTTGCAGGGAGGCCGTCACCATTCGAGCCACTTGACAAGGTGCTAATGAAGTGGGTTGCCCTACATGCGGGGGGGGGGGGGGCATGTTGTCACTGCAGAGGCAAACCGAAAGTGCACAAAGCAGAACCGATATCAGAATACTCATAGTGGAGCATAACTGACATCATTCAAACCAAGGAAAGTGCCACTAAGTTGCGCTATCAGAGAACGCTATAAAGCAGGTGCAACTTTTAATACAGAAAGAACACTGCACCGGACGAGACATAGCGCCATTGAAGAACTCCCAAAACATCTAACACCCAAAAAAACAGCGCCAGCTGTGACAAAATGCTAGTTTACAGGACAAATACAAAAAACTGTAATGAAGATAAAATACAACCCAAGCAGGCAAGGGATCCCCTGTCGGTTGATTGCAGCCCAAAAATGAAATGTTAAGCAGAAGTTCAGATAGCATCACTAGAAAAAACAAATCGAAGTGTATGGGATAACGACACTGAACATCTGATATGATGTGCAGGACAGACAGCACCGTTGCTAGTTTTTCTTAAATAATCCCCTTATAATGTGCTAAGGCATGAGATTTTGTTCTACCATTATGCAGGCACTGGATGACTGGAAGAGCAAATCTTTTCATTTTCTTTTCTATTTTGATGATTCTCTACTGCCCAAGATGCTTTTGCCTAGGGCCCATCCAAACCAGACAGTTAGGGAAAAGCACATCGCTGACCCAATAATAGATGTATAGCAGGATTACACACAACTATCGTAACTCTCTTGGTGGTGCTTAGGATCAAATTGTTATTCCTGCAACAATGGCTAAGATTTTTAGCCTCTTTTGCTTGTTCACTGTCATTCTGATGCATATGACAACAGTCTGGAGAACAAACAGGTGCGACAGTACTGATGTTTTTCATACTGGCTATATAGGGACCAAGCCTCAATTATATTAAAACCCCTCTCCAGTATAAAATTAAAAATAAATAGCACACTCTTTTGCTCCTGGACAGTGCCTTTACATTAATTTATTTAGTTTGTGAGGTCCTACATTTGTGTTAGCTGAGTATTGAGTACATTGAAGACTGAGCTGACATCCAAAAATATAATCCTAGCATAGGAACTTTCCAACTGTCTAGTACACTGAATGGCCATATAGAAAATGTTGATAGCGGATCTGTTTACCTTCTTGGTAAACTAGAGGGAATCCATGCATTAGTTGGTGAATCCCTTCAGACATCATAAATATTTGGTGAAGCCAGTGTGATATCCAGTGTGCATTGCTGTGAGGATTGCAACCTACATCTGGGTTGAGCATGTACGCGTAATGGCACATTTTTACAGATTAGGTAAATTTTTTCCAGTGATGTAAGGAAATATATTTTAGGTTTGGAAATAACTGCACCCTATGGGCTAAAGATTGCACCATTTTTTTTCATAGCCCATAGAGTGCTGTTGTTTCCAAACTTAAACCAAATATTCTTAACTCTGAAAAATTATGTGCCTAACATTTTGGAGGGAAAAGGTAGAAAAAAACATTTTATTTGCAATTTTTTGTGTCTACACACTAAAAAGCTCACCTGGATGCAGGATGCAATCCACACTGCAAGTCACACTGGCTTCACCAAATATTTAGCATGACCCCGTATGTCAGGTGATTGAAGAGCTTCAAAATAATCTGTCAGTGAGGGTCATGCTAAATATTTGGTGAAGCCAGTGTGACTTGCAGTGTGGATTGCAACCAGCATCCAGGCAAACTTTCTAGTCTTTAGACACAAAAAAATTGCAAATAAAATATTTTTCTCCACCATTCCCCATTAAAATGACATGTGATGGGGCATTTTTACAGGTTAGGCACATCATTTTCCAAGGATTCCAAAGGTAAGGATATTTTTAATTTTGGAAACAGCAGCACTCTATGGGCTATGCATAGGGTGGTTTAGTCTGTCAGGGGTGACAGAGCCTGTCACCCATGATTTCCTCTTCCTTCCATTAAAATTAAAGAAACAAGCATGGCAGGATATTTCTTGATGTCAGATGTATGAGTGACCTTTCCTCCCGCCATCTAGCATATTTATTTGGATTTTTATCATCGGGCCATTTTTTCGTGTACAAAATAAGGCTTTAATAAGGCTCCGCATATTTCGGAATAATAGTTTTCAATCACACAAGTTTGTCTGCACAGAATAATTGATGGTGTTTATGGTGTAAATTCTCACCACTTTCTCCTGGAGGCAGCAGAGAAACCTCAAGAAATCAATCTCAGAACTTTCCCTAATGAGATCTTCATTTCCCATTTCTGTGGACAGGTAAACAGCTTACACTTAAAAGACTCCATTGGTTGTCTGCCAGAGCGCGCTGGAACAGTTTGTGCTGCTTTTGTGAAGAAATATATTTCCCCAAGTTGAAAAACCCTTTGCGACTCAAATGTTTCATTTCGTGTTCATTTTATTGGCAATATCTCTGAATTGTCTAACGAAATGCAGGCAGAAAATGCTAATGAGCCATTTCCATCAAAGTAACTCCAGAGCACCTGATATAATCCATGCAATCCTGAATATATCTAGACATTTATTATACATTGCCTTATAGTATTATTGGTGCTGCATTAAAAGAGAATTAGATTACACAGAAGGCTTAGTTTAGATTTCAGAAAACCATATGGCATCTCTCAGGCTCAACACCAAAGCCAGAGCCAAAGGATGAAGCCTGTCCAGAGGCTTTTATTAATTTGTAAAAGTAAGATTGGAGAATTGCCAGCAGGGCATTCTAATGAACTGGAACAGTATGTAAAGAAATCTAACTTATTGGTTTTTCTACAGTGTTTAAAACAAAAAGAAACGGGTGGGGGGGCAGATACATCTTAAGTTTAAGGGTGTACAGTATTTTACATTAAGCAACCCTGGGCCTTTGCAACCCTGGGACTTTGTAGAGTGCAACTGTACAACATTTTAATGCCCACTTGCAAGCACCCTTAGTGACAGAAAAAGATACAGTGTGGAGGGGGGGTGCAAGGGGTTACACACTGGAGCATCTCTCAGCTGTTAACAGGACCACATTTCTTTGCCTCCACTGCTCTGTGTGAAATTAGCTGGTAAGCAATTTATGTTTGCCTACGACCCTTGTGTCCCCCTACCCCCACCACATACACTATCTGCATTGAACCTCTTGTTCCCCCCCCCCCCCCCCACACACACTGTCTCTGTCTGTATTTAACCTCTTGCATCCCCACACACTGTGTGCATTTAAGTCTTTGTGCCCCCTGCATTGTCTGCATTTAACCCTTTGCACCCCTGCACTTTCTATATATTAAATAGGTGATCTATGCACACTCTGTGTATTCATATTTGGGGGCTGATGTAGGGGATCTATGCTAAATTTTACATTTTGGGGGCTAAGGAAGATTGGCTTGTGGGATGCAGCTAATTTTTGGTGTGAGGGTTTGACACGCACGCTGCATACTTCATTTGGAGCACTAAAGGGGGAATCTTTATAAACAAAGGGGATAGTTTATTTTTGATTGAGAGAACAAAGAATTATCTTTTTAAATTCTCAGACGGTGACCTGACCCAACAAAAGGGCACAAGCACTAAAAGTGCCTGGAGCTGTATGTACATTAAATATAGCCCTGGCACACATGAGTAATATGACCACAACAGTGTAAGGAAAAAATAGCACCTGTTCACTGCCAAAAAATTCTCCAGAAGAGGACTGTGTTTAGCCCATTGCGCCCTCTCCCCTCCTACACACACACACACACACACACACACACACACACACACACACACTGCCTGCATCATTCTGTGGCTGGAGGGGGGGGGGGGTGACATTTTTTTTATTATAGCAGTACAGGTGCACTCTACAGCATGCAGCTGGTTCCCTAGGCACACTGTACAGTCCACAATGTCAGAGGTATCTGCTCATCACCTGCTTGCCTTTGTTTTAAACAATGTAGTATTACCACTGACTTTAATTTTTCCAATAGAATCAGGGTAACTATAGGGGGTGCAGAAGTAGCAACCGTACTGGGGCCCATAAGGTCAGCGGGCCCTCGTCATTGTGCCTCCTCTTCCTAATCTATCAGATATGCTCTCATAGTATCATGTAAAGAAAAAAAAATACAATTCTGTGATTACTCACCTGTAGAATTGTTATGAGTATACAGTACGTCCTGCTCCAGATAAGAATCATTACACTTGGGTATTACTCCGCCAGATGGCGCTGGACTGCAGAGACCGCGAAATTGGCTCCTCCCGGCCCCTCAAATACCCGGGACCTCCCACAAATCCCCAGCATTGAAAAGCAGTTAACGAGAAGCCGGGAGAAAGAAAACAGAACCAACTAGTAACTATAACAATGATAACAATCACCATACAGGGGATCCTAGGATAATGCAAAAACTAAGGGTGGGGTGGATCAGGACGTACTGTATACTCATAATAACAATTCTACAGGTGAGTAATCAGAGAATTGTATTATTCTTAGTTCACAGTACGTCCTGCTCCAGATAAGAATCATTACACTTGGGACATCCAATAGCAGTGTCCATAAAGTAGGGTGGGATCCCCAAAGGCAAAAACAGGCAGTTTAGACCACTGCCACCTGCAGAACTTTGCGGCCAAAAGCAGCCTCAGCTGAGGCCCTAACATCAACCTTGTAAAACTTTGAAAAGGTATGAACAGAAGACCAAGTAGCGGCCTTGCAAACTTGTTCAACAGAAGACTGGTGCTGAAAAGCCCAAGAGGCACCAATAGCACGAGTGGAATGAGCAGTAAGGCTGAAGGGAGGATTCTTCCCTTTAGCAGAGTAGGCCTGAATCACAGCCTGACGGATCCATTTGCTGATAGTAGATTTAGCAGGAGCCAAACCCTTCCTGGGACCAGAAGGGACCACAAAAAGAGCATCAGCTTTTATGAATGGTGCAGTAGCCACCAGATAGTACTTCAGACACCTAACCACATCCAAGGAATGCAAGACCCTCTCCTTAGTGTTTCTAGGATTAGGGCACAAGGAAGGAAGAACAATGTCCTGATTCAGATGAAAGGCGACATTAGGCAGAAAATCTGGCTTGAAGCAAAACACCACCTTGTCCTGGTGTCTCTCAAAGTAGGGGGGTTGGATGGAAAGTGCCGCCAACTCAGACACACGCCTAACAGAAGTGATAGCCACCAAAAAGACAACCTTGAGAGTAAGAATGGCCAGGGCAGCCTCCTGCACAGGCTCAAAGGGAGCATCCTGCAAGGCAGACAAGACCAAGTTCAAATCCCAAACAGGCAACATAGGCTTATGTGGGGGACGCACATGAGTAACCCCCTGGAAAAAGTCCTGATCAGAGAATGCTGGGCAAAGGACCGCTGGAAGAAAACAGCCAGGGCAGAGACATGACCCTTCAGAGTACTGAGTTGGAGCCCCAGCTCCAACCCATGCTGCAGGAACTCCAGGATCCTTGGAATAGAGAACACACGACAGGGAAGAGACCTAGACTCACACCAGTCAATGTAGGCACGCCAAACCCTATAGTAAATGGAAGAAGAAGACTTCTTTCTAGCTTTTATCATGGTATCAACAACAGAGGCAGACAGCCCCTTCTCCATCAAGATGGAGGTTTCAGCAGCCAGGCCGTCAAAGCCAGAGTTTGTAAATTGGGATGGCGTAAGTGACCCTGAGTGAGCAGGTCTGGCACCCTGGGCAGAGCATACTGATCTACTGCCAGTTGCATCACGTCTGCGAACCACACTCTTCTTGGCCACCTGGGGGCCACCAGGATTGCTGGCACCCCTCCTGAGCTATCTTGCGCAGAACCCTGCCCAACAGGGGAAACGGAGGAAAGACATATAGGAACTGAAAGTCCTGCCATGACATTGCTAGGGCATCCGTGATCCTGGGACAAGGAGACAAAGGCCGGGAGCTTGTGATTGTGACGGGACGCAAACAGATCCACATCTGGTTGGCCCCAACGGTGACACAGAGATTGAAACACCCTGTCGCAGAGGGACCAGTCTCCCAGGCGAGAGGTCCCCCTGCTCACAGAGTCTGCCTGCAGATTCTCCACTCCCGGAATGTACAAAGCTGATACGCAGGGAACATTGTCTTCCGCCCAGGCCAGGATCAGAGACACTTCCTTGAGGGCCCCCTTGCTCCGGGTCCTTTCCTGATGATTGATGTAGGCAACCGCCGTCTGGTTGTCCGAGCGTACCTGAACAGGCCGGCCCCGAAGGTGTTGGGTCAAGTGAGCCAGAACCAACCTGATCGCCCTCAGTTCCAGAATGTTGATAGGTGTGTGGGCCTCCTGAGGGACCTCAGTTCCAGAATGTTGATAGGTGTGTGGGCCTCCTGAGGGACCCACCGCCCTTGGAACTGCAGGCCCCCCCAACCTGTCAGACTGGCATCTGTGGTGACCGTCTCCCGGCAGGGGGCCAGAAAGGATCTGCCCACCAACAGGTTCCTGGAGTCCAGCCACCACGAGAGGGACCGCCTGACTAGGGGGGACAGAACAAGGACCTGGTCCAGGGACGCAGGATCCTTGTCCCATACTGACAAGAGGTGGAGTTGCAGAGGCCTCATGTGAAACTGGGCATAAGGGACCGCCTCGAAGCACGACACCATCAGGCCCACCAGCTGCATTCCCTGCCTGATGGAGGGATGAGGGCAAGATAGCAGGAACTGAATCTGTGCTAGCAGACTGTCCACCTTCTGCTGAGGAAGAAAAATCCTTGCCTGAACTGTATCCAGATTCATTCCCAGGAAGGGTGTCACCAAGGAGGGAGACAGGGAAGATTTGGGATGGTTGATCACCCAGCCAAATGACTCCAGAGTGGACACTACTAGCTGAGTATCTAGCTCTGCCTGTTGGAGGGACTGAGAAGTGGTGAGAATGTCGTCCAAATAGGGCAGCACGCGAATGCCCTGAGACCTGAGCAGAGACATCACTCCTGCCAGCACCTTGGTGAACACTCTGGGAGCTGAAGTGAGACCGAAGGGCAATGCCACAAATTGGTAGTGCTGATCCTCCAGAGCGAACCTGAGGAATCTTTGATGACCTGGAAAAACAGAAATATGAAGGTAAGCATCCTTGATATCCACAGAGGTCATGAAGTCCCCTGGACGCAGGGAACTGATAGCAGAGCGCAAAGTTTCCATGCGAAAGCGCCTGCACCTGACAAACATGTTGAGGATCTTCAAGTTCAGGATGGGCCTGACTGACCCATCTCTTTTGGTCACGGTGAAAAGGTTGGAATAGAAACCCTTGCCCCTTTCTCATAAGGGGACCTGGCAGATGACCCCCAGCTCCAGAAGGCTTTGCACCGCCAGAACTAGAGCCTGAGCTGACATAGGGTCCTGAGAGATCCGGGATCTGATGAATCTTGGGGGCAGCCAGGCAGCAAACTCTATCTTGTAACCGGAGGACACTACCTCCTGAATCCACCGTTCTGAGACATGAAGCCTCCAGACGTGAGCAAAATGCTGAAGCCGTCCCCCCACTCGGATGGGTGAGAGCGCCCCTTCATGCCTGAGGGGGCTTGGGAGAAGACTTGGGCTTGGAGCCCCAGGATGAGCCAGGGCGTCCATGTCCTCTGCCCCTACCCCAGAAATCTCCCCCGGCCCCAGTAAGGGAGATCCCCCTCCCCTGTCTGGCTCCACGGTAGGGGGAAGAAAAGGAGTCCTGTCCCTGAAAGGACCGAGACTGCCACCTGCGCTGGGGTAACCTGCCTTCCTTAGCAAACAGGTCCAAGCGGTCCCCAAACAGGCGTAGTCCTTTGAAGGGAAAACCAGTGAGAGCTTTCTTGGCAGCGTTGTCAGCAGCCCACTGGCGCAACCAAACCGAGCAGCCTATAGCCACCACAAGGGCAGAGGCTCTGCCACACATCCTAATGGTATCATCCAAGGCAGAGAGGACATAAGTCACAAAAACCTCACAACGAGAGAATGCATTAAACTCCTCACTAGACACATCATCAGGAGCACCATCTAGGACACTTCTAAGCAGGGTCCGAATAGTCACAGCCGTAATGACAGAGACACAGACCGGGCGCAGCGCCGTCCCCACACTTGCAAAGGCATGGGACGCCAGCTGATGAATACGCCGGTCCAAACCATCCCGCAGCGTAGTAGAGTCAGGGGAATGCATGACCGAGGTGTTAGATAACCCTAGGACCGGGGCATCCACCTCTGGAGGGGATGACCAACGCTTCACCACATCAGCAGGAAAGGGATACCTCTTATCCCAACTCTTAGGGACTCCGGGAAGCCTGCTGGGACACTCCCATTCCTTGAGCACGAGATTATTAAAATGGGCTTGCTCAAGAATCTCTAAACGTGGCTTAGCAGTATGAAACAATTCCCCCTGCTGCCCGGGGGCCGCAACCGGGGGAGAGATAGACAGTACCTCAAAAATCTGAGCCAACAGCCTATCAGTATCATCTGGGGCCCAGGGGTCAGAGCCAGAGTCATCATGACCCCTGGGCCTCTCATCAGATGACTCCGAGTAAGAGAATAACTCCCCTTCTTCCAAAGGGGTATAACCAGACAGTTCCAAGAACTCATCAGCCTCCATGGGGAAAAGAGTGACATCAGGCGTCAAGTGCCGCTTCTTAGCGCCAAGGTATTAGCAAGCAACTTCTCAACACTAGCCAGTCTGGAAGACACATCAGGCTGAGAATCCCCACTGGTATGCAACTCAATGGGAGTCAAATTTAAGCTTGGGGGTGTAGGTGACGCCATACGTGGCGCAGGCCCAGCTACTGGTAAACCAGGCTGCAGCGCAAGCACCTGCGGGGCACAAGGTATACAGACCCGCACAGTGTCAGCACTAGTAGGGAACACCCCACAAGCTACACATAGCCGGGCTTGTTCCGAAGGAACCCCGAGCACATTATCCTGAGACGCCTCCATATGGTGATTATAGCGGCACAATAGGCCGATAGGGATTCATGCTATAAAAGCAACCCGGGATGCCCCAATAGCCCGCTAGGGAAGTGGGAGTAATTTACACACTAGGCCTCACAAGTTTAATAACTAAATAGAGGGAGTAGGGCCGGGAGAAGCCAATAGAGGTCGGCCTGTCTGAAAATAAGTGAAGAGAACCCCGTAAGTGACATGTATAATGACACAGGGTAAATAAAGCCGCCCGCGAGGGCACTCACGGACCGCGGTAGGTAGATGCCAGCCACGCAGCAGCCGAATCCAGAGAAAAATGGCGCCGGGTATACCTCGAGGGGCGGGCCGCGGAGACATTGACGCAGAACGCACCAAACGCGGGCCCCACCCCCCCGAAGAGCGCGAAGCAGCACACGTGACAAGCAGCCAATAACAGCGCACCAGCGCCTGAGGTGATGCCGCCGCCAACCGCGGAACACAGTGGAAGTGCGCGCGACGGCGGCGGCATAATCAAAAACGCAACCAGTGCAACCAAGTCAGCGCGGAGACTGACACCAACCAGAAGCACATAATACAGTCAAAGCACCAAGGCATATACACCCCCCCCCCCGAGAGCTACAAGGGAGAGCGAGGGAGGGCAGGGGCCACTTAACATAGGGCCCACCGATAGACAGGGGCAATAGGGCAGGAGGGGCATCCCACAGAGGCTCACCATATGCCTATACCGCCTACCCTTTGGTGGGGTACTGCGGTGGAGCAGCGCTCCTAAGCACCTGACAGCGGTGCTGCCTACCATCACCCAAGCCAGCGCAGCCAAGGCTTGGAGGCACATTAAAAATGGAACGAGTGGGAATAGTCCTACAGGGCCGCAGGCTAATAGCCCCGCTCACCTGCGAGAAGAGAGAGCCATCTTCTTGTCCTTCGCAGTCCAGAATGCAGAGAAATTCTGGGGATTTGTGGGCGGTCCCAGGTATTTGAGGGGCCGGGAGGAGCCAATTTCGCGGTCTCTGCAGTCCAGCGCAATCTGGCGGAGTAATACCCAAGTGTAATGATTCTTATCTGGAGCAGGACGTACTGTATACTAAGAATAAAGCAGCATTTGCATCTGGTGTATCAATCTTTAATTGTCTAGTTGTATATAACTTAGTTAAAATTACGGGAAAAGGTGACAGTATAAGCCATGATGGGGCCCCATTTCAAGTTCACACTGGGGCCTGATCACATGGTATTATTCTAATTCATTAGAAACCCCTGCTGGCCTCTCCCATCTAACTTTTGCTAGCTAAAGAGCCCAAGAGGGGCACACCTTGAAGAGCACCAGATCTGTGCTGAAGGGCATAGGCTGGTATGCGATGCTACTCTTCACCACAAAGGGGGCCACAGAGACCATGCCGCCCAAGGGCCCACCTAAACCTGAAGCCAGCCCTGGTAGCAGGGCTCTAGAATTTGTCCCCTCCTTTTCTCCTTAACCAGGATCCAAAATGTGGTTGCATGGCCGCTGCTGTCCCTCACTGCTCCCAAATGTTAGCAAGCCTGGCAAGTACAATCACTAAGGCTTTCTGGGTTCACTGAAGCTGAGTGTGCTGGGGGACAGAGGGCCATGCAACCATATTTGGAGCGTGATCATGGAGTAAGAGAATTGAGGGGCAAACTTTGGAAATGCATGCTTTCAGATAATGATTTATAGATGAATCTTTTGTAAATTTTTTCTTCCACAGCAATCACAGTGATATAATGTAGCAAAGTGTCCACGGCCAGGAAGTTGTATTTAATTCCATTCATATAAAGGCTCTATTTCTAGTGAATGAATGATGAAAAATGTTCAGGCAACACTACAGCTGACTTTGGCCCTTATTTATGAAGGAATAGCGACAGGTAGCGACTGGTGAGCGACCGGTAATGACGGGCACCGCCACGAGAACGCCGGCTCCCCACCACAATCACACATTTATCAAGCCAATCCTGCTTAGCGACTGAGATAGCGCCATATAGCGACTCATTCATCATTATTCCAGCCTCAGTCCACAGCGCCAGCGTCCGACCTTGAACAGCGACAGGTATGACGCTACCTGGCGCTCTCCAATGCATTTCAATGGAACAATCTTTAAATATTCATAATAAATTGTTATTAATGTTTTTTTTTTTTTTTTCAATGTGAAAAATTCTGTGACCACTTCTGCCATGTTAGATAATTTTTTTAAGGTAAAAAAAAAAAAAATGTGGGCAGAATTGATATTACAGGTCTGATATTATTGTATTCATATTACTAAATTCTTTAAAAATTTTTTTTTTTTTTTTGCCAAAAATATGGTGGTTTGGGGGTTAAAAAACAACTTTTAACACATCGCCTCCAGCACTCTGGGGTTTAAACATGCGCGAGAATTTTTGGAGCGTGATTTTTTGATGAATATGGTGGGAGACGGTCGCTCTGACCAGTCGCTATCATGCGCACCCATACATCGCGGAACCTGTCAAATAGCGACTCCTAACCCCGTATTCAACATTACTGCACACCGACTGAGTCGCTATCAACAACCGAACAACGGCCAAGCACAGCGACTACTAGCGGGCGCTGTGAAAATACTGCTACAGTCGCTCAACTGTCGCTACCTGCCGCTATTAATGAATCGGCCTCTTTGTATAGATTGAGCCTGATCCATGGGCCTGAAATTTAATGTCTTGATTAAATCTATCTTTAGCCTTCAGCACATAATCAGGACTTTCTACGCTGGGCGCTTGAGAGGAAACCACACAATGTCTGTAGATAGCTATCTAAAGAAACCATTTCTAGGCAACTTGGAGATTAAAACAGCGTTAAAAAAGATAAGACAGTATAAATCAGAACTTACAAGGAATGCAATGTGTTTTATTGGCATATTTTTTTGTATATTTTAAATGTTTTTCTCTTTTCTTTTAGACCTGTAAACTTGAAACATTAGCTATACGGTACATATTTATCATTAACTTTCAGTGTATTCAGTGTATTTGAGTTAAAACTGGAGAAGAATCAGAATAACATTTATTTGCCAAGTGATCAACAGCATCAGATCCAGTTTTAGATTTATTTTGCCAGGTATGCAATTCACCCTATCGGGAACTTTCATAAGAAAGAGAGAGATACACTTGACACGTGTAACAAGTATCTTAACATTCATATATATACATATACAATTCGATATTGGACACATAAAAAGCTTGTATGACTAATTACAAGTACTGTATTGTGCCCAGGATTTGGAGGAGAAAAATTAGAAAAAAAATATTGTAACCTAACAACAATGTGAATCTGAAGAAGGAGGGGGAGGGAGGGGCAGCAGGAAGGAGGAATTTAGCAATTCTGTCCCGCTCTGCTGAGCTGATATATATATTTATTTATTTAATTATTTAAATATTTTGTCTGCCAAAAGTGCAGCTATGTAAATCTGAAATAGCTGTTGTTCCCCCTCAGCACCTATAGACTATTAATCACAAAGCAGTAATGTACATCTAGTGCTGTGGGTCCTTTAATCAGGAGATTCATCATGGCAGGGTTATACTGTAGCAATTCAACATAAAGCTGATTTTCCTCATTGGCAAATTACGTCTCTTGGCAAACAATACCACGTCTGCTCTCTCCCAGTATACTACTGATTGAATTCAATCGAAAGCCGCTAGGCAGAAAAATGAAGAGAATGACACTTAGAGGCCGATTCATCAATAGCGCCAGGTAGCGACAGATGAGCGACTGAAGTATGGCGCTATGAGCGCCGCTAGCGTCAGCCGCGGGCGGTAGCGATTCGCTATAGCAGGCCTCCTCAGTCGCTACCTGGCGTTGTTGGGAACAACGCCTACATTGCTGAATATGATGTTGGCCCTCAGCTTTGTAGGCGCTGTCAGTCAGTGTGACCACGCTATTCAACACAGCGCCTGCGCTTAGCTTTGCTGTGGGCTGGGAATCAAGTACCTTCAGAAGAAAACACATTGCAACATGTTTCTTTACTTTTTTTAGTTTTTATTTTGTGTTGAAAAGGAAATTAAATTTAAACAGATATTAGAATGTAAATGCAAAATTAAACATAATTAAACACATAGCCACATGTTATTTTATTTTATTTATTTTTTAAAGAAAAATGAAATACAATTAAACCACCAATGAGAAAGAAAATGAAATTAAAAACAGAACTGAGAAAGAATAGGAAAATAGAAAAGGAAAATAAAAACAGAACTGAGAAAGAAAATGAAAATAGAAAAGGAAAATAAAAACAGAACAGAGAAAGAAAAGGAAAATAGAAAAGGAAAATAAAAACAGAAATGAGAAAGAAAAGGAAAATAGAAAAGGAAAAGAAAAACAGAACAGAGAAAGAAAAGGAAAATAGAAAAGGAAAATAAAAACAGAACTGAGAAAGAAAATGAAAATAGAAAAGGAAAATAAAAACAGAACAGAGAAAGAAAAGGAAAATAGAAAAGGAAAATAAAAACAGAAATGAGAAAGAAAAGGAAAATAGAAAAGGAAAAGAAAAACAGAACAGAGAAAGAAAAGGAAAATAGAAAAGGAAAAGAAAAACAGAAATGAGAAAGAAAAGGAAAATAAAAACAAAATGAGAAAGAAAAGGAAAATAAAAACAGAACTGAGAAAGAAAAGGAAAATAGAAAAGGAAACTAAAAACAGAACAGAGAAAGAATAGGAAAATAGAAAAGGAAAATAAAAACAGAACTGAGAAAGAAAATGAAAATAGAAAAGGAAAATAAAAACAGAACAGAGAAAGAAAAGGAAAATAGAAAAGGAAAATAAAAACAGAAATGAGAAAGAAAAGGAAAATAGAAATGGAAAAGAAAAACAGAACAGAGAAAGAAAAGGAAAATAGAAAAGGAAAAGAAAAACAGAAATGAGAAAGAAAAGGAAAATAAAAACAGAAATGAGAAAGAAAAGGAAAATAAAAACAGAACTGAGAAAGAAAAGGAAAATAGAAAAGGAAACTAAAAACAGAACAGAGAAAGAAAAGGAAAATAGAAAAGGAAAAGAAAAACAGAAATGAGAAAGAAAAGGAAAATTAAAATAGGAATTAGAATGCAAAGGAAACTTACAACAGAATTAAACACATAGCCACATGTATCTATATATAGTTGATTTTATTTTAACACTAAAAAACAATAAAAAAAGTAACAGAAAAGAAAATGAAATTCAAAAGTCAAACAGAAATGAAAAAGCAAAGTAAAGGGCATGAAAGTTTGGAAAGTTCAAATTAGGGATCAGGGTGCATCTCTTGGTGCCTGAAAAAATAAGAAAAGTGCAGTTAGTATAGATCTTTAAAGTAGTTTTGTTGTAGAAAATAAAAAAATGCATTACTTGATAACCAACATTGGCGTCTTACACCCCCCCTTAGAGTGGTTTGGGTCATCTTACACCCCCCTTACAGTGGTTTGGGTCATCTTACACCCCCCTTAGAGTGGTTTGGGTCATCTTACACCCCCCCTTAGAGTGGTTTGGGTCATCTTACACCCCCCTTACAGTGGTTTGGGTCATCTTACACCCCCCTTAGAGTGGTTTGGGTCATCTTACACCCCCCCTTAGAGTGGTTTGGCTCATCTTACACCCCCCCTTAGAGTGGTTTGGGTCATCTTACACCTCCCCTTAGAGTGGTTTGGGTCATCTTACACCCCCCCTTAGAGTGGTTTGGCTCATCTTACACCCCCCCTTAGAGTGGTTTGGGTCATCTTACACCCCCCCTTAGAGTGGTTTGGGTCATCTTACACCCCCCCTTAGAGTGGTTTGGGTCATCTTACACCCCCCCTTAGAGTGGTTTGGGTCATCTTACACCCCCCCTTAGAGTGGTTTGGGTCATCTTACACCCCCCCTTAGAGTGGTTTGGGTCATCTTACACCCCCCTTAGAGTGGTTTGGGTCATCTTACACCCCCCCTTAGAGTTGTTTGGGTCATCTTACACCCCCCCTTAGAGTGGTTTGGCTCATCTTACACCCCCCTTAGTGTTTTTTTGGGCTCATTTTGATGGGAGTTCAAATACATTTAGCCAATAGTGCAGTACTTGCATTAGAGTGAAGGGTAGTTAGTTTACCGCAAAAAAAGAAGTGATCATCCTTTCCCTTAGCTCATCGCCAGTCTGGGTGTCCTCACTTCTTGCTGCGGGCAGGTTGGGGATTTCTGGCACCAGTGCTGTCTCCTCGGGGGCTTGAATTCGGTGGCAAATACAAATGTTGTGTAGCACACAGCAGGCAAGGATGATCTTGGAGACCTTCTGTGGGCTGTAGAGCATCTCTCCTCCTGGCCGTGCCAAACAGAGAAAGCGTGCTTTCAGCAGGCCGATGGTTCTTTCCACAATGCTTCTGGTCTTGCGATGCGCTGCATTGTAGCGTTCATGGGCAGAGGTCCGTGGGTTCCTGACCGGAGTCATGACCCACGTTCTCTGCCCATATCCCTTGTCCGCTGTAGAAAAAACACAAGGAGAGAGACAGCAATTAGTACTAGTGCATGTTTTTTTTGGGGGGTTTTGTTAAATTTGGCTTACTAGGCCACATATTTGCTAAATACATTGACATGGTTAATTTATTACCCAGTAGCCAGCCAGCTGGCATTTCGTTGTTATCAAACTTCCGGCACAGGACTGTCCGCTGCAAGACGTAAGAATCGTGGCATGAGCCGGGGAACCCCGATCTCACCGCCCGCAGCCTCATGTCTGGGTCACAGACAACCATTATATTTAGCGAATGGAAATGCTTCCGGTTTCTGTAAGACAGCTCCTGTGCACGGGGAGGGCGGAAAGGGATATGTGTACCATCAACGCACCCTAGCACATTCGGGATCCCTCCCATCAGATAGAAAGCATGTTTTATTTTGGCAACCTCTTCCTCATCCTCAGGAAACTTGATGTAAATTGGGATTAAATCACAAATTGCCAGAACTACCTGGATTAGTATGCGGCTCATAGTAGCCTGGCTTATCCCGCTGAGGAGGGCGGAGGTTGCCTGGAAGGTCCCTCGTGCCAAAATATTCAGAGTGGCACACAGGCGTACTATGCCTGGAATGGATTGAGTGCGTTTGGTGGATGGCTCGATTTTGTGCTTAATCTGATCATATAGGGACTGTAGTGCAGCACGATTCAGACGGAAGCGGCTCCTGATCTGCTCGTCACTTAAGTCCCATACTGAAAGGCGGATTGCAAAGGAGCGGGGTGCCCTAAGCCTCACAACACCCCGCTCTCTTTCCTCCTGCTCTTTCAGCATACACATACATCCATCCACCCAGACACCATACATCACCCTCTTATCCATCACACACACTCAAGATATATACAAAATAAACCAAAAAGAAAAAAAAAACCACAAACACACCACACACACACAAACAATCACACTCCACACACACCCGCTACAATGCAGCTCACCACAAAACCAGAACTATAGTGGTCCAAACCACCAGCCTGCTGAAAACCAGCTTTCTAAGTTAGGCACAACCAAGAGGGGAGTTGCTGCACAGCCCACAAAAGGCCCCAAAATCAAGCCTCACTTGCTGTATGCTACACAATATTTGCAGATGCCACCAAAAACAAGCTCCTAAAGAAACAGCACTGATGTCAGAAATCACCCAACAAGCCACAGAGAGTGAGGACAGAAACCAGACAGAGGCTCAAATGAGCTAAGGGAAGCAAGCGAGCACCGCACCACACCACAGCCTTTGCCACAGTGTAAGAATACCAGAAGCTTGAAAATTCCTTCCATTTATACTTCTCTTTCAAAACGGACAGGTCCGCTTTGCCGCCTTTTGCGTCGCTCTGCTATTTCCGGGCGCCAATTAGCCGACCCAGGTGTGCGTAAAACGGAGCCGAAACTTGCGTGAAATAACGGACATGGGCCAAAAATCAGTGGTGGGCCAATGAAAGGTAAGCTGCTGTTTTTTTAAATAGCCGTTAGGCTAGCCACATGTCACAAGGGGTTGAGATACATCAGTCCATTGTTGTATTTTGGTGTGTGTTGTTTGGTTAATGAGGTCTGTAATGAGTTAATTGGCTAACACACATGCTTCAGTCAGTGCAGTGGAGGTGTGGCTAGAAGGAACTGGGCTGTATGTGTGAATCAATTAAGTGGCCTGCTTTTGGATTGGCTGTTAGAGCACATAAAACCTGCCCAACCCTAACAGATTGCGATGCCATTCTGTAGTCTGCATGCGTGCTTGTTGGGTGTGTATTTGTGTGTGTGTGCAGCTACAGGATGGAGCCAAATTCAGGACATCTGCCGGCCACAGCAGGCCCAAGTAGGAGTTTGGTGGGTGCTGTGCGCAGACCTCCCTTACGGAAAAGGGCCCAGCCTGAAGGTGGGGCAGCACCCCAGGCTAAGCGCCCAGGTGCCAAGAGGGAGCCTGAATTTAATTTGGCTGAGAATAATCATCTTGTGCGCCTTACACTTGCTAAATGGGAGCTGATATTTGGCTCCCAAAGCAAGTCCATAGGCAAACAAGAAAGAAGCAAACTGTGGGATGCCATTGGTGTGGAGCTTAGTAGCACTGCTCAACACCCACGTAGTGGCCCATCCTGCAGGAAACGCTTCTACACTTTGCGAGGGGCCCTTATGAAAAAGATGAATCACGATCTTGATGTGGACAGTGGGACCATCCAGGCTCCAAAGAGTACCTACAGGCCGTATGAGGAGATGCTGAAGGCCAAAATCCCACTGGCTCGGCTGCAGGGTGTGGATCCTGGGGATGACACCACAGGTTGGACTGAAGGTACATATTTTCTGCCTTTTTTCCAAAGCTACTGTTAATGTATGTGATTAGCATTTTTTCATTCTGACCAACTAACAGTAGGACCTGTGAAGTAGTACATTAGAGCTCACACATTTTTTACTTTTTTGTCTGTTGCTTTCTGCATAGGTGCACATGCTGCTGTCCGGGATGTGCCTCAGGACACCCAAACTCCTGCCCTTCCAGCAACCTCAAGGCTACCCCAGTCTGCCATTGAAGGTATTTACCCCTAATTTTGGTGCTGGTTGTTTGGGGAACAAATGGGTGTGGGAGCAGGTCAAACAATCGAGTGTTGCACTGTGGAGTATTAATAATATGGGCCTGCGGCCTAATTTAACGCCCACTGTAACACTCACAGCAACTAACTAACAAGGCCCTAACATGTGTAGATATGTTTGAAGCCAGAGATGTGTGGCCATATATCGGCATATAAATGTGGAAGCCACACTGGCCTTGATTAGTGAATATTAGTGAAAGAGCTGCTCACACACACCTTAATGCATGTTGTATTTTTGCACGCACATTAACTATGGCTCAATGTTTGCTTGATTTTTGCATAGCTCCCATGCCCTTGGCCCCAGCATCTCCTCCGGATCCAACCTACTCTTTGGATGTCGGTAAGTGCATGTGTCCACCTTGCTTTATCCACTTTTACCCAAGTGCATGTGTCTCATTCCTCTTTTTTCTTGGTAGGCCAAGTGACTGGTTCATCTTTGGACCCCACTTCCGATGTTGCAGGTCAACAGGACCCTGTTGGTGTGAATAGCAATACATAATGTATCCTTTATGCTGTTTATGTTACACTGGTTCAATTTGGTTAGTCTACTAATCTACATGTTTGCTTTGTCAACTTGAAGATGCCTCTTGGGAGTGCTTGTTGCCTCCCCAGGGTCAGTCTATTAGTTATTGGAGTGATAGCAATGTATTTGGGCGGACATATTTTTTGCCAAACATTCCCCGTAGTAGTTTGATGAATATTTAGAGACATTCCTTGTGTTTTTTAGTTGACCCGAATATCGGAAGTGGCTGGCCAGAAAGTTCAGGCTGCCAGAGATGAGGGTAAGTTGTTTTGCCTTGCTCTAGTCTGTATTTTGGCTCTACTTTTGTTGCACTTGCTTCTGGCAACTTGTGTGTCCACATGTATTTTCAAGGTCCAAGCTCGAGTGAGGGCCCCACTCCAGACATCTGGGAGATTGCGGGTATGTGTAATTTAAGCAATGTTTCTGATGTTATTTGCAAAAATTATTGCCTCTTAGTCCTGTAACATACATGTTAACAATCTGAGTTTAACAGATACCTTTGGTCTAGTGTGTAATTTTGCACTTTGTTGAGGTATGGCCTCGATAGCCTAGCCAGGTTACATTTGAGTTTGGCCCACTGACCTACTAACCTGATTTTCCTGTTTAGCATATGCCAACTTGCCGGACATCTCGGATGTGGAATTGCCACTCTCTGGCAGCGATACCTCGAGCCTACCTGTGCCGGAGGACACGCAGGTAACATGGCTGATGTAGACGACCTAGAACCACATTGGCATGTTCGTGGGTAGTGGATGAAGCAACATGTCACATTTCCTTTCATTGTTGTTTTTGCAGGAGGCGGAACCAGAACCCCAAGCTGGGACCTCTTCCCAAGTCCCATGTGGCCAAGCTTCCGAGGCTCAGACAAGGGTAAGTTGTATAGTGACTGTTTAGGGTAATTATTTTGAGGGGCATACCTGCATTGGTTCGGTTTGACTAAAATGTTGTTTTCTATTTTGTTAGGCTCAAACCACAGCAAGAGGAGGTGTGGCACCAACCAGTGCTGATTTTTATGAGCTAGGGGTCCGGATGCTGGAGGACTACAGTCGCCAACAGCCGCGTGATGGAACTAATGAGCGCATTGCGGCGTTGGAAAATCAGGTGCTGATGTGTCAGCAACAAAATGAGGCCCAGCAGCGCCAGATCGACCAGTTTCTCCTAAACCAACAGCAGAACCAGGAACTTGGTCGGCTGGGCAATCTAATGGAGCAATCTCTCCAGCGCCAGGAACAATCTCTCCAGCGCCAGGAACAATCGATACAGCGCCAGGAAGAATGTCTCCAGCGGCAGGACCAAACTTTGTTGTTGATACAACAGCTCATACAACAGCAGTCTATATTTTTTACTGCACTGTTGTCCCCCAACACCGCCCCTAGCAATGACTCCCAACCTCCTCGGCCACCCAGCCAAGAATATTAATTTTGTTTGTTTTGGTTTGTGTAAATATATTTGCTTAACCCACCTCTAAATTGTGTTTTTCCTAAGACCTAGCTAATAACACAGTCAGGGATGAGTATCTTGATCTAGATATGTCAATGTATTGGTCAATTTAGCCCACACATTTGAGACCATAGCTTACTATGGTTAACACATGAAATGGCTCCAAAGGTATGGCTAAATTGACACACAAATGGGTTTTGAGACAGTTAAACTATGCTTTGCAAGGCACCACACTGTAATGATGGTCATCAAAAAATTTATTTTAAAAACATGGCCAACAGGGCCAACATTGCCCAACAAAGGGCATCAACAGGCCAGCCTTCCCCCCACCCTAACGACGCCGCCGGCGCCTCTTCTTGGCCAGCAGCATCAGCTTCAGGAGCCTGATCTCCCGCCACAGTCTGCGATGCTGGTTTTCACAAGCTGTAGAGATGTAGAAACAACAATTTATTAATAAATTGGATGTGACCTCAACAGACACAGATGTAGCAATGTAATGTCAGTGTGTCCAATTAGGTGACACTCACATTAACATTGTTGACCACTGTGCGCTTATTGGTTAACATGATATGAGTACTATTGACTGGCAGGAATGTGAACAACACATCCCAAGCATACATTTACTCTTAAAGTGTACCAACACCCACCGGTGATCGGCCCTGGAATCTATCAGATTCCCGGCCCGATCACCTCCCTCCCCGCGGGACATCCGAGATCGGGATGTCCCTCGGGGTGAAACCCCCCCAACACCCCAAAATCCCTACCTCAGTTTCGGTGGGGCACGGCCGCCGGGCCCTCCCTGGCGCCCCTCTAGACGTGTGCGTGCCTGCGCCGGCCGTCTGTGAATGGCCGGCGCAGGCACGCGCGTGTAAAAAGGGGCGCGGGGGAGGCGGAGGAGGAGCCAATTTGCCGTGGCTTGTACGTTTGCTGGAGTAAAAGTGAGTTCAGGGGGTTGTCACACAGCGGTGACGATCAGGGGTGCCCCACCGTAGTGGACCAAGACCCAGGAAAGTCAAACTCCTGGTTGTTGTTCCACTTTAACTCTGGGGAAGCAAAGAAGGTATAAGTCCCAGTGTGTCCATTTTTGTGTTTAGTCACAGCCAAACCTCAGGGCCTAAGTCCTAACGAGTACACGAGTTTGCCCTATAATGTTAGAGGTCCAGACCTAATAGGGCCCATTTGGTTGTGTCTAAGGCAAAAATAGTCTCTATGTGGCCAAATGAATAATGTGAGGCAACAATCAAGCATGCAAACAGGCATGTTGGATTATTGTACAAACACATGGAATCTAGATGTGTGTGAAATTAACACATAGGTACATTTTAAATGTCTGCAGATGTGACTATAAGACATAGGTTTCACAAGTCTTTAGGCATATGAAGTGGGATGTACTCACCATCGCAGCTGTGGCGGGGGCCCATGCTGCTGGCCGTCCCTGGAGCTGGGGTGGGGAGGAGGTTCTCTGGCTCCGTCTGCGTAGCAACATCTGTCAACAGAAAGCAAAAGACAAAAACACAATTAGTGGGCCAATGACACCTGACTATTTGACATCCATCTGGTTATTGAGTCTGAAAAATCAAAGGCTTGCATGGTTACATACAGGTTGGCCAAAATTAGCATATTTCCTGGTCCATGAGTTAATGTCAATTAGTTAGGGTTGCCACATGTATCCTTAAAGATAATGTGCAAATAACATAGACAGTGCTATGTAAAGGACTCATTAGCAGTTGTTTGACTAATGTTAATAGTGGGCCACATGTTTGAGCGGGAACAACTTAACCCAAGAAAAGAAATTAGAACAACCATCATGGTGTGGGCAGAAACATAGGGGTGGTTGACAGTTGGCTAGCACTGTAGTGGGGTTTGTGAGGTTAGGGTACCTTATCAAACCAGCTGTGACAATGGACCAGGAAACATGTGTCTGTTAAAAGTGGGCCAATACACAGGATTGCAGCAAATCTGGGTTTGGGTCCGATTTGGCAGAGCAACACAATTTGCGTGAGACAACGTACTCCGCGGCCGCTGCCTTCCACACATCACTCCTCGAGTGTGTGCGCATGCGCAGCCCATTAGGAAACAGAGCGCAGGCGCACACACATCTAGAGTGTCACACAGGAGGCTGGGACGGTGGCTTTGGCAACCCCCAAAGAGGTAAGGAGTTTGTGGGGTATTTTTTTGGGGGGGGGCCCTGGGTGAGGGATGTGATTTTTCATGGAACCTTCAAGAATCCAAGCACTATCAATGTTTGTGGGTCCACTTTAATGAATGTCATAACATAGGGAATGTGATGGATAACAACAAACACTTACCACGACTATGCCCGTGGAGAATCCTTCGCCAAAAGGCCATGGAGGTGCCGCCTATATGATGCCCTGCAAATTAGAGAGGAATGGCAAGGGCTAAGTACAAATTGCAAGATGAAACCTGTCACAGACTAACAATTAAAAAATGGACACTCACCAGGGGATGAAGCGCCACTTGAAGCCCAGGGAGGGCTCTGAGGAGGAGGCGGGGAGCCTCGGCTCCTCACACTCTGGTCAGAAGATCCACCAGGCAAAGGGCCACCCTCCTCCCTCTCACTCCCTGCTCCTTCAGGGAGTGTGGGCGAGTCCATTGCTACCACCCCACTTGGACTCCCCACTTGAGAGTGGCCCCTTGCCTGGTGAGAGTCCTCAGACTCAGAGTGTGAGGAGCTGAGGCTTGATCCTGCCAGCCCCCCAGCAGCACACTCCTCTGGGGCGTCATCCCCTTCCTCCCCTGGGTCCTCTAAATAGGACCCGCGGGAGGGACCCTCCCCCGATGACTCCCCCGAGTCCGCCTGCCTGGTTCGGGGGAGGAATCCCTTCCCACGTTTCCCCAGGGGAGGACGCTTATCTGTGTGGAGGGGGTGAAAGAAAATAATTAATATAAAGAGCACAAATGGACACAGCTTAGCAGATGATTCTGCAAAAAGGCTAAACAGAACATAAGCTTTAACTTACCTGATGCGTAGGCATCATATAGGCGGTACACGCCTTCAGGGTCCCGGCGCTTGAAATCTGACCACTTCTGCTGAATTGCTCTTATGGACAGCTCGGTGTGGAAGCGCCGGGACACTGTGGCCTTCACCTCCATGGCAATGCGTTTTTTCCCTCCACGGGCATAGTCATATTCGGCCACGCAGAAGTCCTATGAAAAATGATCAAACAAACTAAAATCAATACATGACATCAGAACAATGGCATAAACAGTTATACAGAGACCAGATCAAAGTGGACCCACACCCAGGATTATCACTATTCTGGGTTTGTGTGCACTTTGGTGGGCCACACCAATTGTGGGTGGTCCGCTGTCTGCAACCCCCTTGGAAGGCCACAAATACACCACTGAGGACGCTCCCACGTGACTGCGCAAGCCAAACACAGCGCTCCGCGCCGCTGTGGTATGCGCATACAAGGCCGTTGGGACGTGCATACCAGCTCAGCTGGGTCTGCACGGCAAAGTACGCATGTGGCGTTTGACTCTAACAGGGAGTGCGCCCGCACACAAAATTAAAATATGTCTGGCGCTGGGGTACACCCTGCTAGAGGTAAGCGCAATAGGCATCCGCAGCTCACGCATGCACAGATGGGACGGGGCTGAGGTAATTTTTAGGGCCCTCCAGGGGGGGGCATCCCAGCAGGACATCCACAATGGGGATGCCCCACGGGGAGTGATCAAATTTGGTCAGAAAACAAAGAAATTTCTGGGCCAATCCCCCCTGTGTGTTCTGCAACTTTAAAGCTAAAAATACACAAACCAAATACTCACTTTGACCACCTGGCCATTTACGCGGCTATCCACCCTGTTGCGCCTTTTCTTTGGAGGCCCAGGAGGGGAAGGGGTGGGAGGGGTGCTAGTTGGGGAAGGTGAGGTAGGTGGGGGAGGTGGGGGAGGGGTGGTGGGGTCAGAGTCGGAGGAGGAGCTGGGGAGGCGCATAACTCGCCGTCTGGGCAGCATTGTGGAAACGCTAAGGAGGAAACAGGAACCGGAAATGACCCAAGCGACATTGGAAAAAAGTTAAAAAAAAAAAAAACGCTCCGCGCACCAGCAACAAGCTATTCTCAGCTATGTGCAAGCTAAGTGGCGGAAAAACTAAAATGACGCTTGAAAACAAGCTATTGGCATAAGCGCAAGACATTTTTACCTTAAGGTGGCGTTGAAACGCAAAGGAGGATCCCGGAACCGGATATGACGCAAGCAACTGTGCTTCAAAATTCAAAAACAAAGATGCGCACAACAGGGACAAGCTAATATCAGCTATGTGCAAGCTAAGTGGCGGCAAAACATTAAAATGACGCTTGAAAACAAGCTAGGGCCCAAGGCGCCACGAATTATTAGCTTGATTTAGCAGGGGGTTCTACATACTGTAATGCATAGGTCCTTCTAAAGCATACACCGTTGTGCTTAAATATACAAATCTTATTCCTTCCCAAAGTCATCACACAATCAAACTAGACAACTACCTGAAAATGTGGCACACATGAGAATGCATAACGGGTTGTTATGAGCTGGTACGACTGAATGTTAATCCTGCAATATGTGGCCAGGAACGCTCACAACTACAGTGTATTCATTAACAACGACTGGGGTCGCTGGAAGTGAATTCCTTGCAAATGGCAGAAGGGCACATGTATGAACAGCACAGCGCCGCACAACGCAGCGCAGCGAGGCACAGCGACGCTCGCGCCGCCACATAGCGAATTAAAACAGCGACTGCACAAACACTGACCAACACAGATTCATCAAGGACAGGGCTGCCGAATAGCTTGGGCGCTGACAATTTCGAAGAGCAAACGTGACCGCCCAACCTGACAGGCTACAAAATAGCTTTACAAGCCCCGTTTGTGTGGAAAACAAGCGATTTTGATGCCAATGAGTTTGGGTGGAGGAGATGCAATTCCCATGTCACTCACAACATTACATTGTGAAAAATAATAAAAACTTCAAATACATAAAAATAACCAGCCAGATTAATAAAACATATCAATATAAACATGTGTTGAATTTTGTACCAAAGAAAAAAACCCAAAAACCACTAAAAACAATCATTGCAGCGTCTGCCATTGAAATGTATGGGAGAGCGGCAGGTAGCGCCAGGTAATACGTGTCGCTGTGAAGGAATTTGCAGCGGCGCTGTTCGGGCCAGCCGGCTTCATGATGAATGCTGCGCTAGCCGTCGCTCTCGCCGGCGCTAGCCTCATTTAGCTTGATAAATGCGTCATTGTGACCGCCGCCAGGCGTACTTGAGTCGGTAGTCGCCGTTAGCTGCCGCTACCTGGCGCTCGTCAGACACTACCTGGCGCTATCGCTTGATGAATAAGGGCCTTAGAGCAATAGCGTTGCCTTGCATCTACATTTCAGGAGCATTCAGCCTGATGCTTAGTTTGCAGTTTTATTGGCATTCTTAATATCTTTTGAGTTGTGTTCATTATGGCAACTGACAGAGGAGAGTGATGGAGCTTCACGCTCATCACACACTGAAGAGGTAAGCTGTGTGCAGCAGCCTGACTCCGTAATCACATATAATGTACATAATGTTACATTCACCATTCAAATAAATACATGCAGCCTAAATCAATTGACAGAAGAATGCTGATCCTGAGACAAATGTTTTCTTGTCTTTCTTTGTTATTTTCCCCTTTTCCTTTCCTTTTTCTTGGTGGGCAGATGTATTTTTCAGCTAAATAGCTAGGGGCCAAATTTATGATGTGCGTTTGTAAGCATCATTTTTGTGGCTATAGCGGCAGCTTCAGAAAGTCAGAATTCCTGTCTTATCTGGCGCTATGCTGTGTACTACATTGGCGCTAGCAGGCATTGCGCCATACGCTAACTAATTAGTTAAATAGCGTTAAATATTAAAAAGGCTGCAACAGGGTTGGCATTTTTTAGTTGTTAAATGAGACACTGAATGCTGCTGACCCATACCCTGGAATTCCACTTTAAAGAAATACAACACTTGTAAATGAGTGTTGTCCCTCTATTTGGCAGTGAGGCACATCTAATTTCTGAATGCCTCACACCGCATACTGCCCAGAGAAGCCCAATTTTCCCTGCTCCAATACTCACCACCTTTAGGATCGCTTCTGTGGGCTGCTTTTATTCTACATGAACAGGAAATTGAACGAAATACACACAACACAGGATTGTGTAAAATAACATATGACAAATTACATTACCAAGTTTGTAATGTATTGATACAATAACAAAGGACTTAAAGGACTAGATTTCCTTATTCAGAAACACGTGTTTCCACTATTAGGGTCACCCTATCTCCAAAAATTCTCCCCACCCAAAGGTCTATTAAAAAGAACTCCAGTTGTGGAGGGTGGTACATGGGATTCAGGCAGTTGCAACAGTTCGCTGAATCCTGTGTTTCCTTATAATCAATGTTGTAAATGTATTTGAATTGTTTCCAATTTTTTCAGATTTTGCCCAAATGCTCAATAAAATCTGATTAAACGAAAAATACGGTAACTTAAGAACACATAACAGGTCAATCTCGAAAAGCCACTTGTGTCAGATACCAGGCAGTTTTATCTCATGGGCATTCTGACTGCTGTTTAGCATGTGACAGAACATGGATGGAGCTTGCTCAAAATCACCAATGATAAATTAATTCAGACACGACAGTATAGATGAACTGAGTATATAAACTCACCTAAATACTTAACCATCTTTACACCTTTTTCTGTTATTAAAATAGAAAATTCTGTCTTCACATGCCCACATACCAGATACTTAATTCAATATTCATATGTATTTGCAACAAGACAGTTTTCAGCTTTACTATGTACATTGTTTCAACCCATGTGCAAATAAAGAACTAGAGAAACAATAAGGACGTAGCTATCCCATGTGTCAGCTTTTCAACTCTTTCCACTTTTCATCTCTTTGGCCCAAATATCATTATGTAGAAACTACCTGGTCACAAGAGATCACCAAAGACAGAATGTTTATTTAATAGTATGTAACAAGAGATCACCAAAGACAGAATGTTTATTTAATAGTATGTAAGAGTCAAGAAGACAGAAAGTGGTTACCATCGCACAAGTCGCAGACAGAAAATAATACTCGTAAAGTCAAAATGTGCATTTATTGGAGTACGGGCGTGCGATTTTTGGTGGGAGTGCTTGCATGTGCGTCTGGGGTGCTGGTCTAGGCATACAATGTTGCCTAGCAATGGGGAGAGAGGAAAGGAGTAGAAGTTCTGAGGCTATTACAGACCCTGCCATTGCCAATGCTGATTATTATGCAGCATCACAGCTCCTAGGGCCACGCCCACTTGCTTCAGAAGAGAAATCATGAGCCGTAAACCTTGATTTTTTTTTTCAATTTAAAAACAGAAAGCAGATTAGGACAGTGCCAAACGTAGTGCTACGCAATGGTCTAACAATTGCCTTTGCCTGAAATATTACTTTAAAAAGATCTATTTTTTTATGAGCTCACTTGGCTGGCTGCTGCCAGAAAGTGGACCAGTGGTCCTCTGCTAGAAAAGTAAACCTAAATGAAAATTAAAAAAAAAAAATCTAAGACAATTACTCCCTTCCCAACTAATTGTGAGATAGACCTGGTCGCAAGACCTATGTACAGTAGGTTTGGCATCTGCAATGTCTTGTCTGTGGGCTGGACATAAGAAGGCAAGTTGTGGTATGAAAGCCATCTTTAAACCTCACAGGAAATGTAAAAATGTCCATATAAATAGACAATCCTAGAATAACGAGTTATTTAGATGCAGAAAGTTCTTAGCCAAGTTCTTTATAAAGAATTACATTTTATTTGCTCATTCCAGATATGGAGAGAAATGATGTGATTGTGACAGACCAATGAACATATTCTATTTAGTTTTAAAGTGGATTTCACAAAATGATAGAAATAAGCTTTAATGCAGAGAGATAAGTTCCCGCAGCATCCCTTTATTTACTCGCTATCAGCCTGATCTGCTTTTGGAGATATGCCAGAAATAGAATAGGCCATGCGTAGAAATGAATCAACACACTTTGTAGCTGGAAGATTTGCAGAAAACTAGAGCCAACTTGATGCAGTTTTCTGCTAAGTATATGTGGTCCTTAAAGGATCACTCTAGGCAAAAAGGGAAAATTAGTGCTTTTTGCTCAACACTAGTTGTCAGGGGCTAAGTAGTTAATTCCTCTGCATTTAGCAGTTTGTGATAAGTACTAGCGAACTTGCTACCTCCTGCTGAACGCTTTATTCGGCATCCCAGCATTCTGTGCTGCTCTCGAACTCTTGGGGGTATATTTAAGAAACTGATGACAAGTAGTGTCACATAGTAGCAGGTGTTTTAGTGGGTGCTCATGCGGAAAGCCATATTTATGACTGGCAAAATGTCTAGCGCCTCTAATAGCATCAAGTAGCGCTCCATTTATGAATAGCGCCCATTGTAATCACAATGCCGCCGCTGTTTGTCCTGTAGTGCCACATCGTATCAGACTCTCAGTGGTGTTCTCCCATACACTTCCATTGCTTTTTCAGTGATGTTAGCTGTACAACTTCTGCATAGTGTTTTTCCATTTTGTTGACGACAATCAACTGACAAGGGATCATTGGGCAGGTTGGGATTTATTTTACACACATTAACCCTTTTTTTTCAAGTGACAGTGGCTTTGCATGTCCCCAATGTGATCTCATGTTTTTATGCTTTGTTCAAGTGTCCTCGAACAAAGGTCCTAGCGCTGTTTTTTTTTGGTCATAAATATAGGCTCAAGCGCCAGCTTTCGGGCGTTCAGAAATGGTGCTATGTCTCGTCATGTGCAGCATTCTTTCTATGTTAAATGTTGCGGGCGCTTTCCAGAGTTTACACCTAGCGCAACCAAGCATTCTCTTAAATACAGCCAAAACAGGGGCTTTCATTGGTAAGAACTCTGTCATATACCCTCTGCTATAACCGTTCTGCTTTCGGTTTCGCTTTGTGCACTTCCTGTTTGCCTGTGAGGTGAAAGCATGGCCCCCACAGAAACTCAGCCAAACCCACAGCCCCAGCAGTGGTTCAAGCGGGTCCAAGGCAGAATCGGACACCCCAAAAAAGTCTCGCCAGAATGCTGATCCTCAGGGCAAAAGCCAGATTTTTAAAGTAAATGTAATTTCTGTTTTATATGCATATGTTATTTTAATGTGGGAATGTCTTTAAGTCTGTGTCATTTTTTTTTATTGACTGCTCCTCCGTTATGCCTTTTGCTTATAGTTTTTGACCCTGTTGTCCCTTGTGATGCGTTTAGCGTTTTTTTTATAGCGTTTTTCTGTTAAATACAGATATATTAGATTAGATATTAGCATTGCACTTAGCTTTTTAACATTTATTCTTCCTATTTTGATATGCGTCTTTTACTATTCTCATAAATTAGCATGCAGAAATGCATTGTTACTTAAATAATAGAATATTTGTGTAAAATGTTATTATCTTTAATAATTATATGTTTTTTTTATCTCTTTCTCATTTTTCATGTAGGACATATTCCAGCGGGTATAAGATTATGCGCCACTCTCGGCCTGGAAGGGGAAAATTGGTCACCATATCCCGACTGATGTGAAGCTCTGGCCGAAGTCGATCCACCATCAGGACCCGGCATCAGTCAACAGGCTCTATGATGTCTATGCCTCTGGTCAGTGAAGAATTTCAAACAGCATTGGTTGATGTAGCAGCATAATCAAGGATTTGTTCTTAATGCCTCTTCTTTGTGCCTTCACAGATAAGCAGCCTCCCCTCCACAAGCAAGGCAAGGAGGTTCTCCTTGCCCCCCTAACCCTGATCCCAATACATTTGTGGGGGAGGAACCTTTGCGCCGTTGCGAGGTGGAGGACCCAGGGGGGAATGGGGGCAAGCCTGAGGACTTTCCAGAGAAATTGGGCTGGTGAGGTGGGGGCTGTGTGGGTCATCAGCTCCTCTGATGAGAAAACACCGAAGTCTGGCTAACTGGAGGGCCAGTCTCAGGTGGGGAGTCCCAAGGTGGAGGAGGTGGTGAACTTCCCAGCACTCTATAAGGGTGCAGTAGGGGAAGTGGAGTAGTTTGGCCCCGCGAAGTTGGGCTCTGGCGGATTAAATTGGGACAGCGAAGCCCACACTTCCTTCCTTTGCAGCCCCCGAGTTTAAGGCCAGCACCTCGTCCCTTGGTAAGTCGGCTTTATTGTGTAGAGCTATTTTAGAAGTGACAAGTGTGTGCTTATTTTTATTGGGTTTGTTTATTTTTCCATTGTTTAAGGCGATATAGGCTGGTGATCTCCTCTGCACCCCTTCCTGTTTTTTCTCCCGAGCCAATGTCAGGTAATTTTGCCATGCACATACCCACAGAAACAAATCTTCAATGTTTCCATGTTGAAATTTAACATACTTCACATATAAATGAATAATGTTCTTGTTATTGTTTTTGTCACACAGAGGATGTATGTGACTTCACACCTATTTTTGTGGTACCTAGCCCTCCCCAAGACTTCTTTCAACAGGAGCATTTGAAGGCCTAGTAAAAAGAACAGACAAGAAAATTAGGGGCTTGGTTTTCTGCTAAAATAAACAGACTATGTTGTTTGTGCATAGTAAAACTTGGAAAAGGAAATTATTATTATTATTATTAATAATAATAATAATAATATTTACCGGTATTTATATAGCACCATCTTCATCCATAATGCTGAAAAAAGTCATAACTGTAATTACAGACACCTTAAACATACAGTACATAGACGAGCAAGATGCGACAAAGTCAGATAAAGTAAATGGTACAAGAACAGTATACAATAGAAGCAGGAGCTTTGCCCTTACAAGCTTATATTTTAAATAATGCTGGATTGTCTTTCTATGACCAAAGGAGAGGGTCAGCCCGGAAATGGCATGAGTCCTATTGAACCAACTATGGACATAAATGAATACATTACATTTTTACAACTGAGGCATCACCAGCCTAGGGGTCTGGGGTCAGCATGTTGTGTAAGATAAAAAATTAGAACAAAATTGCCTAGATTCATGCTTAGTGAGTACTTAGTGAGCCATTAACCAGGAACAGGTGGGCAAATGAGGAGCTCTAGCTGTTGAGCCATTCAAAACTTCAGTCAAGAGTTGACCCCACCCCTGCCACCCTTCCCTGGCGATGAGGCAGGATGGGGGGCAATGAAAAAAACTCTTACCCAACCCTCAGGCCAGCGCTGCTCCTTTGGTGCTTTGATCCTGGCGGCCGCCATCCCCCAGCTCCCCACGACACAGAGCTGCATCGCCCGGCTCCCGTGCACGCTCCCTCAAGTGAATGAGCTGTGGGAGTGAGTGTGGACCCGGAGGATGCGACTCGGTGTCATTTTCATCAGCAGCCACACAGAGACCAGTAGAGTGCCGCTGGATAAGGTTAGGGTTTTTTGTGACCCCCAATCCTGCATCAGCACCAGGGTAGGGTGGCAGGGTGTGGGAGGTCAGCTTTTGACTGAAGTTCCTCTTTAAAGCTGCAAGCATATTCGAGGTATGTGACTATCAGGGCCAGGTTAATTATTTGGTAAAGCAAGTTGCAATAGTGGTGTGAATTATAACCTGCATATTGGTGAGCTTTTTCATTTTAGCACATAAGTGCAATGAAATGTTTTTGTTCTATTTTTATCCAAAATATCATCTATACCTGTGATAGGACATTTTTACAGGTGAGATACAGTGAGAGCAGTGAGACTATGGAACTTGCTGCCAGAGGAGGTAGTAATGAAGGATACAGTAAAAACATTGAAAAGTGGCCTTGATGCCTTCCTGGCATGTAATAACATTTCCAGCTATGGCTACTAGACCACTGGAAGGAGGCTGAACTGGATGGACTAAAGTCTTTATTCAGCCTTACATACTATGTTACTATGTATGTTTTTTATACATCATTTTTCCAATGAGGTAAGAGTATTTTTTTTAAATTTGGATATAACACCTGCCTATGGGCTGAGCAAAATAATTTGTTTTTTTTTCTGTATACCCCATGGGGCCCTGTTGTTTTTAAAGCCCTAAAAATATACCATACCTCATTAAAAAACATCATGTATATCCTTTGTAAAAATACTTCATTTGAGGTTCAGGTGATTTTTTGGGGGAAAATAAAATGTTATTGTACTTTCTTGTGTGTTAAAACTAAAAAGCTCACTGAGATGCAGGTTGCAATTCATACTGCAAGGCACACCGCTTGTGCACAATGCTTCACCAAATAATTAGGGCCGGACACGGCACGCAATTACACATTTATCAAGCAGAATCTGGGATAGCGCCATGTAGTGTCTGATTCATCATTTTCACAGCCTCAGCGAACAGCGCCAGCGTTCAGCCTTGCACCTCTCGCTACCTGGCGCTCTCCCATACATTTCAATGGACGATCCTTTTCTTCTCTTTAAAGGTTTTTTTTTTTTTTTTTTTTTAAATCACAAATAATTCTGTGACCTCTTCTGGCATTGAAATAGCAGTTTTTTCATAATTTTTTAATTTTTTAAATATTTCCTCAGAAATGACATTACAGGTCTGGCGTTAAAGTGTTCATGTTACAATGTAATTCCATATGTTTTCGCTTTGTTACTAGTTGATAGATGCTTGAAAACACACTTTAAACACACCGCCTCCTGCGCTCTGGGCTTCAAACAAATATTTTTCAGCGCCAGAGATTTGTGAGGCTGTTTTTTTGCTGAATATGGTGTGAGTCGGTCGCTATGAGCAGTAGCTAACATGCGCTCCCTTACAGCGCTGTACTGGTCAAATAGCGACTCCTCACAATGTATTCACCATTACTGAACAGCGACTGAGTCGCTATGAAGTAGCGACTCACGGCCGAGCACTGCGACTACTAGCGGGCGCTCTGAAAATGCCTGCTACAGACGCTCATCTGTCGCTACCTGCCGCTAATGATGAATCAGCCTCTTAGCCTGACCCTCTACGTGCTGAATAGTCACTACTGCAGCCAGGCAACTTCCTGTAAAATGTTCAGAAGGTGGTCAGCAATGGCATCATCCACAATTTTCCAACCACAGGTTTACAAACTGCATTTTATACACCTTGAAGTTTCTTTCAATCCAGGTTTAACATTTCAGCATAAACTTTTTTTTTAAAACAAAGCAGGTTATTCAAAGCAAATACACAGTGCCTTCTGTTTAATCTGAAATGTTTGTATTACTTTACCTGTTTGTTCCAGACTTAATGAGCATACTGTATTATAGAAATCTGCTCTCATAAGGTCCAGTCCCTGTAAACAAGACATACATATTACTGATGGAAATCTGCGGTGGAATGGCCTCGCAAGATTCTAGCTGCATTTCTCAGGCTAATTTTCAGGAAGCCTTCATGCAGAGATTTGGAATGGTAATTGGAAAATGCATTGTGTATTTATAGGTAACAGGTCCATATGTATGTAAAGGTGCAGCACATGTTCTATGAACAGTATACTTATTTTCCACCTGATTAGCTACAATTCTACACATATTGTATATATGCACCATTATATACATCTTTTAGTTTATAAATCACATTTTCCCGCATGGATTCATTTTACTGTCACAGAACACTTACAGGCTGATTCATTATTAGCAGCAGGTAGCGACAGATGAGTGTCTGTTGCAGGCATTTCTGAGCGACCTCTAGAAGTCGCTGTGCTCGGCCGTGGTTCGCTAGTTCAGAGCGACTCAGTCCCTGTGCAGCATTGTTGAATACGTTGTGGGGAGTCGCTATATGACCAGTACAGCGCTGTATGGGAGCGAATGTTAGAGACTGGTCAGTGCGACCGACTCACAGCATATTCATCAAAAAAACAGCCTCACACACCACCGGCGCTCAAAAAAGCTTTGCTGAAGCCCAGAGCGCCGGAGGCTGTGTGATTAAAGGCTGTTTTTGCACACATATCCACCAGTAGCAAAGCGAAAACATATGGAATTACTTAGTTATAACATTGTAACTGTCACGGACCGGATGGAGCGGACTCGGGTGTGGATCCGCTTTAACTGTGGAACCGATGGCGGGTACCATGTCAGGGGAGCGGAGTCTAAGGGGCCACCGGTATTCACCAGAGCCCACCGCAAGGCAGGTTGGTCTTGTGCGGCGAGTGACCCCCAGGTCGCTACCCCCCAACAGCGGCCCAGTCCCACAGTCAGCCGAGGTTCAGCGAGGTACACAAGTGGCAGGCAAAAGGCGTAGTAAGTACAGGCAGAGGTCGGGGCTGGCAGCACAGGTTCACAGAAAAGGTGAGTAGCCGAGGTCAGGGCAGGCAGCAAAGGTTCAGAGTCGGGGACAGGCAGAGGTCGGTACACAGGTGAGCAATCCAAGTATGTCTGACTTTCAACAGGCATGGAGAGACCAAGATCCGGCACTGAAGGAAGGAAGTGCCTGTTTAAATAGGGAAGGTGATGCAGGGTTGGATGACATAAACACCAATCAGTGTTGTACAGGCCCTTTAAATCTCAGGGATCCTGTGCGCTCGCCCTCTAGTGGACGGAGACGTGTGCGCACCTGACCATGCAAGGAGGAAGCATTGGGGGAAGGGCGGCAGCTGGAAGCAGCCCTGAGGGAAGATGGATGACGGCTGCATGCAGCCATGGAGGTAGGTGAAATGCTGTGAGACGGGCGTGCAGCGCTCGCCCTAACAGTAACATGAACACATTAATGCCAGACCTGTAATGTCAATTCTGCATAAATATATAAAAAATGAAAAACGTGTGAAAAAATTGCCAGGAGAGGTCACAACATTATTTGAGATTATTTAAAAAAAAAAATAATAAAAACCCCTTGTTTAAAGAGAAGTAAAAGAACGTCCATTGAAATGTATGGGAGAGCGACAGGTAGCGAGAGGTAATACGTGGCGCTCTGCAAGACTGAACGCTGGTGCTGTACGCTAAGGCTGGGATAATGATGAATCGGACGCTACATGGCGTTGTTCTAGTCGCTCACCAGATTTGGCTTCATAAATGTGTAATTGCGTGCAGTCTCCGGTGTTCACCTGACGCTACCTGCCGCTGTACAGACACTACCTGGCGCTATCCATTCATGAATAAGGCCCTTAATGAAATTGAATTTACCCTGTTTTTTTCGGAGTGTGCTCATTTAGGTTACAAGTGATTTAAAGAACATATATTCAGCTAGTTACATCATTATTAAAAGTCCTTGTCCAGGCTAATTAACAAACAATCCTGACTTACCTTACTGGTCCTGCAAGCTGCAGTGGACTAGTTTTAGCTCTGGTGTAAATAGCACACCCCCTGCCGGCCCTGGCGAGTGTTCCCTTTTTTGGGCTCAAGGTACTAGACCTCCTTGTTGACTGGCAGCACTGGATGCATCAGAAGAGTGTTCAGCAGTGATGTGCCATCAGTGGATAGTTGTATTTGTAACAGGGGCTGGTCAGAAGCAAGCTTTACACTGACAGATAAGTGTTCTTTTTTTTATTGTATAGACTATTTCCTTAAAAGTGATCCAGCTTTAACGGGACAGCCCTGGCTGGGCTAAAAAGATAGAAATACATTTTCTCCTCTGCATGTTCGGTTCTTTGATATGTTAAATAAATCAATGTATATATTTAATGTTCATTTTTTATCACAAACTATATAGGATATATATATGAACATTTTTATAACCCTTTTGGGCAACAACATTGTATGATGTCATGAAGCCTTTTTACTACAGAAAGTAAGTCTGGTTGCTTTCCGCTCTCATTTTTATCTTGATGTTAACTTGCATGTGAAGAACGGCACTGAAGCAAAATAGGCCTAATATCCCAGCCACCTGAGGAAGAATAACCTATGAAATGCGTTGGGGCTAAGGAAATGATAAGATTATATGTAGATCGCCATTGCAAGATTTTGGATCTGGATGACAAATTGTGAAATGGTATTGTACAATCATGTACAACAAAATGTATATTTTTTTTATTTTAATCTATAAGATATTTAAATTTTATAATAAAATAAAAAAAAGATTGTAAAGAGCCCCCCACCTTCTCTGTGCGCATGCTGGTCTATTCACTTGACTGGTCAATGAAGCACTGTATAGAGCCTCTGTGCAGCTGCCATCTGAATGCCAATAACAGCCTTGGATTCCAGAGGAGGTAATGAGTTATTTTTGTGACCCCTGTATTCTGCTTCAGTGCCAGGGGAGGGGGTCAGGGTGTAGCATTACCACTTGAATGACTCACCTTATGCACCTTAAACACGCTATGTGGGGTTTCTTTTGTGTATAGGGCCCTGGACTGCTTGTGAGGAAGAACAAATGAATCCATCAAAATACAGGGAAATCCTAGAGTGGAATAGGTGTGGTCACACCCTAGTAAAGAAAAAGTATTGAACTCAGATTACTCAGAACAAACAGGTAAAGGAACTATTACATTTTATTTCTCTGACAGACTTGTGTTTAATTAATGTAGATGTGAAACATTCTTAGGAAAATAAAGGGCATTTTCAAAAGTCGTGACTGTACCCCCTCTCTTGAATCATCAAGTTGCATGGATTTGATTAAAACATGAATATATTGTGAACTGGACCCTACACAAATCTAAACACACAATTGTATATTATGATTATTGCAGTTGTGTTGCTGGAAGATATTTGACAGAATGTGTATGACTGTATATAGCGTCCACATCTGCCACTGAGAGAGGCTTCTAATAACTTATACAGTCTATATATATACAATGGTAACTAAATGACATTTAAAGTTTGTGGTGTATGTCGGGATTCCCAAAGTGAGAATCCTCAAAGATAGATAACCAGGAAACTGAAAACCCAAATGAGTCGGAGGTGTGAGGTAAAATGCTAGTTTATTGAAAGAGAAACACAACAGGTGCAGAGTGATGGATGGCAACAGTAAAGCAAATCAAACAACTATAAGAACTGGGAGCCAGGAAGGGTTCAAGGAGTGTATGATGCTTATAAAAGGATACCCAGATGGAAGGCGGGTCCAGATTTCAAAAGTCTACACAGCAATCCCATGCACTGGCAACACATTGGAGTCCAAAGTCCAGAAGTAAATGTCCAGATTATCCAGGAGATCACAGAGTTTCAAAGGTCCAGATAATCAGAGTCCAGAGGATCACAGAGTTTCAAGGTCCGGGAGGGGGGGGGGGGGTAGTCTGTTAGGCCAGGTGCTGTCTAACAAGCTCAGGTTCTGACATACAACAGGGAACCTGCCGGCAGGCTGCAGAAAGGGCTTAGCAGACACACTTCCTGGTGGCCAGGTGAAAAGCAGGGGAATCCGAGGAACAGAGCCACCAGCAGGTGATCTGCAAGTTTCTGGGTTAATGTGGAACCCCAGACTTTACAATACCCCCCTTTTAGGAGCGGATCCCAGAAGCTCCTACAATCCTGCATACCATCTTCACTCTACTGGCATCACTGGGACCCACCAGGTTTGATCTACAGCAAGATGAAAACAATGACCCATGGGCCACTGCCCAGCAGGGACCAGGGGCTAAAAGAACCGGTTATACTCAGGAACTAGGTCCACAGAATTCCGCCACCAGAGACAACTCCACAGACAGTGGGTTTGAGTGGAGGGGTCGCCAACAGATATGTGACAAGAGAAGGTCCGGGCAGGGGTATGGCATACAAAGGTCCAGGCAGAGTCATAGTAGGAAGAGGTATGGCTGGCAGAGGCCCTGACTGGGGTCCAGGTGGCTGTACTCCAGCCTGGAGCCAAGGTGGCCAGAATCTAGGCTGGGACAAGGCTGGCAGGTGCCTACGCTGGGTCAAGGCCAGCAGGTACCCAGGCTGGAGCAAGGCCGGCAGGTGCCCAGGCTGGAGAAAGGCAGACAGGTGGCTCTCAGACGAGGCAGGCACTTTGCTCTTGAGCAAGGAGGGCACTTGGCTCTCGGGCGAGGCTGGCACTTGCCTCTCAGGTGAGGTGGGCACTTGGCTCTCGGGCAAGGCAGTTGCTTGGCTCTCAGGCAAGGCAGGAACCAGGCTTAGAATGAGCGCAGACATTGCATGCTCAGGAACAGGCTCAGACATTGCAGGCTCAGGCACGGCAGGCTCAGGAACAAGTCCATGGCGTCCTGGCAACAGGATGCGGGCACGGGGAGCCCTGGCAACCGAGGTTCTGGTACAGGGCATTCCAGCAACTGGTGTGCAGACATTGGGCGTCTCGGCGACTGGGATGCAGGCACCTGGCAGGCGAGCAGAAAACTGGGACCTGCATTCTATACATAATAATGCATAGCATACAGCTTTCTTTATACACAGAGCCCAGTATAGAGAGCGTAGAGTGGCTCATGAGCTAGTCCCCTGCCTTCAGTTTCTCTGATTAGCTAGGTGTCGTGGCGCATATATTGTGAGTATATTAGCAATCTTTTTGCACACAGTGGGTCATGCCAAAAAGTGATGCCCCAGGGGGAGGAATCAGCTAGCCCTAGAAGCATTTGAAACTACATTTACTAAAGCTATGTTCACACGTGTCCAGTCGCATTTGCGACATACGCTTTGAGGAGGAATTCCATTTTGCATTCACATTTAGCCTGCTTTTAATAGATAGCCCTGTTTATTGAGATACATTTGCGGCCAATTGTTGTTTGCCACGAACACAGAAATGCAAGCAGTACCAGACAGGTGTGAATGAGTGCTAAGGCTTACAGTCAGAAGTGTAAGGAAGAATGTAACAGATACACACATGCAGACCCGGAGCTGTTCCCTACCTTATAGGCTATACAGACTACATATATTTTCACCCTACCAACCAGCCTGCTTGGTTGAGGAATGACAGACTATTTTTCATTCAATACTGCATTACTGCTTTACTGTTTGAGGCTTGCAATTGAAAGTTGATCTCTGGCAGCTTAATGGCGATTATAAAGGGAAGGAATCTCTGATAAGATCTTGATTTACTGTATGCTTATAGACAATTCCGCTAAGCAGGGCTGTATGTTTGTGATGAAGGGCTTCTCGAGGCTTGAGGATTTAATTGGATTCTACAGATTTAGAGTTTTTACCAATAATTTATTCCTTTTCATGGTACACCAAATAAGCTATTAGAGGCATCAACAGTTTACTGCCATTGTTTGGAAATTCTAGACAACGTGTTGTATCTTTGTACTGATTAAATGCAATCCTTGTATTTCTAGCTGTTTACTATCCTGTGTTTAAAACTACATTTCTTTAAAATGACTACAAGCACAGCAGCACATGCTGGGACTCTCTGCTGGAAATTAAAAGTTTCTCTCCAGCTCATAAAAACCAGCTGTGTTTCTTGTTGAGATATATTTTAGTATCTAATGGCATATTGTCACTGTGTCTTTAGAGGAAATAGGAGATGGAGAGCCTTATTTATGAAACGTCATTGTGGCCTCAGAGGCACTCAGTGTCTGATATAAGAAATAATAAACGTCAGCGCCGAAGCGGCCCACAGCTAGCGTCTTATTTAACATTAGCGCCAGAAAGGTTGCAGCGCTTGGCGCTCTGGTTGGAGCAGCGCCAAGTCAAGATTTCATAGAGCACAATGGGCAGAACTTCTTTTGCTTAAGAATGTGTAACTTGGGTTATTACAACTAAAATGCAGCCTAAACGCACTGTAAAGCTTGTCCCCTTTGTCCCCAACAGTTATTTCTTGTAACTTTAATGAAGAAATGCTGATCAGCACCAGAAAATACAGATACAGATTCATAAATATGTCGTGCAGCGCCATAAAGACGGCAGTACAATGTGGCGCTCAGTGGCGCTGGTATAATCAGCAGTCAGGCCCAACAGGTGCTGACACAGGCCAGCCAATACCTAGTGCAACAATCAAAGCAAATTAGTTAGCATCCAGCACTGCGACCGACATTCTAGTCAAAATTTCAGTGCCAGAAAAAGACAAAGATGCCAAATCTCCAAAACTGGTGCTATAACCCAGGGCCACATTGTCTGCTCCCGCCCACACCCGTTTTGATCCTACACAAATGTATTTTTTTCTTGTTAAATAAAAAAAAGACAAAAAATCTTTGCCCAAAAGATTTTAAAGTAGACCAAAACCAGTTTGGGATGCCCCACTGTGCGAAACCTCACAAATAGCCACCTGTCGTGCATGCACTGTGGGGTTGTTGGGGAGGTAAGCATACCGGGTGACTGGGGGGTTTCAGGCAGTGGGGCATTCCATATCAGGATGCCCCGAGGAGAGGGAAACAGGTCAGGCTTTTTGTCTGCTTTAAAGCAGAACAAAACACACCCGCGGCCACCCTGAAATCTAAAAGATTCCAGGGTCAGATGCTGGCTTTCCCCCAAGGCATTCCAAATCGGGATGCCTTAATGTGTGAAACCCTCCAGGGCACTGCTAATCACTTAACCCTTCCCTGGTCCAATGATGCATATGCGTAGGCTCTCATCCAATGAGAGCCAGCTGCTGGGACTATGGCCCTTATTCAAGAAGGGATAGCGTCAGGTAGTGGCTGGTTAATGTGAGGTAGCGACAGGTAGCGACTGGTGAACGCCGGACACGGCATGCAATTACACATTTATCAAGCAGAATCTGTTTAGCGACTGGGATAGCGCCATGTAGCGTCTGATTCATCATTTTCACAGCCTCAGCGAACAGCGCCAGCGTTCAGCCTTGCACAGCGCTAGGTATGACCTCTCGCTACCTGTCGCTCTCCCATACATTTCAATGGACGATCCTTTTCTTCTCTTTAAACTGTTTTTTTTTTTTTTTTTTTTTTGCTTTTCAAAAAAATCACAAATAATTCTGTGGCCTCTTCTGGCATTGAAATAGCAGTTTTTTCATAATTTTTCTTTTTTTTATATTTCCTAAGAAATGACATTACAGGTCTGGCGTTAAAGTGTTCATGTTACAATGTAATTCCATATGTTTTCGCTTTGTTACTAGTTGATAGATGCTGAAAAACACACTTTAAACACACAGCCTCCGGCGCTCTGGGCTTCAAACAAGTATTTTACATAAATAAAAATTACACAACATAAACAATCTGTTTACAAATCTAATAACTTGATATATTTGTCAGTAAAAGTTAATAGGGTTTATACATCCTACCTAAAGGAGACCTAAAGCCAGGCCTCACACGCTAAAATAATGGTACTTCCTAGTGTTATAATAAGTTGCATGAATGCAATCTATGAATCTTTGCCAGATCTAACAGGTTCAGGTCTGTCATCTTCTGGGGAGCATCATTATTTAGTAACAGAATGAATGGCAATTGGCTGCTAGGATTTTATATGGGTTATTCATATTGATTTTACCACAACTGCATCAAGACTACTATTTTCATCTTGGCTGCAAAACAGTTCATGTAATAAATGGATCACTGGGTCACCATATTACTTGGAATGCTATTATTAAAGTGGATCAAAACCCACTGAACTTGTAAAATACATTTGGCCAAAGCCCCTGCCCATATGCCCTTCTTAGGGTGTAGAACTAGAAATGGAGAGTTTTGCTTTTCGTATCATCCTGGAACACTGTGATTTTTCTGTCTGTTTTTGTAACATGGCAGACGATCAGTCATTGCATAGGAGTGGCAATAACATCATTGCCATGCACAACAATGGCAATGAATAGAAAAGGCGGGGCTTTACAGATCAAACAGGAGACATTATCAGGTAATAGAATGGAGCAGGAGCAGTGAAAATTGGCAAAAGGAACTCTTCATGGGGGTAGCAATTTAGGGGATGGATGCTAGAGCCTGCTTTAAAGCTGTATTTTACGATGTCTTGTGATTTATCATTTAGAGAGCTCATAACAGTATATTAAAAATGGGATGCATGACCTGCATGACTTTAAAAAGGTCATTGCTTGTAATTATGTTCCTTGAGATTTAAGCAGTACAAATGTGCACAAAATTACACTGTAAAACTGAAGGACTGGCAGTCTAATAAGGAAAAGCCATAATTCTTCCTTGTTAAAGAATTATATGCTGTGCTATCCAGGGGTTTTACTTTCAGTATACTCTCAATTATGTTCTCCTAATTGTAATTTGCCACTGAAACCTCTCTTGTAGCTGTAACATGCCCACTGGTTCCTGCATGATTAAGTCCTACAGGAAATCAGAGGTGGCTAATGGAAATCAGAGATGGCTAATGAGCAAGATGAAGAAATACACTGATGCCACCACTGTGCTGATGCTAGCCAGGAATACAGAATTAGGCACACCAAGCTTTTCACGTGTCTGCTAAGTTTGGCAGTTGGCACCATTCCAGCAACACAGCTTGAAGAAAAACTCATAGAGAAACAGGTTCCATGGGGATGCTTTACAGCTAAAGATTTGTCCATCCTTAGATTTTCTATTGGCTTCTTGTATTTTGAGATGTGTATTGTGAGATGATAAGCTTTCATTTTTGTGACACTCTCTCATAAGATGATTATCTAGTCCATTGTGCCATGTGTCTTTGAGAGCAATGAGATGGGCTTTTATCCAAATTCAACATAAAGTAACTAGTAGTAGTATAAAGCAAAATTTTTACCTTCCAATGTATACCCCGCATGCTCATTTTCAGGCAGCCCAAACTTACCACTTGTTGCGTGTCTCTATTCAAACGCGACCAATTGGTCGCACAGTGATTCAAAAGGCTGTCTGGTGAACATGATTGGTTGTCTGCTATCACATGGGTCTAGGTCCCAATGAAGAATCAAGGAAGGGGTATGTGCAGGTTGCCCAACTTATTGTTTAGCCCAGTTCCAGTTTTTTTTTTCTCTAGCTACCATTACAGGCAGTGTGCAGAATCCCTCATTGAAAGGCAGAGTGCGTCATCCCCCATTAAAGGGCCATTCCAGCCCCTATATTAAAAATTATATTCTTCTAATTGTAATTTGCCACTGAAACCTCTCTTGTAGCTCTAACATGCCCACTGGTTCCTTACTCTGCATGATTAAGTCCTACAGGAAATCAGAGGTGGCTAATGGAAATCCGAGGTGGCTAATGAGCAAGATGAAGAAATACACTGATGCCACCACCACTGTGCTGATGCTAGCCAGGGATACATACCCCCCCCCCAGCCCTGCCCCCTCCTATTAGCGATAATGCATATGTAGTAAAAGAAGAAAAAAAGACACTGACCTTCAACCCAAATTCATGTAAATGGGTGGGAGTGCACACGAGATCACTGGCTGAGACTTCAGGAAGATGGCAGCTGGATTCGGGTGAAGTTGAGTGATTATATTTTGTGTATGGTTCAGCCTATTTCGAGCAGTAGCTCTGTGGTGGAGGCCTCTCCTGGTGTGCTTTTATACCATTAAAGGCAGAATGTGGCATTAAAGGCAGAGTGGTCACCTTAGAACCCTACTTCGGCTTCTACTCAGTGCTGCAGGAAATTGAAGAGAGGCACATGGGACAAGCATCAAGTGAGCTGTTTGCTGCTTTATTATTGTCTTTGGGTTTTCAGGACCATTAATAAACCCAAGTAAGGTAAAAAGTGCTTTCTTAAAACAAAAAATATTTACATGTGGACCAAGCACAACAGAATTTAGCCATGATCTGTAGCAGTATATGGAGCCATGCAAATAATCTCTTTACCTCACTGGAAAAACTTTGCACTATGGTGCTGAAGTACAATTATAAGCATTTCATATATTGTTTTAACTTTCACTGACAAATATATCAAGTTATTACCACAACTCAATATTGACAGTGTTGACCCTCTCTTAGGCCAAACTGTGAATGATTCCATAAATCCTTTGGGTGAAAAGCAACCCGGTACATCAATGGTCTCAGAATGCTTTACTGTTGGAGTGCTCATGGTGGCTCTCTACTTTTCTTCTTCAAACAATCATTCTTTCAGATGTACCAAACAGCCTGAAGAACCTTCATCAGAGAAAATAAATTTGCACCAGTCTTTCCATGTTATTCCTACACAACATCTATCTGTCTGTCCTCAATGGTTTTCTTGAAAAGAAGCAGCTTCTTTGCTGCCCTTCTTGACACAAGGCCAACTCTACAAAAGTCTTTACTTCAATGTGCATGCAGATGTGCTGACACCTTTCTGCTACCATTTCTGGTCAAGCTCTGCACTGGCGTTGAACTGATTCTGTGATCGAATCCTCTTTATAACATGGTCCTGGATGCCTGCTGGCACTGACACTTCAGTAAATGAGTTGGTGGGATCGAAAGCACACCACAAACACAAGAGCTTGATATGCAATTAAAATTGTATTAGGGTATCATATATATATATATACAGTGGTAACAGTAGTTCTCTTGATCACATGCATCAGAAAAAAGGATACAATGAGTACTTCTGTGAACATGGGGTTCTGGGTGTCATCAGGAGCGTTTGTTCACCTCAATTTAAAAGGAGAGAAAGAAATTAACGCTAACATATAGACAATTCTAATGCTCTATATAAGGTAACCATGCATTACCATAGTAGGCTATGGGGTGAATCTGTCACGATCCTGATGAGAGAGCAGGGGATGTAGGCTGCAATATTTGGTCAAGGAAAACCGTGCACAGTATATACAGCAAATAATTGACAACAAATCTGGTCAGTTCAGTCATACATAGCTGCCCTGCATCATCCCAGAAATCGCCCAACAAATATATTCAGCAAGATATATATGCATAATCATGATGTAAACACAGTGATCATAATGACAGTACATGGACAATATTACCGATTGGTAGCAAGTTAGTCAGCGATCGCAGTACACATGCCAACGTTTCGGGGCCCTCTGCCCCTTTGTCAAGGCCTGCGATACCCGAGAATACCTAGCTGGTGCTTCTTATTCTGTTCCCCCCTGGCCGGCCAGTGTGGCGTTTCCGGGCGCGCTCGTAGAGCGTTGTCCGGAACGCCACTTCCGGTTCCGTGGTCCCGACTGGCATCACTTCCGGTGTCTGGCTGGCAGGTGTAACGCCTGCCAGCCAGTAGCGGAAGCAACGTCAGCGCACAGGGCGCCCGTCGCCGGAGGCTGCGCATCGCTGGAGCGTTTGACAGGTAATAGTATACAATGTGAATACAAAAAAACCCGTAGTTGCAAGCGATGACGCTGGGGGTTTCTATGTTCCTCATGTTTTCAGGGGAAGAGAGCGCAGATAGTCACGGTATATGTAGCACCAGCTTGTCCTCTAAAATAAACAGAAATATACATATTACAAACATGTTTAAAAAAATGGAAATAAAAGCAGCGGTCACTGCTATTTAGAACACATTCACCAGCAAGCACTAGCGGGTAGTCTAAGAAGGGATATATACCTCCCTACTCAGGATATGGGTACTCTAATGGAGCTCCAAATCCTATCCCTATATTAAGGGGATATTCTGGAGCAGTGTGTATATTCATGAAACAAGGTGTATAGGACCTGGCTGGAGTCTAACAGCCCAGGAATCTATAACCAGACCAGGTGCACAGTGTATCGGAGTATGGGCAATGGATAAAAAAAGGGAGCAAAGTCGCTTAACCCTGTAGACACCATCTAATATGGGATGCCCTATTGTATGGTGACTGGAACCAAAATATAAATATCATTAGATACAAAGAATGAAGAGTCGGTTAATCCTGTGGGCGCCATCCGGCTTGGGATGCCCTTTGTATGACAGCTGAGGTCAAGGCATAGAGAGCTATAGATGGCCAGGGTAGAAAGGCAGTGGGCCATGTGGGCCAAACCCAGCGTGGGATGCCCACTATTTAGAGTCAGAAGATAATCTGGCATTGCATGTTATCTCTTATCTATATAGCCTCATATGCAGGGAAACTACTGTTAGAATGGTTCCATGGACATAAGTGTGGTGTAATCAGGGTGCTCCCATTAAAAGGGAAGAGCTTATGGATGAAATATGAGAAAGGTTTAGTTACCTTTAGGGAGATGTCCTGTGTGGAATTCGGGAAGTGGATCCAGGGAAGTCCAGAGGGAGAAAAGTTGTGGTAAAATGATGGTCATGGGGGAGCACAGTTCCTATAAGATAGAATTATGGTTAATGACCTATGGATATGCGTAGCAAAACAAGGCAGCTCCCCTAGTTCTGTTGAAACTCTATGATACCAGGTGTAATATGTCATATGGGGTGCTGTGATTGTTACAAAAAGGGGGTATAGTCGACCTCTTCATTGAAGCCTCTAGGGGACCTGGTTTGGAGTGTCTGTATCCAAAAAAGTTCACGTCTCAGAAGTGTTTTATTTCTGTCCCCGCCTCTGGAAGGGGGAGCTACCTGGTCAATTGCTTGGAAGCGGAGTTGTGATACCTGGTGGCCCATTTCGAGAAAGTGCCGGGTCAGTGGGGAATCTAGATCACATCTGCGGATGGCGCTGCGATGTTCACTGATGCGTGATCGTAGTGCTCGGATGGTTTTACTCACATATGCTAACCCGCAGGGACATTTGATCAGATAAATGACATGGTCAGAGCTGCAATTTAAAAATGTTTTGATAGTAAACTTCTGTCCAGTGTGGGGATGTGTGAATTGGTTGCCTTTGGCCACATAACCACATTGGGCACAATGGCCGCATGGGAACATGCCCTTAATGGGAGGTAAGGCGCTAAGCCATGTACGTGGGCCTGGGGGTTCTGTTGGTTCTACACCAACCTTTTTATGGACAGATTTGAAGGACAACATGTATACACGGAAACATCATACACCAATCATACACTGTTCTGGGTGCGCTACATAGACGACATTTTCTTTCTATGGGATGGCCCTTTAGACTCCCTTCTGGAGTTTGTCAATAGACTCAATACAGCAGAACCAACCATTTCCTTCTCTCTAGACCATAGTCTCACACAGGTTCACTTCTTTACCTAGAGAGAGCCGACACTCTCCTTAACGACTTCCTTGTCCGAGGGTACCCACGGGATATACTTGAAACTGCCAAAATGAAGGCGTTTGCACAAACGAGGGAATCACTACTTTCTTACAAACCCAAGAAACCTAGCAATAGAGTTCCAGCTATCTTCACCTATTCTAGAATGACACCACAAATAGAACGCATCATTCGTAAACACTGGCATGTATTGACAAGTGACGAACGCCTACAGCCCATTTTCCAATCACCACCAATGTTTGTTTACAAACATCCCAGAAATCTAAGAGACAGACTGATTAGAGCAGAAACTAAAGGCCCCACAGAACCCCCAGGCCCACGTACATGGCTTAGTGCCTTACCTCCCATTAAGGGCATGTTCCCATGCGGCCATTGTGCCCAATGTGGTTATGTGACCAAAGGCAACCAATTCACACATCCCCACACCGGACAGAGGTTTACTATCAAAACATTTTTAAATTGCAGCTCTGACCATGTCATTTATCTGATCAAATGTCCCTGCGGGTTAGCATATGTGGGTAAAACCATCCGAGCACTACATTCATGCATCAGTGAACATCGCAGCGCCATCCGCAGATGTGATCTAGATTCCCCACTGACCCGGCACTTTTTCGAAATGGGCCACCATTATGAGGCTGAATATGAGGCTATAGAGATAAGAGATAACATGCAACGCCAGACTATCCTCTGACTCTAAATAGAGGGCATCCCACGCTGGGTTTGGCCCACATGGCCCACTGCCTTTCTACCCTGGCCATCTATAGCTCTCTATGCCTTGACCTCAGCTGTCTTACAAAGGGCATCCCAAGCCGGATGGCGCCCACAGGATTAACCGACTCTTCATTCTTTGTATCTAATGATATTTATATTTTGGTTCCAGTCACCATACAATAGGGCATACCATATTAGGTGGTGTCCCTTTTTTTATCCATTGCCCCTACGGCCGATACACTGTGCACTTGGTCTGGTTATAGATTCCTGGGCTGTTAGACTCCAGCCAGGTCCTATACACCTTGTTTCATGAATATACACACTGCTCCAGAATATCCCCTTAATATAGGGATAGGATTTGGAGCTCCATTAGAGTACCCATATCCTGAGTAGGGAGGTATATATCCCTTCTTAGACTACCCGCTAGTGCTTGCTGGTGAATGTGTTCTAAATAGCAGTGACCGCTGCTTTTATTTCCATTTTTTTAAACATGTTTGTAATATGTATATTTCTGTTTATTTTAGAGGACAAGCTGGTGCTACATATACCGTGACTATCTGCGCTCTCTTCCCTTGAAAACATGAGGAACATAGATACCCCCAGCGTCATCGCTTGCAACTACGGCTTATTTTGTATTCACATTGTATACTATTACCTGTCAAACGCTCCAGCGATGCGCAGCCTCCGGCGACGGGCGCCCCGTACGCTGACATCGCTTCCGCTACTGGCTGGGCAGGCGTTACACCTGCCAGCCAGACACCGGAAGTGACGCCAGTCGGGACCCCGGAACCGGAAGTGACGTTCCGGACAACGCTCTACAAGCGCGCCCGGAAACGCCACACTGGCCGGCCAGGGGGGAACAGAATAAGAAGCACCAGCTAGGTATTCTCAGGTATCGCAGGCCTTGACAAAGGGGCAGAGGGCCCCGAAACGTTGGCATGTGTACTGCGATCACTGACTAACTTGCTACCAATCAGTAATATTGTCCATGTACTGTCATTATGATCACTGTGTTTACATCATGATTATGCATATACATCTTGCTGAATATATTTGTTTGGCGATTTCTGGGATGATGCAGGTCGGCTATGTATGACTGAACTGACCAGATTTGTTGTCAATTATTTGCTGTATATACTGTGAACGGTTTTCCTTGACCAAATATTGCAGCCTACATCCCCTGCTCTCTCATCAGGATCGTGACAGATTCACCCCATAGCCTACTATGGTAATGCATGGTTACCTTATATAGAGCATTAGAATTGTCTATATGTTAGCGTTAATTTCTTACTCTCCTTTTACATTGAGGTGAACAAATGCTCCTGATGACACCCAGAACCCCATGTTCACAGAAGTACTCATTGTATCCTTTTTTCTGATGCATGTCATCAAGAGGACTACTGTTACCACTGTATATATATATATATATATGATACTCTAATACAATTTTAATTGCATATCAAGCTCTTGTGTTTGTGGTGTGCTTTCGATCCAACCAACCCATTTATTAGATGCTTTCCTTGAGTGTCAGGTGGTGAGGCACTCTGGATCGTGTATAGCACCCCGTCGATTATATCTATTTCAGTTCAATTACCAATCTTTAATTCTACTGACACTTCAGTGCAATTGAACCTTGGCATTTTGGATCATTCGATATATGGTTGATTTAGGCACAAGCACCCAAGCATACAGCTCGCCATCCTCGCCATCATTTCTGAGGGCCCAGTTAGTCCCACCTTCTCTCCATATTGCCATATTTGTTCATCAATTTCATTGTCATCACCACCACCATCATGATAGCCTGCATTATCGTCATCATCGTGTGCCTCCTCCTCTATCCCTAACTTTCTGCTTCCAGATCTGGCAGTGTGCTATGTTTTGTTCCTCTTAAAACAATTGGCACACGGCAGAGTACAGTACAGAGCTAGCCTTTAAAGTGGACCAACACCCACGGGTGATCGGCCCGGGAATCTATAAGATTCCCGGGCCGATCACCCCCCACCCCGCGGGACATCCGAGATCGGGATGTCCCGCGGGGTGTAACCCCCCCAAAACCCCCGAAAAACCCTACCTGATCTTCGGCGGCGGCCGGCCGCCGCCGCCTCCCTCGCGCCCCTGCAGGCGTGCGCGCGCCCGCGCCGGCCGTCTGCGAATGGCCGGCGCGGGCGCGCGCGCGTCAAAAGGGACGCGCGGGAGGCGGCGGCGGGAGGCGGCGGCGGCAGCCGCTTAGACGTCCTGGAATAGAGCTTGTACGTTGGCGCTGGGAGCGCGGAGAGGTGAGTTTTTCGGGGGGTTGGGGGGGGTTTCACACAGCGGGGCACCCCGATCGGGGGTGCCCCATCGAAGTGGACCAAGACCCAGGATAGTCAAAATCCTGGGTGTTGGTCCACTTTAAATCACCATGACCACCAGACTTTGCTTCTTCTCTGGCAGACTTTTTTTCTGGAGTTTGAAAAAGCAGCATCAGTATTGCCATCACCTTCTCCTGAGCAAACCATACCAGCAGAACTTGCCCTGTGCTCTTTTGCAGATGATCAGGCCCTACTTTGACTGGGCTCTTTGTCACAGTCAGTGCCAGAAGGACCCTCCTGCCCTGATGCTGCCCCCCAAACAATTCCCTGGCAGGTGAAAAACATAGATTTTTTTAAAATGTATTAAACATTGAGGCACCGTGTACCCAGCTTAGAGAGAGGTGGTGCGTGCACACTAAAAACAGAGCTGCTCCTCCAAAAAAATTCCTAGGCAGGTGAAAAATATATAATTTTTAAATTCTGTTAAACACTGAGGCACTGTGAACCAGACAGATGTGTGGCAAAAAATAAAAAAACATCATTGAAGTTTTCAGACTTTACAGGGTGGACTATATTTACCAGCTGATCGCAGTGCAGGCAGATGCAGCTGTTCTGTGCAACACCACCCCCCCCCCCCCCCCCAGCATCCAACTGTGCCCATTTCCTTTCCTGCTCCTTCTTTTCTCCTAAGCTATGGTTCAAAAAGCCATAACCTGTTCCTGCTCCAAGAGCCATGCTCTCTCTGCAAGAGGCAGCTTGATAATAGTGAATAGATGGTGCATCACGTGACTATCTCCTGTAATAGCGCCTCCTGATTGGCTCAGCTACCTTGACCTCTTAAGCTGTGACCATGTGACCCTGTCTCTCTGCTTCTCCTTGGCTGGCCGTGACCTGTGGGGTGGTGCTGGTAAAATCCTGCCAGGGTTGTCTTCAATGTTCCGCTAGGAACCCGAAATTTATGTGGTTCGTGGTAGAACGCAGAAATGAAATTTGGATCAAAACCGGGTTCTTTCAGTTTGGTTTGCTCATCTCTATTTATAAATTGTCCTAGGACTCCTGACCCAGTTAAAAAAATTTTTTAGGGAGATGGCACAGATGGTTGTAAAAATGAATATGGGCAGGCTGATTCATTAATAGCGCCAGGTAGCGACAGATGAGCGACTCAGTCGGTGTGCGGTAATGTTGAATACGGGGTTATGAGTCGCTGTTTGACAGGTTCCGCGCTGTATGGGAGCGCATGACAGCGAACGGCCATAGCGAACGGCTCCCAGCATATTCATTAACAAATCACGCTCCAAAAATTCTTGCGCTGTGAAATGCTTGTTTAAACCCCAGAGCGCTGGCGGCGATGGGTTAAAAGTAGTTTTTTAACCCCCAAATAACCATATTTTTTTTTTTTTAAAAAAACATGTTTTTCAACACATTTTGTAATATGAATACATTAATATCAGACCTGTAATATCAATTCTGCACAATTATTTTTTTTTTTTTTAAGCTTAAAAAAAATATCTAACATTGCAGAAGTGGTCACAGAATTTTTGACATTAAAAAAAAAAAAAAAAAAAAAATAATAGCAATTAATTATGAATATTTAAAGATTGCTCCATTGAAATGCATTGGAGAGCGCCAGGTAGCGAGAGGTCATACCTGTCGCTGTTCAAGGTCGCTCGCTGGCGCTGTGTGGTGAGGCTGGAATAATGATGAATGATTCACTATCTGGCGCCCTGTCAGTCGCTAAGCAGGATCGGCTTGATAAATGTGTGATTGCGGAGGGGAGCCGGCGTTCTCGTGGCGGTGCCCGTCATTACCGTTCGCTCACCATTCGCTACCTGGTGCTATCCCTTGTTAAATAAGGGCCTAGGTGAACTAGAAATTGTCTAAGGCACCCACAGATCAGGAAGGCCACATATCTTTAATTAAATAGGCATGTTTATGTTGCCTACTGGCACCTAAAAAGCTAATGGGAGTAACAGATGCTCCCACAACAAGATACAGCCATAAACATAGCTCCTAAATTCAAACAAATCTCCAGAAAAGTGCAAATGAATGTATTTAATGCATAAATCCAGAAACTTCTGCTAAGCAAGATTAATAACATTTATAGGCAATTTAGTCATTTAAGAGAACATTGCATTGATGTGCACATTCTGTCTTTTGCCCTTTTCATTTGCATAATTAGCTACATTATCATTAATAATACATTAAAATCACCATTAGCCAAATTTGCTGCTCCTAATCATGTTCCTAATTATATTATCTGACTTGCAACAAAGAATTAAAGTAATTGGTCCATCCTCCTGTACAAACAGATCTCTGTTATGTTAACATAAACATGGTATAACAAGTTCTTTCATGCCAAACGTCTTGAATATTTCCTATTTTCTATGAGAAGAAAGCATGTTCTTATTGATCTTGTCCTAATTAATAAACCACAAACGTCAAGGAAGAGCAGGCATATAAATTAAGTAATAATGATAGCTATAATCTAGTTGTAATTTCATAGGCATAATCTAAATAATCTTTAATGGTATGGCAAGTAAAAGGATAGAATCTCATTATCTAAAATTGGTATCTTTTGAAATTGTGAAACATCTTGGTTGGAATAATGATTTGATTTTTCTTCATTCATTTATTATTTTTAGATTATAATGAAGCTATTATACTTCCTTTCGTAGCATTTCTTTCATTATATATGTTCTCTAAAAAGACACATTAACAATGTATGCTGTCTAATAAGTTAAAGCAAATCAACCAAGTTCCTCTGCTGCAGCCCTACCACTTGACCATGCTTCTCCACAGCATTTTTTACATAAATTAGGGCCAAAACTCTTACACTAAACAGCGCTCATATGCATCCCTTCCCAGAGCAATTAAGATTGCTGCACATAAAAATTAATATACATTTTTGTAATTGCTGCCGTTGTTTACAAAATGGTTTACCGCCAGAATGGCATCCTATGGAGCCGCAGGTAGCCTGCAAAGAGGAATTGATGCTGGGTTTCCTGCTGCTGTGCATTGTGGGTTATTTCAGCTAAATCCAGGCAGCATCATGGATGGGATCCACTCAAAGCTGAAACGCTGCCTCATCGATTTTCTCCTGATCACGGTCATCTTGGAGATGGGAAAGGCTTTTTTTTTTTTTTTTTGTATTATTCTTTATTTTCATTTTGCAAAGTATAATAATATACAACATAAAAAAAAGAACAAATAAGGAAAGTGAGGCTGTCCGTAGCTCACATAGTACATTTTCAACTTTAATGCATGAACATACCACAACATCCTGAACAGGACACACGACAAAAAGAATAGACTGAAAGTGGAGAGAGAAGAAAAGACAGGGAGGGGAGGGACAAAAGGAAAGAAGGGGGTAGCGGGACAGTGGGGTAGGGAGGGGAAACCCGCACTGAAGCACTTCGGCTTCACTCCTGAAGGTAACCAAGGTAGTCGGCCGATAGGGTAAACTGATCACAGGCACACCAAATCTCTCTGTATTTGTCAAGGGTGTCCTTCATTGAGGCCGTAAGCTCTTCCATCCTACTCACGTCCATCTCTCTAGCCAGCCACATCGCTGTTGTTGGAGGATCGGGTGGTTTCCAACACGCAGGTATACATGACTTTGCGGCGTTCAGCAATGGGGCTAGGAGGGATTTGCCCCTCTTGTAGATCGAGGCGATGGGAAAGGCTTTTTAATTTCCCAGCATCCCAACCATGCTGCTGGCTGGACTTAACTGACATAACCCACAATGGATAGCAACTGGAAAGCCAGCAGCACGTCCTCTTTGCAGGCCACTGGCAGCCATGGAGACGGGAAAATAGACCAAGGTATGAGTTGCCTGACAATATGAACAGGATGTATGCTCATTAGGTAAAGTAGGAAGGCCAGGCAGATGTTGGGTAGGTACAAACCAGTATTTATTAGACACCAAGGACCAGATGATGTTAAGGAATACAGCTGAATTACCCAGGGCACAGATATTCAGTTGTCCAATGTAGGATCCTCAAGCAACAGGGTACGGACCAGAATGTCAGCAGGTGAGGTATCCTAGTTGGTAGCAAATATGGAATTGGGTATTCACCAGAGTCAAGGTGTTTAATATAGGTTGATTAGATAAGACATAAATCTGTACTAATAGCAAAGGGAAAATTGGGAAGTCAGAAACATGATGAGGTATGTACCAACTGGTATTTATTAGGTGGTGAGTACATACACCATTGAGCAGAAGCTCAACAAAGGTCAGCTGATGCAAAAGGTTTAAGTGATTGCATAGGCAAAAGAAAAAAGGACATCTATACTCACCTTTTGTCCAGCACAGCTCCACCACCCAAGAGCAGGGAACGAGCACCACGTTCATTGCAATGGTGGAGTCACCAATGAATGGACTGGACATGATGCCCGGGGGAGGGGATCACGTCTGTCATCTTGAACCAGAGAGGACCATAGAGGATCACTGAGGTGCTTGATCTGCTCTTATGCTTACAACAGCAATCCAGGTACAAATCACTAGGTTTGCTTAGTCTTCCCCTAGAGCAGTGTTCCCCTCCCTCTTCTCCAGAGCCACCAACAGGTCAGGTTTTGCAGATGCCAAACTAAAACTATGTGGAGAGCCACAAAACTGTACATGTTGGTGGCTCTGGGGGAGTTGGTTGGGGAACACTGCCCTAGAGTGTGGAAGAACTTAACCTGGCATCCAGACTGAGCTCTCCGAGTATGGACATACAAGATCCTCAAGCACAAACAGGGGAGGGACAAGTAGTGTCAATAAACTACACTATGAGGTTTTATTTAGAAGCGCTAGTGCCACGTAGTACCAGATGAATGCCAGGTCCCAGTGCAAAAGGAGTAGTTACCAAGTCAAAAATCCAGAGTGCCTCCAATAGTGCCAAGGTAGTGCCCATCAATCATCAGCACCAGCCAAGACAAGGCCAAACGCTCACCCAGCACTGTGTGGCCTTATCCCATAGATGTCAGTGGGCTAGGATGGTATATTTATTTGGGGCCCTTTTTTAATTTTGGTTGGTGCATGTTCCTAACAAAAGTTTTTTATATATTTTTTGCACTTTTGTGTTGCGCTGCAGACTTGTGATTTAGTCCATACAAATCAGTGTCAAGTGGCCCCAATGCAATTCCATTTTTTTTATTGTGCTGCCATCACTCCAACATGAAAAAGGGGGGGGGGGTTGCAACAGGCACTGAATGCCTAGAATTCCCTTTTCACAGCACCTGTACTGGTGCAGTTTTTTTATTTTAAATACTTAAACCGGACCTTCACCATGATTTATTGAAAAGCCCAAACCCTTAAAAAACAATTCTCCAGCATCTAAAGGTAATATATTTTACATTTTTAGTCACTTACTTATTATTCTTTCCCCCACCGGGCTGCAACTCTGTTCAGGACTTTAGGATATGGGCGCCGCCATCTTGACTCAGAAGCATCACACTTACTGAGGAGAGGGGGCCAGGTTATAGTTGTGCTTTGATCAGACAGAGCAGAGCTGGGGTCAGGAAAAGGTCAGCAATCCCAGAATGCAGAGCAGCACAGTCAGAAGGCACTTCCTGTTTGCAGGCTGCCTGATGTTACACAAGCCGCCATCTTGAATGTTTAAAGGCTCATAACATGCAGTAGATGCAGGAGGATTTGTAATGTGAGCAATCTGTATGTACAGGGTGTGTGAAACAAATAAGATAGGCTCTTACTCAGAGTGAAGGACCGCTTTAACTTTAACTGCGCTCCCAGCCAGCGTTAGGAGTCTTATACAAGCCCTGCGCTAGGGCCCAAACGCCGCCAACTTGCAAGAAACTCAAGTGCCGTCCACACATTTTTTATTATAAAAGGCTGCATGTCAAGTTGCTATCACAATAGTCAAGGTAGGTTCATAAGAAGAGGAGTGAATCTAGGCTGACTGCAAAGGTGTGGAGGCAAGGAATCCAAAAAGGGGTGGGTAGATGGGGGGACACACTACAAGTATATGGTGTGCTGGTTAATAGAGAAAAAAAAATATCCCACAAAAATGAGCCCTAAACCTAAATATTCAAATAAGCCTGAAAAAACTAATTTTCAATAATAAATTGTGCAGCCAATATATCAAAGACACCTAAGGTTTCATTCAGTACCAAGAGTATCTTTTCTACTCATTTTTTTTTTTTAGAGAAAACAATTTTTATCATGATTTTTTTCCACCACAGTGCTAAATCAACCCTATAAACACATCAGACAAATTAAGTTAAAGCAGACCAAAACCCCCAAAAACTCAAGCTATTTTTCTTCCACCCCAGGGCCACCCTCCTCCCTCTCACTCCCTGAACCTTCAGGGAGTGTGGGGTAGTTCTTTTCCCCCTTTCCTCCTCCCAACCGGGACTCCCCACTTGAGAGTGGCCCCAGCGGTACCCTGATTCCGGCGAGGCCGCCTCAGAGGAGTTGAGGCTTCACACCTCCTTCACCTCAGCAGCAGGCTACACTGGGGCATCAACATTGTCATCCCCTTCCTCCTCTTGGTCCTCGACTTGGCAATGGTGAGAGGGCCCCTCCCCCACTGAGTCATCAGAATCAGTGACTGGTTCGGGGGAGAACGCCCTTCCCGTGCTTTCCCAGGGGAGGACGTTTATCTGTGGAGACTAAAAAAAAAAAAAAAAAAAAGAATATACATTAACAAATAAAGCAGGTTAAAGTGGCCATATCTAAGAATTGTGTGTGTATGTGTAGTAAACGTACCAGAAGCGTAGGCATCATACAGCCTATACACGATCTCGGGGTCCCGACGCTTGAAGCCAGACCATCTCTGTCAGCTCGACAGTGTTAAAGCGCCGGGACACCGTCGTCTTCACCACCTCCACAATGTCGGCCTTATGGGTCAGGGTGTAGTCATACTCCAGCACGCAAAAATCCTAGATGCACAGAAAGGAAATTTAAAAAAAGAAAAAAAATCAAAACATTAAAGCTAAAAATACAAAAAATAAAAATACATATTAGCTGACATTTAATTAAAGTGTAACCGAAAACAACAAATTACATATCCTGGGTTTGGGTCCTTGACCCCACCCTAAATGGATTGGGGATGGGCCACTATGTGAAAAACCTCAGGTTGTTAAAACTAATAAAAAAAATCCAGCTCCAACAGGCAGAAGTATACCACACTACCATCCAATAAGGAGCATGCCTTACAAAGAAAATCAGAATTGGGTGGCGTACACAAATCGTCCAGATAGAGGGCTAGCAGGGATGCCGCCACTGCTCATGCATGCACTGTTGTACCAGGAAAGTTTATGGGCAACCTGGGGATTTCAATACAGTGGCCCATCCCAATTTGGGGTATAAAAAAAATAAAATTTCAGTAATATAATACATTACTAAGATATGTTCCATGGGTTGGGATCCACTTTAATAACACTACAAAAAATAACATTTACATTTAAAAAAAAAATCCTTGCAGAATTGACAATACATTTGCACTAAGCAGCAAAAACGCTAAAGTGTAAAAATAACAGCACAAATATAAACGCTAAAACACAGCCAGAAATACATTTAAAGAAAGCCTCAACACAGCAAAAAAAATGTTATTAAAAAAAATTCAAAAATACATACCTTCAAAATCTACTCACTCACCCTGGGGTCCACCCGCTGCCTCTTCTTCTTTGGTAGATTCGTCCTCTGAAGAGGAGGATGAGGAGGTGCTGGGGAGCCTTGAGACACTGCGCTAGGCGGGAGCCATCATTCCACACAGGGAAACCGGAAGTGCATAAAGCTAAACCGAAAGCAAAACCTTTCAACCTGTCTAACAAGAGGACAACGCTGCAGTGAGCGATAGGTAGCGCCAACTCCACACCATATTTAAGAAAAAACTACACACACACAGCGCCAGCGCTCTAAAGCTGAGCACTCTAGCATAAAGTGCCAGAAGCTGTGTGATCAAAGTCTGTTTCTTAACACAGAGACACCAGTAACAGAGCGAAAACACGGTGACAATGACACTGCAGTGAAAGACCTGCACATACAATTCTGCATAAAAATATTTAATAAATGTATAAAAGTGTTTGTTTGCAGCCAGGAGAGGTCACAAAATGATTTGAGCAAAAAAAATTACATTTTAATTGCCCAACACCCTATTTAAACACAGCCAAATGAAACCCCATTGAAATGTATGGCAGAGCGACACTGAGCGAAAGGTAATAAGCGGTGCTGCTGAACCTAGAGCGCCGCCGCTATACACTGAGCCGCCACTAGTAAAACATGTGAGGCTGTTAGAGGCGCTCACCAAATTCTCTTTCTTAAATGTGGTTCCACATACAGCGCCCAGCGTTCACCCGACGCTACGTGCCGCTAGGCAGCATTACTTGGTGCTAGCCTTCCTTAATTAACCCTCATAGTGTTTTTCATATTCCCCAGGTATGCCATTGTATGTTGTTGGTTTCTGACAGGAGCCCATCGTTCCCTCCTCCCCCCCCCCCTCTTTGAGAACCCATGCTGGGGGCAATTAGCGTATATATAGAAAATAGTGCTAGAAGGAAGATAAGAGCCAAAAGACGATTTATATTTTTCCTTCATTTTCCCATAACTTCCCATAACTTTTCCTTTGAAGCCAGAATTGTGAGTATTTTTATCCAGTTCATTATCAGGATACTGAGGGGAGTTGATACCTGGGTTTTGTTTTTTAATTTAACCTTCCATAGGTCGTGGTTGGTCTGCTTTAGAACAAAATGGTACTCTCTCTTTCCCAATTGTATCCCTATTACAATAAAGAGATATATGATGCAGCATAAACAGAGCAGACAATAAAAATAGAGAAGAAAAACCCAAACACTAATGCCTAATGAAATACACAAACAATCCCCTCAAAGAGCAAAAGTTAATTGATTTCGGATCGAGAATCGTAAGTTTGGGTGGGTGTTAGTCATTTTTTCCTGTTTTTTTGGCCATTTCCGACTCGCACGAGCCTACGTACGAATGCGTATATGCTCTTACGATCATCGCAAGTTCGTTCCTAAATTTTAGGATCAAAACGTAAAACTTAGGATCAAATCCTAAAACTTAGGATCAAAACGTAAAACTTAGGATATTTGGATGTGTTTAGGTGTGATTCAGAGAGCAGTTTTCCAACCTCTAAATACGTTTTAAAAGAAAGCCACTGCCGACACCTTTTAGCAGTCGGATTGCTGTTCTTGAACAGGTTTTTTGGCTATGTGGAGGAGTCTGCGCGTCTTGAGCTCCAATGAACTGCATGTATCAGCATGGCCGAGGCCATAAATTGTATGGCAATGCATACCTGATTCATGTATGCCTTATAAAAGCATTTTAATGTGGACCTTAATTAGTCCTTTGCATGTAAACCTTTATTTTGCAATATATTTTTGCGTTAATTAAAGAAACTTATGTCCTTTGTTACTTATTTTTAAATTGATGTACTAGAATAATATTTTTAGATTGAATTTATTGGTGTAGTTGTTTACCTTTGCTTTGTTTAATTATTTAAGCTCATCTTTGGTCAGATGCATCACACTTACTGAGGAGAGGAGAGCGGGATAAAGTGCAGGATGTGGGTTACTGCTGTATTTTGCACAGACACAGCAGAGCTGGGGGCACGGAAAGGTCAGAAATCAAAGAATGCAGAGCAACACAGTCACAAGGCCCTTTCTGTTTGCAGGCTGCCCGATAATACCTGAGCCGCCATCTTGGCTGTTTCTAGGCTCATAACATGCAGAAGTTGCTGGGTGTTTTTTAATTTTTGAGAGCAATCTGTATGGAGAGGGTGTGGGTAACCACACACAAAATTTTAAGTTGTACCATTTGAAGCCAAAATATTAAAATTAAATCCACAAGTAAAAAATGCAAGTTAACTAAAAATTAAACAAAGTAAGATTTACTTATGCAAATGCATTCATTAATGGTTGGTTACTACAAAATGAAAGAAATAAAGAAAAATAAAAGACCAAACATTTAGAATGCACTTTAATGAGGTAAGTTTGTAGTGCGCAGCCGCAAGATCAGAAGGATTTACGTCCAGACAAAAAAGGAAAAAGGGCAAAACCAATGTTGCAACCTGAGAAATGAAACGGAAAATTCAGGATGGAAACTGACATAGGTCTGATTCCCGAACTGCCATACGAACGGACGTACATTTTAGGATAGAAACGTATTTGCTTATAGAATCACTCGCAAGTTCATACGAACGCACGAGCGTACGGGAAAAATAGGATGATCGGCACCAAAATCCAAGCTGTTACATGTTTCTTTGAATCGACCCTAATACCTCAATAGTTCCAATGGTGCTCTAAATCAAATAATGACCCCTATTAAAATAAAAGATCCAATAATGGTAATGCAGGCTTTAAGTCTTAAAGTGGAACAAAACCTGTGATTTTGACAATCCCGGGTTTTGTTCTGTGCCCCCCCCCCCCCCCCGGGCATCTCGATTTGGATACCCCACTGTGTGAAAGCCTGATTTATATTACTATCCTTAATTTTGTTTTTCAACAAGGCAAAATGCAGGGACAGCAAATGTTTTATTGTCTTCTAAGGAGTTACACACACAAATGCTAAACATGTGCATTTTGATGTGGCCTTGGAGCTTAAGAGGTTTCTCCACTGTAATGTTGATTGTGCCTAGTTCAGGCAATAATCCTCGATTCAAAGACACATTCGTCCGGACTTCCGTAGCTGTCTGTGAAAGTTTGGGTGGGTGTTAGTCATTTTATTGCTTTTTTTCGTTCATTTTTCATTCGTACGAATGTTCGGGAATGCGCTTTCGATGAACGGAAGCAAATCGGAACATTTCCGTTAGTTCGGATCATTTTCCAAACAAAATCGGAAATTTTCCGTTCGTTCAGATAACTTCCGTTGTTGGGATGGGTTTCTGTCTGATTCAGAGAGCTGATTTCCGACGGATCACCACCCTATAAATCCGTTTCATTTCCGATCCACTTACGGGACCTTTGAGGGCTCGGATTGCTATTGTTGAACATGTTTTGCGGCTATGTGGAGGAGTCTGCGCGCCTTTAGCACCAAGGCATTGCATGTATCAGCATGGCCGAGGCCATAAATTGTATAGCAATGCATACCTGAATCAATACATTTCATGTATGCCTTATAGAAGCATTTTATTGCTGACCTTAATTAGTCCTTAGCATGTAAACATTTATTTTCCCACACATCCATATAATTGCTATATTTTTTTAGACTTATGTCCTTTGTGAATTATATTTGTATTGTTGAACTTAAATCTTAATTTGTTGTAGGAGTTATTGTTTTAGTTGGTGCCTTTGCTTTGTGTAATTATTTTATATTTGGTTGCAGGAACCGCAAGATGTGCCACTCACACAACATAAAAGCAGTGATTGGTCCAGCTATGCGATTCCTCAGTGTTCTTGCAGGGCATCCAGGGTCGTCCCATGATGCTTATATATTGCAGAGCTCCGGCTTATTTCGTCAGTTTGAGTCAGGAGAATTATCTGGTAGATGGCTCCAGGGTAAGTTTGCTCACATTCCATCAATCCATTTTCACTGTATGGCAATGAATATAGTTGATGACTCATGACTTAACCTATTGCTGGTTTTAGCCCTTGATGACATGTTAAACAATATTGTAGCTTAGAATGGGTATTTTATGTTATTATTTTTAAATTCTTTCAGGGGATTCTGGATATCCACTCCTGCCCTTGCTCCTGATGCCCATTCTTTGCCAGCAGAATGCGGGCCAGGGGTTCTCTAATCGGGCACTATGCAAAACCCGGGCCATGGTGGCGAGGGCCCTCTGGCTTTTGAAGTCCAGATTTAGGTGTTTGGACCATACAGGGGGGGCACTGCAGTATGACCCCAACAAGGTTATACCAATATTTTAATTTAAGTTTTTTAACAGGGACTACATGTGCCAGAGTGGTACAACCGAGTGTCAGGGTCCTTCAGTTGGTGGGCGAGATGCAGGAGCTGCGCAACCCATTGGGGACCACAGATGAAGAATAATGTTCTGTGGCCTGCCATTGCTATGTATTTTGTTTTTTATCGTTGTAAAAATTTTAAATTTAAAAATTTTTTATAAATTTTATATTTTATGATGGAATCCAAAAAAAAATGTAACAGTGTCATTTTATTTACAAAATACATTAACACAAAACTAATGGGCCCAGAAATATTTAAAGATAAATATTCACATGACCGAGAAGTGATTTGGGTGAGCTTTAAGGGTCCAAAAGGGAAGATGGAGGATAGTGCTAAGTGGTTTGGGTGAGCTTTAAGGGTCCAAAAGGGAAGATGGAGGATAGTGCTAAGTGGTTTGGGTGAGCTTTAAGGGTCCAAAAGGGAAGATGGAGGATAGTGCTAAGTGGTTTGGGTGAGCTTTAAGGGTCCAAAAGGGAAGATGGAGGATAGTGCTAAGTGATTTAGCTAAACATTGTAGTAGAAGTGAGGGTGGCAAATATGTAGGCGAGCACTTTAATGAGTTAAGTTTGTAGTGCGCAGGCGCAAGATCGTAAGGATTTCCGTCTGGACGAATATTTATTGAAAAAGGGAAACAGAATCGAACGGGAAACTTAAAGGATTCGTTGGAGGATACGATGGGAAAAGGGCAAAAATGAAAGCCTACGTTGTAACATGTGGAAATGAAACGGAAAAGTCTGGATGGAAAATTACATCCTCGTATTCGGAATCTGCCGTATGAACGGATGGAAACTTTACAGAAGGTTTTCGATGCATGCATAGAATCGCTCGCACATTCATACGAGAGCGGGAACATTTGAAAACAATACGACGTCGGCACTAAAACGGAAGGTTTTTTTTGTCTCTCTGAATGCCACTGCCTCCATCACTCTGTCTCCTGCCACCGCCCATTCCCGCCCTAATCCTCCTCCAACAAAGCTGAGTAAGGGAAATAGGCAGGATAGTAGGACGGCACTCATGCTAATGTCATGAGTTAGCTCTCACCCAGTCTATGGGTGACTAGTGATGTGACGGCATTGTATCCCTCTATTCCTCATGGCCAGACATTGAAAGCCATGTATTTTTATTTGACTCTGATTATGATGATGTACTTTTACATAAATCTATTTTTTCATTTTTTCCTTTTTTCTAGGTGCTTTTACCTCCAGAGATGTGGGACATAAGTTGGTGGGAGGGGTCCTAGGGTGGGGGGGTGGTTGCCCATTTAGGGTGAGCATTGTGATGTATGGGAGCTATATCGATGACCTGTGGAGGAATGGAGACCCATACCTTAATGACAACTGTCAACAAGTAGAGATGAGATCTCTTTTTTGGATCTTATTTTAAAGACCCGCAGGCCAGGAGAACAAATAAATACTGGAACACTGAGGAAGGACACTGCTAATAACAGCATTTTGAGTGTGGATAGTTGTGATCCCTGGCATACAGTTCAGGCTCTCCGAAGGGAGAAATGCTAAGGGCCCGTCGTTATTGTTCAGCAGAGGTAGATTTTCTAAAGGAAGTAGATGAGATCTAGATGAGATCTAATAGACTCACCCAGAGGGAGTACCGCAGAGACCTTCCACAACATCATATGCCACAGGTGAAATATTTAACATTAAACAACTAATGAATTGCAGGCCTAATTTTGCCGTTTACCTGGCTTTCTGTTTATTATGTCACTTGCAGTATGTGGGTAGTACAACTCGGATACTGAAGAAAAGAAGAATAGAATAGAATAGAATAGCTGAGCACATTTATGGTATTAGGAGGGAAAATATTTCAAACATTTGTAATGTATCCAAACACTAGCAATTCACTAGGTGGAGACTTAACAGGATTTTGATGTACGTTCATTAAGAAGTTAAGTATGAGTGTTGGGGAGGAGACAGGTGGGCTAAGTTTTTACATAGAGAGACATTTTGGATATTCAAGTTAGGCACAAGACATCCCACTAGATTAAATCACCGGTGGGATGTTGATTTTTGTATCAAATGAGAGTTGGGTCTGATGAGTATAACTTGCTTCTCTCCCTTTGTACCCTTTATGCACTTTATAATGAAAGTTTTATGGAATCATTAAAATATAGTTGTTAATATGGATACTTTCCTTGAGGCCTATTTTACAATACTCTATACCAGGTCAAGTCTTGTATTGAGTCTGTCCCCTTTTGTTAGCTAGTTTGATATAAATGCCATTAATTACAGTTTCCCCCGTGATTTATATGTTTTACATTGTTATTTTTTTCTTCCAATTTATCACAGCTTCTTCCCCATTTGTTGTCCCTGTCTGCTGGCGCCTGCGCCTCTGCTACTGTCAGGCATTCGCCGATGTTTTCCTGCCACCCACAGGTGTCTTTGATACAACTTGACCCATTGGTATGCTCTCCCCCCTTGTATGTCGGATGGATAGCTCAAGGGGGGCCTTACTTGCCTCCCGACTTCTGCCTGTCTTGACATCACTGGGGGCAAGGCTGAGTGAGAGCTAACTGATGACATCAGAATGAATCCCACCTATCTCCGTTACTCAGCTTTGCTGGGGGAGGATTAGGGCGGGAGTGGGCGGTGGCAGGATACAGAGTGACAGAGGCCATGGTACATGCAGGAGGTGATGGGAGCTGCCTGGCACTGCGGCGGACTACAGGTATCAGCAAACCTTGCCTTTATTATTGGCGGGCTCACTGCTGCCTGTGCTGGGCCTGGAGTGGACTTTGGAGGCCTGTGTTTGCCTGTGCATGTCGGATGAGCATGGGATCCTGCTGTACACATCTTTTGTTTGGCACTAGGGAGAGCAGCTGGCCGAAATGGCGGGAGATATTTTAACAATCGATTTTATAGCGTACATTGTCATGATTAAGAGCCCAGGTGGCTTGAAACTCATATATATATATATAGCCATTCAAAAACAAAGAGATTATTCACACAACAAAGCAAGAGGTCACACTTGTCTGGTTCTGTATTGAGAACAACATTACTTGTTGTGTCTGTACATATTATTTACACAGTCCCCAGGGGGCCACCAAAACCCCCAGCTAACAGGCTGATTCATTATTAGCGGCAGGTAGCGACAGATGAACGTCTGAAGCAGGCATTTTAGAGCGCCAGCTAGTAGTGCTCGGCCGTGGGTCGTTAGTTCAGAGCGACTCGGTCGCTGTGCAGCAATGATGAATACATTGTGGGGAGTCGCTATATGACCAGTACAGCGCTGTATGGGAGCGAATGTTAGCGACTGGTCAGTGTGACCGACTCACAACATATTCATCAAAAAAAACCTCATACACCTCAGGCGCACAAAAAGGCTTCACTGTAACCCAGAGCGCCGGAGGCTATGTGATTAAAGGTTGTTTTTTAACATGTATCCACCAGTAAGAAAGCGAAAACACATGGAATTACATTGTAATAACATTGTGACATGAACACATTAATGCCAGACCTGTAATGTCAATTCTGCATAAATATATAAAACATGAAAAATATTTTGAAAAATGTCTTTTTCTATGACAGGAGAGGTCACAACATTATTTGAGATTAAAAAAAAAATGAATAAAAACCTCCTGTTTAAAGAGAAATAAAACAAAGTCCATTGAAATGTATGGGAGAAGCCAGGTAGCGAGAGGTACGACATGGCGCTCTGCAAGGCTGAACGCCGGCGCTGTATGCTGAGGCTGGGATAATGATGAATCGGACGCTACATGGCATTATCCCAGTCGCTCAACAGAATCTGCTTGATAAATGTGTAATTGCGTGTCGTGTCCAGCGTTCACCTGCCGCTACCTGTCATTTACAAGGCACTACCTGAAGCTATCCCTTCATGAATAAGGCCCGGGGAGGTAGATTCATTACTAGCGGCAGGTAGCGACAGATGAGCGTCTGGAGTGCGGCGCTATGAGCGACCGCTATTGTCTGCCCTGATCGGCTGTCAGTCGCTATTGCAGGGCTCCTCAGTCGCTATCTGCCGTTCTTGGGAATCACGCTGACATGGTGAATGTGATGTTAAAGATCTGCTTTATAGGCGCTGTTGAATTTTTACACCGTGTTCAATACAGCGCCTGTTTTTTTGTCATTTCCCATATAAGTAGACTAATTTTTTGTTTTGGATTAGGAGTTTTGGGCCCCATTTTTTGTTTTGGATTAGGAGTTTTGGGCCCCATTTTTTGGTTTGGATTAGGAGTTTTGGGACCCATTTTTTGGTTTGGATTAGGAGTTTTTTGGTTTGGATTAGGAGTTTTGGGACCCATTTTTTGGTTTGGATTAGGAGTTTTGGGCCCCATTTTTTTGTTTGGATTAGGAGTTTTGGGACCCATTTTTTTTTTTTGGGGTGGAACTTGAAGACCAACCACATTTGTTGGTTTTGTTTTTTTGAAGTGCCCTCTAGTACAGTAGGTGTTTTAGAGTTAAGGTGACCTAGCTTACCGAAAAAAAAGAGGTAATCATGCTTTCCCGTCGCTCAAATCCCATCTGGGTGTCCTCAGTACTGTCTGCGGCCATGTTGGGGACTTCTGGCACCAGTGCTGTATCTTCAGGGGGTTCAATTCGGTGACATATGCAAATATTGTGTAGGACACAGCATACGAGTATTATTTTGGAGACCTTTTGTGGACTGTACAACATCTCTCCTCCTGGGCGTGCCAAACAGGGAAAGCGTGCTTTCAGCAGGCCGATGGTTCTTTCCACAATGCATCTGGTTTTGCGATGTGCTGCATTGTAGCGTCCTTGGGCAGAGGTCTGTGGATTTCTGACCGGAGTCATTAGCCATGTTTTCTGCCCATATCCCTTGTCCGCTGTTGAATAAACAGATTGAGAGAGCGAGCAATTAGTACATTTCAAACAACATAATGTAAACAGTCTAGGTTCAGTTATATATTTGGTTCAGTTAATAGTCCACATATTAAACTTGTAAATAGATGTCATGGATTAGTAATTACCCAGTAGCCAGCCAGGTGGCATTTCATTGTTCTCAAACTTCCGGCACAGGACTGATTGCTGGAGCACGTAAGAATCATGGCATGAGCTGGGGAAGCCAGATCTTACGGCTCGCAGCTTCATGTCATGGTCACATACTACCATGACATTCATGGAATGGAACTGTTTCCGATTCCGGTAATGCAGCTCCTGTGCACAGGGAGGGTGGAAAGGGATATGTGTACCATCCATGCACCCTAGCACATTAGGGATCCCTTCCATGCGGTAGAACGCACGTTTGATTTTTGCAACCTCCTCCTCATCCTCAGGAAATTTTATATAAACAGGGATAAGGTCACAAATAGCCAGGACTACCTGGTAAAATATGCGGCTCATTGTAGCCTGGCTGATCCCGCTGAGGAGGGCAGAGGTTGCCTGGAAATTCCCCCATGCCACAATATTAAGCATGGCACATAGGCGAACTATGCCAGGGATGGATTGGGTGCGTCTGGTGGATGGATCGATTTTGGTCTTAATCTGATCATATAGGGACTGTAGTGCTGCACGATTCAGACGAAATCTGCTTCTGATCTGCTCGTCACTTAAATCCCAGACAGAGAGGCAGATGGCAAAGGATTGGGGTGCCCTAAGCCTCACAGCACCCTCCTCCCTTGCCTCCTGACCTTCCTGTATGCTGCCACAACAATACATCTATAACCTAAACATCACCCTCTCATCCATCTCACAATCACTGGCTAGAGCTCAGGCACTGCCCCAAAAACCAAAAACAATATCAACACACAGACCAACCACTCCACATACACAATCACAATCCACACACAAATGCAGCTCACCACAAAACCAGATGTATAGTGGTTAGAACCATCAGCCTGCTGCAAGTATGCTTTCAAAGTTTGGCACAACCAAGAGGGGAGTTGATGCACAACCCACAAAAGGTCCCCAAAACAATCCTCACTTGCTGAATTCAACACAATATTTGCATATGCCACCAAAAAAAAAACTCCCAAAGAAACAGCACTGATGCCAAGAAACCTCAACAAAGCCACAGACAGTAAGCAAGAAACACAGCCAGACACTTATTGCAAGCTAGGGCTAAGTAAACCAAAACACCACAGCCTTTGCCACAGTGTAACAATAAAAGAATGCTTAAGAAAAGAGGTATTTATACTTATCCAAAGGACTGGTCTGCTTAGCCGCCTCTTGCGTTTGTTAGCTGCTTCCGGTCTGTAATTAGCTTACCACAGGTGTGTTGTAAACGGCTAGCGCAAGCATAATAGCGTACTTTTGCGGATCTGTTTGCTCAGACATCTTTTGGCCAATGAAAGTTATGTGGCTGCAAATTCAAATAGCCGTTTTTGACACCACATTTCCAATGTTGTTAAGAGACATGGTTCACATTTCTTCCTAATGTCTGTCTGCCTTGTTAAGTAGGTCATTAATTAGTTCATTGCCTGACACACATGTTTGCCAGAAACCTCAGTCATTGGAGTCAAGATGTAGCTACAAACACCTGGACAGTATGTGCGAAGCAATTAACTGGGCCTGTTTGTGATTGGTTCTTACACCACATAAAATCTGGCACACTCAAACAGCAGTTGTTGCCATTTTGCAGTCTGCATGCGTGCTGGTGTGTGTTGTTTTGTGGTGTGTGCAGCTACAGGATGGAGCCAAATTCTGGACATCTGCCGGCCACTACTGGACCGAGTACCAGTGGGGTGGGTGCTGGCCGGAGACCTTCCTTAACCCTTTAAGTGCCAGCCTACCTGGAGTTTTTGTCACACTCTGTTGCCAGACCATTTTGCACTATTTTGCGCTCCCCATGTTCAAATGTGATTTTTGAAGGGATTTCCCAGGAAAATGATATATTGTTTTTTTCAGCAGAGTCTGGGCTTTAACATGAAATGTCTTGTTTGTCATTTGTTAGGTGTATTCTTAATATTTTTGGGTGAAATATGTGCAAAAAAAAAAAAAAAAAAAAAAATTTTTTACATATTGTAGTTTTTTTTGGAATTAAAAATGTAAGTTTGTCAATAAAATCTTATTGTGTGTGAAATCCCAATTTCTCCCAGTTACAGCGGTACCACATATGTATAGGTAGACACCCTTTCCCGCCCAGGAGACTCCCCCAAACTGAAACAGCGCTTTAGGAGATTTTCAGATAAAATACAACTATGCTATGCAATATGCGCACCTTGCGGTTTTTCCAGAAAAACAACCCTTTACATTTGAAATACCCCCAACAAACTATATATTCTCTGGAAGTACACACCTCAGGCTTTCTAGGCGTACCAGGCTTGTGGATGTGGCCATAGTTTTCTGGAAGTAATCCCTCAACGTAATCTTTGGTTGCAAAGAGTTTCCCTAAAAAAAGGATAAAAAAGCAGAATCAAAGCCACATTTTCCTAAAAAAACTATATACAAACAAGAAAAAACAAGTTTAATCTGAAAACGCAACATCCCCCGAACAGAACAACACCCAACATGCATAGGTTCTGTCAAGGGAAGAGTTGCCAAACACCCCAAAGTAAAGCATGCGCATAACGGTAATTTTACTTGAAAATTTCAGCTCTGCAGACAAAGTGCGCACCTTGCGATTTTTCAACCAAAACAACCCTTTACATTTGGAATATCCCCAACAAACTATATATTCTCTGGAAGTACACACCTCAGGCTTTCTAGGCGTACCAGGCTTGTGGATGTGGCCATAGTTTTCTGGAAGTAATCCCTCAACGTAATCTTTGGTTGCAAAGAGTTTCCCTAAAAAAAGGATAAAAAAGCAGAATCAAAGCCACATTTTCCTAAAAAAACTATATACAAACAAGAAAAAACAAGTTTAATCTGAAAACGCAACATCCCCCGAACAGAACAACACCCAACATGCATAGGTTCTGTCAAGGGAAGAGTTGCCAAACACCCCAAAGTAAAGCATGCGCATAACGGTAATTTTACTTGAAAATTTCAGCTCTGCAGACAAAGTGCGCACCTTGCGATTTTTCAACCAAAACAACCCTTTACATTTGGAATATCCCCCATAAACCATATATTCCCTGAAAGTACACACGTTAAGCTTTCTAAGGGTACCCAGCTTGTTGTAGTGGGCTCATCTTTCTGGAATTAATTCCTCAAAGAATTCTTTGGTTGCGCAGGGTTTTCCTAAAAAATGTATAAAAAAGCTGAATAAAAAACACCTTTTCCTAAAATATAAATATGCAAACCAGAAAAAACAAGCTAAGTCTGAAAGCGCAAGGTCCCCTGAACAGAACAATACCCAACATGCATAGGTACTTTTAACCCTTTTAATTGCCAGCCTACTTGAGATTTTGTCACCCTCTGTTGACAGGCCATTTTTCCCCATTTTGCGTCATGTTTTGCGACATGTTTTGCGCCATTTTTGCTGTAACTTTCAGAAAAATTATATATATATTTTTTGCAGCAGAGTTTAGACTTTAACATGAAATGTCTTGTCTGTAATTTTTTTTTTTTTTTTTTACAATATTATTAAGTGAAAAAAAAAATAAATAAAAAAATTTTTTAGAAAATTGACTCCTTTATTTTAAATAAAAAATGTATTTTATTAAGGAAAATCATATTGCATGTGAAAGCCCCATTTCTACCGATTAGAACGGTACCACATATTTATCGGTAGCCCCCCGTTCCTGCCCAGGAGACCCCCCTAACTGAAACAAGTATTTTATAACATTCACAAAAAAAATACAAAAACCATCCACACTACAAAGGGTTAAATCAGGAAAAAAAATGACATAGGGTCCCCCCTCCCAGGGGAGGGAGACCCCATTTTTTTTTTGATTTTTAAGGGTTAAAAACCCTTAAAAATCAAAAAAAAAATTGACGTGGGGTCCCCCTTACCCAAAGTAACCAGCCCGGGACCAGCTATGGGGGCTTGTAGGCACAGAGTGGGGGGGCCAGCTTTTGTGGCCCCCCCACCCTGCAGCCTACGAGCCCACATAGCCTATGTGGGCCCGGGCTCTTCTGCCCCCCCCTGGCCTTTGGGGAGGCAGGTAATGGGGGTGCCGGGGGTTAATGGCAAGCCACCCGCTAGCGCAGGTGGCTTGCCATCTCCCCAGCCTTGTGAACTGGTATAGGGGTCATGGACCCCTTACCAGTTCACAAGGGGTTAAAAGTAAATAATGACACAGACACAAGAAGAGAAAAAAATATTTTATTAATTTTTTTTTTTTTTTTTACACTGTACTCACCTCCCATCCATCCTGGAGCACTCTGTCCCTCGGCGATCACTGGCTTCTGCTCACTTGCTAGAAGCCTTTTATAGCTGCTGGATGACAGATTACAAAGGGTTAATCAAAAAAAAAAATGACATAGGGTCCCCCCTCCCAGGGGGGGCGGACCCCATTTTTTTTTTTGATTTTTAAGGGTTAAAAACCCTTAAAAATCAAAAAAAAAATTGACGTGGGGTCCCCCTTACCCACAGTAACCAGCCCGGGACCAGCTATGGGGGCTTGTAGGCACAGAGTGGGGGGGCCAGCTTATGTGGCCCCCCCACCCTGCAGCCTACGAGCCCACATAGCCCATGTGGGCCCGGGCTCTTCTGCCCCCCCCTGGCCTTTGGGGAGGCAGGTAATGGGGGTGCCAGGGGTTAATGGCAAGCCACCCGCTAGCGCAGGTGGCTTGCCATCTCCCCAGCCTTGTGAACTGGTATAGGGGTCATGGACCCCTTACCAGTTCACAAGGGGTTAAAAGTATAAATAAAAACAAAACACACATGTTTTCAAATATGTTTATTAAAAAAAAAAAAAACATTTTACCTTTACTCACCTCCGATCTTCAGAAGCAATGTCCCGCGGCGATCTGATGCAGGTGACAGCTGGGCAGAGAAGGGGGGAGGCAGGCGATCGGAGGATCGCCTACCTCCCTCCTTCTCCACCCAGCCATCACCGGCATCTGAGAAGAGAACTGCCGGGTGCCCCATGACACCCGGCGGTGACGTCATTAGCCCCGCCCCCAAAGGGGCGGGGCTTAACGGCAAGATGGCGGCGCCCGTCGGGAGAGGAAGGGGAGAGCCCTTTCAGGCTCTCCCCTGAAGCTGAAGAGGCTGGGGGGGGCGATCGGAGGCCCCCCCAGTGAAGAGGAGACCCGGAGGGAGGCAGCGCGACTGCAGGTAAGTAAATGTCATTTGTATTTTTTTTTTTTTTTTACAGTTAGCAGCTGCTGCTGCCAAACGGGGGGGGGGGGGTGCTATTCCGGGGGCTCTCCTGGAGCCATCCGACCCCCCACGGGGGATCGGATGGCACCAAATTAAAGAGGAGACCCGGCTGAATCCAACGAGGGGTCAGGTGAGTATTTTACTTTTATATTTTTTTTACTGTGGGGGTTTAAAGTCAGCTACGTGAGTCTCACGTAGCTGGCACTTAAGTGGAGTAGAGGCTGCTACGTGAGACTCACGTAGCTGGCACTAGAAGGGTTAAGGAAAAGGGCACTGCCGGAAGGTGAAGCACCACCCAAGGGCAAGCGTCCATTTGCCAAGAAGGGAGCCAGAATTTAATTTGGCGGATAACAATACTCTTGTGCGTCTGACACTGGCTAAATGGGACTTATTATTTGGTTACCAAAGTCAGCGTTTAGGCAAATAAGAAATGAGCAAATTGTGGGATGCCATTGGGGAGCAGCTTACTAGCACTGCTCAATACCCACATAGTGGCACATCCTCCAAGAAACGCTTCTACACTTTGAAAAGGGCCCTTATGCTAAAGATGAAGAATGATCTACTTGTAGACAGTGGGACCAAGCAGGGTCCAAAGATTAAATACAGGCCATATGAGGAGATGCTGAAGTGCAAGGTTCCTCTCAGTCGCCTGCAGGGTGTGGATGCTGGGGATGATACCACAGGTTGGGGTGAAGGTACATTGTTTTAACATTGCAAATTATGGTTGGTTTAATGTATCTTCTTATTTGTTAACCAATTCTTTGCAATACTAACAGTAGGACATGTTAAGTAGCAGATTAAACCTCTGTAATATTTTAACTTCCTGTCTCTTGCTTTATGCATAGTGGCACATGATGACTTGTGACATGATTCGCCTGATGAGGTCACCTGGAATCCTGCCCTTCCCCCACCCTCAAGCTTAACACAGTCTGATATTGAAGGTTTGTTTTTTTGGGTTGTTTTCTTAACTTTTTTGCTTGTTTGTCACACATTAACAATGCATAATTCATTACTTTGCTTTATCATAGTTGCTCTCAAAATTGCACCAGCATCTCCTCATGAGGCTACCTACTCTTTGGATGCCAGTAAGTGCATGTGTCAACCTTGATTTTGCCATTGTCATATAAGTGTGCATGGCTTTCAATCATGTTATTTCATTGTAGGCCAAGTCCCTGCTTCATCTTTGGACCCCACTTCCTGTGTTGCAGGTCAACAGGACCCTGTTGGTGTGTATTGCAAAGCACACTGTATCCTTTCTGTTGTTTGAGTTCCAATGCGTATATTTTGTTAGTTGAAAATTCTAAATCATGTTTATTCTCACTCCAAGCTGGATAGTTAAAGGGGATTGGGCATCAACCGGATCCTACATGATAATGTTGTAATGTTGTCCATGCTAAGTTATTGAGCTTAAATAAGTCATTATTTCTGAAATGCAAACATTAACAATACTATGGTGGTTAATATTGATATCCATTGTGGCTTGCTTTAGACCCAAATACAGGAAGTGCGCGTCCGGAAAGGGTCCTTCACCGTGCCGCTTCTAGGGATGAGGGGTTCTAGTAAGGATGTTGTTTTCAATGAAATGTTGTTTGTGTCTTGACATTTGTTTTTAAACATGTTATTTTAGGGCAAAGCTCGACTGAGGCCCTAGGTCTGGACATCTTTGAGGTGGCGGGTATGTGCCATTTGACCTATGTTCTAGTTTGGCAAACTGATAACCTCATCTTGCTCTTCCATACATCTTCAGAATATGTTAGAAACTAAAAGCTTTTGTGTCTTGCACAATCAGTCACTTGGGAGAGGTATGGGCTTGATAATGTGAAGAAATAGTCACACAATATCAAATGACACACTAATACGACTTTCCTGTTTAGCTTATGCGAGCTTGCCACATCTCTCAGATGATGATTTGCCCCTTTCTGGCAGCCAGACACCGGAACTATTTGTAGAGGAGCACACTCAGGTACCATGGATGAATGTTTTAGAGATTAACCACGATTACCTGTTTGGGGGTCAATCAGGTCCCACCATGTAACATACAACATAGTTTGTTGTTATCAGGACTCCTTCCCTGAAACACAGGATGTGCCCTCGGCACAAGTGCCATGTGCGCAGGCTGCAGAGGCTGGACCAACGGTAAATTCTAATGGAGCCATACTTTTTTTTTTTTTCTTACCTGCATTATTCAAGCTTGACTACAATATTGTGTTTTTTGTTTTAGGCTGCTCAACCAACAACTGGGCGAAGTGCACCAACAAGTGCTGAGCTTTATGAGCTAGGGTCCCGGATGCTGAAGGCCTACAGTCACCAACAGCCACGTGATGGAACTCTGGAGCGCATTGAGGCGTTGGAAAATCAGTCGCTGCTGGACCAACAACAAATTAATGAACTGCGCCAACAACTTAATGAAGTGCGGACTCAACAGCATTCTGGAGTGCTGCATGCCATGCAAGAAATGATGCATGGCATCCAGCAATCTTTACAGCGCCAGGACCAAACTTTGTTGTTGTTACAGCAGCTAATACAGCAGCAGTCTATTTTTTTTACTGCACTGTTGTCCCCCAACACCGCCCCTAGCCATGAGTCGCAACCTCCCCGCCCACCCAGGGACTAATTGGTCCAGTTGTTAGCCATTTGAAAGGCTTTAATTTGTATTGACTTGATTGACTTAAATAAATGTATTTGTAAACGCTAGAATTTGTGTGGGTTACCAAAAGACATACGTACAAACACAGTCAGGGATACCTCTCTATATCTAGATATGTTAATGTTGACTGAAAATTACTACAGTCATTGTTTGCCATACATTACTATGTATACAAAATGAAATGCAGAACAATGTGTTTAAGAAACACCAAAAAAATGGGTTAATATACACTTAACATATGGTTTAAAAGGCTTGACACACTGAAAGTAGAAACATAAAAAACATTTATTTTTTATAAAAGGAGCCAACATGGCAAAAATTACTCCGCACAGCGGATAAAACCATACCCCCCACCCTACCGCTGTTTCTTCTTTCCCAACAGCATAAGTCGCATCCGCCGGACGTACTGCCACAGTCTGCGATGCTCATTAACGCAAGCTGTATGGAGACCAAAAAATGGATTAGTCAATAGAACGTGAGACAAACGTACACAGATGATTTCACATTATCTAGTTTGGTCTCATAATGTGACCAACTACATTAACATTTGTGCAAACTGGGCCCTTATGTGGGTCTATTATATGAGTACTAGTGCCTTACATGTGCATGTAAGATTGTGGGCATTGAGTGGGTTATTTTGGTCCAAACATCATGTCCAAAGTACTAAAGATTCTAACCCTTCGGCTATTCCTATTCTAGTTCTCAGCCTTATTTTTATAAAAATTTAATTTGGACACCAACCGTTTGGAAACAAAATGTATTATGGGTTTGAAAGTAAACAAAGGGGATGCAACAATCTAGCATGCAGACATGCATTTATGATTGTGGGTCACGCAAATGTCAGCTAAATGTGTGCTAATTAACCACATAGGAACATTGCCAATTATTCTAGCTTTTAGGGTGACACATAGGTGGCCAAAGTATGTTTGGATATGAAGTTAGTGTACTCACCATCGCAGCTGTGGCTCGGGCCCATGCTGCTGGGTGTCCCTGGAGCTTGGGTGGGGAGTATGGTCACAGGGTCCGTCTGCGTGGAAACATCTGTTTTGAGAAAACAAACCAAAAACAATCATAAGGTTTGCGCTTACAAATTAAGATTATACATCCACCTGTTTAGGGAGTCTAGTAAATCATGCTATCATGTTTACACACATGTTTGCTATACATTAGCATATTTACAGGTCCGTGAGGTCAGGTGAATAATTTAAGTGTGCAACATGGACACATCAATATAATGTGCAGCAAACATTTACAGTGCAATGCTAATGCAGTAATTTAAGTTGAGCTGATCATATTCATAGTAGAGTGTGCAACATGTGTGTGGGGTTCCAGAATATTCTTCTAATTAGACAAAAAATTATGCTATGTAGCAGCAAACATGTGTATGTAGTTTGTAATGTCATTACATATGCCATGTGAGTGAGAACAACAAACACTTACCACGACTATGCCCACGGGCAAGGGCTGGCGCATAGCTGCTGGAGGTGCCGGCTCTATGATGCCCTAAAAACCAGATAACAAGGGCACAGGATTATTGAACATGCACCGGTAACATACAAACAACAATTAGAAATGCACTCACCAGGGGATGAACTGCCGCTGGTATCCCAGGGAGGACTCTGAGGAGGAGGCGTGGAGCCTCGACTCCTCACAATCAGCCCAGAAGATCCCAAAACACATGGGCCACCCTCCTCCCTCTCACTCCCAGATCCTTGAGGGAGTGTGGGTGAGTCCAACTCCACCTCCCCACTTGGACTCCCCACTTGAGAGTGGCCCACAGGGTTTGGAGACTCAACTGAGTCCCATTGTGAGGAGCTGAGGCTCCAGACTGCCATCCCCCCAGCAGCACGCTCCTCTGGGGCATCATCCCCTTCCTCCCCTGGGTCGTCAAGATAGGACTGGCGAGAGGGCCCCTCCCCTGCAGATTCATCCGACCCCACCACTCTGCTGCGGGGGAGGAAACCCTTCCCACGTTTGCCCAGGGGAGGACGCTTATCTGTGTAGAAGGTAAAAAAATAAGGACACCTTTAAAAATAAACCCAAAAATGTACTACATTATAATACAACATTATTGTATGGATTCACATGTGGTGAGGGGACACTTACCTGAAGCATAGGCATCATAGAGCCTATAAACGCCCTCTGGGTCCCGGCGCTTGAAATCCGACCACTTCTGGATAATTGACCGGACACTGAGATTGGTCTTGAAGCGTCGGGACACAGTGGCCTTCACCTCCAACGCTATGCGTCTCTTTGCACCACGGGCATAGTCATATTCCGCTATACAAAAATCCTATAAAAAACACATTTAAAAAAAAAAAACATCAATACATATATATATACAGTAATAAACATATATAACAAGCTATATTCTTGCACAACATAAATGGACCATATACTCACTTTAACCACCTGGCCGTTAACACGCGGATCCACCCTTTTGCGGCGCAGTTTGCTGGTTGTGGGGGGAACAGGGGATGTTGAGGGGCCAGGGGAGTGTTAGGGCGAGCGCAGCGCCTCCCTCCGTGCCTCTCCTCGGGCGAGCGCTGCGTCCCCTTCCTGCAGCGCTCCCCGCTCTACCGCCATCTGGGCGTCCGCTGCTGGCCCCCCAGGCTGCGTTGTCCCCTTACCTGGTCCCCGCGCTTCCTCCTCTGACCGGCATGGCCGCCGGCTTCCTCCTTCTGCTGCAGTTCCGCCTTCCGTGCGCGCACGTCCCCGGCCACTAGGGGGCGCGCGCGTCAACCTTCATAGATTTAAAGGGCCAAGGTCCTGATTATTGGTTTCTGGCCATCCAATCCCTTTTAGGCTCTTCCTATAAATTGAACCCTGCCTTCCTTCCTGTGCCGGATCTTCGGTGTTCTTCCGTGAATGACAGACTCTGTATCGCTTGATTCCTCGTGTATGACCTCGGCTCTCCCATTGACCTTCGAACCTGTGCTGCCCGTCCCGACCTCGGCTTGTTTCTCCGCTATTGAACCCGCGCTGCCTGTCCTGACCTCGGCCTTCTCCTTCGACCACTGTTTGTCTCTACTGCACGTCACCTCAGCAGTTTGTGGAACTGTGCCGCTGTTGGGGGGTAGCGACCTGGGAGTCACCTGCCGCACAAGACCATCCCGCCTTGCGGTGGGCTCTGGTGAAAACCAGTGGCTCCTTAGACTCTGCTCCCCTGACGCGGTATCTGCCAAACAGTTCTGCAGACCCTGCGGGTCCACTTCTTCGCACCCGGTGTGTAACAGTAAGATCCGGCCATGGATCCCGCTGAGGTGCCCTTGCCGGAGACTTCCGAACTCCCAGCGCTGGTGGCTTTGCAGTCCCGGCAGATTAATCAGCTTACCGCTATGATGCAGCAACTCTTGACCCAGCAGCAGTCGCCTTCTCCACCGCCACCGGTGCCGCCACCGCAGTCTCCAGCAGCTCCCTCATCCAGAATCCGCCTCTCCTTACCAGCAAAATATGAGGGGGACGCGAAGTTGTGCAGAGGCTTTCTAGCCCAGTGCTCTATGCACCTGGAATTATTGTTCGATCAATTCCCCACCGAACGCTCTAAAGTGGCCTTCATCATTAGTCTGCTCTCCGGAAAAGCCTTGGCTTGGGCCACTCCCTTGTGGGACCGTAATGATCCTCTCACCTTCACCGTCCAGGCCTTTGTTACAGAATTCCGTCAGGTTTTTGAAGAACCCGCTCGAGCCTCATCTGCCGAGTCCGCTTTATTGAATTTAACGCAAGGCGATCTTTCTGTTGGTGAATATGCTATTCGATTCCGTACTTTGGCCTCCGAGTTAGCATGGAATAATGAGGCTCTCTGCGCTTGTTTTAAGAAAGGTCTCTCTAGCAAGATCAAAGATGTTCTAGCGGCCCGAGAGATTCCTGACTCCCTTTCTGAACTCATACATCTCGTCACTCGCATTGACATACGCTTTGCTGAGAGGCGTGAAGAACTTTGCCTGGAGAGAGATTCCCAACGCGACAGGAGGATGTTTCGTTTGGCCCCTACCTTTCAGAAACCTTTGTCTGTACCATCATCTCCAGAGGTGGAAGCCATGCAAGTCGGTCGTTCTCGCCTAACCCCCGTGGAGAGGTCTCGCAGGAGGAATGAAAATCTCTGTCTGTATTGCGCCAGTCCTGATCATTTTCTAAGAGATTGCCCCATTCGTCCTTCTCGACTGGGAAACGGGCGCACCTAGACTCGTTGGGAGAGGCGTCTCTGGGTGTGTGTGCTTCCTCTCCAAGATTTACCGTACCTGCACAGCTTTGTCTCTCATCTGCCTCTGTGCTTAATTTGCCGGTCTTCCTGGATTCTGGTTCGGCGGGCAATTTCATAGAGGCTTCCCTGATCAAGAAACACGACATAGCAGTTAACCGCTTGGCCAAACCGTTATTTATCGCCTCAGTTAATGGAGATAGACTGAATTGTATGGTGCAGTACCGTACCAAGCCTTTGCTCCTTAAGATTGGCCTCTTTCACCAGGAATACTTGGAACTCTTTGTGTTACCCCATTGTACTTCCCCAATCCTATTGGGTCTTCCTTGGCTTCAACTCCATAATCCTACCCTAGACTGGGTCACAGGGGACATCAAGGCGTGGGGTACAACCTGCCTAAAGAATTGCTTGAAAGCCTTACCCGTTCGAACCGTTCGTCCTACCACATCTCTACCGGGCCTACCCGAAGTTTACCAGGCCTACGCTGACGTCTTCTGTAAGAAGCAAGCTGAGATCCTTCCGCCACATCGCCCTTATGATTGCCCGATCGATCTCCTGCCTGGAACCACTCCTCCTCGCGGCCGTATCTACCCACTATCCGCCCCCGAAACTCAAGCAATGGCTACTTACATACAAGAAAATCTGCAGAGGGGCTTCATCCGGAAGTCCTCTTCTCCCGCTGGGGCAGGCTTTTTTTTTGTACAGAAAAAAGACGGTTCTCTCCGACCCTGTATTGACTATCGGGGTCTTAACAAGATCACGGTAAAGAACCGATACCCCTTACCTTTAATCCCAGAACTCTTCGACCGTCTTCGTGGCTCCAGGATCTTTTCCAAACTAGATCTTCGAGGAGCCTACAATCTGATCCGCATCCGCAAGGGAGACGAATGGAAGACTGCCTTTAATACCCGTGACGGTCATTTCGAGTATTTGGTGATGCCCTTCGGGCTTTGTAATGCTCCTGCCGTATTTCAAGAGTTCGTCAATGACATCTTCCGGGACTTGTTGTACTCCTGTGTCGTGGTCTATTTAGATGATATCCTCATCTTCTCTTCTTCCCTCGAGGAGCATCACCGGCACGTTCGTCTGGTACTATCCCGCCTTCGGCAGCATCATCTTTATGCCAAATTAGAAAAGTGTCTTTTTCACCAGACCGCTCTGCCTTTTTCCACTATCGTGGCCCCCATTGTGGCTCTCACCAAAAAGGGAGCCAACCCCAAGTCATGGCCTCCACAGGCGGAGGCAGCCTTTTTAACATTGAAAAAGACATTCTCTATGGCCCCGGTGCTCTCCAGACCAGACCCTTCTCGTCCCTTTTCTCTGGAGGTTGACGCTTCTTCCATCGGAGCAGGAGCTGTACTCACACAGAGGTCTCCATCAGGAAAAAATCATACTTGTGGGTTTTTTTCTAGGACCTTTTCTTCCGCGGAGCGAAATTATTCTATTGGGGATCGTGAACTTCTGGCTATCAAATTAGCTCTTGAAGAGTGGAGACATCTACTAGAAGGGTCGCTTCACCCCATATCTATTTTTACCGACCATAAAAACCTCTTGTATCTACAGACTGCTCAGCGCTTGAATCCTCGCCAAGCTCGTTGGTCACTATTCTTCGCGCGGTTTAATTTCCGCATTCACTTTCGGCCTGCCTCTAAGAACATCAGGGCAGATGCTCTGTCTCGCTCCTCAGACTTCACTGACGTGGACACTGCTCCTCAATTCATTATATCCCCTGATCATTTGATTCATTCTGCTCCTGCCTCCCTAGTGCAAGCTCCGCCTGGGAAAACCTATGTCCCGGTTCGCCGACGCCTCCAAATATTAAAATGGGGTCATGCTTCCCGTATTGCCGGGCATGCTGGTATCAAAAAGTCTAACGCAATTATTGCCAGATATTATTGGTGGCCCTCCATTGAGAAGGATGTGGCAGAATTCGTGCAAGCTTGTACCACCTGTGCACGTAATAAAACCCCTCGCCAAAGACCGGCGGGCCTTCTTCATCCTCTTCCTATTCCTGAAATCCCTTGGTCCCACATTGCTATGGACTTTATCACGGATCTTCCTCCTTCTCAAGGCAATACAGTGATCTGGGTTGTTGTGGATCGTTTTTCAAAGATGGCGCACTTCGTTCCGCTACCAGGACTCCCATCCGCTCCCCAGTTGGCTAAGAACTTTTTTAAGCATATTTTTCGGCTCCATGGACTTCCTTCCCACATTGTCTCCGACAGGGGAGTACAGTTTGTTTCAAAATTCTGGAGGGCTCTCTGTACTCAGTTAAAAGTGAAATTAGATTTTTCCTCGGCTTACCATCCCCAATCCAACGGCCAAGTGGAGAGGGTCAATCAGGTTCTAGGACAATATCTACGTCACTTCATTTCGGCCCGACAAGACGACTGGGTCGATCTCTTGCCATGGGCGGAGTTCTCTTATAATTTCAAAGATTCTGAAGCCACCAAAAAATCTCCATTTTTCATTGTTTATGGCCGCCAACCTTTGCCTCCTCTACCCTTACCTACACAGTCGGGGGTACCCGCCGTGGATGACTTAACACAGTTTTTTTCCTCTATCTGGCGTGAAACACGACATTCTCTTGTTCTAGCCTCTACCCGTATGAAGAACAGCGCTAATAAAAGAAGGAGAATCGCTCCTGTTTTCCTTCCTGGAGATAAAGTTTGGCTTTCAGCCAAGTACGTTCGTTTCAAGATACCCAGTTATAAATTGGGCCCTCGCTATTTAGGGCCGTACAGGATCAAGCAACAAATTAATCCGGTCTGTTACAAACTTCATCTGCCTGCCTCCTTACGTATTCCCAACTCTTTTCATGTTTCATTATTAAAACCTCTGACGACTAATCGATTCTCTTCTAAAACGTTGGAGCCACTTCCGGTCGCGGGTACCGAAGATGCCTTCTCGGTGAGAGAGATTCTGGCTTCCAAAACATCTAGAGGGAGACGATACTTTCTAGTGGATTGGGAGAATTGCGGTCCAGAAGAGAGGTCCTGGGAGCCTGAGGAGAATATCCTCGATCGGAGCCTTATTTCAAACTTCCTCGGTCCCAAAAAGAGGGGGAGACCTAAGGGGGGGGGTACTGTTAGGGCGAGCGCTGCGCCTTCCCCGCGCAGCGCCTCCCTCCGTGCCTCTCCTCGGGCGAGCGCTGCGTCCCCTTCCTGCAGCGCTCCCCGCTCTACCGCCATCTGGGCGTCCGCTGCTGGCCCCCCAGGCTGCGTTGTCCCCTTACCTGGTCCCCGCGCTTCCTCCTCTGACCGGCATGGCCGCCGGCTTCCTCCTTCTGCTGCAGTTCCGCCTTCCGTGCGCGCACGTCCCCGGCCACTAGGGGGCGCGCGCGTCAACCTTCATAGATTTAAAGGGCCAAGGTCCTGATTATTGGTTTCTGGCCATCCAATCCCTTTTAGGCTCTTCCTATAAATTGAACCCTGCCTTCCTTCCTGTGCCGGATCTTCGGTGTTCTTCCGTGAATGACAGACTCTGTATCGCTTGATTCCTCGTGTATGACCTCGGCTCTCCCATTGACCTTCGAACCTGTGCTGCCCGTCCCGACCTCGGCTTGTTTCTCCGCTATTGAACCCGCGCTGCCTGTCCTGACCTCGGCCTTCTCCTTCGACCACTGTTTGTCTCTACTGCACGTCACCTCAGCAGTTTGTGGAACTGTGCCGCTGTTGGGGGATAGCGACCTGGGAGTCACCTGCCGCACAAGACCATCCCGCCTTGCGGTGGGCTCTGGTGAAAACCAGTGGCTCCTTAGACTCCGCTCCCCTGACGCGGTATCTGCCAAACAGTTCTGCAGACCCTGCGGGTCCACTTCTTCGCACCCGGTGTGTAACAGGGAGACAGGGAGGGGAGGGTGGGGAGGGGTTGGGGGTGAAGAATCAGAGGTGTAGCTGGGGAGGCGTGTGGCAGGGCGTCTAGGCTACATGGTGAATCCTCAGAGGTGGAAACCGGAAGTTGCAAAACGAAAGTGAAAGGCAAAAAAAAAGGACACTCATCGCTAAAATTCGCTAACATACACTTTCCAAATCGCTAGCATACGCAAAACAAAAAAAAAAAACGTAGCAGTCATGCTAGTGATGAGTCAGATGCGCTCGTGTCTGCTGCGTATTCAACAACGGCGACTGTGGGCGTTAAAAGAACATTCAACCAAAAAAAAAACACATGTATGATCAGCACAACGCCGCCTGCGACACATAGCGACTCGGCATAGCGACTGGACCTCGCCGCAACACCACTGATTCAATAAAGAAAGTTCAAGGATATCGCGTGGGCGCTGTTTTTAGCTGACTGCGGCATAGAGCGCCTGTAACGCTTTTAAAAGATTGATTATTTGGGTGGTTTGACACCTTAGAAAACGCTAACAATAACTGAAATGACATTGGGAGAGGGCTGTGATTTTTACATCCAAGTGACACATTCCTAAATACATTTTCAGAAAAAATAAAAAAAACATTGGAAACATTCAAGACAATTCAGAAATAATGCTTAATACATTATATGTAAAAAACAAAAAAAACAAAAAAAACCAAACATTGTGTCTGCCATAGAAATGTATGGGAGAGCGACTGGTAGCGAGACGTAATACCTGGCGCTTTGCAAGGCAGAACAATGGCGCTGTTCGCTGAGGCTGTGAAATTTATGAATCATCTGCTACATGTCGCTATTCCAGTCGCTAAACAGATTCTGCTTGATAAATGTGCAATTGCGTGCCGTGTCCGGCATTGACCAGTCGCTATCTGTCGCTACCTCTCATTAACCAGGCGCTACCTGATGCTATCCCTTCTTAAATAGGGGCCTAAGTCAAACATTACGTGGCACTACCTGGCGTTACCGTTTCTTTAATAACCCCCTTAGTAATCTTTTTCGAATCATTTTGTGTCTGTGAAAAAATCTACCACGTAAAAGCATTTTAGAATATCCAGTTCAAACTAAATGCATTGGCCTTGATTCAGTAAGAGTTGAAAAAATGCATGTCTTAAATAAACTTCAAGTGGGAAAAGGGTACAGAGGGGAAGATTTTTTAAAAATATTATCCTATAATAGCATTTAGTTTTCACAGATTTTTGATGACAGGTTTTTTAATTGCGATGTCTGGGGTATAAGGGGAATGGGGTAAGAAGTGGTCCTGAGGGCAGCCACAGGGAATTCAGCATTTGCTCTGCACAAAATAGATATTCATTCTGTATTATGGGCCTTATTTATGATGTGTACATTTTAGCATCATTTTTATGACATTAGTGCCAGCATTCCTGTCTTATCTGGCGCTGTGCTGTGTACTACATTGGCGCTAGCAGTCGCTGCGCTGAACGATACTAATTAGCTGTGACTGTTGCATTGAGGTATTGGCTGGCCTATGTCAGCGCCTGTTGGACCCACTGGCCGATTATCCCAGCACCAGTGAGCGCCACTTTGTACTGCCATTATTCCAGCACTCCCCAACATATTTATGATTTTTTTTCCTCTTTGAAATCTTTGGTGCTATATTTTCCCGGCGCTGGTCAGCATTTTTTCATTAGAGTTACAAGAAATCACTGCTGGGGACAAACCTTACTGTGCATTTTGGTAGCGTTTTAGTTGTTGATGTCCAAATTACACATTGTTAAGCAAAAGAAGCCATTAAAATCAATTGTATTAATACCCCCAAAAAACATTTAGCTAATCTAAGTCCCAATGCAAGTTCTGTACAAAAATGTGTTTAAAGTTTATTATAAGCATTAAACACTTCAATTCAGTTTGTCCATTGTGCTCTTTTGGATCTTGAGAACAGAGGCAGGTTTCATCTGGCACTGCTTCAAGCAGAGTTCCCAATGCTGCATCATTTTTGGCGCTAGTGTTAAATTAGACGCTAGCTGGCGGCGGCACCGCCACTGTCTACTCTGTTTTTTTTTAAATCCCAAGCTGAGTACTGCTGAGGCCAAAAAGTGACACTATGTGGCCCTGACACTTCTTAAATAAGGCTCCCAGCCAGTGGCGGACTGGGGCCAAAAATCAGCTCGGGATTTTACCAGCCCATGGCTGGCCTGAGACATCCTTGCTGAGGCCCTACACTCCCCGCAACCATTCTGGGGTTTCTTGGCTTGTGGGTACAGTGGGGCTGGGTACAGGGGGATGAGAGGGAGACTAAGGTGGCAGGGATTGAATATGGGTCTTGAAAGCAGAAGCCCAACTAGCCCTAAATCAGTGTGTCCCACCAGGTCCTATGGCCAGTCCGCCCCTGACCAGTGTTGCTTATCTGCAGCAGTAATAAAGGCACCTGTATGAGAATGAGTGCATATAAGATAAACAAAATGCATTTTAAATACTCAATAAAAGTAAATTATGTAGCCTAAGAATACGCAATCATTTTTACATTTCAAAATTGTTAGTTTTACGTATATAGTGCTTTCTGAAGCATCTCATTTTAAATGTATATCAATCTTTTTAATCAGACACAGGTTTCAATTTAATCAGGCGCTCTTCACTCACACATTCAGCAGAGGGAATTTAACTTTGCATTTTTATGACTTTATATTGCATTTTCATGAATTCTGAAATGTGAATTATTACAATGATTATTTTAGCTGAATAATTATAACAAAATAATGAATGGATGAATAGACTCTAATCTTCTTTAGACTATGCCCTAGGTTCTAAATAATGGATTGCTAGCTCAATGCCATCATGCCTACCTTCAAAACCCATGCAGCTTTGTATTGCTTTATACAGTAGTCATTTATAAGAGTTTATGGTTGTCCTTCCATGGCAGTTCTAGTGCTTCTCTAGAAATAAGCAAGATTTCTTTGATAAATAAAGCATAATTACATTTTTATAATGCAAATATTACCTAACTTGATTTGTTATATGTTCACCAAAGCTGGCCCCGGTTCTACAAGCCCTGTAAGGCTGATCCCCGGGCTGGTTAGGCTGGGTACAGGGGACCCCACGTAATTTTTGTGGATTTTTAACCCTTAAAATTCCCCAAAAATCCCCCCACCCCGGGAATTTTTTTTTATTTTTAAGCCCTTTATAGTGTGGATAGTAGTTGTATTTTATTTGTAAATGTTATAAAGTGCTCTTTTCAGTTTGGGTGTCTCCTGGGCAAGAATGGGGGGGGGGGTACCAATACATATGTGGTACTGTTGTAATCAGGAAAAATGGGGCTTTCACATTCAATATGGTTTTCTGTAATAAAATAAATGTTTTATTTAAAATAAAGGAGACAATTTTCTAAAAATATTTATTTATTTTTTTACGCAAAAATATTTAAAAAACAGTAGAAAAATTGCAAACAAGACATTTAATGGTAAAGCCTAAACTCTGCTGTAAAAAAAAAAAATATATATATATATATATATATATATATATATATATATATATATATAATTTTCCTGGAAATTCCTGCAAAAATCACAGTTAAATATAGCGCAAAAAGATGTCAACAGAGGGTGACAAAGTCTCAAGTAGGTTGGCAGTTAAAAGGGTTAAAAGTAACTATGCATGTTGGGTATTGTTCTGTTCGGGGGACCATGCGCTTAGAGAGTTAGCTTGTTTTTTCTTGATATTGATATTTTAGGAAAACATATCTTTTATTCTGCTTTTTTATTAATTTTTAGGGAAACCCTGTGCAACCTAAGAATTTCTTCGAGGGATTACTTCCAGAAAGATGAGCCCACTACAACAAGCTGGGTACGCTTAGAAAGCTTAATGTGTGTACTTTCAGGAAATATATGGTGTGGGGGGTATTCCAAATGTAAAGGGTTATTTTGGATGAAAAAATAAAATTCTGTGAGTACTCACCTGTAGAATTGGTTTTGCCTATGTCCAGTCTGGGCCGTCCCAATCCATATACGTGTGGGTTGTCCCCCAGTTACTGCAAGATCCAGAGCTGTAACTCCTCCGGGCCCCCTATAAGCTGTCTCCATAGAGTTCCCAGAATGTCAAAAAGCAGTAAATGAGACAGGCCGGGAGGCCAAGAAAACATGTTAACTAACATGTTACAGCATGTACTCTCTCCACAAAAAGGTAAGGACAATGGTCCAATACAAAAAAAAAAATAATCACCATAACAGGCAAACAGAGGAAATGAACCAAGGGCGGGGTGGGACGGCCCGGACTGGACATTAGCAAAACCAATTCTACAGGTTAGTACTCAAAGAATTGTATTTTTCCCTATGTCCAGTCCGGGCCGTCCCAATCCATATACGTGTGGGACATCCAAAAGCAGTGTCCATATATAGGGCGGGATCCACAGAGCGGAACAGCATGTAGTTCATTTCACTACCGCCTGAAGCACCTTTCGGCAAAAAGCAGCGTCAGCTGAGGCCCTAACATCAACCTTGTAAAACCTTAGTAAAGGTATGAACGACCAGATAGCTTAGTTAGAAGGTTCTGGACACAGGGAAGGCAACACAACTTCCTCATTAAGATGAAAGGGAGAAACGACCTTAGGTAAAAAATCAGGCCTAAAGCGAAAAACTACCTTATCCTTATGCCGCTCAAAGTAGGGAGGTTTCATACAAAGAGCGGCCAGGTCTGACACCCGGCACACCGAGGTGATGGCAACCAAAAAGACTACCTTTAGGGTCAAGATAGACAAAGCAGCATCGCACAAAGGCTCAAAGGGCGGACCCTGGAACGCAGAAAGCACCACATTCAAATCCCACACCGGTAATACTGGCTTACGCGGTGGACGGACATGGGTAACTCCTTGGAAAAAAGTTCTGATCAGCCTATGTTTGGCAAAGGATCTTTGGAAAAAGATGGTCAAAGCAGAGACCTGACCCTTAAGAGTACCCAGCTGTAGACCCAGGTCTAAGCCATGGTGTAAAAATTACAAAATCCTAGAAATACAAAAAGTGCAACAAGGAAAACTCTTGGATTCACACCAAGAAATGTAGGCACGCCAAACTCTAGTAAATCATGGAAGAAGACTTCTTTTTCCGCGCCCGAATCATGGTCTGAACAACCTTGCCCGACAACCCCTTCTCCGTTAGGATTGAGGATTCAATAGCCAGGCCGTCAAAGCCAGCGTCTGTAAATTGGGGTGCTGCAGCGACCCTTGAGTGAGAAGCCCTGGGTCATCGGGCATGTAACGATCGACCGACATCTGAACCACGTCCGCGAACCAACTCCGCCTCGGCCAATGAGGAGCCACCAGGATGGTTGGTACCCCCTCCTGGGCTATCTCGGCACAGGAGTGGAAACGGAGGAAATGCATAAAGGAGCTGGAACTCCATCCACGGAATAGTCAGAGCGTCTGTGGCAAAAGCCAGAGGATCTCTTGACAGGGAGACCAACCTTGAAAGCCTGTGATTGTGTCTGGACGCAAACAGGTCCACAGGTCCACGTCCGGCAGACCCCAGCGGAGACACAAAGCGTGAAAGACCTTGTTGCTGAGAGACCATTCCCCCAGACGGGCAGTCCCCTTGCTCAGGGAGCCTGCCTCCTGGTTCTCTACCCCGAGGATGTAAACCGCCAAGATGCAGGGAACATTCTCCTCCGCCCAAGTCAGAATCAGGGACACTTACTGAAAGACTCGCCTGCTCCGAGTCCTGCCCTGGTGATTGATGTAGGCGACAGCCAGCTGATTGTCCGAGCGGACCTGGACAGCACGACCCCTTAGATGAGGAGTCAAATGAAGAAGTACCAACCAAATCGCCCTCAACTCCATCAGATTGATGGGTAAGTGGGCCTCCTGTGGCCCCCACTGACCCTGAAACTTCAGCGTATGCCAAAACCCCCCAGCCGGTCAGACTGGTGTCCGTGGTAACTATCTCCCTCCGGGGAGTCAGAAAGGACTTGCCCATCAACAGATTTGTGGAGTCCAACCACCACAAGAGAGACCCTCTGACCAAGGGGAAAAGTGCAAATTCCTGATCCAGGGACTCCTGCGTCCGGTCCCAACCGGTCAACAGATTCAGTTGAAGAGGTCTCATGTGGAACTGGGCGAAGGGCACTGCCTCGAAGCAGGACACCATAAGGCCAACCAGTGTCCAACGTCATGCCTAGGAAGGCCTGCACTATTGAGGAAGTGATAGAAGACTTGGGGTAATTGATTACCCATCCAAAATCCTCGAGAGTGGATAACACCGTCCGGGTGTCGCTCTCGGCCTGCTGAAGGGACTGAGCTGCAATTAGCAAATCATCCAGATAAGGAAGAACACGAATGCCCCAGTTCCTCAGAATGGCCATGACGCCTGCCAGCACCTTGGTGAACACACAGGGAGCCGAAGCTATCCCAAACGGTAGTGCCACAAACTGGAAATGCTGATCCTCCAGCGCAAACCTCAGGAACCTCTGATGCCCTTGAAAGATCAGGATGTGCAGATAAGCATCCTTGATGTCCACTGTGGTCAGGAAGTCGCCGGGCCGAAGCGAGCTCACCGCGGACTGTAAGGTCTCCATGTGGAAATGTCTGACTCTGACAAACTTGTTGAGACCCTTCAGATCCAGGATGGGTCGCAGCGTTCCGTCCTTCTTAGGCACCGTGAACAGATTGGAGTAGAAACCTCTCCCCTGTTTCTGATGAGGCACAGGACAAATCATGCCTGATAGCAAAAGGCTCTGAACGGCCCCCTTCAGGTCCTGTGCCGTCAAAGCGTTCCGGGACACCCGTGACCGAAGACTGCCAGCTCTATTTTGTACCCAGAGGACACCACCGATCCAAGACATGCTGTCTCCATATGTGAGCAAAAAAGAAGCAGCCGTCCCCCCACTCGAATGGATGAGGGGTCCTCCTCATACCTGAGAGGGCTTGGTCGGGGGATTGGATTTAGCGCCCCAGGAGCGATTGGATCGACCGCGGGATCAACCTCGTCCTCAGGAATCTCTGCGGACACCTGAAAATGAAGATCCTCTTCCTCCTCGAGGGGAGCGATAGGCAAAGGAACCCTGAAAGGGACGCGCAGGCTTCCGACGCTGAGGGAGTCTCCTATCCTTGGCCAGAAGATCCAGGTGCTCCCCAAATAACCTGAGTCCCAGGAAGAGGATACTAGTGAGCGACTTTTTGGCCGCAGCATCAGCCGACCACTGCCGCAGCCAGAGCGAGCGACGAAGCGCAACGAGCAGAGCCAAAGCCCTGGCACCCAGTCAGACACTATCGTCCATGGCCGAGACTACAAAGGCAATAAAATCCACACAGGCTTTGAGGTCTTTATACTCCTCCACCTGCTTGCGAGACTTGGCAATATCTACAAGGCATTTCACCTTCTTCTTGACGGCCAATGAGACAATGGCCGCGGCACAGACAGAGCGAAGCCCAGCACCCACAAACGTGAACGCATGACAAGCCAGCTGATCCATGCGCCTGTCTGCAGGGTCGCGCAGTATCGGGTGACGCCATAACCGAAGTGTTAGTTAACCCAGACACAGGGGCATCCACATCGGGGGGACGGGACCAGAGGCGGACCAACTCCTCCGGGAAGGGATACCGCCTGTTCAGACTCTTTATTAGGCCTTTCCCAATCCTTAGTTAAATCTGTTTTAATTGGTGATCAAAAGAGAATACATACAAAATGTGGTACACAGAACAGCGTTACATCAATCAAGCAGTTCAGTATTACAGCAACAGCTTACACAGTGCCACAACAGTTCCCCGACATCTGTATTCCTGTCCTCCCAGCTTGGGGGTGCCTGGCCGGTGCACCACGCCGCGAGTACCTACATCCTCGCGCCACGATGAACCAAAGCCTCTCAGGCCCCGCTCCACGGCCAGCCAGACACGACAGGGCTTCATGGCACTCCAGGGGACCCCTGTTCCCCCCAGCTAATAAACATCAAGCCGGGCCCGCCAAGAATCAGACCGGAGTCCGATGCATCGACGCTACGTCAGCTGATAACAGACCGAACCCCACAGAGCCCAGAACACCAAACCTGCACCCCACTGCTTAGTCAGGGGGTCAACCCGCATGGTACAAATCAATAGCATATTAGATATAATGCAACAAAATGTGACAGTAACCAAAATATAAGAAACAAGGTGACAAATGTATAAACAGGAGAAGGAAAAAGAGAAAAGGGGAGAGAGGAGGGGAGGAAAGGGAGGGAGGGGAAGTGCCCTGAGCTGGATCAGAAGTACCGATCGTTTTGTCGCAGTAGCCTTAGCTCAGAGCCAGACTAGGGTACAGCCCGTTGCCTACTGCCGCCCACAGTTTATCATTGTATTAGTGCTCGGAAACAATCCGAGTCACAGAAGTCTATCCAACAGGGCCAGGTTGTGATGTATTTTCCTATCAAGCCTTTATCACCCAGGACGAGTTCCTCCATTCGTCTAATATGTTCAAGCTCCACTACCCACTCAGCCAAGGAAGGGGACCCCCGTGTCTCCCAGTGTCTAGGTATAACGGCTCGCGCTGCCGATAGAGAGCGCCAAAGTAAACCCTCCCTACAAGGGAGAGGAGGCCAGTTGTTTACTTTCATGCCCGTTGTCTCAGTGTGTATATCTAAGACCTTTTCCCAGAAGGATCTAACAGCTTGGCACCCCCACCATATGTGCGTCATATTTATGGATGTCCGCTGGACACCTGTACCATCTCGAAATAATCTTAAAAATCCTCTCCTGCGCCGCCCCCTCCAAGGCCGACTTATGAGTCAGGCTAAACGTCTTAGATCTTCCTCCGAAAAGGACTGACCTATCTCACCCATCTGGCTATATACCCCAAGGGGTTCGAGTGTATATTGGACACCAGTGTCTGATACAGTACGGAGAGGGTGTGACAGATCCTCGCCTTACCCAGACGATGGGAAGATATATAATTAGCCAATTGTCTATGAATGAACCAGGACACATGCACCCCAGCGAATTGTGCTCTAATTTCATCCAGTTCTGGGAAGCCTGACTCCCCCGTGATGTGCCGTAAGCGCGGATCTGCCACTGCCTGCCATCCCAGGAAGGACAAGACCCCCACTCCAGGCGCAAAGTCCGGATTCCCAAAAATAGGAGTCAAAGGTCCTGGACGTTGAGCTAACAGAAATTTTGTGGTCAGTCGGTCCCAAACTGTAAACAAGTGTTGGGCCAGAAAGGGTAGGGATCTAAGAATGCGCCTGGGTTGAGGTCCCGCCCAGGGCAGAGAGACCAACGGGAGGGGCGATAACCCCCTCTCAACAGCGACCCATAGCTTGTTTGCACTTTGATGAGCCCAGTCTAGGGCTCTCATGAGGACCGCTGACGAGTGGTAAAGCTTGAGATCCGGTAATCTCGCGCCCCCCCCCCTTGTTTTACTGCGAGACAGTGTATCATGGAGAATACGTGGTTTGGACACTCCCCATACAAATCTAAAAAACTTGGTTTTAAGAATCTTAAAAAAGCTATTGGGGGGGACTATGGGGGCCGTTTGAAAAATGTACAGGAATCGGGGTAATATGTCCATTTTTAACACGCCAATTTTCCCATACCGCGACAGGGACCTTCTATCGTACTGATTTAAGTCGCTAATTGTCTTATTCATTAGAGTTGCGTAATTCAGTTTGTGAAGGAACGATCCAGCTTATGTGCAGAAAACTCACATGTACAAGTCTGGAGTTCCCCTTTATTTCCCTCCTAGTCATCTATATGCACTCAGGAAAAGGAATTAGCATTTGCAGGTTAAGCAGGGCAGATCACAGACTCCCCGCTGGCAATCCTCACACTTCTAGTCTGAGAAGACTCCGCTGGGTCTGCAGCAGGCTGGGCCCTGGCTGTGAATTTGTCACATGAACGTTGGCAGCCGCAGACATCCGGCACCAACACCAATCAGACCATAGCTGCGCCCCCATGTTTCCCAGCACCAAACCAGGTACAGAATCAGAACCGGCTCACAAAACCGCATGTGGAGATAGTTTTCCCTCGTCGCCAAGCCCGGTGAAACCTAGGAAAATGAAGATCTAAGGTTCTGACCCACTTAGGGCCCCCATTTCTGGACTCATCGGATGCCCGGCATCCAGCCCAATCGTTTGGTGCCATTTCCAAAGCCATACGACCCCCCTGCCAAAATTTATAACCCCTAAAGGGTTTTAGGGGTGGAAGCATGCTCCAGAACAGTGGGAGGTGACAACCCGTCCCACAGATGGGAGGGGTGGAGGTTTGACACCTGCATAAAAGTGAGCCAGGGGGACGAGAACGGGGTCACTTCTGGAGAGGTCACGATTCACACGTGCTGGAGGTGTCCACCCACAAGCTCTTCACTTACCTCTTGTGAGAGCCCGTCATCACCACTACTCTGCAACTGCATATTAAGGTAACTGACTATTGTTTATCTGTGTAATCCACTCTATCCTGTAACCATCTTAGAACAGCATATTTGGTTACATGTGGGTATTGCAGGTTACAATATGTGGGCTGCACTAAGCGAAAGCTTAAGGTCCGCATTAGCGAACATCTAAGTGGTATTGGTCGTCTTGAGACAATAAAGAATTCTAATGTGTCCCGTCATCATGATCATTGTCACCATCCACAAACCCCTTACCTTCAGGTCCAGGCTATTGAGAAAGTGTTCCTGGGCCCTAGAGGGGGGGATTGTGTCGTGAAGCCTTTTGGATCTTTACAATTGGAACTAGATTTCCAGCAGGACTCAACCATAAATGGGATGTTTCTTTCATTTTAGATCATTAATATATATTTATCCCTTTCCCATTTTGTTATTATTTTGGGTGGGACATAAATTCTAATAATATCATCTTATAGAATGTGGGTTTGAACTAATCATATGTTTAATTTAAATTTAATTTAATATACCTTTTATGTACTTGTTTGTTTACTTCTATTTATTATTTTTTCTGTTCGTGCAGCATGTTCAACATACCGCCGAGCTTATGTCTAATACCAGCACTAATACCACTGTGATTATTAGAGTACGGGTGCGATTGGATCCACCCATTGGTTATACTTGTTATCTGTATAACGATTTTTTTATGTATTTGCATGTATTAGCTTGCCTACCTCTATTTATCTCTCCTGTATGTGCAGAGTGCCCATTATCTTCCTGAAGCTTATGCTCAATATCGATGCTGCTATGATTATCCGTGTGTTGGTGTATTTGAATGTACCCATGTATATCACTTGTATTCATTCTCTAAATTCTCTGTTGTGCACAGTCTGCCTTCCTTTTGCCCAGATGTCCCCGCTCGTTCTTCGGGTGCCGCCGCTTGGTGTCCGTGGTTGCCATCACTACGCGCCGACCGTCCCTTCCTGCGTCTTCTCACCTGATTGGTTTGGGCGCTTGTCCATCTTTGCGCGCCTGTCGGGTGGGTTGGCGCATGCGCACAGGGTTCGGCTCGCTTCCGCCGGCTGGCGATGTCATGGACGGGCTCTGTTACTGGCCGTGTTCCTGCCGCCGGTATGCTGGTGACAGTGGGGGCGCGGTTTTCCTTCTGCTGGCGCTCCCCCTCTTGTCTGGCAGCCCGACTCACATTGGCATCTTAGAGCGGGCTGCGCTGTGACGTCAACTGTGGCGACAACCCGGAAGTAACCGGCGGAGGCACCAGGCGGGAAGGTAATTACTCTTATTATTCATTTACTATATATATAGCATGGTCCATTGTGTACACTATCTATGATTAAGGGCACCTAGCCCGAAACGCGTTAGACAGACTAGGATTGCCATTCATGTTTTTACCGCTGCCTTACAACCTTTTGATCATTTTATTGGATGGAAATAAAAGTGAAATTTTAGGAGTGCGGACCCTCCCTTCTCTTTTTTCAAGCATTTTTGTATCATTTGTATCATTTCATATTCCATCATAGCCAAATGCTTGTTATCACTGCCTAGTGCGCTTATAGCATTAAACTTTCACTTTAACTTGAGCGATCTGTTTGCCTTAAACCAAGAATCTGTGTGTCCGCAGGCTCTGGGCCTGGTGTTTCTGATAGGTGAACTCGGACAAGGGTTTTGGGGAACGCGGTCTGTGTGTCAGGAGGTCCCTGGTTTATAGTTGGATCACGTGACCCGCGGTTCCCTGACACAGTTCGTATATTTTTGTTAGGTCGTTTGGGATCTGGACCCCTAAGTATTTAATGGCGGCCGACTGCCATCTAAAGGGAAAGTTGCTTTTTGAGCCTGTCCACCTCTCCGGTCAGGAGGGATAAATTGAGGGCTTCTGATTTTGCCTAATTTATTTTAAAGTTGCTTACCACCCCGAACTGCTCAAACTCCTTTAACACTGATGGAAAGGAAATAGTAGGGGAGGTTAGATGGAGCAGAAGATCGTCTGCATATAGATACATTTTATATTGCCTATTATCAATCTCTATCCCCTTTATGTCTGGATTATTCCGAATGGCAATTGCCAAGTGCTCCATGGTGAGGATGTATAGAGGATGTATAGAAGCGGCGATAGGGGGCATCCCTGGCGAGTGCCGTTCCCTATGAGGAAAGGAGATGACATCACTCCATTTGTCCTCACCGAAGCAGAGGGGTTTTTGTAAAGAGCCATGATCTTACCCAGAAGAGACGGTCCCATTCCAATTTGTTGCAGAGAGGCACGCATGAAGTCCCAGCTTACTCAAAATGCCTTCTCTGCATCACACGAGAGAAGGCATGCTGGAATCCTCTTGGATTGCACGTAAGAGATCAGCGTAAATAGTTTATTCGTGTTATCCCGTGCCTCTTTGCCCAGGACAAACCCCACCTGGTCAAGATGTATAAGTTCTGGAATAAGTGGTTGCAGGTGCAATGCAATTATTTTGGCGAACAATTTTATGTCCACATTAATTAGGGAGATTGGACGGTAACTGCTACATGTGAGAGGGTCCTTCCCGGGCTTAGGAATAACAGCAATCGTAGCTGCCAGAGTCTGCCTAGGGAAGGGGGAGTCCTGCCCCACGGTATTGAAAACCTTGGTCAAGAAGGGGGTTATCAGAGGGCCAAACGTCTTGTAGAACCTCGGGGTAAAACCGTCAGGTCCCGGACTCTTTCCCACTGGAGTGCCCTATATCGCCTTTGCCATTTCCTGAGTCCCAAAAGGAGCCTCAAGGGATTCTATGTCTGCCTGAGGAATTCTGGGAAGAGGGATCCTATCTATGTATGCCTGAACTGCTTCTAAGGGGGACAGATGAGCTTCGGGTGAAGCCGGCTTCGCTAAGTTGTATAGCGTATTATAGTAGTTCCTAAAAGTCTTTGCTATCTCATTTGGGTTAAAAGTTTCATTGTTTCCCTGCGTTTTAACGCTAGGAATGTAGGTGGCAGAATTCCTAGGGTAAGCAATCTCGCTAACAACCTGCCCGGCTTGTTGGCATGTTCATAGTACATTCCCTTTAGACGATCCCTATACCGCAGGAAAGCTTGGTTATACAGGCTTTTCAGGTTATCTCTAGCTTTTTCTAATTCAATCCAGATCCCGTTAGTAGGTGATCGTTTATGTGAAAGTTCCAATGTTTTAATTTGGCAAATTGTTTTTTCTATTAGGGAGGGTCTTTCCTTTTTGAGCCTGGCTCCATGTTGAATGAAAATCCCCCTCACAACGCATTTAAGCGCTTCCCACTGTACCGGAAGAGGTGTATCATCATTGCGATGGTCTACTAAGAAATGTTTTATGTTCTCCCGGACTGCAGCCAGGCAGACCTCGTCCTTTAGTAAATTGTGATTCAAGCACCAGTCCCAGCTGCGCGGGCACAATCCGGGAAAATCTATGGACAAAAATATTGGGGCATGGTCCGACCATAAAATACTCCCTATGTTCGCTTCTGGGTTCCATGACATAGCATGGTGGCTCAGCAAGAGGTAGTCGATGCGACTATATGACTTGTTTGCATTGGAGTAAAAGGTAAAATCTTTGTCCTTCTTGTGAAGCGCCCGCCAAACATTTACTAATTGTAGGTCTAGCAGGTGTTTCTTCAGTTTTTTAAGACCCGCTATTGGGACCCCTAATCTGCCAGTGGAAGTGTCGATTTGCGGATTGAGGGGTAAGTTAAGGTCTCCCCCACATATAATCACCCCTTCTGCGAAGCTAACTGGCTGCTTTAATAGGTTACAACAGTAGTGTGCTGAGTCCTGATTGGGGCTGTAAATGTTTACAATGGTATATGTCTTAGAAAACAGTACTAATTTCAGGAATATGAACCTGCCCTTAGGGTCAACTCTAGAGTCCACTATTTTGTGGGGGAGAGATTTGTGTATTGCTATGGACACCCCTTTCGACTTAGCTTCCGGGTTTGGAGCGCGTACCCACGAGGTAAAGTGGCGGTCCCGGATTACCGGTATGTGCCCTTCTTTAACCCTTTTGTTGCCAAGCACGTAACACCTACGTGCTGGCTTGGCTGGGCCTTAAAGTGGACCAACACCCACGGGTGATCGGCCCGGGAATCTATGAGATTCCCGGGCCGATCACCCCCCACCCCGCGGGACATCCGAGATCGGGATGTCCCGCGGGGTGTAACCCCCCCAAACCCCCGAAAAACCCTACCTGATCTTCGGCGGCGGCCGGCCGCCGCCGCCTCCCTCGCGCCCCTGCAGGCGTGCGCGCGCCCGCGCCGGCCGTCTGCGAATGGCCGGCGCGGGCGCGCGCGCGTCAAAAGGGACGCGCGGGAGGCGGCGGCGGCGGCAGCCGCTTAGACGTCCTTGTACGTTGGCGCTGGGAGCGCGGAGAGGTGAGTTTTTCGGGGGGTTGGGGGGGGGTTTCACACAGCGGGGCACCCCGATCGGGGGTGCCCCATCGAAGTGGACCAAGACCCAGGATAGTCAAAATCCTGGGTGTTGGTCCACTTTAAGTGCCAAGCACGTAGGTGTTACGTGCTTGACTTTCCTCGCTTGTAGTTTAAAAAGTAAAAACAACAAATACTCACCTGACCCCTTGTTGGATCCGGCCGGGTCTCCTCTTTAATTTGGTGCCATCCGATCCCCCGTGGGGGGTCGGATGGCTCCAGGAGAGCCCCCGGAATAGGCCGCCCCCCCCCCGCTTCTGCAGCAGCAGCTTCTAACTGTAAAAAAAAAAAAAAATAAAAATGACATTCACTTACCTGTGTGTGCGCTGGCTCCCGCTGTCCCTCCTCTTCACCTGGGGGGCCTCCGATCCCCCCCCAGGACTTACCGATCTTCAGGAGAGAGCCTGGGAGGCTCTCTCCTCTCTTCTGCACGATGGCGGCCGCCATCATGCCTCTAAGCCCCGCCCCCTTGGGGGCGGGGCTTATGAAGTCATCCCGGCCCCGATCTCAGGCTTCAGCCTTCTCAGCTTCTCAGATGCCGGTGATCGGTGCCCTGGAAGGAGGTGGCAGGAGATCCTCTGATCTCCTGCCTTCTCCTTCTCTGGATGCCGATCACCGGCATCTGTCAGCTGAGCGGCGAGGGACAAGAGCTTGCAATCGAAGGTAAGTACAGTAAAAAAAAATTTTTTTTTTTTCTAATAAAATACTTTTTATTATTGTGTGGTGTTTTTTTTTCACATTAACCCTTTGTGAGCTGGTAAGGGGTCCATGAGACCCCTTATACCAGTTCACAAGGCTGGGGGGGTGGCAAGTCACCTGCCCTAGCGGGTGGCTTGCCATTAACCCCCGCACCCCCATTACCTGCCTCCCCAAAGGCCAGGGGGGGGCAGAAGAGCCCGGGCCCACATAGGCTATGTGGGCTCGTAGGCTGCAGGGTGGGGGGGCCACCAAAGCTGGCCCCCCCACTCTGTGCCTACAAGCCCCCATAGCTGGTCCCGGGCTGGTTACTTTGGGTAAGGGGGACCCCACGTCATTTTTTTTTTTGGATTTTGAAGGGTTTTTAACCCTTCAAAATCCAAAAAAAAATGGGGTCCCCCTCCCCGGGAAGGGGGACCCTATGTCATTTTTTTTTTTAATTAACCATTTGTCATCCAGCAGCTATAAAAGGCTTCTGGGCAGGAAAGGGTGTCTACCTATACATATGTGGTATCGCTGTAACCGGGAGAAATTGGGGTTTCTCACGCAATAAGATTTTATTGACAAACTTACATTTTTTATTACAAAAAAACTCTACAAATTGTAAAAAAATGTTTTTTTTTTGTTTTTTTTCACACATTTCACCCAAAAAAATTGAGAATACACCTAAAAAATACAAACAAGACATTTCATGTTAAAGCCCAGACTCTGTTGAAAAAAACAATATATAATTTTCCTGGGAAATCCCTGGAAATCCCTTCAAAAATGACAGTTGAATATGTGTAGCGCAAAATGGTGAAACATCGTCTGGCAACAGGGAGTGGCAAATGCTGCAGGTAGGCTGGCAGCGAAAGGGTTAAAGTGGGTTTCCTGCAATAGAGCTAGTTTAATCCTATTTTTATTAAACTCGGAGAGGACTTTGGATCTTTTTTCCGGCACATTCAAACCCTTCGTGTTGTAAGAGCAAATGATTATATTTGACATCTTCTAGTCAACAGCGTCAGGGAATGGAGGGGTGAAGGTAAGAGGGTACAGGGAGAGTAAAAAAGGGAATAAGTGAAAACAGAGAAAAATCCCTCAACGTGGGGACACGCGCAACACTTCAATGTTTTGATTTGTTAAATCCCCTGTACACAACCGTGTAAGCGTTTAAGTAGAGAGGGATGAGGGAAATCAAACAGGGGGAGATGGACAACGGCGCACTCACGCGCTCCCTCCCTAAAAAGTATCCCAAATTCCTTTTGGGAGAGCTCAGGAGGATTCACAGTGGGGGAAAATGGAAAGCCGCAGCCAATATGAGGCGCCCCGTCCTAAATATGAGAGGTTATCCTGAGGCCCAGGCCTCTAAGAAGCCTAGACCTGGAGACAAGCCCATTACTAGCAACCCTTACTCTTAGGATTCCTGTAATTTGACAACTAAGTGCCTGAGCGATTAAGTTGCACATCAGCGAAAGCAAATTAAAACGCAACAGTGAAACACATTAAGAACTTAAGTAGGACCCTTAGCTTTATGTGACCTCAGCGAGTCTCTGTAAGGGTGGCCCGTCCCCCTTCTACGCACAACGTCCAAGAAGGGGCAGGAGGCAGAGGAGGCGCACCCCCGAGAGAGACCGAGACAGAACAGCCCACATCCTTATGTTCCAATAACAATTCTCAGTCCGGCAGTACGCACCCCCAGCCCCCCCCCGAACCCCGCCAGGTCAGCAGTGGGACCAAGGTACAACATCGGGCCACCGCATGACATTGCCACACGGCCTCTTATATGTATAACTATTAAGGGTCAACAACCATGAATATAATTTTAACTCAGCTGAGTCAACAGCAAACTAACAAGGTGAGACGTGCATCACCACCAGTCATTAGCACCATTGGGAGCCCTGGGTCTGACCCCTCTGTTTCTTCTGGGCAGAGGAGAGGATCACGTCTCTCGTCCCACTGCGCCCGGGCGGGGCTCAAGGGGAGAGCCAGTTTTCCAGCTCCACAGCTGGAGATCCCAGGAACTGGAACGCCCCCGGAAGCTGGGAATGGTGACGGAGTGTGAAGCTTCGACCCCGCAGCTGAAGGATAAGATGAAAGAGATGTCCCCATCTATAGGTGGCGCCAGCCTGCTTTGCGCTCTCCAGTAGTAGTTTCAGGATCCTCCTCATCTGCAGCGTACGTCATGCCAGGTCAGGCAATAAAGTGAGCTGTGACCCTTTGTAGGATATGCCTTTCTTGGCCCAGGCGAGTCTCATAATTTCTTCCTTTATTTTATAAAAATGGACTCGACAGATGATGTCCCGGGTTCTCCGCTGATCTTGGTTCTTGGGGCCCGGGGCCCTATGGACCCTGTCCAATTCAATAGCTTCTCCCGGCAGACGGTCCAGCACCTGATTGAAGATTTGGGTCACGATCTCAGGCAAATTGGCATGCTGTGACCCTGGTTCCCACCTCTAGGACATTCTTCGATACTTCATCTACTTCCCTCCTAAGGGTGGACTCCATTCTATTTATGAAGGTCTCAAAATCTTTTCTAGTGGGCAGTGACGAAATAAGAGCTTTAATACTGTGTTGGTCAAAGTCCATCAATACTGTATCGGAATGGCCATAAGTTCCTGAGCTTTGCGAGGGGGAGTTTTGGGGCCAGTATGGCGAGGAGGGCAGCGCCACTGGTGAACTGGATCCGCTGCTCGATCCATCGTTCGACAAGCACAGACTTGCGGTCGGGTTAGGGGATTGCTTATCACGATTTTCAGGGCTCCAACCCCCAGGGGCCCCACGACAGGTATGGGGAGATATTTCCTTTTTCCCAGGGCTCATGCTCTCCAGCACCACTAGAGGGGCACCCCCCTGTGGAGGGTACTTGGGATCGTGCTTTTGGGGTCTCCTGCAGTCTAGTGTTGCCTCAATGCCCCCACCGGGAGATCTGCTGGTGACCCTGTTGCCCAGTCCGCCCCTCTGCTGTTCGCTCACCTCTAGCGAAGCTGTATGCTGCTGAATGGCTGTTGCTGGCAGGCTCCCTACATGTACCAGATGCGATGCCCCGTCCTCCACTTGCTGCTCAGGAGGGCCGGGGGATCCGTGCGCAGTCTCCATCACTCTGCTCGGGTAAGGCTGGGGCTGTGATTGAAGCGGTGCTCCATCACCGCTCTCCTCCGCATGAGGCGTCCCCGCCTCCGGCCCCCTCCCCGCCGGCCGACGTTCTCCACTGTCTGCGGGGCCGGGGGAAGACAGCAGCCGCATGGCATCTTCCTCCCACACCGCATGTGAGTGCTGCGGAGGGGGGGCTGGTCCGCCTCCTCCTTCGCTGCCGGAACGCTCCCTCGCCTGTTCCCCGGCGCTGCCCGTCACTGTCGGCTCGGTTCCAGCCTGCGGCTGCAATGCCTCGGGTTCTCCCCTCTCCTCCGGATCTGCGCCTGGGGCTGCGGCAGGGTCCGGGGCTCCTCCACTCCGATCCTAGTCTCTGGAGACCTCCCGTACGGGTTGAAGCGGCGAACCTGCAACCTGCTGTCCTCCTGCCGCCATTTTTCCCCTCGAGGGGCCGTCCGCCATCTTGCGGCCTTCTCCTCCGCCAGATCCCCGCTCTCCACCTTGGAAAAACGCTGTGATGTGGCCCGTTCTGCTCCCACCGGTCACCACTCGGGATCTCCTTTTCTTGGACTTGAGGTCAGTGATCTGAATAGGGCACTTCTGTCACTTTTTTAGGGCTTTTTCCACATATACTGGATGGAGCTCGGGATTGCGTATCCTCACACGGCCATCACCAAGCCATACCCCCTTTCCCATTCTTTAAACACCATATTGGAAAAGTGGGCCTGTTCCGGGAAGACAATCCTCTGTCTCTCAGGCCGGAATAAATCCCCCTGCTTCCACTTAGCCGCTTTAGGAGGGACAATATGCAAAGTCTCAAACACAGAAGACAGCAATTTTTCCGTGTCGTCGTCAGATGGGGAACCAGGCTCGCTGTCATAACCAACCAACCAATCCCCTGAGGAAGCAGAGTCCTTTAACAACTCTCCCTCCTCCATGGAGTCCCGAACTCAAAAAGGTCATCATCGTCAGCAATATTCGAGTAATCCGGCTCGATGTGCCGCTTCTTACTCGTGGCCTTACCCGTAGCCGTGAGAGATAGCTGTCTCTCCAGGCTGGTCACCCGGTGTGACAAATCGGCTTAGGACCCCTTGCTAGTATCCCCCTCACTGAAGGCTGAATGCAGTAGCGGGGGGGTTGGCGAGGCCATAGGTAAAAGAGGGCTAGGGGCAGGGACGCCCGCCCTAACATGTTCCAAAAGTACGCTCCCAGCGCAAGTGACACAAACCGTGCTGAGTCTGCCCAGGTGGCTGGTACTGCACATGGGGCAGAGCTTCCCCCGCCCAGAGGGGGCCTCTAGCTCACAATCCCCAGAAGCCTCCATTATGGTGATTATGGTATACAAAAATAAAGGTTACAAGGCAGCTCCACAGCCCAAATGCGGAGGGTTGGTGCCAGCGTCGGCCGCTGCAGAGTGCACAGCAGAATATCTCTCCTGCGGCCGTCCAGAAGGATTGCCCCCTGACGAGGAAAAAAAGGCGACGGATCAGTCCCTCGAGGGGCGGGCCGCGCGGTCATGATGCAAAATGCGTCATCGCGCGGCCCCGACCCCCGGCTGCGGCGCGAACGAGCGCCCGTAGCCTGAGGTAAAAAAAGCGCCATGGAAGAGAAAGAGAGGAAGGGCGGCCCACGGAGGGGCCTCTCCCTCCCCCCGGCAGCGGAGCGCAGCACGCCCTCATTAATCAAGGCCGCAGCCTCACAGAAGGGATAGCGCCCACAGACGCCGCATGGTCCTCTCCCCCCCTCACAGCAGCGCAGAAAAGATGGAGGGGAGAGCAGAGGGAGCGAGGGAGGTAAGTATGCCAGTGAAAAAAGAAAACCACACCACACACATAAGAATAAAGCTTGTGGGTACAGATGAGGAATAAACCCAGGTCTTAGGTGGTTCCTCCCCCCCATAGGCTCACCATCGCCTATGGCCGGCTACCCTTTAAGGAGGGTCTGCGGCCCAGAGCCTAGCTCTGTGAACGCCCGACCCCGGCGTTCCCCCTACCTTCACAGGCCGACAGGCTTAAAGATGCCCTGCTCAACTGCCAAGAGAGAGTATCCTAGACGATCCTCGCAGCATGTACTGCAAGACGAATCTGGGAACTCTATGGAGACAGCTCCTTTTATAGGGGGCCGGGAGGAGTTACAGCTCTGGATGTTGCAGTAACTGGCGCCACCTGGTGGCGGACTACCCACACGTATATGGATTGGGATGGCCCGGACTGGACATAGGGAAAAGCACAAGGTGCGCACTTTGTCTGCAGAGCTGAAATTTTCAAGTAAAATTACCGTTATGCACATGCTTTACTTTGGGGTGTTTGGCAACTCTTTGAGAGTACCTATGCATGTTGGGTATCATTCTGTTCAGGGGACCTTGCTTATTCAGAAGTATTTTGTTTTTTCTTGTTTTTATATAGTTTTTTAGGAAAATGTGGCTTCGATTCTTCTTTTTTTTTTATTCTTTTTTAGGGAAACTCTGCGCAACCAAAGAATTTATTGAGGTATTACTTCCAGAAAACTGCACCCATGTCAACAAGCCTGGTAAGCCTAGAAATCTTGAGGTGTGTTCTTCCAGAGAATATATAGTTTGTGGGGGGTATTTCAAATGTAAACGGTTGTTTTTCTCGAAAAACTCTAAGGTGTGCATAGCGCATAACATAGTTGTATTTTATCTGAAAATCTCCAAAAGCACTGTTTCAGTTTGGGGGCGTGTTCTGGGCAGAAAATGGTGTCTACCAATACATATACGGTACCGTTGTAACCGGGGGAAATTGGGATTTAACATGCAATAAGATTTTATTGAGAAACTTACATTTTTTATTGCAAAAAAACACTACAGATTGTAAAAAATAGATTTTTTTATTTAAACTCTTTATTTAGTTATTTTTCATTTCACACAGTACAGATTAAATTCCGGAGAAACCCCAAAAAGAGTTTGGGTAACACTTAGAGAGATTATACTAACTCCCCTAATATAGGGGAGTCTAGTCCTGTGTCTCACGCGAGATTCTCCGGCAACTTCTCCGGGGAGATCACTTGGACTACTGGGGGGAAATGGAAGCCCGGCGAAGAGGAGCCAAAACTCAATTAACAAATATAAAGAATGAACTCAGTTCAGCAATCAAGGCATCCCTCCCATCCCCCATAGCACATAAACAGTTAGGCAGCAACATGAAATTACCAGTCATCAAAGACAACTAAGCAGGCAATATAACTATTTGAGTGATTCATTAATTAAGCAGATGATCACTTGCCCAGCGGCCCATCTACCCAGATTCCGCCCCCCCCGACCCACGGAAACGCCCCGGGTCGGCTAACCCCATGGGCCAACCGGTAGCCGAGGGCACCCCCCAGGTCCGGCGGGCAGGTACTCCCAACAGAACATCGGGACCACACCAGACCCCTCCACCGATCACCTAGAACCCCCCCCCTGGACCAAGGCCATCTCCCGCGTCCGCCCTCCCGAGCCAGATCATTCCGTCCGCGGGTCCCCCCCCCCCCCACACTCCGAAACTCGTCCCCATCGGGCAAGGTGGGGCAGACCGCCCCCCTCGTGTCAGTCAACCTCCGGCAGCCAAGCCGCAGCAGGTGAGGGGGGGCCTCCCCGGGAACGGGTGAGATAGGCTGCGGCTCCGGCGAATCCGAGGGCATCCCCGCTATGGGGGATACCCACCTCTCAGGCGAGGAGCATTTCTACGCCTGTGATTCGTTAAGTCCAGCGGGGGCCCTCCCATCAGTCAACCCCAAATGCTCCAGGAAAAGGACGAGGAGGGTCCCATTCAGACCCAGAACATCCCAGGCGAAGGGGGGAGGAGGAAGCCGCCCGCGTCGAGGGGCCAGGCCCCTGTCTGCCGGGCAGCACCGCAGTCTCTGTGAAAAGCCAAAATACAAATAACATAGTTGTATTTTATCTGAAAATCTCCAAAAGCACTGTTTCAGTTTGGGGGCGTGTTCTGGGCAGAAAATGGTGTCTACCAATACATATACGGTACCGTTGTAACCGGGGAAAATTGAGATTTAACATGCAATAAGATTTTATTGAGAAACTTACATTTTTTATTGCAAAAAAACACTACAGATTGTAAAAAATAGATTTTTTTATTTAAACTCTTTATTTAGTTATTTTTCATTTCACACAGTACAGATTAAATTCCGGAGAAACCCCAAAAAGAGTTTGGGTAACACTTAGAGAGATTATACTAACTCCCCTAATATAGGGGAGTCTAGTCCTGTGTCTCACGCGAGATTCTCCGGCAACTTCTCCCGGGAGATCACTTGGACTACTGGGGGGAAATGGAAGCCCGGCGAAGAGGAGCCAAAACTCAATTAACAAATATAAAGAATGAACTCAGTTCAGCAATCAAGGCATCCCTCCCATCCCCCATAGCACATAAACAGTTAGGCAGCAACATGAAATTACCGGTCATCAAAGACAACTAAGCAGGCAATATAACTATTTGAGTGATTCATTAATTAAGCAGATGATCACTTGCCCAGCGGCCCATCTATCCAGATTCCGCCCCCCCCGGCCCACGGAAACGCCCCGGGTCGGCTAACCCCATGGGCCAACCGGTAGCCGAGGGCACCCCCCAGGTCCGGCGGGCAGGTACTCCCAACAGAACATCGGGACCACACCAGACCCCTCCACCGATCACCTAGAACCCCCCCTGGACCAGGGCCATCTCCCGCGTCCGCCCTCCCGAGCCAGATCATTCCGTCCGCGGGTCCCCCCCCCCCACACTCCGAAACTCGTCCCCATCGGGCAAGGTGGGGCAGACCGCCCCCCTCGTGTCAGTCAACCTCCGGCAGCCAAGCCGCAGCAGGTGAGGGGGGCCTCCCCGGGAACGGGTGAGATAGGCTGCGGCTCCAGCGAATCCGAGGGCATCCCCGCTATGGGGGATACCCACCTCTCAGGCGAGGAGCATTTCTACGCCTGTGATTCGTTAAGTCCAGCGGGGGCCCTCCCATCAGTCAACCCCAAATGCTCCAGGAAAAGGACGAGGAGGGTCCCATTCAGACCCAGAACATCCCAGGCGAAGGGGGGAGGAGGAAGCCGCCCGCGTCGAGGGGCCAGGCCCCTGTCTGCCGGGCAGCACCGCAGTCTCTGTGAAAAGCCAAAACCGTCTCCCCCATGGAAGGGAGCACCCCGGACAGGAGGCAGCCTACCCCGGGGCCGGGAGCCCCCAACAGCAGAGAGCAGGGGGGAGGTCGCAGAGGACCGAGCCCCTCACAAACCAGTGGTCCCCCACCCCCCCGGGGGCAGAGTCCCTGGTCGGGGTACCCCCCACCCCCGCACGTGGGGGCCCACCCGACCCAAGGGCCCAAAACCTCCCCCTGGCAGCCCCATCAACAGGCCCCGACCCCCGCTTGTAGCTATAGATGTAACCACCGGTGTAAAAACCACTTCAACTGATAATTGAATAAAACTGTAAAGAAAGGATATCACATTAGCTTTCCTGGCCATAACACAACGTCTCCTTCAAGACCAACTGGGCGCAGGTGCAGCTATTCAGCTCCTGGGGGGGCAAACTCCGCCCTTCGGTCTGGGCGGGTGGGCCGCCCCGGCGCCCCCCTCGGTCTCGGCCCCGTCTTCTCGGGCGCTGAGGAAGCGGGCCCTCTCTGCGATCCAACTCCAACCAATTAGGGATCGCGATCGGTGCAGTCCCCAGGAAATCAAACAGCTCTGCCAGCTGGGACGGTGCTTTCAAGATGAAAGATCTACGATCCTTTCGCACAATCAGTTGGAACGGATGTCCCCATCGGTATGTTGCTCCTTGCCGTTGTATCAGTTCCAAAAGGGGTTTCAGCAGCCTCCGCATTTGGATGGTCCTGCGTGAAAGGTCCGGTAGCAAAGTAATCTGCGCTCCCTCTAGTTCGATTGGACCCCGGTTACAGGCTCTCTGCATTATAGCTTCTTTGATCTGGTAATAATGCACCCTGCAGAGTAAGTCTCTTGGTCCTCTTAAGTCGGGTTGCGCAGGGCCCTGGGCCCCATGTATCCGATCTATCTCGATGTGGTCCGATGATGGGCGATCCAACAGATTATTGCAAAGTCCGCAGACACTCGCCTTCAGCTCTGATGGGGGTATCGATTCGGGAACTCCCCGTAATCGAATGTTATTACGGCGGTTTCTGTTTTCGTGATCATCTTGTTGTAGTTGAAACTCAGAGAGTAGCCGCCTGGTGACGTCTCGCTCACGTTCTAACGCTTCCACTCTGGCTTGGACGTCCAGTTGTGCGGCATTATTAGCATCCACTCTGTTTGATAGGTCCGCCATGGAGTTCTGCATGGACGTTATTTCCCTGCGGAACGTCCCCTCCATCCTTGTTATGTAAGTTTCAAAGTCCGATCGAGATGGCAGCGACTTGAGAGCATCCGCAATGTTGGTCCTGATCCACTCTGCGATAGCTGAGATCGAGGATCGGGGTAAAGTGGACTCTGGATATTCGGCATTCCCAATTTCAAATTCTAGGGGCCCCTCTTCCATCCTGGGTGACCATTCCTCCCTCTGAACCCCTGGTAATGTTGTGAAGCGGGAAGTCTGGGAGAAGGTGCAGCAGGCTTTCGCCCCCCCGAGGTTCGGACAACCTCCGCATAGCTGGTAGTGCTTGGGTCAGGGGGAGGGGGGTCTCCCACCCCCCAGACATGAACTGCGGCGCCTCCCATCCGCCAAACGTGGGGTGCTGGTCATAGTTCCGCGGATCTGGGTATCCTGACCTCTCATGTGTGGGTCCCCACTCCAAATCATCTGGTCTGGCTTCCTGAGCTATCTGAGTCCCCGGGCTGTGGTGCAACAATGTCCCAGATCCTGTCTGTCTCCCTCTCGCCGGTGTCACGTATGTACGTCTCTTCTCTTCCCCCGCTGCTCTCTTGCTAATAGCCCAGCAGAGAGCAGGGGGGAGGTCGCAGAGGACCGAGCCCCTCACAAACCAGTGGTCCCCCACCCCCCCGGGGGCAGAGTCCCGGGTCGGGGTACCCCCCACCCCCGCACGTGGGGGCCCACCCGACCCAAGGGCCCAAAACCTCCCCCTGGCAGCCCCATCAACAGGCCCCGACCCCCGCTTGTAGCTATAGATGTAACCACCGGTGTAAAAACCACTTCAACTGATAATTGAATAAAACTGTAAAGAAAGGATATCACATTAGCTTTCCTGGCCATAACACAACGTCTCCTTCAAGACCAACTGGGCGCAGGTGCAGCTATTCAGCTCCTGGGGGGGCAAACTCCGCCCTTCGGTCTGGGCGGGTGGGCCGCCCCGGCGCCCCCCTCGGTCTCGGCCCCGTCTTCTCGGGCGCTGAGGAAGCGGGCCCTCTCTACGATCCAACTCCAACCAATTAGGGATCGCGATCGGTGCAGTCCCCAGGAAATCAAACAGCTCTGCCAGCTGGGACGGTGCTTTCAAGATGAAAGATCTACGATCCTTTCGCACAATCAGTTGGAACGGATGTCCCCATCGGTATGTTGCTCCTTGCCGTTGTATCAGTTCCAAAAGGGGTTTCAGCAGCCTCCGCATTTGGATGGTCCTGCGTGAAAGGTCCGGTAGCAAAGTAATCTGCGCTCCCTCTAGTTCGATTGGACCCCGGTTACAGGCTCTCTGCATTATAGCTTCTTTGATCTGGTAATAATGCACCCTGCAGAGTAAGTCTCTTGGTCCTCTTAAGTCGGGTTGCGCAGGGCCCTGGGCCCCATGTATCCGATCTATCTCGATGTGGTCCGATGATGGGCGATCCAACAGATTATTGCAAAGTCCGCAGACACTCGCCTTCAGCTCTGATGGGGGTATCGATTCGGGAACTCCCCGTAATCGAATGTTATTACGGCGGTTTCTGTTTTCGTGATCATCTTGTTGTAGTTGAAACTCAGAGAGTAGCCGCCTGGTGACGTCTCGCTCACGTTCTAACGCTTCCACTCTGGCTTGGACGTCCAGTTGTGCGGCATTATTAGCATCCACTCTGTTTGATAGGTCCGCCATGGAGTTCTGCATGGACGTTATTTCCCTGCGGAACGTCCCCTCCATCCTTGTTATGTAAGTTTCAAAGTCCGATCGAGATGGCAGCGACTTGAGAGCATCCGCAATGTTGGTCCTGATCCACTCTGCGATAGCTGAGATCGAGGATCGGGGTAAAGTGGACTCTGGATATTCGGCATTCCCAATTTCAAATTCTAGGGGCCCCTCTTCCATCCTGGGTGACCATTCCTCCCTCTGAACCCCTGGTAATGTTGTGAAGCGGGAAGTCTGGGAGAAGGTGCAGCAGGCTTTCGCCCCCCCGAGGTTCGGACAACCTCCGCATAGCTGGTAGTGCTTGGGTCAGGGGGAGGGGGGTCTCCCACCCCCCAGACATGAACTGCGGCACCTCCCATCCGCCAAACGTGGGGTGCTGGTCATAGTTCCGCGGATCTGGGTATCCTGACCTCTCATGTGTGGGTCCCCACTCCAAATCATCTGGTCTGGCTTCCTGAGCTATCTGAGTCCCCGGGCTGTGGTGCAACAATGTCCCAGATCCTGTCTGTCTCCCTCTCGCCGGTGTCACGTATGTACGTCTCTTCTCTTCCCCCGCTGCTCTCTTGCTAATAGCCCAGGTATTTGCTGCTGGGTTCGCTCCCCCCTCCCCATCAGTGCCACCAGCACCCACCTGCTGAGAAGCCGTCATTGTTGCAGCTGGGTCTGCGATTAGCTGGTCTCCACCTCGAGACTCCGCCGCTCCCGCGGGTCCTGTGTCTGACGCTGCGGCTGTCAAGTGTTGCTGAGCGGGAGGTGGCTTGTCAGTAGCTGCGCGCCCGCCACCGCTCGCTCCCCGTACCTCTCCCTCCTGGCAGTGCGGTGTGCGTTCCTCTCCCGCCGCCTGCGATGGGAGTCCAACACTGGTCTTCTGTCCTCTCCTCCTCCCATCAGGGCTCAGGGAGGAAACGAGTGCACAGCAAGGTCCGGGCTCCGCCGCGGCAGGACTCCCCCTCCGTTCCGGCGAGGTCGGCGCCATATTGACCTCCTCCTCACACGTGGGCTGATGCGGCGGCGCGAACCCCCGCTCCTCCGGCTGTACGGGTGATCTACACCCCGCTTCTCCCTCCATGGGCCGGATACCAGGTAGGGCTGCCGTTGCCCCGATGTGGGGGGGAGCTTCCGCCATGTCCATACTCGGAGCTGCCATCTTGACAGTTGGGGTCTGGGGCCTTCAGGAGTGCTTGCTCCAAAATTGACAGTAATGGGTGCTCCTCTGTGGGACCGAGGTGTGCTCTTCACCTTCCTGCGCTTCGACATCTGTTTAGATTGCTGCCAAGATATCAAACTGCAGGTATTAAGGGGGTTAAGTCGGGAGCCTCGGGTTTCAGCGTCCTATCCCTCCATGCGCAAGCTACGCCCCCAATAGATTTTTTTAAATTGTTTTGCACATATTTTACCCAAAAGTATTGAAAATATACTAAAAAGGCCAAACAAGACAGTTCATGTTGAAGCCCAGACTCTGCTGAAAAAACAATATATAATTTTCCTGGGAAATCCCTTCATAAATCACAGTTGAACATGTGGAGCCCAAAATAGTGAAACATGGTCTGGCAACAGAGGGTGACAAAACCTCTAGGTAGGCTGGCACTTAAAGGGTTAAGATGTAAAACAACAGTGCTAGGAAAACTTGCCGCTAAGACACTAAGCACCAGATGCACATCAAAAATGCCTGTAAATAATGCAAGCAGCACAGTGAAAAAGCAACAATTCCTGGGATGACATTTAAAAAATAGACCCAAACAACACTGAGAACATGCAAACCATGAAGTGGCAGCTAAATAAGCACAAAATAATTTTTAAAAATACACCAAAAAGTCTCAAAAACATAATGCACAGAAAGGACCATTGACGTCTTATAGGAGAATGACAATGAGCGCCTGATGTGATGCGACGCTGCAGGTCTCAAAGCGCTGGCACTCAAAAAACAAGTCATAAATTGAACGCTATGTGGCGTTATGTGAGGTGCAAAATATTTTTGTGTCATACACATGGCTCTGAGGTGGTGCAGTAGAAAAATACCTGCCAGTTTGTGGCATTGTTTGGTGCTAGCGCTTCTAAGGCTCACTTATTCCAGGCTTAAGCAGTCATAAATTTATCACTTACCTCTCAGTTTTTTAAGATGGCCCTGCCACTCCCAAAACTAAAGAACAGCAAGTCCCTCCCCCACCCCTCTCCTTTAGAACCCAACAGTCAGTACCAACATGGGTACACACATCCCCATAACCAATGATAGAAAAGAGAGTAACCACATGCCCCCCCAAATACAGAAATAGGTTGGCATCTACAGAGGACTAACCTTTTTGATGGTAAGCATCCCTGAGACAACCTCCCCCCCTCCTGAGGAGTCCTCCAATGGAAGGACCGTAACCACTTTCATTCATGATAATAATATCACATGTAGAGAGATATTTGGCTAAACGGTTATTCCACAGACCAGGAAAATCCTAAGGGTGGCAAAGAAGTACCCAACACAGGAATTTTATTTAAAGTGAAAAAACCCTTGGCATTTTATGGCATTGTATAATGATTCATTTAATATCTTGTCTAATATCAATAATATAAGTGGTATAAATCATGATTCATTAATATCTTTTATAAAATGAAATTGATATGTCAAACACCAAACTGAAGTCGGTGGAGTCTAGTTGATATATTGCAGAATCCTTTTCTAGAACCTAATAATATTGACAGCACATGCATTCATATGTTTTATATGTTACTTATCTTGATTATTATCTTATCGGAGAATCTTGCATTTTATGTGAAGAAGCAATTTACAAATTCCTTACATCGACTGGCTCTATGAAGAGGCCGAGCACTTTTGCTTGGACTTCACACAAAGGCACTAAAAATATAGCCAACAATGCTTGAGATTATGCATGAGATTTACGTTGAGGCTTAACTATGGTATGAATTACCCACAATAATGATTCCCCTAACCCTGATAAAAATAAGAAAAATAGGAAAATTAAGAAAAAAAGAAATCAAAGCCTTTTTTCCGACTAACAATGAATATTGAGTGGCATATTCTTCAAAACACCCCGGCAGAGAACAACCTCGAGATTCCAGGAACACAAACACGGCAGTGGTTATTATGTTGATTGAATAACCCTCAGTCCTCTTCATTTTGTATCTCCTACTGTTCCATTGTTGTCTGCTTCTGTGTTTTTGTGCCCTCTTTAAACCTCTCATTCTGCTAAAAACACTCCAGTTGTTCAATTTTGTGAACCAGAATATCTGCTTTCATCAGGTCAAATAATTCTAAGACAATGCTCTGGGAATATAAAACAGAGGAAAATTATAGGATAGCTTGTATTGCTGCATGTCGGTGAAGCTTAGTGGCAAAGGAACATTCAAGGAACATGCTATGAAGTGCTTTCAAAATGATCTTTTATGTTTTTCATATACGCTTTTGGTTTTAGCTAGAGAGCTAATATAACCTGATTTTATGATGCCTGCTCTTACTGTAAACAAGTTCTTATTGTAGCACTAATAACATCAAGTAGAAGCAATAGTAGAAAGTGATCGTCTTCAGTATTGGGCAACTGATCAGCAGAGGTTGCTTTCAAGCAGTTTAAAATGAAGAATTTCCAACACATTCGAACAAAATGCCATATTTTAATTCCTAACTTGACACTTCCTGCCTTAACAGAGCCCCCGAGGGTGGTGGTGTACCGTTATTTACCAGTTACCCCAGAAGGAAAAGAATGGAAGCGGAAACAGACAGGTGCATGGAGGTCCATTTTTAAGAGAACCTACACTCACGGTCTCTCACCAGTTTTAGAGTGCCGATGCTGGTTTTGTGTTTGGTTTTCTTAAATATAGGCTTCAGCTTCAGAGCTCAGGATGCACTTAGCTGGCGCTACCTATCATTTGCTGCAGCATTGTCCTGTTGTTATATGTGGTGTTGCTCTGGGAGGTGTTTCCTTGGGGCACCACATATGCATTGATTCAGGGAGAGCACTTCTACAGTGCCCTCCAGACATCATATTTATCAATGCAAAACAGGATACTACAACGTCACTTGTCTGCCTGCTATGCTAGGTTATAGCGCCAGACACTCCCTTGCAGCGTCCACTAGCGGACGCTCTAAGAGCCGCTACATAAACGCTCAGTCGGCAATGGCTAGTCTTCAGCATCCACATTAAACTATTAAAAACAATATCATAATTGCTAAGCACTTGATACATTTATAGGTGTATTTTAGCCAGGTAAAACACAAGTGAGGCTTGTAGGAATTCAGTGGAGAATGTTTTCCTCTACTTTTCAAAAAAAATCAGCACACCACAATGCAGACCACTGCATTGTATTGGACTGTCTGTCAATATTGTAATATTTCCATATGTGAAACATTATCTCTTAGAGCACCAATAATGGGAAAAGTATTTCATGTATACTGTTGCTATAAGGTAAAAATGCACAGCCCTTTCAGGCTAGTTTATCTGCCCGCTTGATTACAATGTTGAGCTCAGATATCAGAGGAAATCGTTAACAGGGAGGTCATGGCAAGTTCTTTGCCTCATAAACAATATTAATAAATTATTACTTTGTTTTTCAATACCTTCTGCCGCAGGATAGAATCTGTGACTCATTCTTCAGTTCATGTAACTCCAAAGCCTTTAGATCGATCTCCATTCTATACCCTCCATGCCATACAACTTTCTGTAAATATGGCCAATCAGACATTGCTTTAAACAAACCCTGTAAGAAATGTACTTGATTGTATAATGTTTTATATTTACTGTATCATGTTGAAATAGGCTCCTAACAGTAGCCAGTTATTCAGGGTGCTCTGTACATCTTAATAGTAGGGGAGCCTTATTTAAGAAGCGTCAGCACCACTTTTTTGGGCTCAGTGGCACTCAGCATATGATGGGCCCTGGTTGAAGCAGCCCCAAATAAAACCTGGTGCTGTAGGTCAAGTTCCCATAGTGCACAATAGGCAGAATTGGATTGAACTGTTTAATGCTTATAATTAATATTAAACGCATTTATTTGCACAGGATTAGCATTGAGGCTTGTCAGTAACTGAAACGTTGGTCTGAGATGTAACAAAATGTGTAATTTGGGCACCAACAAGTAAAACCGCCTAAATGCACTGTAAAGTTTGTCCCCTTTGTCCCCAGCAGTGATTTCCTGTAACTGTAATGATGAAATGTTGACCAGATCCAGAAAAAACAGTGGAAAAGATTACGAGGAGGAAAAAAAATCATAAATATGCTGTTGAGTGCCAGAAAAAGCAATTCTGTGAGTACTCACCTGTAGAATTGTTTTTGTTCTTGCATGGCACGGCCTGCTTCGGTATTCATAACAGTTGGGTTATTCCGCCACAAGGTGGCGCAGTGGAACTGCAGAAAGCTGTGGCATCTCCCAGCCCCCTATAAAAACGGGATTAACCATAGAGTTCCCAGCGTAGACAAGCAGTGAGACAAGAAGCCGGGAGAGAATAAAGGTAAAAAATGTAAAAAAGGTAAAAAACCCCAATTAACTTGGAACAATCACCATAAAGAGGCAACCAAGAATAACGATAACAAGGGTGGGTCGAAGCAGGCCGTGCCATGCAAGAACAAAAACAATTCTACAGGTGAGTACTCACAGAATTGCTTTTTTCTTTATTGCATGGCACGGCCTGCTTTGGTATTCATAACAGTTGGGACATCCAAAAGCAATGTCCAAAAGTAGGGTGGGATCCCCAATGAGTAACAGCCGGCAGTTCAAGTCCCTACCGCCTGAAGCACCTTGCAGCCAAAAGCACCATCCGCTGAGGCCGTAACATCAATCTTGTAAAACTTGGAAAAAGTATGAACAGAAGACCAAGTAGCAGCCTTGCAAACTTGTTCAACAGAAGCTTGGTGCTGAAAAGCCCAAGAAGCACCAATAGCACGAGTGGAGTGAGCAGTAATTCTAAAGGGAGGTTCCTTCCCCTTAGCATAATAGTCTTGAACCACAGCCTGACGGATCCACTTGCTGATTTAGCCGGAGGCAAACCCTTCCTAGGTCCAGAAGTGAGAACAAAAAGAGCATCAGATTTCCTGAAAGGCTCAGTAGCGACCAAATAAAACTTCAGAGCCCTGACCACATCCAGAGAATGCAGTATCCGCTCCTTGGAATTAGCAGGATTAGGACACAATGAAGGCAAGACAATGTCCTGATTGAGATGAAAGGCAGACACCACCTTAGGCAAGAAATCCGGCTTAAGCTGAAACACCACCTTATCCTGACGCCTCTCAAAATAAGGAGGTTTGATGGAAAGCGCCGTCAGCTCAGACTTAGCTCGCCTTACAGAAGTGATAGCCACCAAAAAGGCTACCTTAAGAGTCAGAATGGGCAAAGCAGCCCCACGGATATGCTCAAAGGGAGGACCCTGCAGAGCAGACAACACCAGATTCAAATCCCAGACTGGGAGCATAGGCTTACGAGGTGGACGCACATGAGTGACACCCTGGAAAAAAGTTTTAACCAACCGGTGGTTGGCAAAGGATCTTTGGAAAAAAATTTCCAGAGCTGAAACATGGCCTTTGAGGGTACTTAATTGAAGGCCAGAATCCAAACCATGTTGCAAAAATTCCAGAATCCTGGGAATGGAAAAAACCCAACAGGGAAGAGACTTGGACTCACACCAGGCAATGAAAGCATGCCAGACCCTGTAATAGATAAAGGACGAGGACTTCTTCCTAGCCCGAATCATGGTATCCACAACAGAGGCAGGCAACCCCTTCTCTGTCAAGAGCCAGCGTTTGTAAATTGGGATGGCGTAGCTGTCCCTGAGTGAGAAGATCTGGATCCCTGGGCAAGACGTACTGGTCTACTGCCAACTGCACGACATCTGCGAACCACATCCCTCTTGGCCAACAGGGGGCCACCAGGATGGCTGACACCCCCTCCTGGGCACAATCTTGCGCATGACCCTGCCCAGTAGAGGGAATGGAGGGAACACATAGGGAAGCCGAAACTCCGTCCAAGGCATTGCCAGTGCATGTGTGGCGAAGGCCAGAGGATCCTGTGACAGGGAGACAAACCTGGGAAGTTTGTGATTGTGACGAGACGCAAACAGGTCCACATCCCCACTGACCCCAGCGGTGACACAGGGAGAGAAACACCTGGTAGTTGAGGGACCATTCCCCCAGACGAGACGTCCCGCTCAGGGAGTCCGCCACCTTGTTCTCCACCCCCGGAATGTATACCACTGAGATGCAGGAGACATTCTGTTCCGCCCAAGACAGTATCAGAGACACTTCTTTGAAGGCTCGCTTGCTCCGAGTCCCTCCCTGATGGTTGATGTAGGCAACCGCCACCTCGAAGCAGGACACCATCAGGCCCACCAACTGCATCCCCAGATGGATGGAGAGATGAGGACACAAGAGCAGAGCCCGTGCCTGCTTCGGAAGGCCCTCCACCTTCTGCTGAGGAAGGAATACCTTGACCTGCGAGGTATCCAGTGTCATGCCCAGAAAAGACCTCACCAAGGACGGGGACAGTGAAGACTTGGGAAAATTGATCACCCAGCCGAAGGACTCCAGAGTGGAGATCACCACCTGGGTGTCCTGTTCGGCCTGGTGAAAGGACTGAGCCACAATGAGGATGTCGTCCAGGTAGGAAAGGATGCGAATGCCCCGGGTTCGCAGCAGAGCCATCACTCCCGCCAGCACCTTGGTGAACACCCGAGGCGATACCGAATGGTATGGCCACAAACTGGTAATGCTAATCCTCCAGCACGAACCTCAGAAATCTCTGATGACCTGGGAAGATAGGCACATGAAGATAAGCATCCTTGATGTCCACGGTGGTCATAAAGTCGCCCAGGCGAAGGGTACCGACAGCAGAGCGTAGCGTCTCCATGCGACAATGTTTGAATCTGACAAACTTGTTGAGGCCCTTCAAGCCCAGAATGGGCCTCAGAGAGCTGTCCTTTTTGGGGACCGTGAAGAGATTGGAATAGTACCCCTGACCCTGTTCTTGATGGGGCACCGGACAAATGACCCCTGACTCCAGCAGGCATTGAACCGCCGAAAGTAACCCTTGAGCTGACAGGGGGTTTAAAGACATCCGGGATCTGATGAATCTTGGGGGGGGCCAGGCTGCAAACTCTATCTTGTAACCGGAGGACACCACCTCCTGAATCCACCGGTCTGAAACGTGGAGCCTCCAGACGTGAGCAAAGAGCCGAAGCCGCCCCCCCCATCCGGATGGGTGAGGGCGCCACCTCATGCCTGGGGGGCCTTGGAGGAGGTTTGGGCTTGGAACCCCAGGAGAGACCGGGACGTCCACAGGATCTGCCACGACCCCAAGACTCTCTGAGGCTACCTGAGAAGAGGGAGCCATGACCTCCTCTGGAAGAACGAAGGGAGGGGAGGGAGACGGAGGTCCCCCCGAAAAGGCCGGGGCTGCCTCCTACACTGAGGCAGCCTGCCATCCTTGGCCAAAACATGAAGACGCTCGCTCACCAAAGAGCCGCAGCCCTGCCCACTGACGTAACCAAACAGAGCGGCGCATAGCCACCAAAAGTGCAGAGGCCCTACCGCCCAGCCTCACAGCATCATCCATGGCAGTAAGGATAAATACAACAAAATCAGAGCAAAGCAAGAGGGCTTGCTTTGCTCTGATTTTTGATCCCTCCTCCTACCAGCCATAGCGCCATGGCAGAGACGCTTGAGCAGTTTCTTAAGGGCAATAGCAGTAATGGCAGCAGCACAGGCCGGGCGCAGTCCAGCCCCCACACAAGTAAAAACATGGCAGGCCAGCTGATCCATGTGCCGGTCCTCGCTGTCCTTCAGCGTGGTAGTGTCAGGGGAAGGCATGACCGAAGTATTAGACAGGCCTAGCACGGGAGCGTCCACCTCAGGGGGACAGGACCAACGCTTTACTAGATCAGCAGGAAAGGGATACCTCTTATCCAATCCCTTGGGCACAGCGGGCAGCCTGTTAGGGTGTTCCCACTCCCTAAGCACCATAGAAGTGAAATGGCCCTGCTCAGGGAACTCCAGGCGCTGTTTACCAGGACGAAAAAGCTCACCCTGCTTTCTTTTAGCCACCTCAGGGGGAGCAATGTGCAAGATTTCAAAAATTTGTGACCCCGCCGACGCCATGACAAAGCAAAAACGCCACGGGTTATAGCGCCCACGGCCACGGAGCGCAGTACAAAGCGGCGCGGCGGCCAAAAACACCAAAAAACACACTATAAACAGCCAAAACACCACAACTAATACCACTCGCCGCTAAAACCCGCCCCCCCCCAACAGCGGCGGGTGGCGAGTATTCCGGCCAGAAGGGGGGAGAGGGACCCCTGAAGGAAAAGAAGGGGGCACAGTCCCCAAAACAGTCACCCCCTCAGAAGCCAGAACAGGAACTCTGCATCCCTAGTAGGCTCACCATAAAGCCTATGGCCGGCTACCCATTGTGGTACAGGGTCTGCGGCTTGGAGCAGCGCTCCCGAAGCACTTGACCCTAGTGCTCTTCTACCCTCACCCAATCTGTCAGCCAAGGCTGGGAGGCAGTGAGGGTCCAGAAACGGGTGGAAATAGACTTGCAGGGCCGCAGGCTTGGTTGCCCCGCTCACCTGCGCATAGAGAGAGAGACATCTTCTAACTTCGCAGTTTCACTGCAGAGAAAACACTGGGAACTCTATGGTTAATCCCGTTTTTATAGGGGGCCGGGAGATGCCACAGCTTTCTGCAGTACCACTGCGCCACCTTGTGGCGGAATAACCCAACTGTTATGAATACCGAAGCAGGCTGTGCCATGCAATAAACAGCAGTAGAAAGTGGCGCTCATTGGCGCTGGGATACTCAACAACCGGATCCAACAGGCCAGTCAATACCTAGTGCAACAATCAAAGCTTATTATTAGTTAGCGTTCTGTGCAGCAACTGCTAGCTCCAATGTAGTACACAGCACAGCGCCAGATAGGACCAAAATGCCGGTGTACTATATTGGTGCTAGCAGTCGCTGCGCTAACTAATTAGCTTTGATTGTTGCACTAGGTATTGGCTGGCCTAGGTCAGCACCTGGCGGCTTCCGCATCAGCATTAGCATTTTTTTAAGTTGTTAGATCATACACTGAGTGCCACTGAGGACAAAAAAGCATCGCTGTATGGCGCTGGTTCTTCTTAAATAACATTTTCATTATGCTTTACCTAGAAGACCTGTCTTCTCTGTAAAATATTTTTTCAACCAGTTCCATTAAGGCGTTCATTTTCAACACTCTTTTTTTATCACTTGATTCCTTCTATTACTTCTTTTTTTAACTCTTGCTCTTACTCTCTGCAAAGGAGCTTGTAGAGAAACTAATTGCTGGCAAGTAAAAGTTGCAAGCGACCTAACTGCAAAAGAATACACTAATTGAGAAAATAAACATTATTCACATTCTTACCTACTTAAAAGGGACTGACCATGCAAGAGGTAATAAAACCTACATGCAACTTAAAGGGGACCTATCACCAGGATTTTGACGATGCCGGTGATTTTTCCTTTCCCAGGGGCAAATTGGCATGCCTCGCCATGTGAAACCCCCAGATTTCCCACTCAACTCACTTTTCTGCTGTTGCCTCGTCCAATTAGCGCCTTATGCCATGCATACTAATGCACAGCAAAAAGCTGTTGTTTTGCATGGTGCATTGGCCTAGGGAGCGCCGGCAGCCGCATCCCCATCTCCATCTCCCCTGTGGCGTGTGTGCTCCTGCGCATCCAACCTATCTGAATGGCTGGATACAGTAGCATGCACAGGTGCAGAAATGCGGAGTATGAGATGAGGAAACGGGGAAAGGTAAGGGGGCTTACAGGCAATCTGGCGAGGCTCACACAGTGGGGCATGTTCCCAGGGGCACCTAGATGGCCAGCCCTGGAGTTTTTTAGACATCAGTGGTAATAGGCCCACCTTAAGTGAATATTGTTTATCTGATCGTTCTGTGCAGCTTGGAGCAACATTTACAGTGTCCCATTTCTTCCCTTCCCCTGGGCTCTGCTTTCATGGTCAAAAATACATTACTTTTGGTCTATCTCTCGCCTGATAGCAAGAACCTCGGGGGGGGGGGGGGCATCCAGAACGCTGGGGCACCTCGCACCTAACTGCACAGAATGCTGAGAATACTCACCTTCATTACGAGCAATTGCCAGGAAAGGAGTCCCGCAATTGGCCGCCGGGAGGTCACAGTGGACGTGACTATGGCCCACGTGTCTACCCAGCGACCACTCCTTTCCCGGCACTGGCTCGTAATGAAGGTGAGTATTCTCAGCGTTCTGTGCAGTTAGGAGCGAGGGGGCTCCCGTGTTATGGATGCCCCCCCCCCCCCCGAGGTTCTTGCTATCAGCAGAGAGAGGGACCAATACCCATTACAGTAATAATCAGTACAGTACCTGTTACAGTCATCATCAGTACAGAAAAGTACCCATGCCAGTGACACCCCATTGGCACTACAGATCTTCTGTTATATTAACTTTAAGCTTGTTAACCACAGACAGGAAATAAGAAAGGCTGTTTTTAGGATTCATACCAGCCTAGGCATTCTTTAATCGTGATACTGCCTGAAGTGGATCAAAGCCCAGGTTTTAGGACAGCACTCTGAGGCGTGCTGATTTCGGATGCCACACTGTATGTCAGCCAGCATACTATGTTCTCCGTTACATTACATTCTTGCGCCGTCTCCCTCGTGCAGACGCAGCTCTCCTCCAATCAGCTTCATATTGCATGCATATTAATGTGCAGCTACAGAAAACGCAGCCGAACTTGCACTCAGTGCGTGGCACTCCCTGCATTCCTTTAAGCCCTCGTTCACACCTTTCCGATACTGTATGTGTTTCATCAATGTCCATCAATGGTACCTCTATGGCCCTCACACCTCTCCGGTGCGGCAGAGAGGGGAAAAATTTGGATGCAAAAATTCCTGCCTACTGCATCATGGTCGCAAACGCATCACTTGAAACAGGGATATAACAATACACAGACGTAAACGCAAATAAAAACGGACAAGACACAAGCACAAAACTGAATTCCTGTCGCAAAATGCAGGCCGTAAACGTGACCAGACAGGTGTGAAAGCAGCGGCTATGCACAGTTATGTCAGCCATTCAGTACCTATGCTGCTTTCCCAGTTAGCTTTGCCATTTGGAGGACTGAATTCTTGTTAATGACCCCAGCTATCTTTGACTGTTCCAGTCAATGAAGTATCTGTTTCACCCAGATAGCTTTTTGAACTTTGCAGGCTCAGGTCTTACTAGTGTGCATGTTAGCTTGGCGGTAACCATGTTCTTGTCAGAATAAGAAGATTATTTTGCTATATATATACAATGTACAAAATAGGAATTGTAAGTAACAAGAAATAATGCAGAATACAAAAACAAGAATATAAGTAATGTGTAGGGCATCTGCATTGGCAATGCTCCAGGTGATTAATTATGCAGCACCCAACCTGTTACAACAGATTTTCCAATAATATAGAGGTAATTCTTGCATTATTTGGTTATATTGCCTTTGCCTCCCTAAAATGCTGCGGGTTCTGAGTTGCGGCAAGACAGCACAGATTTAGGGGGGTGACTAGCCCTAACTCTTCCTGTTAGTACATTTATTCCTTATGTTAGACACCAGTGAAGATTTTAGCACTGTCCCTTCAGGAACAGCTGATTTACCTAGCAGACATATCTAATAAAGAACATGGACATTTTCATTATGCTTTAGCTCAAGGCTGACAGGAGACCTGTCTTCTCTGTAAAATATTTTTTCAGCTAGTTCCATTAAGGCGTTCATTTTCAACATTCTTTTTTTCCCACTTGATTCCTTCTATTACTTCTTTTTTTAACTCTTGCTCTTACTCTCTGCAAAGGAGCTTATAGAGAAACTAATTGCTGGCAAGTAAAAGTTGCAAGCGACCTAACTGCAAAAGAATACACTAATCGAGAAAATAAACATTATTCACATTCTTACCTACTTAAAGGGACTGATCATGCAAGAGGTAATAAAACCTACATGCAACTTAAAGGGGACCTATCACCAGGATTTTGACGATGCCGGTGATTTTTCCTTTCCCAGGGGCAAATTGGCATGCCCCACCACGTGAAACCCCAGATTGCCCACTCAATTCACTTTTCTGCTGTTCCCTCGTCCAATTAGCGCCTTATGCCATGCATACTAATGCACAGCAAAAAGCTGTTGTTTTGCATGGTGCATTGGCATAGGGAGCGCCGGCAGCCTCATCCCCAGCTCCCCTGTGGCGCGTGTGCTCCTGCATGTCCAACCTATCTGAATGGCTGGATACAGCAGCATGCACAGGTGCAGAGATGTGGGGTATGAGATGAGGAACCGGGGAAAGGTAAGGGGGCTTACAGGCAATCTGGCGAGGCTCACACAGTGGGGCATGCTGAATCGGCATGTCCCTGGGGCACCTAGATTGCCAGCCCTGGAGTTTTTTAGAAATCAGTGGTAATAGGCCCACCTTAGGTGAATATTGTTTATCTGATCGTTCTGTGCAACTTGGAGCAACATTTACAGTGTCCCATTTCTTCCCTTCCCCCTGGGCTCTGCTTTGATGGTCAACAAATAAAAATCTTTTGTGTCCTGTGCTCCCCAGCTCCATCTCAGCTGGAATACAAGTGCAGCATTACATTCCTCCTGCTCTGCATGACCACACCCTCTGTGTGTGGGAAAGAGTAAGTGAAACCGTTAAAGTGTATATCTCAGCAGCAAAAGCCTTTTTTTGGAAGTTCACATGCGCACATAATGCTGATAGGCACAATGTAACTCAGCTCCACGCCCGCCAGAGGCTACATTCGCCCCCGATTCACAACTGGGGTAAGTCAAGGCTTCTGGTCGCCTAGCAACACCCCGGGGGCCTGTCGGAAGGCCAAGCGAGAGTGAGTAGCAGAATTCCAGCAGCAGTTCGGTGCTCAAGATGGCGCCTGGCGTCGGAGACAAGAAGACCGCTGACGATAGACGAGGTTCTTTCAGCTCCTTGCCCAGTGGCGCGGGTCGTTCCCTGGATCTGGGACCTCTTTAGCCCCCAAGATGGCCCAGGCTTCTTCGGCAATCATGAGTGATGAAGTTATTCTGCCTATGTCTGCTATACACCTGGAGGTTAGCTCTGATCTTTTAGATAGTATGAACCAGTTGCTTACCCGTACGCTGGCAATTAATACAAAGAAAATAATTGACCGCAGTTTAGGTGCACTTGATAGTAGGCTCAATGATGTTACTACAGTTCTTGAATCCCAAAAGGAGGATATTGAACAGCTTAAGTCAGGCCTCAGGGAGAGATGTTGAGGCCTTTGTTGCTGGGTCATTTTTTTATTTATTTATTTTCTGTCTTATTTTTCTTTATTTTTGTTTACATTACAGTTTAAATGAGTCACAAGAATTAGCTTAGTTCTTTGTTTTCTCTCTCACTTGCTTTCATCTTGTGATCCTTCTTTTTTTCTTTCCTTCTTTTTCTCTTTTTTCTTTCTCCTTTCCCTTCTTACTCGTTCGTCCTTTTCTGTTTATTGTCCCTCTTTTCATTCTCCTTTTTTTTTCTCTTTTCTCTTCCCTCTTCTGATACCCTTAAATTACTAAGAGAGAATGGTGACAGTGGTCTTTTCACTGAACGTTCAGGGGTTCAACTCTCCTCAAAAGCGCACCTTAGCCTTCCGCAAATTTAAATCCCTTCATCCGGACATATTATGCCTCTAGGAAACTTACTTCAAGTCATCTTTTTAAAGGGACTGAACAGCAGATTTTGCTGAGTCAGTCATCTTTTCAAAGAAGCTGATCATTAACCCATACCTGAGTGGGTCCCCCTCTCAAGTGTCGCAAGATTTCTTAAAGACAACACTCTCCATTGCATTAGAGATTTTAGGGACAGATTATAGTCAGCAGAGTAACCTAATTAAATATTCTGACAATGGTTAGACCTTCAGATTCGAGGTTAACACACAACACAAAACATAGACAGCAAAGGTAAACCTAATTCAACATGGTGTTACAATAGGTAGTAAACAAAGCACACATGATTTAAAGTGGACCAACACCCAGGATTTTCACTATCCTGGGTATTGGTCCACTTCCGCGGGGCCCCGATTGGGGGTGCCTCGCAGCGTGAATTCCCCCAGAACGTCCAATAAAACTCATCTCACCCCGCTGCTACGGCGCATGCGCAGGCGCTCGTCCAATCAGCACGCTCGGAGCCGCTGTGGAATGCGCGTCCAAGCAACGTCCAACCACAGCGGCTCCAAGCACGCTGGCGGCTGCATCTCGTGCTTCCCTCTAACAGGAAGTGCGCCCGCGCTGGCCATTCACTAATGGGTGGCGCGGGCACCCGCCCTGCTAGAGGGAAGTGCGAGATGCGGCTGCGGCCCGCGCATGCGCCCTTGGATCGAGATGCAGGTAAGGTAAATGGGGCATCCTGGGGGGTTTCACACAGTGGGCCATCCCGATGTCTGGTAATTTAGCTTCTCCCTCTTTACCCTTGCTGTCCCCCTGATATAATCTAATGTTTTGCCTGCATCTTTTCATTGTTGGAGGAATGCTGGGGTGAGAACTATAGCAGATTGTTGTATACGCACGAAAGTATTATTCTTCTCAGAGCTTCATACTAAATTGGAAAGTCTGCTTTGGTGAGATTTTAATATTTTGATTCGGTTCTGCGATAGACTATTTTCCATGATTAGTGCAATTTTAGGCAAAGTATTGGATAAAGATCCCTGGATAGCGCTACTGAACCAAAAAAAACCTGGGTGCACTAATATGCGGATTAAGTTATTGCAATACTTGTTTACTGCTGCTAAGCAGGTAATTGCAAAGTCTTTTGAAGACTGCTTCCCTTTGCTTCAGGGAATTTCACAACAGGGTGAATAATGTGATGACCATGGAAAAAGATGACAGCAATAAATGTAGATAGGTTGGGTGCCTTTATTGCGAAATGGTCCCCCAAGAGAGATCACTGTCTGACCTCCAATTTCGACTTATTCCATCTTTTTTCTCTTCTCTTTTTGACTTATCTGATCTTAATTTTCTTCCTTTTCTCTTTTTCCTTTACATCAGGTATGGTTTTGTTCAATCTGTGCATGTTATAGGGGTTAAGAGAGCAAAGGTGTGTTAACTCCCATTAGTATTTACACAAAAATCATTGTATCATCCTTTTATAACAGTGCGATTCCATTCTCAGTGAAATAAGAAGCTTGGTTTGAAATTGCAAACATTTTAACTTGCCCTCCCTGAATATGGGAGAGTAACTGTAACTTCAGTTTTCAACAAAAATTAATGATAAAAAAAAACGGAAAAAAGGATTAGAGCATTTCCACTATACAATGGGCCAACGCTTTGGCTTTGCCAGCTGTATCCCTTTAAAATGCAGAAAGAAATAGAAAAATGCCTCCAACTTCGAGCAGACATATGATTCTTCTTGGCACATCAAAGTGCCTTTAAGCTGTCGCTTTTGTAGGTTTAGAGGATGCAAGGCAATTACAAAAGCTGGGTGAGTATAACTTGGGACACTTTCCAGCCTACACTCTTTGGCATGCCCTTGCCAAATAGACTCCCCCCCTCCCCTGGACTTTCCAGTCTGAGGTGAAATCTGCTGGTTCACCATAATCTTTATGCCTCAAACTTACAGCATATAAGCTCCCCATAGGGATTTTATTTCCATCACCCATCCGGCAGGTGGTGGTTAGCACAGTGTAGTTCCACTTTAGATGATAAATAAAATGGACTATTCAAATATAAGCAAAATATTTCGATTTGGGATGTCCACTGCTTCAAACCTATCTGTTGCAGTGCAGCGATATTTACTGATCCACTTGAGCTGGCAGCTGTCAGGATCACAGAAAGTGGTGGCACATGGTTTTACATTTGTCACAGTGCCACTTCTGCCAATCAGAGACTCGCATGGACCGGTCAGTAAGCAGAGTTGCTTTGTGGGGGGACTTAGGCAGTGGGCATTCTAAATCCATATGCCCCCTGTGGAGGGTGGGGGGTTGGCTATATTAGGGATGGAAGTCCAGGCTGTCCTGCAGGTTATTAGGTTCCGATTAGAAGCAGACTAACAGCGATAAATTGTTTTGGAATAAAAGTTATCCCGAATATCACGAATATTCATAAAAGAAAAAAAAAAAAAAAGAACACATCATTGGTATGTATGTATACCAATAATACATTACTTTTATATTTTAAAATTAAAATTACCTGGGTGACATATGGTGTGGCTCAGTCACTGAATAGGAAAAGCCAATTGGCTGGCATCAGTGAAGTGATTGCAGACAGCTAACCACTGAGGGGAAGCAACCGAGCATGCTAGCGTTTGGTCTCCTAGCAATGGCAACAACTTCAATTAGTGTGTTTTTATATATATTAACAGGGTGGTCTCCAGGTTTTTGTGGGTCCTTGGGCCACAGTCTCAGCAGGGCCCCTTTGCGCTGTATTGTGATACACATGGCAGTAAAGCTGCAAGTGTGCTGGGTATTGCCCTTGTTACAGTTCCTAAGTCCGCTTTCATAGATTTACCGCAAAGAGAGAAGGTGCCAGATGAAAGAATAAAAAGAAGGAATGAGAAAGAAAAAAAGTAATTTTACAGAAAAAAATGAAAAAAAGATATGAGAGAAAAAAGAAAAGGAATAAAAAAAAGAAAGAAATGAAGAAACAAAAGAAGAAAGAACAAAAGAAAGAAAGAAAGAAAAGAAGAAACAGCACTGAAAGAAATAAAGAAAGAGAAAATTAGGAATGAGAAAGAAAGACCAAATAAAGAAAAGAAGGAATGACACAAAAAGAATAGCATGAATGAAAGAAAAAACAATTAATGAAGAAATAAAGAAAAGAATGAATGAGAAAGAAAGAAAAAAAGGAAAACAAAAGAATGTAAAGAAGTAATGACAGAAAAAAGAAAACTAGGGCTGAGAAAGAAAGGAAAGCGAGGAATGACACAGAAAGAAATAAAGTAAGAGTACTGAAGTAATGTCATATCCAGCATTATCCGAGGGAAGAAAGAATATGTGAGAATAAAAAATGTAAAGATAAAAAAAAATTGCAAGTAACAAATATTGTTAAGACACCCAAGCCTGGACTAGAACCATGGACTTGGTTATATAGGGGTGGAAACTGAAGCCGAAGCAGGCCTTCAGATGCTGCAGTCATTCTGACATAGGTCAATAATCACAGCTTGCAGCAACGTCCCCCCGCCCCCCCCCCCCCCCCACTGCAGAATAGACTGACTGCGTCACAACTGCCACCTGATTTATGAGGTGCAGACGTAACTTTTTACAGTAATTTTGCATCAGCTTAATTGTCCATAAGCCAAACATTTGTATGGCCAAGAGTCATTTTATTTTGTTACTGGGCTGTATTTTTGTGATAGTCCTCCTTTAAAAAGGCCCCCACCAATAACATATATATGTGCCACACTATGAAACTGCATATATATGGCTAAGATTTTTTTTTTACCTCATGTCTCTGCCGCTGGAGCTTGTACTATGAAGTGTAGCGCCATCTTGATTATCTGGAGGTGTAATAATACCATTTTGTGAATACTCACCTGTAAAATGGGTATTATAAGTATGTCACACACCCCGCTTCAAGAAATTCATAACGTGTGGGTAATACTGACCTGTAGAGGGCAAAATGCAGAGATGCCAGGAAAAAAGTGAGCCTCTCCCGGTCCATAAATACCTGGGACCTCCCACTCATTACCCAGTATAAGAACAGCAGTAAGGTAAGGGACCAGGAAGAGTCCAACACAAAGCATAACAACACAAAGTTCACCATATAAAGGATCCAGAATACAAAAGGGCAGGGTGAAGCGGGGTGTGTGACATACTTATAATACCCATTTTACAGGTGAGTATTCACAAAATGGTATTATTCTAAGTATGTCACACACCCCGCTTCAAGAAATTCATAACGTGTGGGCCATCCAACAGCAGTGTCCATAAAGGGCGGGGATCCAAAACAAGGCAACAAGGCACAACTTAAACCACTGCAGCTTGCAGAACTTTGCGGCCAAACACAGCATCCGCTGAGGCCCGAACATCAACCTTGTAAAACTTGGAAAAAGTGTGAACAGAAGACCAAGTAGCAGCCTTACAAACTTGCTCAACAGAGGCCTGGTGCTGAAAAGCCCAGGACGCCCCAACCGCACGAGTAGAATGAGCAGTAACACAAAAAGGGGGTACCTTCCCTTTGGCAGAATAGGCCCCAACTATGGTCTGATGGATCCATTTACTAATGGAAGACTTGGCAGGCGCCAAGCCTTCCAAAGAATGCAGGGCCCTCTCCTTGTCATTGCTGGGATTAGGACACAGAGAGGGCAGAACAATGTCTTGGTTTAGGTGAAAGGCAGAAACAACCTTAGGAAGGAAATCGGACTTGAAACGAAAAACCACCTTGTCCTGATGCCCCTGAAAGTACGGGGCTTGAATGGACAAAGCCGCCAACTCAGAGACACGCCTAACCGAAGTGATGGCTACCAAAAAGGCCACCTTCTGCGTAAGTGAAGACAAGGCAATATCATTCAAGGGCTCAAAAGGAGAATCCTGAAGAGCAGAAAGAACCAAATTCCGATCCCAAACAGGGAGCAAAGGTTTTCTAGGAGGCCGCACGTGCGTGACTCCCTGGAAAAAAGTCTTAACCAAAGGATGTAGGGCAAATGACCTTTGAAAGAACACCGCCAGGGCAGAAACCTGCCCCTTCAGAGTACTAAGCTGGAGCCCCAGGTCCAGACCATGTTGAAGAAATTCCAGGATTCTGGAGATGGAAAATTCCCTACAAGGCAACGCCCTGATCTCACACCAATCAATATAAGACCTCCAAGTCCTATAGTAGATATTAGAGGAAGACCGCTTCCTAGCACTAATGAGAGTTCGAATCACAGCATCGGAAAGACCTTCCTCCTTCAAGATGGAGGTTTCAGCAGCCACGCCGTCAAAGCCAGCGTTGGTAAATTGGGATAACGTAGTTGACCCTGGGTGAGCAGATCTGGCAGCAGGGGCAGAACGAACTGATCCTCTGCTAACCTTACCACATCTGCGAACCAAACCTGTCTTGGCCACCTTGGAGCCACCAGAATTGCTGACGCACCCTCCAGGGCCAGCTTACGCACCACTCTGGCCACCAAGGGAAACGGAGGGAACAGATACAGAAACCCCAGATCCCTCCAGTTCAGAGACATGGCATCCACTGCCAGAGCCACAAATGTCGGAAGTTTGTGATTGTGACGAGAGGCAAAGAGGTCCACCACCGGGGACCCCCACCTGAGACAAATCAAGCGAAACACTTTGGGGCTGAGAGACCATTCCCCCCGGTGAGCTGAGAACCTGCTCAGAGAGTCCACCTCCGTGTTCTCCACTCCCGGAATGTAAACTGCTGAAATGCACGGGACGTGGGTCTCCGCCCAGGCCAGAATCAAAGACACTTCCTTGAGGGCACTCCTGCTGCGAGTCCCTCCCTGGTGATTGATGTAGGCGACCGCCGTCCGATTGTCCGACCGGACTTGAACCGGCAATCCTTTCAACTGATGAGTCAAGCGAAACAGAACCATCCTGATGGCCCTCAATTCCAGAACATTGATGGACTCGTGAGCCTCCTGAGGCCCCCACAGTCCCTGAAACTGACGATCCTTCCAGAACCCCCCCATCCTGATAGACTGGCATCCGTGGTGACCATCTCCCAACAAGGGGCCAGAAAGGATCTGCCCCTCGACAGACTGATTGGATCCAGCCACCACTGAAGGGAGCACCGAACTCGGGGGGTCATCAGGAAGGACTAATCCAACAACAGTGGCGACCCGTCCCAGGCCGCCAACAGATGGAGCTGGAGTGTCCTTGTGTGGAACTGAGCAAAGGGAACCGCTTCGAAGGAGGCTACCATCAATCCCACCAGCCTCATCCCCAGTCTGATGGCCGAGGGATAGACAGGAGGAGTCAAACCAACTCCTGAATCAAGAGAACCTTGGACTGAGGAAGAAACACCCTGGCCTGGGAAGTATCCAGGGACATTCCCAGAAAAGACACTAACCTGGACGGAGAAAGGGAGGACTTGGGGTAGTTGATCACCCACCCAAATCTCTCCAGAGTGGACACCACAGTTCTGGTGTCCAATACCGCTTGGCTGAAGGAAGATGCCATAATGAGAAGGTCGTCCAGATAAGGGACAATGCGAATACCCTGGGCTCTGAGGAGAGCCATCACCCCGGCCAGCACCTTGGTGAAAACCCTTGGAGCCGAGGTAAGACCGAAAGGAAGTGCCACAAACTGAAAATGCAGATCCTCCACCATGAACCTGAGAAATCTCTGGTGCGCTGGAAAAATCGGCACATGCAGACAGGCGTCCTTGATGTCTTCGGACGTCAGAAAGTCCCCCTGCCGAAGAGAATGGATAGCTGAACGCAGCGTTTCCATGCGAAATTTCCGCGGACGGACGAACCTGTTGAGCATCTTTAGATCCAGAATGGGTCGAACCGAGCCTTCCTTCTTGGGCACCGTGAACAGATTGGAATAAAAGCCCCGACCCCTGTCTGAGGGGGGCACTGGGCAAATAACTGGCATATCCAACAGACTCTTTACTGCCGCCTGGAGCTCCTGCGCGGCCAGAAGGTCCGAAGGCACCCGAGACCTGAGGAATCTGGGAGGGGGCCGGAGCTCGAACTCCAGCTTGTAGCCGGAAGTCACCACTTCCCGGATCCATCTGTCCGAGACCTCCCGGTCCCAGACCTGGGAGAAGTGTTGCAGCCGTCCCCCCACCCACATGGGTGAGGGCGCCCCCTCATTGCTGAGCTGGCTTGGCAGCGGGTTTGGGCTTAGAGCCCCAGCTGTATCCTGGGCGGGCACGTCCTCTGCCCCTGTTCCAGGAATCTCCTCTGGCTGCGGGGAAAACAATTCCTCTGCCAGCTCTAGCCCCACGAAAGGAAGGAGCAAAGGAACCCGTGTGCCACACATCATCAGTGTGTCATCCAAGGTGGCTAGTACAAATGACAAAAACAATTCACACCTTTTAAGGCCAAGGAACTCGTCACTATCCGGATCTAACCCGGAAGAAGTCAACAGGTCCCTGACCACCGACCTGGTAGCCACCACCAGCAGCGCTGAAGCACAAACCGGCCTCATGGCTGACCCAACACTGGCAAAACCATGACAAGCCATTTGGTCAATGCATTTATCCTCACCATCTTTAAGCGTGGAGCAATCAAGAGAATTTAAAACAGTAGTGTTGGATAAACCCAGAATCTGTGCATCCACCTCGGGAGGGGACGCCCAACGCTTAACCGTATCCAAGGGAAAGGGATATTTTTTTCCCAACCCTGAGGGACACCTGGGAGCCGGGCGGGCCTCTCCCATTCCTTAGCAATAATCCCATCAAAATGCTTTTGGTTAGGAAATTCCAAGCGCGGCCTGGATTCTTCGAAAAATTCCCCCTTTTGCTGTGGAACCACCTCAGGAGGAGAAATAGTCAAAACCTCAAACATCTAAGCCAGAACATTAGGAGTATCCAAAGACCTCACCAAGCCCCGCTCGGTATCAGCACCCACAAACTGCTGATCGTCTGAATTATCTGATTCTTCATATACCTCCCCTTCCTCAAGTTGGGAGTAATCAGACCAGTCCAGATTATGAAGATCATCCAAGTCGGCCGCCGGCGAAGACGACGACAAGTGCTTTCTCTTAGCCGGAGCCTTTCTGGTGACCGTGCTGGAGAATAATTTTTCAAGATTGGCCAATCGGGCACACATCTCCGATTGCAACTGCCCGCCCATGACAACGTCAGACTGGGCACGGATCAAACTGGGAGGTGGGGAGGAGAGACCGGCGGCGCTGAACCAGACGCCTGGGGTCCGGACTGCCGCGTAATAGTCTGCTGTACGTATGGTATACACAGATATACATCATCGCCAGTAAGGGATGCCTCACACCCCATACACTTCCGGGATTGCCCCGAGGGGAGCCCGAGCCCAGTATCCAGGGATGCCTCCATAAGGTGAACTTATAATTGGTCGCAATGACAGAGGGAATTACGCATATAAGCAACCCGGGATGCCCCTTTAATGTCCCAAGTGGGAGGATTTGCAATAAGCCAATTAAGAACCCAGGGACCCTAGGACCGGGAGAAACCCCCTAACACCACTGTAGGTTATATCTGAAAGACATAATAAAAAAGGCTAATGAGAAAAGCGGAGTATAATATATATATATATATATATATGTATATATATATATATATATATATGTATATATATATATATATATATGACATAAAAATATATAATTATAGGTGATGGGACAGAAGGGGGGCCCACCGGGCCACTCACTGTGGTCCTGAAGACAGCTTCCTCTCTCCGTGAGGTAAAGAGCAGCTCTGAGGAGAGAAGGGGGGCGTGGCCAGCTCCTTCTGAGGAAACAGGCACAGAGAAAAGCACCTCAGCGGTGCCTGTGACACAGGGGCGGGCCGCAGCGCTGGAAAGCCCGGCCCCGCCCCCAAGAGTGAAAGCGTGAGGGGAGAAGCTCCCCTCCGCCATGACAATGCAAAAAGGCCGGCACCGCAGCCATGTGCGGCCGCGGCGCCGGTCTCAGAAGAGACAGAAGGAGGGGAGCGGGCCGTGGCTTTGACCCTGACACCCGGCCCCGCCCCTTTTACCTCAGGGAGAAAGCCTGCATAAAAATGGCGGCCACCGCGTTTTGACAGAGAAATACACGCTGTTATGAAGTAATAAATAAGTTAATAACTATTGGGAGGATAATTTAATAAATTAACACATTAAAACATTATTAAGAATTAATGATTACAAAATTTGGACCTAACACCGAATAAGGGGCCCTGCTCCTACCCTCCGCTATCCTGCTAGAGAGGGGCATTACCCAAAGGGGGGGACCACCCAAAGTGTAAGGCCAAGGGACGGGGCATCCCAAACCGGGGTCACCGTCCCGGATGACCGCCTACCCTCTTATATAGGGTCTCACGGGAGAGCATTTGCTCTTAAGCACCAAGGGTGCTTTTCTACCCTCACCCGGACCGTCAACCTAGGCTGGGAGGCATGAGGTAACAGAGAAAAAAGATCCAGGCGGAAATAGATAACTAAAGGGCCGGGAGTCATCCCGGCTACCTGAAATCCCCCTGTGCAAGGAGGAGACCACATCTTCTGACTTGCTCGCCGACTGCAGAGATGAAGACTGGGTAATGAGTGGGAGGTCCCAGGTATTCATGGACTGGGAGGGGCTCTCTTTTTTTCCTGGCATCTCTGCATATCGCCGTCTACAGGTCAGTATTACCCACACGTTATGAATTTCTTGAAGCGGGGTGTGTGACATACTTATAATACAACTTTACTCCAATGGTGGCTGTACAGCATAATTTAAATAAGAAATGCCCTTTTAGTACTAAATCTCATGTCCTTAAATCATTATTTTTTGATAATATCATATATATCAAAATATATGGCCATTTCACTGCAATGTATTAAATTTTTTACATTTGTGTGAGGGCACATTTATGTGAGGGCAATGGTTGGTAGTTTCACCTAACCAGCGAGCCAGGCTGAGAAGAACAGCGTTCACTCCCCTCAGACACATTGCTAGGGAAATGGGAGGGGCAGAGCGCCAATCAGTGCCCTCTATGCTTGTTACAGCCACACCCATGCGAAATTTCCAATGCCGTTCACAGCAGGAGGACGCGAACATGTCTCTCTGCAGCTGCATTTGCGTGGCCTTGGCTCTGGTGACACAGGTCAATGAACTCATGTCACTGCCCTAAGTGGCCTGAATATTACAACCCGGAAGTCCAATGCTGGCGGGGAAACTCTCGTAGACGACAAATACAAAAAGTGAGTACAAAAATCTAATTTACACAGGGGGATTTCTAAACAGCCCCCTATATCTTATATGACTGTTGTTTCTCTTTAAGAGTTTTGAAAGACATTAAAGTGGACCAAACCCCCCCCTGGAGTCTATAAGACTCCAGGACAGGCATACTCCCTATCCCCAGGACATCCAGATTCAGGATGTCCCATTGTGAAAACTCACCTTTTCCCCGATCCAAAGGAACATGTGCGAGTGGCGCCACTCCCTGCTATATCTTTAGCAGGACGCACCCTCGTGCCAGTCATTTGTGAATGACCAGCGCAGGCATGCTTTTTGTTAGAGGGTAGCAGGGATGTGCTTGCCGACGTGCTCAGACTCGGCTGGAACTGAGTGCTTAGATGAGCCTAGACGAGTTGTCAAGTGTGCTGATTGAATAGGTGGCTGTGCATGCGCTGTAGGACCAGGGAAATGTGACTTGGAGTTGGTGACCTGGGGAGGTTTGACACAGCGGGTCATCCCACATCGGGGTGCCCCGGAGACATCGACCAAAACCCAGGATAATCAAATCCTGGGTTTTGGTCCAGTTTAGGGGCATTCCAAGAATAGGGTTAAATTATACTGCTTTCTGCTCTCCCTGTGGTGGCTGTCAGGGGCTGCATCTTTCATCCAGCCATCATTCAGCCTGCTTTATATTTCTCAATACAGAGCTAGCCATGGAGAAAGCAGGAAGCAGGCTAATTTAACACTTTGCCTGGAATGTCCCTTTAATGATTTTGTTTACTTTTCCTCCCATTTTATCAGCTCAGCATTTTTATGTCAGCACCAGGTTGGCAGTCCCATACCTCGCCAACATCAATGCCATTTGGATGTTTCCACATGCCATGCAAGAAAGTAGGAAAAGCTTATTTGCAGAGCAGAAGGAAGTATAATGAACTGAGATGTGGATTGTATTTCTCTTGGAGATAAAAAAAAAGTTTTAATTGGTAAAATAATGTACTATTTCACATAATTGTAATTTAAAAGGGCAATATAGGTAAGTCCCAGAACTTTTGTTTTCTCTCAAAAAATTAAATGTGGCAGTTAAACCGGACCGGGCCCCCTAAATAAAAGCCTATCTTATACGTTTCCCCCACCTTGCACATACAGATTGCCCACATAAAAAATCATCCTACCTGCATCTACTTCATTTTCTAAACCTTTAAATATCCAAGATGGCTGCACATGGAGTCTCCGGCTGCTTGCAGACAGGTGTCTGCGCCACTCTGCATTCTGGGAAAGCTGTCTTTTTCCTGACCCCAGCTCTGCTCTGTCTAAGCAAAGCACAGTTATAACTGCCCCCTGCAATTTCCGCCCTTTCCTCAGTATGAGATGGTTCTGAGGCAAGATGGCAGTGCCCTTATCCTAGAGGCCTGAACAGGGCAGCAGGAGAAAGAATAATATGTAAGAGACTAAAAATTTTAAATATATTAATTTTAGATTCTGGGGAATAATTTTTTAAGGCTTTTTTTATTAAATTATGCTTAAGGTCTGGTTTAATAGAAAACAAATGTGACAAATAATAAACATGACTTTAGGCAGCCTATTGCCAATGAGAGCAAAGATTTACAACAGGCAATCATGAAAACCAGTGGTGCCCCACAAATAGACACAAGTTTAACATTTCATCAACAAAGAGTATAAATGTCAATTTAAGTAACATCTGCTCTGAAACTGCAGCAATACGTCAGTGATGAACCCACAGATCAAAAGTTTTACTAATAATTCCTGGCTAAAGTTTGACTGCATGGACTCTGTGTTATCATCACCTGCCCTCTTATTCTCTCCAAATGACAAATCATGGAAATATAGCTGTGAATGATTAAGAAAAGATTATGCACTAACAGATGCTAAAAGGGCAGAGATGAGATCATTGACAGAATAAAAATTATCTGGCTGAGTGTTAAAAGCTAAGAAAACAATATAATTTATATACTGGACAATACATGAGTGGGGACAACCTTCACCATTAGCATTGTGGAAGATGTCATGGTACTGTGTTCAGGGATGAGCCTAGGGCCTACACCTAGGGCTACATAACGAAGGAGGCAGCAATCCTCTGGGGGATATCTTAAAATCCATATAAACATGTCAGCTAATGAGAGGAGGGGTCACTTATACATCCGAACTGAATAAAACTTCCGCCAAGCTTGTGGTATATTTTCTCATGGTAGGAATAAAATCCAGGTTTAGTCTATCAGTGGTGGCAGAGCACGTCACCCTTTTTCTTCCATTAAAAGAAAGAAAAACAAATCTGGCTGGGTATTTCTTGATGTCGGGTATATAAGTTACTCCTCCTCCTCCTAGGACAGTTCACAGGCTGATCAGCTGCAATAGGCCCATGGAAGCACTGAGTACTGTTAAAGTGGACCAACACCCAGGATTTTGACTATCCTGGGTTTTGGTCCACTTCGGTGGGGCACCCCGATCGGGGGTGCCCCGCCGTGTGAAACCCCCCAGAAAGCCCCGAAAACTCACCTCACTCCGCTCCCACGTGACCGCTGCAGCCAATCCCCGCCGCTGGACAAGCAGAGCGCGTTCGCCGCCGCCGCCTCCCGCGCGTCCATCTTACAGGGAGCGCACCCGCGCCGGCCATTCACAAACGGCTGACGCGCATGCGCCGCTGGAACGTGGAAAAGGTGGGATTGTGGGCTTCCTGGGGGGTTTCACCCCGTGGGACATCCCGATTTCGGATGCCCCGCGGGGAGGGATCTGATCGGCCCGGGAATCTTATAGATTCCCAGGCCAATCCCCCCTGGGTGTTGGTCCACTTTAAAGAGATACAGAAGGCAAAGGCAATTGTTATCCCATTGCGTTGGGCTATGTTTGGCACTGTCCCAAACTGTTTTCTGTTTTTAACCTGAAGAAGAAATAGACGAGATCAGGGTTTACAGTTGACCATTTTTATGGTGAAAGGGGTTGCTTTTTATGGATGATCTACGGACATAATAAAAGTGAGTGTTTCTATATTTGAACTTTTCTCGCTGGACTTCTCTTTTTGCAATTGTACTGGTGTATGTGTTGTACCTGCTGCTATACATGATGAAATCACAAATAATCTAGTATGGCTGCTACTATACAACAGCACCAGTTTATTTCATGCTGGTCCTCGCTATCATTTGAAGATGCTTCTGATGCTGATATGACAAACATATGCCCTGTGGGATTGCCAGAAAAGAGAGTTTCACAGCGATACATGGTTTTTCACAATTCAGGGCATCCTAAAACAAAGAGGGAGACAAGCAGACCTAGAGTCTTTTATTATTCATGCTGGTGGTTGCTCCTATTTAAATCCCTAAATGGAAAGTAGATGGGCATAATCTGTAGAGATGAGCGAGTAGTGAAATATTCGAAATTTCGAATTTCGATTCGAATAGACCGCGTTACTCGACTACTCGACCGAATATCGAATCCCATTATAGTCTATGGGAAAAAAATGCTCGACACTTGGAAATCTCAATTCGACCACTTGGAGGTCACCAAGTCCACCCTGAAACATCAGAAAATGATGCCAACACTGCTGGAATGCAACTGGGACAGCAGGGGAAGCATGTCTGGGTGCATATAACGCGCCCAAGTCGCACTATTACGCCACTATCACAGCCTCTCAACAATACACTCCAAACACAATATTACTTCTACGTAAAGTGAGACAAGACAAGGAAACCTTCTTTCCTCTACATTGCCATGGACCCCAAGCCAAACTGTACAAAAAAGAAGAACAAAATTCTGCACCCCTTAAAATCACGTTGCCTAATGACAACCACAGATGGCATAGGCAAGGGGGAAAATAAATAGACCCCACCCCTAATTGTCATTGTGTGTGTGTGTGTGAGATGTGGTCAGACATGTCCTCTTGTGTCATTGTGTCACCCCAGCAGTAAGGGAAGCTTAAAGGAGGAGGTTTGTTACAGTGTGTCACCCCAGCAGTAAGGGAAGCTTACAGGAGGAGGTTTGTTACAGTGTGTCACCCCAGCAGTAAGGGAAGCTTACAGGAGGAGGTTTGTTACATTGTGTCACCCCAGCAGTAAGGGAAGCTTACAGGAGGAGGTTTGTTACAGTGTGTCACCCCAGCAGTCAGGGAAGCTTACAGGAGGAGGTTTGTTACAGTGTGTCACCCCAGCAGTAAGGGAAGCTTAGAGCTGAGACCTCTTAAAAATTGTGTGGAGGCCCAAGATCTGAGACCTCTTAAAAATTGTGTGGAGGCCCAAGAGCTGAGACCTCTCAAACATTGTGTGGAGTCCCACGAGCTGAGACCTCTTAAACATTGTGTGGAGGCCCAAGAGCTGAGACCTTTTAAAAATTGTGTGGAGGCCCAAGAGCTGAGACCTTTTAAAAATTGTGTGGAGGCCCAAGAGCTGAGACCTTTTAAAAATTGTGTGGAGGCCCAAGAGCTGAGACCTTTTAAAAATTGTGTGGAGGCCCAAGAGCTGAGACCTTTTAAAAATTGTGTGGAGGCCCTAGAGCTGAGACCTCTCAAACATTGTGTGGAAGCCCAAGAGCTGAGACCTTTTAAAAACTGTGTGGAGGCCCAAGAGCTGAGACCTTTTAAAAATTGTGTGGAGGCCCAAGAGCTGAGACCTCTCAAACATTGTGTGGAGGCCCAAGAGCTGAGACCTTTTAAAAATTGTGTGGAGGCCCAAGAGCTGAGACCTCTCAAACATTGTGTGGAGGCCCAAGAGCTGAGACCTTTTAAAAATTGTGTGGAGGCCCAAGAGCTGAGACCTCTCAAACATTGTGTGGATGCCCAAGAGCTGAGACCTTTTAAAAATTGTGTGGAGGTCCAAGAGCTGAGACCTTTTAAAAATTGTGTGGAGGCCCAAGAGCTGAGACCTTTTAAAAATTGTGTGGAGGCCCAAGAGCTGAGACCTTTTAAAAATTGTGTGGAGGCCCAAGAGCTGAGACCTCTCAAACATTGTGTGGAGGCCCAAGAGCTGAGACCTTTTAAAAATTGTGTGGAGGCCCTAGAGCTGAGACCTCTCAAACATTGTGTGGAGGCCCAAGAGCTGAGACCTTTTAAAAATTGTGTGGAGGCCCAAGAGCTGAGACCTTTTAAAAATTGTGTGGAGGCCCAAGAGCTGAGACCTTTTAAAAATTGTGTGGAGGCCCAAGAGCTGAGACCTCTCAAACATTGTGTGGAGGCCCAAGAGCTGAGACCTTTTAAAAATTGTGTGGAGGCCCAAGAGCTGAGACCTCTCAAACATTGTGTGGAGGCCCAAGAGCTGAGACCTCTCAAACATTGTGTGGAGGCCCAAGAGCTGAGACCTTTTAAAAATTGTGTGGAGGCCCAAGAGCTGAGACCTTTTAAAAATTGTGTGGAGGCCCAAGAGCTGAGACCTTTTAACAATTGTGTGGAGGCCCAAGAGCTGAGACCTCTCAAACATTGTGTGGAGGCCCAAGAGCTGAGACCTTTTAAAAATTGTGTGGAGGCCCTAGAGCTGAGACCTCTCAAACATTGTGTGGAGGCCCAAGAGCTGAGACCTCTCAAACATTGTGTGGAGGCCCAAGAGCTGAGACCTCTCAAACATTGTGTGGAGGCCCAAGAGCTGAGACCTTTTAAAAATTGTGTGGAGGCCCAAGAGCTGAGACCTTTTAAAAATTGTGTGGAGGCCCAAGAGCTGAGACCTCTCAAACATTGTGTGGAGGCCCAAGAGCTGAGACCTTTTAAAAATTGTGTGGAGGCCCACGAGCTGAGACCTCTTAAAAATTGTGTGGAGGCCCAAGAGCTGAGACCTTTTAAAAATTGTGTGGAGGCCCAAGAGCTGAGACCTCTCAAACATTGTGTGGAGGCCCAAGAGCTGAGACCTTTTAAAAATTGTGTGGAGGCCCAAGACCTGAGACCTTTTAAAAATTGTGTGGAGGCCCAAGAGCTGAGACCTTTTAAAAATTGTGTGGAGGCCCACGAGCTGAGACCTCTTAAAAATTGTGTGGAGGCCCAAGAGCTGAGACCTTTTAAAAATTGTGTGGAGGCCCAAGAGCTGAGACCTTTTAAAAATTGTGTGGAGGCCCAAGAGCTGAGACCTTTTAAAAATTGTGTGGAGGCCCAAGAGCTGAGACCTTTTAAAAATTGTGTGGAGGCCCAAGAGCTGAGACCTCTCAAACATTGTGTGGAGGCCCAAGAGCTGAGACCTTTTAAAAATTGTGTGGAGGCCCAAGAGCTGAGACCTCTCAAACATTGTGTGGAGGCCCAAGAGCTGAGACCTCTCAAACATTGTGTGGAGGCCCAAGAGCTGAGACCTTTTAAAAATTGTGTGGAGGCCCAAGAGCTGAGACCTTTTAAAAATTGTGTGGAGGCCCAAGAGCTGAGACCTTTTAACAATTGTGTGGAGGCCCAAGAGCTGAGACCTCTCAAACATTGTGTGGAGGCCCAAGAGCTGAGACCTCTCAAACATTGTGTGGAGGCCCAAGAGCTGAGACCTCTCAAACATTGTGTGGAGGCCCAAGAGCTGAGACCTTTTAAAAATTGTGTGGAGGCCCAAGAGCTGAGACCTCTCAAACATTGTGTGGAGGCCCAAGAGCTGAGACCTTTTAAAAATTGTGTGGAGGCCCAAGAGCTGAGACCTCTCAAACATTGTGTGGAGGCCCAAGAGCTGAGACCTTTTAAAAATTGTGTGGAGGCCCAAGAGCTGAGACCTCTCAAACATTGTGTGGATGCCCAAGAGCTGAGACCTTTTAAAAATTGTGTGGAGGCCCAAGAGCTGAGACCTTTTAAAAATTGTGTGGAGGCCCAAGAGCTGAGACCTTTTAAAAATTGTGTGGAGGCCCAAGAGCTGAGACCTTTTAAAAATTGTGTGGAGGCCCAAGATCTGAGACCTCTCAAACATTGTGTGGAGGCCCAAGAGCTGAGACCTTTTAAAAATTGTGTGGAGGCCCACGAGCTGAGACCTCTTAAAAATTGTGTGGAGGCCCAAGAGCTGAGACCTTTTAAAAATTGTGTGGAGGCCCAAGAGCTGAGACCTCTAAAACATTGTGTGGAGGCCCAAGAGCTGAGACCTTTTAAAAATTGTGTGGAGGCCCAAGAGCTGAGACCTTTTAAAAATTGTGTGGAGGCCCAAGAGCTGAGACCTTTTAAAAATTGTGTGGAGGCCCACGAGCTGAGACCTCTTAAAAATTGTGTGGAGGCCCAAGAGCTGAGACCTTTTAAAAATTGTGTGGAGGCCCAAGAGCTGAGACCTTTTAAAAATTGTGTGGAGGCCCAAGAGCTGAGACCTTTTAAAAATTGTGTGGAGGCCCAAGAGCTGAGACCTTTTAAAAATTGTGTGGAGGCCCAAGAGCTGAGACCTCTCAAACATTGTGTGGAGGCCCAAGAGCTGAGACCTTTTAAAAATTGTGTGGAGGCCCTAGAGCTGAGACCTCTCAAACATTGTGTGGAGGCCCAAGAGCTGAGACCTTTTAAAAATTGTGTGGAGGCCCAAGAGCTGAGACCTCTCAAACATTGTGTGGAGGCCCAAGAGCTGAGACCTCTCAAACATTGTGTGGAGGCCCAAGAGCTGAGCACTTATTAGTGCTGCAGCTACGGCTGCTTTAGTGAGGGGTAGCTGCTGCTGCTGGAATAGGGACAGAAAGACTTCAGTGGTGTATTACCACCTATATACAAAACTATATACACTCTGCTCAAAACGGCTGCTTTAGTGAGGGGTAGCTGCTGATGCTGGAATAGGGACAGAAAGACTTCAGTGGTGTATTAGCACCTATATACAAAACTATATTTTGCACTACTGTTTTGTGTCCTCTGTGCCAACAAAACACTGTTTTATACACGGTGCGTATAGGCACCATTTCACCTTCTGGCAGTATACGGCTGTATAGCCAGGTGTTTTTCTTAAAAATATTTTTTATATTTGGCACTACTGTTTTGTGTCCTCTTTACCAACAAAACCTTGTTATATACCCGGTGCGTATATAGGCACCATTTCACCTTCTGGCAGTATACGGCTGTATAGCCAGGTGTTCTTAAAAATATATTTATATTTGGCACTACTGTTTTGTGTCCTCTGTGCCAACAAAACACTGTTTTATACACGGTGCGTATAGGCACCATTTCACCTTCTGGCAGTATACGGCTGTATAGCCAGGTGTTCTTCTTAAAAATATTTTTATATTTGGCATAACGCGTGGCCAATAAAGTAAAACGTCTGAAATGCGGAGGGCTAGCGCAAAGGGACGTGGACGAGGACGGGGGCGCGGAAATGCTGGTGGGGGCACAAACCGCGTTGAAGCCAGTGGGGATACAATGCGTGCTGGTGAGGGGCAGCCAGCATTACGCTCATCCAGCTTCCCTGCCTTTATGGGACAGTTATGCGGGGGGCGGGGTACACCTCTGTTAAGGCCTGAGCAGCGTGAACAGGTGGTGCAATGGATGGCCGATAACGCTTCCAGTCACTTGTCCACCACCCAGTCATCCACACAGTCTCACTCTGACCCTCCTTCCTCCCAACCTGGCCAACAGAGTCAGCCCAACCTTGACCCCTCCCAGGACCTCTTTTCGGGTCCTTTTCCAGATGTGCTGCAAGAATCCCAGGAGCTAGCAGAGGAATTTGTTTGTAGTGATGCCCAAACACTTGAGTATCCGCCATCTGCTAGTGATGTGGACCCGGAACCAGCATCTGCTATCATGAGCGATGATGATGAGACGCAGTTGCCATCAAGGGAGGCTGTTGGAATGTCCAGTGGGCAGGAGGAGGAGCAGAGAGAGGAAGTGGAAGAGGAGGTGGTGGACGACGAAATGACCGACCCCACTTGGACAGGGGTGATGTCCAGCGGGGAAAGCAGTGGAGATGCGGTCTGCGCATCACCGAATAAGGCAGCAAGAGGCAGAGGACAGTCCAGAGGCAGAGGACAGTCCAGAGAGAGAAGGCAGGCCACAGCCAGCAGGGCCGAAGCTCTTCCCGGCAGCAGGCAGTCGCGCGAAGCTCCCCCATCGAGGCCTCGTACTTCTGTGGTGTGGAGATTTTTTAACGTTTGCGTGGATGACAAACTGAGCGCGGTTTGCGCAATCTGCCACTCAAAACTGAGTAGGGGCTCTGAGAAGAGCAATCTGACCACCTCAGGCATGCGCCGTCACTTGGAATTCAAGCACTGGGCTGAGTGGGAGAGAGCAAACGCAATACAACCTGCGCCCCGTCTTGCTGCCACTGCCTCTTCCCCTTTGTTGTGTGCTGCCACTGCGGTCCAGACCTCCAGCCAGGACACCTCCACATCTGCCTCTGCCTCGGCTACTTTGGGGCCTTCTCCTTCAGCCCCACCTTCCCCCGCATCTTCGTCTGCACCTTCCATCTCCTCGTCCCATCAACTGTCCATCTCACAGGCGTTCAACCGCAGGCGGAAGTACGCCTCCAGTCACCCCCAAGCCCAAGCCTTAACCTGCCTCATCTCCAAACTGCTGGCCCTGGAGATGTTGCCGTTTAGGCTTGTGGAGACGCAGGCCTTCCGCGACCTGATGGCGGCTGCCGCACCTCGCTATTCCGTCCCTAGCCGCCACTATTTTTCCCGGTGTGGCGTCCCCGCCCTGCACCAGCACGTGTCGCGTAACATCAGGCGGACCCTGAGGTACGCAGTCAGCGCAAAGGTCCACTTGACCACCGACTCGTGGACAAGCGCTTGCGGCCAAGGACGCTACATCTCTTTGACGGCACACTGGGTGAATGTTGTGGAAGCGGGGACGGGGTCGCAAACAGGGACGGCCTACATACCACCCCCGCCCAAGATTGCCAGCACAGGTTCTGATAGACCCCCCTCCTCTTCCTCCTCCTCCTCCTCCTCCTCCTCCTCCTCCTCCTCCTCCTCCTCCTCCTCATCCTCCTCATCCTCCTCATCCTCCTCCTCATCCTCCTCATCCTCCTCCTCCTCCTCCTCATCCTCCTCATCCTCCTCCTCCTCCTCCTCCTCCTCCTCTGCCTTAACATCGCCCTCAGCCCCTAGCTGGAAGCGTTGCAGCACTGGCACGGGGAGACGTCAGCAGGCGGTGCTTAAGCTCATCAGCTTGGGCGACAGGAAGCACAGCGCCGCAGAGGTGAGGCACGCCATATTGCAGCAGACAGAGATGTGGCTGTCGCCGCTGCAGCTAGGACCAGGCATGGTCGTGTGCGATAACGGCCGTAACCTGGTGGCGGCTCTGGAGCTTGCAGAACTCAATCACGTACCATGCCTGGCCCACGTTTTTAATTTGGTAGTACAAAAGTTTCTAAAGACTTACCCCAACCTGGCAGAGCTACTGGTCAAAGTGCGGCGCTTGTGCGCTCACTTTCGGAAGTCAACTGTAGCTGCTGCTAGCTTAAAAAAAAATCCAGCAACGCCTCCATTTGCCTCAACATCGGCTGTTGTGCGACCTGCCCACTCGCTGGAATTCCACCTATTGCATGTTGGCCAGGGTGTGTGAGCAGCAGAAAGCATTGATGGAGTACCAGATGATGCATCCACGCGTGCCTCCAACTCAGCTCCCTCAGTTTGCCAACCACAAGTGGCCATGGATGGCAGACATATGCGATGTATTGCGTATCTTTGAGGAGTCCACTAAGAAGGTCAGCAGCGAGGACGCTATAGTGAGCGTAACCATCCCGCTCCTAGGCGTCCTTAAAGAATCGCTCATCGCAATAAGGGAGAACGCATTGCACACAGAGGAGATGGGGGTAGGAGGAGACGCAACGCAGGTAGACAGTCAGACCACACTTTTGTCTGCTGCTCGGTGGCAGTTGCAGGAGGAGGATGAGGAGGAGGAGGACAACGTGGAGGTGGCTGTGGAAGAGGATGCTGGCGGCGAGGGTAGCAGTCAGGCTGTGTGCGTCCCATTGGTTCAGCGCGGATGGGGCGGAGAGGAGGAGGAAGAGGAGGAAATGGAAAATGATCCTTCTGGTGGGGGCAGTGACGTCATGCCTACTCAGAGTCTGGCACACATGGCTGACTTCATGCTGGGCTGCTTTTCCCGGGACATACGTGTTGTCCGGATATTGGAGAACAAACTATACTGGGTCTTCGCACTCCTGGACCCCCGGTATAAAGATAACTTCTCCTCTTTTATTCCGGTAGAGGAGAGGACGAATCGATTACTGGAATACCAGAGGGAACTCTTGCAGAACATGATGCAGATTTTCCCACACAGCATCGCTGGCGGCAGAGAGGAGAGTGTCTCCCAGAGTCTGACAACATCGATCAGTCCCACAGCCACCAGGGGAACACTCTCCAAGGTGTGGGACACGTTCATGTCACCCCCTCGTGCAACTTCCATCACTGCGGGGCCCGCTATCAGCAGGAGGGACAAGTATCGGCGGATGTTGCGGGACTACCTGGCAGACCACACCCCTGTCCTCCCCGATCCCTCGGCGACCTACACTTACTGGGTCTCCAAGTTGGACACGTGGCTGGAACTGTCCCTGTACGCCTTGGAGGTGCTTGCCTGCCCTGCCGCCAGCGTGCTATCAGAAAGGGTGTGTTCAGCGCAGCCGGGGGCATTATAACCTCCTCCTCCTCCTCCTCATCCTCCTCATCCTCCTCATCCTCCTCCTCATCCTCCTCATCCTCCTCCTCCTCCTCCTCCTCCTCCTCCTCCTCCTCCTCTGCCTTAACATCGCCCTCAGCCTCTAGCTGGAAGCGTTGCAGCACTGGCACGGGGAGACGTCAGCAGGCGGTGCTTAAGCTCATCAGCTTGGGCGACAGGAAGCACAGCGCCGCAGAGGTGAGGCACGCCATATTGCAGCAGACAGAGATGTGGCTGTCGCCGCTGCAGCTAGGACCAGGCATGGTCGTGTGCGATAACGGCCGTAACCTGGTGGCGGCTCTGGAGCTTGCAGAACTCAATCACGTACCATGCCTGGCCCACGTTTTTAATTTGGTAGTACAAAAGTTTCTAAAGACTTACCCCAACCTGGCAGAGCTACTGGTCAAAGTGCGGCGCTTGTGCGCTCACTTTCGGAAGTCAACTGTAGCTGCTGCTAGCTTAAAAAAAAATCCAGCAACGCCTCCATTTGCCTCAACATCGGCTGTTGTGCGACCTGCCCACTCGCTGGAATTCCATCTATTGCATGTTGGCCAGGGTGTGTGAGCAGCAGAAAGCATTGATGGAGTACCAGATGATGCATCCACGCGTGCCTCCAACTCAGCTCCCTCAGTTTGCCAACCACAAGTGGCCATGGATGGCAGACATATGCGATGTATTGCGTATCTTTGAGGAGTCCACTAAGAAGGTCAGCAGCGAGGACGCTATAGTGAGCGTAACCATCCCGCTCCTAGGCGTCCTTAAAGAATCGCTCATCGCAATAAGGGAGAACGCATTGCACACAGAGGAGATGGGGGTAGGAGGAGACGCAACGCAGGTAGACAGTCAGACCACACTTTTGTCTGCTGCTCGGTGGCAGTTGCAGGAGGAGGATGAGGAGGAGGAGGACAACGTGGAGGTGGCTGTGGAAGAGGATGCTGGCGGCGAGGGTAGCAGTCAGGCTGTGTGCGTCCCATTGGTTCAGCGCGGATGGGGCGGAGAGGAGGAGGAAGAGGAGGAAATGGAAAATGATCCTTCTGGTGGGGGCAGTGACGTCATGCCTACTCAGAGTCTGGCACACATGGCTGACTTCATGCTGGGCTGCTTTTCCCGGGACATACGTGTTGTCCGGATATTGGAGAACAAACTATACTGGGTCTTCGCACTCCTGGACCCCCGGTATAAAGATAACTTCTCCTCTTTTATTCCGGTAGAGGAGAGGACGAATCGATTACTGGAATACCAGAGGGAACTCTTGCAGAACATGATGCAGATTTTCCCACACAGCATCGCTGGCGGCAGAGAGGAGAGTGTCTCCCAGAGTCTGACAACATCGATCAGGCCCACAGCCACCAGGGGAACACTCTCCAAGGTGTGGGACACGTTCATGTCACCCCCTCGTGCAACTTCCATCACTGCGGGGCCCGCTATCAGCAGGAGGGACAAGTATCGGCGGATGTTGCGGGACTACCTGGCAGACCACACCCCTGTCCTCCCCGATCCCTCGGCGACCTACACTTACTGGGTCTCCAAGTTGGACACGTGGCTGGAACTGTCCCTGTACGCCTTGGAGGTGCTTGCCTGCCCTGCCGCCAGCGTGCTATCAGAAAGGGTGTGTTCAGCGCAGCCGGGGGCATTATAACCGATAAGCGCAGCCACCTGTCAACCGACAGTGCCGACAGGCTGACGCTAATCAAAATGAACAGCAAGTGGATTGACCCGGACTTTGCTTGTACAACAGTGGAAAGCAGCCAAGAGTGAAGTGCCATCTGTATGAAGTGCCATTTCCTCCTCCTCCTCCTCCTCCTCCACCTCCTCCTCCTTAACCGCCGTAGAATTGCTGTATTAATGAAAAAAATTATGGCTCACCTCTTAGGCTTAATACAATCAGTTTTTAAGAGGTCTCAACTCTTGGGCCTCCACACAATTTTTAAAAGGTCTCAGCTCTTGGGCCTCCACACAATTTTTAAGAGGTCTCAGCTCTTGGGCCTCCACATAATTTTTAAGAGGTCTCAGCTCGTGGGCCTCCACACAATTTTTAAAAGGTCTCAGCTCTTGGGCCTCCACACAATTTTTAAAAGGTCTCAGCTCTTGGGCCTCCACACAAATTTTAAAAGGTCTCAGCTCTTGGGCCTCCACACAATGTTTGAGAGGTCTCAGCTCTTGGGCCTCCACACAATTTTTAAAAGATCTCAGCTCTTGGGCCTCCACACAATTTTTAAGAGGTCTCAGCTCGTGGGCCTCCACACAATTTTTAAAAGGTCTCAGCTCTTGGGCCTCCACACAATGTTTGAGAGGTCTCAGCTCTTGGGCCTCCACACAATTTTTAAAAGGTCTCAGCTCTTGGGCCTCCACACAATTTTTAAAAGGTCTCAGCTCTTGGGCCTCCACACAATTTTTAAAACATAGCAGCCCTAATAAGGGCTCTCAATGACTCTCTTGTCTTCTGGTAGCTGGTATATATGGTGGTAAATGCGATATTCTGAGCTTCTGGGGCCCTGCCTGACTACATAGGATATGAGATATATACTCTTCAACATAGCAGCACTAATAAGGGATTAAGGACTGTCTTGTCTTCTGGTAGCTGGTATATATGGTGGTAAAAGGTATATTCTGAGCTTCTGGGGCCCTGCCTGACTAAATAGAAAATGAGCTATATACTGTTCAGCGTAGCAGCCCTAATAAGGGCTCTTAAGGACTGTCTTGTCTTCTGGTAGCTGGTATATATGGTGGTAAAAGGTATATTCTGAGCTTCTGGGGCCCTGCCTGACTAAATAGAAAATGAGCTATATACTGTTCAGCGTAGCAGCCCTATTAAGGGCTATTAAGGACTGTCTTGTCTTCTGGTAGCTGGTATATATGGTGGTAAAAGGTATATTCTGAGCTTCTGGGGCCCTGCCTGACTAAATAGAAAATGAGCTATATACTGTTCAGCGTAGCAGCCCTAATAAGGGCTATTAAGGACTGTCTTGTCTTCTGGTAGCTGGTATATATGGTGGTAAAAGGTATATTCTGAGCTTCTGGGGCCCTGCCTGACTAAATAGAAAATGAGCTATATACTGTTCAGCGTAGCAGCCCTAATAAGGGCTCTTAAGGACTGTCTTGTCTTCTGGTAGCTGGTATATATGGTGGTAAAAGGTATATTCTGAGCTTCTGGGGCCCTGCCTGACTAAATAGAAAATGAGCTATATACTGTTCAGCGTAGCAGCCCTAATAAGGGCTATTAAGGACTGTCTTGTCTTCTGGTAGCTGGTATATATGGTGGTAAAAGGTATATTCTGAGCTTCTGGGGCCCTGCCTGACTAAATAGAAAATGAGCTATATACTGTTCAACATAGCAGCACTAATAAGGGATTAAGGACTGTCTTGTCTTCTGGTAGCTGGTATATATGGTGGTAAAAGGTATATTCTGAGCTTCTGGGGCCCTGCCTGACTAAATAGAAAATGAGCTATATACTGTTCAGCGTAGCAGCCCTAATAAGGGCTCTTAAGGACTGTCTTGTCTTCTGGTAGCTGGTATATATGGTGGTAAAAGGTATATTCTGAGCTTCTGGGGCCCTGCCTGACTAAATAGAAAATGAGCTATATACTGTTCAACATAGCAGCACTAGTAAGGGATTAAGGACTGTCTTGTCTTCTGGTAGCTGGTATATATGGTGGTAAAAGGTATATTCTGAGCTTCTGGGGCCCTGCCTGACTAAATAGAAAATGAGCTATATACTGTTCAGCGTAGCAGCCCTAATAAGGGCTATTAAGGACTGTCTTGTCTTCTGGTAGCTGGTATATATGGTGGTAAAAGGTATATTCTGAGCTTCTGGGGCCCTGCCTGACTAAATAGAAAATGAGCTATATACTGTTCAACATAGCAGCACTAATAAGGGATTAAGGACTGTCTTGTCTTCTGGTAGCTGGTATATATGGTGGTAAAAGGTATATTCTGAGCTTCTGGGGCCCTGCCTGACTAAATAGAAAATGAGCTATATACTGTTCAGCGTAGCAGCCCTAATAAGGGCTCTTAAGGACTGTCTTGTCTTCTGGTAGCTGGTATATATGGTGGTAAAAGGTATATTCTGAGCTTCTGGGGCCCTGCCTGACTAAATAGAAAATGAGCTATATACTGTTCAGCGTAGCAGCCCTAATAAGGGCTCTTAAGGACTGTCTTGTCCTCTGGTAGCTGGTATATATGGTGGTAAAAGGTATATTCTGAGCTTCTGGGGCCCTGCCTGACTAAATAGAAAATGAGCTATATACTGTTCAACATAGCAGCACTAATAAGGGATTAAGGACTGTCTTGTCTTCTGGTAGCTGGTATATATGGTGGTAAAAGGTATATTCTGAGCTTCTGGGGCCCTGCCTGACTAAATAGAAAATGAGCTATATACTGTTCAACATAGCAGCACTAATAAGGGATTAAGGACTGTCTTGTCTTCTGGTAGCTGGTATATATGGTGGTAAAAGGTATATTCTGAGCTTCTGGGGCCCTGCCTGACTAAATAGAAAATGAGCTATATACTGTTCAACATAGCAGCACTAATAAGGGATTAAGGACTGTCTTGTCTTCTGGTAGCTGGTATATATGGTGGTAAAAGGTATATTCTGAGCTTCTGGGGCCCTGCCTGCCTAAATAGAAAATGAGCTATATACTGTTCAGTGTAGCAGCCCTAATAAGGGCTATTAAGGACTGTCTTGTCTTCTGGTAGCTGGTATATATGGTGGTAAAAGGTATATTCTGAGCTTCTGGGGCCCTGCCTGACTAAATAGAAAATGAGCTATATACTGTTCAGCGTAGCAGCCCTAATAAGGGCTATTAAGGACTGTCTTGTCTTCTGGTAGCTGGTATATATGGTGGTAAAAGGTATATTCTGAGCTTCTGGGGCCCTGCCTGACTAAATAGAAAATGAGCTATATACTGTTCAGCGTAGCAGCCCTAATAAGGGCTATTAAGGACTGTCTTGTCTTCTGGTAGCTGGTATATATGGTGGTAAAAGGTATATTCTGAGCTTCTGGGGCCCTGCCTGACTAAATAGAAAATGAGCTATATACTGTTCAACATAGCAGCACTAATAAGGGATTAAGGACTGTCTTGTCTTCTGGTAGCTGGTATATATGGTGGTAAAAGGTATATTCTGAGCTTCTGGGGCCCTGCCTGACTAAATAGAAAATGAGCTATATACTGTTCAACATAGCAGCACTAATAAGGGATTAAGGACTGTCTTGTCTTCTGGTAGCTGGTATATATGGTGGTAAAAGGTATATTCTGAGCTTCTGGGGCCCTGCCTGACTACATAGAAAATGAGCTATATACTGTTCAACATAGCAGCACTAATAAGGGATTAAGGACTGTCTTGTCTTCTGGTAGCTGGTATATATGGTGGTAAAAGGTATATTCTGAGCTTCTGGGGCCCTGCCTGACTAAATAGAAAATGAGCTATATACTGTTCAACATAGCAGCACTAATAAGGGATTAATGACTGTCTTGTCTTCTGGTAGCTGGTATATATGGTGGTAAAAGGTATATTCTGAGCTTCTGGGGCCCTGCCTGACTAAATAGAAAATGAGCTATATACTGTTCAGCGTAGCAGCCCTAATAAGGGCTATTAAGGACTGTCTTGTCTTCTGGTAGCTGGTATATATGGTGGTAAAAGGTATATTCTGAGCTTCTGGGGCCCTGCCTGACTAAATAGAAAATGAGCTATATACTGTTCAACATAGCAGCACTAATAAGGGATTAAGGACTGTCTTGTCTTCTGGTAGCTGGTATATATGGTGGTAAAAGGTATATTCTGAGCTTCTGGGGCCCTGCCTGACTATATAGAAAATGAGCTATATACTGTTCAACATAGCAGCACTAATAAGGGATTAATGACTGTCTTGTCTTCTGGTAGCTGGTATATATGGTGGTAAAAGGTATATTCTGAGCTTCTGGGGCCCTGCCTGACTAAATAGAAAATAAACTATATACTGTTCAACATAGCAGCACTAATAAGGGATTAAGGACTGTCTTGTCTTCTGGTAGCTGGTATATATGGTGGTAAAAGGTATATTCTGAGCTTCTGGGGCCCTGCCTGACTAAATAGAAAATGAGCTATATACTGTTCAGCGTAGCAGCCCTAATAAGGGCTATTAAGGACTGTCTTGTCTTCTGGTAGCTGGTATATATGGTGGTAAAAGGTATATTCTGAGCTTCTGGGGCCCTGCCTGACTAAATAGAAAATGAACTATATACTGTTCAACATAGCAGCACTAATAAGGGATTAAGGACTGTCTTGTCTTCTGGTAGCTGGTATATATGGTGGTAAAAGGTATATTCTGAGCTTCTGGGGCCCTGCCTGACTAAATAGAAAATGAGCTATATACTGTTCAGCGTAGCAGCCCTAATAAGGGCTATTAAGGACTGTCTTGTCTTCTGGTAGCTGGTATATATGGTGGTAAAAGGTATATTCTGAGCTTCTGGGGCCCTGCCTGACTAAATAGAAAATGAGCTATATACTGTTCAGCGTAGCAGCCCTAATAAGGGCTATTAAGGACTGTCTTGTCTTCTGGTAGCTGGTATATATGGTGGTAAAAGGTATATTCTGAGCTTCTGGGGCCCTGCCTGACTAAATAGAAAATGAGCTATATACTGTTCAGCGTAGCAGCCCTAATAAGGGCTATTAAGGACTGTCTTGTCTTCTGGTAGCTGGTATATATGGTGGTAAAAGGTATATTCTGAGCTTCTGGGGCCCTGCCTGACTAAATAGAAAATGAGCTATATACTGTTCAGCGTAGCAGCCCTAATAAGGGCTATTAAGGACTGTCTTGTCTTCTGGTAGCTGGTATATATGGTGGTAAAAGGTATATTCTGAGCTTCTGGGGCCCTGCCTGACTAAATAGAAAATGAGCTATATACTGTTCAGCGTAGCAGCCCTAATAAGGGCTATTAAGGACTGTCTTGTCTTCTGGTAGCTGGTATATATGGTGGTAAAAGGTATATTCTGAGCTTCTGGGGCCCTGCCTGACTAAATAGAAAATGAGCTATATACTGTTCAGCGTAGCAGCCCTAATAAGGGCTATTAAGGACTGTCTTGTCTTCTGGTAGCTGGTATATATGGTGGTAAAAGGTATATTCTGAGCTTCTGGGGCCCTGCCTGACTAAATAGAAAATGAGCTATATACTGTTCAACATAGCAGCACTAATAAGGGATTAAGGACTGTCTTGTCTTCTGGTAGCTGGTATATATGGTGGTAAAAGGTATATTCTGAGCTTCTGGGGCCCTGCCTGACTACATAGAAAATGAGCTATATACTGTTCAACATAGCAGCACTAATAAGGGATTAAGGACTGTCTTGTCTTCTGGTAGCTGGTATATATGGTGGTAAAAGGTATATTCTGAGCTTCTGGGGCCCTGCCTGACTAAATAGAAAATGAGCTATATACTGTTCAACATAGCAGCACTAATAAGGGATTAATGACTGTCTTGTCTTCTGGTAGCTGGTATATATGGTGGTAAAAGGTATATTCTGAGCTTCTGGGGCCCTGCCTGACTAAATAGAAAATGAGCTATATACTGTTCAGCGTAGCAGCCCTAATAAGGGCTATTAAGGACTGTCTTGTCTTCTGGTAGCTGGTATATATGGTGGTAAAAGGTATATTCTGAGCTTCTGGGGCCCTGCCTGACTAAATAGAAAATGAGCTATATACTGTTCAGCGTAGCAGCCCTAATAAGGGCTATTAAGGACTGTCTTGTCTTCTGGTAGCTGGTATATATGGTGGTAAAAGGTATATTCTGAGCTTCTGGGGCCCTGCCTGACTAAATAGAAAATGAGCTATATACTGTTCAACATAGCAGCACTAATAAGGGATTAAGGACTGTCTTGTCTTCTGGTAGCTGGTATATATGGTGGTAAAAGGTATATTCTGAGCTTCTGGGGCCCTGCCTGACTAAATAGAAAATGAGCTATATACTGTTCAGCGTAGCAGCCCTAATAAGGGCTATTAAGGACTGTCTTGTCTTCTGGTAGCTGGTATATATGGTGGTAAAAGGTATATTCTGAGCTTCTGGGGCCCTGCCTGACTAAATAGAAAATGAGCTATATACTGTTCAGCGTAGCAGCCCTAATAAGGGCTCTTAAGGACTGTCTTGTCTTCTGGTAGCTGGTATATATGGTGGTAAAAGGTATATTCTGAGCTTCTGGGGCCCTGCCTGACTAAATAGAAAATGAGCTATATACTGTTCAGCGTAGCAGCCCTAATAAGGGCTATTAAGGACTGTCTTGTCTTCTGGTAGCTGGTATATATGGTGGTAAAAGGTATATTCTGAGCTTCTGGGGCCCTGCCTGACTAAATAGAAAATGAGCTATATACTGTTCAGCGTAGCAGCCCTAATAAGGGCTCTTAAGGACTGTCTTGTCTTCTGGTAGCTGGTATAGATGGTGGTAAAAGCGATATTCCGAGCTTCTGGGGCCCTGCCAGCGACAGCCTGTCTTTCCCTGCTGTGAGCGTCTGTCCCTCACTAAGTTCAAGCTGCTAATGCTGACGAAGAGGAAGTGCTGAGTTTTGTATATTCGAGGTCACATGGTTTTTCCAGCCAATGCGTGTAGACACCGTTTTCGCGATGCCAGCGTCCTCCCAGGACCTGTCCCACCCCCCCTGCATGGTGATTGGTGTAAAAAACGCGCCAGGGAAGGTGGGAGGGGAAACGAATTGTGAGTGCGCCATCGCCGCTGTACTCGATCGAAATCGAGTATGACGACCAGCGTAGTATTCGATCGAATACCGGCTCGGTCGAATACTACTCGCTCATCACTAATAATCTGGTATTCCTGGTTTTGCTCTTTCTGTGGCTGCCAGAGCTGGATATTTGTGAAAGGATGAATATCAATGTGTCCCTGTGACATATTTTATGCAGGATAACAAGCAGGCCAAGTCTAATCAGGTAGAAGGTTTACTAGATGAAACAAACCGAGACCTGAGGGGGATTGACTGTACTCTGAGCCCACACAAGCAAATGTGTTAAAGTATAACAGCACACAAAAAGGTGCACATAACTATGTGCATAGCAAGCTAGGGAATATCTAATTGGCTCTAAAGGATAAAGAGGGGCAGTAATGGATATACATGTTTGAATGCATATATAGTGCAGACACCTGATTTATTGGCATCTGCAGCCTACATACATCCTTCAGAGTTACAGGGATCTGGCAGAGATTTACAAGCCTCTATGCAAATTGTCTTTTTGGAAACAAATATGTGTCCCAATACAACCTTGGGATATTGCTAAAGGGACATTTCAGGCAAAGGATTCATTTAGCATGCGTTCTGCTTGCCACATGCTGGGGAGCAACTTTCATTCCCAAGCACTCTGCATTCTGTGATAAACCCTATATAATTTGCTTCCTTCTGCTGACTAATTTTTTAGGGTCCCCAAAAGGAATTTACTTTTGATGGGACCGGCACATTGAAACATTCATGAATTAGTCATCATCTGCTACATCTGCCACATGTGGTATTTTCTTATTGATGGTGGTCATTGTAGCAGGATTCCTTGATGAGAAAGAGTGGCCGTTGTCAGGTCCAGTCTGCTGCTGAGGTGGTGACAATGTGGATTCCTAGTCAAGGCTTGTACCTAGATACAACCAAAATGAACCTCGATTGAGAATCCACATTGCCACAACCTCAGCAGCTGACTGGACATGGCAATGGCCGCTCTCTCGCATCAAGGAATCCTGCTATAATGACCTCACCACCATTTATAACACATGTGGCAGATGTAGCAGATGATGACTAATTTATGAAGGTTTCAATGTGCCGGTCCCATCAAAAGTAAATTCCTATTGGGGACCCTAAAAAATGTGTCAGCTCTCTCGCATCTCCTGCTACTAGGACCTCTGTAGCTACTGTCACTCTGTAGGGGCCAGTCCAGAGAATGCATCCTTGTGCTTGAGGATGAGCCCCTACCTTGTCCCGACATCACCTAAAGCCCTAAATAGAAAAGACATAGAAGTGAAAAAAAAGGAAAGAAAAATATACAAAACACACCAGTGACACAAAATCAAATTATTATTATCTTATGATGATGCAATCTGACAATCTATGGTCCTGCCACTATTGCTGGGAAAGTGGAGAAGACAGGATGGGGAAAACCATGCAAGTAGTACTGCCTGTGGGGTGAGGGATGCAGGGGATATTAGTAAAAAGATGGGTTAAAAAGTCTGCTTTATTGATGCAAGCTATGTCTACAATCAGGAAAGGTACATATATTCATGTATTCTGCAAAGTCTAAGCTTGACTGCCATATCTGTGTTTCTAGGTTTAGTTTACATAAAAATCCATGGATCCTCTTATCACCCATGCATTGCACGCTTGTCTGTTCCGTTCATGCCTCTATTTTGCATGATAAATTCACTTAAGGAAGTTAAACATGATCTTCTGGCTGTGAAGATATTTGATAATTATATCTTGTTCCGCTCCCAACAAGAAGGCACTGATAAGAGCTTCACGAGAGAGAATTTAATGAAAACTTCTTATCTTTCAATGTTACCAGAAATGCTGGCTGATAGCTTTGCCCACTGAGCTGGGAATGCCAAGTTGCTGTGGTACCTGGAAAATACGTTTATTTCGTTTCAAACATTCCTGGCTGCTAAACTGAAAAATCTACAGCTAAAACCACAGACAACAACCTATAGTTAGTATCAAAGAAATAAAAAAAATAACTGCAAACAAACCCAAACCCATAACATTTATAAAGCATTTCCATTGGTATTATTTTTTATTTTATGCATTTTCCATACATATACTAGTGTTGCTGAGTGCAGGACCTTGACACACATAACATCCACATATTGGAATCAGTGACTGTGTGCAATTACCCTGAAAGTGATTAAAGCCTTTCTTTCCACTTCCTCCATATACTTCTTGTATCCTAGAAAGTCCAAATATAAGACAATGGTTTTCACCAGGGTAAAGACAATGATACATCAACTGATTGATAGTCATCCATTTGCAGCTGTTATAGGTGATCTATAACTTTTTTTTGTGTCTCTTCTTAGAGCTTCCCACATCACTGAGGATGCCAATCTTGAGTAAAGGCTGCGACACCTATTGTCTGGGACTTACAATGCTGTCTCATAATTAAAGGCAGCTACTAACACTTTATTACTCCAGTCATGCTAATGCAATCAACGTTTCACCTCCATACAGTTTATAGTAGACTGCGGATGTGAATTCCTTTTCTTCTGTTTAAACAGGGTTCTTTGTTTTTAGTGTATTTTTTTTCTCTCAAATAATTGTGTCACCTCTCCTGGCCTTGAAAAAAGTCATTTTTGAAACCTTTTTTGATTTTTAATATTTTTTTTCAACAATATTTTTATTGAAGATATGCAAATGTTACAGCCATAAGCAACTTACAGTACATTTTGCAAAAAAAGTAAAAGAAAAGACATCCAATAGAAGGCATACTTGTACAGAACAAAGCACAATTAAGTTCTCATACAAAGCATTCATCTCTATTGGAAAATGACAGTGGCTAAGAAGGTTTAATGCGGGGTAAGATAAGTAGATGGGAGGAATAACGAAATATAGAAAGAAAAAGGGAAGGAGGGAGAAGGGTGGGTGTCCATACTACAACCAACTTAAAGAGGATGTCACCTAGGGCTAGGATACAAATAGTTGACGACCAAAGTTTTTAGGCTGGAAATGGGTGATCCAACCTTCCCAGGTAGCTAGGAAGGGAGTGAGATCGCCCTGCATTGAGGCAGCCATCTTTTCAAAGAGCATTACCTCGTTTATGCGAGGTATGAGGCTTCCGCTGGGAATAGACCTGCTCTTCCATGATTGGGCAATGATCATTTTAGCAGCTGTTAGAATATGCCTCACAAGCTCAAACTGTGTTTTGGAGCATTCAGGGGGTCTGTGGTTAAGAAGGGCTAATTGAGGTGAGGGGGTCAGACGAAGGCCTGTTGCCTTAAATATAAGATAAAAAACCTTGGCCCAGAACTGGTTAACTAGCCTACACTCCCACCAAATATGAAGGTAGGTTCCTTGCATACGACAGTTTCTGAAACATTCTGGGGAGTAAGAAGGGCAGAACCTGTGGATTCTCTCTGGAACCAGATACCAACGAAGCAAAACCTTGGTATTAACCTCCTGAGCACTTGTGTGCAGAAATTTAGCAAATTAGTTCCTCCATACTGCTTTCCAGATCTCTTCCGAGAGGTTTATACCAAGGTCATTCACCCATCTAGTGGCGTAGGCCGGAAGGGACTTCCCATCTGCCTCGTACATTAGCTTTTATAGCGCGGAAACCGTCCCTTTACCTAGAGGCTGCGTCCCACAAATAAACTCAAAGGGGGAAGAAGGTCTTGATACTGTGATTTTTAATATTTTATGCAGAATTGTCATTACAGGTCTGGGATTCATGTCACAATGTTATAACAATGTAGCTCCATGTGTAAACAGACTTTAATCAAACAGTGTCTGCAGCTCTATGCAGACCAGATCCAGAGCGCCAACGCTGTGTGTGTCTGTTTTTTTGTTGAATATGGAGTCGCTGAGAGTCGGTCGCAATGAGCTAGCGCTACCTTTCGCTCCCTGCAACGCTGTACTGGTGTTAGAACGCCTAACATACATCTCATTTATCGATGTCGTCCAGGTTACTACAGTGACTGAGGCGCTCTGTTACAGCGTCCGATAGCCGATCACAGCGTCTACTAGCGATCGCTTTTAGCGCCGCTGTACAGGCGCTCATCTGCTGATAGCTGCCGCTAGTAGTGAATCAGCCTGTCCGAAGTTTTCCATTGAGTAGTGCTACCACTGGCTCCAAGAAGAGAACTCTAATGATCTACCATCAAGTCATCTGTCCATTCAAAACAGTTGCCCAATGTATATGACAAATATTATGCCCATACAAAAAAAAAGCCTTGCGACAATAAGAAGCTAATTATTTTTTATGCACATATTTGTACTACAGTGAAAGTTTTTTTGTATTTGTTCTGTATTTGACTTTGCAGATTTTTGCTGATGTTGAATGCATGTGATAGCATTTAGCTAGTGTGTGCTTTTCCTAAAGACTATTCAGCTAATTTCCATCGCAGCTGCTACATCTAGGTCTGGCTGTTTTACATTTTCTTGGATCGCAAGTTTGGGTCCCCTGGTGTCCACATGCATAACACATGCGCATGAGCCACTTCCACTATATCACTGGAGGGTGCTAGTGTGCACAAGGAAATCTGAGGGCACATGCATTTCTTGGGACTCAATCTCAGAAACTGACACATTTCTGAGCACTGGTCCTAGACACAGCGGTTGCAGAAGAGGACAAGGTGTTTGTTGTTGTTTTTTTCTTTTAGGTCAGTCTGTTTAATTTTGTGAATTAGACCATACAGCTTCAAGATAGAGATAAACGTAAAGTAACCTTTTTATCAGGAAGGCTCAGGATGACGGTTAAAGTCTTCATTAAACAGGTAGACCCCTACTGGAATCATTTAGCTTGTGCAACTTTTTTTCCAAATGTTTTTGATGATCTGCAAATATAATCAAAGCCTCTTTCTTCGCTTCAATTTCTGGGTTGTGGCTGTGGTGGGAAGGGAATATCATGGTGCAGTCATGAGCATGCTATGCTGTGGGACCACTGTAGCTTGTCATGCCCACTCAAGCTCAGAGCTCCAAGGGACAGAGAGGTTGTTATACAACTTTCATGTGTGGTCCTGGGGGGAATGAAACTAGATGTGCTACAGGTTCTACCCTGTGCAACAGGAAACAGAGGAGAGGCACATGGGTCACCTTCAGGTGAGCTGCTTGCTGCCTTATTATTGCTTTTGGGTTTACAGACCCTTGAAAGCTCAGTTCAGCGATGACTTAAACCAGACCATCAGCATCATTTAATGAAAAGTCCAAACCCCTCAAAAACTATTCTCCAGCATTTAAAATTAATATATTTTACGTTTCTAGTCACTTATTTCTTCTTTTCCCCACTGGGCTGCAACACTGTTCAGGACTCCAGGATATGGAGAAATACTGGAAATAATGGAAAATACAGTAGATGCAGGTAGGATGATTTTTAATGTGAATAATCTGTATATACAGGGTGGGGGAAACATACATCTTATTCAGGGTGAAGGTCTGGTTTAAAATGGCACCCAGCAGATATTACTTCAAGTATTTTCTTAAACCAGACCTTAGGCATGATTTAATTAAAAACCCAAACCCTTAAAAAAACTATTCTACAGCATCGAAAATTAATATATTTTAAGTTTTTAGTCACTTACTTATTATTCATCCACCTACTGGGCTGCAACTCTGTTCAGGACTCTAGGATATGGGCACTGCCATCTTGACTCGGAAGCATCATACACTGAGGAGAGGAGGCGGAGTTATAGCTGTGCTTTGCTCAGACAGAGCAGAGCTGGGGTCAGGAAAAGGACAGCAATTCCAGAATGCAGAGCAAAACAGTCAGAAGACACTTCTTGTTTGCAGGCTGCCTGATGCTCCATGAGCTACCATCTTGGATGTTTAAAGACTCATAACATTCAGTAGATGCAGGTAGGATGATTTTTAATGTGAGCAATCTGTATGTACAGGGTGTTGGAAACATATAAGATAGGCTCTTATTCAGGGTGAAGATCCGCTTTAACACTAACTATCTCGACCAGGCTTTTTTGTGTTTACAGAGGACATCAAGACTATCAGCAAGGTGAGAATCAAGATAGGCAAAGCAATGTGGGCATCCCATGTGAAGCTCAGCAACAAACAGGAGCACCAAAAGAAACGATGTCAAAACACATGGGAAACAGTCAGTTCTGTATACTGTAGTGAGGAGGGTACAATGCAGTTACCCAAGTGTATGGCCAAGCATGGAAAGACCAGGGTTGGACCTACACACTAAGAACAAAGGATGCTCTGTACAAACAAGCAGGTGCAGATTTTGGCTTTGAGAAGAAAAATATGACTATGAATATGACTAAAAATATAAATACTAGCAGCAGTTAAATAGATGCCCCACATAGATTAATGTGACAGTAAGTAAAATGAAACAAACGACTATGTCCATCAATTTGGTTAAAAGCTAGTATATATGCATAAAATAGTATTAATAATAAATAATAATAAACAGGCATGGGAGAATCTAAAAATTGGTTTAAAAACGTAAAAAATTTGTTTTAGATGGGAGTTCCCAACCAATGGTAAAGGTACCACTAGTGGTACTCAAGATCCTATCAGGTGTTACTGAATGATCTGTACCCCAATCTGATCTGCTGGCATTGAAACTCTGACTAACCCTGATTTACTCTGTACTGAATAACTTTAGGTGCCGTATGTGTATCACAACACTTGTTCCACAAAAAAATAGAAATGAAGAACTAGAGAGCCGATATAGAAGTAGTTTAAAAAGTAATGTTTTATTTAAATTTTCGACAATGGCTATTATGCTGCACAGTATTCTTGTACACACAACAAATGGGAAGCGAGCATTAGCTAAGGTTGAATGCTCTCTGAAAATTGGATTGAGGCTTTTGCTGGCAGTTACAATCCTTACATTTTATATGAACAGATCTTGTTTAATCCCCAATGCTGAAAGCCTCATGGAGATTATGTGTAGTATAATCTAGAAGTGTAATCGAGAAACCAGCAGAGTGAGGCGGCTAAAACAATATGCTAAAACAATAACTCAGTTTGGATGAAATCGATACAGAATGCTTTTTTTAAGAATAGCTTGTTACGGCCAAACATCTCAACTTCAGACACACTCTTTTTGTATTTTGTTTTGGAAAGAGAGTTAGAACCAATTTACCATTGCTTCCACTGTTTCTGGAGAGATACAGCCCAATTCAAGGGGGTGGGGGTCAGAAAACACAGAGATCTTGGCTGCAGTCCCCGTGGTCACCAGCTTTACCCGCAGGTGATTCTGCTGGCTTCTACATACCTGCAGGGTGATTGGTTTCAGATGTGGCCAATTACTCATGTTTAAATAGGGTCTTCAGACGAGGAGTGCTCTAGCATTAGGTCAACTTCCATAGCTCTCATGTGTGTCCAGGCTCCTGTGATCCTAGTTCCTGCCCATTCTTGTTCCTGGTTTCATCCTATCATTCCTGCTTCAGCCATCATCCTGAACCACTGGTTATTTCAGGCCAACGTAACCAAAATCTGATCTGTCTTCTTAGTTACACAGATTCTATGTTTGTAGAACTTTATCCTCACCCTTCTTTATCCACCATACATATCCGCCAATACGCTTCTCAGCAAGTCAATAGGTGAACTCCAATACTAGGGCTATAGCATTGCAGGGACAGATCATGGGCAAGGGTAGATATGACCACTGTTAGGGTGATGGTATGTTATTATGATGCAGACAATGTGGTAGGGGTAAGTATGCCCCCCAGCCATGATGCTGAAGCCATAGCATTGCAGGGCATAATATGGGCAGAGGTACCATGATTGGGTGTTACAGCAGGGCCTAGATGGTGCTGTAAACAATGCTTCCAATGCTTAACTGTAAAGACTATGCATTTTACTGCTGTATTGTTATTTCCTGCGCTTTCAGTTGCCCTATGGTACTTCCATTTTTCCTGTCTGTGTTAGCCACCATGAAAGGTGACATTCTCTTACTGCATTCATGTTCCAGTAAATCCAGTTCCAGTTACACCACAAATGTCTATCTGGATTACGACTCTGTGCAACATGGAGAGCAAAAGGTTGAATATATAAGATAAGCCTGGAATAAGGGATAGAAACAGTTGGGAAATAAGGTGGGATGGAATGGGATCATGGAAGCAAGTAGTCAGGTGGGCCCTAGAAATGAGAGAGGTCCAGGTTCAGTTATTGGAGTGAAGAAAGTAAGAGAGTAAGGCAGGGGAGTGTTGAGGGATTCTGAGGGGCAAAGCCAAGTTGAATGTTAAAAATTATTCTGCTGTTATTTGGGAGGTTGGAGGAGGAGGTGGTGGGCAGAGTAAATACTACTACTACTACTACTACTAATACTACTAATCTACCCAGTCAGGATTCATGAGACATTATATTATACAACAGACGTAAAAGTGCTGGCTATAAGGGGGCACAGTAATAGTGGCCAGCTTGGCGTTTCTGGGTATGCCTACAGTCTGCAGGATTATCATGTTGATATAGTGTCTCTTTATTTTTTTAAATGTCCTCTTTTTACAAGAATGGTTTCATTCCCTACAAAACATTTCTTAAGAAGACGTCTAGCTAATGTTAAGCATGTATTTTCCAGACAGTGAAAGAAAACGTGACTTTATTTTCTTCAGTCCCTTATAGCAGTGACCTTTAAACCGGACCTTCAGCGTGATTTAATGAAAAGCCCAAACTCTTAAAAAACGGTTCCCCAGCATCTAAAATTAATATATTTTACGTTTTTAGTCACTAACTTATTATTCTTTCCCCCACTGGGCTGCCACTCTGTTCAGGAATTTAGGATACGGTCGCCGCCATCACACTTACTGAGGAGAGGAGAGTGGGATAAGGTACAGGGGGGCGGGTTATAGCTGTGCTTTGCTCAGACAGAGCAGAGCTGGGGTCAGGAAAAGGTCAGCAATCCTAGAATGCAGAGCAGCACAGTCAGGAGGCACTTCCTGTTTGCAGGCTGCCTGATAAGATGGCTGCTTCCATATGCCGCCATCTTGGATGTTTAAAGGCTCATAACATGCAGTAGATGCAGGGAGGATGATTTTTAATGTGGCCAATCTGTATGTACAGGGTGTGGGAAACATATAAGATAGACTCTTATTCAGAGTGAAGGTCCACTTTAAATGAGAACTTCAGCATGTTTAAATTGAAATGACAGAAAGACCGTGAATAAATGCTGTCAGTCCTCACATACTTCTGAGCCGTCATTCTTGAAGTTAAGAAAATACATCTTGTCAGTCAAAAATGTCTGCATAGATTTAAAAAAGTCATATTTGCCATTATTTAATAATTCAGCTATTGGAAGAGGACTTCCATGTTCCCTGGCAATTCTGTGGCAGTGAGGGTCCTGGTTCACTGGGACACTAAACTACAGAGAGAGTAATTGGGTCACCTCTCCCCTTACTGGAAATGCTATGTGAGTGCAGTCTTGCATCTTGCACAAGAAAATTACAGAGAACCCTTCACACCTAGGTGATTATTTTTTTAGGCTTATGCCCTCAGGTGGTAGATATAGGATCTACTAACTGCCAAATCTGACCATTAGAAATTTGAACCTAAGCAGTGAGCACTATAAGGTTCAGTGGTAAAATCCAGTATTTTTGTAAACAATATGAGTAAAGTTCTGGTCCACCAGTGGAATGTATACTGTCATGTCTTTAATCACGCAAGTTCTATTTTTAGTATTGGTAATAGCTGATGGAGAGGGAGCTGACCGATACATATTCCATGGCATAATGTCTCGTTACAAAAAATAATTTCTTGTGTACTTTGAATATACATCAATCAACAAACTGCACAGGTATTATGTTTACAGAGATTTAATAAAAGTTCTAATAAAAGTATGACTGCAGCATTTTAGCAGTAGCTAGAGACATATAATGGGGTCTTGGGTTTATAGTCAAAGAATATACTTCTAGTTGTGTGGGCTTATAGTCCAGGAGCATGAAAATGTGAATTCTGACAAAGGGATCCAGGACCTAGACTTCCATCTAGCCATCGGTTTAGCGCTCTAGCAGTTAAAACAGCCAAGTATAAAAAAATATATCAATGTTGAAATACTGAAATTCTCTCTGCCATAATCATTGCCGTACTCACCTTGCCATCATTCTTAGACTCATTACTGCAGTAATTAAATATGTGAATCTGGCTTACATGGTTATTGGTATAGGGCAGCATCACCTTAGGGTCTGTTAACGTGTGAGTAAAATGCATGCTTATTATTATTTCTAGTTAACTGTGTGTACGTTGGTTTTTATTTTATTTTATTTTATGTTAGATACAGGTTCCTGGTTCGGGAGGGCCGACGTTAGATTGTTTGCCTTTTTCTTTTTGTCTGACTAATGTGTTAAATAAACATTATCCTTTTATCCGGTACAGGTTAATCTTGAGAGGTCTAGTTTGGTGGGTTGGATCGATCAATACATGTTGGGGCATTTGTGGTCCTGAGCTTTGTTGTTGCCAGTCCAGTATGCTGCTTGGGTTTTTTTTTTTTTTTTTTTATCTCATCGGATTGTGTCCAATTTAATTTAATTTAATTTATTTATTTTTTTCAGTTAATATAATTCATTTGAATTTAATTTAGCTTAACACAATATAATTTAATATAATACAATTCAATTAAATGGAATTTATTTTATAGTTGGATTTATATTTAATTTAATTTAATTCAATCTAATTTAATTTAATTTGATTTATTTTGATTGAAATTATTCCTATTTATATTATGTTAAGATGATTTTGTTTAATTTATTTTGAGTTAATATTAATTTAATATTAATATAATTAATCCAATTTAAGTGAACTTGATACAGTCAAATTAATGTTATTTATACTTATATATATCTATAGTTATTTATTTATAAGTTTACATATATTTTTTCTCCCTCCCATACAATACCATGTGTTTAATTGACATCAATAAACTTCAACAGTTTATATGCATTCATGAATAATCAGTTATTTGCTGATTGGTGGTAAATATTTAAAAATATCTAGTTGAAGCATAGGAGTAATAAAATGGAATATGTAGTGGAAGGCTATTTGGATCGTGACATGGTTTCTGGAATAGGGAGAAGGGGGGGGGATAAGGGCAGCATAGGTGACGAGCAGTATCCATGAGGCGATCCATGGTCTGGGGCAATAACATTACGAGGTGCTGGCGTGGCCATGGCGTGCGGGGCCGGCTCATGACGCTCTGGCCTCCTCCACTATCAGTAGGTGTGGTGGAGGGAGTGTCTGTGACGTCGGCGGCCAGCCCCGCACGCTCGGCCCGTCCCTCAGACGTCACTGATGGTGATGCGCTGCCCCAGCCACGCCGGAAACCGTCACCTTTATAGCGGCGGGAACAGCTGGGTGAGTCTGTTTTGGAGGCGCACGCCATCACCCGGCTGCACGTGTCTTTTCTATCCTCTGGCACGTTGACGGCTGGGTAGCAGCACCTCGTTGGGGAGACCTCCATGCTGAGAGGTCTCCTGTGTGAAGTTGGGAGGCATATGAATGAAAGGATTTCAAGGTACTGTTTCTATTCATTTGTCTTAATACTAAGCTGTGTACATTATATTTGAATAGCCTGCTTGAGAAGCCACTTATATACACAATTAAAAAAGATTATGCTTTTAAACAAACATAATCTGTTACTTAATATTTGATAGCCTTTTACTGGTATGTATTCAGGGCCCCCTCCTTCCTTGCTCAGTGCCACAGTTTGTCCCAATATTGTATTTGATTATTTCTGACTCTGCCTGACCTTTCCGGTTACCCTAATTTCATCTTATATTTAACCCTGCCTAGATCGGCTGCATGTGTTGTGCCTTTGCTGAATATTTCCTGCCCTTGAGCAACCATTGATTTATTATGACTCAAAAGTCGGTTTCCCAAGCCAGGATCTGTGTGTGTTTTCTTGGAACAGGTATTGTGCTTTAAATAATTATCATCCATATGAATGGATGTTTTTTGATTTTGGATTTGATATATTCTTTTGATGTTCTCATCATTTATCTGTTTGTGGTGTGTCTTCAGATATTACAATGTATTTTCTATTTTTTAAAAAAAAATTGTCTTGTTGCTTATTTTTCCTCAATATTGGAATAGTGTGAACAAAGGGGCGCTGAAGAAGCCTGGGACTCAGGCGAAACTAGAATAAACACACTGCATGATGATCTAATGGTTGTTTTATCAATATGTGTATGTTATCTGTATATTTATACTGTATGTATATGTTGTTTATACTAGTATTGTTATGAATATTTTGGTCGTTGTGTCTACTCTTAATCGTTGTGGAATTGGATGTCTGAAATTTCTACACATTGTGTATAAATAAATGTATTGGTATATGGTATTGCAATGTATTTAAGTCTTTTTTAGTGGCGTGGTGTAGTCAACCGGAGCTCTGTTGCTGTTTCTTTTTTGGGGGGTACCCAATAACCCCTGTCCTTTCTTTTGTAACTGTGTGTAACCCTTTCTTGCTCCTGCCATGGTGCATTCCTTGTATGTATACATGTAGACACTTCTGATTCTAATTCAGAGCATTTTAATACTAACACACATAAAAGTGTAACAAAATTGATGGGACATTTTTTACAGATGAGACTCTTAAATTTTCCAATAAGGCAAGGATATTCTTTAGAAATGTAGAATTAACAGTATGCAAAAAAAAAAAAATGCCAAATTCTTGACCCTAGAAAAATGAAGTTCCTTACCTACAAAAATGCCCCATCACATGTATGGGTGTTTTTTGGTGGCACAAATCTCTTTGCACCTTTTTCTTTATTGCATGGCACGGCCCGCTTCGGTATTCATAACAGTTGGGTTATTCCGCCACAAGGTGGCGCAGTGGTACTGCAGAAAACTATGGCTTGTCCCGGCTCCCTATAAAAACAGGATTAACCATAGAGTTCCCCGGTGTTTCCTCTGCAGTGATACTGCGAAGTTAGAAGATGGCTCTTTCTCTTGGGCAGGTGAGTGGGGCAACCAAGCCTGCGGCCCTGCATGTCTATTTCCATCCGTTTCTGGACCCTCACTACCTCCCAGCCTCGGCTGACAGATCGGGTTCAGGTAGAAGAGCACTAGGGTCAAGTGCTCCTGGAGCACAGCTCCAAGCCGCAGACCCTGTAACACAAAGGGTAGCCGGCCATAGGCTTTATGGTGAGCCTAATAGGGATGCAGAGTTTCTGTCCTGGCTTCTGATGGGGTAAGTAGTTTGGGGACTGTGTCCCCTTATTTTCCTTTTTGGGTTTTTCCCTTCCTGGCTGCAGCTCTGCTTCCTCCGGTGGGTCGCCTTATCCAGCGGTCTGTGCCTGTGTGACCCCGCGGTGTCTTTGGTCCGTGAGTCCCCCTTGGGGTTTTTTTTATTGAATTGGGGTGTATTTGCTGCGGGATGCTCATGTGTGTTTTTACTTATGTCTTTCTGGCGGGATACCATTGGGTTGTGGTTTCTCCCGGCTCCACTCCTTCCTCCCCCTCATTCCCTGTTTATTGACTTCTGGGGGCATCCCGTGGGAGGGCATCCCGGGTGGCTTCTGTCTTAAGCCTGTACCCACTGCTGGCCTATTGCGCCTGTGTTAATCACCATATGGAGGCTTCTGGGGATAGCGTGCTAGGGGGCCCTTCGGGGCAAGCACGGCTGTGTTTCATGTGTGGGGTATCCCCTGTGAGTAACAGTGTCACGGTGTGCGTGCCGAGCGCTGAAAGTGTCCTTGTGCTTCAAGCTGGTTTGCTTGCTTTGCTTCCCAGCTCTGCGTCTCACTCGGCTTCACCTACTCCCCCGCTCCTTCAATTGGGCCCCAGTGAGGGGAATGTTGGCAGGGAGTCACATTCTGATTTGGCTTTGCGGGTGGCTAACATTGAAAAGCAGCTTGCCAGGACTGTTCCTAGGAAGGCCTCTGGCAAGAAGAGACACCTGGATCCCGGGCCTGCTCCCCTTACTGAGATGTATGTGGGGATTGATGATCTTGGTGGCTGTCACCCCCTTGAGATGGGGGAGCTCTCCCAGGATTCTGACTTCTCTGGGAACCAGCAGGAGGGTTGCGATAGTGACCCTGGGTCTGCGTCCGGAATCCGCTGTCACATATTTTTGAAATTTTGCACATTGCTGCCCCTGAGATAGCTAAGAGAAAGCAGGGGGAGCTTTTCGCCCTGGTAAACAGCGTCTAGAGTTCCCTGAGCAGGAACATTTTACCACCTTGGTGCTTAAAGAATGGGAACGTCCTAACAGGATGCCTGTTGTGCCCAAGGGTTTGGATAAAAGGTATCCCTTTCCTGCTGATCTTGTTAAGAGGTGGTCATTTCCCCCTGAAGTGGATGCTCCCGTGCTAGGCTTGTCCAATACTTCGGTCATGCCTTCCCCTGACACTACCACTCTGAGGGACGGTGAGGACCGGCGCATGGATCAATTGGCCTGCCATGCTTTTACCTGTGTGGGGGCTGGCTTGCGCCCGGTATGTGCTGCCACCATTACTGCTATTGCCCTTAAGAAGCTGCTCAAGCGTCTCATTGATGGCGCAACAGCTGCTAGTGTGGGGGAGGAATAGAGGACTCTCTTACCTTGCTCTGATTTTGTGGCCTTTACCCTTACTGCTATGGATGATGCTGTGCGGCTGTGTGGTAGGGCCTCTGCGCTCTTGGTGGCTATGCGCCGCTTAGCTGCGGCTAAGAAAGCTCTCACTGGCCTGACTTTCGTGGGGCTGTGGCTATTTGGGGAGCGTCTTGATGTTCTAGCCAAGGATGGAAGGCTACCTCAGCGTAGGAGGCAGTCTCTGCCATTTCGGGGGTCTTCTGGCCCCCTCCCTTCCTTTTGCATTCCCAGAGGGGGCCGTGGTTCCCTCCTCTCCAGTGGTCGCAGAGACTCTTGGGGCCGTGGCAGACCCCGTGGTCGTCCCAGCCTCTCCTGGAATCCTAAGCCCAAACTCTCTCCCAAGCCCCCTCAGGCATGAAGGGGCGCCCTCACCCATCCGGGTGGGGGGACAGCTTCGGCTCTTTGCTCACGCCTGAAGGCTTCATGTTTCAGACCGGTGAATTCAGGAGGTAGTGTCCTCCGGTTACAAGGTAGAGTTTGCAGCCTGGCCCCCCCACCAAAGATTCATCAGATCCCGGATGTCTTTAAACCCCCTGTCCACTCAAGGGTTGCTTCTGCCGGTTCATTGCCTGTTAGAGTCCGGAGTCATTTGTTTGGTACCTCATCAAGAAAGGGGTCAGGGGTACTATTCCAATCTTTTCATGGTTCCCAAAAAGGATGTCTCTCTGAGGCCCATTCTGGATCTGAAGGGCCTCAACAAATTTGTCAGATTCAAGCATTTTCGCATGGAGACGCTGCGCTCTGCTGTCAGTACCCTTCGCCCGGGCGACTTCATGACCACTGTGGACATCAAGGATGCTTATCTTCATGTGCCTATCTTCCCAGGTCATCAGAGACTTCTAAGGTTCGAGCTGCAGGATCAGCATTACCAGTTTGTGGCTCTACCCTTCGGTATCACCTCGGCACCTCGGGTGTTCACCAAGGTGCTGGCGGGAGTGATGGCTCTGCTAAGGAACCAGGGCATCCGCATCATTCCTTACCTAGACGACATCCTGATTGTGGCCGAGCCTTTTCCTCAGGCCGAGCGGGGCACTCAAATGGTGACATCCACTCTAGAGTCTTTTGGCTGGGTGATCAACTATCCCAAGTCTTCTCTGTCTCCGTCCTTGGTGAGGTCCTTTCTGGGCATGACTCTGGATACCTCTCAGGTCAAGGTGATCCTTCCTCAGCAGAAGGTGGAGGGTCTTCAGCTGCAGGCTGGGCTCTGCTGTCGTGTCCTCATCCCTCCATCCGTCAGGGGATGCAGTTGGTGGGCCTGATGGTGTCCTGCTTCGAGGTGGTCCCCTTTGCTCAGTTTCACATGAGACCTCTTCAGTTGCACCTCTTGTCAGTTTGGGATCGGGACCCTGTGTCCCTGGATCAGGAATTTGTTCTGTCTCCCCTGGTCAGACAGTCTCTCTTGTGGTGGCTGGATTCAAGGAACCTTCTGGGGGGCAGGTCCTTCCTGCCCCCATGCTGGGAAACGGTCACCATGGATGCCAGTCTGACCGGCTGGGAGGCTTCTGGATGTCCATGAGGTTCCAGGGTCGGTGGGGCCCACAAGAGGCCCATGCTTCCATCAACATCCTGGAACTGAGGGCGATCAGGTTGGTTCTTTCTCGCCTATCCACTTACCTTTGGGGTGAGCCGGATGTGGACCTGTTTTCGTCCCATCACAATCACAAAATTCCCAGATTTGCCTCTCTGTCTCAGGATCCTCTGGCCTTCGCCACGGATGCCCTGACAATACCTTGGACTGAGTTTCAGCTTCTCTATGTGTTCCCTCCGTTTCCTCTCCTGGGCAGGGTCATGCACAAGATAGCACAGGAGCGGGTACCAGACATCCTGGTGGCCCCTTGCTGGCCAGGAAGATTTTGCTTCACAGACGTTGTGCAGTTGGCAGTAGACCGGCACGTCTTGCCCAAGGATCCAGATCTTCTCACTCAGGGGCAGCTACACCATCCCAATTTACAAACTCTGGCTTTAATGGCTTGGCTGCTGAAACCTCCATATTGATGGAAAAGGGGTTGCCTGCCTCTGTTGTTGATACCATGATTCAGGCTAGGAAGAAGTCCTCGTCCTTTATCTATTACAGGGTCTGGCATGCTTCCATTGCCTGGTGTGAGTCCAAGTCTCTTCCCTGTCGGGTGTTTTCTATTCCCAGGATTCTGGAATTCTTGCAACATGGTTTGGATCTGGGCCTTCAACTTAGTACCCTAAAAGGCCATGTTTCAGCTCTGGCAATTTTTTTCCAAAGATCTTTTGCCAATTACCGGTTGGTTAAAACCTTTTTCCAGGGTGTTTCTCATGTGCGTCCACCCTGTAAGCCTTTGCTACCAGTCTGGGTGTTGAATCTGGTGTTGTCTGCTCTGCAAGGGCCTCCCTTTGAGCCTATCCATGAGGCTGCCTTGTCTATTTTGACTCTTAAGGTAGCCTTTCTGGTGGCTATCACTTCTGTAAGGCGATTTTCTGAGCTAGCGGCTCTTTCCATGAAACCTCCTTATTTTGAGAGACATCAGGATAAGGTGGTGTTCCGGCTTAAGCCGGATTTCTTGCCAAAGGTCGTGTCTGCCTTTCATTTCAATCAGGACATTGTCTTGCCTTCATTGTGTCCTAATCCTGCTAATTCCAAGGAATGGACTCTGCATTCTCTGGATGTGGTCAGGGCTCTGAAGTTTTATTTGGTCGCTACTGAGACTTTCAGGAAGTCTGATACTCTTTTTGTTCTCACTTCTGGACCTAGAAAGGGTTTGCCTCTGGCTAAATCCACTATCAGCAAGTGGATCTGTCAGACGGTGGTTCAAGCCTATTCTGCTAAGGGAAAGGAACCTCCCTTTAGGATTACTGCTCATTCCACTCGTGCTATTGGTGCCTCTTGGGCTTTTCAGCACCAAGCTTCTGTTGAACAAGTTTGCAAGGCCGCTACTTGGTCTTCTGTTCATACTTTTTCCAAGTTTTACAAGGTTGATGTTAAGGCCTCAGCAGATGCTGCTTTTGGCTGCAAGGTGCTTCAGGCGGTAGTGACTTGAACTACTGGCCGTTACTCTTTGGGGGTCCCCTCAAACTGCTTTTGGATGTCCCAACTGTTATGAATACCAAAGCGGCCCGTGCCATGCAATAAAGAAAAAAGCAATTCTGTGAGTACTCACCTGTAGAACCGCTTCGACCCACCCTTGTTATCGTTATTCTTGGTTGCCTCTTTATGGTGATTGTTCCAAGTTAATTGGGTTTTTTTTTTTTTACCTTTTTCACATTTTTTTCTTTATTCTCTCCTGGCTTCTTGTCTCACTGCTTGTCTACGCTGGGGAACTCTATGGTTAATCACGTTTTTATAGGGAGCCACAGCTTTCTGCAGTACCACTGCGCCACCTTGTGGCGGAATAACCCAACTGTTATGAATACCAAAGCGGGCCGTGCCATGCAAGAACAAAAACAATTCTACAGGTGAGTACTCACAGAATTGCTTTTTTGGTATGTTTAAAGTTGAAAAGCTCACAAAATGTTTAAAACCCCACCGTCTGCACCAGCATCTTGCAGCTGAGGATCGCTCCCATGCATAGCCATTCAGATAATTTGGGAATGGGGACCAGCCCCTCCCCTTCCTCTGTGTGTAAACAGAACTGTATACATTATTTATGGCATACATTGCTGATGGGACAAGAGCCCACAAATGCACCATAGGAATAATGAAAAAGTGAGTTTCATAGTGATATAAGTGGTTTCATGCAGGGGTGCTTCCCATATAGAGATGCCTCAGGAAGAAAAACCTATCATAAGTATAGTAAAATTCCTGATGACAGGTCCCCTTTAAATGCATATAAGGCATATGAGGCATTTAAAGAGGACCAAAACCCACCCTGGAGTCTATGAGACTCAGGGCAGGCATACTTGCTCCTCCTGGGACACCCCGATCAGGGGTGCCACTCTGTGTGAGACCCCCCAGGTTGCTTGAAAACTCACCATAGTTCCCGGTCCAACAGCGCATGGAGTAGCGGCCGCCTTCCCGCTATCCATTTAGGCAAGGACCAAAACCCAGGATAGTCAAAATCCTGGGTTTGGTCCACTTTAAGACAACAATAACATTATTACAGTCTTTTAATGGAACACTAAGTCAGTAAACATTCTATTTTTCATGATGTTGGTATATCTTTTGCTGCTTTGTGAGCCTTAAGCATTCCTCCATTTATTTTTTGGCACTTTGCTTTATGTTTAATCCAGGACACATGCTGCATAAATGAGTGGCCTTTGCATTGTCCTCTGGAGCACATTGCCCTCCAAGAACGTTGGTCTCTCCGATGTCCCCCTGTGTTTCCCCTGTTAGCTGTTTAACATTCCATGGCTGTTTTTGTCTATAACTCAACCTATTTATTTAGCTTTATATCCAGTTGGCACATTCCTTCCATCATTCTACTACAGTACATTACATTTAAGCTAAGCTTTTACTTCAGCTGGAATATTTATAAAATCAGTGTGACCAAAAAATAAGAGGACCAATATGTAGCACAGCCAGCACACTGGCCATCATATTGTCACCCAGGGTCAGACTAGGACCAAATAATGGACTGGGATTTTACCGGCCCGCTGAGCCCCGTCTCCATGTGTTGCTCCAAGGCTGAGTTTGTTGCATTGCGATTATGGGCAGAGGTAGATATTGCAACTTGTACTAAATATTTAATATTGTAAAGGCAGAGAAGGTGGCAGGGGTTGGTATGGCCCGCCATGGCCATGCTGAGGCTACAGCATTGCAGGGGTTTAACATAGGCAGATGGTGACACCCAGCAGGCTCTGATGGGCCTACAAGGGAATCCACAGTGGGAGCCTCTCCTGGGTGCCCTAGTTTGCTAGGTGCTAGCAGCTGTTCCCTAGTCCCTAGTTCCCTATATACAGCCCCAGTGCTAACCTATGCAATATGTATTCGTAATGATAGCTCTCCATTCTTCTATAATATGAGCAACAGGTAATGCTGCATGTGGCAGGTAATATTTGCATTTGCCTGTAGGGTGGGCCCCCAGAGTTCTGCTGGCGGCCCTTATACAACCCAATCTGACACGGAGACCCAGCCTGGCCATCTTCAAATCAGTACAGTCTACCTGGAAATCTCATTGCACTCCCTATGGCCAGGCTTCTTCTGCTGTCAACACCTAGATAAGCTCAGCACCTTGAAGATGTTTTTTTGGCACAAAAAATCTTTCAAAAGTGGACATTCCTTTTCCATAAAATACAAAAGAGAATGTGGCAGTGGCTCAGGCCAATTTATAACTAACCTTGGAGGGACAAGAGCTAAAGACAGATACAAAAGAGAAAGTAGCAGCCCGAAAGCTGTTCGTGCTTTCATTATGGCCATGCATGGTGTGCCTGCTCCAAAGCACAGTAAGCAGAAAAAGCCTGTGGACCACATAACCATGGTGAACAATCCCAGCACTTGATTTCACTGGGGAACCGAGGAGAAAGGTAAGATTTCTCCAGTTTAACAGGGGTTAATGCAATTAACCGGCAATTTGGATGCCCACCTTTGCCAGGAACAATACCCATTTTGTAAAACATTGGTGTTGTTCCAGTTTAAAGTCCCTGTCCAGACGCTGCAGACAACTTCTTCCTACTTTGCCCTCATTGGGAACAGTGTAAAGTTAGTCATTTCAAAGCATCTAAAAATCTCAGATTACATATAAATACAATATGTATTCTAAGCAAAACCACCTTTTTTGCTTCACTTTCTAAGTTGTGATGATCTGGAAAGGGTGTGATATGGCACAGCTTTATGAGCATTGAGGAAGCAGTGATGTGAACAGAGATGGCTGTGGGACTGCAGTGGCTTGCCGTGCTCACAGATGCTGAGAGCACCAAGGGAACATAGTGACTGTTAGAACCACTTTTTTGCATGGTCCTGTAGAAATAAAACTGAAAAGAACCCAAACTTTTTACCCTGCTATGGCTTCTACCCAGTGCTGCTGGAAATGGAGAAGAGGCATAAACCTACTTTATGTTGAGTGGAAGAAGTACAGAATTTGAGCTTACTATTTCACTTTTACAGGAGAAATCTGCTCCTTTCCAGTGCCTGTTTCCTGAGCCAGCCTGTGGCGTGCAGCGACATTAACCACTCTACTATCTGTCCAAAGCATTGCATGATAGCATAGCAGATCCCAAATAGAGATATCTCAGAGAAAGATAATCGGTGGGCTTTAAAGTGGACCAAAACTCAGAATTTTGACTATCCTGGGTTTTGGTCCACTCCCCCTCTTCTAGGTCCAATGCCACATGTGCTTGTCCAAACAGATCTGTTCAGCGTGAGAGCCCAGCAATGGAGGCGAGAGCAGGTGCAACCCCTGCAGTGCTCTCATCCCCAGCCTGTCTGAATAGCTGGATGCGGGAGCGCACACACAACCCAAAATAGCGTCGGGAGCGCACACACAACCCGAAGGAGCAGGGATACAGCCACCATTCTTTACATTGGCGAGGGAGCACCAGGAAGAGGTGACTGCTGCGGCACCCCTGGGGAGTTTCGCACAGCGGGGCATCCCAATCTGGATAACATTGCCGACCCAGCTGGGTTTTATTCCGCTTCAAAGCATAGTGTGGCCGAATTTTGTGTAGTTTGTCACACTATGGACATGTAAAAAAGAAAAGGTTAATGCATTTTTACAATCTATACAAGATTACTCCTTTCACAGTGTTCTCTGTGCTCAGTAATTATCGCTGTCTGAGGCTGATGCAGTGGGCTGCTGTGTGTACACGCAAGAGTATAATTTGTTACAAATGTATCACACAGACCTGTGGCCTGAACCACATATTATCAATGGCTCTGTTTATACTGCTGTAGTAAAGAATTTTAGCACAAGGCCATAATCACCTTGACAGCTACAAATTAAGCTGGAACACTTAGTACAAACATGCTAGACGAAAGCATGTACGGTGGATATAAAAAGTCTACACAGCCCTGTTATAATGGCAGGTTTTTGCCACGTAAGAAAATTAGACCAAGAAGAGTCATTTCGGAACCTTTTCCACCTTCAACGTGACCCATAATCTGTACAATTCCATTGAAAGCAAACTGAAATCATTTGGAGGAGGGGTCTTAAAAATAGTTAAACTGAAATAGTGTGAACACCCCCTTATAATGGGGAATGTGGTTGTGTTCAGAATTAGCCAATCACATTTAAAATCGGTACCAAGCTGCTTTTTTTTATTTAAGTCCAGTTTTTGTAGTACAGCAATAGTAAACCTTTTAGGGACTAGGTGCCCACACTAGAACCCAAAAATGTATTTAAGTACCAACTCTGGTGCCAGGGGGGAGATTAAAAAAAATAATGCGTGTACTGGAAAGATGACAGGTACCCACCAAGGGGGCTACGAGTGCTACCTTTGGCATGGGTACCATAGGTTCCCTACCACAGTTCTAGCAGGATTTTCATGACATTTTTTAGCTGCAGTTTACAAAAAGAAAATCATGGTCCCTAAACAGGTAGCATATCAAAGAGATCTCATTGCTAAAAGGTTTCAGTCAGGAGTACAAAAACATTTCCAAAGCATTAGATATATCATGAAACCCAGTGAAAGACAGTCATCAAGGAGTGGATACAATTGGGCACAACAGTAACATTACCAAGAACTGAATTTACCTAAAAAAAACTAAAGAAAACTGGTCCAGGAAGCTTACAGCAACATTATAGGAGCTGCAGAATGCTCTGGTAAATACTGGTTGTGTACATCATATGTCTAGATGGAAACATTTCCTTACAAAGAAAAAAAAACATCCTGGCCTGGCTATGTTTTGCCAAATCCTACATCAATTCTGTCAAAAGCATGTGGGAAGCGTGTCATGATCATGGTCGATTTTAGCTTTTTTGTCATACTCTTTGCAGGAATTTATGTATTTTTATCCCCCTTCCCTGATCCCTGTTACCATAAAGCAGGCCACCAGTTTACATGTTAAAGTTTCAATGCACCACCCCTTTTTTTTATATATATAGGTGTGCCTTAAGGGAGCCTCCAATAAAGTATATCCAAACACAAACACGCAGAGTATGTGGCCCCAGCTGCCACTGGAGAAAACCTCAGGCACCACCAAATCAGATAGCTTAGATCAAAAAAGTATCATAAATGAATCAATATTTATTAATGGTTACAAATACACCATCACATATATGTTAAAAACAAAATTCCGATAGCAGGGACAAAAACAACCATCCCTCCTCCCCTTTTGAATAAATCCCTATCACACAATATATAATACATAAGTATAAAGTAACTAGTGCAATATTGAAGTGCTAAGTGCTGACCTAAAAAGTGCTACAATACATCAATCAAGAAATATTTATCCCATATAAAAAGAGAAAACAAACAGCCAGCCAAATTGCCCCAAGGAAGATTGTTTGTAAATAGTTGCAAAATAGTGCAAAATAGTGCAAAATATCACCAAGTTGAAGGGTTGGAGGGGTCCCTGCTAGACCCTGGCATCCTGATCCCCCACGCGTTCCGTTTCCGTTTCGTTTCAAAGGTGCCAGAAAACAATGCCTGTTTCACATACCATTTTATAGCTGGGGAGAGCTCTATTCAACAGGTGCAGCTCGTCTTCAATCAGGGTGGCGCTCCAGCACACGGCGGGCGTTTAATGCACAGGACGCGCCCACCAATCAGAGACGGCCATCCAAAGTGCGGACGTCACCGCCTTCCCTCCCCGCCGCCCGCCCCCCAAGACTATGTTATAATACGTGAAAAAATAAATAATTAATTAATTAATAATACTGTGCATAAAACTCATTCTTAACTCATAAATATTTACATTTAATGTGTCAATATATTTTTATTATATTTTAAAATTTAAAAAAATAAAAAAAATTAAAAAAAGGAGAGAAAAATCTCAAACAAAGCGAATCCAGTCCAATTGTTAACAGTTGATGGAAAGAAATGTCCACTTGATGGATCCGCTGAATGCTTGAGAGTCAATGTTGACATCATGAAGTGTATAAATCGATCACCTCCATATCTCCTTCCAGCAAACCTTCAACGATCCCAAACCAACACTCAAACGTGCAGAATATCTTCGATAACTTGATTAATTCCCAACAACCATACGACAACATGCTCCAATGTGAACCTCAACCGTGCCAAGGTGTCTAAAGATATATATAAAAAAAGATGTTTAAAAAACAAAATATAAGAGACATACATATGTGATAATGACAAAGTTGTTCAAAAAAAAAAAAACCCTATTCATCTCCTATATATACACCAATCTCTGTATAGACGCTATCCGGTCACCAACCCAACTATCTACCCAGGAAGCATTGAAAAGATGCTTCCTCATTTAATCCCAATGGCGTGATTGTATAAGGTCTGTGCATCCACTTTAATTCACATTGTAACAGTCTTCTCTTGAGATTGCCTCCCCTGATTCCTAATTGAACCTTTTCCAATGGGGTAACCTGAAGCTCAGCCCCTCGACTGCTGTGTTTCCTAAGGAAATGGTCCGCTATGGGTGTAATGATTTTGTTTTGCTTGACGTCCTTATCAGCTAAGCAGATATTCGTTAGGTGCGCCTGTATCCGCGCTTTAAGTGTGTTTCGTGTTTCACCCACATACCCTAGGCCACAGCTACACTTGAGAAGGTAAACTACCCCTTTTGTTCTACAGTTAAGAAATCGTTGGATATGGTACCTGGCTTTCGTATATTGGTTTTCCACCATATCAGTCTTCACTAAATGCTGGCATATACTACAATGGCCACATGGGTAACTCTCCTTGAGCTTTTGATCTTGAAGCCAAGTTGGTGATCTGGTAAAGTGACTCCGACACAGGATATTTCTTAAAGTGGACCAACACCCACGGGTGATCGGCCCGGGAATCTATAAGATTCCCGGGCCGATCACCTCCCTCCCCGCGGGACATCCGAGATCGGGATGTCCCGCGGGGTGAAACCCCCCAAACACCCCAAACTCCTTACCTTATCTTCTCCCCAAACACCCCAAACTCCTTACCTTATCTTCCCTCGCGCCCCTCTAGGCGTGCGCGCGCCAAGAGGGACGCGCGGGAGGCGGCGGCGGAGGAGCCGCTTGTCCGCGGCTGTCAGATTCCTTGTCCGTCGGCGCTGGGAGCGGGGAGAGGTGAGTTTTTCGGAGGGTTCGGGGGGGTTTCACACAGCGGGGCACCCCAATCGGGGGTGCCCCACCGAAGTGGATCAAGACCCAGGATAGTCAAAATCCTGGGTGTTGGTCCACTTTAAATTGGGAGCTCGTCTAACCGTCAAATGGACCCTGCAATCAATCAGACCCTGCAGAGATGGATCAGATCGTAATATATTCCAATGTTGGTCCAATATATTCTGAACCATCCCCCAGCTGCTATTATACCTAGTTATAAATCTTACATGATCATCCTTATCGCAGATCCTTGGTCTCAATAGGGTCCCACGATCTATTCTTGCAACTTGCTGGTGTGTTTTCGATATTAATTGTTTTGGATATCCTCTTGCTAAAAATCTCCTCTTCAAATCTTCAGCATATATTTGGAAATCCTCCTCCTTTGAACAATTACGTCTGACCCTTGCAAACTGACCTTTCGAGATGCCCCTCCTCTTATGGCCCGGATGGAAACTCCTATAGTCCAGCAAACTATTCACTGCTGTGTCCTTCCTATAGATGGTAGTGGAGATTGTGCCATCCGGTTCCAGATTTAATTTTAAATCCAGGAACTTGACCTGTCGGGTAGACATGGAGTATGTTAAAAATATATTCATGTCGTTCCGATTCAGTTTCTCTAAAAATTCCTTGCATAAGGTTTGGGCATCATCAATAAAACGGAACCATCCCATGATATATAAAGCAGGCCACCAGACAGCAGTCTGTTCTCTAAACCCCCTCCCTGATTTACCCCCTTAAAGTGGACCAACACCCAGGATTTTGACGATCGGGGGTGCCCCACTGCGTGAAACCCCCCAGAAAGCCCCAAAAACTCACCTCTACCCGCTCCCACGTAAGCGCTGCAGCCAATCCCCGCCGGCGGACAAGCGGGACGCAGCGATGGACAAGAGTGCGCCGCCTCCCGCGCGTCACTCTTACAGGGCGTGCGCCCGCGCCGGCCATTCACAAACGGCCGTCGCGGATGCGCATCCTGCTAGAGGGACGCGCGGGAGGAGGCGGCGGGAGCCGCTGGATCGAGGAGCAGGTAGGGATTTAGGGGTTTCTGGGGGGTTTCACACAGTGGGGCACCCCCGATCGGGGTGCCCCGCAGTCAGGGAGGGTGTTGGTCCACTTTAAGTCCAGTTTAGGGAGTAAGGGAACTAAAACAATAACTTTCCCGAGGGTCCCACAGAGTTTTGGCTATGGCGGTAAGAAAACACAATATTACGCTTTTAAAACTGGCTGCCACAGAGCCAGCAACCCCTCCCCCCCCGAGGTGCTCATGTGCGTGGGGGGGGGGGGGGCAGGTTGAGTGTTTTGGTCTGCTTTAAATGCATATACAATGCTAGAAAGCAAGAGTAAAATGTTACTTGTACACCCAATATGAGTAGAATGCCCACCAATTTGATTTTCTTTACTAGGAAGAAAGAAGAATCAGGGGTGACGTGTTTGAGCACACGATTCCATTTTTAAAACTGCTCACTACTTAATGCAATAGTAATAAGCTGTAATTTCAGCACAGGCTTGCTCAAGAGACATGCTGTTGAAGTTAAGAAGGCTTCCACTGTAAAAGCAATTTGTTCTACAAATAAAAACAAAAAAGCTTGGCTGGATATTTTCATGCAGAATATATAATTATATTTATGTGGATTTATATTATCAGACCGTATTTTACAAAAGGGCTCCTATAAGTTTGACACCAAAGATGCCAGAGCTTATCACCTGAAAACCACGACCTCTGATAGCTAAAATGCAACTAGCAATAACTCAATAACTGTGTCATTATATAGGGCCAAGTATGCAATTATTTCTGTTAAGCCTGTTTGCAAAACAAGCAAAAATAATTGGCCATTATCTCAAGAAGATCTAGGTATGGGGTCACTTTAAATGAAATAATTAGCATGTATAATCCCAAAGTCTTGCTATTTACTCCTCTTTCTGCAAGTCAGTCTTGAGATTAATGAGGGGAATGTGGTGACTTAATAAAGACCTGTTTTTTGCTTTAAATTTTAAAAACTCTTATAAAGAATACTGGTATGTGATAGCAGAAATCCAATAACATGTCAAAACTGCTAAATACCAATTAAAGTGAAACTGTAAAGTAAGAAATATACAGGCTGCAATAACTGGTTTATTTCCAAGCTGCTAATTGGATGACATAAGTAATAACCCTTTTGCTTTTAAATTGACCCACACCCTGTAGCCTCCTGACCGCTGCTGCTGTCCCTCTGCTTCCAGCATTCCTATTAGGGTTGCCTGCCATGAAACCAATGTGCATGGTATGCAGAATTCACTCTCAGTCGGCAAATCTCATTGGCTGCAGCCTGCCATCCTTGCATGTCACAATGCATTGGCAGAAAAAAATGCTAATTTTCAGTCACAGCTTCTTGGTGTTGCGGCACCCTAACAATCATCCCACAATGAGGGACGTGATCATCGGGCAGAAGGGTTAACAGAGGCTGGTTATAGACAATTGTAGATTTTAAAACCTTTTAATCAGATAGCTGATCTGATTGTTCTGTGAAACTGGAGTTAGATTTAAAGTCCCTGTCCAGAAATAAAATGTCTATAACCACGTTTTCCCCCATATGTCTTTTATGCAGCGCTGCCAATATTCATATTTACCGATGAGGAAGAATGAGAAATGGCTGGCTAAGCCTTGGCAATGAGTGGAGTAGGTGTGAGGGGGCGCAAGGACAATGCATAAGGCTGCAGAGCTGGAAGATGACCCTTAGTAAGTATGAAAGTGCATATGCTAAACGGGCACACCAGAGCTGTATGGAGGAACTGCGGGGCACAAAAGAGGAGTATAGACATTATTGTTTGTGTCTGGACAATTCCTTTACAAATGAGTAATGTTTGCAACAGACTCTCCTTTTAGACATTTGCAGGTAAAAGCTGGTCATTTTCCCACCATCCAATCCCCTTTCCAACATGACATGTCTAATAACAACTTTACAATAATTGCAACTACCCAAGTCTCATGCCTAGAAGTCATACTGGACATTCAAGCCTCACATTCACTCCCTAGCTACCTCTTGCCATCTCCCACATCCATCCTTCCATTTTCCTGATGTCAGTAAACTGTTGATGCATGAGCTGGTCATATCCCAACTGGACTACTGCAACACCAACAAACGGACTAGCACCCCTCTAATATTTTCTGTACTCTGCTGCTCACCTCAGCTACCTCTTCTCTCACTTTTCCAGTGCTGCTCCCTGTGACGATTACTCCATCTGATCAGGATAAGTCAGATACTGTAGCCTTTGTATTTCACAAAGGTTTAATTAAAGAAAAATCAATTTACAATACATTTCTACAGAATTACATTTTCTCTCATATTCCACTCTGGTCCCTCACAAATCAGACACAAATGGGATATCCCAAAGCAGTAACCCTGTCTCAGGGTGGGATTCCCAATATAAAAACTATATATCCTTGGTCCACAAGGGTAGCCAACCAAACTCAACCAGGTTGTGGCCTTGCAGATCTGTTCTGCTGAAGTCTGATGCTGAAATGCCCAAGAAGAGCTGATAGCCCTAGTGGAATGGGCCGTAACGCGGAAAGGAAGCTCCTTATTTCTACAACTGTAGACTCTAAGCACCACCTGATGATGGTAGACCTGGCTAAAGCTAAACCCCTTCTTGGACCTTCCGGAATAACAAACAAGAAAACCATCCTATTGAAGGTCTGGGTAGCTGAGATATAATATTTAAGTGCCCTGACCACATCCAAGGAAAGGAGAACCCTTTCCTTATGGTTGGATGGGCAGGGGAACAATAATGGCAAAACTACCTCCTCATTGATGTGAAGAGAGGAGACAACGTTGGTCAGGAAGTCCTACTTGAATCGGAAGACTGCCTTGTCGCTGTGAAAAACCAGGTAAGGAGAAGTGATCGAAAGGGCTGCCAACTCAGAAACTCACTTAACTGAGGTGATAGCAGCCAGAAAGACGACCTTCAGTGTCAGTAAGGACAAAGAAGTCTCCGCAAGGGGCTTAAAAGGCAGATCTTGTAAGACCGATGCAACCAAATTAAGATCCCATGGTGGAAAGAAAGGCTAACTGGAAGGATGAACATGAGCGACTCCCTAATAAGCCTATCTTCTGCGATAGGCCTCTGAAAAAAGATGGACAAGGCAGACACCTGACCTCCTAAGGGTGTTTAGCTGCATCCTGACATTGAGACCTCTCTGCAAGTGTTCCCAGATTTGGGGAAAAGAAAATAGTCGGCAGGAGAAACCTTTGCCTTCGCACCAGGCCAAAATGGGGCAATAAGGATTTTCTACAGGCGCCCCAGGAGCAGTAGCAGAGGGTGTCTGGTCTTGGACAAAGAGGTTCTCCCATGACTGAGCATGTCCTGATAAATCTTGAGACAGAGACTATTCTCCCTGATCTAGAGTCTGCCAGCCCAGGAAGACGGACAGAATATTTTCCACTCTGGGTATCTAGATGGCTGATATGTAGAGCACATTGTTCTCTGCCCAAAGAAATATCTGAGACACTCCCCATAGAGCAATTCTGCTCCAGGTGCCTCCCTGTTGGTTGATATAAGCCATGGCTTAAGAACCATGATTGGAAGTTCCTTCCAAAGGGAAGCCAAGTGAGTCAGGGTCAGGAAGATTGCTCTAAATTCCATCAATTATCCATCATCCAGCATTGATGGATAATTTGCTTTTTTGCTGGTTCCAAAGACACTGACTGGTCAAAGAACCCATCCCGTCAGACTCACGTCTGTGGTAATTATGGTCCAAGGACCTGCCCATCTAGCCACCAAGCTAAGGCCTGTCTCACTGGAGACAATAGCTCCAACTGTAGGGGCTTTGAGTGAACTTGTGAAAAAGGAACAGCCTGAAAAGGAGACCATCAGACCTAACAGTCGCATAGTCTGATGGATAGAGGGACTTTCGCCTGAAAGTAGTGCCCTTACACTAGCCCACTTCTCTTCTGGAAGAAATATCCTGGTCTGCTCCGTATCTAAGGTCATTCCGAGAAAAGACCTTAAGGGTACAAGTGGGATTTGGGATAATTTATAATCCACCTGAATATTTCCAGAGTGGCCAGAACTGTCTGGGTGTCTTTCCAGTCTTCCAAGAAGGATGGTGCTCTGATCAAAAGATCATCTGGATAGGGTGTCATCTGCACATCGCTGCTTCTCAAGATCTGCTAGGACCTCTGTAAACACCCATGGAGCTGTGCAAAGATCAAAGGGCGGGGTCACAAACTGGAAATTATGATTATTTATTGAAAAACAGAGGAACCTTTGATGTCCCTAGAAAATCGGTATGTGCCAATTTGCGTCTGAACTGTCCTGCTTGGGAACTACAAAAATATTTGAGTAGAACCCGAGTCCTCTCTCGGGTGCAGGCACTGGGGTAACTACTCCCCTCTGAACTAAGCCTTCTACTGCTACTTGAAATGCCTCTGCCCTCACTGGGTTTCGGGGAGTCTTGATGGAAAATAAATTTGGAGGAGGCTTGGCTAATAGTTCTAATTTGTAGCCTGAAAAACGACCTCCTGAACCCAAGAATCCGCCACCAGGTCCCTCCAAAGAGGGGCAAGGACTAGAAGACGTCCCCCACCCAACTGAGTAAGGGCATCCCTTCATGCTTGAGAAGGCTTGGGGGGGATGGGTTTGTTTCACCCCAAATACGTGGACTTACTCTGGGACTGAGGCTTAGCCCAGAAGTCCTCCTGGCGACCGCAGTAGGACACACCCCTGCCGCCAGAAAAAAGGCCGGGAACTTGATTTTCAAAAGGAAAAATTAGGCTTTGTTTTCTGCAGTAGGCGAGATTTACCGCCAGTAGCCTTCTTGATATCATCAATGCGTTCCCCAAAGAGCCTATTCCCCACAAAGGGAACCCCCAAAAGGTTTTCTTTGAAGTATTGTTGGCAGACCATTGCTTTAGCTGTAAAGAGCAATGCTGGAAGACCATCAAGGCCAGACCGTTGGCATTAAAGTGGAGCAACAGTCAAAAATGACTTAAACAAGACCAACACAACAAATGGTGCTCGTATGCCCCCCCCCCCCCCCCCCCCAGGGCAATTTAGATTCCTGCACATCAAAATGTATTTACCTTTTTCTATCTACTGCGGTTTGGTGGTTCATACATTTGCAGGCCACCTGCAAACAAGAAGTGGTACCGAGCTTCCTGTTACTGTGCCTGTTACTGTGCCAATTATGTCAGCAGCATGGCTGAGATGGGAGAGGAAGCTCCAAAATGGCCGCTACCTTTCTTTTCCAAATGTGCCAGGCTGTTGGTCCAGTTTAAGTCTTACAATATCATCCATTGCAGAAATAATATATCTGAACACTTCCAGATTAGACTAGTTGAGAAATAGTCAGCCAAGAATGACCAATCTGTAACTGGTCCATGGCCTGCTTAGTCCAGACCTTGCCTGGCATGGCTTCCATAGAGACCGCACATGCAGGGCAGAACCCACAATAGAAAAAGCATGCTGAGAAGACTGGTCCAATTGTTTATTGATGGAATGACCATCTGCCCGGACAGTCCAGAACCGGGTCATCCACCTCCGGAGGAAAAGAACATTGTTTAATCAAATCAGTAAGAAAAGGAAACGTAATATCCAGAATCCTAGGTATAGAAGGAATTCTGTCTGGCCCCTGCAGGAAACTGACGCAAGGTACAAAAACGGCGCCAGCGGACAGTTGCAGAGACAACAATGTTGCACATACAGCCCCACCATCCTGCCTCATCATCATGCCGCTGTCACGTCAACTCCCCTGCTGCTAGCAAGGTAGGCTGCCAAAACAATAAAATATAGAAAAAAGCAGCGTTATAGGATATTGGGGGGAAGAGAACCTCCGGTCCATTTGACAGGCCACCACGCAAAAACCTGCAGTTAAATATCTTTTTGAAAATGAACCTCCATCCCCTGGGGTGTCTGCCTAAAAAACTTGCAGTCATCCCAATGAGCCACATGGACCCATGCAGCCACCCTCAGCTCAGATCCAGTTAAGATGCTATTGGTTTAACCGACTCCAGGAAACACAAAATGGGTCCATCCAGAACAGGAGAAACATGAGGGTCTGGAAGAAGATAGGGTTCATGTCCCCCACTTCCTGGGTAAACCTAAGAAAGAAAATAAATGGAAAAAATAAAATAAATCCAAGTCACATCTTCGCAGTCCCAGTCCAACTGCAAGAATGAAACTGGATATGGGAAGGCAGCCAGAGGTATGGAGATCGGTGGGGGGGGGGGGGGGGGGGGAGGTGGGGCATTTTATCTTGCAGTCCCACCCTTCGGTAGAGTTAACCCACTCATGTCTGATTTGTGATGGCCTGGAGTGGAATACGAAATGTATGATTGTGGGATTGGTTGAAAGTTAACAGGCTTGCGTAGCGTTGCAGAGTGCTGCAGCCCCTTTATTTGTACAGACCAGTACAGTCACACTGCAGCACAGAAAGACTGACGTGTCACCCAAAAGTCCCACCTTAGGTGCAGATTGCCCCTACCCCGTTGGTTCCCATGTTATTGCCCAAATTGGACTTGGCATGGGTGGGAAAGAGGAAAGTCACAAAACGCTTGGACAACCACTTTAAGCAGAGCCAGCGAACAGGGGGGTAAAAAACTAAATGCAATTTTTGCAACATCCTCAGGTTTGTTCAACAACATATTTCAGGTTACTATTTTTTGAACAGTTCAACAACGTCACTTATTAACAACCATCTTACTGACTACAGCTACAGCTTCAGAGAGAGATGAGATGAAATAAAACTGCCCTTTCCTTTCCTTTCCTTTCCTTTCCTTTCCTCTCTAATACGCGCTCTCCCAGTCCCAGCCGCGCTAATGAGCGGGAGCAGCGCGCTGGCTCTGATAAGTTCTTGGAATGTACCACATATATAAATAATCCAGGTATGGGGGGGAGCGGCGCAATAATAATCAGGCACTCTATGCCATGGTTACCATCTGCTGCATTATCCCTTTTATCATTATTCAGTAATACATTATTTACAGACAAAACACCGTATAGAGTCTATAAAATGCATGTAAATAAATATTCATGAGAGACAGTAACCCTCCTCCCCAGGTTTGTTTGCAGCGTTCGGGTTAATTATAATATTTCAAAGAGCGGCGAGCGCTATTGGCCAAGCCGGCTGTGGTCTCCTCCTCACTATGCTAAGTGTCCCCTGCAGGCGCCCGCCTGCCCGGCACTGCTAGTCTACATGAGAGTGGCAGCCCAGGCGTGTGTGTGCAGCCAGCACCTCTGACAGAGCTCCCAGCGGTCCGTACACAGCGCCCTCTGGCGGGAGGAGCCGCCTCGCCTTACTGTGAAGGGACGCCCCGCCTGTCGCTTCCTCTCTATCTGGCCGCTGCTGAGGCAGAGCCGAGTGGCCGGGCTGTCACTGCGGAAGACGCCCCGACGCCCCAAAGTTGGAGAAGAAGCTGCCTGGTGAGTTCTATGCCTCCTGCCTCGTGTCATGGCTGAGGGCGACTCTGAGGGGGGAGGCAGAGCACAGCTGGGGGTGCTGGCTGCGAAGCTTGCAATCTAAGTATGCGCTTAATAGTGTATTACAAGTACACGCCTTACAATCCCATGTGTACAATCATGCCGAGCCTTCAGAGGGTACACACCCTGCTTAGTATTTGTATCGTACACAGCAATAGCGAGATTGTACCGATCACATTGTATGTGTGTGACCAGCTGCACTGCTTATTACTGCAATCGTGATATACCCTGCATATCCTATATAGGGTAAGATGTTATGCCTTTATATCTTATATAGAGTAAGATGTTGTGCTCTTTATCCTAAATAGGGTAAGTGGTTATGGCTTTTTCCCAATAGGGTAAGTGGTTATGGCTTTTTCCCAATAGGGTAAGTGGTTATGGCTTTTTCCCAATAGGGTAAGTGGTTATGGCTTTTTCCCAATAGGGTAAGTGGTTATGGCTTTTTCCCAATAGGGTAAATGGTTATGGCTTTTTCCCAATGGGGTAAGTGGTTATGGCTTTTTCCCAATGGGGTAAGTGGTTATGGCTTTTTCCCAATGGGGTAAGTGGTTATGGCTTTTTCCCAATAGGGTAAGTGGTTATGGCTTTTTCCCAGTAGGGTAAGTGGTTATGGCTTTTTCCCAATAGGGTAAGTGGTTATGGCTTTTTCCCAATAGGGTAAGTGGTTATGGCTTTTTCCCAATAGGGTAAGTGGTTATGGCTTTTTCCCAATAGGGTAAGTGGTTATGGCTTTTTCCCAATAGGGTAAGTGGTTATGGCTTTTTCCCAATAGGGTAAGTGGTTATGGCTTTTTCCCAATAGGGTAAGTGGTTATGGCTTTTTCCCAATAGGGTAAGTGGTTATGGCTTTTTCCCAATAGGGTAAGTGGTTATGGCTTTTTCCCAATAGGGTAAGTGGTTATGGCTTTTTCCCAATAGGGTAAGTGGTTATGGCTTTTTCCCAATAGGGTAAGTGGTTATGGCTTTTTCCCAATAGGGTAAGTGGTTATGGCTTTTTCCCAATAGGGTAAGTGGTTATGGCTTTTTCCCAATAGGGTAAGTGGTTATGGCTTTTTCCCAATGGGGTAAGTGGTTATGGCTTTTTCCCAATGGGGTAAGTGGTTATGGCTTTTTCCCAATGGGGTAAGTGGTTATGGCTTTTTCCCAATGGGGTAAGTGGTTATGGCTTTTTCCCAATGGGGTAAGTGGTTATGGCTTTTTCCCAATGGGGTAAGTGGTTATGGCTTTTTCCCAATGGGGTAAGTGGTTATGGCTTTTTCCCAATGGGGTAAGAGGTTATGGCTTTTATTGTATAAGGTAAGCAGTTATGACTTTTATCCTGTAGGGTCGGCGGTTATGGCTTTTATCCTGTGGGGTCGGCGGTTATGGCTTTTATCCTGTGGGGTCGGCGGTTATGGCTTTTATCCTGTGGGGTCGGCGGTTATGGCTTTTATCCTGTAGGGTGAGATGTTGGAGCTTTTTTATTTTATAGGGTAAGATTTTATTGGGTATTAGTAACTGGATTATCTGGTTGTAATCTCTTACCGTTAAGTTTAATGGGCTGTACATTTGGGCTCCAATTATATTGTAAGGTGACTAGCTTCACTGCTTATTAGTTTAATAATGGTAAAGCTTCTATCCCTAGTGGGTGAGATTGTATAGAGAATAAGTAACCAGATTGTAATGGTAGCTGCAAATCAGATTGTTGATTTTACTGTTTAATTTGAATTGGCTTGTCCAATCCGATCGTAAGGTCTTTGAGCTTGGCTTGTCCAATCCGATCGTAAGGTCTTTGAGCTTGGCTTGTCCAATCCGATCGTAAGGTCTTTGAGCTTGGCTGAGAACTATCTCTAAAGATTGTGTTAGTGCTTTTATTCTAAAGGTTAAATTTGTACTGAGAATAAGTAACTGGATTGTAAGCTTAGCCACAATCTGATTGTATGATGCTACCGAAAGGTTGTTATACATGCTCTGCTTGGATAAGTCTCCAATCAAATTGTATAAGGTGTGTGTTATCAGCTATAGTTATGTTAGGGCTTTTATTTTAAGGGCTAAGATTGTATGGAGAATAAGTAACCGAATTGTAATGTTAATTTGAATAGGCTGTACAGTCTGAACTTGGATTGTAAGGTGTGTGACTGCCTTCTTTGCTTATTATATAAATAGCATCAAAGGAGTAAGATTATTTGGAGTGTAGGTAACCTCATTGTAAGGCTATCCGCAATCTGATTTTATACTCTTGCCAAAATGTTCGAATTGCACACATTCATTTTGTGGAATCCAAGTCTGAATCTGTTAGTAAGGTGTGTGATTAGATTCTCTTCTTATTTTGGAGCTTTTATAGAGAATTACTGTAAATGGATTGCAGTGGCAGCTGCAATCAGATTGCATGGTTTTACTGTTAATCTGAATGGACTGTACAATCTCAACTGCCATCAGATTGCAAAGTGTGTGACCATCGCCTCTTACCATTTTAAAAGATTGTTAGGGCTTTTATACTAAGATTGTATTGGTAAAAAGTAACCATATTGTAAGGATAGCCACAATTGGATTGTAGGACCTAATTGAAATATTGAGTGAAGGTCCTTGCCTGGATAAGTTCAATGATCCAATTAGATTGTGTGTAACCATTTTAATGGGTAACACTGAATGGAGATTCTGTGATGTTATCATTATTTAAATACAATGTTTGGTCATGACTAGCTTCACTGCTTGTTATTTAAATCTTTAGGGAGGGGAGATTGTATGAAGAATAAGTTCGGAAGCTGGATGGTAAGGGTAGCCGCAATCATATTGTATTTTATTGTTCTTTAAATGGACTATTAGGTCAGGTCTCCAATCAGAGGCACGTGAATGGCTTTACTGCTTACATCTTTAGGGAATGAGAGTATGGAGAATATTTAACTGCATTGTAAGCATAGCCACAATCAGATTGTATAGTCTTTCCCTTAATGTAAATGGACTGTACAATCTGGGCTCCAATCGGATTGTATGGTGTGTGACTAGCTTTACTGTGTCTTATTTCAAAAGAATTTGTTGAAAAATTGTGACTATTGTAACAGCAGCCCCAATTACAAAATATTGTGAGAGGAGATCTGGTTGGGTTGTAAAATCCAGGCTCCAATCAGGTGTGTGACCAACTTCACTGCACAATATTTTAAAATATTATGTTGGGGCTTTCATTTTAAATGCTAAGGTTTTACTTGTGGTAAGCAGTATGGATAATAAATATGTGCGTGGTAAGGGTTTCCAGACTCTGATTATACTAACATTCCTATAAGATTGTACAAAGACCCTGCTTGGTTTGACTGGACTGTGCAGTCAGGGCTCCTGTAATGCGTGTGGCTGGAATCTATCAATACTGACACTTGGAAATAAAAAAGAGAACACGTTTGTAGTTTGATTCCTAGATTAAAGATAAGATGTTTGGATAGATTTTCGTATCAGGAGGTAAAGCACCCCCCTTCCCTCCGGTTGGCGTGTGGCAACCCCAGCTCTGCCTGAGGAAATAGCTATTGTCTAGCTGCGGAACGCGTGGGCCTGCGGGTGTAGCTCTCCAGCTCCTGACACCACCTTTATCCGGGTGTCCAACAGGTTCTTTGTTACTTGTTTTTGTGGGAAATTTTGGTGTGTCTCCACATATATTATATCATAGATTTTGGATTATATTGGTGTTTTCTCCAGCTGCCCCTGGCTTTCCTCCCCGGCTGTGGCTTGTGTTGATTATTTGTCAGCTGAGTATCCCCCCATTGCATTTGCACTTAGTTTATCTTATAGTCCATTTTTATGTCACTTGGTTTTTGTTTGGCACTATGCACTTTATAACATGTTAATTGTTTAGATGTTAGATGACAACTCTTCTTTCTTTATAGGATAATATTTTGTACAATATATGCTTAATTTTGATGGTTAAGGGTCTTACTTTATATACACATTACATTGATTTTAATATGTGGAGTTATAGATAAGGTAAATGTAAGGTATATAGGTTTTAGGCATTGTTTTGGATTATTGATTATGGGGTCTTTATGGACTTTTGTATATTGTTTGTGATTTTTAGGATATTGATTTAGGATTATATTCGTGTATATATAGGGGGATAGACTTATAATATATTATCGTCCGCAGATCTGTATTATGTGGGTTATCTTGAGGAAAGATTGTCACTAGGGTCAGCATGGAGGCTTTTTTAATGTGTCTTATGTGTTTTTAAATGTCTTTTTGCTTGTATTTTGAATAAACAATTTGAAGATTGCTTATTGGTTGTGCTCCCTCTTTTCTGATCCCTGGGGAAATAGTCCCCAGGCTTCATTCAATTCACTTAGTTGAGCATATCGGTCAGCACGCCATTATTGACTTAGTGGTGCACCACATGTATGTAGTATGAGATTTTGAATTATACATTTAGTTACTGCTCTGGGTTTGTATTTGTTCACTTTTGTATTGGGTCTGGCCCCAGGCTCCCCATACTTATCATGTGGCTTATCTCATTGGTTTAATGTATATAGATGGTGCTTATACTGCTGCTTCATTGTATGGGTATTTGGTAATGGCGCTTAAGCACTTGGTTTAGACCCACTTTTTGGTTATTTGCACATACACAAATAATTTTTTAATTGTTGATCCAGATCATGGCAAATAGAGGTTAGATAAGGGATTAAAGGATTTAATATGATATAAACATATATTTGACGAAGCTTTTATATTGGCTCTGGTAGCTGGAGAGCCCTAGTTGGTGTTTTGTAGTGTTTGTCTTGGTGTATATGTTTTTAATAGAACTTTTAATTAGTCCTTAGTATTTGTGTATTGAATAAATATATTTTGAGAATCTTTTGAGGTGTGCTGTCATTGGCTGTGTCTGGTTCCACAGAGGTTTTACACGTTGTTTGTACACAGCGGACAGCATCCTGGATGGTGCACACAGGTGTTTTTGTTTGGCAACCCGACCTTACAGAAAGTTAGGGCTGTGCCTGCTAGTCAGGGCTTGCTGGCAGCCTCACCTTTCATTGTTACAATCTTATTATTATTTATATAGCGCCATCTTCTGTAGCACTGTACAAGGTATAATTACGGGCAAGGTTAAGGAAACAGTACAGAGACCATTACAAGATGCTGCAAAGCTCAGAGCAAATGTGTCTGCTAATCAGGGCTTTAATTAGACACCATTAAAAACTAGGTTGTACTAAGCCCAGAGCAAGTGTCGGCTTATCAGGCCTTGCTGACAGTCTTGCCTCTGACTTTATCACTATCTTCCTCTTCACTTGCTTCACCTGCTGTGATCAGAAAGTTTCTGGATGTTCTCCCTTCATCCTTCAGGAAGACCCACAAGAAAGCCCACCCACTGGGAGGAAACACAAACTGAACAGAGGTTAAAACTCCACCCCTGCCTGCCCCCTCAGTTCTTTGTGTTTCCTCCACAAGGAACCACTGGACAGATGGGCAGCAGCCAATTTTGTTTTAGTTTTTTACTTTCAGCTCCAGGAGCCCTGGAGAAGCCCGTCAACTTTATCTTCAGGTGTGGTTCACCCGAGCTCCAGAGGCTGCCAGGGCAGTCCCTCATAGACAGTGCACGAGTTGTGCGCTGTCCCCTTTAAATCCTGTCTGGTAGTGGTGGGTGCCACTGCATTTGCACGAGGGAACCTGGGCTGGCTTACCAGAGCCTCCAGACGGTGGTGGCCTCTGTCCTTTTCTTCTCCTGGGGCATACAGGGTGAGGAAGGGGGGAGGAGACTTGCTGCCGGTGACCCGGTGGTGCTCTGACGTCGCTTCCGGCCACGGCCTCTACACATGGGGTGACCCCCCCCACCCCAAAATCGATTCTACAGCCACTACACAGGCTGGAAGGGATTCCGGATGGAGAAGGACAGCGGCAGAGCAACGCAGTGACAACTTGCCTACAACACGGCAGCCTGAAGCCTCTGTTTTCAGCCCACTAGAAATCTTGGGCAAAGGAATCCAGGTGCAGGCAGTGTATCTCCTATCCTTAACACTTCGTGCAAAATGCTACAGGAAGAGCCGGTAATGTAATGATCCTATTTTATATTTTGCAGTTTATGCTGATATCCGGGGGTCTGTATACATAACTTTTGGTTGGATTAGACTACAAGGACAAAATACAATATCAAAGTAAAGGATAGAGACAAGGACCCCTCAAAAGAGAAGGCAGATGTTCCTAAACCCATTAGACACTGTGAATCCTGAATTGTTACTCTTCCAGATACCGGTCTGTCTGTCAGACATTCCTACAGCTAAGAATGGGAGACGAGACTTAAAGTGGACCAACACCCAGGATTTTGACTATCCTGGGTTTTGGTCCACTTCAGGGGGGCACCCCGATTAGGGGTGTCCCGCTGTGTAAAACCCCCCCCAGAACCCCGAAAACTCACCTCACCACGCTCCCACATAGCCGCGGACAAGACAGTGCGCCCGCCGCCGCCTCCCGCAGAGGTGAGTTTTTTTGGGGGGGTCCCTCACCGCGGGACATCCCGATCTCGGATGTCCCGCGGGGAGGGAGGTGATCGGCCCGGGAATCTTATAGATTCCCGGGCCGATCAGGGGTGGGTGACAGTCCACTTTAAGCTATGTATAGGCAGATGTTAGCCATTAGGAACAAAATGGCCTTGATGTTTGAGGTCTATAAATCCTTTGGGGCACATTCAAGGGTATCCATTGCTGGAACAGTTAGCCCAGGATCCTAGACCAATAGAACTGCTTACTACTCCTTTCCCTTCTCCAGACACCCACGCTTCTGGGCCTGTTCAATTTGAAGAAGTTTGAGAGTGAACTCTCAGCTGAGGGCTCCCTTAATGAGGGCATACATTTGTATGAGAAGGGCAGGGGGGGCCTCCAGTTGCCGTATGATTCCGGGCCGCTAGATTTCCTCACCCCACGTGTTTGAAACCCCCTCCAGATCACCCCAAAACTCACCTTCTTTCTCGGTCTAACGGCACATGCATGAGTAGCAGCCGCATCCCTGCTATCACGTACCAGGCATTTGTGAATGGCCAGCACGGGCATGCTCCCTGTTTGGGTATGCGGCCGCCAGTATGCTCGGATCCGCTCGCCTTAGACAAGCTCTTATTCGAAGGGGCAGCAGTGGATCCAAGCATGCTGATTGGACGAGAGGCTGCACATGCGCTGTAGGACCGGGGAAAGGCGAGTTAGATCAGGTGTCCTGGGAAGTTTCACATAGAGGGGCTTCCTTGGTCTGGGTGCCCCGGGGGCAGGAGCCAAAACACAGATAGTCAAAATCCTGGATTTTGGTTCACTTTTTAATCACTTTTTCCACTGGTTTCAATGCTCCTATTGAAAATCTGCTGTATGTTATATAAAAATGTAAGTCATCAAATATTTTATCTCATCTCGTACACACTGATCAATTGATTTTACATTCAATCCACAGTCATCTAACAAAAGGGGCTAAATGTCTTCATTTTCCCATAACTCTTTTTAAAGTTCATTGTATGATCAGATCTCATGTAATCAAATTGGACTAAACTAATATAAAGCAACTTAAACCGGACCTTCAGCGTGATTTAATGAAAAGCCCAAACTCTTAAACAGTTTCCCAGCATCTAAAATTAATATATTTTACATTTTTAGTCACTAACTTATTATTCTTTCCCCCACTGGGCTGCAACTCTGTTCAGGAATTTAGGATACGGGCGCCGCCATCTTGACTCAGAAGCATCACACTTACTGAGGAGAGGAGAGTGGGATAAGGTACAGGGGGGCGGGTTATAGCTGTGCTTTGGTCAGACAGAGCAGAGCTGGGGTCAGGTAAAGGTCAGCAGTCCCAGAATGCAGAGCAGCACAGTCAGGAGGCACTTCCTGTTTGCAGGCTCCCTGATAAGATGGCGGCTTCCAGAAGTGTTGTTTAAAGGCTCATAACCTGCAGTAGATGCAGGTAGGATGATTTTTAATGTGGACAATCTGTATGTACAGGGTGTGGGAAACATATAAGATAGACTCTTATTCAGAGTGAAGGTCTGCTTTAAACCATGGAGGAATATTGCTTGAGAGTGAAATTGGGGGGGCAGACCTGTGATGTGAACATGATTTGATCTAACACTAACTGTGATTTAAATGAAAATTTAATGAGAATCGCGTTGGCTGTATAAGTTATGTTCTTGTGGATCCATTTCTCAGTGTGTGTGTGTGTGTGTTTGACAATGTGTACAAGGTCATATTCTTTACTCTCTAAATGAAGACCTATCTGTTCCTATCAAAGGTGTTTATTTACACTGGATACAATGTGTCAGTTGTTACATCATCATATAAGCTGTGTGTAGTTAGAATTAGAACGGGCAAGGTCTGTACAGACAGTCTTAACTATTTAGATTCCACCAGGTCAAGGAAACCAGCAGCCATAGTCTGTGTGTGCAAGCCATCATTAACAGTTATGCATGCAAGTCTTCTCCTTCATGCAGGTAATGGTAGATCTGTAGTAACCAGTCTTTCTCAATTTATATGATTGACATTTGAGATATTTAAATATGTGAAAGGTGTGAATAAAGGTTCTGGAGGGAAGTGCTTTTAAGCAAAAACGTAATGATAGAAAAAGGGTGGACAACCTGAAGATGGTTGGAAGAGAAATGTAAGAAAACATTACTTTACTGAAAGAGTAGTAGATGCTTAATGCTTGGAACAGACTTCAGCAGATATAGTTGGAAAGTGAATGTAAACATGCCTGGGATAAGCATACATATCCTAAGATAAAGGGAACATATACACATAAGAGCAGACTAGATGGACCATATGGTCTCCTGCTGCCATCAGCCTTTTATGTTTCTATGAAAGATGTCTAATCATCCCTGGCAGTGTTTGGTTCTTAGTTTCAGATGAGGTTTTCAAGTGGGAAGATTGTCCAACTCGTGTTTATGCTGGCTAGGGGTTGGCATTCATGGTGCAGGCTTAAAATGGACCAAAACCCATGCTGACTGATTCCCTCAGGGCATCCAAAATTGGGATGCCCCGCTGTGTGAAAACCCCAAGGCTGCCCCATACAACTTACCTTGTTTCCCGTTCCAACGATGCATCCAACGGCCGCATTCTCACTATCCCTCTAGCAGAGCGCGTGCCCGCACCAGGCATTTGTGAATGACCGGCACGGGCACACTCCCTGTTAAAGGGAAGCAGGGGATGCGGCCACCAGCGCACTCGGAGCCACTGACCTTAAACGAAGGTTTAGACGTGACGTCAGCAGCTCAAAGCACGCTGTTTGGACAAGCGGCTGCGCATGCACCGTAAGACCGGGAAGAGGTGAGTTGGTATCGGCGATCTGGGGGGTTTCACGTCCCTGATCCGGGTGTCCCGGGGGGAAAGGACCAAAACCCATGATGGTCAAAATCCTGGGTTTTGGTCCACTTAAAGCAGACCAACAGTCAAAAATGACTTAAACCAGACCAAAACAACAAACAGTGCTCATATTCATCCCTCCCCAGGGCAATTTATATTTCTGCACATAAAAATTAATTTACCTATTTCCAACTCCTGCTGTAGTAAATTTTAGAAAGAAAACGGCAGTTTGTGCATTTGCAGGCCACCTACTGCTGGGCTTGCTGTTACTGTGCATTGTTGGTTATGTCAGTTGAATCCAGGCAGCATGGCTGGAAGCTTCAAAATGTCCGCTACCTTTCTTTTCCAGCTGTGGCAGGCTGTTGGTCTGGTTTAAGTGTTTCTGCATCCAGAGCTTGCAGCTGATAACAAAATTGCCGATCCCAAGCTGCAGGCGGCAGCCCGTTATTCCTTTATTTAGCTGTGTGCCCACCACAGGTGTTTGAATGCGAATGGGCCACGTGGACATGCCCCTGCTAGAGGTGAGGGGCTGTGGTGGTGCGCTTACTCCATTTAGAAAACCTGAATGGCAGCGAGCGTGCTGTTTGGCTGGCCTCCTGTGCCATGGGAACACCGGGAAAGTTTTACCAGGGCAACTGTGGGGATACACACAGCGGGGCATCCTAATTTGCGAAAAAACTGCAAAAAACCTGGGTTTTGGTGTATGTTTAAAGAGATGGAGAATGTAAGAAGTGGCCAGGGATGAGGTGGGAAAAGGTGAAGTTAGCCAAGGTAGGCAGAGGTTAGGTGGAAACAAGTGGGCAAAAGCAACTTTGGCTGAGGTTAGGTGGGAGAAAGTGATTAGGAGGGAAAAGTGATTAGGAGGGAAAAGGTGAGGTGGGTGGAGATAAGGCAGAGTTGCCGAGCAGTGCAGGCTGCAGATTGTGCATCACTGCTCTACAGCCTGTGTCCGGATATTGTTTCTAGCCAGACAATGTTCGAAGATATATGCAAGATCACTGGGGCAGAGCCCTATTAAAAAATCTAGAAGCAGGAATAGTGACTGTGCATTCATTCATAGGTTTTCAATAAGGGGCTTTTGAGATCCTGTCACATGGTCGCTGCAGTGATGAGGGAGTTTACACACACACTTGCACGTGCCCAGGATTATGCCCCTATACCTGTGATTTACTTATCTGCATGCAGTTTCCAATTTTCTTATATTCATGTGGCTCCTGTTGGAGTGGCTTTCCTGGCCTTGAGTAAAAACAGACTGCAGATCCTTCCACTGTAACAGGTGAGGCCCTCAGCAGCTTAAACCGGACCTTCAGCGTGATTTCATGAAAAGCCCAAACTCTTAAACGGTTCCCCAGCATCTAAAATTAATATATTTTACGTTTTTAGTCACTAACTTATTCTTTCCCCCACTGGGTTGCAACTCTGTTCAGGAATTTAGGATACGGGCTCCGCCATCTTGAATCAGAAGCATCACACTTACTGAGGAGAGGAGAGTGGGATAAGGTACAGGGGGGCGGGTTATAGCTGTGCTTTACCTGACCCCAGATCTGCTCTGTCTGAGCAAAGGTCAGCAGTCCCAGAATGCAGAGCAGCACAGTCAGGAGGCACTTCCTGTTTGCAGGCTGCCTGATAAGATGATGGCTTCCATAAGCCGCCATCTTGGATGTTTAAAGGCTCATAACATGCAGTAGATGCAGGTAGGATGATTTTTAATGTGGCCAATTGGTATGTACAGGGTGTGGGAAACATATAAGATAGACTCTTATTCAGAGTGAAGGTCCGCTTTAAGCAAACTAAAGCAGCCGTCTGCTCTGCCTCGGCCAATTGGGCCATTAGCACGACAGTCAGGAAGTCTCTGTTAAGTACACCAGAACAAATACATCTTCTACATGCACCAGTACGAATAAATCGGTATTCGGTTTATATTCTAAGCATACAGCACGTCCTGTTCCAGAATATTCCTTACACTTGGGTAATACATTCACAAGATGGCGCTGGACTGCAGCGGCCCGGCCCTATATAAGTCAGGGACCTCCCACAAATTCCCCAGTTCATTTCTGCAGTCTACGCCGAGAAGATAGAAGATAGCTCTTTTGTGGCACAGGTAAGCGGGGCTTATTGCCTGCGGCCCTGCAGGACTATTCCCACCTGTTCCGTCCCATTTACTGCCTCCCAGCCTCGGCTGATAAGGTTCGGGTGTAGGTAGGCGATTGAAGCACTATGGTGCTGAGGAGCTAGGCTCCTACCCCAGTCCCTGCTCTAACAGGGTAGTCTGTTTAGGGTAATGGCGAGCCTTTTGGGATGCCCCCACTGCCTCATGGTTTTTGCCAGGTTATCCTGTGCAGTTAAAACCTATTCCCATTCCCCCTCACTCCTCATATTAGCCCCCATGGCGCCGTTTCCCCCTTCAGGTGATCTCGGGGGGGGGGGGGGGGGGGGGAGGGGAGTCTAGTGTTTTATGACTTTAGACATATTTGTGCTTGTCACTTTATTATAACGCGCCGCAGCGCATTTGTACTGTGTTCCGCGGCTGGCAGCCCCATTCACCTCAGAGCTGCCTGGCCACTACTGACCAGATCACGTGGGCGCGCTTTGTGCTCTTCAGGGGGGACGGGCTCTGTGGATGATGCAATCGCCCCTTGAGGTTGAGGACGCCATTTTGTCTTCTTCCTGTCGCTGCTGGCTCCTTGCGGTCTGTGAGTTCCCCGGTGGGGTGAATTTTTCTGATTTTTTTTTTCTTATGCCTTATTCTCATGGGAATATTTGTTGTGTCTTTCAGGCGGGGTAAAGCATCGGTCCTGTGGTTTCTCCCGGCCCTCTCCCCTCATTATCTCCCACTTCCCTAGTGGTTCATTGGGGCATCCCGGGTAGCTCTTTAGCGTTAACCCTTACTGGCCTACTGTGCCTTTCAAATCACCATATGGAGGCTTCTGGGGATAATGAGCATGGGGTTCCTTCGGGACAAGCCCGGCTATGTGTTGCGTGCGGGGTATCCCCAATTGGTGATGTCAGGGTATGTGTATCCTGCGCCCAGCAGGTACTTGCACTGCAATCTGGGTTGCCTGCGCCCCCTCTGGCTTTACCTACCCCCCCCACGCCTGCATCTGACCCCCTACGAGGAGCATACCAGCGGGGAGTCTCAGCCTGATTTGGCTGCACGGGTGGCCAGCATTGAGAAACATATTGCTGGGTCTGCCTCGCGTAAGGCTTCTGCTAAGAAGCAGCATTTATCTCCCGCCGTCTCCCTCTTTCCTGTGGAAACTGAGGACATTTTTTACACTGCTGGTTATTCCCCCTTTGGAGGAGGGGGAATTGTTCTCTGATTCAGAATCATCTGAGGTGCAGTCTAGGGTTTATGGTGGTACAGGGTCTCCCTTTGGGGAAGATCTATGGTCCTCAGATGACACGGACAGGCTTTTGGCTCATATTTTTGAAGTGCTCTGTATCTCCCCTCCTGCCGTGGCTCCGCAGCAGCAGGATGAGCTTTTTCATGCGGTTAAACCACGTTTGGAATTCCCTGAACAGTCTCACTTTAATAATCTGGTGCTCAAAGAATTGGAGCGGCCTAGCAAGCTGCCAGGAGTGCCCAAGAGTTGGGACAAAAGGTATCCCTTTCCTGCTGATGTGATTAAGCGTTGGTCATGTCCTCCTGAGGTGGACGTGCCCGTTCTGGGGCTGTCCAGTACATCTGTCATGCATTCTCCTGACACTACTACCCTGAGGGATGGTGAGGACCGGCGTATGGACCAACTGGCTTGCCATGCCTGTGTGGGGGCCGCTCTACGCCCGGTTTGTGCCTCTGCCATTACAGCTATTAAGGGTTTGCTTAAGAGCCTCTTAGAAGGGGCCTCTGACGCGGGAGAAGAGTATAGGTCTCTCCTGCTTTGCTATGAATTTGTTGCATATGTCCTGTCTGCTATGGATGATGCCATTAGAATGTGTGGTAGAACTTCTGCCCTGTTGGTGGCTATACGCCGCTCTGTCTGGCTACATCAGTGAGTAGCTAATAATGCTGCGAAGAAGGCTCTTACTGGCTTCCCTTTCAAGGGCCTGCACCTTTTTGGTGAACGCTTGATTTGTTTGCCAAGGGCGGTAGGTTACCTCAACGTAAGAGGCCGTCTCGGTCCTTTTGGGGGATGGGTGCCCTTCTCGCATCCTTCCGTGGTTCCAGACCTGGCCGAGGAGTCTCCTTTACTGGGGCCCGCGGAGATCACTGGGGAAGGGGCAGAGGATGTTGCCGTCCTGGCCTCTCCTGGGGTCCAAGCCAAAATCCTCACCCAAGCCTCCTCAGGCATGAAGGGGCCTCCTCACCCATCCGGGTGGGGGGGGGGGGGGGGCGGCTTCGGCTCTTTGCTCAAGTCTGGAGGCTTCGCGTCTCAGACCGGTGAGTTTGCAGCCTGGCCGCCCCAAGATTCATCAAATCCCGGATGGCTCAAAACCCCCTGTCAGCTCAGGGTCTGTGCTTTGCTGTCCAAAACCTTCTGGAGATGGGGGTTATCTGCCAGGTGCCTTTGAGGGAAAGGGGCAGAGGCCACTATTCCAATCTTTTCACTGTTCCCAAAAAAGACGGGTCCATCAGACCTATCCTGGATTTAAAGTGCCTCAACAAATTTGCCAGATCCAGACACTTTCGCATGGAGATTCTGCGCTCAGCTGTCACTTCACTATGCCCAGGGGACTTCTTGACCTCTGTAGACATCAAGGATGCTTACCTTCATGTACCAATCTTTCCAGGTCATCAGAGATTCCTCAGGTTCGCTCTGTAGGATCAGCACTATCAATTTGTGGCTCTGCCTTTCGGTATCCCCTCGGCTCCCAGGGTATTCACCAAGGTACTGGCGGGCGTACTGGCTCTGCTGAGATCTTAGGGCATTCGCATCCTTCCTTACTTGGATGACATTCTCATCATGTCTCAATCTCTCCAACAGGCCGAGCTGGATACTCAGCTGGTGGTGTCCACACTGGAGTCCTTCGGCTGGGTGATCAACCACCCCAAGTCTTTCCTGTCACCGTCAATGGTGAGGTCCTTTCTGGGCATGACCCTGGATACATCTCGGGTCAAGATTTTTCTCCCTCAGCAGAGGATGGAGAGTCTTCAGGCCCAAGCCAGGTTCCTTATGTCTTGCCCTCATCCCTCCATCCGGCACGGGATGCAGCTGGTGGGCCTGATGCTTGCTTTGAGGCGGTTCCATACGCTCAGTTTCACATGAGGCCTCTTCAACTTCACCTCTTTTCAGTTTGGGATCGGGACCCCCTGTCCCTGGATCAGGTGTTGGTTCTGTCCCCTCTGGCCAGATGGTCTCTCTCGTGGTGGCTGGACTCAAGAAACCTGTTGGTGGGCATATCCTTTCTGGCCCCGTGCTGGGAGACAGTCACCACAGATGCCAGTCTGACAGATTGGGGGGCTTCTGGAAATCCCTGAAATTCCAGGGTCAGTGGGGCCCTCAGGAGGCCCACACCCCTATCAACATTCTGGAATTGAGGGCGATAAGGTTGGTTCTCGCCCAATTGACTACACACCTTCGAGGTCGGGCGGTTCAGGTCCGCTCGGACAACCAGATGGCGGTTGCCTACATCAATCATCAGGGAACGACCCTGAGCAAGAGGGCCCTCAAGGAAGTGTCCTTGATACTGTCTTGGGCGGAGGAGAATGTTCCCTGCATCCCAGCTGTGTACATCCCGGGGGTGGAGAATCTGGAGGCAGACTCCCTCAGCAGGGGGACCTCTCGTCTGGGAGAATGGTCCCTCAGCAGCAGGGTGTTTCGCTCCCTGTGCCACCGCTGGGGTCAGCCAGATGTGGATCTGTTTGCGTCCCGTCAATCGCAAGCTTCCAGTCTTTGTCTCTCTGTCCCAGGACCCTCTTGCCTTGGCCATGGATGTACTAGCAATGTCTTGGAAGAACTTTCAGATTCTCTGTGTTCCCTCCTTTTCCTCTGTTGGGCAAGGTGCTACGCAAGATTGCTCAGGAAGGGGTGCCAACCATTCTGGTGGCCCCCTGTTGGCCAAGAATGTGGTTCGCAGACATTGTGCAGTTGGCAGTAGATCAGTATGTTCTGCCCAAGGATCCAGACCTGCTCACTCGGGCAGTTACGCCATCCCAATTTACAAACGCTGGGTTTAACGGCCTGGCTGCTGAAACCTCCATCTTGATGGAAAAGGGGCTGCCTGCCTCTGTTAATAACATGATTCGGGCTAGGAAGAAGTCTTCGTCATCCATCTACTATAGGGTCTGGCATGCTTACATTGACTGGTGTGAGTCTAAGTCGCTTCTCTGTACTGTTAGGCGTGTTTCTGAGTTGGCAGCACTTTCCATCAAACCCCCTTACTTTTGAGAGACAGCAGGACAAGGTGATGGTTCGCTTTAAGCCAGATTTTCTGCCTAAGGTTGTGTCTGCCTTTCATCTCAATCAGGACATTGTTTTGCCTTCTCTGTGCCCTAATCCTAATAACCCTAAGGAGCGGGTTTTACACTCTCTGGATGTGGTCAGGACTCTGAAGTTCTCTTTGGTGGCTACCGAATCCTTCAGGAAGACTGATGCTCTTTTTGTGCCTTTTGTGGACCTAAGAAGGGTCTGGCTCCAGCCAAGTCCACTGTCAGCAAGTGGATCTGCCAGGCTGTGGTACAGGCCTATTCTACTAGGGGGAAGGAGCCTCCCTTACGTCTTACTGCTCATTCTACTCGTGCTGTTGGTGCCTCTTGGGCTTTTCAGCACCAAGCTTCTGTTGAACAAGTTTGCAAGGCCGCTACTTGGTCTTCTGTTAATACCTTTTCAAAGTTTTACAAGGTTGATGTTAGGGCCTCAGCTGATGCTGCTTTTGGCCGCAAGTTTCTGCAGGCGGAAGTGGTTTAAATTGCCCGCTGTTACTTTTGGGGATCCCACCCTACCTTACGGACACTGTTATTGGATGTCCCAAGTGTAAGGAATATTCTGGAGCAGGACGTGCTGTATACTTAGAATAATACAATTCTGTGATTACTCACCTGTAGAATTGGTATTATATGTATACAGCACGTCCTGTTCCATCCCACCCTTTTTGTTATGTTTTCTGCAGTCCAGCGCCATCTTGTGGCTGTATTACCCATGTGTAAGGAATCTTCTGGAGCAGGATGTGCTGTATACGTAGAATACCAATTCTACAGGTGAGTAATCGCAGAATTTTATTTTTTCATCATGTATATGCGATGTACATAATAAATTCCTAGTTTGTTAGGTGAGAACAGTTCTCATTCCTTAAATTGCACCACACCATTATCTTAATAACATTGCAATAACAAGCCATTACTAGTTGGATATACCATACTATTTTAAGTATACAGCACGTCCAGAATATTCCTTACACATGGGTAATACATCCACAAGATGGCGCTGGACTGCAGAAAACCCTATATAAGTCAGGGACCTCCCACAAATTCCCCAGTTCTTTCTGCAGTCTGGACTGCTAAGACAGAAGATAGCTCTCTGTGGCGCAGGTGAGCAGGGCTTATATATGCCTGCGGCCCTGAAAGACTATCCCCACCCGTTCCGTCTCATTTACTGCCTCCCAGCCTCGGCTAATGGTGAGCATTTTTTGGGATGCCCCCACTGCCTCATGGGTTTTGCCAGGTTATTCTGTGCAGTTAAACCCTATTCATTCCCCCTCCATCCTCACTTCTCACATTAGTCCTCTGGGCGCCATTGTCCCTGGGAATTCTGCTGTTATCCTCCCTCACTCTCCCCTTGGGGGATCTCTGGGGGGGGGGGGGGTCTAGTGATTCAACACTGTATTTCACTCTGACATGTTTTAGTGCTTGTAACTTTATAATATGACGCCACTGCACTCCGCGCCTGTCAGCCCCATTCACCTCAGAGCTGCTGGGCCGCTATTGGCCGGATCATGTGGGCGCGTTATGCGCTCATCGTGGGGGGGGGGGGTGCCTGTGAATGATGCATTTACCTCATAACTCCACGGCCTGCCCCTCGTGGTCTGCGGAGGCCGGAGGCCATTTTGTCTCCTTGCTGCTTGGCTCTCTGCGGTCCGTGAGAAACCCAGGTGGGGTGATTTTTTTTTCTAAAAGCTTTTTCTAGCTGCCTCATTCTCATGGGAATGTTGATTGTTGTTGATGTTGATTATGTCTTCCAGGTGGGTGAATACTTCAGCACTGGGGTTTCTCCTGGCCTTTTCCCTCACTAACTTCCACTTACCTAGCGATTCTTGGGGCATCCTGGGTAGCTCTTTAGCGTTAACCCTTACGGGCCTATTGTGCCATTCAAATCGCCATATGGAGGCTTCTGGGGATAATAGGCCTGGGGTTCCTTCGGGACAAGAACGGCTATGTGTTGTGTGTGTGGGGTATCCCCTATTAGTGATGAGTGTGTGTACCCTGCGCCCAGCAGGTACTTGCGCTGCAGTCTGGGCTATCTGTTACTGGGCCTGGTGGTGTGCCTCCTCTGGCCTCACCTACCCCCCCCCCCACGCTTACATCTGACCCCCACTGCGGGGCATACTAGTGGGGAGTCTCAACCTGATTTAGCTGCATGGGTGGCCAGCATTGAGAAACATCTTGCTGGGTCTGCCCCGCGTAAGGCTTCTGCTAAGAAGAAGCGGCATTTATCGCCCGCGGTTTCCCCTCTTCCCTGGGGAAGATGAGGGCCCTTACTCACTCTCAGGTCCCTACCCCCTTGAGGAGGGGGAATTATTTTCTGATTCAGAATCTTCTGAGGAACAACCTAAGATATACGGTGGTACTGGGACTCCCTTTGGGAAAGACCCGTGGTCCCCTGATGACACTGACAGATTGCTCACGTATTTAAAGTGCTTTGTATTTCTCCCCCGGCAGTGGCTCCGCAGCAGCAGGGTGAGCTTTTTCATATAGTTAAGCCTCGCTGGGAGTTTCCTGAGCAGTCTCACTTTAATAATCTAGTGCTCAAGGAATGGGAACAGCCTAGCAAGCTGCCTGGGGTGCCTAAGAGTTGGGACAAGAGGTGTCCCTTTCCTGCTGATGTTAAGCGTTAGTCATGTCCTCCCGAGGTGGATGCGCCCGTTCTAGGGTTGTCCAATACATCTGTCATACATTCTCCTGACACTAATACCCTGCGAGATGCCGAGGACCAGCGTTTGGACCATCTGGCCTGTCATGCCTTTGCCTGTGTGGGGACGGCACTGCGCCCGGTTTGTGCCTCTGCTATTACGGCTATTGCCATTAAAGGGGTGCTTAAGTCTATTTTGGATGGGGCATCTGAGGATGCGGGTAGAGCGTATAGATCTCTCCTGCTTTTGTGAGGAATTTATTGCATATATCCTCTCTGCCATGGATGATGCCATTAGAATGTGTGGTAGAACTTCTTGTTGGTGGCTATACGCCGCTCTGTCTGGCTACATCAGTGGGTGACTGACAATGCTGCTAAGAAGGCTCTCACTGATTTCCCCTTCATGGGCCTGCGTCTCTTTGGGGAACGCTTGGATTTGTTTGCTAAGGGTGGTAGTTTACCTCAACGCAGGAGGCCATCCCGATCTTTTCAGGGGACAGGTACCTTTCTCCCATCCTTTCGTGGTTCCAGAACTAACCGTGGAGTCTTTTACTGGAGCCCGTGGAGACCATTGGGGTAGGGACAGAGGACATGGCCTGGCCTCTCCTGGGGTCTCAAGCCAAAAACCTCACCCAAGACCCCTCAGGCATGAAGGGGCACCCTCACTCATCCGGGTGGGGGGACGGCTTCAGCTTTTTGCTCACATTTGGAGACTTCACTTCTCAGACCGGTGGATTCGGGAGGTAGTGTCCTCCGGTTACAAGATAGAGCAGAGATTTGCAGCCTGCCCCTCCCCCCCCAAGATTCATCAAATCCCGGATGGCTCAAAACCCCCTTTTAGCCCAGGGTCTGCGCCTTGCTGTCCAAAACCTTCTGGAGTTAGGGGTCATATGCCAAGTGCCTCTACAGGAAAGGGGAGAGGCTACTATTCCAATCTTTTCACTGTTCCCAAGAAAGACGGGTCCATCAGACCCATTCTGGATTTAAAGTGCCTCAACAAATTTGTCAGGTTCAAACTCTTTCGCATGGACACTCTGCTGTCAATTCACTACGCCCAGGGGACTTCTTGTCCTCTGTAGACATCAAGGATGCTTACCTTCATATACCAATCTTTCCAGGTCATCAGAGATTCTTCAGGTTCGCTCTGGAGGATCAGCACTATCAATTTGTGGCCTTGCCCTTCGGTATCACCTCTGCTCCCAGGGTATTGACCAAGGTGCTGGCGGGCATTATGGCTCTGCTGAGATCTCAGGGCATTCGCATCCTTCCTTACTTGGATGACATTCTCATCACGTCTCGGCCCTTCGAGCAGGCCGAGCTGGATACCCAGATGATGGTGTCCACACTGGAGTCCTTCGGCTGGGTGATCAACCATCCCAAGTCTTCCCTGTCGCCGTCAATGGTCACGTCCTTTCTGGGCATGACTCTGGATACATCTCGGGTCAAGATCCTTCTCCCTCAGCAGAAGGTGGACAGTCTGCATACTCAAGCCAAGCTTCGTCTGTCTTGCCCTCATCCTTCCATCCGGCAGGGGATGCAGCTGGTGGGCCTGATGGTGTCTTGCTTCGAGGCTGTTCCATACACTCAGTTTCTCAGAGGCCTCTTCAACTTCACCCCTTGTCAGTTTGGGATCGGGACCCAGTGTCCCTGGATCAGTTGTTTGTTCTGTCCCCTCTGGTCAAGCGGTCTCTCTCGTGGTGGCTGGACTCAAGGAACCTGTTGGTGGGCAGATCCTTTCTGGCTCCGTACTGGGAGACAGTCACCACAGATGCCAGTCTGACAGGTTGGGGGGGGGGGGTTCTGGAATTTCAGGGATTTCCAGGGTCAGTGGGGCCCTCCGGAGGCCCACACCCATATCAACATTCTGGAACTGAGGGCAATACGGTTGGTTCTCGCCCCCATTGAATCCACACCCGAGGTCGGGCGGTTCAGGTCCGCTCGGACAACCAGGCGGCGGTTGCCTACATCAATCATCAGGGAGGGACCCGGAGCAAGAGGGCCCTCAAGAAGGTATCCCTGATACTGTCCTGGGCGGAGGAGAACGTTCCCTGCATCTCGGCAGTGTACATCCCAGGAGTGGAGAATCTGGAGGCAGACTCCCTCAGCAGGGGGACTTCTCGCCTGGGGGAATGGTCCCTCAGCAGCAGGGTGTTTCACTCCCTGTGCCATCGTTTGGGTCAGCCGGATGTGGATCTGTTTGCATCCCACCACAATCACAAGCTTCCAGCCTTTATCTCTGTCCCAGGACCCTCTGGCCTTGGCCATGGATGCACTAGCAATGTCTTGGCAGATCTTTTAGCTCCTTTTTATGTGTTCCTTCCGTTTCCTCTGCTGGGCAGGGTGCTGTGCAAGATATCCCAGGAAGGGGTGCCAACCATTCTGGTGGCCTCCTGTTGGCCAAGAAGAGTGTGGTTCGCAGACATTGTGCAGTGGGCAGTATATCAGTACGCCCTTCCCAAGATTCCAGACCTGCACACTCAGGGGCAGCTACGCCATCCCAATTTACAAACGCTGGCTTTGACGGCCTGGCTGTTGAAACCTCCATCTTGATGGAAAATGGGCTGTCTGCCTCTGTTAATAACATGATTAGGGCTAGGAAGAAGTCCTCGTCCTCCATCTACTATAGGGTATGGCATGCTTATATTGACTGGTGTGAGTCTAAGTCGTTTCCCTGTCGGGTGTTTTCTGTCCCTAGGATTCTGGAGTTTTTGCAACATGGTTTGGATTTGGGTCTTCAACTTAGTACCCTTAAAGGTCATGTTTCTGGATTGGACATTTTTTTCCAAAGATCTCTTGCCCGCCGTCGTTTGGTTAAGACCTTCTTCCAGGGGGTTATTCATGTGGGTCCCCCACGTAAGCCTATGTTACCAGTCTGGGATTTGAACTTGGTCTTATCTGTCTTGCAGTTGTCTCCCTTTGAGCCCTTGCGTGAGGCCCCTTTGTCCATTTTGATGCTTAAGGTAGTCTTTTTGGTGGCCATCACCTCTGTTAGGCGTGTTTCTGAGTTGGTGGCGCTTTCCCCCTTACTTTGAGAGACATCAGGACAAGGTGGTGTTTCGTTTTAAGCCAGATTTTCTGCTTAAGGTTGTGTCTGCTTTTCATCTCAATCAGGACATTGTTTTGCCTTCTCTATGCCCTAATCCTAGTAACCCTAAGGAGCGGGTTTTACACACTCTGGATGTGGTCAGGACTCTGAAGTTCTATTTGGTGGCTACTGAATGCTCCTTGGAGCATACAGTACGTCCTGCTCCAGTATAATACTTACACGTGGGTAATCCTCCGCCAGAGGGCGCTGTTCACTGCAGACATGCAAAAACAGGCTTCTCCCGGCCCTTCATATACCCAGGGACCGCCCACAAATCCCCAGATTTCTCTGCAGTGCTGACTGCGAAGACATGAAGTATCTCTCTCTCGCAGGTGAGCGGGGCTTTTACAGCCTGCGGCCCTGCAGGACTATTACCACCCGGCCTCTTCGATAAGGATGTGCCTCCCAGCCTGGGCTGCGCTGGTAGGTAGGTAGGCAGCACCTCGTGTGCTCACTGAGCTACGCTCCACCGCAATCCCCCACCATAGGGTAGGCGGTTTAGGCCGATGGTGAGCCTCCATTTGATGCCCCTCCCACATTGTTGCTCGTGCCCCTGAACCCTGGGTGCAGGTTCGCTTCTCCCTCGCCTCCTCCTGTAGCTCGGGGGGGGGGGGGAAGAAAGGGGGGGTTTATTTGTGTGGCAGTCCCAGCGTAATGTTAGACACGTTTATAGCCGTTGCCTTTTTATTTAAACTTGGGTGTCAGTGCCGCGCTCCTTGCTCCACATACACCTTGTCTGGTTGTGCGGGTGTGTCCTTTCATTACAAGAAGTGTACAGCCCGGGCGGCAGCATCATTCTCTTGTGTTGAGAGCAATCTCCTTAATCACACTCTGTATGTGTGTCCTATCCACTGCTGTCATTGACGCTGCGCTGGTTAGAGCTTCGCGCTCTTTGGGGGAGGTGGGTACTTGGCATGGCGCGCCCCGTGTCACGGCCAGATCAGGCCCACCCCTCGAGGTTCGCTTGGCGCCATTTTGATGGTCTTATCGCGCGTGGTTGCGATCCGCCTCCTCCCTTGGTCATGTAAGTGCCCTCCCGGGCGGTTTTTGTTCCTATGATTTTTTTTATTCAGCTGCGCATGGCACTGACACCCCCCCTCTTATCCCCTTTGTCTTTCAGACACAAGATTTCGGTGGCTTCTCCCGGCCTGACATATATTATAGCGGGTTCACATAAAAATTCTCCCACATTCCTAGCGGGTCTTGGGGCATCCAGGGTTGCCTATTGCGTAAATCCCTGCAGGCATATTGCTCAGATAATCACCATATGGAGGCATCTCAGAATTATGTACCCGGGGTCCCTCGGGGACAAGACCGGCTGTGTACAGTGTGTGGTATGCTGACAGAGCACGGGTCTGCGGACCGTGTGCTGAACAGGCACTGACCCTGTAATCAGGTTTGCCAGTGGCTGCACCTCCCTTCAATACACCCGTCTCCCCGGATTTAAATCTCACTCCTGATGAGTCGCACTCGAGCGGGGATGACCAGCAAGCCGTGCCGCGCAGGCTGCCTACGGCTGAGCAGGTGCTATCTGGTTTGGCGGAGCGCTTGGGCCCTGGAGAGAAGCGGTCCCTGACGCCTCCTGGTTCTCCGGTTCCTAATGATACTGATGAATCTGCTGCTATGCAGGACCTTGATCCTTCTGATGAAGGTGAGCTATTCTCCGATTCGGGCTCCTCGGATGAGGTGCCCTGGAGCCGTGATGATTCTGGGCCCGGTTCTTGGGGCCTGTGTGACACAGATGAACTACTTATTAAGATCTTTTGAGGTTTTGTCAATCTACCCTCCTAAGAAGGAGAGTTTCCACACAGCGCAGCCGCGCTTGGAATTCCTGGAACAGGAGCATTTCCAGAATCTTATATCCCAAAAAATGGGAATCGCCTTGTAAACTTAAAGGGGTCCCAGGGGTCTGGGATTGGAAGTACCCTTTCCCTCCTGATGTGGTTAACTTTTGGTCAGCACCTCCTGTGGTGGATGCACCGATTATCGGGGTTACTAACCCCCCCCCCTTCATGACTGCTCCTCATTACTGTACCTTTCGGGATGCTGAGGACCGGCGCATTGACAGACTGGCTTCCCACGCCTTTTTGTGTGCAGGGGCGGCTCTGCGCCCGGTTTGTGCCGCGGCCATCACTGCAGTGGCCGCCAGGACTCTCATTAGAAAACTACTTGATCACCGACCTGAGGACCTCCCCTGGGGGGTCTTTAATGCACTCTGATTGTGATATGTTTGTGAGGTTTATCCTCTCAGCGCTGGATGACACCATTAAGATGTGTGCTAGAACCTCTGCCCTTGTGGTAGCTATTCGCCGCCTGGTCTGGCTGCGACAGTGGGGTGTTGACGATGATACGAAAAAGGCTCTCACTGGCCTTCCTTTCAGAGGATGGCGTCTATTTGGGGCCCGTTTGGACCTTTTTGGAAAAAAGGGTAAGGCACCCCTATGCAGAAGGCCGTCTCGGCCTCCTCGGGGCAGGGACACCCCTCCCCCTCCCTACGTTAGTGTCAAACGCGAACCTGAGGTGTGCTTCAACTTTTCGGAGTGGATTTCCACCACAGGGTGGGCAGGCAACGCCCTGGGCCCTCTGGCAGGACTAAGTCCAAATCTGCCAAGACTTCCCAAGCATGAAGGGGCGCCCTCGCCCTTCTGGGCGAGGGGACTGCCGCAGCACCTGACTCCTATCTGGGAGCGTATCTTCTCCTTCTGGTGGTTCCAGGAGGTAGTTCCCCTGGACACAGGATAGAATTTGCTGGGCGGTCCCTCTTAGAGGTTGTCAGGGTGCTTCTAGCCCCTGTTTCCCCCTCAGGAGTTGGTGCAGGCCGTACTCGGCCTGCAGAGTCTGGGCTTACTTGCAAGTTGCCCTTAACAGAGTGGGGCTATGGCCCCTTAGAGGGTCCATCTTACCTACTGATTTTGTTAAAACAGTGAGCCTTCAGTTTGGCTCTATCTTGCTGGACTTCTCCTCTTCAGGACCTGTCTATTTGGGGACTCTTGGTCTGTCGGACAGTGGTCTGTATTTATTATTGGTCTGGAACTTGAAGCAGGATGATTCTCCTGGAAGGTTTCTGATCCTGATCTAGGTGGGGGTCTACGTTCCCTGCACCTCAGTGGTATTCGCTCTAATGGATGTGCTATCCTGGTGTCCCTCTGAGAGCCAACTAGGCTGGCTCTGTTGGGTCCCTTTAATATCACAGGGGCTCTGCCCTTGTTTTTACTGCCCCAGATTATTCTGACTCTGGTCATGGGGGCTTAGTTATTTTATGTCTGGACATTCTATTTTATGTCTTCTCTTCATTCACCCTGCTATGTGGGGTTCTGCGCGAGATTGCGCTGATAAGGGGACCCGTGATACTGATGGCCCCTGGGTGGCCTAGTGGACTGTGGTTCGCAGATGTTTCTGTTGAGGACAGCGGTCCTGTACGCTCTATCAGGAGTGCGGTTCTGCCCTTTTTCAAGCTCCTTATTATGTCGCACCAATCTACAGGCTCTTGTCTGATGGCTTGACAGTTGATTCATTCACCCTTTCGGAGACAGGTTATCTTTTGGGTGACTTTGCCTATGGGGGGCTAGGAGCAAGTTTCTTCTTCTTCCCAGTTCTCCGTCTATTATAGGGTATGGCGTACCCATATTGATTGGCGTGAGTCTTGGTCTCTCCCCTGTTGGACGCTCTGTTTGCAGGTGACAGCGCCTTTAGTGTCTGCTGTGCCTTTTTTTGATGGGGATCCCACCCTACTTTATGGACTTTATGGACACTGCTATTGGATGTCCCACGTGTAAGTATTATATTGGAGCAGGACGTACTGTATGCTTAGAATAATACAATTCTGTGAAATACTCACCTGTAGAATTGGTATTATACGCATACAGTACGTCCTGCTCCACCCCACCCTGGTTTTACTTTTTCTGGATCTCCTGTATGGTGATTGTTATCATTGCTACTGTTACCAGTTTGGTGGTTGGTTTCTCCCGGCTTCTTTTCTCACTGCTTTTCAATGCTGGGGATTTGTGGGAGGTCCCTGGGTTTATGAAGGGCCGGGAGGAGACGGTTTTTGCATGTCTGCAGTGAACAGCGCCCTCTGACGTAGGATTACTCAAGTGTAAGTATTATATTGGAGCAGGACGTACTGTATGCGTATAATACCAATTCTACAGGTGAGTATTTCACAGAATTGTATTTTTTGTGCTCCCGTCTGGACCCAAGAAGGGTCTGGCTCCAGCTAAGTCCACTATCAGCAAGTGGATTAGTCAGGCTGTGGTACAGGCCAATTCTGCTAAGGGGAAGGAGCCTCCCTTCCGCCTTACTGCTCATTCTACTTGTGCTATTGGTGCCTCTTGGGCTTTTCAGCACCAAGCTTCTGTTGAACAAGTTTGCAAGTCCGCCACTTGGTCTTCTGTTCATACCTTTTCCAAGTTTTACAAGGTTGATGTTGGGGCCTCAGCTGATGCTGCTTTTGGTCGCAAAGTTCTGCAGGCGGCAGTGGTTTAAATTGCCCGCTGTTACTTTTTGGGGATCCCACCCTACCTTACGGACACTGCTATTGGATGTCCCATGTATAAGGAATATTCTGGAACAGCACGTGCTGTATACTTAGAATAATACAATTCTGTGATTACTCACCTGTAGAATTGGTATTATACGTATACAGCACATTCTGTTCCATCCCACCCTTGTTATCATTATTCTTAGTTACCTCTGTATGGTGATTATTCATATGTTCATTTTTGAATTCTTATTATTGTTCTCCCGGCTTAACTTAACTGCTTGTCAATACTGGGGAATTTGTGGGAGGTCCCTGACTTATATAGGGCCGGAAGGAGCCACAAGCTGTTTTCTGCAGTCCAGCGCCATCTTGTGAATGTATTACCCATGTGTAAGGAATATTCTGGAACAGGACGTGCTGCATACGTATAATACCAATTCTACAGGTGAGTAATCACAATGCATCTGCTCATTAGGTGTACCTAGGATTTGGAGGAAGAAAATAAGAAAATATATTCTGAAGCAAATGGTGGATTGGGGGACAGGATCTGCCACACAAACTGTTATAGGGTGAGGTATACTTGCTCATAAGGGTGTGTGGGGCGACAAATATGGTGCTATTTACAGTATTCTCGGTACACTTATTTATATATACTCGCCACTAAACACCACTTCAGTTTACATTCCTAAGGTAAACACATTGTTGCTAGAGGAAATGGTGTTCTATTTTTTAACATATAGTTGCAAACTTATAAAACATTAAAAACAATTAACAGATAAGCTCAGCACCTTGAGGATTTGGCACACAATACTATATATTTTTTAAAATGCCTTTGAAAGTGGAATTACCCTTTTAAGTTACTTCTTAAGAAATCTAATTAACTAAACAAGATAATGTATGCATAAACATACGTTAAGCTTCTCACTAGTCTCCAACTGGGAGAAAACTGCCTCATGAGAAGTACCCCTTGGGATCAAACCTCACCAGTTATGACCCTGAGTGTAGCTGGAATTATGCATATCGGCTGGGATGATAAACTGAACAGGTATCTATGGCTGGCTGTCAATCTGTAAAATGATTGGTCATAGCACACTCCACAACCTGACCTTGATAGCTGCAGCTATAACTGGCATGGGGGCTGCATAAATGCATTTGAAGTCGATATATAGGACTACTGATGTTCTAGCGACAGTTGTGTGGAATTATTACAGGCAATTACTAGCTGCGGCCCTCTTACCGGGCAGTTGGTGCACACACATTACTTGCCCTTTGGCCTCTCTGAGCTCCGTCGCCAAGCGTGATTTACTCCTGTGTTAATATTTCACCTTGTACTGGAGGAACATTTACTTTTTTAAACCACTAATTATAATCCTGTTACATGTGCCATGCACCAGGTCGGACTGGCCCACCAGAGGATCCCCAGGCGCTAACTCAAGGCCACCATCCCTGCAGTACAGGAGATTTAAGACTACCACAGTGTTTCCAGTTTGCCTGAAGTGTTCTGTGAGTTTTATTAAGGAAGTTACATTTGTTATTTGGGTAATCCACATTTTATATAATGTTTTAGCTGAAGGATGGGCCCCCAGAATGATTCCCTTGTGGTGTGCCCAAGTTACTCTATACTAATGCTGGCCATGCATCAAGGATTTGATTAGCAGTGATCTTCTTTGTGAAGATTTTACTTTATCTTAGGTTGGTGATGCCAGGCCTGCCTTTTTAGTTATTCTTTTTCAGACTGTTGGGAGCAGCTTTTAGTGTCACGTGCAGATCTTGCGTCCCCTGATGGGGCTGTGGTGGCCTTTGCGTTGTTCAGGCTGGCAGTAAGAAGCCACGCAATTAATCTGCGGTGACTTTGAATTACCTTATCTGTCGTCCTGCGGGAGCGGCTCAGGCCACCTGGTGCTTATGTACGATTCTGGCTAGCATCCCGTGCTACACATGTTCTCGCTTGCCAACCTTCCCCCTGAGTGGACATCACGTTGTTTTATCTTTACTGCTGTATGTAACAATTGGAAGCGGTGTCCTTTCCAATGGCTGCTAGTCACAGGGGACACGAGGCTTGGTACAGGGCATGAAATGGATTTGGAGCTCGTCTGTTGTAAATAGATGTATCTACAGTGGAGTTACTGGAGCTAGACTGTCATGCATTTTAAATTTTAATAAGGACCAGTATTTTGACTATCTGTGCCTCCATGGTATCCTGATTTGGAAATATTGGGAATACCACGCTCTGCCCCCCCCCCCCAAAATCGTTATATATACACAAAGCTTTGAATAGGCAAATACATTTATTGTTGCAGATCTGCTTGTTAACCCCCCGCCCTGAGAGGGACAAATGAAAACAACAAAGGACATGGGATCATGAAGTCCAAAGAGGGACAGTCGGGAGGTATGCTGACCAGTTGCTGGATTACGGAGTGATGGGGGGGGGGGGGGGGCTTGCCAATGAACTCTGCTCTGCATTTCTGTGCTGAAAGCCTGATTCCCCCCGTCCCCCAGCCCCAGGACTCGCCTACTTTCAACTTCCCTGCAGGTTCACAGCCCTGTGTGACCCCCCCCCCCCCCCAACCAGTGTGGCTGCACAGCAATGTGCACCTACCCAGCAGAACCCTACCGGTTGCTGATGTTAACATGGGGCTGCAATCCGGTGGTCGGAACACAGGTTTTTTTTTTAAGTATCGGGCATTTGGTGTGCCCGCTTCATTGGCAAGGAGCCGTCCAGTCTTATCTGAGGGTCACTTTAACAGCCTCTTAAATTGATATTCCCAGTTGCTTAATGAGCCATGGGAAGCTCCAAATGGTCTAAATTACTCACCCTGTTTGGGCTTCAGAGCTGCTCTTGCTGCACACATAACTGCAAACACAATTGGCTGTTGGTGCAGCAATTGGTGCGTTGACGGATCTGAGAAAGGTGAATGTTGAAAACCTGTCAGGATTTTTATTAGGCAGTGTGGGGTCCCAAATACGGAATCCCTGGTGAAGGCCCTAAAGTCTTGACTTTTGGTCCACTTATACACTTTACCTACGGCCTAAGCATGGCTAAGATATGTTGGGACATGGGGTTCAAATTGGGTCTGCCTTCTGCTTAAGAAGTTGTAGACGAGAAGGTGTAGCATTTCTGGATGAAAAAGGTATGAATTGGGCTACACAAGGACTCCAGGAATGAGTGCCTTAGTTTGTGTTACTGCACTGTTGGTAAGGTGCCCTATAAAGCCCTGAGATTGGCGAGTAAGGGTAGCTGGGTGGGCCAGAAGACCCATAAAGAGGCTAATTAGTCTCAGACAGTGGCTGCAGTGTGGGATAACCAGGTGCATAAGTCACCAGGACGGTACGGATGTCCACAGCCAGTGGTGCTTGTGCGCACAAAATATTGCCAGGGCAGAAGCTCCCAAAGGAGCTGTTGAGCTACAAGTAGATGGTGATGGTGAGTGAAGACCTCAAGTGAGTTAGTCCAGTGTTGGGGCTACAGTGAGCAAGCCAACAAGCTGTTTCTGATCAAATGGTCTTTTGCTATTTATTATTCTCTGGGCTGAAGAAAGCCTGGTTAATTTAAATTTTGTAAAGAAAATTAAAAAGGCTAATTTCTTCCACAATAGCAGTTGCATGGCTGATTGTAAGTTACCTACCCAGTCACATTATGGCATATCTGAACCTGATGCAGATATTTCTAAGTTGTACTATGGTCCCTAAAAAGCCCATCAGCTGGAAACACTAGGGATGTGAATAGCTGGTAATCCACATGTTACTGGGAGTCTTGTTGATGGAGAAGGGTGGGTATGCTTGCTTGATTTTGAGCATGACCAGCATATGGGCATTTTCCATGTCTGGCAGTGGTCTGAAGAGATGCTCCAGGTTACATTGGCAGTTAAAGGAAGTATCTTTATATGGCTGTTTGAGAGGTGCACCCTATTAACGGCTAGCTATGGCTTTAAATATTTTTTTTTTTCCTTTTGATTTATCTGCTACACTGAGCAGTCATTCTGACCTCAGGCAAAGATTCCATAAGTTGGACTTGAAATTGTCTTGTGGTTTCCTGCAAATGCTTAGCCCTCATTGGCCTGAGATTATGAGTCCGTGGATACAACACCATTGTGAGGTTACAGGCAGGCCTCTTGTGACTGGGTTACAGGTAGTGTATTTCTATACATTGGCTTCTGACATGATTTAATTAATCCTTTAAGTCACATGTCTTCTGCAAAACGGACACCTTTTTCTTAAGCGGACTGTGGTATTCTGGGTATGCAAGTTATACGTGGCTACATGTCCTGCAGTCACACTTGCTACTGCATTGCCTGAAAGTTAATCTATTTGTGCTTATTTAATGCTTAGGCAAACTCCAGGAATTAAAGCGGTCCCTCGCTCTGAATAAGAGTCTATCTTATGTTTTCCCCCACCCTGTACATACAGATTGCTCACATTATAATTCATCCTACCTGCATCTACTGCATGTTATTAGCCTTTAAACATCCAAGATGGCGGCTCACGGAACATTAGGCAGCCTGCAAACAGGAAGTGCCTTCTGACTGTGCTGCTTTGCATTCTGGGATTGCTGACCTTTTCCTGACCCCAGCTCTGCTCTGTCTGAGCAAAGCAGAGCTATAACCCACCCCCTGCACTTTATCCCGCTCTCCTCTTCCCAGTAAGTGTGATGATTCTGAGTCAAGATGGCAGTGCCCATATCCTAAAGTCCTAAACAGAGTTGCAGCCCAGTGGGGGATAGAGTAGTAAGTAAGTGACTAAAAACTTAAAATATATTAACTTTAGATGCTGGGGAATCATTTTTTAAGGGTTTGGGCTTTTCAATAAATCATGGTGAAGGTCCGGTTTAAGGTGGGTCTAAATACTTCATGACAGTTCTGTGCCAGGGAGGGTCCTAGTCTGCAGTAACATTTAAAAGGGAAAGTTTAGGCATACTCTGGCTAAACCGCAGCCTTTTCATTGTAGTCCATTGGTATAAAAAGACCAGATCCACACCCGACCACCGCTCACTGACACCCTCTGTGTTGAATGGCCACAGCCTCCCCCAGCGTTGGTCACTAGTGAATTCAATATGGTCACTCTATTTCTACTGCAGTGAATAGAGTTACCATGCTTAAGTCGCTGTGATGAAGGGGTTGGCCATTTAGGGGAGTGGGGAATGATTACTCAGGTTAGTCGAGCCTTACTCAAAGTTGTCCAATCCTTGCCACTTCCTCAATCCCCTGCATTATCTGACTGTGTCCATTGTGGTTTGATGTTCAAGGCCACACAAAAAACCTGATTGGTCTTGCCAGTCAGGTGCTTGGCAGCCGTACAAGAGGTAAGCATTGGCTGACCCGCGCAGGGAATGGGGTGGGGCAGGATCTTCTACTAGACGCAGGCTGAGCATTCCTGGACCATGCTTGATACAGTTGTATAGTGAGGCTGCCACTTAGCATGGCTGAAGTGATTGTTGCCAAGATAGGCGATTCATCAGAGCTGGCCAGAGCTAGTATTTTAAGTCTAATGAAGTTGTCTTGGCTTTAGAATCTCTACGTTATTTCCCCCATAAGTCTTCTAACTCTAAAAGAGCCCCCCCCCCCCCCCCGGTTTTCAGATGCATATTTAGCATTCCTCCCATGCACACATTGCATGTAGCTTCCCACTATGACTTTCATATAGAAGGTGAGGTGGTTCTGAATCCTGCAGTTCTGGTTGGTGTTTGGCTTTTAGACCTTGATCTCCAATTACTCTCTCTGCACAGCTCATTAAACTGGACCTTCACCCCGAATAAGAGTCTAACTTGTATGTTCCCCCCACCCTGTACATACATATTGCCCACATCAGAAATCCTCCTACCTGCACCTAAATCCAAAATGGCAGCCTGTGGAGTCCCGGGCTGTCTGCAAACAGGAAGTGTCCTCTGACTATGCCGCTCTGCATGCTGGGATTGCTGTCCTTTTCCTGACCCCAGCTCTGCTGGAATTGTCCCTTCAAATGCTCTATGCAGTGTCCATTCATTTGCTTGCTTTTACAGGGTCTAGTCCAGCACAGCATGCACGCTTGTTTGTAACATTTACACTTTTGAACTGGAGCAGGATACATCGGGAGATTTCCACAGCCAGAGGACATAACTATATCTGACATTGGAAATTTAATTATGGCTTTTCCAATAAACAGATGTGGGCCTGAGGCCATGTGAAGTGTATCAATAGAGATCCTGTGTCGCAGGCCCCACTGCTTGTGTCACGTCTGCTACAAACACATCAATGAAATTGTTGTTTTCTAGCGTGCTTAAAATTGCCCACTCTGGCTGCTGTCAGGTGCATCCATCTACTGCTGATTAACCTTCTGTACCGTATGCGCTCTGTCGGCAATACTGCAGGCTAATTATATTCCCTTCAAAAGCGTCTCGTAAGTATTAGGCAGAAATAAATCTGGGATCCAAAAGTAAACCTGGTAGAATTGATTTGATTTGTAGAAGCTTGTTTTTCACATTTGGCCAGAGCATGGAATAGTAACAGCCATTTTGGTGAATTTAGGCCTCTATAGTGGTCACATAGGTCATATTTTGTGCTGGCGTTTTATAATCCAAAACCATGACCATTTAATGAAGGCCAAATTCATCCTCGCTGCCATGTCCTACTCCTGTGGCAAGCCTGAATCGGGTGTTAAAATAATAGAACTCGCTTGAGAGACTTAAAAACGTGATCTATGATAACTATACGGTAGATATTTTAGCAAACTACGGGAAATGCAAACACAAATATGCTTGGATTCTCCATAGGCGGCTGATCATTCTTAACTTAAGCTTAAACTAAAAAGAAAAAAAAAAAAAAATCTTGACCTTTCCATTCCGGGGCACCACCAGTCAGCAATATACGGCTAACCTCAGCTGTAGGCAGATACTACCCACGCATTTCTGACTGGTGGTGCCCTGGAATGGAAGAGGACGAGACTGGTGAGTATGCAAATTTCATTTTTCTTGTCCCTTCCATTCTAGGACAACACCAGCAGGCAACAAGAGGGTAGTCCCTGCCAGGGCTGAGGTTAACCCACGTGTTGCTGACTGGTGGTGTCCCGGAATGGAAGATGATGAGAAAATTTACCAGTGAGCACACATTTTCTTTATTTACGTTTATTGGATACCTGTAGAGCTGCTCTCTCAGACTTTAGAGCGACAAATTATCTGTTTTATTTTTGCAGTGCATTAAAAAAAAGCGGACCACCCTCCCCAGTCTACAAGCCGACACACCACACAGGGGGGCTGGGACCCAGTTGGCTCGAAGGGGTGAACACCAGACACACGCCGATGGGCACATGGCTCTTCTTTACTTCCTTGGCCTAATGGCACAGGAATCTGAATGGAACAAGCACTGCTGGTTGGCTGAGTGGCCCACCTGGGAAACAGGAAGGGGTACATTTTTGGGCAGTCTGTGGGGGTATACACAGCAAGACATCCCAAATCGGAATGGTCAACACCCAATATCAGTGTTTTTGGGTCGGGGGACAGGATGTTGTTGAAGGTAGCTAATAGGTGAATGTGTGGTTTGACAGAGCTGAATTTGAGATCCAGCTTGAGGATTGTAAAATGTGGCCCCTTCCTGACATGCCTTTTTGACTTTAGCCATGCATTATTGAAGAACTTAGTCTAATTGGAGGGCTGGACAGGTGTGCCTTGTTTTGTTTCCAACAGTATATATGCTGTCGGGGGGGGGATCTCTGCAAAGTCTGGAGATGGCAAAACAGAGACCAAAACGCTTGTGTAAGCCGGTTACACGCATACATTTGTATAGGGTTAACAGTTGACGAAATCCCAGGATCTGGTCGGTCCCCCTGGGGCACAGCATTTTGGGATGCCCTGCTGTGTGAATCCCACAGTTAACCGGCCTTTCTTACCTTTTCTTAAGCCCACGGCGCAAATAGGGGTTTTGTCCACTGTTTCTCCATACATATTAATGTGCAGCTGTAGAAGCTGAATGGAATCCCAGGCATCACACATTGCGGCATCATTCGCATCCTTCAGCTGTGCGCAGCCATGCTCTGCCCGGTGGGTGTAGCCACTCACAGCAAAATAGGATAACTCAAAGTCAGATGTATTGCATTGCAGTCCCAGGCACTGTGAAGGACCGTCTTTTAGCATTTGGCCTTATAGGAAATGTGACCACAAGCATGAAGAGGAACAAGATAATGCTTGAACTGAGGAGGTAGTTGTGGCTGGCATTGAGGTTTTATTGGGAACTACATGTATATTGGGGGATAAATGACTGACTTAATTATAATAGTAGTCATTTTGGCCCTTTGATTTTGAGTGGGGCTGATCATGCTTCTGCACAGGGTGGATTGGGATCATGGTCCCCTTCAACTCTGGTATTCCCATTGCCATAAAGGGCCACTGAAGCAGCAGCAGTTATGCATGTTTCCCACAATCTGTGTCTGTGTTTTTAGTGTATGGAGGTGTTGATGCATTTTTAACTACACTTCTCTGACATAGAAGGTGGCCATGGCGGTGAGCCAAAGAGAAACCTGTGGGTTAAGTTAAGGTATGTGCTTTAATTTATTTTGTGTGTTTTTCAACTCAACTCAGGGGTGGGGAAGGGTGATATTTCACCAAGTGGTAGTTAACCTCTTATTTCTCTTGTATTTCCTTTTACCTTAAAAAAAAAAAAAAAATATATATATATATATATATATATATATATATATATACTTTTTCTGTCCAGTGAAACTTGCTTATAAACAACAATTCAGTCTGGGCATTTTAAAGCAGAACAAAACCCAATATAGAAGATTCCAGGCTGGCCCTCGTCCCTTTGTGCATTCCCAAGGAACCCCACCCCGGGTCCATGCAAAATGCACATTTTTCCTGGCTCCCTTGCCAATGTAAATATCTGTGTCCATATCCCCAGCTTCTTTGGGCTGTATGCGAGCTTCCCATTGCCATAAAAGCCATTTGCAGAACATTCTCACTTAGCCTTTCAAGTGTAAGGGATCGGTGCCTGGGCTGAGCAACACGTCGCTGTCCCAGGGGAGGAAGATGTGACAGGGGTGGACTCAAAAATGGGGGGGGGGGGGGGAGTGAAGAAGCAGTAGGTATAATGTGCCCCAGTAATATCTGTGCCCCCAAATTAACATTTGGTGAGTACACTATAAAAAGAAAATTTATTTTAAAGACAAGAATGATACAACTGCTGCAAAGCCTAACCCACCCTTCTTGTGTCTGACCTCTTCTTAGCCTTTCTGTGTCTAGTCTGGCCACTGTTTACCTTGGTGATACTGAGCCAGGCAGATTGAAATTGTCACTTGCACAACACACTGAAGACACTCTCCAGTCATCATCATGTCTTGATATATATTTTTTTTATACCTATTTTATAAAACAACTGTTTCATTTTACCAAACTAAAAAGGGAAAAATAATTAAACCGGACCTTTTCACTAAATAAGAGCCTATTTTATATGTCCCCCCACCCTGTACGTACGGATTGCCCACATATACCTGCATCTACTGCATTTTCTGAGCCTTTAAACATCCAAGATGGTGGCACATGGAATCTCAGGCTGCCTGCAGACAGGAAGTGTCTTCTGACTTCCGCTCTGCATTTTGGGATTGCTGTCCTTTTTCTGATCCCAGTTCTGCTCTGTGCAAAGCACAACTTTAACCCGCCCCGTCTCCTCTCCTCAATTAAGTTGTGGCTCCAGCAGCCACTAGGGGGTAAACCCACTGCACCAAAGGTCCTCCTCTCTCTCCTCAGTATGTGATGCTTCTGAGGCAAGATGGTGGCGCCAGTATCCTAGAGTCCTGAACAGAGTTGCAACCCAGCAAGGGGAAAGAATAATAAATTACTAAAAATGTAAAATATAATTTTTTAGGTTTGGGGCCCTAATTATATTCATGTTGATGCTGGATGCAGCAGTTTTTCTAAAACATTTGTACTTGTGTTTTATCGTGGCTTATCTTAATAACAAGTAAACCTGTTTTTTATTTTTAACTCATTTAATAGGATTTTGTTCATACAATGGAGTTTTAGTAGTTTTGTATCCAACACGTTAAAGTGGACAAAAACCGGACCTAGCGAATTGAAGATTTTAGATCAACTTAGACACCCACCACTGGGGCATCCCGATTTTGGATGCCCTGCTCCTGTGTTTCCCTAAAAATAATACAGGGTCTAATTAACTTTCGCTCCCAAAGATGCTTTAGGTCTTATTTTCAGGGGCTGTCTCCATTTATTGATGGAGCTGGAGATAAATCTTTATCCCTAGCCTCTGCGTGGCTCCAAAGTATGACACAGGCTATCAAAGATGCTGGGGGAGCCGCATGCAGGAGCTAGGCACAGAAGCTCCCATAGCAAATAGTAAGGTTTTATGTAGTGGCATGCATCAGGAACATAAGACGGTGACGTGTATTGCGCTGGAGTACCTGGTGTCCAGGGCATGAAGTGTCCCTGCCTTGGGCCCTGACTGTGATGGGGGGCCTTCCAGTCCTGCCCCTTGACCAGCACTTAAACCGGACCTTCACCATGATAGTTTGAAAAGCCCAAACCCTTAATACGATTCCCCAGCATCTACAATTAATATATTTTAAGTTTAGTCACTTATTATTCTTTCCCCCACTGGGCTGCATCTCAGGACTGTAGGATACGGGCACCGCCATCTTGACTCAGAAGCATCACATACTGAGGAGAGGAGCGTGGGATAAAGTACAGGGGGGTGGGTTATAGCTGTGCTTTGCTCATACAGAGCAGAGCTGGGGTCAGGAAAAGGTCAGCAATCCCAGAATGCAGAGCAACACGGTCAGAAGGCACTTCAGGCTGCCTAATGTTCTCAAACATTCTGAAAAATCATGTTGGGGGTTATGCGGGGGGGGGGGGGAGAAGAGGTGCTAAGTCAGTACAAATCAAAAAAAGTGGAGAAGCAGCAATGATGGGGCTCCCTGGAGTTCTAGGCCCCAGTGTGGTTGTGCCCACTATAGTTATGCTTTTGTTGTATAAAGACTCCGCTTAAAGTGGACCAACACCGAGAGGTGATCGGCCCGGAAATCTATAAGATTCCCGGGCCGATCACCTCCCACCCCGCGGGACATCCGAGATCGGGATGTCCCGCGGGGTGAAACCCCCCAAAAAAACCCCAAACACCTTACCTGATCTTCGCCGCCGCCTCCCTCGCGCCCCTGTAGGCGTGCTCGCGCCGGCCGTCTGCGAATGGCCGGCGGGGGCGCGCGCGCGCCGAAAGTGACGCAAGGGAGGCGGCGGCAGCCTCTTGGACGTTCCTGATCCCCGCCTGGACGTTGGCGGGGATTGGACCGTCCAGTCACGTGGGAGCGGGGACAGGTAAGATTTTGGGGCTTTCTGGGGGGTTTCACACAGCGGGGCACCCCCGATCGGGGTGCCCCGCCGAAGTGGACCAAAACCCAGGATAGTCAAAATCCTGGGTGTTGGTCCACTTTAACAACATGTGTGTATGTGCTTGTACCGGAACATCAGTGCAGGAGTATGGATCTATTTTATATTCTTTTTCGCTTTACCCCCTTCAGGACAGGCCATGTCTAAAGGGGCTCCCCTACCCTAGGTAGCACACAAGGCCTGTAAGGAACAAGGCAACCAGAATAGTTTCATCCTCATCCTGAAGTTTGTATGCATGTTTCCCTGTATCTACCTCACCTTAAAGTGGTATTTCAGGCAAAGGCCATTGTTAGACAATTGTCGGGCTACATTTGGCACTGCCTTAAACTGTTATTAAACTGAAGGAGAAATAGCCGAGATATCAAGGTTTACAGTTAGTCAAGTTTTACCACATGACTTCTCTTCTGAAAAAAGTGGGCATTGCCCTTGGAGCTGTGATGCTGCATAATGGGTGAGGGTTGCTGGTAGCGAGAGGGCTTGCTAGGAGGTGGCTGGGGGAGATAGGGGATAGCTCTGAGAGTGCCATTCAAGCCATCAATAGAGAGGGGCGTGGTCTGGACTAGCTCCTCAAGCTAGTATTGGTGGCTCACATCGACAGAGTGGTGCTGGAGGGGAGGATGAGGAAGTGAATTTCCTCATTCAGGGTGCCGAGCTGAGATGAAGCACAGCACTGGAGGAATGCTTGGAAAGTTAAGCTGGAGGCCATTTCCCTGAAAAATCCCTTTAAACCTTGGACAAAACAGAGCTGCAGATTCTCCAATCTTAAAAGTGCCATGCCTTATTTAATCTTATTTTTTTTTTTTTTTTTGTACACAATCAACCTTACCAACTGAAATTTCCAAATGTATTCTATAAATTGTGACAATGGACATAAAGGAGGTTTTCTTTTTATGACCCCATCTTTCTTGCTCACTTGACACAGGTTTCCTGGAGACATGTACCCTAAACCTAAATCCTGATTGCTTCAAGCATCTGCCGATTGATTGCTTTGCGCATGTCTGAAATGTACTTTTAGGCTTTCTACAGTCCATGCTCAAATCTATAAACCTGCTGACTTTTAATTCCTGACCTCACAAAGTAAAACAGACTCCTAAAAGTAGAACATGCCTTGGGGCCTTTATATATGTACCCAACCGAAAGGTGTGTTATGTTTGTTTTTAAAGCGACACAAAATACCGGGTTTTAAGCCCAGGAGTCTAAAATACTCCCTGACCGGCTGCAGGCCTTTCGCTGGGGCATCCCAAGTCAGAATGACCCACTGGGATCAGAGGTTAACTTGCCTTTAACGGTGACTCTATTCTGGTGTTCTCGGTGTCAGCTGCATCCCCGGATTCCCTGTCCGCTGTCAATACGCCATTCACTGCAATGTAGGGGGTGTCCTGAGCCCTGACTCATTCACCTGCTCTATTTAGTGGATCCTTGCAAGCTCAACAAAGACACAGTTCTTAATATTAACCCCATCACAAGCCTTCGTATTTTAAAAGAATTCCAGTATTGAGAGACCAAGCTGCTAGCAGCCTGGATCATCCTGCGATGGCTGAAGTGAAGCTGCCCCTATGTCCGTATATACTATGGGAAAAGTAGCTCTAATTAGACTTGTTTTGTAAATGCGGATTGACTGAGTTTGCCATTACTTAATATGTGCCAGAGTAAAGATCTTGGAGCAGAAATACTGGTTCCTCCCCAGTGTAAACAAACAGTTGGTTGTCTGAGGTCTGTTTACGATTAATTATAGTGGCTTTCCAACAGCAGTGGCTTATTTGATAAACTGTACGAAGAGGGAAGTAGACTAATCCTATAAATTATCTGAGAATTGCTTTAATGGAGCCAGCACAGCTGCATAAATATGAGGTTTCTTTGGTTAGTAGACTGCTTTTGCTCTAAGAGCCCCCTCCCCCCGAAAAGAAATATATATATATATATATATATATATATATATATATATATATATATATATATATATATAATGTCTTATGGTCAGGTCTTATAATGCAAGAAAAAAAAAAAAATATATATATATATATTTTTTTTTTTTTTTGCATTATAAGACCTGACCATAAATTTAGGGAAGAGAATTAAGAAAATAAATATTCTGAACCAAATTGTTTATAACTGGAAGGCTAACAGAACCCCCCCCCCCCAAAAAAAAAAAAAGAAAAATCCCCCTATAACCAGCAGTGTGTCAGAATTTCTCCCCTGAATCCCTTATAACAGGCAGTGTGGCCCCAACCAATTCTCCTAAAATAGGCAGTGTAGCAAGATACCCCAATAACAAGCAGTTAGAAGAATCTCTCCAATCTCCCTAAACCAGGCAATGTGTCAGCATCCCACCTTTAACAAGCCATGTGAAAGAACCTTACCCCCAAGCAGTGTGGCAGAATTCCTCCACATATTTTATACCGGGCAGTGTACAGAATCCCCCCCTATAACCAGCAGTGTGGCAGGATCCTCCTGGTTGCTGCTTTGATGCCAGAACGGTTAGTAGAACTGAATGGAGTCGCTTGTTTTTGCACCAAACTAGACTTCATCTTTGTATCTGCCTGCACGGGAAAGTTATAATATGCCCTTGTTTTCACTTGATTTTAAGCAGTGTTTAAGGGTGCATTGAGTGGGCAAAAGTTTTTTTTAGTTTCATTTGGTGTACATTTCATGAAATAGAATGCATTTTGCAGATGGGTCAAACAAAGGAACTGATACTATTTGATAAAAATATTTCATAGCGAAAGATAAAACAAACGAATTCAACCTGTAAAGGGTACCTTTAAGCTAGAATGCATTTTGCATTGGTATTTTTGAACTGACCTTCTTTCTTTTTTTTTTTTTTTTAAGAAAAATGGGGGTTCCTTGTTCTCATGCCATGGTAAATGTATTTTGTGCTCTGCTGCCTTAAAGTGGGCCGACACCCAGGATTTTGATTATCCCGGATTTTGGTCCTTGCCTATGGAGCACCCTAATGTCCCGCTGTGTGAAAGCTCCTAGGTCAGCCACTTCACCTTTCCCTGGTCCTACAGCGCATGCCAGCATGTAACTGGCAGGTAGTTACGACTTGTCTATTTGGCTTCCCAAAAGCAAGCAATAGAAAGGAGGTTTCTACTGACATGTTAGATCTCCCATAACGTGATTGTGATGCACTAAACCAACCCGTTTTATAAAAATTGTGTAGACTAGGGAGACACAAATGGTGTTGGGGGAGTGATTATAGGCTATGGGTGCTAATCAATAACAGAAGGAAAACTCAAGTCCTATTGTCTTATGTTGCAATATAGAATGGTGTGTCTTTTAAAGTATTTTTCACAAACTGTGAAAGGATCTTTTACCTCATTTATTTATTTACTGTACAGTAAAATGCAAAGTTGAATTTTTGAGGATTTCTGGCCCCCATTACAAACTTATGATGGCTTCAGATTGCGTGGCTAGAAACCTTGAGGCCTGGCTTTCTAACCCCAGGGGTTTTACAGAAGTGGACACACCAAAGCATCCTTGATATGCTCCCTTCCATGTTTAGAGCCATTTCCTTTCTAGAGGAAAGTTTGGGCTAGTACTAAGGCCACTGCCCTTTATCAACTGTGCCAGAACAGCCATTTGCCCTCCAAAGCCAGACTATGTGGCATCCCTTTTGAGGGGGAGTTCGGTTTGGAACTAGAAACCATTCTTTCTATGTCCTTTGAAAGCACTAAGAAGCTTCCGTCAACAAGCAAATGTTGGATGTTCGTATCGATCTCCAAAATGCCCATTTACACATTTTAATTTGGCCAGGTCACCACAGCTTCCTAATATTTGTGGTGTTACTGGGCAGAGAGACTCTTCACTTTCAGTACAGGGTGCTGCCCTTCGGCATTTCTTCAGCACCCAGAAGTGAGGTGTGGCCTAAGATCTCAGAAGGTCCCAGTCTTTCCATATCTGGACAAGATTCTGGTGACAGGGATATCGGGATCAGAAGTCTTACAGAACCTCAGTCTGATAACGTCACTCCTGCAGAGTCTGGAGTGGATTATAAACAGGAACAAGTCTGTTCTATTGCCATCCAGAACCTGCAAGTTTCTGGGATACATCATAGACTCCTCCGAGCAGATTCTTCTTCCAACCGAAAAGCAAGAAAAACTGTTCAGAGAAGTTCAAAGCTTCATTGGGGAGGATCGGTTCTCTTTCAGAAGGATCTTATCGATCCTAGGATTAATGACCTCCACCATCCCAGCCAGCACCTGGGCACAGCTTCACTCCAGGCCACTACAGGGCTTTCTACTTCAGACCTGGGATCACTCTCCAGATTCCCTAGAGCAGACCACCACCCTCCCAGAGGACATTGAGAACTCTCTCTGATGGTGGATGGATCCCTCAATCCTGCTGGCAGGATGCCTCTGAAGGCAGTCAAATCCTATAGTTTTTACCACGGATGCCAGAGTTTGGGGGTGGGGAGCACGCCTAGACCCCCCCCCCCCACACACACACATACAGGGGATCTAGTCAAGAGAATCATCAAAATTTAGAGCGCTTAAGTGGTGCAGGAAGCTCTAAATCACTTCACTTCACACCTCTTAAAGGACAAAGACATCCATATTCAGACAGACAACGTGATGACCATAGCCTATTTAAATCATGGGGGCACCAGATCAAAAGTCTTACAGTCCCTCGAACTGTCTCTTCTGGGCCTCTACATCTCTGGATCAGATCCCTGTCAGCAATCCACTTAAAGTGATTCCTAAACTCTGTAGCGGACAGGCAGTCAGAGAGGATCCTAAATCCATAGATCTAACAATTACTGGTAGAGAGGTAGGCAAACCAGAGTTGGATCTCTTTGCGTCCACAACAAATTCAAAATGTTGTTGCTTCTTCTTGCTGGGCCAGGGCCTTGGGAGTAGACTTCCGTTAGGGATTCTGACTTGTCTATGCATTATCTTGCTCCACAAGATAGCATTCGAATGAATCCGGGGTTATACTAATCACACCAAGTTGGCCAAGAAGAAGCGGGTTCACAATTCCAACAGCAATGGCACAAGAAGACCCATGAGAACTACCTCCAATTCCAGACCTGCTTACTTGGAGGTCCTGTCAGTCAGCCAATCTCCATTCTCTAAAATGATTGGCCTGGATCCTGAATTGATCATATTGAAGAAAAAGGGTTTCTCTGACATAGTAGTCATGATGCTCCGAGAATCAAGGAAAATGACTACCAGAAAAATCTACGCTTAAGTATGGAAGATTTTCAATTCATTCTGTGAATTGAACAGTTTGAAAAGAGACACTGTTGCGACTGTACTTGAATTTCTACAAGAGGGCTTTGAACAGGGGTTAGCAGTAAGTACCCTAAATACCCAGGCCTCAGCCTTATCGGTCTTCCTAGACAGAAGACTACGGAGCCATCAGTATTTCGTAAACGTTTTCTTTCCTAACCGTTTTCTTTCCTGAGACCTTAAAGTCCTCAAAGGGTTAGCTAAACCTCCCTTTGAACCCTTAGATGAGGCTTTAGATGAGGTCCTAACAATCAAATCAGGACTTCTTTTGGCCCTAAATTCATCCAGACGGGTTAGTGACTTATCCAAGAGCCTTATTGCACCATCTTTCCAGATAGAATCATTCTTAGGCCTGATCCCCTATACTTGCCTAAGATGTCTCCTACCTTTCACCATTCCCGGAACATCACGATTCCTTCCTCATTACCAGACCCAGATAATCTGGTAGAATCTACACAAGCGATTGCTGTTCATGGATGCCTTCCGTAGGCCGGATAGATTTTTTTAAATATCCTTTTCAGGAAGGAATAGTGGCCTGGCAGCATCTAAGGCTTCTCTAGCCAGACTAATTAGACAGGCAATCTCCCTAGCCTATATATCTATGAATACCACCCTGCCTTAAATCAGAGCCCACTCTACTAGAGCAGTCACCATTCAGGGGCCTCCAATTTACAAGGCAGCCACATAGTCCTCTCCCCACACCTTCCTTAAACGCTACAGGCTAGATTTATTATCTGACAAAAATACAATTTTGAACAAATAACTTAAAGTTCATTAAAGAGTCTAGGGCCGGCCGCTGGCCTTCCCCCTAGACATCCTACTACTCACTTACAGGTGAAGCTCCAGGGCTAGCCCACCATTATGTCCTCATATATCAAGCTGCACACCATTACTTCATTTAATAAATCAATTTATTAATCAAATAATTCATCCAATAATTCACATACAAAAACACACATCAAAAATTAAAAAACATATAATTAAAACCCCAAGTGGGGAGGAACTCCAGGGCTAAAATAATCTGCAGTCACTCACATACAATATCAGAGCAACTCTTTAAATTTAGTTGAAGTAATTCTAAAATTCATTGAAATCAACCAATATATAGCCTCTGACGTTTGTAGGACAGGATATGAAGTGCCTGTGCAATCTAAAATCTATAGTAAATAATATAGTGAATACAACTCCATATTGAGTTGCAATATAAACATGTGCAAAACTACAAATAACCAACTAAAGTGCCTTCAAAGGTGCATAAAGTGCCTAAGTGCTAACATGCATTAATTAATCTAAATAGTGCCTCTCTTTGTCTCCAGAAACGTCAGGGATACACATCAGGAATCCATTGTATCAGCAATTATCTAATGATCACAATATCACATAGCAGCCCAATTCCTCCCCACTTACCTCGTCACCTACGCGCTGCGTGGAACAGGTCCACTTCTCCTGGGTGTTGATGAGGCTATGGTGAAAAGCTGCTTATAAACCTGAGCCAGTCCTTCCTGGCAGGAAGCAGAAACACATTCTGACCGTGACTCACTTCCGCCCTCACTCAAACCCCCTCCCTCCTGTCCGAGCAAGGGCAGAAGTGACATCACAGCCTCCCTCCATCTGCTCTCTCAGTTCTAATCATTCTTATTTTACAGCTGGATGCGGCCATGTGAGACACTGCCACCTACAGCGCAGCCGCACACAGTGCAGCTGCTCACAGCAATCATGTTAACTCCTTCACTACCCCACACTACACACGCTGCAAAGCAGTGAAGATGAACCATACCAAATATCTCACATGACCGTACCCAATCACCAACAATATTAACCCACAGTCCTCCTACCTCCCCCTCAAATATACTCCATACAACCACATAACATAAACATAACTACAATTCTATATCTACTGTTAAATCAATATACATAAATCGAACACTATATACATATCAATATAACACCATGGAGATGGTTATAACCTAAGTCCTCACCACTGTTCTGCTAGTGTTAAAGACTGCATAGCTATCTCTGAGCTCTAAAGCTCATATACATATCCAAAATCCCTATATTAATGCACTCATATCACGGCATTTCCTCTATATCATCCTCTTTTGCCATCTCTCTAATCGTCTTCTCAGTTCCATGATGGTCATATTCGTATCTTGGTCCTTCTCTCCATATCCTTCTTGACATTAATTCGTTCTGCATTCTACCAGACCCATCTTGTCACCGACAGTTCATTCTCTGTTCCTCACTCATCAGGGGATCTGCTCTATGTGCCTAAAAATCAATCAAATGTCATACCATTAGTCGCCTCCTGCAGCCGATCCAACACTGTAATCATTTGTTTAAAGGGAACCTATCCCCTCTTATTCCTATATACAGATTGTATGGTCCAGGTCTACCCATAGTCCTAGAGCCACCAGCTCCTCAATGAAAGCAACTCATTATTGCCATAATTGCCATCAATTTTTAGTGACCCAAACAGAATATTGTGCAATGAGGACTATGTGTCCCCTTGCACTCACTCGCATCTAACGTAGGTCATTGTACATACATACCTATTACCCATGTATCTCATACTTATCCTTCATGGTCTGTTCTTCCTCCTTCTGTCATCTATAAATATAACAGCAATCAAAGATGTTATGCACAAAATGTCATATATGTAGCTACTCACGAGTATTCCCTAGTTCCGCCCCAAAAAGGGGCAAAAACTGAAGTCCTCATTCATACCACGGGGGGACATGCTGTCTAGCTTATATATCCATTCTGCCTCACATTGCAGCAGTCTCCTTTTAATATCACCTCCCCTGGTATCCCACGGCACATGATCTACATATATGATCTTTGCTTCTTGCCATCTCCCCCTATGTGCTTTCAAAAAATGGGCTGCCACAGGTGTCAATTGTTTCCCATTTTCCACATCTCTTGATGCCAATCTAATATTTGAGACATGTTGTTGAATCCTTGTCTTCACCATGTTTTTTGTTTCCCCTATATAATATTTGGGGCAAGGACACTGGATTACATAGATAACTCCCTTAGTCCTACATGTGATGTTATTCCTAATTTGATATTTGTCCTTGGTTTGTAAATTCACTATTTCATCTGTCTTCTTCACCAGCGGACAAATGCTACATCGTCCGCAGGCCCTACTGCCACCCTTACCTATCTTTTTCAACCATGTCTTGGGACGGCAAAAATGGCTTTTGCATAGTCTATCCCTTAAGTTTGGTGCTCTCCTCGCTGTAATGTAGGGTCCTCCGTCTGTCAAAACTGCTAGACGTGGATCCACTTGTAGAACACCCCAGTGTTTTTTCAGTATATTCCTAATGATATGCCAGTCACTGTGGTATGTCGTGACAAATCTCACCTTCCTATCTGCTTCCTTTTCTCTATATTTCAATAGATCTCCTCTGGGTGTATTCCATGCTCGAGATACCGCCTTATCAATGGTTCTTCTGGGGTAGCCTCTCTTCATAAATCGCTGTCTCATATGTTTAGATTCCTCTTGGAAATCCTCTTCTCTTGAGCAATTTCTGCGTGCCCTCAGCAGCTGGCCCACTGGTATTCCTCTTTTTGTGTTACTAGGGTGAAAGCTGGAAAAGTGTAAGATGTTATTAGTTGAGGTAGGTTTGCGATATAGCTTAGTAGATATCAGCCCTTCATCTTCCAGTGTAATAGTGATGTCCAGAAATTCAACTGAAGTTTTTGACATATTGTAGGTTAGATGAATGTTATAAGGGTTCTGATTGAGTCTCCCCATGAACTCTTCACAGTCCTTCATCGACCCCTGCCATAATATCAGGACATCGTCTATAAACCTGTACCAGCCCATAATATGGGCATGGTACAGGTCATAAGCTTCTCCCCACACTATTTCCCGCTCCCACCACCCCAGAAATAGATTAGCCACTGAGGGTGCACACCTTGCCCCCATTGCTACACCCTTGATCTGCTGGTAGTAGCCGCCATCAAATGTAAATGCATTATGTGCCTTCCCCCTAGACATCCCAAATTGAATGCCCCACTGTGTGAAACCCCCCAGATAGCCAGCAAATGCTTACCGTTTTCAGCGTCCAATGATGCATGCGTGGGCTCCCATCAGAGCCGTTCACCATGCCTATGTAATTTGGCAAAATTGCTCTGGTTCTTTACTATGAGTGGGAGCGAACGCATCCCCATGCATCTTCGCGCTGCGTGTGCCCACCCCAGCCATTCAGATAGGCTGGAACAGGAGTGCCTTACCGGGAATGGCTGACGATTGGCGTTCCCCATTGAAGTCTATCAGAGCTATTTGCCAAATGACAGTGAACGTCTCTGGTTGGACGAGAGCCAGAGCATGTGAGGTGAGTTTTTCTGAGTTCTTGGGGGTTTCACACAGTGGGGCATCCCAAATCAGGATGCCCCATGGCACAGAATAAACCCAGGATGTTCAAAACTCAGAGTTTTGTTCTGCTTTAAAGTACCTGCATCTTTATATTACCGAGTAGGGAGATTGAGAGATTTTTGTCTCTAATTTTAACTAATATATATATTTGTCAAGTGCTGCACACATTTTATGTTTTTTAAAAATGTTTTCATACAATCTAATAAACGGCAAACTGTGTAAAATTAAAATGTGTCTAAGCAGTATTAAGGAATTTTACAACCTATTTGTGCCAGTTCTCACTTCTGAGAAATGCTACAGAACCAGGAATAACCCCTACTAGTATACCTACTCCATTCATCCATTCATTGCATTGGCGTAGGCAGGCCGAGGAGAGGTGTGCCAAACTCTGCATGCCCTGTCCTTTGCAATGTATGAAGTAGGCATGTGGGGACATAAAAATGCTCTATAGACTCTGCCATTGAGGGCTGCTGGTGCTCGAAGATGAAATGGCTGGCTCTCTGCCACCGGCAAGTATGAAGAGGAGCTGGGCAGGAACACTGGGCCAGCACGGAGGAGATGCAAGGAACCGAAGGTCAGTATGAATTTTTTTTCTGAGCTACCTAGAAAATCCTTTTATGTATAAGACATGGTAACAAAGGTCTTTGGGACAGCATGAAGATACGGCTTATAAGTGACAGGGAAGATTGTAGAACTGATTATGTATCACTAGAACACCCTGCCGCTGCGTATCACCGATTTTTATAAACAATGGCCTTCTTACGAAGTTAACTCCAGTCAAAACTAACTCCACAGCTCTGGTTAGCACAATTATCAGCGTTTCCTTTACACTTGCAGAAATGTTTGACTTGTGTACGGCATAGTTTCCCCTTCTTGCCAATCCAGCTCTCCTTTTGAGACTAGAACACCAGCAGCATTGGTAGAAAGGTTATTGATGCAGACATAAATTCCTAGTTTTATTCAGAATATTTCATCTCCAGAGCACTTCTAAATATAGTGCCGAGGATTAGGTGTTTAAAAAAGAAACTTATTTAACCACTGGAATGGATCTGTATTCAATTACATCACTGTCTAGACTGTCTATTGTCTACAGTTCAAATCCCAGATGGAGGTGTCTCTCAGCCCTTGCTGTATTTGAAGAATGATGTCTTTATAATTGCATCAACAGATTGGTTTAGGCCTAGAAAAAAAAGAAAATTCTGATCTTTGAATAGATGTACAAGGGTAATAAATATCAAATACATATTTAGTGACCACTCCTTACCCCCTCCCTCATAAATCAGAGGGCTTGCTCACCCCTGTGCTCTCGTATGTTTCCACAGGCATTGTGCAAATGCATGGACGCAACAGAGTGGTACACTGTTGCAGTGGTGGCCAGAGTGACTGTTCAGCAACTGGATGTGAGGGCTGTCCAGTGGTAACTCTGGAAATCTGCTTGATAATGTCAGTGGGAGAAACTGAGCATTTGGCAGTGGCTGTGGGCAGGGGTTAGGTGGGAAAAAAGAGGTGAGAAGACCTAAAGTGAGTAGTAAGAGGTACAGAGATGGATAGAGGTGAAGTGAGGAAAAAGTGAGCAGAGATGAGATCAGATGTGAGATTGGCTGAGGCGAAGCAGGAATAGGTGAGTTGGAAAGAAGTGAGCATGGACGAGGCAGGAAAAAGGTTGCTATATAAATTTATTATAAATGTCTTGTGTTTCAGTTTTAACCCATTGTCTATATAACAGGCAGCTACAATCTGTGCATTGGGGGAGGGGGGGTCTTCCTTTTCCTGTCTTTCAGTTTCCAAATTGGTGTACTCCTATCAGAGCTTACCTGTAACACCTACTCCCCTGCACACATAAAAAGAAGGCATGGATATTGGTCCACCATTTGTTCCACAAAATGGTGATCAGACTAGATAGAATGTTGAGTGTTTGGCTATATAAAGGGGGTTGCATAGAGGGTAGTGCTTACAAAAATACAAGTAGCAAATTTGCAGATCAGGGAACCCACAAACTTTTTATTATATTATCCAATACTTTTGTATTTTGTAAGTCCCTTTGTCTATGGTCTTGCCTAATCAGTATAGAAGGACTGTATTTACCGTTTTTACAGTAGGGACACGTAACTATAGAATAGAGTCACACATAGCAACAGCTGTTTTAGCAGTAAGGATGAATCGGCTGCAAGGAAAAAAAAGGAAATAATGCTTTGATTTTACACTTGGCGTAGAGGGGCGATAACATTTTTGTTACTAGGTCAATGTAGCAAATGTATTTTTTATAAGCGAAAAACATACGCTACTCTCCTTGATCACTCACTAATAGTTTGCCTAATAACCTCCAATGGCCAGTGATAGTCATTTGTGAGTGGCACAGTAGTGCAGATCCAGTGAGTTATGGTGCCTGTTCTGTCTTTTTATCTTTATGGGGAGGGGAGCTAGTTTTAGTCCTCGTTTAGTATATTTATTTTACCTGCATGCCAACTGTTGGTGACTCTTTGGACCTGTGGTAGTGACTGCATTATGACCCATGAGCTCATAGGGACTCACCTTTGTTGCCTCTCCACATTCTTTATCTGATTTGTGCTCATGTAGCATATTTGTTGCATATCTGTTGCTGGTATTGGCGTTTAACAGTCTAATCTAGCTATAAATTTACATCCCAGGGGCTAAATACAACAGGGGAAAAATACTTCGTGGGCAGCACTGGGGCCCCTGTTTAATGTCCGCACCAAGGCACATTCACGTTTAGTTACCCTTTGTGTACCTCTTATATTCTTAGTATACAGTACGTCCTGCTCCAGATATAATACTTACACTTGGGTTATCCTCCGCTGTACTGCAGAGATATGGAAAAACAGGCTCCTCCCGGCCCTTCAAATACCCAGGGATCTCCCACGAATCCCCAGATTTCTCTGCAGTGCTGACTGCGAAGACATGATGTGTCACTCTCTCGCAGATAAGCGGGGCTATTAAAGTGGACCAACACCCAGGATTTTGACTATCCTAGGTATTGGTCCACTTCCTTGGGGCACCCCGATCGGGGGTGCCCCGCTGCCCAAAACCCCCCCAAACACCCCGAAAACTCACCTCTCCACGATCCCACGTGACTGCGCTGTCCAATGCCCGCCGACGGACGTCACTTGACAAGGGATCGCGCCCGCCGCCGCCTCCCGCGCGTCACTCTTGACGTGTGCGCGCGCACGTCTGGAGGAGCGCGAGTGAGGCGGCGGCGGAAGCAGCGTCTGGAGAGGTAAGGTTTTTCGGGGTGTTTGGGGGGTTTACACCCCGCGGGACATCCCGATCTCGGATGTCCCGCGGTGTGTGAGGTGATCAGCCCGGGAATCTTATATATTCCCGGCCCGATCACCCCTGGGTGTTGGCCCACTTTAAAGCCTGCGGTCCTGTTGGATTACTCCCACCCGTCCTCTCTGTGATGTGCCTCCCAGCCTGGGCTGCGCTGGTCGGGTGAAGGTAGGCAGCACCATGCGTGCTAATGGAGCCATGCTCCACCGCAGTACCCCACCAAAGGGTAGGCGGTTTAGGCTAATGGTGAGCCTCTTGTGGATGCCCCTCCCGCGCTATTGCCCCATAACCCGTGTAGCGGTGGACCCTGTTCAAAGGGTCGCCATTCTCCCTCGTTCCCCCCGTAGCTCGGGGGGAAAGAAAGGGGGGTGTGTGCGTGTGTGTGTGGTGGTCTGGTGTATTCAGTACACGTTATGGCCTTAGTATTGTCCTTCACTTATACACCTGGTGACAGAGCCGCGCTGTTTTTCAATTGTTTATCGGCCGCCGCCGGGCGACTATCTGCCCTTACTGACGCTGCGGCGTCTTTATTGGTATTGTTGTCGGGCGCATCGGGAAGTAATCCCCATGTTTTTTGGCTTCTATAGTGTGTCATTCACTCTACTGTCTGCGCTGACTACTGTTTTCAGAGCTTCGGGGGGGGGGCGGAGACCTGGCTTGGCACGCTCCCTGTCACAGCCCGCTCTGGCCCGCCCTTCAAGGTCCGCTTGGCGCCATTTCGATGCTCATCTCGCGTGGTAACGGTCCTCCTCCCTCGATCTGTAAATGCCCTCGCGGGCGATTTTTCATTTGTCTTACCTACTGCGCATGGCTCTGACGTCCCTATTCCCATTATGTCTTTCTGACGGTCGAATCCAGTGGCTTCTCCCGGCCCGTTGTATTTCCCAGTTGGACCTAGTATAATTACTCCCACTTCCCTGCGGGTCTTTGGGGCATCCAGGGTAGCTTATAGCATCAATCCCTACTGGCCTATTGTGCCCATTAATCACCATATGGAGGCATCCCAGGATATTGTTAACAGGGTTCCCTCGGGACAAGCCCAGCTGTGTGTAGCTTGTGGGGTCTCAGCTATCAACGGTGACAATGCTCACGTCTGTGTCCCTTGTGCACAACAGGCGTTACTGCTACTTCCCGCCCCTTCTGGGGCTGAGCCTGCACCTCGCCTCACTTCACCTACCCCACCAAGCCTGAGTCTAACCCCCAATACAAGCGGGGATTCTCATCCTGATGTGGCGACTAGACTGGCCAGTGTTGAAAAATTGCTTGCTAGTACTCTTGCGCGCAAGGCTACCGCAAAAAAGCGGCACATTGTCTCTGACTCTGCTCCATTCCCTACGGAGCCTGATGAGTTTACTCATCTATATGACCATACCCTTTCGGATGAAGAAGAGCTGATCTCTGACTCAGAGTCCTCTGATAGTAAGTCTAGGGGTCATGACGATTCTGGTTCTGACCACTGGACCCCGGATGATACTGATAAGCTGTTGCTTCAGAATTTTGAGGTTTTGTCCATCTCTCCCCCTGTTGCGGCTCCCAGGCAAAGGGGTGAGCTATTCCATACTGCTAAGGCTCGATTGGAATTTCCTGAGCAGACCCATTTCAATAACCTTGTGCTTAAGGATTGGGAACATCCCAGTAGAGTTTCCGGGATCCCTAAGAGTCTGGACAGGAAGTATCCATTTCCTGCTGACCTGGTCAAGTGCTGGTCATCGCCCCCCGAGGTCAATGCTCCTATTCTAGGGCTGTCTAACTCCTCTATTATGCACTCTTCCGACACTACTACGCTGCGGGATTCTGAGGACCGGCACATTGATCAATTGGCGTGCCATGCCTTTGCGTTTGGAGGGGCGGCACTGCGCCCGGTCTGCACTCTGGCCATTACTGCCGTGGCGCTCAGGGCCATGATCAGGAATGCACTTGATGCCCCAGACAAGTTGCCTGTTGATACTATTAATGCACTGTCTAACTGTGATGTATTTGTGAACTTTATCCTGTCTGCGTCGGACGATGCTATTAGGCTGTGTGCAGATCTTCCGCCTTGGCGGTAGCTATACGCCGCGCGGTATGGCTGAGACAGTGGGTGGCCGACAATGCTGCTAAGAAAGCCCTTACTGGGCTCCCTTTCAAGGGACTATGCCTGTTTGGGGACCGCCTAGACCTCTTTGCTAAAGGAGGTAAGTTACCACAGCGCAGGCGGCAGCCTCGGCCCTTTCGCAACCAGGGCCCCCTTTCAGCCCCCTACAGAGGTGCTAAGCAGGGTAAAGGGGTGTCCTTTGCGGGGGCTCGCACAGACTCCTGGCATAGGAGCAGGGGGCGACGCCCTGGCTCCTCCTGGGGGACCAAATCCAAACCCCCTCCCATGACCCCTCAGGCATGATGGGGCGCCCTCGCCCGCCAGGGTGGGGGGACGACTACAGCACTTGCGCATGTCTGGAGGCGCAAGTCTTCAGACCGGTGGATTCAGGAGGTAGTTACCTCCGGCTACAAGATAGTTTGCTGTGCGGCCCCCCTCAAGATTTGTCAGGTCCCGGATACCCCAGGACCCGGTGTCAGCTCAGGTCCTGATGCATGCAGTACAAGGACTTCTGGAGCTGGGAGTTATTTGCAAAGTTCCCTTAAGAGAATTGGGAGAAGGTTTCTACTCCAACCTTTTCACAGTACCCAAAAGAGATGGGTCAGTCAGGCCCATTCTGGATTTAAAGATCCTCAACAAATTTGTCAAGAGGAAGCGATTTCGCATGGAAACCCTGCGCTCGGCCGTTGGCTCTCTACGACCAGGGGATTTTGTCTGTGGACAAAGATGCTTACCTTCACATCCCTGTGTTCCCCGGGCATCAAAGGTTTCTCAGGTTCGAGTTGAAAGATCAACGCTACCAATTTGTGGCTCTTCCCTTTGGCCTCACTTCAGCTCCCAGAGTGGTCACCAAGGTATTGGCGGGTGTGATGTCCTTGCTAAGGTCAGGGGGCATTCGAGTGCTGCCCTACCTGGACGACATTCTCATCGCCTCATGGCCTCTACAGCAGGCGGAGCTGGACATTCAGCTGGTGGTGTCTACCTTGGAGTCCTTCGGCTGGGTGATCAATCATCCCAAGTCCTCCCTGTCCCCTTCACCGGTGACCCCATTCCAGGCAGGTCCTTTCTAGCCCCCTCCTGGGAGACGGTCACCACGGATGCCAGTCTGTCAGGTTGGGGAGGATTCTGGAAATCCCTGAGGTTCCAGGGGAGGTGGGGCCCTCAGGAGGCCCATTTACCTATCAACATTCTGGAACTACGGGCGGTCAGGTTGGTTTTGGAACAGTTGACCGATCACCTGCAGGGTCTGTCTGTACAGGTGTGCTCAGACAACAGGACAGCGGTTGCCTACATCAACCATCAGGGAGGGACCCGGAGCAAGGGTGCCCTCCAGGAAGTTTCGCGGATTCTGACATGGGCGGAGGCCAATGTTCAATGCATCTCGGCTGTTTATATCCCGGGGGTAGAGAATCTTCTAGCAGACTCTCTGAGCAGGGGGAGTGGTCCCTCTGCAACAGGGTATTCCAGTCCCTGTGTTTCCAGTGGGGCCTACCGGATGTGGATCTGTTTGCATCCCGTCACAATCACAAGCTCCCGGCCTTTGTCTCCCTGTCGCAGGATCCTCTGCTCTGTCACTGGCTTGGAAGAAATTCCGGCTTCTGTATGCCTCCCCCCCCCCCCCCCCAGTTTCCCCTGCTGGGCAGAGTTCTGCTCAAGATTGCCCTGGAAAGGGTGCCAGTGATTCTGGTGGCCCCGAGGTGGCCAAGAAGAGTGTGGTTCGCAGACGTGGTACAAATGGCAGTAGACCAGTACGTCCTGCCGGAGGAGCCAGATCTACTCACTCAGGGCTCCCTACGCCATCCCAGTTTACAAACTCTGGCTTTGACGGCTTGGCTGCTGAAACCTCCATCTTGCTGGAGAAAGGCTTGTCTGCCTCCAGTGGTGGATACCATGGTACAGACTAGGAAGAAAACTTCTTCTGCCATCTATTATAGGGTATGGCGTTCCTACATTGACTGGTGTGAGTCTAGGTCTCTCCCCTGCAGGGAATTCTTAATCCCTAGAATTCTGGAGTTTTTACAACATGGATTGGAGTTGGGTTTAAAACTCAGTACTCTGAAGGGTCAGGTTTCTGCCCTGTCTGTCTTCTTTCAGAAGTCTTTAGCACAGCATTCCTTGGTTAAGACCTTCTTTCAGGGGGTCACTCACGTGCGTCCCCCGCGTAAGCCTACGGTCCCTGTTTGGGACTTGAACCTGGTTTTGTCTGCCTTACAGGGTGCTCCCTTTGAGCCTATTCAGGATGCTGCTCTGGCTGTACTTACCCTCAAAGTTGTTTTTCTGGTGGCTATTACTTCAGTCAGGCGGCTCTGTCTATTCAGCCCCCTTACTACGAGAGACACCAGGACAAGGTGGTGGTCTGCTTTAAGCCAGATTTTCTGCCAAAGGTGGTGTCTGCCTTTCATTTGAATCAGGATATTGTCCTCCCTTCATTGTGTCCTAATCCTAGCAACACTAAGGAAAGGGTTTTGCATTCATTGGATGTGGTAAGGTGTCTGAAGTACTACCTGGTAGTCACTGCGGCCTTCAGGAAGACTGATGCTCTTTTTGTGGTCCCTTCTGGTCCTAGGAAGGGCTTGGCTCCGGCCAAGTCTACTATTAGCAAATGGATTAGTCAGGCTGTGATTCAGGCCTATTCTGCTAAGGGGAAGAATTCTCCCTTCTGCCTTACTGCTCATTCCACTCATGCTATTGGTACCTCTTGGGCCTTCCAGCGCCAGGCTTCTGTTGAACAAGTTTGCAAGGCCGCTACTTGGTCTTCTGTTCATACCTTTTCAAAGTTTTACAAGGTTGATGGTAGGGCCTCAGCTGATGCTGTTTTTGGCCGCAAGGTTTTGCAAGCGGCAGTAGTTTAAACTGCCTGTTGTCACCTTTTGTTGGGGGATCCCACCCTACTTTATGGACACTGCTATTGGATGTCCCAAGTGTAAGTATTATATCTGGAGCAGGACGTACTGTATACTAAGAATAATACAATTCTGTGAAGTACTCACCTGTAGAATTGGTATTATTGGTATACAGTACGTCCTGCTCCACCCCACCCTGTTGCATTATTCTGGATCCCCTGTATGGTGATTGTTATCATTGTTATCGTTACCAGTTGTTCTGGGTGGTTAAATTCTCCTGGCTTCTTGTTCACTGCTTTTCCATGCTGGGGATTCGTGGGAGGTCCCTGGGTATTTGAAGGGCCAGGAGGAGCCTGTTTTTCCATGTCTCTGCAGTACAGCGCCATCTGGCAGAGGATAACCCAAGTGTAAGTATTATATCTGGAGCAGGACGTACTGTATACCAATAATACCAATTCTACAGGTGAGTACTTCACAGAATTGTATTTTTGTCCAGTTATCAAGGCTTTCTATGAGATGTACATTTTGCTTGCAGATGGTTTCAGCTTGTTGTAGAACTGGTTTTACATGAAAATACCTCCTAGTTTCCCACCGATGTGCAATAACTTGTCAAGGTTGTTCATCAAGCTGCACAAACTGGAACTCTTTTTTTACCTGTATGCAGGTATGTCCCTGTATACAGCTATGTAATTAGTGCGCTAAGATGCAACCTTTTTCTGTATATTACTTAATGTGCATTGTACAGATACAAATGGAAAAGGTGGCAGCTGTTCAGCTGATCTGGTTGCACGTGGGCAGGGTATATGGACATAGACAGCATTTGAAGGTGCTCCAGCTCGCAAACTCAAAACTGAAGTCTTAGCTGCACAGAGCAGTTATCAGTTGATCTGTGCCCGTTTTCTGGCTGCACATTTATTTATTTTTTTTTCTTTAAAGAGTCCCTCCATTATTGGAACAATATGCTGCTGGACATTCTCTGAACCCGATCTCCCCCTCCCTTGCCTCTCTCCATTTGCATATCCCCTGCTGGCCTCTTAACTGTGTTAGACTCTTTCTCTTAGACTTACCTGGCTGTGGTTGATCGTTTCCATCTCTGCTTATAAACAAAGTTTGCACACAGTCTCATCTCCCCGACATCCATCATCTTAATCTCCAGTTTGAACTTTGCCGTAAACTACGAATCCCTGCACATCACATCGAGTAACATTCATTCAGCTGGCCAAATCTCTGGGACAAAGGAGCAAAACAAGCTTTGCAAAAATTGCCCATATTGTAGGTTAAATTCCCCATATAAAATCAATCTTTTCTCTGTATATAATATTCAAACTATGACTAATTTTCAATACAGTTTCTCAGGCTGGCATGAGTGACAGGCTTCATATAGAGTTGGGGTTACAGATCAATTTGTAGGGTCGGCATGACTCTGTAATGCTAAATAAATTCTCTGGCACTGAGGGGGTTGCACAAAGTATTTCCAAGATAAGCTGTTGCTGTTTTAGCAAGTTTGGGCCTAAAGAATTCCCCTATGCTAATGTAAGCACTATAGTCCTTGGTGTGTGGCCATGCCCACCTCCCAGAATTTCCTGAACTACGAAAAAGTGATTTTTTTTTTTTTTCCACTTTGGCTGCTCTGATTTTAAGAATTAAAACAAATGTGAGCTTTAGGGCAATCTGAGTATTTACTTTTCTTGTCTAGACAAGCGTTTATAACAAGTTGCAGTAAGCCAAAGCTACTCCAAAATGTTTAATAACTATAATGTCCTAAAGTGGCCCACAATGTCATAATGCGTTAGCTTAGGAAAGGAGTAGATAGTGAAGAATTAAGGAAAGGAGTAGATAGTGAAGAATTAAGGAGAATATATATATATATATATATATATATATATTTCTTTATTTATTTTTAAGTCTAGCCAAGTATATTTAAAGCGGTCCTTCACTCTGAATAAGTCTATCTTATATGTTTCCCACACCCTATACATACAGATTTCTCACATTAAAAATCATCCTACCATGAGATGGTGGCTCATGGAACATTAGGCAGCCTGCAAACAGGAAGTGCCTTCTGACTGCTGCTCTGCATTCTGGGACTGCTGACCTTTTCCTGACCCCAGCTCTGCTCTGTTTGAGCAAAGCACAGCTATAACCCGCCCCCTGTACTTTATCCCACTCTCCTTTCCTCAGTAAGTGTTATGCTTCTGAGTCAAGATGGCGGCGCCCGTATCCTAAAGTCCTGCACAGAGTTGCAGCCCAGTGGGGGAAAGAATAATAAGTAAGTGACTAATAACTTAAAATATATTAATTTTAGATGCTGGGGAATCTTTTTTTTTTTTTTAAGGGTTTGGGCTTTTCAATAAATCATGGTGAAGGTCCGGTTTAAGGTAAACTTTTGAGAAACCTTGGTTCTCTTTGATAGATAACAAAGAGAATAAATTAAGCCCGAAAGCTTACCTTAAATGTACCCTTATTTCTTCACTTTCTACTGGAGTGGCAACGATCTAAATCCAATACAGAATTTGTGTGCTTAATAAGGTTGTTCATTCACAATAGGAAAGTAGTTTAATAATGAAAATGTTCAAAAACACTCCGGCATAAGTAACCCCAGTCCTGGCATCCAATGTGAATGAAGACAAAGGGTAATGGGTTTGTAAAGGTACCATTTACAGGGAAGCTACCCTTCTACTTTTAATGGAACTGTCTGTCCCCTGGGTTAACCTCTGAGGGCATGTTATAATTTTTGCACAAGGGATTGCCTGATGGATACAAGCATCTACACTGTGCAATTACTTTTAACTATTGATCCTCCTCCTTTTTTTTTCCTTGAGTTGCTGTTATTCGCGTGTGGATATGTTTTCATTTCTACATGGAAGCACCTATTTCTGTCGATCTGACTTTCCCCCCTGCTAGTTAAAAAATGGGAAAAAAATAAACAGCGTCTTCTCTCCACTGGCTTCGGGTGAGGACCCTCTTCCGGGTCCTCACCTCCTCTGATGGCGGCGATGGCCGCCGCCCCTTGCCCCACCCTTTGTGGGAGGAGCTGGATGACGTCGCACCACTCCTCCTATACCCTCACCCAGCTCCGGCATCTGTCAGATGCCGATGGTGATCGGAGCAGGGTGGGTGTGAGGCGAGGAGGCTTTGATCAGAGCCTTCTCGCCTCTCACTCGCCCTGCGCCTATCACTATCGGCATCTGTCAGTGACATGACAGAGGCGCGGGACATAGACGAGGGACGCAGGATCGGAGGTGAGTAAAGTAAAAAAAAAAATAAATAATAAAGATAATTTTGTTCTGTGTGTCAGTGTCTTATTTTTTTACATTTAACCCCTTCTGAACTGGTAAGGGGTCCATGAGACCCCTATACCAGTTCACAAGGCTGGGGGATGGCAAGTCACCTGCGGCTAGCGGGTGACTTGCCATTAACCCCAGGCACCCCCATTACCTACCTCTCCAAAGCCCGGGGGGGCAGAAGAGCCCATGGCCACGTGCTATGCGGGCTTGTAGCCTGCATGGCCAGGGGCCACAAAAGCTGGCCCCTGCGCCCTGTTCCTACAAGCCCTGCATAGCTGGCCCCGGGCTGGTTACTTCGGGTAAGGGGGACCCCATGTTGTGTTTTTTTTTTTTTTTTTTAAAGGGTTTTTAACCCTTTTTTTTTTTTCTCGATTTAACCCTTTGTAGTGTGGATGGTAATTGTATTTTATTTGTAAATGTTATAAAGTACTTGTTTCAGTTTGGGGGGCTCCTGGGCAGGAACGGGGGGCTACCGATAAATATGTGGTACCGTTCTAATCGGTAGAAATGGGCTTTTCACATGCAATATGGTTTTCTTTAATACATTTTTTTTTATTTAAAATAAAGGAGGCAATTTTCTAAAAAAAAAAAAAAGTTTTTTTTTTACTTAATATTGTAAAAAAACTGAATAAAATTTACAAACAAGACATTTCATGTTAAAGCCTAAACTCTATTGCAAAGAAAATTTATATATAATTTTCCTGAAAATTCCAGCAAAAATGGCACAAAACATGGAGCAAAATGGGGAAAAATGACCTGTCAACAGAGGGTGACAAAATCTCAAGTAGGCTGTCAACTAAAAGGGTTAAAAGTGGCTATGCATGTTGGGTATTCTGTTCGGGGGACCTTGCGCTTTCAGACTTAGCTTGTTTTTTCTTGTTTGCATATTTATATTTTAGGAAAAGGTGTTTTTTATTCCGCTTTTTTATACATTTTTAGGGAAACCCTGCGCAACCAAAGAATTCTTTGAGGGATTAATTCCAAAAAGATGAGCCCACTACAACAAGCTGGGTATGCTTAGAAAGCTTAACATGTGTACTTTCAGGGAATATATGGTTTATGGGGGATATTCCAAATGTAAAGGGTTGTTCTGGTTGAAAAATCACAAGGTGCGCACTTTGTCTGCAGAGCTGAAATTTTCAAGTAAAATTACCGTTACGCACATGCTTTACTTTGGGGTGTTTGGCAACTCTTCCCTTGACAGTAGCTATGCATGCTGGGTATCGTTCTGTTCGTGGATGTTGCTTTTTCAGATTAAACTTGTGTTTTCTTGTTTTGTATATAGTTTTTTTTAGGAAAATGTGGCTTTGATTCTGCTTTTTTTTTTTTATCCTTTTTTTCTTAGGGAAACTCTTTGCAACCAAAGATTTCATTGAGGGATTACTTCTAGAAAACTGCCACATCAACAAGCCTGGTACACCTAGAAATCTCGAGGTGTGCACTTCTAGAGAATATATAGTTTGTTGGGGGTATTTCAAATGTAAAGGGTTTTTCTGGAAAAACTGCAAGGTGCGCATATCAGTTGTGTTTTATCTGAAAATCCCCTAAAGCGCTGTTTCAGTTTGGGGGAGTCTCCTGGGCAGGAAAGGGTGTCTACCAATACATATGTGGTACTGCTGTAACCGGGAGAAATTGGGATTTCACACGCAGTAAGATTTTATTGACAAACTTACATTTTTTTTTATTACAAAAAATTATTATTATACATTATTTTTTTACAAAAAAAAAAAAAAACACAAATTGTAAAAATTTTTTTTTTTGTTTGCACATATTTCACCCAAAAATATTGAGAATACACCTAAAACATGACAAACAAGACATTTCATGTTAAAGTGGACCAACACCCTCCAAAACAACATCGTTTTATTAGCTTTAATATAAAAAAACACTTACCTTTTGATGACTGTTGGAGCCATCTGTTCCTCGCAGCGCCTGTAATTTTAATATTTACCTCGGCGGAAGTCCCACCCTCCAGGTCTTGTCCGATGTCAATCATGCTTTTCCGTCATTTGCATATTTTGTCCGTGGAGCTTCTCCTCTCTTCTCTCTCTTCTCTCGCGCAATTTTGCTGTGTCGTCTTGATGTCATCTGCGGGCATGTCCTCGGGAGCGTGCACGTCTCCCAGCTCTATTTGTCTGTGATTGGTAGAGCTGTGCTCAGCCATGATTGGCTGCAGACACATGACTCCGCCTCCCCTCCTCTCACTCCCCTCCCTCCCTCCACTCACTCATATTTTCAGCGCCTTCCCTCTCGTCTCGTGCTGGTTGTAGGACAGGTGAGTTTTTTTATGATTTGTTTATAATGGTGCAGCACGCCGTTTTTTCATTCCGGTTGCCCCTGTGTGTGGGCAGAAGTTTTGTATGGCCGCCCGTGCTCCGTGGCCCCCCCCCCCCCCCCCCCGGTCAGCTGCTCTGAAGTTGGGCGAGACAGCGCACGCAAATTCTGTGATGCCTGCATGGATGGATGGATGGTGTGGGTCTGCATGGATGGTGTGGGTCTGCATGGATGGTGTGGGTCTGCATGGATGGTGTGGGTCTGCATGGATGGTGTGGGTCTGCATGGATGGTGTGGGTCTGCATGGATGGTGTGGGTCTGCATGGATGGTGTGGGTCTGCATGGATGGTGTGGGTCTGCATGGATGGTGTGGGTCTGCATGGATGGTGTGGGTCTGCATGGATGGTGTGGGTCTGCATGGATGGTGTGGGTCTGCATGGATGGTGTGGGTCTGGGTCTGCATGGATGGGGTCGGTCTGCATGGATGGGGTCGGTCTGCATGGATGGGGTCGGTCTGCATGGATGGGGTCGGTCTGCATGGATGGGGTCGGTCTGCATGGATGGGGTCGGTCTGCATGGATGGGGTCGGTCTGCATGGATGGGGTCGGTCTGCAAGGATGGGGTGTATGTGCACGGATCGGGGGTGTGTGTTCACGGATGGGGTGGGTGTGTCTGTACGGATCGGTGGTGTGTAAAAGATCGGAGGAGTGTGTCTGTACGGATCGGAGGAGGGCAAAAGATGAAAGGGAGGAGCTGAAAGGCGGGGATGAGCCACGTCATTGGCCTATCCCCGCCTTTTTCTATCTCGGCCATTCAGTTAGATTAGAATGAGCGCGCATGCGCGGTAGATAGGTGAAGCGCCGCTTGCATCGGGAGCGAGCGGCGCTTCACCTATCTACCGCGCATGCGCGCGATTTTAACAGGAAGAGGTCAAAGGATCTCTTCCTGTTAGGAGGAAAATTAAGATGGCGGCCGATTTTTTAAAATCTAGCGACGCGAACATACAAGGTAAGTTTTTTTTTTTTTTTTTTTTTTTTTTTTTTTTTTTTTTATAACTTTGTTATTCGGGTCTTCCTGGTTTATTTACATATTTTTAAAGTAAACATTAAAAAAAAAAGGGGGCAGGGTGTTGGTCCACTTTAAAGCCCAGACTATGCTGAAAAAAACAATATATAATTTTCCTGGGAAATCCCTGGAAATCCCTTCAAAAATCACAATTTGAACATGGGGAGCGCAAAATAGTGCAAAATGGACTGGCAACAAAGGGTGACAAAAACTCCAGGTAGGGTGGCAGCGAAAGGGTTAAACCAGACCTTCACCATAATTTATTGAAAAGCCCAAACCCTTAAACTATTCCCCAGCATCTTAAAACCTAAAATATATTAATTTTAATCACTTAATTATTCTTTCCCCCACTGGGCTGCAACTCTGTTCAGGACTTTAGGATATGGGCGCTGCCATCTTGCCTCAGAAGCATTACACTTACTGAGGAGAGGAGAGTGGGATAAAGTGCAGGGGGTGGGGTTATAGCTGTGTTTTGCTCAGACAGAGCAGAGCTGGGGTCAGGAAAAGGTCAGCAATCCCAGAATGCAGAGCAGCACAGTCAGAAGGCACTTCCTGTTTGCAGGCTGCCTGATGGCCCATGAGCCGCCATCTTGGATGTTTAAAGGCTCATAACATGCAGTAGATGCAGGTAGGATGATTTTTAATGTAAACAATCTGTATGTACAGGGTGGGGGAAACATATAAGATAGACTCTTATTCAGGGTGAAGGACCGCTTTAATGTTATAGCACAATGAGACACGAACCGCTTTGAAAAGCAAAACTTTTTTTCGGCAGGATAAGATGCGCCGCTGTGAGCATTATACAATTATTGAAAATAACAAGGTTATTGATCTGACGTCAATCAGGCAGCTAACAAGTCCAGTTCTTCTGAACACTCTGTAACCAAAGATGTGGAGACAACAAAACTGGGCAGCCAGTTATAATTGTCCGTTTTGGGCATATGGAGCTGTCAAAACTGAGCTCTGGATAATTTGAGCGGTTGGGTGCTTGATTTATTCTTCTAACGAGCAGACTTCACGTGTAATGCTTGGCATTAATTAATTAAATTAAGCTTGTTGTGTTCAATAGCGAAATCACACTGGATCTTCAGCTGCATTTACAGACACCACTGCAAATAAAATCCTACAGGAAATTTCTATCACACTGTCGTTGGTCAATTTTCTCCTCCATCCAGTCCAGGCCATCCTGATATCTTCACAAATGGGTGTTCGCCCCTAGGGGGCGCTGGCTGCAAGATCAAAGATGTAGCTCCTCCCGGCCCCCTATAAAGGCAGCTGCCCGTCTATCATTCCCCAGTTGTTCATCTTGCAGTTGGCTGCATAAGATCGTTACTCACTCTCTCAGAACTTGGCAGCAGAGTGGGGCCACCTAGCCTGTTGGCCACTGCAGAACCCTATTTCCGTGGATCTCGCCTGACCCATCCTTGCCTCCCAGCCCTCGGCTGCTGCAGTGATCCGTGACGGTAGGGTGAACACCGGGGTCTGTGGCGTTCTGACAGAGTAGAGACAAGTAGTCGGCCACAGGCTTATGGCGAGCCTGATGGGGAACCAGAGATATAGATTTTTATTTATATGCCCTCTCTGCCCACTTGAATAAAGGGGGGTGGGAGCAGCTCAATCACTATTATTTTATACAAAATTATTATTCAGGCCTGGGAACCAATTTACCGCCCAGTTTAACCCTCTCATCATCTAAATATTAAGCAACAAACATGTCTAGCTGTGTGGAAAGACAGAGATTTAGTTGCATATATCTGCAGATACATGTGGAAGCCACACCGCCCCGAAAAGGCACTCTGTGTTTAGTGTGGTGCCTACTGTTAGAGTCCCCAACATTGGGACATGCAATGCAGTCAAATATTTGAGAGCTACTCACCTGGAAAGCTGCCAGCCTCCCTTTTGAACACTTCACAGGGAGAGATCCATATTGTCTGAAACCCTCCCTGCTTGTGCTCATGGCAATTCAAATGAATAATGGGGGGTGGGTGCAGCTCAATAACTATTATTTATACAAAATTATTATTATTCATGGCCTGGGAACCAATTTACCGGCCAGTTTAACACTCTCATCTAAATATTAAGCCACAAACATGTCTAGCTGTGTGGAAAGACAGATTTAGTTGCATATATCTGCAGATACATGTGTAAGCCACACCGCCCCGACAAGGCACTCTGTGTTTAGTGTGGCCACTTGCTTTATTCTGTGTGCTGCTGTGTTTGTGCGACTTGGAGCCTTGAGAGCTCCTCACTGTCTGCGCAGCGAGGAGCGGTCTCCGCTCTTCACTTGCTTACCTCCCTTCGTTCCCCCGCCGGCTCAGTCCGGGGGGGACGCGCCCCGCGGGTCTCCTGTCCGCACCGCCATATGTAGTCTCTTGCTGCAATGGGGGACGGGGGGAGCCCCCACCATGACTGGGCGGATGACGCGCTGCGGGGGGGGAGTGGAGTCCGGTGTCGTGAGTCCCTATTTTTCTGTGCTTTTATGTTGATTGCATGTATTCTTATGTTTTTAATGTTCATGCTTGACAAGGAATCGTGTTGTAATTGCTGTCTTCTCTTTTTATTTTCAGACCATGGGCTAAGGTTGAGGGTTGTGGTTCCTCCCGGTCCCCATTATTAATTAGAGGGATTGGTTGTTAGGCTTAGGCCGTAAGTGTCTAGTAGCCTTATTGAATATTAATATTCACAATCGCCATAATGGAGGCATCAGGGGATAGTGAGTCGGGCACCCTTTTTGGGCAGGACAGTCTCTGCCCCTTGTGCAGGCGGAATCCACTGGGCGGATTCAGCACTATTTATCCCACTTCCGCCAGAGGCATTGCTTTGGACCATCAACGGGCGGTCGCTCCTGACCCTAGTCCTGCGCTGCCATCAGCCTCTCAGGAGCCTTCGCTGTGGCAGTCAGCCCCTAGTGAAGGGGGAGCCAGCAAGGGGTCTCATGCTGATTTTGCGCACAGGTTGGCTAGTTGACAGCCCGTAAGAAGCGGCATCTGGAGCCGATTTACTCGGATGATGATTTCTATGATTTCTTGGGATCTGCAGAGGAAGGTGAGTTGCCAGATGATTCACTCTCAATGGCGGAGCTTTCCACTGGTGACTACAGCATCTCTGGTTCCTCCTCGGACAAGGATTCTTGCTGCCCGGATGATACGGAGAGTTTGCTCTCTTCCGTGTCTGATACCTTACACATAGCCCCTCTGGGGAAGCAGGGTGATTTATTTCGGCCTGAGAGGCAACGGCGGGTCTTTCCTGAGCAGCCTCATTTTTCTAACATGATTCTTAAAGAATGGGAAAGGCCCAACAAATTACCGTCGGTCCCTAAGGGCCTGGATAGGCGGTATCCTTTCCCTGCTGAATTGGTTCGGCTATGGTCTCACCCTCCCGAGGTGGACCCTCTGGTGTCAGGCTTGTCCAATATCACTGTTATGCCGTCACCTGACAATGCTTCATTACGTGACCCTGCAGACAAACGCATGGATCAGCTGGTCTGCCATGCTTTCACCTTTGCGGGTGCTCTTTCGCCCTGCGTATGCCTTGGCAATTGTTTCATTAGCCAACAGGAGAAAGGTTAGACACCTTGTGGTTAGGACTAAAGTTCGCAAGCGGGTGGGGGGATGTCTCGGATCGGTGGATTCAGGAGGTGGTGTCCTCCGGTTACAAGATAGATCTGGCAGCCACACCACCCTTGAAATTCCTATGTTCAAGGATATCCCGAAACCCGCTAAAAGCTCAGGCTTTGAGACAAGCTGTTCAACACCTCCTGCGGATAGGTGTGATATGCCCTGTGCCCCGGCAGGAACAGGGTCAGGGGTTCTACTCCAACCTGTTCACAGTTCCCAAGGACGGACGCTGCGGGCGATCTTGGACCTGAAGGGTCTTAACAAATTTGTAAAGATCAGGCATTTCCGCATGGAAACGTAGTGGTCGCCGGTGAGATTGCTTCGGCCCGGCGACTTCATGACCACAGTAGACATCAGGGACGCTTATCTGCACATCCCGATTTTTCCAAGGACATCAGAAGTTCTTGAGGTTTGCACTGGAGGATCAACATTACCAGTTTGTAGCACTCCCATTCGGCATATCCTCAACCCCCGTGTGTTCACCAAGGTGCTGGCGGGCATCATGGCTATCCTGAGGTGTCCGAGTATTCGTGTGTTACCCTATCTGGACGACCTGCTGATTTCTGTCCAGTCCCTTCAGGAGGCCGAGACCGATACTCTGACGGTGCTGTCAACCCTGGAAACCTTCGGTTGGGTAATCAATTACCCCAAGTCCTTTATCACGCCTTCAACAGTGAGATCCTTCCTGGGAATGACGGTAGACACCGCTCGGGTCAAGGTTTTTCTTTTACAGCAGAAAGTTTTGGGTCTCCAGATGCAAGTGCAGGCCTTGCTGACTTGTCAACAGCCGTCGGTACGTCTGGGGATGAGATTGGTGGGCCTTATGGTGTCATGCTTCGAGGCAGTACCCTTCGCCCAATTTCACATGAGACCTCTACAATTGAACCTGCTGACCGTCTGGAATCGGTCGCAGGAATCTCTGGAACAAGGTTTCTCGCTGTCCCCCCTGGCCAGGCAGTCCCTCTTGTGGTGGCTGGACTCCTGGAACCTGCTGGTGGACAAGTCCTTTCTGACTCCCCATTGGGAGATAGTTAACCACGGATGCCAGTCTGACAGGCTGGGGAGGCGTTTGGCAGACCCAGAAGATCCAGGGTCAGTGGGTTCCACAGGAGAACCGTTTACCCATAAATCTCTTGGAGCTGAGAGCAATCCGGTTGGTTCTTCTACGCTTGACTCCCCATTTAAGAGGCCATGCGATCCAGGTCCGCTTGGACAATCAGACAGCTGTGGCCTACATCAACCACCAGGGCAGGACTCTGAGCAAGAGATCCCTCAAGGAGGTAACCCTGATTTTGAGAGCAGAGAATGTTCCCTGCACCTTGGCAGTTTACATCCCCGGGGTTGAAAACCAAGAGGCAGACTCCCTGAGCAGGAGTTCCTTGCGCCTGGGGGAATGGTCTCTCAGCAGAGAGACTTTTCAGGCTCTGTGCCTCCGCTGAGACCAACCAGACGTGGATCTGTTTGCGTCCAGACACAATCACAAGCTTCCAAGGTCGTCTCTCAAGAGATCCTCTGGCCATAGCAACACATGCTCTGGCGATCCCTTGGACGGAGGTCAAATTTCTGTATGCATTCCCTCCATTTCCGCTCCTGGGCAGAGTGCTGCGCAAGATAGCCCAGGAGGGGGTACCAGCCATTCTGGTGGCTCCTCGCTGGCCGAGAAGGAGTTGGTTTGCAGACATAGTCGGATGTCAATAGGTCACTACATTATGCCCGACAACCCAGGTCTCACACAGGGGTCGCTGCGGCACCCGAATTTACGGACGCTGGCTTTGACGGCCTGGCTATTGAAACCTCAATCCTGACGGAGAAGGGGTTATCTGCCACTGTTATTCACACAATGATTCAGGCACAGAAGAAGTCTTCTTCCATGATATACTACAGAGTTTGCCGGGCCTATAACGCTTGGTGCGAGGCCAAGAGCCTTCCTTGCCGGAAGTTTTCCATTTCTAGAATTCTGGAGTTTCTACAACACTGTTTAGACTTGGGCCTCCAGTTGAGCACCCTTAAGGGTCAGGTCTCTGCCTTAGCCATTTTTTTCCAGAGGTCCATTGCCAATCATAGATTGATCAAGACTTTTTTTCCAGGGTGTCACCCATGTCCGCCCACTGCGTAAGTCAGTTTTACTGGTGTGGGACTTGAATCTAGTGCTGTCTGCACTCCAGGGTTCTCCCTTCGAGCCATTGAATGATGCTACATTGTCTATGCTGACTCTCAAGGTGGTCTTTCTTGTGGCGATCACCTCGGTGCGTCGTGTATCAGAGCTGGCCGCGCTTTGTATGAAACCACCCTACTTTGAGTTGCACAGAGATAAGGTGGTTTTTCATTTTAAACCTGATTTTTTTTGCCTAAAGGTTGTTTCTTCTTTTCACCTTTAATGAAGAAGTTGTCTTACCTTCCTTGTGTCCAACACCCGCTAATTCCAAAGAACTATTTTGTCTTAACAGAGGGTTCTGGAGAGGATTGTCACCAGCCAAGTCCATTCTTAGTAAGTGGATCAGACAGGCGGTGGTACAAGCATATTCTGCCAGGGGGAAGGAACCCCCTTTTCGGATCACAGCTCATTCTACCAGGGCTATTGGTACCTGTTGGGCTTTTCAGCATCAGGCATCGGTGGAACAAGTTTGTAAGGCCGCAACTTGGTCTTCTGTTCATACTTTTTCAAAGTTTTACAAGGTGGATGTCAGGGCCTCAGCTGACGCTGTTTTTGGCCGAAAGGTGCTTCAGGTGGTAGTGAAATAAACTACATGCTGTTCCGCACTGGGGATCCTGCCCATATAGACACTGCTTTTGGATGTCCCATTCGTGAAGATATTGGGACGGCTTGGACTGGATGGAGGAGAAAAATACAATTCTGTGAAACTCACCTGTAGAATTGTTTTTTTAACTGCACAGGCCGTCCCACCCCGCCCTTGTGTTCATTAGGTCCTGCATGCCTGTTATGGTGATATACCATTTTTGCTCATAGGACACTAGTGCATTAGAGAGAGTACAAGCAGAGGCTATGTGAAGTAACATGGTCTCTTATGTTTTGTTTGGGCCTCCCGGTCTGTCCTCTTTTGTTGAGTACTGCTTTTAAACCACTGGGGAATGATAGACGGGCAGCTGCCTTTTATAGGGGGCTGGGAGGAGCGACATCTGATCTTGCAGTCAGCGCCCCCTAGGGGCGAACACCCATTCGTGAAGATATCGGGACGGACTGGATGGATACAAAAACAATTCTACAGGTGAATTTCACAGAATTGATTTTTCTTTTTTCATTTGATTATAGATAGGAGGTGAAATAGAAAAAAAGTCTGGCTCTGTACGTTTAACCTATTTACTACAAATCATATAACTGTAGACTTTACTAGTATAGTCTGTGGTCATTTAAATGTCATGTCAACAGCCCAAAAACAAAACAAAAATGCTGCCTATTCTTGAGGACATGGGCTTACACGTTATCAGATTTGAACACTATGATGAAAATTCTGATTCAAAATGACGAATTATAGCTCCACCAGGTTCAAGGACAGTGCTGATGCATGGGTTGCTCCTCAGGCAAACCGCATAGATAATAGAAATTTCAGCACCCAGCACAGTACAGCATGCAAACGTAGCATTTATTTCAAAGGTTTAAATGTGGCACAAGGCAATAAAAGCATGCATTGTCAGCATCTGCGGGTTTACGCGTTTCGAATTCACAGAGCCCTTGGTTTTACACTGAAACCACATACAGGCAATACTTATATACACATTTGATGGTAGATGGGAAGTATGGAAAGTGTAGGCACATGCCTTCTGTGCCCAGTGTAATACATACACTGTTTCATCGCTAGTGGAGTAAACTGTGTATATAACTCGATTAAATTGTTACACATTAACCATTAATAATGTTACCCACACCAAATATATACACAATTCATTAGCTATCTCTAAGGTGATGTAAGCATTTTAGGGGGGGAGGCATTCCAGGTCTAGATGGGGGAAGGGAAAACTTTATTCATCATTTGTAATTCACTTTCATTTCCAGTAAACATTCCGTATGTAATATACAGTATAGACAAATGACAAATATTTTCTCAATTCCTACATGTATCTGTATACAGCCACCCATTTAACTATACTGACCTGGTCCATTTCTGATCAAGGATTTTAACTATCTGGGGAAACTGAGGTGAAAATCAGTTTGGAATTCTGGGACTTACTCTGTTTCTGTGATATCAATATAGGCGAAGACAACATCTCCTGTCTATCTTTTGTTCTCCACCCTCTTAATGGCTCTTTGTAGAGTTCAGTTAGGACTCTTGACATTCTGACATTTGAGATATATGCTCTACTGAACTGGCAGTTTGTCTATGTTCATTTGCTTTTTTTTTTAAGTTGACTTTGGTAAAACAAGAGTACCTACTGAGTGGCCTCAGTGGTGTCATTCATACTTTTCTAAGACACATGGAATAAGCCCTATATTGAGTGTGCTAGGGGTTCTCACAGATCTAGTGGAGAGACCCTTGGGTTTGTGAATGAAAGGGGCAAACTAATCTTTGAGGTGGCCTGGAGATCTTATGAATCATGTGGTAGATGCACCGATCTTCATAGTCAGAACTGCCTCAGTCTTGGAGAGGATATTGGTGCTTTTTCTGGTTATCCTCCACATGCTCTGGTTAACCCTTTAAGTGCCAGTCTACCTGGAGTTTTTGTCACCCTTTGTTGCCAGACCATTTGCACTATTTTCCGCTCCCCATGTTCAAATGTGATTTTTGAAGGGATTTCCCAGGAAAACGTTATATTTTTTTCAGCATAGTCTGGGCTTTAACATGAAATGTCTTGTAATTTTTTAGGTGTATTCTCAATACTTTTGGGTGAAATATGTGGAAAAAAAATTTGTAGTGTTTTTTTTGTAATAAAAAATGTAAGTTTGTCAAAAAAAATCTTATTGCGTGTGAAATCCCAATTTCTCCCGGATACAGCGGTACAACATATGTATAGGTAGACACCCTTTCCTGCCCAGGAGACTCCCCCAAACTTAACACAGCGCTTTAGGGTATTTTCAGATAAAATACAACTGCGATATGCGCACCTTGCAGTTTTTCCAGGAAAAACAACACTTTACATTTGAAACACAAACTATATTCTCTGGAAGTACACACCTGAAGCTTTCTAGGTGTACCAGGCTTGTTGATGTGGCCACAGTTTTGTGGCCCTCAATGTAATCTTTGGTTGCAAAGTGTTTCCCTAAAAAAAAAAGGATAAAAAAAGCAGAATCAAAGCCACATTTTCCGAAAAAAAAACTATATACAAACAAGAAAAAACAAGCTTTTAATCTGAAAAAGCAACATCCCCCGAACAGAACGATACCCAACATGCATTGCTACTGTCAAGGGAAGAGTTGCCAAACACCCCAAACAAAGTAAAGCATGTGCGTAACGGTAATTTTACTTGAAAATTTCAGCTCTGCAGACAAAGTGCGCACCTTGAGATTTTTCAACCAAAACAACCCTTTACATTTGGAATATCCCCCATAAACTATATATTCCCTGAAAGTACACATGTTAAGCTTTCTAAGCGCACCCAGCTTGTTGTAGTGGGCTCATCTTTCTGGAATTAATCCCTCAAAGAATTCTTTGGTTGCACAGGGTTTCCCTAAAAAATGTATAAAAAAGCTAAATAAAAAACCTTTTTCATAAAATTTAAATGTGCAAACAAGAAAAAGCAAGCTAAGTCTGAAAGCGCAAGGTCCCCCGAACAGAACAATACCCAACATGCATAGCTACTTTTAACATTTTTAATAGCCAGCCTACTTGAGATATTCCTAGTATGTCACACACCCCGCTTCCAACATCCATGACACTTGGGAACCGGCCTGCAGAGGGCGATCTTGCAGAGACGACATGGAAAAAAGGAGCCCCTCCCGGTCCACAAGCCCCCGAGACCTCCCACCAATCCCCAGTCTTTTAGTCTCTGCAGATCGGCGAAGCAAGTCAGAAGATGACTCTCTCCTCCTTGCAGGTAGCCGGGGTAACTCCCGGCCTTTCTCTATTTCTGCCTGAACCGCATTTTTTACTGTTATGCTTGCGATATGCCTCCCAGCCTTGGCTGAAGGGCTCGGGCAAGGGTAGATACACCCTTGGGTGTATATGGGAGCTTCTCCCCCGTGAGACCTCAAATAAGGGGTAGGCGGTATCCGGGTTGGTGTCCCCCGGCATGGGATGCCCTGTCCCTATAAATCTCCCTGTGCCTTAGGGTGCTTCCTTGTGCCTTCCCCCTTTGCTTTCCTGGGTTCTGCAGGGGTGATAAGGAAGGGGGGGGGGGTCTTTATTGGAAGGGAGTGTTGTTGTCCTATGCACTTTTTGAAGAAAAGTGAAAGGAGTAAAGTAGAGAGGATAAGATCTGGTAGATTTTCCTTTTGTCTCTGGCCTACCTGTGGTTCTTTCCTGGTGAGGGATTTAAATTTCCCTCTCTTTTTGCAGCGTGCGGACCTGGATCTGGGCGGGGCTTGGCGTGCGGCGTCCGGCCCCGTTCTAATGCGTCCTGGCAGTCGTTTCTTTCTGGCCCGCCCTCCGTTCTCTGTAGTTCTGCATGTGGGTGGGGCTTCTCGACGGCGCACAAATGGATGGCATTTTCTTCTGCGTACACGCGGTTTTGCCTGCTATGCCCTGGTCCGGTCGCCTGTCCTGTCGCTGGTGCTGTGAGTACCCTTTAGCCCTGCTAAAGGGATGTTTTTTGTTGGTCTCTTTACTCTTTATGTGCATAAGGTTGATTACTGTATCTTCTTCTAGGTGGAAACTTCATTTGGGGTTTCTCCTGGTCCTTTATTAAATCCTCCCACTTGGGATTATTTAGGGGCATCCCGGGTAGCTTTTTGCGTAAATCCCACATACTTGGCGACTATAAATAATTATTTTCTAATAAACACCATATGGAGGCATCTCAGGATACTGGGCTTTCAGTGCCCTCGGGACAGACTCGGCAGTGTTTATGTTTTGGGGCATCCCTTGTTGGGGATAATGCATTTCTTTGTGTATCTTGTGCTCATTTGGTTATAATGCAGCAGTCAGGGGCCCAAGCCTCAGGGTCGGTGGCTCCTGCCTCTTCCCCCACACCACCTTGTCTTGTTCACACCCCTAGTGATAGTGTCATGGTTGGAGAGTTGCTGTCTGATGTATGTGCCAGATTGACTCACATTGAAAAATTAATGTCTAGCTCGGTGGCCAAGAAGGCCTACGCTAAGAAAAAACATTTAACTCCTGCTGCTCTGGCTAGTGAGTTTGATAATTGTGAGTGCCTTGATTGGTCGGACCTTTCTCCATTGGAGGAAGGGGAATTTTTTGAGGGAACTGATATTTCTGATGCTCAGCAATTTGTGGGTATTGACGCTGAACTAGGAGAAGGGGAAGTTTTTGACACTCCTAAAGCTCTTGCTCAATTGTATGAGGTATTGGCAATTGCTCCTCCTGAAGCAGTCCCTCCTCAGAAAGGGGAGTTCTTTGGAGCCTCCAAGCCTCGTTTAGAATTTCCTAATCAAAAGCATTTTGAGGACATCATTCTTAAGGAATGGGAGAAGCCTGCACGGCTTCCTGGTGTTCCTCTAGGCTGGGATAAGAAATATCCCTTTCCAGCAGACACTGTTAAGCGTTGGTCATCCCCCCCTGAAGTGGATGCTCCTGTGCTCAGTTTGTCCAATTCCTCTATTTTACATTCCCCGGAATCTACTACTCTTAAGGATGGGGAAGACAAACGTATTGATCAAATGGCTTGTCACGCTTTTGCTAGCGTTGGCTCGGCCTTGCGGCCTGTTGGTGCTTCGGCACTTATGGCAGTTGCTATTAGGTCTGTTGTTAGAGACCTATTGAATACCTCAGGGCTTGCTCCAGCCTCTGATGAGTTTGTCGCTCTCAAGCGTTGTGAATTGTTTGTGTCTTTTGTACTTTCTGCTTTGGATGATTCCTTGGCCATGTGCAGCAGAACTTCCGCCTTGCTAGTTGCTATTCGGCGGTCTATATGGTTACACCAGTGGGCCGCTGATACTGTGGCTAAGAAGTCACTTACCACACTTCCCTTTGGGGGATTGCGCCTTTTTGGTGACAAGTTGGATTCTGTCATTAAAGGAGGCAAATTGCCTCAGCATAAGAGGCAGCGTCGTTCCTTTCAGGGATTTGCCTCCTTTAACCCTTCCTTTCGTGGTTCCAGATCTGGTAGAGGATCGGCCTTTTCAGCCCCAAGGGGGACTGCATGGAACAGAGGTAGAGGACGTGGGCGTCCAGGTCAGAGTTGGGGGTCGAAGTCTAAGTCTACTTCCAAGCCTGCCCAGCAATGAGGAGGCGCCCCCACCCTTACGGGTGGGGGGACGGCTGCGGTTTTTCTTCCAGGCTTGGGTCAAGGAGGTATCGGACAGATGGATTCTGGAAGTTGTGTCCTCCAGTTACAAGCTGGAATTCGAGTTCAGGCCTCCTCTCAGATTTTTCAGGTCCCGGATGCCCGCGGATCCGTTGATCGCGCAAGGGCTCCGGGCGGCGGTGGCAAACCTCTTAAACATGGATGTCATCTGTCTGGTGCCTCCAGCGGAAAAGGGTCTGGGTTTTTATTCCAACCTTTTTACGGTACCCAAAAAGGACGGCTCTGTTCGGCCTATTCTAGATCTAAGACGACTCAATCTATTTATCCGTTTCAGAAGGTTCCGCATGGAATCATTGCGTTCAACGGTCGATGCTCTCTGTCAGGGAGACTTTATGACGTCTATAGACATCAAGGATGCTTATCTGCACATTCCCATCAGTTCCGCTCACCAGAGATTTCTCAGGTTCACAGTAGAAGACTAGCATTTTCAATTTATGGCCCTTCCATTCGGTCTTACTTCGTCCCCAAGAGTGTTTACCAAGGTGTTGGCAGGAGTAATGGCTACTCTCAGGGTCCAAGGCATTCGCATTGTGCCATTCCTGGACGACCTTCTCATCACAGCTCTGTCCTTCAATCAGGCGGAATTGGACACCAGAACGGTGGTGGCGACACTAGAGAGATTCGGTTGGGTGATAAACCATGCAAAATCTTCTCTTTGCCCCGTCAGGGAGATTCCCTTTCTAGGTCTGATACTGGATACCCTTCAGGCCAGGGTATTTCTTCCTCAGTTCAAGGTTGTTCTGATTCAGGAGTTAATTCGTCTGTTCCTGTCCAATCCTCGTCAGCCTATCCGCCTGGGGATGAGGCTAGTGGGGCTGATGGTGGCCACTTTCGAGGCGGTCCTGTTTGCAGTTTCACATGAGGTCTCATCAGCTCTTTCTCTTGGCAAGGTGGGACAAGCGACCGCTGTCTTTGAACCGTGTTTGTCTGTTGTCTCCCCATGTTCTGCAGTCCCTTCAGTGGTGGCTGACTTCGAGCAATCGAAGCGGCAAGTCATTTCTGACTCCCTGTTGGGAATTGGTCACCACAGATGCCAGCCTCATGGGCTGGGGGGGCATCTGGAGGGAACATCGGTTCCAGGGTTTGTGGGGGCCGCAGGAGGCTCACTCTCCAATCAATTTATTGTAGCTTTGGGCCATTCATTTAGTCCTACTTCGATAACTCATTTCTTGGGGGTCTGCCGGTTCAGATTCGGTCAGACAACCGAACAGCGGTTGCATACATCAATCACCAAGGAGGGACTCACAGTTGGGGTGCTCTCCGGGAAGTGTCTCTGATCCTCCATTGGGCAGAGATCAATGTTCCCTGCATATCGGCAGTTTACATTCCGGGATAGAGAATGTGGAGGCAGACTCCCTGAGCAGAGCATGCGCTCGACAGGGAGAGTGGTCTGTCAATCCCAGGGTCTTTCAGTTTCTTTGTCACAAGTGGGGGACTCCACGGTTGGACCTGTTTGCTTCTCGTCACAACCACAAACTTCCAGTGTTTGTGTCTCTATCCCAGGATCCTCTGGCAGTGGCAGTGGATGCCATGTCTCTGGCCTGGAAGGATCTGGGGTTCCTGTATCTGTTTCCCCCATTCTCCATGATAAGCAGGGTGGTGTGCAAGCTAGTTCTGGAAGGGGCGCCAGCAATCCTGGTGGCTCCAAGATGGCCAAGATGTCTGTGGTTTGCAGACATCACAAGGCTGGCAGAGGATCAGTTGCATCTGCCTCTTCTTCCAGATCTCATCACCCAGGGTCAACTCTGTTACCCCAATTTACCAAAGCTGGCTTTGACGGCGTGGCTGCTGAAATCTCCATCTTAAAAGAGGAAGGTCTTTCTGACGCGGCCATTCAGACTCTTGTTAGAGCTAGGAAAAAGTCTTCCTCTGTTGTTTACTACAGGACTTGGAGGTCCTATATTGATTGGTGTGAGTCTAGGGTCTTGCCCTGTAGGGTATTTTCTATCCCTAGGATTTTGGAGTTTTTGTAACATGGTCTGGATTTGGGTTTCCAGATTAGTACTTTGAAGGGGCAGGTTTCTGCTTTGGCTATTTTCTTTCAAAGATCTTTTGCTCTTCATTCTTTTGGTTAAAGTGGACCAACACCCAGGATTTTGACTATCCTGGGTATTGGTCCACTTCCCCGGGGCACCCCGATTTGGGGTGCCCCGCTGCCTGAAACCCCCCAAACACCCCGAAAACTCACCTCTCCACGCTCCCACGTGAGTGCGCTGTCCAATGCCCGCCGACGGACAAGTGACGTCCGTCGACGGACAAGGGATCGCGCCCGCCGCCGCCGCCCGCGCGTCACGTGCGCGCACACGTCTAGAGGAGCGCGAGAGAGGCGGCGGCGGAAGCAGCGGCTGGAGAGGTAAGGATTTTTCGGGGTTTTGGGGGGGTTACACCCCGCGGGACATCCCGATCTCGGATGTCCCGCGGTGTGTGAGGTGATCGGCCCGGGAATCTTATAGATTCCCGGGCCGATCACCCCTGGGTGTTGGCCCACTTTAAGACCTTTTTCCAGGGGGTCACGCATGTGCGGCCTCCTAGAAAGCCCTTGCTTCCAGTTTGGGATCTTAACTTGGTGCTTTCTGCCATGCAGGCTGCTCCTTTTGAGCCATTGCAGAAGATGTTCCTCTTCATATTCTTACTCAGAAGGTTGCTTTTTTGGTTGCTATTACCTCTGTCCGTCGTGTTTCTGAATTGGCGGCCCTGTCAATCCAGGCCCCTTATTTTGAAAGGCATCAGGATAAGGTGGTTTTCCGTTTTAAACCGGATTTCCTTCCTAAGGTGGTGTCTGCTTTCCACCTTAATCAGGATATAGTTCTTCCTTCACTTTGCCCTAATCCTAGTAATAACAAGGAAAGGGTTTTGCATTCTTTGTATGTGGTTCGTTGTGTTAAGTATTATTTGGTGACTACTTCTGCTTTCCGTAAGACGGATGCTTTTTTTGTTGTGCCATCTGGGCCTAGGAAGGGTTTTGCGCCCGCCAAGTCTTCCATTAGTAAATGGATACGTCAGGCCATTGTTGGGGCCTATTCTGCAAAGGGGAAGGTTCCCCCTTTTCGGGTTACTGCTCATTCTACTCGTGCTGTTGGGGCTTCTTGGGCTTTTCAGCACCAGGCTTCTGTTGAGCAGGTTTGTAAGGCTGCTACTTGGTCTACGGTACATACTTTTTCTAAGTTTTACAAGGTTGATGTGCGGGCCTCAGCGGATGCTGCTTTTGGCCGCAGAGTTCTGCAAGCTGCAGTAATTTAAGTTATGCCTAATTTTTCTTCTTGGGTTCCCACCCATTATTGACACTGCTTTTGGATGTCCCAAGTGTCATGGATGTTGGAGTGTGACATGCTAGGAATAATACCATTTTGTGAGTACTCACCTGTAAAATGGGTATTACGAGTGTCACACACCCCGCTTCCCCCGCCCTTTTTTTGTTCTGGGGTCCTTTTTATATGGGGTTTCTTATATTATATAATTTTCTCTTTCTGGTTTCTCACTGCTTTTTTAAAAGACTGAGGATTGGTGGTTGTGGACCGGGAGGGGCTCCTTTTTCCCATGTAGTCTCTGCAAGATCGCCCTCTGCAGGCCGGTTCCCAAGTGTCATGGATGTTGGAAGCGGGGTGTGTAACATACTTGTAATACCCATTTTACAGGTGAGTACTCACAAAATGGTATTTAGAGTTTAGGGTTTAACATGAAATGTCTTGTTTTTAAATTTTATTCTGTCTTTTACAATATTAAGTAAAAAAAAAAAAAAAAAATTTTTTTTTTTAGAAAATTGTCTCCTTTTATTTTAACATGACACGGGGGTCCCCCTTACCCTAAGTAACCAGCCCGGGACCAGCTATGCAGGGCTTGTAGAAACAGGGCGCAGGGGCCAGCTTTTGTGGCCCCTGGCTCTGCAGGCTACAAGCCCGCATAGCCCGTGGCCACGGGCTCTTCTGCCCCCCCTGGGCTTTGGGGAGGCAGGTAATGAGGGTGCTGGGGGTTAATGGCAAGTCTCCTCCTCTGTCCCCCGGCGATCTCCGATGACAGCTGACAGTCTGCTCGGGTGTTTGGAGGAGTGAGCCTGGGGAGGGGGGGGCGATCACAGCCCTCTCCCCCTCCCCACCTCTCTGCTCAAACTCTCATTCAGTCATGCATTTAACATTCTATTGCGACATCTAGAAATGCTCCATGCCCCTCTACCTTTCTAGCACAGAGGAAGCAGATAACGGTGTAGTTGGCAAATCGCCATGTGCAGCAGAATTCATGTGCCCGCAATACCGCCTGTCACGGTTTGTAGTTGTACAGATCGAAGTGTTATAGCAGCGATGATCCTTTAATAGCCAGGGATTACCAGACATTTTTATCCTGTAGCTAGACTCAGGTGGAGCTATTTTTAAGTAATCTGCATTAAGGAATAGCTCGGCATCTTTTTCTCCCGAAGCACAGTTAACAAGATTTACTATATTTAAACAGCGAAAAAATGGAAAGGTGCTGAACGTAACCTCAGAATAAAGCATGGTAATTAGACTTGTTTGAGAGCTGGCAGGATCAAGGTTAAACCTTTCGCTTTCTGGTATCTACGCTAATGCCTTTCTCTGATCCAAGGCGTTACAGGAACGCTTGAAAGCCCCTTTAACATAGGCACTATGGAGAAGCTTCCAGTGTCTGCACATTTTTGCAAAGTGGCCAATAAAATTATGACCTTCAGGTGACGGCTTCAGGTTCCGATGGGACATTTTTAAAATGTAGAGGGAGAAGACTGAATGGGAATATAAGTTTATGCAAGTTTTATATGCTGCAGTTTGGCCTAAATATTCTATATTTGATGTCCACTATGGGCAGGATTAGGCACCATTTCTTAAAAAACAAAAAAAATACACTTTGGGGGAAAAATTAAATCGAACTGCACTTTTCTACCAAGGGGGTCAGTCAGCATTAGGTTTTAAAACAAAAATGAATGCCACGTTTTAATCAAGTTATTGAGCACCAGTTTCATTGTCTACCTAGGAATCGATTCAACACCAGAGCACTTCTGTTTAATTTTTTTTATACAAATGGTGCCGATTCACCCCCTATGCTTATGTAATTGAGCATAGTTTCGTATTCTCATAAGGCCATCCAGATGTTTTTCTCTTAACAGGAAATAATAATAATTTCTTTTAAAACAGAGTAATAAAAAGTAAGAAATAACAATAAGCTCTGCACCTTGAAGACGTCATTTGGCACACAAGTAGTTACCCTTTAATGTGACCTGACCATATATATTTTTTTTTTTTTCTGTGTCCTCACTAATTGTAAATAACCTGATTTAAATTACTTCTGATGTATGTGTATAAAACTGCTTATTTTCTGTTCCCAGTGTAACATGCCTGTCGATTCTGCTTCCTACAACCCCCCCCCCCCCCCCCTAGATCTGTGATGAAAGGGTGATAAAGGCCTGCATTTGACATTGACCTGCTATCTCCTCCTGGGTGGATTGTGATGGATTTTCCAAAGGGGGTGGGGTGTTGGCTGATGAAAGAATATATAATACTCATGGGTATGGGACTCGCTCATTGGAGCGTTCAGATGTCTGGCTCCAACTCTGCTACAACTCCTGCTTGCTCTCATCCCTCTGCCTCTCCCTTCTTTCCAAATGTAACATAGTAGCATAGTATGTAAGGCTAAATAAAGGCTTTATTCCATCCAGTATAGGCTGTTTATCTCCTTCCAGTGGTCTAGTAGCTATAACTGGAAATGTTGTTACATGCAAGAAAGGCATCCAGGCCACTTTTGAGCTCTTTTAGTGTATCCATCATATCTACCATCTCTGGTAGAGAGTTCCATAGTCTCGATGCTTTTACAGGGAAGAATCCACTCCTATGTCGGTAGAGTGGATGCCCTCAGGCTATGGTTACACTCCGGGGTTTAAATAGTTCATAGGACAGATCTTTGTATTGACCCCCCAAAAAAAAATAAATAAATAAATATATATATATATATATATAATATATATTATAATTAGGTCACCCCTCAGGTGTCTTCCAAATGAAATAAACCTAAATATTGACAATCTTTCAGGGTACTCTACTCCCCGCACTCCATTTACCTTAGGTACCTCCTTTGAGCGCGCTCCCAGTTCTTGTATGTTCTTTTTTAAGCACTGGTGCCCAAAAGAGTAAACGATACTCCATATGTGGTCTGACCTGTGACTTGTACAAGGGTAAAATGATGCTCTGGTCATGTGAACTGATGCCCTTCTTGATGCACCCATGATCCCTAAAAGCTCTAGGTCCTTCTCCATTGCAGTTCTACCAAGCATCATCTTATCTAATGTGTAATCATGGGACAAATTTCTCCTTCCCATGTGCGTAACTTAGAGTACATTTATCTGTGTTAAACGTTATTTGCCATTTTACTGTCCATGCTTCCAATTTATCTAAATCTATTTGTAGCTGCCTGCTGTCCTGTTTTGTGTTAATCTTTGCAGATGATACTAAACTGTGTTATTAAGAGTTTACTGTTTAATCCAAACCCTAAGTCATTAATATTTATATTGAAGAGAATTGGGCCCAGCATTCTCAACTTTTGTATGAGTCTTTTATGTGGCACCGTATCAAATACTTTAGAAAAGTCAAGATATTATATCAAATGACCCCCCCCCCATCCAATCTTGAACTTACTTCCTCATAAAAGCTGGTTAGGTTTGTCTGCCAAGAGCAATTCCTCATAAATCCATGCCGATATGGAGTAACAAGGTAATTTTCACCAAGATGTCTGCCCACCACAGACACAGATGTTAAAATTGCTGATCTGTAGTTCCCAGTTTCCCCCTTAGACCCCTTTTTAAATATTGGCACCAATTTGCTAAGCTCCCTCGAACAGCCCCCTGTAATTATTGATCCTACAAATATTAGAAATTATGGCTTGTCCATTACTTTACATAACTCCCTTTTAAAACACGCTGATTTATGCCATTTGATGCCGGTGATTTATCAATTTATCTGCTTGAACGGGCGCTGCACTTTTCCTTGGTGACAAGTGACATTTAATGGAGAGTTTGGGTTATTGCTCAGCATATGTGCTCATCTTCTTCCCCTCACTTAGAGTAGTGTTTTACCATCAACCATCTCAAACTCAGATAATCTACTCCTCCTACTAAAGGTACCTCCTTTTTTCCTCACTTTCCTACTATTCTCAGTGGCTAACAAGATACAGAGCATCACTGCTATAGCCAAAATAAATTACACACACAACAGTTCTTTTGTTAAAAATGGGATTTATTGGGGGGCAGTAAAAGCTTTGGATGATTAGAAGGGGGTAGTGCAGGGTTAATGGGGTTCACTGGGGTCTGCTCTCCTGAGAGTTGGACAGCTGGGGGGGAACGGCTGCCTGTCAGGACAGCTGGGGGGGAACGGCTGCCTGTCAGGAAAGTAAAGGGATTCCCTTACTTGGAATATGTTCCAGTATCCCACCCGGGCCACCTAATCTAAAATATACTATTTATTCACCAGGTGGGTGTTGGAAGGGGGATGGAAGCTCATACATGAAAGGGGCAGGGGGGCACCGCTGTGCCCATGCCTGCAGTGATGTCTGTGTGTCCACGCACCTGTCTTGTTTGACACTCGGCTAAGTGCAGTAGCTTGGGGGGGGGGTGCTTGGGATGTTGGCCCCTAGACAAACCAATGGCTAGTGGATTAAGTGATCCCAGTTGTTAGGGCATCCTGACTGATGTGTGAACCTTTGTTGATCTCCCACATTTACGGGTCCACCACACTGTGTGTTCTTGGGCTGCAGCCACATCCTTGTGTGCACATGCACTTATGGGAGTGCTGCCCCAGGCATTTAGGAGGTGCGTTCATGCGCATTTGGGAGTGCCAATTTAGTAATTTCAGCATTGTCCTTCTGTCTTTGTAGTTCAGCTTTCAATCACCAGCCCACTGACCAGGTCCTTCAATCAACCTTCAGTGGACAGAGAACTGAGACGCCCCCCCACTCCCTCCCCAGTCATCCTGATTGGTTGCCTCTCTGCAGCTCTAAAACTCTGCTCTCCTCTCTCTTCTAACATTCAGACGTCTGGCTCCAGTCTTTAACCAGGCTTCCAGCAATCCACTGTCTACCCACCCTGTGTTCCAGCATGGCCCATTATGAATATTCTAAGCACACAATGTGCTTACATCACATTGCTGTTGCCACACCCACTGTTGCTCTAATTTTTTTTCTGTGAATCTCCAATTCTCTAATACTTTTTAAAGATAACTTTAGGACGGGGCAACGTGTAGTCCAAGACAATGGGGCAACGTGTAGTCCAAGACAATGGGACAGCAACCGGGCTTGCCTTTAGTATAATGTATAACTTTAAACAGTAGCATGATTTGCTTTACCAAAAATCTGTCTTGGTCTCATTTGTCCACGAGATGTTCTCCCCTGTTTCCCCGAAAATAAGACACTGTCTTATATTAATTTTTCCCCGGAAATATGGCACTTGGCCTTATTTTCGGGGGATGTCTTGACAGAAGACAGGCAGCGTGCGTCTCCTCCACCTCCCTGGAGCTCCCCCCTTACGTGCCCCGTCATTACGCCCCCTAGTGGTTACAATACAATTTTCGGGGGATGACTTATATAACGATATCCTCCGAAAGCAGGCACTAGGCCTTATTTTCGGAGGATGTCTTATTTTCGGGGAAACAGGGTAGGAGTAATCTGGTCAGCAGTGTGGTCCTCCTAAATCTTCTGCTATTTAATTTGTTGATGGATGGTTTGCACTGACACTGATGCACCCTGAACCCCACTTGATCGGGGGCTTATCCACTATCCAGACTATCCTACATTGCAACTGTTCAATTTGTCCCTTCCGTTGAAGTCCAGGGAGATTGGCTACAGTGTCATGGGTTGTAAACGTCTTTATTTTTGGGCATCATGGGCAAAGGAACATCAAGACCAATGGATGTAGACTAACCTTGAGATGGTTATTTTTCCACAGTTTTGGTTCTCAAGTGCTTTTGCTTTGTGTAGCACAAACAAACAATGCAAGGATTAAGTCAACTTATCCCCTTTATCTGGTTTCAGGCGTGATTTTTTTTTTTTTTAGGCAACACCTGTTACTTGCCACAGGTGTTGAACAAGCACCACACAATTTTGAAAAGATGCCAACAATTGTGTCTGAAAATACTCCAAAAATGGTCCAGTCTCCTGTTCAGCATTGCATCAAAAGTCCATCAAACAGATAATGCTTTCTTCAGCTTAAACATTCAAACACATAATTACAGAGCTCACCCAGTAACAGGCTTTCAGGCAGATGCTGGCTCTGTCCAGCTTCCAGCAGAGCAGTGTGGTTGGCTCCCTCTTGTTGCTCAGTTAACATCTATTTTTTTTTGTCTCCCTGACATCCAGCAGCTTTCCCCTTTAATATCAGCTCAGGTGCACACCTCAGTGTTCTGCCAGTAGTTTGTAATACTGGACTGGAGTACAGGAGTGGCTATCCCACCCAGACTCTACAGCCACTCCTAAATCCCGGACACAGAAATCAAATTTAAACAAACTGCATGACAACCTAGCTGTTGCCAGCCAGTAGTTTTACCTGGGACTTATGTGCCACTAAGGCTGAGGCTTTCCAGTGGTATATCTCCCATCTAGGACCAACCCTGCTGACTGCATGGATTTCATGGCTGTGAGGTAGAAAATAACCTTGGGTAGCCCTATTTTGGGGTTAATAGTGGACCAAAAAGTAGTAGAACACCAGTATGAGTGTAAGTGGCAAGGAGTGCTGCAATTGTTACTAAAACCAAGTACTTTATTTTCGCCCTATACGACGCACCCAGAATTTGGAGAGAAAAATGAGAAGGAAAATATTCTGAACCAAATGGTGTGCTAAAATATCTCCTCCTAATCGCCCTATTACAGACAGTGTGCAGAATTCCCCCAATCACACCATTACAGACCCCACATTAAAGGTAGTGAGCAGTATCCCACATTACAGGCAGTGTGCGTGGCATGTCATTTACAGGAAGTGTGCAGCATGCCCCCCAAAATAAAAAGGCTCATATTCCCCAGCTCCCACGCGGCCGTCTCCTGCCGACATAAACACACGACCGCCATTCGCAGCCCCCGCTGTTGTCCCCGTAGCTGCCACTGCCCGCCGCCTCAGGCTCCCAGGGCGCTGTGTGTGTGGAATTTGCTCCATAAGTCGCAGTGACCAAAGCACCCCCCCCCCCCCGTGCGCGCACACGTGCTTTTGGGGAAATAATAAGTACATGTTATATGGCGGGAAATACAGTAATTACATGGTGCATATGTACAAAAAACAAAGAATAATCTCGGAGAAGTAGCTTTTAATTTGTGCACTGCCCTATTTCTACTGTAATCTTTGTTTTGGGAAATTTTAATGCATAGTAAAATGGTAACAAACATAGCAGGCAGAGAGGTGCTTTTAATGTGATAAAGCTGCTGTTCCTCATCTAAACTAATGTGAAAAATATTAAGTTTTTATGTCTTGTGTAAACATTGTGAAGGCTTTGGGTGTTTGCCGTGTTTCAAGGGGAGTTAATAATTGATACTAAACTGCAGCACAGCCAGTCGAGAGGAAACTGCAATATTTTAATGCTGCATTAATGGTAATAAATCAAGAAATGAATGCATCTAAATGAATTTAGAAAACCTTGAAGCAGAGTTGGAAAGACTAGTTTATGACGCTACCTGGACAAAGTAAACATCATTATTCTAAGTGTGCCATACACTCCACTTCCTTCTTCATGACATCTGGGTAATCTCCAGTAGAGGGCGAACTTCTGCAGAGATGAATATGCAAAAAAGCCCCTCCCGGTCCATATATACCTGGGACCTCCCACCAAATTCCCGAGTTTCTTCTTTGCAGAGAAGACGACAAGACAGAAGATGAGGACTTCTTTACTTACAGGTAAGCCGGGCTCGCACCCGGCCTTCTAATTATCCCTATTACTGCCAGGACCCTTCTAAATTGCCCTATACTGAGCCTCCCAGCTTAGGCTGCGGGTCCTGGTGAAGGTAGGAGCACCCTATGGGTGCAGCAAGAGCACTGCTCCACCGTGAGACCTCACTATGGGGTAGGCGGTTATCCAGGTTTCTTGGTGATCCTGGTGTGGGATGCCCATCCCGTTAGGCTTATGGCCGACTCCTGGCTGGATTTCCCCCCTTCCGGGTCCCTGATTCCCCTGGCCTGGCCTATATTTCGTTTTGGCCTATATTTCGTTTTGGCCTATATTTCGTTTTGGCCTATATTTCGTTTTGGCCTATATTTCGTTTTGGCCTATATTTCGTTTTGGCCTATATTTCGTTTTGGCCTATATTTCGTTTTGGCCTATATTTCGTTTTGGCCTATATTTCGTTTTGGCCTATATTTCGTTTTACCCAGACTTTGTCAGTGTGAGTGTTTTTACTTATGTGTGTGTAAGTGTGCGAGTGCTTGCTGTTACTGGCCACATGCATGACTTCAGCCTGGGGGAGCTTCTCCCCCTCAGGCTGCGTTAATTGACGCTATGTCAGTGCTCGTTGGCTAGGGGTCCGCATTGCTGGGAGGGGGGCGTGGCCCCGGGAAACGCGCTGGCCCGCCCTCCCCCTGCTCTCCCTTCCCAGGCACGAGGCAGCGTGGGGGCCATCTTTCCTGGCAGGCAGATTGCACTTGGGGTGGTAAGGGCTCAGCTTGTGTGTCTGTGTGTGTGTGCTTGTGTGTCTGTGTCTGTGTGTGTGTGTGTGTGTGTGTGTGTGTGTGTGTGTGTGTGTGGGGGGGGGGGGGCAATATTTAGCGGGGGCCCCCACTGGTCTCTGTTTTGGCTGTGTGTGGTATATAATATATCTATATATAAATTTTTCCATTGTGTGGCTGTTAGATCATATGCTATTGCATTTTTACACTGCTCTGCTCTTATGTGGCTGATTTTGTGTGTTACAGGCCCTGTATATGTGCATATTAAGGGGTCCCTCCTGGTCCTGGGGTCCCTAGTTATAAAAATTGTCACCCAAAAATCCTCCCACCGGGACTTTTAAGGGGCATCCCGGGTTGCTTATGCGTAATCCCTGCGGTCTTGCGACTGACCACAAAAATTCACCATATGGAGGCTCTGCAGGATACTGGGCCCGGGATCCCTTCGGGACAATCCGGGCCATGTGTGGGGTATCCCTTACGGGAGAGAATGTGCTGATTTGTATACCATGCGCACAAAAGGCCATAACGCGGCAGTCTGGTACCCAGCCTTCTGGGTCGGCTCCTCCCGCTTCATCGCCTTCCCCTCCACACCTGATCCGCACCCCAAGTGACATTGGTACCAGTGGGGAGTCGCTTTGTCATGTTTGGGCTCGGTTGGCCAGCATAGAGAAAATGATTGCTAGCACGGTGGGCAAGAAGGTCCAGGCTAAAAAGACAGTTGTCGTCGGCCCAGCCTTTGTGGGATATTGACGACGAGTCCGCTGAATTGTCCGATTATTCCCCGTTAGAGGAGGGGGAATTGTATCAGGATTCAGAGGCTGACTATGGCCAACCTGGGAATTCCAATGTCGGGCAGGCGCTGAGGGATGCCGTTGATACGGCCACTGTTTTGTCATATTTATTGGAGGTTAGAAGGGGGAATTTTTGGGGGCCCACAAGCCCCGTCTGGAATTCCCTACCCAGGGTCATTTTGATGCGCTGATACTTAGAGAATGGGAGAGGCCCTGCCGGCTTCCTGGTGTGCCTCAGGGATGGGATAAGAAGTATCCTTTTCCGGTGGAGGCGGTCAAGCACTGGTCTTCTCCTCCCGAGGTCGACGCGCCTGTTTTAGGTTTGACCAACTCTTCTGTGCTGAACACCCCTGACGCCACCTCCCTTAAGGATGGCGTGCCACGCATTTACCAACGTGGGCTCGGCCCTGCGGCCTGTTAGTGCATCTGCCTTGGTGTCGCTTGCTACCAGGTCTCTTATCAGGGACTGGCTGAATAACGCTCAGCTTGATCCAGATGGCGCTGAGTTCGCTATACTTAAGAAGTGCAAATTGTTCATGGATTTTGTCATGGTGGCAATGGAAGACTCCATTGTCGTGTGTAGTAGGACGTCCTCCTTACTGGTGGCCATGCGCAGACTGGTCTGGCTCCATCAGTGGACAGCGGACGTGGGAGCCAAGAAGTCGCTCACAGCTCTCCCCTTCTTGGATGCGCGGCTGTTTGGAGATAAATTGGATGCTGTTGCTAAAGGAGGTAAGTTACCTCAGCAGAGGAAACAGCGCCGTCCCTTTTGGGGGGCGGGCTCATTCACTCCTTCCCTTCGAGGGGCCAGAGCCTCTAGGGTTTTGGCCTTCTCAGGTGTCAGGGGCTCGTCCTGGAACAGAGGCAGTGGTCGGGCACGTCCCACGGCTGCCTGGGGTTCCAAGCCCAAGCCTGCCGTTAAACCGGCTCAGCAATGAAGGGGCGCCCTCACCCGCAAGGGTGGGGGGACGGCTGCGGCTCGGCTCTTCCAGGTCTGGGCCCGGGAGGTCAGACAATTGGATCTTGGAAGTGGTCTCCTCCAGGTACAAACTGGAGTTCGAGTTCTTGCCCGATTCTTAAGGTCTCGGGTGCCCTCGGACCCCCAGGCTGCACAGGGGCTCCTGTTAGCAGTAAAAAACCTTCTGGACATGGGGGTTATATGCCCGGTGCCTCCGTTGGAAAGAGGCAGGGGTTACTACTCCAACCTTTTCACAGTTCCCAAAAAGGAGGGTTCGGTGAGACCCATTCTAGATCTCAAGGTTCTCAACAGGTTTCTCAGAGCCAAGAAGTTCTGCATGGAGACTCTGCGCTCGGCTATCAATTCCCTTCGCCAAGGGGATTTTATGACATCCATAGACATCAAGGATGCGTATCTGCATGTTCCAATTTTTCAGGCACATCAGAGATTCCTCCGGTTTGCGGTGGAGGATCAACACTATCAATTTGTAGCTCTTCACTTCGGTCTGACCTCGGCACCGAGGGTCTTCACCAAGGTTTTAGCGGGCGTAATGGCTCTGCTCAGATCTCAGGGCATTCGCATTGTGCCTTATCTGGACGATCTGTTGATATCTGCTTCTTCCCTTCAACAGGCGGAACTGGACACACACCAGGTGGTGTCGACCCTGGAGAGGTTCGGGTGGGTGATCAACCGCACCAAGTCTTCTCTCTCCCCGTCTCGTGTGATTTCATTTCTGGGCATGAATCTGGATACCATTCAGGCCAGAGTGTTTATGCCCCAGGCCAAAGTGCAGGGGAATCAGGGCCTGATCCATCTTCTTCTGGCCAGTCCTTGTCCCTCTATCCGAAAGGGGATGAAACTGGTGGGTCTGATGGTGTCCTCCTTCGAGGCGGTGCCGTTTGCACAGTTTCACATGAGATCTCTTCAACTTCTCCTATTGACGTATTGGGACAGGAGCCCACAGTCATTGGATCAACCTTTCAAGATGTCTCCCAGGGTTCGGCAGTCCCTTCGGTGGTGGCTGGACTCGAGCAATCTGGTGAAGGGCGGATCCTTTATGGTCCCTTGTTGGGAGACGGTTACCACGGATGCCAGCCTGTCGGGCTGGGGAGGTTATTAGAGTCATCAGTTCAGCGGGGTGTGGGGTCCTCAGGAGGCTCACACCCCCATCAATGTATTGGAGCTCAGAGCCATTCGACTGGTTCTGGCTCGGCTGACCCCACAGTTGCGGGTTCTTCCGGTTCAGGTGCGTTCGGACAACCGAAGGGCAGTGGCTTAAATAAATCACCAAGGAGGGACTCGCAGCAGGAGTGCCTTCAGGGAAGTCTCTCTGATCCTGCACTGGGCGGAGAGCAATGTTCCTTGCCTTTCGGCAGTCTACATTCCGGGAGTGGAGAATACGGAGGCGGATTCCCTGAGCAGGGGATCCTCTCGCCACGGAGAGTTGTCTCTCAACCCCGAGGATTTTCTGGATCTTTGCCACAGGTGGGGGACTCCGGAGGTGGATCTCTTTGCCTCGAGGCACAATCACAAACTTCCAGCCTTTGTGTCTCTTTCTCAGGATCCCCTGGCCTTGGCAGTGGATGCCTTGTCACTGGCTTGGAAGGACCTGGGTTTTCTTTACCTGTTTCCACCTGTCTCCATGCTGGGCAAGGTAGTTCGCAAACTGGTTCTAGAAGGGGCACCAGCGATTCTGGTGGCTCCAAGGTGGCCAAGAAGCGTTTGGTACGCAGACGTTGTAGGGATGGCCGTAGACAAGTACCGGCTTCCCTTGCTGCCGGACCTGCTATCTCAGGGTCATCTACTTTACCCCAATTTACAAACGCTGGCTTTGACGGCTTGGCTGCTGAAACCTTCATCTTGAAAGAGGAAGGTTTGTCTGAGGCGGTTGTTCAGACCCTGATTAGGGCTAGGAAGCGTTTTTTTCTATACCCAGGATTTTGGAGTTTCTTCAGCATAATATGGATCTTGGGTTCCAGCTTAGTACTTTGAAAGGACAAGTTTCTGCTCTGTCGGTTTTCTTCCAGAGGTCTTTTGCTTTACACCCGCTGGTTAAGATGTGCAGAAGGCTGTGGTTCCTGTTTGGGATTTGAATTTGGTTCTTTCGGCTCTGCAGGGTCCTCCTTTTGAGCAGTTACAGGATATTGCTCTTTCGGTTCCCACTCAGAGGGTTGCTTTCTTGGTGGCTATTCCCTCTGTCCGTCGTGTCTCTGAGTTGGCGGCCCTGTCGATTCAGGCCCCTTACTTTGAGAGACACCAGGATAAGGTGGTTTTTCGTTTTAAGCCGGATTTCCTTCCTAAGGTGGTGTCTGCTTTCCACCTCAATCAGGACATTGTTCTCCCTTCCTTGTGTCCTAAGTCTAGCAATGACAAGGAGAGGGTTTTGCACAATTTGGATGTTGTTCGCTGTGTGAAGTACTATTAGGTGATTACTTCTTCCTTCCGCAAGACGGACGCTTTTTTCATGGTGCCCTGCGGGCCCAGGAAAGGTTTGGCACCTGCTAAATCTACGATTAGCAAGTGGATTCATCAGGCCATTGTTGGGGCCTATTCTGCTAAGGGGAGGACTCCTCCTTTTAGGGTTACTGCGCACTCTACTCGTGCTGTTGGTGCATCCTGGGCTTTTCAGCACCAGGCTTCTGTTGAACAAGTTTGTAAGGCTGCTACTTGGTCTTCCGTTCATACTTTTTCCAAGTTTTACAAGGTTGATGTGCGGGCTTCAGCGGATGCTGTTTTTGGCCGCAAAGTTCTGCAACCTGCAGTGGTTTGCAGTTGGTACATTCTTTACTGTTTCTGGTTCCCACCCATGACGGACACTGCTATTGGATGTCCCAGATGTCATGAAGGAAGTGGAGTGTATGGCACACTTAGAATAATACTGTTTTGTGAGTACTCGCCTAAAACGGGTATTATGAGTGTGCCATACACTCCACTTCACCCCACCCTTGTTTGTTTCAGGTATTCTGGGGCTTTTATATGGTGAACCATTGGTTTTGATTGTTACGGTTATATTTGGTTCTTCCTGGTCCCTTTACTGCTTTTATACACTGGGGAATTTGGTGGGAGGTCCCAGGTATATATGGACCGGGAGGGGCTTTCTTTTTTGCATATTCATCTCTGCAGAAGTTCGCCCTCTACTGGAGATTACCCAGATGTCATGAAGAAGGAAGTGGAGTGTATGGCACACTCATAATACCCGTTTTAAAAGTGAGTACTCACAAAACAGTATTTTCTTAATGTATGTGTGCAACTTTTAGAGCTGTTTATTTCCAACATCTTAGACTTAATAATACATTCAGTATAATAAAATCTCTGCCAAGCCATTATTCAAAATGGCATTAGCTTTGTTGGCTGCCCTTGGGCCATCTGTGGTGGCCATTCTCGCCATAAGTTATATGAGAACACATGGAAGGGGACGTTAAAGGCTTTTAGACATAGGGGTCCTAAAAATAAAGGAGTAAGAATTCTCGCCTGGCTCTGAATCGTCCCCATAGTTAGATTTGTTGAGAAATCACCCTGCTGTAACTCCTGCTCCTCACTTCATGGTGGCTTTTCTGGAAATCTCATGGTTGGACAATTGCAGGCCAATTTACTCTTGCAGTAAACAAACTCTTGCCTCTTGGCAAGCCATTTTGGGACATCTTCAGTGTCCATTGGTTGAAATGTCCTGGCCAAATTGCTTTGCTTACTCATGCCCTTTTTGTGGCCTGCTGGCAGCCATTGCAGACCTCCTTCCCCATGTGCAAGTGTGCAGAGCGGATAAGTTCTGTTATGTTCTTATGACCTGATTGCTGCAAAGCATCCCACATCTGCTGGACCCGAACTCCAGACACTGTCCGTCAGTCCCTGAGGTGCTTCCATGCCCTCAGTATTCACTACAATGCGGGGAGCCTTGTCAGGTCTCGGACACCACCTTCATTGCAGTCCATGGAGAGGGTGTGTCGGTGCCCCTGTAACTGATGTCGGATGGGGCAAAGGTCCAACACGTGCTGGCAGTTGGCCCGACTGGCATTAGATGAGGTGAGTTGCAGATCGCCGGAGTTGGACCGATCGGCTGTGGGGCACAATATCTTTAAAGGATAAGTACACTTTTAATGGCAATTTTAAGTGTCCATTATTGTGTGCCAAAATAATGTCCTCCATGGTGCTTTGCTTGTGTTTTTTTTTTTTTTTTTTTTTTTTATTCTAAGTATACAGTACGTCCTGCTCCAGATATAATACTTTACACTTGATTTATCCTCCGCCAGATGGTGCTGTGCACTGCAGACATGCAAAAACAGGCTCCTCCCGGCCCTTCATATACCCAGGGACCTCCCACAAATCCCCAGATTTCTCTGCAGTGCTGACTGCGAAGACATGAAGTATCACTCTCTCGCAGGTGAGCGGGGCTATTACAGCCTGCGGCCCTGTTGGACTACTCCCACCCGTCCTATTTGTGATGTGCCTCCCAGCCTGGGCTGCGCTGGTCGGGTGAAGGTAGGCAGCACCATGCGTGCTTAATGGAGCCATGCTCCACCGCAGTCCCCCACGAAAGGGTAGGCGGTTTAGGCTGATGGTGAGCCTTTAGTGGATGTCCCTCCCGCACTATTGCCCCGTGTAGCGGTGGACCCTGTGTAAAGGGTTGCCATCCTCCCTCGTTCCCCCCCGTATTCGGGGGAAAAGAAGAGGGGGGTGTGGCGGCCTCAGTGTACTGCATTGTTATGCTTATGGCCGTAGTTTTGCCCTGGACGGCAACCGGGTGTCAGAGCCGCGCTGCTTGCTCTTTTTATTTGGCCGCCACCGTCTTTGCCTCCTCACTTTTCATTAAAATTACTGGCTGGGTGGCGGCGTCATCAGACTACTAGTATCCATTAGCAGATGCTTTTAACTGGCATATCCTATGCTTGGCTTGTCAAGCCTGGACGGCTTACTCAGAGCTTCGCTCTCTTTGGGGGAGGCGGGGACCCGGCGTGGTGCGCTCCGCGTCACGCCCAGATTGAGCCCGCCCTTCGAGGTTCGGTTGGCACCATTTTGTTGCTCTTCGCGCGCACGTGTGGTTGCGGTCCTTCTCCTCCCCAGGTCGGTAAGTGCCCTCGCGGGCGATTTCATCATTAGTATTTTTTCTGCTGCGCATGGCCTCTTATTCCCCTTCTGTCTTTCAGACGTCAAAGATTCCGGTGGCTTCTCCCGGCCTAACATATATTGTAGCGGGCTTACAAAATTCTCCCACATTCCTAGCGGGTCTTTGGGACATCCAGGGTTGCCTATTGCGTAAATCCCTACTGATTATATAATATATATATATATTTACATTAATAATCACCATATGGAGGCATCTCAGAACAGCGTGTGGACTGCCCCATGATGATGCAGACAGAGCACGGGTCTGCGGACCCTGTGCTGAACAAGTACTGGCCCTGCAGTCAGGGTTGCCAGTGGCTGCACCTCGTTTCAATACACCTCTCTCCCCGTGCTTAAATCTCACTCCTGATGAGTCGCACTCGAGCGGGAATGACCAGCAAGTCAGGTGATTTCGAGGTTGGCAGAGTGCTTGGGCCCAGGTAAGAAGCGGTCCCTGACGCCTCCGGTTTCGCCCATTCCTTCTGAATCTGAGGAGTTCACTGCTGAGCAGGGTTTTGCTCTTTATGATGAAGGTCGGCTATTCTCTGACTCAGGCTCATCTGACGAGGGGCTGAGGAGTCATGATGATTCGGGGTCCGGTTCTTGGGGCCTGTGTGACACCGAGGAATTACTGATAAAGATCTTCGAGGTCTTGTCTATCTCTCTCCCTGGTGAGGCTTCCAGGCCTAGAAGGGAGGGTTTCCATACAGCGCCGCCGCGTTTGGAATTTCTGGAGCAGGATCACTTCCAGGCTCTTGTACTCAAAGAATGGCAATGCCCTAGTAAACTTCCAGGGGACTGGGATTGGAAATACCCTTTTCCCCCTGATGTGGTTAACTGCTGGTTCCTGTGGTGGATGCTCCGATCATTGGGGTTCTTAACCCCCCCTTTATTGCAGCCCCTACTTATCGTACCCTTCGGGATGCTGAGGACCGGAGCATTGATAGGCTGGCTTCCCACGCCTTTTCTTGTGCAGGGAGGACTCTGCGCCCAGTCTGTGCCACGGCCATCGCTGCAGTAGGACCCTAATCAGAAAGATGATTGATCATCAACCGGAGAATCTCCCCTGGGAGGTGTTTAATGCACTCTCCAGTTGTGATGTATTTGTAAGATTTATCCTTTTGGCGCTGGATGACGCCATTAGCATGTGTGCAAGAACTATACGCCGCCTGGTCTGGCTGCGACAGTGGGGTGTTGATGCTACAAAAAAGATTCTTACTGGGCTTCCCTTTAGAGGGCGACGCCTATTCGGGGCCCATCTGGACCTGTTTGGAAAAAAGGGCAAAACGCCCCTATGTTAGCGTCAAACCCGAACCAGGGGTCTACTTCCAGCTTTTTGGTATAGATTCCTGCCCCAGGAGTGGCAGACAACGCCCTGGCCCCTCCGGCAGGACTAAGTCCAAGTCCTTCACCAAACCCCCCCCCAAGCATGATGGGGCACCCTCGCCCGCCTGGGTGAGGGGATGGCCGCTGCACCTTGCTCCTATCAGGAGGTGTCATGCCTCGTTCTGATGGAGTCAGGAGGAAGTTTCCTCTGGATGCAGGATAGTGTCTGCTGAGCGGCCCCTTCCCGAGATTGTCAGGATGCTTCTGGTCCCTGCCTCTCTTCTGGTGTTGACGCAGGCCCCGCGCGGCCTGCGAGGTATGGGGTCACCTGCAGGTTGCCCTTAACAGACTGAGGCAGGGGCCTCTACACCAACCTTTCCATATTCTCCAAAAGGATGAGACACACTGCCCATTATGGCCTTCCATAAGTGAGGCAATTTACATTCACAGGCGTTTTTTTATTTTTTCTGCATGGTCTCTCTGAGTTGGGCCGCCAGTGCCCTGTGTCCAGGGACCTCTTGCCGTCTGTGGGGATCTAAGATGCTTATTTCATTGCCATTGTGCCTTCCGGGCACCAAGGATCTTACAGGATAGTGTTGGTGCTCCAACACTGCTGATTGTGGCCTTGTTATCTGGCCTCTTTTCTGCTGCCAGAGTGATCGCCTAGGCGATGACGGGGGTGATGTCTCTACTGAGACCAAGGGGGCGTCCGCGCGAGGAACTGCCTGGTCGTCCCTTTTTGCTTCCCAATCTCTACGTCAGGCTGAGTTTGTTACTCAGCTGGTGGTGTCCTTTGGGAGTCTTTGGATGGGTGCTCAATCACCTCAATTCCTCTTTTTCCCCTTTTTTGGTATCTCCATTCCTAGGGTTGAACTTGGATTCGGTTCAGACGGGAACCTGCTTCCTTGACTATAAAGTAGGCAATCTGGTTACATGGGCTCGGTCCCTCTTTGCTGTTCCCATCTCTTCACCAGGCTGGATTGCAGCTGGTGGGCCTGTTGGTGGCTGTTCAAAGGTTGTCCCTTATGCTCAGTGCCCTTCTGCAACTCATATTGTAAATGCTGGACTGGGTTCCAGTTTCCCTGGAGCTGGGTCTGTGTACCCTTCCACCTTGGTACGGTGGTTACCCCTGAGACTTGTACTAGAGGTACCAGTCAGGGGGCACCCCCTTCCTTGCGTCTCCCTGTAGTTGGATACCAAATCTATCTGGTTGATGGAGGGGGGACTTTTTTCTTCTAAATTCCACTGTGGTTCCGGGGGAGGTGGGACCTTAGGGGTCCATTCACCTGTCTATTCTTGAAGCGGTAGGCTTTCAGGTTGACTCTATCTCGCTGGACTTCTCCCTTGCGGGATCTGGCTATTTGGGGGCTCCTTGGTCTGTCTGACGACAGTGGCCTGTATTAATTATTTGTGTGGACTCGGAAGCAGTATTATCCTCCAAGAAGGTATCTGACCCTGATCTGGGTGGAGGACAGCGTTCCCTGCATATCTGCGATATTCGCTCCGGTGGATGTCCTTCTGCGACAGGATGTGCTAATTCTTGTGTCTCTGTGATCCGTCTAGTGTGGATCTTTCTGGGCCCGTCACTATCATGGGTTCTAGGCCCTTGTTTCCCTGTCTCAGATTGTTCTGACCTTGGTCATGAGGCTTAGTAACTTTATGCTGGACATTCTGTTCTGTATGTTTTATCTTCATTCACCCTGCTTGGCAGGGTTCTGCGCAAGTTTGTGCTGGAAGGGGGAACCAGTGATACTGGTGGCCCTTGGGTGGCCTATTGGAGTGTGGTTTGCAGATGTGGTTCTGTGGACAGCCGACCTGTACGTTCTGTCAGGAGTGCTGACCTGCTCACTCAGGCCCCCCTTTTCTATTTCACCCCAATCTACAGACGCTGGTCTGGATGGTCTGACGGTTGATTCATCCACCTTGATGGAGATGGGCGTTTCTTCTGGGTGTCTGTGACTTCTGGAAGCCTAGGAGTTGGCTGCTTCTTCCTCTTCTTCCGTCTATTGTGGGGTATTGCTTACCCATATTGATTGGTGTGAGTTTTGGTCCCTCCCCTGTGGGCGCGCTCTGTTCCCAGGGTTATATAGTTATTACAGCAGGGGTTGGAGTTGGCTCTCCTACTCGGTGCACTGGTGGCTCAGGCTCTGCCCTGTCCGTCCTTTGCAGAAGTCTTTACTCAGTTCTTTGCCTGGGTTGACCATTATTCAGGGATTGCTCGGCGGCATTCCCCACGTAGTTCTAGGGTCCCTGTTGGGATTTGATTTCTATTCTGTTTGCCTTGCGGGGTGTTCCCCTTTGGCTCTATTCCGGATGCTGTCTGACTGTTCTTATCCATAAGGTTGTCCTTCTGGGGCTGTTACTTTAGTCGGCCTGTGCCTGAGCGGGTGGCTCTGTTTAGCTAGCCCTCGTTCTTTGATGTATATACACCGAAATAAGGCGGTGTTCCGCCTTACACCGGATCTTCTGCCTAAGGTGGTGTCTTAGGCTCAAGTATTAAGACATTGTCCTTCTTCTGGGCCTTATTCATTGTAACGCTGAGGCAAGGGAATCTATTTTCCCTCAATAGGTGCTGGAATTTTTTTCCTGGATTGTCTCTTGTCCCTTAGGGGGACTGGTGCTCCTTGGGGTTGTGGGCACCTACATCTGGATGTGCCTGATCTCTTCTGCCTCCAGGGGTTAAGCGGCCTTGGGCCTAGCTTTTACTTGGATAGATGTTCCTTCTGGTCCTGGGGAAGGTTTGGCCTCTTCCTGGGCTACTATTAGCCTTTGATCTTGTTAGGCTGTTACTCAGGCCTATTCCTTAAGGGGAAGAGTTCTTCTCCCTCTATTTCGATTCCACTGGTGCCTTGGTATCTTTGGGCCTTTTCAGCACCAGATTTTGTTGAACAGGTTTGCTTGAACGCTACTTGTTTTTTTGTTTGTACACTTTCAAAGGTTGTTTTGATGTTGACGTTAGAGCCTTTGCTCGTGTCGCTTTTGTAGCGAGGTTTGCAGGTGACAGTGCTTTCAACTGTCTGCTGTTGCCTTTTTGTTGGGGATCCCACCCTATTCTATGGACACTGCTATTGGATGTCCCAAGTGTAAGTATTATATCTGGAGCAGGACGTACTGTATACTTAGAATAATACAATTCTGTGAAATACTCACCTGTAGAATTGGTATTATATGTTTACAGTACGTCCTGCTCCACCCCACCCTGGTTTTTGCATTATTCTGGATCCCCCTGTATGGTGATTGTTATTGTTATCATTGTTGTTTGGTGGTTGGATTCTCCCGGCTTCTGGTTCACTGCTTTTCAATGCTGGGGATTTGTGGGAGGTCCCTGGGTATATGAAGGGCCAGGAGGAGCCTGTTTTTGCATGTCTGCAGTGCACAGCGCCATCTGGCGGAGGATAACCCAAGTGTAAGTATTATATCTGGAGCAGGACGTACTGTATACGTATAATACCAATTCTACAGGTGAGTATTTCACAGAATTGTGGTGTTTAGTTCTTTTGCAGCTTTTTTTTTTCTAGCAACAATATGTTCGCAACAGTACACAAACTTTGGATGGAGCAGAGACTTCCTTACTCTGATTTGATAATTATCTGAATGGCGTAGATTACGTTCCATGTTCCTGAAATCTCAGGCTTAGCCTCTCCTCCTCAAATTAAGCCTCTTCAGATGAGGGCATCAGTATCTTGTGTTACTGGCAGCAATCTCACCTGGGGGAGGGATGTTTCTTGTTGTTGCCTGAGGTTCTTTGCTCTACTTTGTTTGGGGGAGGAGGAGCTCCGCCTTGACAGTGGAAGGCTCCTGGGATTTGTAAGCAACAGCTGTAGTAAAGGGTTTTACTCAAGGCTGGTAAAGCCACTACCACTTGTACAATCCTGATATGTATGTTTATTTTACACACCAGAAGAGAAAAAACACAGAAAGGCAAAACACCAAAAACATGACAAATAGTTTTTGTTTAATGTGGAACAAAACCTGGAATATGACAGGTTTAGTTCTGTTCCCCCTGGGTATTTTGCATTGAGATGCCACGCTATGTGACCCCCCCCCCCCCCCCCCCCCCAGAGCGGCATTATTCATTCACCAGGAAATAGGTTTCAACAGTGGGAACATGGAGCCCTGAGGTCTCTATCTATGACCAAGCTTGCTGTTTAAAGAGGAACACGGCTCAAGAATTTTCTTTGTTCCTCTCTGGCTGGGCATCCTGATTTGGGATGCCCTGCTATGTGCATCCGCCATGATCGCTGAAAAGTTCAGCTTTTCCTGGATCCAACATGGGTCGCTTAACCAATCAGTGGCACTCGTCCCAAGGAAATAGACACCAAGCAAGCGCCTCTGGCTGTGGATGTGCCTGTGCCCACCATTCAGAAAGGCCCAGCGTGGGTAGGCATCCCAAATAGAAGTATGCTGGGGATGCGGGTGCAGTGCCAAGACATGGCAGGTACTGCAGAAAGAGGAGTAAATCTGGTGATCCAGGGGTTTCATACGGTGTGGGGGGGGGGGGGGCACCGGTCCAAATGTCTAGACTAGACCGGTGGTTGCGCCTCATTAAGCCCTCTACATTGCCAATAAACCCTGCTAATGAATTGAATGTCAGTAATAATGGGCTGAAGATATTTCTTGGCTTGTCCCATCCTAGAGGTGGGAGGTACAAATGTTGAATCATTTTTTTCTTGCTTACATTGGGCTCACCAAAGGAATCCTGCCACTGCTTTATGTGGATGTGGTTTTAGCTCCTCTTATTTTCTTTTAACACATTTTCCATGCTTTGCTCAAACTCTCCTGGTCTGCAGATGTTTTCAGCCTTGACATGTCCAAAGTTGCTATAAATACCCTTGTGTTTCATATGCTTGTCAGTTTACTTTATCCCCACTGCAGTTTACATTATGTGTTAATGCTCTGGAAGATAACCAGTGGAAAATTCACAGATGAACTTTACATATGGCACTATTGGCTATCAAAAGCATAATGGCTGTGGACTCACTGAATCATTGTTGTATATTTTTTTTCTGTAGCACCATCTGTTCTGCTGAACAGGGTACACATGTATCCATAGAGGCTTTCTAAAATGTAATCCATACTGACAGCAAGGGTGTAAATTCACCTCCAGGGTAAAAATGGTGCACTGCAATGTTCCCATGGAAATTATATAATTCGCATGCCTGTTCTTGAATGTAGTTTCTTTCTAGATCAAATGAGTGATGGCATGCTCACACCGCTCTTCAACATATTTTATGATGCAACAGTTGGGCAAGAGAAGAGCAGAACACAATGGCAGTGTCTAAAAGGCTCCAGGGCTAGCTGCTAGCCTGCCCCGGGGCATCGCTTTATGAAGCCCCCGGGGTCGCTAGTAAACTTGCTTTTACCTCCCATGGTACTATTTCCCATCGGCCACACCCCCAGCTTTCCTCTAAATTATAGTCGGGCGGCGGGCTGGATGACTTTAGTAATCAATCTTGAGATCAGCCAATCTGTGATCCCAACATTTCCAGTTGGTCATTGTCTCAGCAGTGCTAAAATAATATATGTATATATCGCAGCTGAGTGGCAGATTTTATGCCACTTTGGCAGGCACGTACCTCAGACATCAAGGAAAGAAATGCGAGTCCTGTGCACACAGTAAACTGCTGCTGGGCATGTGTAAGGTTGAGGGAGCTCCCTCGTCTAAGCAGTGGCTATAGCAGCAGTGTTCTGTGTACAGGATTCGCTTCTCTCTTCTTGGTATACAGACTTGGAGTATGTTGCCAATGGCAACAGATTGCAGGTACTGAAAACATCTTCCACAAACACACATTTTCTAACGGGGGGGAAAAAATGCTGGATAAGCTCAGCACCTTAAGGGCATTCTTTTGGCACAAACAATTTTATTGAAAGTGGACTTGCCCTTTAACATTTTGCCTGGAATGTCCCTGTTAATGGTTTTGCTATGTGTTTTCAGCATAATAGACTAAATTAGCTGTATAACACACCTACAATACAGATCACTGTGCTGCTGTCCTGTTTGAAGGAATATGGGGTCCAAATTGTGCTAAGCCTAAATTATTCCCGCCCGAGCAGCTGGGTGATGCTTCCGACTCTTGATTAGCTTTTCTGGTACACACTGGGAATTAAACTGTTGGACTCGGCGAGTCTCTTATGCCAGCACTGTGAATTATTTTGGAATGTCAGTATAAAGTATTAAGCAACACTAATCCGTTTCCTGCTCAGACACACAGTCCCAGCCTCCTGCATCTATGCAGGGTTTAATCCAATGGGATGGATTTCCAGCATTCTAAAATTCCTTCTGTTTAATTCCCTATCTGACTATGCACGTAGCTGTAATGCCCATGCTGAGCACTGTAGAAAGCCGCCGCCATTAAAGAGGAGTGTAAATAAACACAGAACAGCTGTGTGACACATACTGGCTTCCGTAAAACCATGTAATCGCTTGTACGCAATGAATATTCCTATTAATGTTATTTTTTTCTCATGGTAAAGTGGCAAAAAGGGACTAAAAAAAGTTAATCAAATGGTTGTCTTTGCCTTGGGGGCATCCCAATTTGTTACCCAGTACCCCTTCCCCAGAGGCTGCAGACTCTCCTTGTGCTGGGGTTCTTGTCAAAGTGAGTATACAGGGACCCTGGATGAAGTGCATCCAAAATAGGGAAGGGGGGTTAAAATATGGGTTTTAGTTGTCTTTAAGGATAATGCAGCAATTCCAGCAATTTATAAATGCATGCAGCGTGGTACAGGTAACAAAACCCAATATTAAAAATCCATATAAATAGTAAGGTGAGGATTCCCTTATATACACCAGCTGATAAAGATTTTGTCTGGGATTCTGCTTTTAAACCACTCCCGTAGCCGGCCCAATGGGCCAATGGCCAATCAAGCAATCTTGGGGCATCTGGGTTCTGGATTATGCATAATGTAAGGCTTTCAGAACCTGCATTAACTCCCCTTTTCTGTGGCTCCCCTGCTGGCCACAATAGCTGTGGCCACATCCCTGGCACCTCTGTAGTTGAGGAGCGCTCAAGCGCCAAGCCATTCAGGCAGAATGGACGGCGGAACAGCCCAGAGAACGCTGAGGATACTCCTGCTCCTTTTTGCCTAAACTGGGCACCTAGATATGCAGCATGGAACCAGGGAAAGACTATTTTCCTGGGGGGGTTACACAGTGGGGCATCCCATATCTGGATGATCCCTGGGCAAGTATCAAAACCCAGGATAGTAAATACCCAGGTTTTCGGTCCACTTGGTACAGGAATATAAACTACTATCATTTTTGATCTTTATTGCACCTTTTTTACACGATAGTATTACTTGGGGTGGAAAAGAGGGGGCAAGTTATGCCATTGTAGGCTGAGAATGTGTTGCTCTCCAATTGGGCCCAGCATTAGGGGGTGGCAAAAAAACTAGACTATTACCCAGTGACACCATTTTGTATGGTCACTCAGTCTCTTCTGCTGTGTCTTCACAGCCTGCCAGATGCCACAGCAGCTGTTTAGGTTGGGCACACAGAGGAGGGTAGCAGGGACTATGCACAGGGTGTTTAAATGTATATTTACTGCATTGTTGGTACAGAATTTAGGGCCCCACTTATAATTTTGCCCAGGGCCACACTTTTGTCTATTAATACAGTTTGGAGACAGGGCCAGTTTAAACTGTTATAAGCTTGAATCAGGACTGTGGGCAAGCAGGGTGATCATCTGGGTGCAAAGGTTATTGTGTATGTGTAAGGTTACCAGCAGAGCTGGCATTTTCACTGGCCTACCAGTATTTCCCACATGTCAGCACCTCTCGAGGTCTGATCTCTAAGCAGCAGCAGACATGCGTGAATGCTTTTGCGTGCATTTACATCCCTGCCACTATGACCAACTAACCCCTCCATCCCTGCTACTACCTGCACTTAACCCCTCCACCCCTGTACTGAATCCCCACCTAACCCTGCCACTCCAGCCACTGACTAGCACCCCCACCTAACCTCTCCACCCCAACCTCACCCTCCTTCCTATCGATTGACATAACCCCTCACCTATGTCCCCTCCCCCCACCCGCACACTTTACCCCCAGCCATTACCCACACCCCAACCTAACCTTCCTGTCTAGCCACTGACCTGTGTCCCTAAACTATCCCCTCTCCCTACCCAGTGACCCACACCTCTAAACTAAGCCTGTGACGATTGCACGGGCTGATCAGACCTATTGATCGTTCATCTGATCAACCCCACGTGTGTCACCTCAATTGTTCAATTGGCAATACGCGTGGCTATAAACTGCTGCCACCAGAACACAGTGTTCGCCTCTATATAAGCCACACACAACACAATCGGATCGAACGGGTCGATCGACCCACAACCACTTCCAGGCAGGACGATCAAGCGTCCTAGGCAAGTAAGGTAGCCAGGCGCTTCAGAAATAGCGTGAGCTTTTTAGATCCTTAATTCAGAGCATCAGTGACCCTCTGCTGTATTTTTAGAATTTATTTAAGAAAAACAGAAACTGAAAAACAAAACAATGCAAGGTGATAAAAACAGAATTCACTATAAAACACGGTATATAAGATAAATAGCAAGAGAGATCCAAAAAATTACAAAATACTTGTCTGTCTGGGCTGCGGTTAGATTAAATAAATTGTCTTAGTCATCACACGCTTTCTGGTCTTCTCCTTGGATGTTAAAAGGGAGCATGTGTCAGTCTTGATGGTAAGATTAGAGTGTCCCTCTGCCCATTCTGAAGCTCACCTTATTCCTTCTAACCAGGGGTCAGTTTCTGACCCCTCCTATTGGGCAGAGCTATTGGAGTCGCCCACTGTTTGTTTGGTGCATATGGGATTCTCCATCTTTTGGTACCTCAAAGTTCCATATGATATCCCCCCATCTGTCCTGGGATTCCAAAGGGAGGAGGGATGGAGGACATTCCATGGAAGAGGGGCAGGATATGGACCTTGTCTCTGCGCCTTGTAGGGTTTATATGGCTGGGTGATTCTGATAACACTGCTGCCCCCTCATGAGTTTTTATGAGGGGAGAAAGTCATTCCAGCCAACCCTGTGTGCTCTGTATAACCCCCCCCCCCCCCCCCGCATGCAAAGTGGTCAGCCAAGGTATGTGTGTGTATGTATATATATATTCACACACATTGATTACCAGTTTGGTCACAAAGCCTATCGCCAACCTCTCACCCGCACGCTCAACTAATCGAGCACAATCATCTGTAGGTGGATGCAACAGCGGAGGACCCATCGGCAGTAGCAGAGATGTGAGACGGCAAGTATTAGGGCAACGTGCAGCAGTAGTGAACAGTGAAGGGCTGAAAACAAGGATCTGGAGGTGGTAGTGAGAGGCCGACACAAAATGCTTTGCAATGTTATCCAGCACCCATTTTTTAAAGTGGACCAACACCCAGGATTTTGACTATCCTGGATCTTGGTCCACTTCGGTGGGGCACCCCCGATCGGGGTGCCCCGCTGTGTGAAACCCCCCCGATCACCCGGAAAACTCACCTCTCCCCGCTCCCACGTGGCTGCGGACAAGCGATCTGACAGCAACGGACAAGCGGCTCCGCCGCCGCCGCCTCCCGCGCGTCACTCTTGACGCGCCCGCGCCGGCCATTCACAGACGGCCGACGCGTGCACGTCTAGAGGGGCGCGAGGGAGGCGGTGGCGGCCGGCCGCCGCCGAGGACAAGGTAAGGGGATTTTGGGCGTTTGGGGGGGTTTCACCCCGCGGGACATCCGAGATCGGGAAGGGAGGGAGGTGATCGGCCCGGGAATCTTATAGATTCCCGGGCCGATCACGGGAGGGTGATGGTCCACTTTAAGAATAGGGTTCTGTGTAATTGGCCGACTGTGTGTGGGACAACCTGTTTTCTGCAGATGGGTCAGGGCTACAGTTATTGGTGCCTTCCATACACCAGGTTCCTAGTTTCCCATATTTGGCTCAGTCATTGGGATGGGGACACTACCTGCTTTTAAGGAAGAGCATCATAGGTTGGGTGAGGAAAAGTTAGGATTATTCTCCTTACTTCACTAAGAGCAATTTTGCCTTAGAACTGCACTTTTTCAAAATTCAATTCTGCCAAGCACTGGGCTTCTCAGCCAGGGCATGATCTTGCTTTGCTTTTTGGCTGATTTATTTTCCTTCTAATGAGAGATTTATTTCGGGGGTTGAGCTAAGGCTTTGTTTAGCCTTAAAACCCTTTAGAAAGCACTGTTTTTTTTTATTTAATTCCTGCAGTTTTCTTGCACTTTGGGTCTACATTGCTTTGTAGGTAATGTATAATTTCCAGGCAAGATAGATTTGTTAAAGGCTTTTTTTTTCTAAATAGTGTCAGTCCTTTATTTCTCTATTATGTTGTCTTACAGGATCTTGCTGTACCAGCCCTGTGCACCCTGTTGGCTTTTGATGCAGCAGTCTTCTGTATGGTAAGTTCACAGAACTAATACGATTCTGCTGCCTTGACCCTATAGCAGTGCTGGCTGATACATTCTTCTTTGCCTTCAGTCACAAATTAGTAGGCTACCCCAGGTGATTGGTGGGTAGAGGGGGGTGGTTACACACCAGCTGGAAAATTACTGTGGCTGTGACACAATGTTGGTTCTGTTTAACATGTAAAAACGAATGTAGGCGCTCCCATTATTTTAGCATAGGTCCTTGACATCGATTCATGCTGAATTTAGTCTAAACTTGCATACACCCATTGAGAATGCTGCATCTCTCATCCCATGGACATCCCACATTAGGATATCCACTGGTTGGAGTTCCCCCCCAAAAAAGCCTGAGAATTTGACAGAATTATTCACCTTGGTGGTTAATACGACTTATCTATAACATTTGATCACTACTGAAGTAGTGAATACACTACACCCACCACATTAGAATGTTGAAGGAGGAGCATTTTGCCCAATTTTGGGTCCAAATCGCACACCCAGAGGGTTGAGATTAAAGGGAGATTCGAGACAAAACTTTAAAGTGATTATCCACAAAATAAAAAAAACAAACGAGGGTGCGCTCTCCTTTTTGTCCCGTGGAGCTGATTGGCAACTTGCCTGATCACTGGATCCGAACTCGCACCGCTCAGGGCTCTGAATAGCAGTTGGCACAACTTCCATGTCCAGTTCACGCCTCCCACCATCAGTAACAGGGGTGTGGCCATGCCCTCTCCTTTCACTACAGTGTAGGGAAGCGTGTCAGGCCTCAGCACACCCCCTTCATTTTAATGAATCGAGTGGGTATGTTGGCGCCCTTATGACTGATGGGTGTGAGTCTGACGTGGCACAAATCTGAATCCCATGTTTGGTGCTCTGGGTGGAACGGGCTGCGGCTTGGGCTCGATGCAGCAATCCGGTCAGTTTCTGATTTCCAGACTGACCAACTCTGTGTAGGGGGGGTGTACCCTTTTTGTTTTTTCTTTTGGGCGGTCAATCACTTTTAATTTGTCCTGCTTGAGTTGTGCTCTACTGCTGGTTGATAGTGAATGAGTATGAAGAGTCAGCAGAATGGAACTTCAACAGGGTTTATTAGGGAATGCTAAATATTGTTGAATGAAAGATGCAGCCCCTGACCAGCATATGGCAAGCAGAAAGTGGGCAAATGTAACTCTTTTGCCTGCGATTTTCACAGGATCAGTAGACATGTTAATACATTGCCAATGATAAAGATTGCTAATGATATTATTGAGGTTATTCATGGTCTGTGGATTCTTTTGACATGCTGAATGAACTTGGGTACGCAAATATCAAAATTGGCTGTTTTGCATTTGCCAACCCAACATCCCAGATGTGCTTAATGGCAGACAAGTCTGGAGACTCTGCAGGCTATGGTAGCATGTTCCGCCGTTACAGACTGGTCCGTCGCCTGAGATGCAAACATGTGACTTGTCATTATCTGGTTGAAGTGGTTTTTGGGAAACTTTGGAGAGGAGGCACTACTACTGATTCAGTGACCAAAACGATGTAATTTTGAGCTGTTCTTGTTCCTGAAATAAAGGCGTTAGGGATCTGACTACTGTTAATCATACCATCCCACATCCTAACCCCGGGAGTAGGACAGGTGTGACATTTCCTCTTCATGGTATTCCAGCCTATATCCTCTAGCTATCATTACGTCAAAGACAAAAGTGAGACTCCTTACTGAAGATGTCTGCTATTGCCATCATGCTTTGCACCATTATGGCCTTTTGGTGTGAGGTCAATTAAAAACCATATATAGATGACTGTCTAGCTTGTCGTCCAGTGTCGTGTGTAAACACCTTTTATGGTTTGAGACGTGACATCCACATTCACTCGAACAACCATCCTATACTACTTGATCTGATTTGAGGTTTCATGTGGCTAAACTTTGCTTTCAATCTGGCTTTTATATATCATTTGGAGGTTTTGGCAACACACTACTTCCTCAATATATCCTTACAGCTTGCCTTTCTTGGTGTTTCCATTTCAGTGCTGAGGAGTGTAAGAATACGGCTCTTGTTTCATGACCACTGATTACATTTGACCAGATTTGGTTGACCAGGTGTTTCTGGCTAACTACTCAGCCGAATTAGATCTTCCAAATGCAAACCACAAAATCCAGATCCTAATTACAAATGTGTTTCAACTGCCAAGCTATTTAAACACTGTGGATCTATAGGCTGTTGATTACTCTATTCCTTGCCATTTAAAATGCAGCTTTAGTTGTGACCTACCTCCTCCTTAAAGGCTTATTTAAAGCAATCCATTACCCATTTTTGACTAAATGGGGGTTGACTTTATTTTATGTTATACTGTTAATGATTAATGTTGAGTGTAAAAGAGTAAGGGTCATTTCATGTTGTCAGAGATGCCACTGAGGTGCTTTAATCCCCATTTCGGTGACTGTGGCTGAGGCTGTGTTTGAGAATCTGTTTTCTATCTGAATTGAAACACAGCAACCAACGCAAACTAGGATTTCTGTGCCACGGAGAGTCCCTCTGATGCCCATGAAATTTCTGTTTTTATAGCTAGATTTTCCCAGTTGAGTCACAGAGCACAAGCATTTATGGCTGGAAATCTGCAAGCAGTGCTTTCCTTGAGGCTGTTCCCTACTGCTTGGGCATTGTGTTCTCCCCTAAAAGTCAAAGAAGCTTCACTTTCTGGTCACATGGACCCTCTACAGCTAGATTAGAAGTCTGGTGAATGCTAGCCTTAAAGATAAGAAATGTGCCTGGAATGAAAGTAGGCCAGGATCCTTGTGGGCACTATGCAGCTAGCTGATGGGTGCTTGTGAGAAGTACAAGAACATTATTCCTTGAATCCCCTTATAGCTCACTTATTTGTCAAATGAGTAGCTAGCTCCCAATCTTCCGGAACTGAAGCAGCCAGAGCCTTGTTTCTCTATTCCTGGTGACATCGTCATAGTGACTCTCTCTGGAGTGCTAGTCTAGGCGGCGATGGAATATATTAAACAGGTTGTCATAGGCACTAAACAAAGGCTTGATTCATCCACGGAGGATAGAATACATGTCTGTGTCAAATGTAAACATCTGATTAACAATCTACCTGGTTATGCCTGCCACAGCCTTTCAGGGAGAGAGACAAGCTGTTTAAATGGGCGCTCCTGTAACTGCATCAGAGATCCATACCTGGAGTGGCTCCACATAAGCTTACCTATCCCCCCCCCAAGGTACTCCGCCCCCCCCCCCCCCCCTTAGTTGAATGCCCAATATTATTTTTATTCATATTATGGATTCATGAAAAGAACAATTTCAGTTTTTCCCTGCCCCTTTGACCAGGAGACGTGCCATGAAGATAAGACCCCTGCCATTGGACTTCCCGCTCAAGCGTCGGGATATGTCCGATCTGGATCTGGTCCTATGGGTCCTTTAGAAGGTTTTACATTTGAGTTTGTGTGCTGCACTGCTCTAGCTGGTTTCCTGTAATGTTGTTTTTATCCCATCCCCTGCAGTGAAAAGTAAGGTGCACTGCAGGCTTGCAAACTTTCTTTGCATTAGGTAATTGGTAAAGATGTACAGAGTAGGCTGCCTCAACTTCCTTCAGCCTCTTGCTCTTCAGAAAACAGCCCTTAGCCCATTTCCCTGTGTTCAGGCAAAGGGTTTTTTTATGGTGGTTCTTCTATATGGCGGGAGAACTAGCTCCTCTGTCTGTCCTTTTTCTCTGTGGGTGTTGTTGCTGTGGTGTTTTTTGCATAAGTGTCTATAGAAGGGGACATGTAAAAGGTTAACTGCCTGGGGCCCAGATAAATCTACAGTAGTGTTGCTTGCTTCTGGGAAAGGGAGGGCCCTGCCTTCTACTTCTACTCAACCTTACATTTTATACTGATTTGGGCTGTTCCAGCTGTCATAAATGTAAAGTTGGTGGACTGCCCCTTTCTGTTAAGAAAAAATTGATTTTGCAGTTCTTTGACAAAGTATTTATATCCATTTTGAACATTTCCACTTTTTTAAACGTTACCACAGCAAAACTCAAAGTGGAGGTCCTCTAGTATTAAGGTCTGAACTTTGACTGGGCAGTCCAACATATGAATTTGCTTTGATTTAAACCATTCCATTGTTGCTTTGGCTGTATATTTAGGGTTGTTGACCTTCTTCTGGAAGGTAAACTTACACCCCAGTCTCAAGTTTTCTGCAGCCTCTAACAGGTATACCTCCAGGATTGTCTTGTATTTGGCTCCATCAATCTCCCCATCAACTCTGACCAGCTTCCCAGTCCTTGCTTAAGAAAAGAATGCCAACAGCTTAATGCTGCTAGCATTGTGTTTTACTGTGGGAAGGGTGATGTGCAGTGGTGCCTTTCCTCCACACATGCGACATTTAGGTCCAAAAGATCACCATTGGTCTCAGGCTGATCCGGTGGCTAGCGCAGAGGATGCGACCATGGTCCACGTGACTTCCCAGCAGATATTCACGGGACTCCTTTCCCGGTGCTGGCTTATGGGTGTTCTGGCGGTGATGTGATGGGGGGGGGGGGGGGGGGCGCCAGCATTCTGGAGGCCCCCCGGGCTTGTTTTGACTAGCTGTCTGCAGGACCAACACCTGTCAAAGAATAAACCAGGTTTTGGTCCAGTTTAAACACTTCTCTCCACATACAAGCAGAGCACAGGCAAACCACGTGGATTCCATCTGCTGGTTCACAAGCCTCTTAACAGGCGATATACGCGCCTGCGGGGCCACGCCACTTGCTCAAGCGCTTCCGTATTGTTGGCTAAAGCGGCTTCTGCATTGCCGGCCAGAGATTCCCCAAGGGCCGCCATTACTGCAGAGTAAAACACTTTTGCATGAAAAACAAAAAGGTGAGCGTATTTTAAATTGTTGTCATTCTGTATAGAGCATGTGCGCAATCCAGATGCTCAAAAGTTTGAGGGTTTATATAGAATGGAATAAATTTAATTTAAAAACAAACAAAAAAAGGACAATACATACAATCAACAGAAAACCATTCTAAAAAGTAACCTTTTCAGTATGGTTTTCACAGAGCAAGGAAGTTGGAATGACCATACACCTAATTAGATTAGCTATATCATTTATTTTTCATTTTTGAACAGATCTTTATGCCCTAGGGTGTAAGGTAAGGGTTGAACATGTCACACCCTGGCCTTGACCTTTTTTTCCCTTTTATGACACTCTGCAACATTCTATTAATTCTACATCTCTTTTGATGGGGACTTAATGCAGACTCAGAACTATTGTAATACTTTCAAGCATTTGAAGCTTTTGTTATGAATATAGCAAAAATTATCAGCTACACTTTTGTGACTCGCCTGTTATTGTGATCCTGCACATAAATAGTGCCTGTGCCAAGCAGATTTTTAGTCAGCAAGATCCCATAAAAACAACTTATTGATCCATTAAAAGCTTAATCTACAAAACTACATGGCAGCCACGTAACCTGTTTTGGGTTGGTGCCCTTAGTCATTTAGAAGGTTACATTTTTAGGAGTATCATGGCGGTATCAGCAAGTTTCTATAATTTCGCAATAGGGGCAAGTTCGTTTTGTACTCTTATTTTAAGTGCAAGGTCCATTCCACATGCTTTCTGGTTGTAAATTGTTGACTGATGCATATCAAGCATGTATGCCAAGGCTTTTGAAGGTGCTAGGGTTGTTTAAATGAAACGCAAATGTTTGTTTACCAAAATGGTATAAAGCTAAAACCGCCACCTCCTATTCAAGGCCATCTTGAAGCACCAAAAATGCTTCTTCATTTCCCAGCATCCCAGCCACAATGCTGCCTGAAGTTAACTGCTATAACACACAATGCAAAACAAAATGTTATGGTGTGCATCAGAGTCCTATATTGTATGAGCTGTTCACTTTCAAAGATTAATATTGCTCTTCTAATTTTCACTGTTATTTCAATGGCCTGGTTTGTGCACATCTATTTTCACTGTGGAAAGGTTGCAGAACATAATAAAGGCGTTGTTTAATTTTCCGTTTTTAAACATGGTGACCCATGAAAAGAAAATGTTTCTCTAATGGAATCAGATGGTTCATTGTTGGCCCCATAAGGCTTTATAATATACTTGTGA